>OU744344.1:43744249-45072446 GCA_916610135.2 Macropis europaea
AAAGAATGCCGACAAAGTTAAGCATATTTTTTTAGAAAGAAGTTGTTTTCTCAATTTTTAATAATTTCCAACGAAATTAGGTTTAAGCTTTCACAAATACTGTAGAATAAAAATTTACCAATATTCTACATTTCAAATAATTGGAAAAGAAGCAGTATTACACACAATGAAGACGTATAATTTGGAGCAGGGTATGTACAGGAGCTGGATTAAAAAATGTGCTCTGTAAGTGCTATTTTATCAATTGCAAAAGCTTGTTATAACATCAGTAAAAAGATATATAAAATCTTACAAAGATTGCTTGTTATTTCGGAAAGAAAAACCATTCTAAAAGTCACCAAATTTTTCAAACCGTGAAAAAACACTTTTTTAAGAATCAATAAAATATATGGCTATGAGTACCCATGAATATTTATTATTTGATGCTTAAGTATTCACTAATTGTACGTATTAGTTATAACTGTGCTAAAGCTACACGTAAGCTATGTTTATAGATTTAGGGTTGCGTTTAGACGGCATAAAAGGCAGAATCTTAAAAACGTTTTCAAGAAAGTTTAGTTACCTAATAGATAGTTCCATACTATTTGCATGAACACTGCCGCTCAAAAGTATGTGGACACTTTCTTAACTGAAATAACTACCTGAAAGAAGTTATGAAATCGTTAATCACTAAATTTTGAAATTCCCACTTTTCTTGCAATTTCCGTTACAAAGTATCCTTCGTTTAAAGTATCCTCATATTTAATTGATGAATGAAATTTAGAAATGTTACGAACATGTACACTACCGTCCATAAGTATCCGGACACCTAGCAAATTCAGAGAAGTAACGTATTAATGCTGTAGCAATATAACTTTATTATTTCGATTTTCGCCACTATTTGTCTAATGAAATAGTTTTCTTTGGCCAACACTATAATAGCGGTACGTTTTTTGGTCGATAATCCCTTTCATGAATTCATAGTTGTGATCGTTACCTCTGTTAAACTAAAATAAACCGAACGCCTGCATCGTCCTGGTTTCAGATTTATCCATCTTAAGTGGTTGAGACTCGTTGAAATTTATAGAAATATGCAACTCTGATCAGTAACAAACATATTAAATATACTGCGATGTGGAGAAGGAATAAAGGGGAGATAAAGTCTAAAATTCTCTCCCTTCATACATTTCTATATGAGCCCCTTAGTTAACAAGTGAATTAAGTCCCTTTTCTTAGTTTTGTGAAAATTGCACCATCGTGTAATACTTTATAAAAACTTAAGAACAGAATGTAGCTTTATTGTAAGAATATAAAGTGAAAGAATAATAATTATGATAACATAACTTAAAAGAAGAACTATATTTTTTAATGGAGTAAGACCAAAACCTGGACATAAGTCACTATTCCAGATACTTTTACAGTCACTTTACTTACGATGTAAAATTGACTCTTATTTTTTATCGCCATGAAAGAAAATATACGCAAGTTAATTTGGCAAATAAAACAAGTATTCTTAATACTTACTACTTTTGTAATAAACTCATTTTTCGTAATTTTGGACTTATGCCACTCGTCAATTGAGGGGCTCATATGTATATACGTGTTTGCTTAATTTTCGTTATAGCAATTTTGTCAACATTATTTGTTCATAAATACTGCTTATGTTGTTTAGTAATAGCATGATAATTGTAAAATAACATAACAAACCAGCAAAGGCACTATGTTTGTAAAATATTTCAGCGATATCCCCAAACGTATTAGTGTCCGGATACTTTTGGACGGTAGTGTATATTCAATAAGTAATAAACGTGAAACAATCTTTTTAATGCTAACAATTACTATATTTCGTAATACGCAATTTTAAAAAAAACTGTGTGCGGTAAGTACATGTTAATCCAGCAAGACGAATGTCCTGCTCATTCTGCTCGGACTGTTACTGTGAGATTCTTAACCGGAACTTTGATGATTTGATTAGTCGGTTAAGAACTCTCAAATGGTCCGCACGTTCCCCAGATTTTTGACACCTCTAGAATTCTTTTCGTAGGGAACATTAAAACAAGTATACCCACAACTCGAGAAGAGACGAAAAACCGTATAAGAACAGCTTGCTTCGCGACTGATCCAAATGAGATTCAACGTATCGTGTTTTCTGTATAGAAACGCTTTAGAGCATGATTCGATGTTCAAGATCACCATTTTGAACATTTGTTTTAGCTGTACGTATGTAAATAAGCAAATCACTGAAGTGTTTGAACCATTTCAACGTCCTTGGATGGCCTTGAACCATAGGTCATTGTACGCGCCTTAAAACGTTTTATTAGAAGCTAATTAAAAAACATATCATTCCATTTAAAAAATTAAAGATGAGGTTCAGAAGTCCAATGCGACTCCATCTCAAAAAATATTGTTATCGCCATATGATAACCCCTTTCTTACCGTGCAATTCTTATTTGACACTTTTTTCTCTAGCTCCTACAGTTTGGAAGATGTTTAACCCTTTGAACTCCTTTGTCAAATGTGACTCGACATCGACTTTATTCCCAGGTACTCCTATGTCGAGTCACGCTTAATATTTTTAAATTCCCAGTTTAAATATGTATTATATTTCGCAATATTTGTTTTACCTAGATAATCAATATTAGATGTATATGACCCTTCTTTTGTAACAAAAAAAGTCCTTGAAGTGTTCAGGCACATGATTGTTTGTACCTAATTGGTTCCTATCAACTGTCTTTTGAAGTACACTTCAGATAAAACACTTAAAATAATAGGAAATTATTGAAAAGAAAATTAAAAGAAAATTGGAGTTCAAAGGATTAAGGTGGTAATTTTTACTGGTTCGCCCTATATATTTTTCATTCACAATTATTTTACACTTATTGTTAGCCGTACTATTCACTGCAGGACAACTTGTATATCATTTGAACTGAGCCGTTTGTTTTGCAAAGAAAATACTGGTTTCGTATCGGTCGGTTGCCTGACGCCGGCAAACCGCGTAGTGCGTATCAGATTTGAAAGGAAAATTCATGGAAATTTATAAATTTAGTCTGCACAAGCATTCATTAAATGTAACGAAATCTCTTTGTACGCCATGAAAAGCTCGTCATGTACGTCTATAATTATCCATTGCGAAGAGCTGGCGCGCAACAAATGATCACCGAAATCAATATGTTCAGGACACGGGGGGTAAATAACCTTTTTGGCGGCTGCCATGGTGTCCGTTTCCGTTTCTGACGTATTTACGAGCAGCTAGTGATTTAGGTTCGTCTGTTCGTTCACAAACACTCCTATAGCATTCCTGGCTGGTCAATTCCTTCTGTCTACCCTCCTTTTCTTCCTTTCTACCCCATTTTATGTCCTATGAAACGACGATAATGGTATATACATTGTCTAAGGAGATCGTATAATACAAGTGCAGGGTCTGGGGTGATCGAATTTTGGAGCAGATACACGTTGTCGTTTTCTCTGGTTGCAGGAAAATAATTCGACGATATCGCTGTGTTTCTATGAAGTTTTATAGGTTTAGAAACATGTGAACATTAAAAATCATTTTATTCGTAAAGGCGAATTAGAAGTCGTGTATAATTATGAGGCTGCGGATTTTCATGCAATGTAACATTTACAAGTTCGTGGAGAATGCACATTTTATATAGTAGGGTAAATGTACCAGTAGTTGACACTATAAGACTCATTTCCCATTGTATTTATTATAACAGAGTTTTATTTCTAGTAAGCAATTTTGTAAGTGAATAACTTGATTCGTCAGCTGTTTTTAAATGAATTGAATTCATTAGTATTGACAAATAATCCTATAATAAAGTTTTATTAAAAAGAATTTAATGCATACATTAATTAAAGCCTATTACTTTATTATTAATTGTTCCGGTAGTTGACACGGGTGCAACTAGTGCAAGTCAATATTTCTGTACCCAGTGCTTGACATTCTCCAAACATTATGTAATTCACAGTTTATAATGGTCAAATATTAAAGAATATCTTTCTTTAACATGAGATATATTTCTTTGACTTGATTAACTTCCTTAATAAATCTGTGAAGGAAAAGAACCACCCAACATCACGCAGAGTACAAACAAAAGCAATTGTTCTGGCATTTACACCCACGATACATTTCAATGAAACTAGTTACAAATTTTCACACTAGAGTGAATAACCTTTCAAACACCACACTTAAAAAACATTTTGTTAGTAGGAAGCTTATTTTTCGTGACTGAAACTAAAAGTATCAACTATTGATACACTGTCAATTACTGCTACATTTACCTTAAGTGAAATAAAAAATGTACTTTTAAATGTTTAGTCCACAAAAATCAGTTCTATCACAGTTGCGTTTCATCAGCTACGTGGAAATAAAAAATATTGAAGATTAAAAACATATATTTACATAAAAATCCGAAATCTAGTAATTATCTTAGTTTTCGTGAATGATCAAAGTCTGCATGAAGTACATATATTCATATTCAGAAATGAAGCGTGTACAGGGTGAAATACGAAGAAAGAAAAATTGCACGGTTCGGGGGTGCAAACATCGTAAAAAAAAAGATTGTCTTCAAGTCATTCCCAAGGATATTTCAAGGACACCGAAGTTTCTTAAGATGAAACGATATATTTTTAATATTGCAGTATTCTAGCTGACACGAATGCGAACACAATTACAATATTAGATTAGACTAACAAACTTATTTCAGCAACAGCACAAGCCGATAACAATTAATGTCAATATATTTTTGTATGGCAGTAAATGAATGATTCCTCGGTCATTTTTGTACAGACAAAAGTATTCCATTATCGCATAGGTTCCTAACATGGCACATTGGACTTCTACCAAAACTATAACACCTATAGAAGCAAACCATAAAGTAATTGTAACTTTGAGCAGATTTCTATCTAAAAAGCAAACAACAATGCTTCCTTTGAATAAAGGAAGGCCCTTAGTCTGAATAGTAAATTTACATATTTTTCAAGTTTTGTGCACGTGCTACTGAAAATCGTTTCTTGCCCAGAAGCAGATATAAACTTTCGATTTTCTCATATCACCTGCAATGTAAAGAGCCGAGATTATTGTTTGTACATATAAATAGAATTTTAACTTTTCAATGTTAAAAGTTGATGTATATTTTTATAACCTACGAGTACAATGTTCCCTAATATCGCATACCAACCGTACCCTAATGTCGTACTGTGCGATATTGACACATACCCTTTGTATAATTCGGTTAACTAATTTTTCTTATAGCAACAGGAATGAAATGATGATGATAGTTCTACTAGCATTAGTGGTGATGAAAATTTGGGACTAGATGATGATTCTAATATGGATTATGATGACGATAACGATGTAGAATACATGTTTTGCGTAGGTCTTTTTTCAGAAGGCCAAATGGGCGAAAAGTGGATCAGGTGTACTATATGCTGTAAGTGGAGACATGAAGGATGTGCTAATTCTGGCAAAACGAAGGTTTATGTTTGTGATTTTCAGTTGGTAGGATAATTTAGAAGAATAATATTAAGTTACCTAATATCGATTACCGTATGTATTCCTTAATACGACATAGGCAATATTAGGCATCAGTTTTTGTACTTACCGAAAAGAACAAAAAATACTAATATAAGAATTTTTCTACTTTTATGTAAGATTATTTTCTTTTGTATAAACACAATGTCAGTAAACATATTTCCGTGTAACTTCATATAATAGAAAAATATCTAACCCAATTTTCCAGTAAACTGCAAGATGTCATATAAAAGTGTACAATAATGGGGTTCCTTCCTCTACCTTGTGGGAATATCATTGTAAGTTACTGCTTTAATAGTTCTCCAATGTCATCTGAAGGTCCTGGCGTCATAGGTTGTTGTATTTGCCTCAATCTCAACTATAATGCAACGAAATTCGTAATGTAATCATTTAGCAGTACAGAATAAGAGCTAAATATTAAAAGTTGTATTTACTAATTAAAGTTTGCCTTCTATTATACGAGTGATTCCATGCTAAATGATCACAATTCATACACACACCATCACCGATTTTTATGAAATTTTCTGAGCATGTAGTCTTACTTGAGTATAACAAAATAAGCCCTTCTATTTCTTGAAATTGTTTAAACTTTTTTAGTTATAAATGTCAGAAATTTTGAGTCACGTGTCTTTTTTTAAACCATAAAACGAAAACTGTTACAGATATCAATATAGAAGAAACACCAGCCATAAATATTAAAACAATGAAATTATACTGCTTTATAATTACTCCCAAAAAATCGAGATAGCACACGAGGTATACAGATTCTGAGTTATAATATTTTATTGCCGCCAGGACATGCTTCCGTCGCGCTACATACTCATAGTTTCATAAAAATCGAAGAGGGTGTGTCTGTGGACTGTGATCACAAACGTTATAAGGGTGACCCATTTTAACATTTCCAAGTGAACATTTTAAAAACTATTAGTGATATCGAAAAACGTTTCAGACAAAAGTTGAATGACGTCCAGGTGGACATAATGTCCTGGAAAAAAGCCATTGGTGACCTCAAAAAAAGGAACTTTGGGACAAAAATATTTTTTGCGACGTATTCGTCATTCGATACCATGCAAATTACATATAAAATATTGTCGTATCATTACAATTGAAGGAGATACTTAGGTGGCTACATTTAGGTGGGCACCCTGTATAATTACAATATGAGGCATCTTGTTCTTAATTGTAGTTCAGTTAATTGAAGTCCTACTGTACTAGATCAACCATTAAAAAACATGTATCTGAATTTATTAATACATTAACATTAAATTTAATGTTATCCATCTACATTCCGATGACAATAAGGACGAAAATTATATTTCCAAGTTGAAAGATCGTATTTCATATTTCACTACATACTTCTGGATGATAGTATAAACGTATTTGTCATGCGTCCCGATAGAAAGAACGTGGAAATGATATTTTTGATTAAACGATCTCTTCAATTATCGAACAGATTGCTAGCAGACCTTTATTTACGAGGGTCAATGGAAATCAGTTTACAGAAATCCAGTTGAAAATGAAAATGGATTCTGGAATCGAGTAACAGTTGCAAATAATGATAGAGTTTGAATATATTATATGGAATGAGTGAGTTTCTGTAATATAATCAGCATATTCTTTGAATCTTCTTGTACTTACTAAATTATTATTTGTTCACACAGTTAAAAAATGGTGTATTTAACAATGATATCTTACGATACTGTGATCTAATAATATCCCCTTCTTTTTTAAAGCATCATAGTACACTAGATCTCTATGAATAACATTCAATATTAAAAGCATATATTTTCTTAATAGTAATTAATATTAGAAATACATTGTAGTATTTAAAGTTGTTTAGTTTCTATGTTTAACCCTCATCCGCCCTCGTGTCAATTTGACAAACACTTTTCTGATAAAAATGTGATAAATGTAAAAACGCAGTATGCTTTGAAATACGATTTATTATTTGTGAACGATGCGAACAATCTTATACCTGAATGTGCAGAAATTTCATTTTTGAATTTTGAATAAAAAAATTTGCAAATTTAACTATTTATTTTTTTATTATATTGTGTTTTTACCTTCGTGTCAATTTGACATCAATGGACAGATTCAGTTGGGAAAGTGGCGAACGGATCAGGGTTAAAGTACTTAAACTAGACAATTATAATTGAAGAAAGGTTTATATTATACATATGTTAGTCAAACATAAGATACGTATTTATCTTTTCATCATATTGATTTTTTACCATAGTGTCAATCTGACACCAACGGATAAATTCAGTTAGGAAAATGAGGGACGGATCAGGGTTAAAAATACTAGAGGTGTGTGTCAATTGTGCACGCAACCTTACTATTCCTTTCATAACATGCTTTGTGTATGCAGTGGTAGTTATATAGGAAATAAGATTTCGTAGCAAACTTTTCTGGAATTACATTTTTCGATAAAGCGATAAGGTAGATATGGAACGCGGTCCTATTGATTTCACGGCAATCACTGATACGTTCTATCGGCGGACTGGATTTTCGTTGGCGAAACTTTCGATTGTCGTATGTCTGCTCAGCCATCGAGAAGAGTCGAAAAAGTAATAAACCGGATGTGATAATTGATATCGCACTGCCGCCCTATTCTTTATCGTGCCACGTGGGTGGAATTGCTTTCCATTCATTCGCTTTTCTCTGCCAGCGGATATTGTGTAAAATTAATACATAATGCATATGCACGCGATTAATTCCATGTTTATTGGATCGACACGTTGCTCAACAGTATGATAACTTGTGATTTACGTTTCTCATACGTGTAATTTTCATTCGCAGGAATTCATAGTGGTGCTCGCTCGTGCTCCATTCATTAGGAGCTGCAGCAGCACGAATTAATGAGCTTATTTCCGTAACCTCTTAAGTCAAGAAGTACAAAATTGCGAAAATTATATTTCTTTCGTGTAATTAATGAGTGCATACCTTTAGTGGCGCAGTATGCTAATATAAGTAAGGTGCCTGTTATATGAATTACCTGTACTTACATAATTACAAAGACCTCAAATGTGTAATAACAAAAAAATCAAATAAATCGGTAAAATGACACTTCGCACAATTATTTGCTATATCATTATCTAGTCTTTACCGTAGGATTTTTCTTATGACCAATGGTTTTCTTTTAATTGCCAAAAAAGTAACGTAATTTTCCTGCAAAACTGGACTACCAAATTCAACGGCTTATATCTTCTTTTTAAAACAATATTTCAAAAAACGGCTACATTAAGGATTAGTTTTATTCATCTACTTTACGAAACTATTTTTTTTTATTTTCAAATAAACCCCAAAAGTGATATTTTTGGCACTGTGAACGCTGTCCACGAAAAACGTGACTCTTATAAGTATAAAACATACTTTATTTACACTATTTCATTCAAAAAATAAATTATATGAAAAAAAATTGTTTAAAAGTATCCCTTTTTTATCTGTCACAGATACGTAGTCCCTTAAGATAGTTTGACTATTAACACTTTGACTGCCACGACACTCATACATGTAGCACTAACAAATATATCTAATTGTAAGTAGGTCTAATGGAACTAATAGGAAGATTATGAAATTTACTAATATTATTGATTAAGAAGTGTATTACTTTAGAGTACGTTCATTCTATAAAATAATGTAGAAAGTTTGTAATTTTCGGCTAATACGGTACGTGGCAGTCAACGTGTTATAGGGGAACATGAAATACATTAGATTCATTAGAAACAATGATCAGGTAAAAAAAAAACATGGAAATGATTAAGCATAGTATGCCATGTTAATTTTACTTTAATTGTTAGTTTGTCAATAATTCTTAAAAGTAATGGTCAACAAAATTATCAAAGAAATGTACATGAACTGATTAAGATCATTTACTATATTATATTTTAAGGAAAATACTCTCCGGTAAGACATCATGGTAGCACAACTTTCATCATTAATTAATATTTTTTTGACAAGATGAGAACAAGTGACGATTGTAATTAAATATCATTAATATAAATAGGTTAACACTTTTTTATTGGGAATAACGTGCTACATTCGCTATGCACTAAGAATTATATGATACCATTTAAAAAAATATATGTGACCTTCGCCTAACCTTAACGCCACCACCTATCAACATCCTGCCTGTACCTTACGATATCACACGCGATCTTCTATAACCTTCTGGAAGCATTTTCTTCTATTCCGCGAACTTTTCGAAATATTTGGAATAATAGATTCAAATTGGACACCCTGTATGATGTAAGTATATACACCCCCGTCCATAAATAACCGGACACTTGATCATTTTAAGGAAAATGATTATCAGAACGTCTATACAATCTCTTGGCTTGATTTTATGATTTCATGTTGTTATGTTTATCTGTTTTACGTTAATATAATACCTGAATATGATGTTAATAATATGCACGTATAATTTAAGTAGATATTCAAAAAACGAGGTTGTACACGCAAATATGTTCCTAATGCATCTCCACCTCGGTTAGACGATAGTTTTCATTTGCATTAGGAATTTTGTCTTAAGTCAAAGAAAGATTTATGGACGAAATTAGAAAAAGGTTGGAAAGAAATTAGTTTCGAAATATTAAATTTTTAATCAAAAGAATACTTCTGTTAGTTCGAGCGGTAATATCCGCACGAGGCGGATACATTGATGAGAAGAAAATATAAGATTAATTACTTAATTCTGGTAAGATCTTTAACATATGATTTGATTTGCAGATTCTCTACATTATAAACAATTAGTTAGTGCTATCTTTATTTCATAATTTAATTGGGCATCTACAGTACAGTACACGGTGAACAGCTTTGTCAAGCGCTCATAGGCGCCAATAGCAGTCAGAGGGTTAGAAATGTGGGCAATCTCTCCAGGAATTACCCTACTGCGGTTTACGGTTGAAATCATTGTTGACCGGGTCTTACCATTGCTTCCTACATTTACACTCCACAATAAAAATAATAGGACAACTTTAAATTTCCAGTTTTTTTTTTAATTAATTGTACATTACGCAAAGATTTTGTATAGCCCTGCATTATAACAGTTTATTCTGGAATAACATGGAAGAATGTCAGCCTCTGTTTATTCTACTTCTCGCGAATTTGATGTATTTACGTGAAATACCTGCGTAATAAAAGCATAGAATGTGCAGAAAATGAAGCAAAATATCGAGTGTATGTTATATTCGAGATTTTTAACATTTTTTTTTAAATTATTAACCTTTTACATTTTTGACTGATTTACAAAAAAAATATTTTTTTCCGCTTTTCCTCCAAAGTGATAATAAAATAACTATTTTACCTTTATGCATTAAATGAAATTTAATGATTTGCGAAGAGAATTTTGTCCAATTTCCTTTTTAAAACCTCATTTATTTATCATGCTTTGTAATAAAAAACTAATACTCAACATTATTTATCATTTTTCTCTGATTTACATACATTTAATGAGATATTTGAGCTTGGCCTTGTTATAGCATGTTTTCTGTGCGAGGTTGGATTGAAGAAGGGCATACTCTTACATCTTCTTCTAAGGTTTCAAGCTGCGACCTCTACTTGTTCTTTATATTATTCATTCTATCACACCATATTAACTTGTAGTAAAAAATCTTGGACACACCTGTGGACCTCTTGCAGTACACCAATGTGTCGTGGCACATTGGTTGAAAATCGCTGCGTTAGATCATTGTCCTTCGATATTAATAATTTGTTCATGTCCCGTATTTTTGTACAGTATTACCTGTAGCATTCGTTTTAATGACGATTTGAATCATTTTTGTATAAATTGGATATTTATTGAATTTTCTATTGAAGAAAATTGAAATGTTATCTCTGTTGACGTTCGCCAAAGCAACGTCAATGGTCTTCATCCTAAAGCTAAAGCAGTAAGTGAAGGTGGAGCAAGATGGGGTGGCGGGGCAAGACGGGATTATTGTTTATTACGCGTTGCTTTTCTTTCATGTTACTGAAAACAGACAGAGGAAAAAACAGTTGAATTCTGCGCTACTCCAATAGTTAGTTTGTTTATAGCATCTTTATGCGTTTAGTGACGATTTTTCTATTCCTAACGATTGTGATCTTATTTTCTATCATCCTTTGAACATCAGCAGGTAAGTAACAATTCTCAATCATATTATTTCTTGAATATTATCAGTTAGGCAATTTCTTAACGGGACTCTCCGGTCATAATTTTTAAAAAAATAGATTTTTCTTTCTTGTATATTTTCGTAGTATAACATCTTGAAAATACTCTGTGAAAGTTTCCAATCGGAATTCGGAACGGTGTAGGTACTACAGTCACATAACCGATCCATGCTTCGATAGGTAAGAGGCGAGCGTGCCGTATGATAATTTCGTGATCCACAAATTGGAGTGCGTTTTACACGTTGGAAAACGAATGTACAAACGACTGAAAGACTGTAAAAAAAATGTAACTCAAATTCAGAAAATGCAAAGTTTCTCCATAAAATATCGATGGACGCCAAGCCGCAACATGAGCATTGTGATGTAAGCAAAGTTGAAAGCGTTTTTCTCAGAACACGATTTTTTAAAATGTTGGCCACGATTTCAGAAGATCTAGTGAGCCGATTCAAAAATACCGTGCAGCATTTGATTTGTAATTAGAGTTGCTATCGCGTCATCTACAAACATAACTTTTGAAACACATGCTCTTTTTTTATCTGCATTTTAGTACGTAAGTTTACCCGTTTTTTTGCACTATTTTGCTTAAATGTGCACCCATCATCGTAGTTTTGTATTTTTGCGCCGATTCTAGGTAAGGCGATAGCCACTGACATAAATTTTAAGAAACTATTTCGATGTTTGAATTCAGACGATCCTGTGACTAGATTTTATGGCTACCGTTTAGGCAACCCTTTTTGGCAGCGCTGCACTAAGCGCCACCTAGAAAATCCACCGACATCGAAGAATTGAAAAAAGAAAGTTTTTTCTTATTCTAATAAGTATATTAATGAAAGCCGGGAAGATTTTTCTCGATATGTTGTAAGCTCTGCTTTTAAAAAATTCATAAAGATCATATATTTTTTGTGCGGTTTAACCGAAGACTCCCCCTAAGGTATTTATTTATGTTTATGATTGTTATTCGTACAGAAATAAAGATATTATCATTCAATTAGTCTCGATGTAACATTTCGGGCAAGCTGGGGCCATTTACATAAACGATAATTGTTAGATAAAATACTTCATGAATTCATGCCTGTAAGAACTACCGACAGACCATCCCAGGGAAAAAATTTCTTCTTTATCGTTATCCTGTTAAATTACAGGTAAATATACGAAAATAAATACTTGATTTTGATTTGAATTTTCCTTCGCTTATGCAGGTCTTTTAAAAAGGCATATTAAAATAAAAACTGTGTAACGAATTTAAAGCCATGAATTAATACTTTCAGACTAAATAACAATTTTGATTTCAAAAACATGAAATTTATTTCGTAAGTTATCTGTCTTGTTTGTCCACTACAAAGTAAACAAAAATGTTATCAGAACACATGAACATTTAATAAAAAAAACGGAACCACCTTTCTGTAACCATTGCAACCAAGAAATATCGACAAACCATGTACAGTAGAACGTCGATTATCCTAACTGTGATCATCCGGAAACTAGTCATCCTATGCCAGTTACAAGCTAGAAATACCATTAATGACACTGTGTACTTACTTTTGCAGAACTCTCTATTTTATATTTTAAAATAAAGTTATCATTTTTATGCGAAATATGGTTGCAACGTGAATTATACTATTACACACTGATTATAGTTCGGATAATCGAGGTCCTACTGTACTGCACGAGTGCACAAAACTCCAATTTCAAAGACAGAAGTATAAGTCAAGACTAGACACGGCCCTGACATCACAGGATCACAAAAAAAATACCCTTCATTACCTGAAACATACTAACTTGTTGTACTAATTCTAATTACCTGAATTGAATGTAAAAGATAAGCAACCTAAGTTCGTCGCTAATGACTTAGCAGTAGATGCGACGTAATGGCTTAAGATAAAAAGAAAGAAAAAAAATGTTATTAGAGATTAGAAACAAATATTTGATGATGCTAATTTCTTTTAATATGTTCATTATGTTACATTTTGTTTTCGATACAATTTTGCTATTTACGTATTATAAACTGGATAATCTTTTAAAGTTCTATAATTCATTTAAACTGTTATCAAGTACTTGCTAAATTATGTATTGTTGATCAGTGCACTGAGCTTTTTAACTAACTTTGCAAAACATGTCTTCAAAGTTAGGTTGGAAAATCAAGAGGCCATGTGAATGTTCATCCTTCTTATGTCGTAACTTGAACAAATTGTTTGCTTCGATACAGTTACATAATTGACACACGCAATCTATGTATTCATTCCTTATTAGTTTAGTAAATACCCTAAGCTGTAAAGATTTGTGTCGGGGAGTTCAATTGCAATAAAAAACCCAAGTTGCCCAGGAAATATGCCAGTCAATATTAACCTTACATGCGATTTCTCAATCTATTGTTAACAGGTATTATGAACTAGAATAATATTAAACAACAAAAATGATTCCAAATCGGGCAGGAATAATAAGAAGTAGAATTCATGTTCCCTTTCTCAGTTACTCCGAAGAGATGCTTACATACTATTTCTTAGGAAGAATAAAATCCGTGAGAAAAGATTATATTCGTAAGGATTTCCCCAAAGTCTCAGGAAAGCTGAGTAACGGCGTACAATCGGGCTTAGGGTATCAACAGGTCCTTGGGTGCAATCCTGCGAATACCCGTAGGAGCAGGTTACACGATCTTGTCAGTGTACGGTGAACCTGATCTCCTTGCAGTACAAGCGAGATTATCAGAAAGAGAGAACAGGAGAGGCAGCTAAAGAGAGTGGCAGTGAAATAGAATGAGAGAGCAAGATAAGCTCGATGCGAAGCGTGATCGAGGAAAGGGCCGTTGGAGGGGGGAATCATGACCAGCAGAAAAGGAGACAAGTATGGCGGAGAGGGGATAGGAGAAGGGCAGAGCGGCAAAGGAGGGATGACAAAAGGGGCCAAGAGAATAATAATAAAGAGACAAGGAGGCAAGATAATGCACGGCGCCGTGCTGGCGTCCATTCATGCTTTTTACTCGTTAGGTGGTTAAACCTCGCGGACCGGTCAACCTCGTCTCTCACCTTGCCTCACCTGCCTTCCTTCCTTCATCTTTTTCTTTCTTGTCTTCTTTCTGCTTCTCTTGCCGGCTCTCACCTGATCTAGCGGCCGCGTATCGTTGCGACCGCTATTGAATCGATTTTTCTTTAGCCGAAAATCTCGGTTTAACTGGTTCAAGGTTCGCTTTAATTTCTTCACTAAGAAGAAACTGTAGTGTAAAGTTGTGCCAGCCCAGAGAGTGCTTTCCAGAAAGCGGAGCATATAAGTTATTACTGAATGTTAGTCTCTGTTACGGTAATTTTAAAGTAGAGGATTCGACTGATTTTGTACTGCTTTAAAAAATAGCTAACTTGCATCGAAATCGGGAATTCTTACTCTAACGGGTCATCCCATAAGTAATGCCGTTCTCTGTCTTATTAAACATATGTAGATGCAATTTCTGGTGAAAAAATGTCATATTGGCGTTTGTGTAACCGAAAACTTGTACGTTTTAAAAATTACATAAACAAAACTAACAGATGAAAATCTCTTTCTATATATAAAAAAAATATCAGGTAAACAAATTTTGAAAGAATTTTTCATTATCTAGGTTTATTCGAAATATAGACCTGAATTTCTAAGAAAATTAATTTATATTAATAGAAGTAAGGGAAAAAATTTCTTTTCATACATAAAAAAATATCTATTTAAAAAATTCATTCAGAATTTTTTATGATCAAATTCTATGCAAAATTAATAGTCTAAATTTCTATAAATCAAAAGTTTTCTTTCTATGTGTAAAAAAACTTTTAATCGATTTTTAGTAATTACATATTTAGGTGGATCGACAATTTTTTAGTTGACAAATGATTCAATGATAGTAATCGGTTGCAAAAGACTTAACGCTATAGAAATTTGTTGAAAATCGAGTTGGAGATCTATTCACGTACTGAATCAAGCACATCAAAATTAATGTTCAATGTATCGATAATTAAAAATGAGTGCAATTGTTGGATTATATATGTCTAATGTCACATTTAAAAACGGCGTTATTTATAGGATGACCTGACATTATTAAAAAGTCTTATAAATCGTTATAACAGAATTGTATCGAAGTCATCATTGTGGATTAAAGGAGAAATGGGAGTAGAGCTTTTCTGTATAAGCTGATTATTTTAGAACTATTTACACGCAGGAAAATAATTAGCGTTGAATATTTCGTTGAACATGGTCTTTTACCACACTCTGTACATCATACTACATAATGTAAAATACTATACAAATTTGAGATAGTTTTAAATTGAATTGCAAATGTATTTTTGAATTATAATACCTTAATAAATAAATGTACGTTACCCCTATTTACAAGTAATAAATTTAAAAAAATTAGAAATAGTAACGGTGAATAGACTACTACATATTCTCTACAAATTTTGAATATACAACCGGATGTTAAATAGGCTGCACAATATTTAGTTCAGCAATTTACTGTTTACTTTCTCTATGTTAATTTACAGCAATTAATATGTATATACTTTAGTAAAATCTAGATTATGTGAATACCGATTATTTAAACATTCGATTTTCCGAACAATTTCACATTCACAAATGTACAGTATGAACATAATTAACGGTAATATTTACTAATTGCAACAGCACGTCTCAGTACTTCAAAATATTGGGTTGAATGGACAGTTTGTGCGTTCTTATTTTATTACATTCTGCTATATTATTTTTATAGAAACTAATTTATTTAATCTGTGTTATCATTTCTATTAGTCTCTATTAATATATTATAACGTTCCACAAGCTTTTCAATCTCATCTTTCTAGAATTTCGGCGGTTTGGATGAGAAATACTCTTGGAGGGCATTGTTCACCTCTTCATAATTTTTTAATCTTTTTTCATTCAGATAATTCTGAAAGGATCTGAATAAATGGTAATCAAACGATGCTAAATCAGGCGAATATGGGGGATGCTCTTCATAATTTCCCAATTAATGTCCCTAATTTTTTGGGGATCATAACGTTCATATGCAGTCGAACGTTGTCATGATGAAAAGCGACTCCTTTTCCACTGACGAGATACGAACAATTTATGGTGAAGTATGCGTTCATTCGTGCTTATTTTTGACAATAAATTTCTAAATTAATGGTCTGATTTGGTTGCAGAAGTTCATAATAAATTATTCGCTTCATATTCCACCAAACGCAAAGAATAAGTTTCATTTGATGCAATTCCTTTTTTCGGGTAGGTTCAGGTGTTTCCCCTAGTTGGCACCATTGCCTTTTTCGAATATTATTCTCATAAAATATCCATTTTCCGTCGCACATGACCATTTGTTTCAAAAACAGCTCCTATCGTTGTCGATTCCTTAACCCTTTGAACTCCTTTGTCGAGTGTGACTCAACATCGATTTTATTCACGGGTATTCTTACGTCGAGGCACACTCGACATTTTTAATTTGTCAGTTTAAATATGTATTATATTTTGCAATATTTGTTTCTACCACAAATTACAGAAATTCCACAAATATCAGATCTTAGTAAAGTTCCAATGCTATTTTCAATATAATTAATAAACAAAATTTGTTTAAATTGGTTCCTATCAACACTCTATCTTTTGAAATACATTTCAAATAAAACACTTAAAATAATAGGGTGTCATTGAAAAGAAAATTCAATAAAATATTAGAAGTTCAAAGTGTTAATGAAACACACTTTGATGCTCGATCCAACTTGTTTTTGTTACTCAGCAGGTGCGGAATCCATATATCGAGTTTTGCAGACATTCCAAGGCGATGAAGTGTTTCAACAATACATGTTTGAGAAACATCAAACTTCATCATATGTTCCCTAGTTCTGATGCGATGATTTATAGCAACTGTTGCCTGCAAAACATGCTCCTTTATTGCCTTTGGCCGCTTCGTAAAAAACGCACGAACTTTCCGTTCAACTCAATACGTCCACATTCGTCGCTAGTCTCCATTGACCTCTTCTTTTATTGTAAACATTATAGTTGCGGAGCAACTTTGCCAACTTATTCACGCTCGTTCGCATTTAAGCACTATAAATTTCATACTCATTAATTAGCCATTCCTATAGGTTCTTATTTTTTCCACTTATATTACTGTTTTTTTTGTATTATTGTATTTTTTCCAGTATTTTAAATGTTAAGATTATTATAACAATTATTGTCAGAACACCTTATTGTATTAATGGAGAATAATTTTATTAAAAATTTATTTTAATTTTAAATTTTATTAATTTTTAATATTTTTAATTTTTATTTAGTGATAATATTGATTTAAATTTATATTAATAAGAAGTATTAACTTTGAAAAATTTTTAATTTTAAATTCTGAAATATTCTTAGTAAAATTGTATTAATGGGGAATAATTTTATTCAAAATTTATTTTAATTTTAAATTTTATTAATTTTTAATAATATTTTTAATCTTAATGAAATATATGTTAGTGTTAAGCATGAATGGCGAGCGGAGCTATAAAAGCTCCTGGAACATCATATTATTGTAAATCTGTGTATGTATACCGTTAAGGTTCAATAAACAATCATTATATCATTATATCATTATTTTTTCCTCCCAGGGGATATCATCCAATTAACACACACCGATATTAAGGCATTCACTGCCAGCTCAAATGATGTAATTTCATTCGTATTGCCAGTTCTGTTTTAAGTGTTTGTGTTTATCTAATTGTAAGTGCCGTTATTTCTTTGTAAGTATATATATTTTGTCATATAATAATAATAAGTCTAAATAACAGTTGAATTTTTGTAATAAATTTTATTTGTAATATTATTTTCAAGCATTCCACACTGCCGTATGTATGTCTGTAGCCAAAAAAGGCTTGCCAATGTGAAACGCTTTCCATTAGAATACATGTAAAATACGAATGTACTCGTGCTGGCGATCCTGAACACCTAGCCAACCACGAGTATATTCGTGGTTGGCAGCGAATGGGTTAATTCAATTTTGGCATAATACGGAACTCAAAAGAACATTCAAACGTGTTTTCTTCATTGTCATACATACATGTTGAGGGGGTGAAAATAGTCCTTAAGATTGGAATTGAACTATTTTATCGAATATTTCGGAAGTTATTAGGTATAGACAAAAAATAAAAATTAATTTTCACAATTTAAGGAACCATCAACAATGTAGAATTTGAACACTCTTTTTATGTTCAAGGTCGTCTCAAGATTCTACCTTAGATACGCTTCAAAGCATTTTAACGTCTGCTGCAGAATGCAATAAAAAGAAATATTCTTTCTCGCAAAAAAATATCGGTGAAATAATTTGAAAAAAAATGAGCGCAAAAAATTATGTTCCTTCCACGGTATTCCTCTTTCGAAACCAGTCAGATTGCGTTTTAAACATTTTTCATATATGTAATTATAAACAAGGGAGATATTTGGGTGTTTTCATTATGCTGGGACATCCTGTTTAATTGAAGGTATCGAAGATGATCCTATTAACAAAACTATACTGTACGATGCGTGAAATATGTAAACCTGAATTAAAACTTAAACTGACTGGCAAGTGAGACGAGACTACCATAGTTAGTATTTATCGAAGGCCAAAATATTAAGGAAACTGTTAAGAAGAGACTCAAAGGATAGAAGAATGCGCATCACAGAAAGAATGAGAGAGTATTACACAGAAATTCGGAAGACAAAAGTATTGTTCTAAATCCAGGCAGTCAGGAGGAAAAAAGACGACAATGCTGTAATTTTGGTGGTCCGAAACATATTGCTATGGATTGTCATCAGCGAGAAAAAGGAGCCAAGTGCTTCTAATGTGGCGAATTTAGTCGTGTGGTATCGAAACGTGGGAAGTAGGATTATGTAAAGCAGATTAATGAATGGAGCGAGGTATGTAGACAAGATAACGAAATATAGAAGATAGTCAATATATAAGGTAAGAAAGTCAAAGTTCTTTTGGTTACAGGCAGCGATTTACACCTAATGAATTGGGAGCAGTACATCAAATGGAGTTCGCCACCTTTAATCCTTTAAACTATTAATTTTTTCTATTATTTTCTTTTCAATAGCTCCCTATTATTTTAAGTGTTTTACTTGAAATGTACTTCAAAAGACAGTTGGTTGATAGGAACCAATTGAAACAATTGTTTTTTTACTAATTATATTGAAAATAGCATTGGAACTTTGCTAATATCTGAAATTTGTGGAATTTCTAAATATTTTTTACTGGAAAATAAGAGAATAAGAATATAATACGTATTTAAACTGGCAATTTAAAAATCTCGAGTAAAAATGTCGAACAGAGTTCACCAGCCCGCGTATTTCTTTGTTTTCATCTCTGGAAAGTAACTTTACAATCTACTACCTTTTTACAATCCCATAATGCTTATGCCAGTTTACTTTCAGTCGTCTACCTGTTCTAGTGTTTGTTGTTTTAACCGTTCAAATTACGCAGGCAATAGTGTCTCGTCATGTATGTAAGTAACTTCACAATTTTTTTAAAACTTAATTTCACTGCCTTTCATATTCGTTCATACACAGTTATATAAGAATGAATTGCTTTTTCATAAATTAGCATTTAAATAGGACAAAATTTATAGAAGAAGAGAACTATGTGCGAGTTTTATGTGAATTTTCTGATGAAGAAAATGAACAAAATTTGCACAACAGCACCTGTGATAGCGATTTTGATTTCACCGATGGCGAAGAAGAAAGGATAGACAACTTGGACCACGATAGTGATTCTATGCAAGAAGGTGTTTCAGAAATCGTTTCTGAATCGTATATTTTATGTATACATAAAAATGTAATATGGGGGGCTAAAATGTATATTTTCAACTGGTGAACTGGTGATGTATCTCTCAATGGCGCGCCTGCCCGAGGGTTAACTGGATTATACACAGTAACAAGGGTTAGGGTTTAAAAGAAATATCTACTTTAGACAGTTTTCTAGTTGACGTAGAAAATGATAATGAATTTGAACTTGTTATACAGTACCCTGCCACTACATTAAGGGCACCCAATATTATCTACAAATTTTAACTTTAGGAACTTATTTATAGATTTTGCTAGTATAAAATGTAACAATGTGGTTATCAATAAAGAGCCCCAACTCTCTGTTTTCCAATTTTATTAAAACAACACAACAATTTTTAATATTTTGTGTGACCTCCGTGACTATTGATAGTGACCACAATACTTGAAATAGGGTAAGGACATCTTTAGTGAGATTGGGTTTTTGGTAAACTAGGCGTTTTAGAATGAACTATGTGTTTTCAATCGGGTTTAAATCAGGAGAATTATCGGGATAGGATAAAACAGGATACTTTGTTTTCGCACACGAAATTCAACAATAAAATAATGTCACGTACACGAAACTCACTTCATGTCGTTAGAAACATTCCAAACAACCTAACCGTGCAAAACTTGTACTTACCAAACCTGACATAACCCGAATTTTTTACTGAGAATTCAGCAAACGTTTAAGATTGCGGGTCCTCGTAATAGAGTGGCAGGGTACTGTATATATTTTGCGTAACGACTGTTTAAATTATAGCGTAATTTTAGAATCAGATTTACTGCGATATACGAGAATTTATTTGGATGCGACGAATGCGATAATAAGGAAGAATGAACGTGAGCAGAATGCTTCAGTTGTCATTCCCAAAATATTGTGCATAAATCATTCTCAATTTTCTGATGAGGGCGATTGCGAACAGGTGATATCTATAAATGTCGTCATTATCGAAAATACATATGTAAAACGTGCGTTAAAGGAAATTGTAAATTCCTACAATTTGGCGCTGAAATCACGTTGTATGTACAGCCAATGCCGCCATGACATGAATTCAGCTCAAACGAGCTACTGCAGAAAATACTTTATTAAAATTAGTACCATATTTTTGAGAATATCCTTTTGTGACAAGTTGCGGCTTTTTCTATGCAATAGCTCCATCGTCTCCCATTTCTCTGGTGAAAACTATTCGGCAACCAACAATATTTCTATTTGATGGTCTATCAACCAAGATAAAAGTTTAATAAAGCCTTGTGCTCTGTCCATGTAGCATCCTTATATTCTTGCATTTACCTGTTAGATCTATCTTATTTAATTACAGAACACTCCGAACATGAAATGTCAAACACAATCTACATACAACATTTTGAGCGCCCCAGTAACCGATCAAGTAACAAAAGAATGTCCTAATCATTTGAATTGTGCAACATAATAGTTAACGACGTGCTCTTATTGATAATTAAAGGGTTATATTTTCATCACTTGCCTTGAATAAAATCTCTATAAGAATATTCATTATTCTCTAGTCTTATTTTTTTTAGATGTATCGTGTGTTTAGGCTTATTTGAATAATAAACCCTTTGTTAAAATATCTGCTACATTTTCTTTTGTAGGTACTATTTAATTCATATAGTTCCCCTTTTAAGAATATCACGTATAAAATGATGCTTAACGTCTATAAGTGTGTTTTGTACGAGTATGAAATACAGGATACCTGGTAAATTTAATTGCTCCTTACAATTAGTAGTACCAAAAATTTAAATTGTTGTTTCGACATTTAAGCACGTATCATTAAAGGAATGCATTAAATATGAAGCTTGTTTTGAAGCTTCTGCTATGCCACATATTCTACTTCTGTGCTTGATCATGCTACCGTTCTCTGCATTCGTGCTTTCCAGCTAATTGTTGTTCTGCTCATTTTGAATATATATTCTGTGAATAAACGTCGGTGTACAAAATGTGATCTCCATTTGGTATTTACAAAATCCTCTACAGTTCGTGAATTCTTTAGAAAAACAATATTGCTATCGATTGAACTTTTTAAATATTTTAAAATTCCTTTCGCAACTGACCAATGTTCCAGTGCATAACAGTCATTAAACTGGTTATAGAAGTAAATTAACTAACTGAGAAGGCAATATGTGGATGAGTACAAATTGCTGAATACAATAATGGACCTATCATATTTCTGTAAGAACATACCTTCCCCTGGTTTGTTAACCGTTTACTGGGATTTATTATAGTACTTACAGATTTGCATTCGCTCATTCCGTACTTAGAAAGTAATTGCTCAATATACGTAATAAATTCAGGCGTGTATATCTTGACGTTCGCATGATCTTGAATGAAAAATGAAAATATTCGAAAACATCTGGAATGCAATGAAAATTAATTTCAATATCTGTAACAAGAAACTTGGCACAAAAATACAATTTTTATCATTTCCGAATTCGATTGTATTATCAGTGACTAAAACATGGTAAAGTAAAGAAAAATGAGCTTCAGGGCAAAAGTCGTTAATCGCAGCGTTTCATGTTCTAAGCCAGACATGGCCAACCAGAGCAAGGCCCGGCTTCAGCCTACCCCCACTCTGCGTCCTTTCCCCTCACATAGACTGTGGTCTGGGTGTGACGTCGAAAATATTGGTGATTGTCGGTAAGCACGGTTTCTCAAGAAACAGTGACATAATGACAATAACCATTTTTATATATACCACCAATTTTATCTAGAGATTATGACTCTACTTTCTTATTAAATGAAAGGAATGGGTGCAGAGTGGGGGTAGGACGGCGCCAAGCCTCGCTCCGGATGGCCATTTCTGTTCTAAGCCAATTTTGTTCCTATATATGTTTTTTTTTGTGAAAACTAGTTGCCTTGGATACTTTTGAAAGCTTTCGTTAAGTAACAAACGATTTTACGTTATTTTTTATGTCAATCATTTTACAAGTTTAATTTTATAAGTATTTGGTTATCTATTTCTTTAATAATCTGTTTCTTTTCTCTTATATTTGTTTTATTCATATGTATTATTCAAATGAATCAGATCATGTGTATGTCACGACCATCAGAGTGTTAAAGCGGACAAGATGAACGAAACATCCTGTATAATGGTAAAAGTTTTCTAAGTCGTCGCCTTTTGTTGCTGCACTTCTAAAAAGATATGTTGGTAAATCCGGTGATAGCCTAAATTGTGCATCCGAAACGGGAATAGGTGTGATCGATCATTTAGGAGAAAATTCTTCGTCCTTGTTCGATGTACCGTATAGTGAAACCAGTTGCACTTTCCTTTCTCATTTTATTCAGTACCAGTCTGTATGTATCAAGGAGATCTTGCTGCAAGGAAACAGACGCGCTCAACCTCCGCGTTCTAAATTACGAGAGACGGATGATGACTTAACTCTAATGAGTCTTCCTTGACTGGCTTTTTTGTGGATGGTGACTACCAGCCGGATATACCGATTCATTATACCTGCTCGCTCTATCGTAATAATCCGGAGATATAATCGGAAATCTTTTATGCAAGAATACGAATTCTCAATGAAAAAATCATACATGTTTGTGCACGAGGTAGTGATCCATATAATTATCGTTTGTGTAACATAGTAGATATTTATCTTTGCGTTAACTGATTCAAACAAAAATAATCGTATTTAAAGCAATTTTTTATGGAGTTTCTTTTGGCAGTATTAAATACTAAAAAAATATTTAATTAAGACAAAGTAAATTTGAAAACATTGCATGTAATGCTCGAGAAATTCATGGTACCGTTTGTGAGAAACTAGGGATTTTAGAGTAGTATTTTTCATCTATTAGTTATATAAGAAAGTACTGCTATGTTATACTAATATTATAATTTATGTTCGTTTATAACGATGGAATAGGAAATGTTACAATCTTACTATTATAATAAAGAGACAGTGTTTGTTTATATGTTCGCAAAAATCTTAAGAACTATTAAACCGATTGTTATGAAATTTTCACAATAGCTTCTGTACATTTTCTGGAGTGGCAGCGGCTATATCTAATCGGGAAATAAATAATATATCGAGAAAAAAACGTGGGACTATACCATCCACGGGGGCATAGTTCATGCACAGCCGCTAGGTGGCAAATCCGCGCCGGCGCGCTCGAAACAGAATTCGCCGGTTCCAAGATATGAGGAAAAATACATAATTTTTCGAATTCTATACGCAAAAAAATTGCGGTCGAAGTCGTGTCCAGAGCATGCTAATAGGTACTACATTAAAAAGTATATGATTTCATACAAACAAACAAAGATGACCTTTATCCATTTTCTGCTACGTCAACATCCATAAAGAAACTATTGACACCATATTGTGCCATCCTCCTGTAATTATTCAACTTTTGATTGAAATATTTTTCGTTGATACTAATAGTTTCGAAGGTATTTGCGTAGAACATTAAAATGAGCAGTTTTGTATATTTGATTTCTATCTGGTCATTCCATAAGCTCATTAGTAACGTTATGTTTAAATGTATCTTCAAGCGTAAATAATTCAACAATTGCACTCATTTTTAATTATCAATATATTGAACATAAATTTTGGTACCCTTGCTCCACTACTTGAACAGATGTACAACTTGATTTTCAACAAATTTGTATAGTTTTAAAACAATTAATTTTATGTCTACTGCAACCGATTAGTATCGTTGAATTGTTTGTCAACTAAACAATTGTCGGTCCGTCTGAATAGGTAGCAGCTGATAAGGATAAGTTTTCAGTTATTCAAACGCCAACATGACATTTTCTACAGGTCTTTGCTGTGATAGTACAAATTTTTATTGAAAAATTCGAAGTAATATACATCTCTGACATTCCACCACGTGCAAATCTTTACTACATAAACTCGAGTAATATATTTATGTTTATTTAACTTATATAATGCATTACTTATTTGCTACTTTATTGGATTTTAGGCGATTACGAATTAACAGTCGTTTTTGATAATCCCAAGTTTGTGTATATAATTGTTCAACACTTTAATCTAAGCGAGGAGTTTTCTTTTCTGGGACGTTGCCAATGTACTCTCAACAGGTTAATGAACGATCATTTTCTGCTAACAAGTTGTAAGAGATTAAGTGTATATTAAATACATCAAATTCGGTATATATTATCGCACTATAAGATTAATGTATCTCAGGTGATTTATTTAGTATAACAGCATAAGAAATTTTAACGTACGTTGTTTTAGCCTTAACACATTGACTGCCACGCTACATAGGCTAAAAACAACACAACCTTTTAGACTTTCCTGTAACGTAAAACTGATCTCAAATTATGCCCTTCGTAATTAATTATATCAGTAATTCTTTATAGTTTTTACAGGTTCTCTTAGATCGTTTTAAATATTTTTACTAATGCGTCGACAGATAAATAAGAACTGAAATTAAGTGTCACCCATGTATGGATAACATGACAGTCAAAGTGTTAAAGGAAAGTTTCCTCTAAATTTCAAACAAGAGTGTTTATAAATATTAAAAAATAATTTTTTTTATTCTTTATATAGGGCGATTCACGCAACTGTAACAAGCCATATCTTTTTTTCGGTTCAAACTAGTAAAAAATGATACAGGAAAAAGATGAATGGTTCATGGTGAGCTACATATTCACGATCATATTTTTTTTGCAAGTCCAATGATGCAAGTGCATTTTGCAGTTGTACTATTTTTTTAAATGGAAACCTTCTTTTTCTTTTACTTACGTTGAATCCTCTTGCCATTCTACGCAAAAAGTATTAGGGTAACATCGTCGAAAAATGATTAGTTCGCCAGATATTTTGAAAAAATATCTTTATTAAAGGAGATGCTCAAACGTTTCATTATAACGCTATGTAAATACTTCACATCAAGCACTCAAAAGAAAATTCGCCCAGCTACAAGATATAAGAAAAAAAAAAAGAATATTCGGAATTCTGTGTGCAGAAAAAATTGCGGACAGAGCCGTGTCCGGGGCATGACAGTTTTAAATAAATGTCTTCATTAAGGAAGCTCATATACGAAAAAAAGAAATAATAAAGATTTTATTTTTATTGCACAACAGTAACCAGAGATCACCTTGTTTATGAAAACAATGAAAAAGTTTGTAATGGTTAGGATGCAATGGTAAAGCATTCGAGATACACACTCATCGTGTACTGTAGACGCCCACAGGCGTTCGGTGCAATGGCTCAGTGTGTACTACTGCAACTCGGCCGCACGTAGGGTCCACATATGGTTAATAAATACATTAATTTAAATATCTCCCGAACTAATCATTTTTTGATAATATTACTGTAATAATTTTTTACGTAGAATGACAGGAGGATTCGCTGTGGGTAAAAAAAAGGGACGGTTTCTATTTAAAAAAATAGTGCCACTGCAAAATGCACATGCATTATTGCACCTGTGAAAAAAATATGAATGTAAATATGTAGTCCACATTGAACCATTCATCTTTTTCCTTTATCATTTTTTTCTAACTTCAACCAAAAAAAAGATATGGCTTGTTACTGTTGCGTGAATCACCCTGTATAAAATCCAATTCTTTATTAAGTACAACGACTATCCGTTCACAAAATTTTATATATCTTTTACTGGTCCACGATCGTTTTAGTGACTCGTCGAAAAACCTCCGTGATCCCATTACCGGACAGAGAACGACGTACTATGTACGCGGGGCATTCTCTGCGACAAAAAGCACGGAGCAGACGGAGATCATCGGATAACAACGATATCGAATCAGAGAGAACCCCGAACGGAAACGAAGAACGGAGCGGATGATCCTGCCTGTAGCAGTAGGAAAAACGAAGAATCTGAAGGGAAGTAGGAGGGAGCACTAGATAGTTCAGAGGCTGTGTCAATGTGTCAGAGAGACAGTCTTCATGCCGGGGTTGCCTTTTATGTCCACGTAATGTGGGGCCCAGAGGAACTCCCAAGAGAAAGAAGTGGGGCCCGATGGCCCCTTCTCTCGTCTTTGTTTGGACTAACCACCAACTGCCTCTCTTTCACCCTTTCCTCCTCGCAGGCCCTCTTGGGATGTGGCCACCACCACACGTCTCCTGCATCCACACGGTCCAAAATTGCTCCCTTTCACCTATCTCTTTCTATTACTGTTCAACTCCACTTTTTATTATGATTGCCAATGTGCTTTCGGATCATTTGAAATTTTAGGAACGCTTGAAGAAGATGATAAATGCAGTAGAACCTTCAATATCTGGGAGATAGAGACACAATTTTTCGGTTATGATCGAAGTTAGGAGAATGGAATGTTGTGTGACTTCATGTTGACAATCGTATATTTCGAAGAAAGAGTGGAAGTATCGATAATGCAAATGAAAACATAATGTGAAGAAATTAGTTTTTGTTTAATTTAAGAGTTCCACGTTTTGTTTTATCTTTGGGATTTACATCGGATCTACTGCTAGGTCATTAGCCACGAACTTAGCTTGATCATCTGTTACATTGGGATAATTAGGTTCTGGAGTAGAGGTTGATATGTTTCAGATAAAGTAGGGTATTTTTTATGTGATCTTGTGATGTCAGGGCTGAGTCTGGCCTTAATTTATACTTCTGTCTTCGAGATTAGAATCTTGTCCTCTCGTACAGTATATGGTTCACCGAAATTTCCTTGTTGCAGAGGTTGCAGAAAGGTGGTTCCGTCTTTTTTATTAAATGTTCATGTGGTATTTTGGAGTGGCCACGTTTGTTAATCGCTAATTTGCGCAAGTTTCTTAACATAACTTATCTGTACAGAATATTAATGTTCTTGTATATCAAACCATTTAATTAGGGGAGTATGTTTATGCCAATTTATGTATCTGCAATTTGGTAGAAAAAGGACCACTGTCCAAAATTATTGCATTTCAGGTTTATGGACCTTTAACATCGAAATGATGAACGTTATTATAGAAAAAAGGGCCACTGTCCTTCCACTATTACAACTTTTCCCAAACTATTACAAATTGGACATTGGCCCTTTTTCATAAGCAAATATAAAGAAATCTTAACGTGTTGGGGGCTAATACTTAACCATTGTTATAACAAATGGTTTCAGACAATAAAATTCTAGATCTTGATGAATCGAATAAAAAAGTTTAATAAAATGATGCTGCAGTATCAATAGTACATTGATTATCATTGATTTTGTTCATAGAAAAGCTGCAGTATTGTAATGTGAACTTATGATTCTGATTCTCATGACATGGAGTAAACATAATGTTATATATTAATGTGCTTAGATAAGCAAAGAAATGAGGCACATAATGTATTATTATACGTTAAAAGGAAATGTACTAATTGGATAACAGAACACTAGAATAGTAGAGTGTTGGTAGAATAGTATAGTTTGGACAACGAGTCGCATATGACACATTTTACTGTATTTCTATTTTATTCATTCGTTAAAGGTGTTTTTCAAGGATTTCACTTTAGTGATTTTACATTTTCCGGAGTGTTATAGGCTATATTTTAACGTGAAATAAATAATATGTGGAGAAGAAAAGCATGGGACCATTTTCTGTCGACGTGTCGCATGCCGGTGAACCGTTCGCGTGGGCATAGTTCACGCACAGCCGCTAGGTGGCAAAGTTCGGCGCCCGCGCGCTCAAAAGAGAATTCGCTCGACTGCAAGATACAAGGAAAAAAAATATAATATTCCGAATTTTGTACGTAGAAACAATCGTAGGCGAAGCCGTGTCCAGGGCATGCTAGTGCACTATAAATTAGTTACACTATATTTCTTGTACTATCCGTTTCATTATGCATTATTCTAACTATCATGCAGCTAATCATTACATACATATATTCTAATTTTGAATTCCATTTGTTTACCAATAGTTTGTGTGCACCAGAATAACTGTTTATGTCTGAAGTTTAATGATACTAGATCAAACGTGCTCAACTCGTTGCCCGTGGAGAAATTGCTTCATTGTATTGAAGAATTTGAATTTTTCATTTATTATCTACGCGTCTTCTAAAGAAAACCGCGTACAACAAAATTCATAAAAGCGCTTAATAGATGGCATGACTGACCCAGATGATTTTCTCGACGCTGCAAATTGAGGCTCGTTTCTTTTTATTAGTTTTCTGATTTTCTGACAGAACATGTGCGCAATTCAGTTGTTTCTCAATTCCTTTTTTACGGGTATCAGATTTATCTTTCTTCAATAAATAATTGTTATGAGACGTCTGTGTATGTGCTTAAAAACTTTCAACACATTGCTCCGGGGAACACTCTACGTCATAACCTAGGGCAATGATGGCCACCAGAGCTGCGGCCTTCCCCCACTCTAGGTCCATTCCCCTCATAGTCTGTGATCTAGGAAGATGATATACTGAGGGAGAACAAGAAGCGAACTGGAGGAAACTAAAACGAGGGGCATGGCCTAAGCCATGGCGAGGTGTACACATTTGAGAAAATAACACTACCTGACAGACAGGTCAATAATATATGTTCAAGTTGCTCGCGAAACGTGACTTCTATGTAGAAACATCACGCCTCACTATTCAACTACTGTCCAGTGGAGGCGTGGCTTACTATAGTGCCACACCACAGAGCGTCTGCCAGGGCAACGTAACGTCTGCCCTGCGGGCAACGAGTTAGCCACCACTGTTCTACATTCTCAAACTGTCACATTTTTTACATCAGCACAGAGTATTTTATTTTCTATTTGATACTCTGTTACAAATGTGACAGTTGCGATTGTTCTTTTCTTGATTAGCTACATGTTATACACTTCGAGTGGTAAAATATTAAAATACTATACAGGGTAATTGGCAATGAGTACTACAACTGAAAAAGAGCGAATTCTACGTGGGAAAATAAGTAGAATGTGTAAAATGAACGTTTTCTGTCTGAGAACTTATTTTCAAGAAAATCAATTTTGACAATTTGTCAAAATCACGTGTAATTGAGTAACGAAGTTTCATTAAGTCGAAACTACATATTTAGAACTCTCTGTGGCTTTTATTACTTTATTATCACTGCATGGTATTCAAAAATAGGAAACAAAATGGAAGGTTTAATTTTTGAGGAAGTTATTCATATCACATTGATGCATACAGCTTTAATATGCGACCATTAATAAATATGGAGAGATATTAATTTCGTTGATTATAATAGCCAAACTATAGCATACCTCATCCAATTTTCGAAGTATAACAAAGTAATAAAAATAACACATTAATCAACCAATCGTGAACTTGAAAGTACAAAAAATGTGCACAAACGAACATGAGAGAACGTTTGATTATTGAAAAGTTTACGAAGGCGAAACTTAATCAAATGCACACGTATTTAGTACATTTTCAAAATCAACTTTCTCGTTAACCAAAAAATGTTCTTCTACATTTCTTATTTATTTATTTCATATAGAATCACCTTCTGCTCAAATCTATTATTTTTCCCAACACACTCAGTAGATGAAATTGAAAATGACTATATAGTTTTATGTATTACATTAAAACGTGTTATTTAAAACCATTAGGGAATACAAATTTTCCAGTTGATCGTCTTTTTTACCGAATTCCTTTCACTGGTTCTTCAAAGAATCGGTTTTCTTTCTTTTATTTGATTAAACTTTCGAATTAATAGAACGTTCAGTCAAATTAATTTCGTACAACAGCGGAGTATGGATAGTGAAATTCTAAATACATCAATATTTTTGTACATTATACGTGAGCTGTTTAATACGCAATGACTATTTTATTATTCGTATTTTCCACCGATAATTCTACAGATTTTTATATACATATAGTGCTATTATAACTAGACATTTATTTCACATTTAAATTTTCTCAATTCCATCCTCAAAAAACTGGAGAGGAGTTTCTTTAATCCATTTTCATAGAGTTTGTTTCATTGCCCAAGAAAGGAAAGTGTTGTCCTTATAGGAGATTTTCTGTCTGGAAAATATACGCATAATTTCCATAAAATATGTACCAAATAATTAAAGGCTGGGAGCGCATCACAAATGCCAGTAAAAGTTACGGTACCAACTACTTCTGTAACAGGACAATAATAAGTTAAACTGGATAATAAAAACCTTCTTTGTTTGTGAAACATGCGTATTAAATTGTTTTGAAAATTCTGTTCTTCTGTGTTCAGGAAAAAAGTCAATTTCTTAATATTAAAACTAATTTGTCTCTTAATTTCCTATGTCTTGTCCATGGCTTTCTGTGGCTATCTTCCACGTGTTAGATTGCTTTTCCATACCGTCTAAGAAAATAATCAACAGTAATTTATAATTTTCGGTACCACAACACGATAGTATTTTCCAAACAACCTAGTACACACGTAGGAAGACCATACGATAAAAAAATGTGATGATGAAATTCTTATTAATGAAACACCTCAGACGTAAGAATTTTCCATTAAAAAAACATTATCGAACGCGTTTCCCCTCGGCCTTCAGTCAATCGACTGTTTTAACATGTCCTTTTATCTGGTCCTTCAAACAACCGGCTTTCGTCGTTCTATTTTATACAGCTGGCATTATCAAGGCGTACAGAGGAACTGGATCCGTGCAGCAGCGGAATATCAAAGAGTTTCTTGGCGAGGAATCGAGGGATGCCAGCGGTGCAAGAACGTTTGAATGGAGCTACGGGTAGAACCAGTATTCCAAGTTGCGGTCTGCCGTGGCGTCGTTCAGGATCCCGCAGAAGGGGCACTCGTTTCGAGGAAGTGGTCGACGATTGGAAATCGTACCTGCTGCCCGTTGAATGGGCGAGATCTCTTCCCTCCTGCATGGTCCCTCTCTGCTGTTTGCTCTCTTTTCTCTTTTATGCCGGTTCGTTGTTCCCTCCCGGGACTGCTAGGAGGACGCGTGCGATTGATGCTGTGCATCGTTCCCTTTCTTCCCGTTTAGTGTCGGCAGTTTTTTTTCGACACAGAACCGTGTGGATCCAAAGAACCGATACAGCTTTCGATGCACGAGGATTTTCGTTGAAGCACGCTAATCGAAAGCCGCTTCCTTCGATGCAGGCGTGAACCCGGTCGATCAGGTTACTCCTTGAATGTTGAGTACTTGCACCGGTCGATGAGATCCTCGAGGAAATTCAAAATCCATGAATGAACAAGTCGTTCCACAGGTTTGACGTTTTTTTTCGAGTTCGAGTTTCCCCGAAACAGGCTTGAAGCTACGATCCTATGAAAATATTGCGACACCCTTATATTCATCAAGATTATGTTTTTATTGTTTCAGTTATAATGGTGATACAGTAAGACTGTTTTAAAGTGTTCTGGCAGAATTTGGTGTTCCAAATGGTCCTTATTTCTCTAAATGTCCTTGACTCCAATTAATATCAGATTCATATTAATAGAATGAAAAGTTATACCCACTTGGAAGTAATGTGTTTTATTTTGTTGTTACAACGTTCTAGTCACATTCCTTTCGCATCGAGTGATGTATGTCTCAAATGAGATGCTATGTAATTGTATTAAAATTCCAGTGGTGCCAAATAAAAACAGTGACCGGAGACCATATTCGTGGTAGAAAAAAGAAAGACTCAGTTAGGAGAAGCGACGACAAAGCACCGCCAGCTCGCTCCTACACGACGATGTCGTGCTTTCATCCCGACTAAGAACATCCTTTTCGTGGAAGAACCGTAGGATCGCACGATTTTGCCTCCATGAATTACCGAACTGGATTCCAGAGCAAATCCTGACGCGTAGGGAATATCTTCTTTCTTTTCCACGGGGAAGATGTCGATTTTGTCCCGATTTGCTCCTTAGTGATAGCCTTTACACGGATTCCTTCGACCGGTCCAGACATTCCAGTGATTTCGAGCACAGCCCCGAGGACTTTTCACATTGAGATTTGTTCCAGGAGTTCTGTGAAACAGAACGCTTGCAACTAGATTTACGGGCAGAGTGAACTGTAAACTCAGGTCTTCACAGTGCCTGCCATTTCGTCGGCTATGCGTCGTTTAACTCTTTCATATTTGCTCGAATATAGTGTACCCAAAACTTGTGTTCTTTTGAGTGTGATCCAGACGGATCAAAGCGATTGCTTCAAACGCGTCCGTTTGACTATCCGTCCTCGACGATTGGCATGAATTCACTCTGATCGAGTTAGCTGAATCAAATTACCGTGTTTCAGAAGAGAATGCTGAACTGTTGGGAATCTTCATCATTGAAAGAGGAGTATCATTTGAATCTGTGTTGAACGACTGAATGAATATTCGTTTATACAGGGTGTCCCAGTTTTTTCCCTCTAAGCCGCACCAATGCATTTGACAAGAAAAAATGAGTAAACAATGTTATACAAATATACCTACACCCATAAATGTTTTGTTAGAAAGTTATAATAAGAAAATGAAATGTGCAGTGTGGAAGTGTTCTTATATTGTGTAGGGTGAGAATAGTTCAATAATATTTGCCTAATGAATATGTGGAGCTATGTTAGGTGCATGAGACCGTCGATAAAGTTCTGATCGAAGGATTAATAATATATTCATTAGAATGAAACAAAATTAGCGGAAAATTCGTATAACAGTAAATTCATTTCTATTGATAAATATTGTCAACATTTTGAAATATAAAAGTAATAATAATTGATTAACAGGCTGTAGGTATTTCTGCATTTTAATATACATGAACACGTCACAAATGAACATTTCATACTGTACGTGACAGAAAGATAAACTTTAAAACTTCATTGACAAAATGAAACTTTGTCTTTTCAACTATTATATGTTCAACCAAAGAATATTGACAGCTGAGTATACGTATTTGCATATACAGCAACAGTCTCACGATAAACGAAAACTACATTGTTTGCCTAGGTCGATTACAATGATTAAACATAGCTTTACAAATAAATTATATAAGCACTGTCGAACCACCCTCACGCGATACCATACCGTTAATATATTTCATATTTTCGTTATAACTCTTTAACAAAGCATTTACGGACATATGATCATATAACATTTTTTGTTTATCTCAAATCGTAGAACATATTGACACTGTTTGACGGGAAAAACTTGGGATACCCTGTACATCGTACTAGCTAGGTTATTTAATACTCGTAACTATTGTTCAAATTTCTGTGTAAACTACAGACACGGATATCGGAATAAAATAAAATAATATTAAATTCATTAAAATACATATAGCTTTTCCCTTTGTAAATTTTTTGCAGATCAGTTTCATAGTATGTAGTTATTAATTTTATGTTTCAATGTTATGATAGTGAATTGATATTAATTTGCTATCACCCAAATTATTAAAGGTACAGAGAATATTAATTAAAATTAATCCTTTTAGAGTTACGGGCTTTCTTATGCGTTTGTAATATTACAGTAGTTCGTACTGAAACCCTTATGGGTGTTCAAGCAATACATTTGATAAATACGCTTACCAATTTTTCACACGGGATATAAGGAGAACTTAATGTTTTCGAAAATGAGGTCTCATAAACAAAATCCTACATTTACGATTTGGTTTTCATCTGGAATCACCGTTTACTTGATAGTACTGCTATATACAGATAATGACGCGCAATTTGTACACTTTATACAACTTAATTCAATCAAATTAATTTACTTTATTTACTTTTAAATTAAATTTCATTTAATTATTAAAAATTCAAATCTACTATATTAACTCATATTATTTTAAATACCGTGGATTACATAAAAGGGGTGGGTCACGTAAAACAGGCCACCTAATTATCTTCTCTAGCTATGATGGTACGAGAAGATTTTCAATTTCATATAAATTTGTTTATAAATGCCACATTTTTCTGATTTTTTCAAGATTATCCATGTTTTTTTTTATATGAATATAGATATTTTTTTTTACTGTATGTTCTAGCTGACATGAATATGCATTTATTCATAGATGATAACGTGACCTTAAACTCAGCTTGAACTTTAAAATTTTGTATCAAATGTGAAACTTTCTCTCATGGAGATCCTAGGTTTTAGGGATACTAGAAGTCAATTCGAAAATTTAAATAAACACGTTTACTATTTTAGTGAGTGTTCAATGTGCTGTCCCCGAAAAGACAGACTGCATAACTCTTTCAATAGTTTCAGGTTTAATGACAGGATAGGCTCTAATTATTCGTTCTATCATATTGACTTCCAGCGTGTATTATATTATTTTACTAAAAAGTTGATTTTCTTTTTTAATAGATGCTTTCGATAAAATTCTTAATAATCAAAAAATAAATTTGTTTCTGTTTCATTGTTCAGATAATAGTACCATCTTTTTGAAAAACAACTTTTAGTATTATCTTTTGTAATTGACTATTTTGTTCAGAATAATAAATGACATGTATTGTATAGACATACGCTATTGTGATCACGTATTAGGTGAGTAAGAAATTCAAATTTCGTATTAGAAAAAATGCCAATTGACATTCAAGATTTTATGCAAGGTGACTCATGAACTTGGGATGTGTTGCAGTTACTGTTTTGTTGGAGACAGATAACAATGATAGATAAAGAAAAAATACTGAAAGAAGGTTTCTTCTTCTGTGCATTCGACTTCTTCAAACTGTGTATTTCTTTAGGTAAATTGATTTTTTTGAGCGATCACATGCAGAAGTATGGAAAGACTGTGTTATTCTTTTCCTTGTATCTGTAATAAAATAATGATGTCTTCTAGTGATAACACGCGCGAAAAGGGAACTTTTACAACATGAGTCAAATGTGCTTCTACGTTAACATTACGAAAATAGTATAAACTACAACCAAATGTCTTATATAGAAGGCACGTAGTTTCATCATTTTTCAAAATAAGTAACGCGGTAAAGGAAATGAAAAATTAAGAATATTAGACGGAAATAACAAATATAAAGATCGATATGAGCATTCGAAAAACCACAATTCTTTCGAGATGTACTCCTCCACTATTGTAGGAACACCAACACGCGGTCCCTTAAGGTCGTTTCCTTCGAATTACCTCACAAGTATCCTGAAAGGAACAAAAATTCTTTTTTCATAAAACACTTATTAAGTCTATCAGACATAAAGTCATCCATCTGGGCTGTTATGTACAAACAAACATATGGGTTTTTCTATCTGACTATTTTTTGCAATATGTTTGTGCAGAATTGATAAAGCAGTTTTTAATTTAAAAAATGTAAAAATTCGTAATTAATGACGAACCTTGAAGGCACAGAAACTATAAAGATCAACTAGAGTTCTAGACATGAATAACAAAAGCTTTATTTGCAAAGTTTACTAACTGTAAATGTAGATACATGTACACTACTGCTCAAAAGTATGTGGATACTTGCCATTTTTAATGAACCACTGTTATATGATGAGAATTATTATTATTAAACGATGTTTATTGCGAAATTCTGTTACGAATATTTAATGTACTCTAGTATTATTGTATTGAATAATTTAATTATTTAAATCCGTCAAATCCCTTAAATAATTAAATGTTTATGCGGTGTATCTACGCTGCATTATATTCTGTTGCGTGCGGATGGTTTCTAAGGATTCCGTCTTTCATTTTATGATGACGGAATTGCTTCAGTGTCATCCTGTGTCTTCTTTAGACTAATATCAACATTTAGAATCATGATCCAATGCGAGAGAACTCCAGGTAAGAGCGTAGGGCCATTCTGTCGTTTTATCGAAATCATTTCTTTTTGAACACTTGTGAGAGCACGATGAGTACACAAAGAACAGAATTAAGTATTCAAATACGTTCTCAAATAGTTACGCTGCCAAAAGAAGGGTATTCTGTAAGGGAAATCGCAAGAAAGGTGGGAGTTTCAAAATGTAGTGTTTATTAACGATTTCATAACTTCTTTCAGGTAGTTATTACAATTAAGAAAGCGTCCACATACTTTTGAGCGGCAGTGTATATCTTAGAAGATATTGAACAAATAAGGGTATAAACTATTCAATCTGATTTCTTTTTTAGACTGTTAAAAAGAATTGTTTTTAATTTATTTTTAAGCCACTTAATTGAGTGTAATAAACCACATATAAGTGATCATTTTCAAACATTTAACCCTAAAACTGCCAGTAGTTAATATTGACTTGAGTACCCCACTCCCGTGCTAATTGTTTCAAGAGATATTCATTTTTTATGCTACGGTGTCGTGTTTATTTTCTTTCATTTTCATAACAATTTTCAAAATACGAGGACGTACAAATCAGGATATTGTCGGTGTTACATTTAATGTGTCTAACTACACGGTAAACCACCTTGGTCGGCCTAGTTTCGGTGCACCTACTTACTTCTACTATGGTAATGCATGCACCGCCGCTCTTAACACTTAACATTTAACACTTGCTGTCACGCACACGTGATTTCGAGTGCCCTAACGTTATGATCTACTCTCACGCACACGTGATTTCGAGTGCCCTAACGTTATGATCTACTCTCACGCACACGCTTTTTCAAGCGTCTAATCACTACTGACAAAAAAGTAATATTGTGGCATGACTCAATATGGTTCATATGGTAAGTGATCCAATAGATCGAAGACTAAAATCAGCCAACTGAATTACGGATAAAAGTGTTTACGCACTGTTTAAATAATGCTTAATTATAAATTCTTTGTGACTGCATTTTTTTTAGTTTTCATTTTAATTTATTGTCTAGTGTATATTGTGTTACTGTGACTGTTTTCTTATTTTTCTATTTTGTTTTTAATTCTTACTTATGTAAGTACACATATTAGGTTTATACCCGTACGATCTACAAATAAATAAACAAATATTATATTTATTAAACTGTGCTCTGTTTAATTCATAAAAACCGTACAAACAAAAGGCTAAAAATAATATTCTTTTTAAACAAAGTGTACTGACTACTGTAAAACTTTTAAATACTTTTTTGTTACTGATTTCTGTAGATATTATTTTTTTAGCGAGAATTTTAAATGAAATGTGTTTTGTAGTAAAGAGTAAAAGAATTATCTCTTCTGTTAGATTTAATAAGAAATATTGTTTATTTTTGAAAACGTAACTGGTACTTAACAAATTGAATTTAAAAGCAATGTTCGCTAACGATAATGTGTCAATAGCACAAGATAGTTTTGTCGCAAATTATTAACAAATTATTATTAATAATAAAAGCGTTTACAACGCAGTCAGTTTTCAGAAGTTCCAGGTACTAGCTGGAAATCTTAATATTGTAAGTGATTTTACAAAAAAGTGACAAGTTACAAACTTTTTATCTTCTAGAATTCGCTTAAACTCATTAATCACTTTCTTTAGAGTCAGTTCGGTGTAAAAAGCGTTCATACCGATCGTCACTCCTTCTGGTATAATTACTTTGTTAAATGATATTTTGTATCCTCACTGTTCAAAGTGACTAGCTTTCAGGAAATGAGAAAAAAATGGTCGAATCTCGTATTTTCATTAATTGATGAATTGCTGACGCTCTGAGCCTCATTAACCCCTTACCGCATGGTGTGCCATACATGGCACAAACCAAATATTCATTAATTTTGTGTAAAACATGCATCATAACCCCGTTGTGTATTGTACCATATTTAATACACTATAGATCTATGATTTTGAAACATAATCTGCCATTTGTATTCGGAAAAGTTAAATTTTTGCGATTTCTTTACACTGTTGTATAGCTTATGCATCTCAACCGCTTTACTGTCGATATTGTATAACGAATTTCGATACTTTGTACGTTTTAAAAATCCAAATAAAAATTATTAGAGTAATTTACAGAGTTTTCAGGTTACATAAAAGAGGTTAGTTTGAATTTTTTTCCGTTAGTTTTTGTATAAATTGCTAATATATTTTTGTGCACAAACAGGTTTTTGTAATAAATAAATGATTTAATATTGTTAAAAAGTTTTTTCAATATTTCTCCCATAAAAGATGCACCTTTTTACAGTTAATATATTTGTTTCGTAACAAAAGAAAAAATCATGCGGTAAGGGGTTAAGACATACAAAGCTGCATCCACAGCTTCAGATACAATTACTCAGAAAAATATTTGAATGCTTCCATTTAAAATTTGCTACAAATCAGAAGTATACTTTACATTTCAGTGTTCAAAGTAACATGCACTTTTCACGTTGTATAGTTTAAATTGTAAGAAAATCGGAAAACATATGTATAATTGATGGTACATTGAGTATACATATGTCTTTTACACAGATCAGAAAGTATTCGCACACTTACAAGGGAACACCGCGAACCCTTACTCACCGATTGGACTCTTTGTGGGTTTATAGAGTGATTCAGGACCAGAATAGTGGTATGTTTTATTCGTGGCCAATCACCCTCTAAGGGTGTGAAAACTAACCTCAAAGTCAAATAGGCACTCCCACTTTTCCATGTATAACTCTTAAAGTACAAGAGATAAAGAAAAATGTTTCAAACAAAAGTTTAATGGTACAAGCAGCGTTACAAACTTGTGCTAACAAAATTTTGGAGAAAGTTTCTTTCGTAATGTAAAATTTTTTCTAAGAAAAATGACTTCTTTCAAAATTTTGTTAACGCGAATTTTGGATTTGTACACCGGTGCATTATCGTGCAGAAGCTATGTTTTCGACGAGCGTCAATAAGGTACTGTTACATCTCACCTCAAAACTAATGGTGCAAATACGCCAGCGCCTTGAAATTTTGGATGGTCATAGTTGTAATGTTAAACTTCATAATGGTATTGTTCAGTCAGAGATAACATTGCACAAATTGTTATTCTAAAAACCCATGTAACGAATTCAAAACATATATTTGTAGGTTCAATAATATAAATATGAAAGTCTGTGTGTATAACGAACATAGCAAAGTACCTGTCAGATAGTGAGAAATGTCGGCTAATTGTAAGGCGAGTAATTAATGCCATTGGAAATCCAAATAAATATTAATCTCCACATATAATAAAAGTCAAAATTTGAATGTATGTTACGTAAGGGGTTCTATACCGTTCAATGTATCGGCACCAAATTTGGCATGAATATTCTTCGACGCCCTAAAAAAAATACTCTGTGGGTCCCCACCCCCAATCACCCCTAAAGCCCACCTCCTCTTAACTTAAGCCCGAGTAATTTATAATAAGATAAAAAATAGATAAGTATGACCTTCTCAAGAAATAAAAAATGTCTGGGTGGTCTTAAAATTTATTGTGGAAGTATTAGTTAAAAATAACGGGAAGTGAATGTGTAAAGTGAAATTTGAACAAGTGAGGATTTGAAGAATCCTCAACATTTTTTTTTATTCACCTACAGCACCCCCTCAAAAGCTCGAGCAAGGCCGGGCACACGCAGGTAGTAGTAAATAATAATAAGAATACTTCATGTGTTCGAATATTTTTGTGATCTACAACAGAGTATCCGTAATAAATTTTTCATAAATATTATTCACACTGCCAGGCTTTCATTTAATTTTGCTCGTATAACCCTAACACTCTCATTTCCTTTGAAAACTCGAATCTACGGTATGCATTTTATTTCTCGATAATTTCTAATGCTAGTGATCGAATATTTTCGGAACCAATTGCAAGTGAACATATGCTAATGCTTTTATATCCACTTCGTACGATATGTGTCACGGAAATGCGAATTGGTCGTCCAAATACGCATCCGGTATAATCATAGCGTAAACAAAATTGATAGATAGGTATGATGAAATAAATCCGTCGACGTCATTTCGATTCTCTGTTTACTTTTACCCGAGCGCCTGAACGCCTCGCAATGGTGAGAATTTATGCACTATGATTCGCCGATTCTCAGAATCGGTTTCCATCTTGGCCATAGGCCTGCTTAGTGACATAGTCAACTTAGGAATGTCGTTAATTCTTGGAGAGAGATCACACGAAGGTCGTCGTGCTACCGTTTCCTGCCTGCATGAGCACTACGACTGGGAATGGTGGGTGTCGTCGGACTGTCACAGCCACGTGATTCCTATCGAACCGTTAGTTATTCATTTATTCGATCGTAACACTCACCCGTTTGCAAACTACGTCCTTTCTAAGGAAGGCAGCGAGAGTATGGAAGAATGCACGCGCCCAAGCCTAAGTAGCAATCCTTGCAATCAATAGTTCCAGTATTTTATTAATTATAATATCATGCTGCTTTAGGAAAAGTCTCAGTTTGACCAATGTAGCTTTCAGCGGATGATGTTGACACATTTGCAATTTGACAATGGGAGTACAGTAGAATCTTATATCAACCACAAGTTAAAATTATCATTAATGATATTGTGCACTTAATTTTCTGCAACTATGTATTTTACATTGTAACATAAAATTAAAGTTTGTATGCGAGATATAGTTAGAATATTGGTCACCTAATTATTAATTACAGTTCGGATAATCGAGGTCCTGCTGTATACCGCAACGCGATTGCATCTATTCTATCAGTCAAAAGTATTTGCCCACTGTTAGGTATACAGAACATATATTGTAACAATGCCATGTAGATAATAATCATCGGTTTATTATAATTGTAGAATATTACAAAAGTAATCGAAAACTCATATTCTTTTTATGTTTTCTGTGAATAATATTAAGTGTACTAATTATATCTTGGTTTCGTCTACATGTCCTTTCCTGGGCGTAACAATTGCAATACATAAGCATGGCATGTTTTTTTTTAACTTTTGTTAAGGTTGGACGTAGAGTTAATAAATGTGTTTTAGACTTATGTTTATCATGCAAATAATATGTTTATTTGACACTTCTTTACACAGAAAATAATTGAATTAATTATTAGACAGAGATAATATGATTTTAGGTCTGGATGGTTACGGATTTTCTGATTTTACTGTGCGATAATCTTTCTCCTTTATTTTACTTGCGACACATGCCCACATATAAGCTTATATACATATGTACCGCCAATTCCATCAGTCTATTTTTATTTTAGGACTAATCTATACTAATGTATAACTTTGATAATGCTTCTGGTGAGATTTGTCCAGTTCAACGTAGCATTATTCATGAAGACTGGCATGCTCCGTTGATTTCTGCAGCAATTTCGGGTGTCTTCTTTGTATTTCGATCGCTTATTATCATTTTTTTATGATCTTTTCCTTTATTTGAAAGAGTTTTGTTTTGTTCGACGTTATAGTCAACTGCACCTCGGATTAATTTTAATTCGTTTACAATCTGTCTATTGCTTTCACCTCCGCAGTGATAATCAATGATTAGGGTACGTATTTCTACTGATGATTCCTTCGTCTTCGATGTATTGATAATTATTCGCGACGTCACCAAAACTTTGTCTAATACCGCGTTTACGCCACAAAAACACATCGATAACTGAAACAAAAATGTATCTTCAAATTGAAAGAACCATCGTAGTAGATTATTTACGTATGGTACTGTGTCCTCTAAGATAACTCCTTTAAAAAGTTGGGAAGAACCCTTAATGAGACTTTATGATCGCACCTGGACACTGGTAAGGTTACAAGTTGTAACTTTCAACCGTCGATTTTAAAGTTCCTTTAATTCATTATCAGTGATGGCCATGAGAGCTGCGGCTTTCCCCAATTCTAGCTCTATTTCCCTCGTATAGGCTGTGATCTGGGACGACGATGGACCGACGGGGAACGAGGAGCTAACCAGAGGGATCTGAAACGAGGGGATTGGACTTAGAGGGGGGAAGGCCGAAGCTCTCGTGGCCATCATTGCTTTAACTTAACAGATAATGCAAGAAAATTTTACTGATTTTTGTAAGACTACATAAAGGTTTGTGAGTTATCCTTTTAGAAGGTTTAACACTATGACTGCCATGCCACCCGTATGTGGGTGACACTTACAATTAGATTCAATCATTACTTATTTGATCATTTTAGATATTCAGAAATATATTTACTAATGTTTAATAGTACTAATAAAAAAAATTGTGAGTATTTCTAATATTCTTAATTAAAAAGATTTTAACTACAGATTATATTCCCTTCGTATAGAAGTTTAGAAAGTTTGCCATTTTTTAACCAGTTCAGCGTGACATTCAAAGTGTTAATGTAGACAACGTGGGATTGGAAGAAATAGAAATATATTTTGAAATTACAAAAAAAATTTAAACAGGAAAATACTTTGGAGCGGTAGCATGTACAGAGTAACACATTTAAAACTGCCCACCCAAATAACTTTTTTAATTTTCGTGACAGAAACAAATGATTCAGATGAAAATTGCTTTGTTTTGTGGAGCAAATTATGCAGTGTAATTATTTTCGTTATATGTCTGAACGACAAGGATACTTCTAGGTCGTTAGCATTTTTTTAAAATGTCATATTTTTCTGTATTGTATAATGGAATGTCTTAAGACAGAAACAACGATCTATAATACAAAGTCATCGACATTCTATGTAATGTAAGGATTGTTACGAAGAAGACGCATCATAAGATTGCGACTACCAGGGGCAGCGACTGAAACCAGGTTTCTGATGCATAAATGATCTGAATGGGTGAAATGATTGGATTGCTGACATCATTGGCAATGCATAACAATTTATTGTTGATATTATCCGAGCGTTGATAACATTTTCTCTAGGTGTATGAACTGTCATAAATATGTAAAGATACCACAGGAATCTCTTGATAGTCGCAATCCTGTCATACGTTTTTCTTCATAAATGTCCTTGTGTTACGTCGAATGGCTTTGTAGCATAGATCATTGTTTTTATCGTAAGGCACTATTATGATATAGAAACAATGTATACTATTACATTAAAAAAGATTCTAATGACCTCGAAATGAACTAGACTCGGGCATACAAAGAAAATAATTACCCTGTATAATTTCCACTCTGAAACTAAGCAATTTTCACCTGAAACATTTTTTCTAATATGAAAATTAAAAAAGGTATTAGCGTGTATAATTATTCGAAAAGTCATAATTATAGTAACTGGTAAGAATGTTTATTATTTATCAACGTAATCGTCGATACTAAAGTATGATATAGAAAAAAAAAAGTTTTCAACGTTAATTTCTATGTACAATTATTTTAATTATTTTGAACGATTATTACGTATATACACGATGATTAACAAAAAAATACAAATACTTTACTAGTAGGTTAACAGTTAATTAGTAGAGTAAAATATCGCATTGATATACAGTCACTTATAAAAGTATTTGGACACGCTTTAACATTACAATAAATTATATTGTTAGTTTATTTATATCTATCTTTTGCCACCATTCATCATTCTAAATTACAAACCATATTCCACTACTTTAATATATTGTCAGTCTAATCCTATATTATACAGTTATCCGTTATACAGGGTATCTCACCAGAAACCGAACATCCAGTTATCTCTATAATATTTTAAATACGATTAAATGTTTCAGATAAGATTTGAATAGTTTCAAACGATTAGTTCGATGCAACAAAGAAATTTTTTCAACCTCATTTTTTCCGGAGTTCTCAAAGACACAGATGCTTTTTATGTAATAATATTAATATTAATATTTCCTGTCTCTTAAAGCTTGTAGTTGACATCAAACTTGTAGAATGGTAGTTCACATTGAACATAATGGCGTTTGGCTTCTGATGGCACGTGTTGCATATCGTGTTTTTTTACCCTGACCACATACTTTCGTAAATGATTTTACGTGTGACTTATATTTTGATTTTTATATGTGGTATTAAAACACTTGCCTGTAGCGCTGATATCTGCACGCAAGTAATAAATCTGTAATTCATAAAAGTCATGAGCTTCTAGATAGGCCAAAATATGGACAGTTGTTGTAAATTTGTTAAAGAAAAGCTAAAAATGTTATTGGCGTATTTATGATTTTTCAGGAAAATTTTAATGGTTCCATTTTTAGTAAAAAAACGCAGAAAATAGTAAAGAAAATTCGGTTCGTAGTAGTAACAGCACATGACCACGTAGAATAATTCTTCAATATTTAAAATAAATTTGTTTTCGAAAAATCTTGACCGATGATAAAAACACGTTTTCGAGAAAGCTGTGTTTAAAGTTGTGAATAAGTTTCACAGTAACCTGTCTTGCATGCTTCAGAAAACATGGCGGCGTTTTGCTGAAATTATTGTCTCTTCCTTAATTTTGAGAACTGTAACGTCACCTTTTGGGAAATAATAGTTTATAATACAATAATATTTGTATATACATACTACCACGTTGATTGTACTACATTGAATGTGAGTGATATAATTCTCTATTATCGAATTTACAATGGACTTTATGGCATGAACGTGGCATTATTAGTTTTGATTTGATGTTGTAACTCATTAATATTCGGAGTAACTGCGTGAGCGGTAGTGCCATTGATATTATTCTATCGACTGCTAATGTTAATTTACTCACGTTACTGATTCAATGGACTGTGCCATTTGGCATCTCAATCGATTAAAATGTTCTTTTAGCATTTGCACTGTCTAATGCCATGGACTGTGGAAAACCTTGAAAATCTGTCCCAGTCTGATTTAATAAGAAGTAATTTTTTATCGAAAAGCGAATCGGAAATATAAAATAAATATTCTTGTTGAGAGATTTCGTTTCGAGGGTATCGAATTTACTTTTAGTATGGAATGAAAAACAATAATTAGGAAAATGAGAAGTGCTATTTTTATTCACAAGTTTTAATTTAATTAACAATATACTTGTATAGAGATAACAAAAGTGAGCAAGGAATGAAAACTATGATTATATTAATAAAAATAATTAAACTCGCGACGTGCGTTTTATGATGTACACCCCCGTCCATAAGTTATGGGACACTTACTAATTTTAGCTTTACATTTAAATTAAAACTATTAAACTCCCGCAATATTAAATCAAACGATTATTTGCTGCTTATTTACATTGAATACAATTTTTAAATGTTAAAATATACTGAAAATTATATACAAGGTGGAGTATCTAAAATAGGCCACCTGAATAACTCGCTTGTTTTTGACGACAGCGAAAAATACATAAAACCAATCTTATATGGTTTCGAAGTGGAGATAATCTGACTTTAATAGTTTTTTTGTGGGTGGAGACGTAGAGGAGATTCTAAGGTCATCTCTACTTTTTTAAACGGAAAATTATATTTTTTTTATCGCTGTGTGATAGCCGGCGGTGAGACGATTTCAGGAAGCTATCGTTAAAGGTCATCCTAAGTCAAATCTGGTAGTGAAATAAACTTTCTTGCATTGCAGAAGATGTTCGAAGCGGTGACCATTTGCGTCAATGCAAAGTTGCAATCTTTGTATCGTTGAATCACATGTACGTTGTATCAACTCTGAATTTATTCCAGCACATGCTGCAGTAATCAATTGTCTCATATCTTCCGGTGTAGTGGACACTTCTTAATCGACAACATTTTTGAGTGGTCCCCAGAGAAAGAAGTCTAATGGGGTTAATTCTGGAGAGCGAACTGGCAACGAAATTGATCCTCCATGTCCTATTCATCGATTTGGGTAAAGTTCATTAAGTGCATCTCTTAGCCTGCGTTTATATTGGTAAGTTATTTTGTACCAGTTACAGTATAAGCTGGATAACTGCCCGCAAATCGGGACCCAAGGCGGGCACTTATGCACTACGAGAATCAATTCTAATTATAGACATGGCTCGAACCGAGGTTCGGTTTGTTGACAAACATAGAGAAGGACAGCGAGTGAAAGGGAAAGAGGTCCGAGAGACAAAAGAATGCGAAAAATACGTATCGGTGAGACAAACTAATGCAAAGATAAAACTTTCTTATTTTTTATTTTTGTTGAATGAAACTTTTACCAATGTAATTGTAAGGTTTTTCTAATTAAAATAAGACCAAACACAATATAATTTGAATATTTAGTTTATAATTTAAACCTACAACGTGACATACTTAATCAATATCAATAAGTAAATATAATTCAAATTATACCGTGTTTGGTCTTACTTTAAGCAGAAAAACCTCGCAAATACGGTAGTAGAAGTTTAATTTAAAAAAATAAAAATTAAAAAAGTTTCATTCGCGAATTAGTGTTGTCTCACCGACATTCGAGATAGAATCAGCTTACACTACTGGTCCATCGAACTTCTGGGTGCGTCAAGGGGAACCCCTCCCCCCGTGGTGGGGATGACTAGCGGGCACTTACACCGTAGATCGATGCAGGCAGTTATCCCACTTTTACTGTACTGGTACAAGTAGCTAGCTTGACTAGTCTACTCACAGGTTACTGGTACAAATAGTTAGCCTGACTAGTTTACTTACAATTTACTGGTACAAGTAGCTAGCCTGACTAGTCCACTTGCCCGCCTCGCGGCAAACAGGCATTTATACACGAAAGTGTTTCTTTCCATGCCAGTACCAGTTCTGTTTTCGTGATTTTACCAATAAACTAATATGAGATCTTCAGCCGTAGCCAAGATATTTTTAGCATGTATTTCGAAAGTACGGTTTTGAGAAACCCGCGTTCAAAGTTTTACATGCTGTTAAATTATTATTCTCAGTATTATTCTGCGTAAAATCACCGATGCACCGCTCCAACAAAGCGTCTTTACTCAGATTGTTGTAAATAGGATTAATAGCATCCAAGATATCTTTAAGAAGAATCTTGTTCAAATTCATATAATTGACCGTTGGCATTTGCATACTAGGGGTTTGTATGCCCTCTTAACAACGTCTCCACTGTCGCGCTGTTGGTACTACTCTACCCGAACGCGTTTACATGGGGTTATCTGAAAGATTACATGTTCGGACAGTGTGAAATTGAGGTAGTTATAGTGACGGAAGGCCAGTGGTAAGTAAATAGCCCGGACACCTCTTCATTTTCCTGTCCTCGCTGCTGGTACAAGTACTTGTACCAGTTACGTTCCTATATGGTAAACACTGTGTTAGTAGCTGCTTGCAGGTTACTGGTACAAATGTAAACACCTACTTGCCCCGAGATTAGGGCCTGGCTAGCTACTTGTACCAGTTACTGCTAGAAGTCATTTATTAATTTATACTCTGCGAGTATAATGTGCTGTGTATCCGTTCTGCTGTAACCATATTGTTTGGCAAACGTTTAGTGGTGCATTTTCTAACAAGGTTCCCAATGTACTTCTTATGAAGTGTTCATATAGTTCTCCAGTAAGAGTCCCATCGGTAAAATACGGACCAATTATTTGGTCATGAACGATTCTGCACCACGCATTGATTGCCCATTGTCATTAGTGCTCAACTTGTCGTATTCACTGTGAATTAACGATAGATCAGTAGTGCATATTACGCAAATTTAGATTTCCATAGTTAGTAAACGTAGCCTCATCGGCAAACAATATTGAAGAAAAAAAATGTTCCATTCATTTGTGTATTTCATGTTGGGCCCACTGACAAAATGCGACACGATTCATAACATTGGTACTGTGTAACTCTTGGAGGAGACTATGCAATCTGGTATGGATGAAATTTATACCGTGCAAGGATTCGCAGCACGCTCCTTCTGTCGATAGCAGACTCACGTTCAATTTGTCGGGAACTAATCTGTGGGTTACGAGCTATCATTGCAAGAACACCAATTTCATTTCTTTCATCGGTTGCTCTTTTTCGACGATCACACTTTTGCATGTGTAGCCAACCTTCCGATTTCTCGTAATTTTTCGCACAATATCTGAAATATTCGGTGCGAAGGATGTGTACGGTTCGGATATCGTTCGGCGTACAAAGCTTGATCTCTTATCGAATTTTTTTGCATTTCTCCATAAATAAGGATCATATCCACTTGTTCTTCAAAAGAAAACTTCACCTTCATTATCACGTTGGTATTTGATTTAGCAATCGATCGATACCCACTACCGATATTTTATGCTCTGTTATGTTTTGCCGCGATATTTACAATTCTAGCTGTAGGTCATGTATTGTTAGAACGTAGACAATCTTACAGGAGTATCTGTTTACATAAAAATAAGAGTTATTGAATTACACCGTTTGCTAGAGTTTTAGTGACGATAAGACGTATCCGCGAATCTACAACTCGAAAGTAATAATAATTGCTTTGTCGTCTTCAGTGGCCTTGAATAACCTATGATGATAGCTTGCTGAAATCGTTTCAACACCGGCTATCACACAGCGATAAAAAAATATAGCATCCCATTTAGAAAAGCAGAGATGACCTTGAAATTTCCTCTACGTCTCCATCCATATAAAACATTATTGTGTGGGATATCACAACATGTCCCCCTCGGTGCCATTCAAGTTTTGTATACAACATTTTTTCATAGATATTACTACAAATAAGGGAAACATTTAAGGTGGACAAAATTATTGCTTCACGCTGTGTATAAAGTTTCAAATTTTCTCATCAATACACGCTCCCCGTTTCGCGATGATAGCTCAAATTAATTTTGGCAGTCTTGCGGTGATTTTTAGTGCTTTTTCCAGGATTTCTGTCCAGAATCGTTGCAAATATGTCCACAGATCAGAAAGTCAAAACAAAAGTCGCCTAAATTTAATGTCTTGAAAAGCTAGTCTTGAACCGTACATTAATTATTTCAGTTTTCTTTATATTAATTATAACAAAATATTAACCATATCATTAAAAATTTATTGCGTAAACAAAAATTTCTTTCAAAGAACCGTTCATGTCGATATAAGTAACCAAATTTGTATCATAATCCAGATTTATCAAAATCTAGCATGCCCTGTACACGGCTTCGCCCGCGACTTTTCAGCGTATAGAAATTGAAATGTTGTTTCTTTCCATGTATCTTGTAGCTGGACGATTTCTCTTTCGAGCATGCGGGCGCCGAGCTTTGCCACCTAGCGACTGTGCATGAACTATGTCTACGTGGACGGCTCGGCGGCACGTCGATAAAAAATAGACCCATGTTTTTTACCTCGATATATTATCTATTCCGCGATAAAATATAGCCCATGATACTCCGGAAAATGTAAAGAAGCTATTGTAAAAATTTCATAACAATCGGTTTAGTAGTTTTTGAGATTTCTGCAAACATACAAACAAACTCTATTTCTTTATTATAATAGTAATATAAGATTAGAAGGTGTACCATGTTTTATGGACGGGGATGTATGTGATAATTCAGTTTATAAAATATATTTCTATTCTTAAACATAGAATAAATTTTGAATAATTTGTTAATAATTTGAGATATATGAGCCTGATGAAACAAAACACCATGATACTCCTTATTATGCAGGGTTGTTTGTTTATCTTGAACACCTTAATATTTTTGTTACTTTTGCCGATACAAAAAAATTTACCAGGACAAAGTTGTTTGGTTCAGAGTGGTGAATATCGTGATTCATGATATTTTCCCTGAACGTCATTTTTTTTGGACTTCTCAAAGCTATCAACAGTTTTCTAATAGTAATGTCATATTTTCATTATCACATAACTGTAGCTGATAAAGAATAGATTTCAGACGTCTATGATACGTTGACCTTCAAATGACCCAGAATGAAAGAATAGTTCGATAGTATGAAGAAAACTGGAAAATCGCATATTCTTTTTTTATCTAAAATGTTTATTCAACGAGAAATGTTCGATATGATTTCCATTAGCTTTAAGACAATATGGGAACACAAAAAATGAAGTTTACAGTGAAGTCCATACCACACTAGAAAATATGCAAGAGAGAACTTTACACGGATGCATTGTTATTCCTGCAACTATGATCGAATGTGCAAGGACATCTTTTATGTACCGGATCCGAAAATGCCTTGAAGTAAATGGAAATCATGTCGAACATTTCTTGTGCAATAAGCATTTTGGACAAGAATAAAAAATATTTAATTTCCCAGTTTCCTTCCAACTATCGCCATTTTTTCAGTCTAGATCATTTGAAGATCAATGCATTATCCATGCTTGAAATGTATTTTTTGTCAGCTATAATAATACGATAATAAAAACAACTTTTTCCTGAGACATTTTTTGTATCGGCAAAAGTAACGAAGACATTAAGTTGTTCAAGATAAACGAAACACCCTGTATAGATTACACTAGTTATTCACAGTCCAGTACACATAGACTTAATAAATTTTCAAATTCTTTTCTTCAACAACAGAATGTTGAAAAATGTTAAAATGTTAACTTACGTTCCCGATTATATTGCCAATAATACACCATTCTGGCTATGTCCTCGCGCATGCACATACTGTAATTGTTCTGCATCTTTCATTAAAAATAATTCTTTCACGCGTTAAAAAATGTCGTGTCAGATCATTTGAAGTCGTCAAAGTAATTACTTCTCTGCACATTTTCAATGAGGGTATGTTTTGAATTATATGAGACAAAGTGTTGTTAACCTTTCCTATAATTCTAAAAGATGGAGAGGCATTAGAAGGTTGTCGTATGATTTTTACGAAACGTCTACGTGAACAGAAACAAGACGATTCGTGAAGCGGTTTCTTAAAAAAGATCTCGTTCGAGGAAAATCGAAGCCAAGGCGAGGAAGGTGATTCTGAAGGAGCGGGAAGACCTGTTCTAAGAACCGTCTGGCGAATTCGGTTGAGCCAGCGCAAGCGGAGAAGGGGCGTAAAAAAAAATGGGCCACCGCTCCAAATTTGTAAGTCCTGCTTCCGGGCGGCTGAACGAGCCGCTCCCAAAATAAGGCTCATGAGAATCAGGGAATTCCACTCCCACGTTCTCTCGCCACTGAGAGGGTATGGCACGCTGCCAGTCTGATGTCAAAATTGCGGGGAACGCGTCTCCTCTTTCGTTATCTTGCCCTTATTCTGCTTTTAGTCTGAACAGCTTTCCCCTAGATTTTACTTCAACTGCATTTTCTATCCGCCGTTGCATTCTGCGGATCCTATTCGTACTTTCCTGCTGCGTTTCATTTCATCATTTCTTTCGAGCTGGTCCGCATGCATTTAGCCACTTCTACAGAGAATATGTCAGTAACTTTATTCACCGAAGTTGGCAGTGTCTACTCGACAAAAATGATGGAATATTTACTATTATCGGCAACATTCCGGAAGACCAAGAAACAGAAAGGACAAGTTTTAACCCTTTGACTGCGGCATAGATCCAATGAAAATCATGCGCTATGTATGGATTTATAACAGGTGGGTAACAGCCAGTTCCTTTTATTCATTTTTCATTTAAACAAAAGTGTCCCAAAATCGGGATTATCCGTAGCTTTTCACTTTCAACAAGACAGTAACCCCAAACACATAGCGAGAATTGTTAAAGAATGTATTTTATACAATACATTCCATAGCTTGCAAACACGACCACAGAGACCCGATATTAATCCAATTGAACATTTGTAAGTAATAGTAGGAAAATAATTGAAAAAGATATAACTTCCAAAACAGCATTGACAGAAGAAATTATTGAAGTTAGAATTCTATACCATCAACTTGTACTGGAAAATCAATACACAGTATGAATAGTCACCTTAAACAAATAATTACGTCTAAAGGTGGTCTCACTAAATATTAATGCTTATTTAATATAATAACAATTATCTGTTCAAATAATGCTGTGATCTCTGCAAAGTGTACGTTAGCAATAAATATCTTGTATCTTCCATGTATATTTTCAGATTTATTTCAAACTTCACCAATATAATCATGATAGGCGTGTCTCACTACAGTGTTAATGAAATTTCAACAAATTTTGTAAAACACGCATAATATATTCATAAAAGTTTTCAAGGGTAAGTGTTCAAATATTTTCGTGAATCACTGTACATGGTTGATGAAAATACTATTCATGAATGTGCACCCAATCCATATGTATTTGGACACTTAACAAATAAAATATGTCCGGAAAAGTTTATGAAACCATTGGAGAATTCGAGCAGACATTCCTCTGTATCATACTATATACCACAAAGGAAATGTATATTCAATGCTATATCACAAATCTCACCATGGAAATTAGTTAAAAATCAAATTATTACTTTAATATCTGGATCCGATATCTCTAATATATTGGCGTTCTAATTGTGAGTTTCCTTATAGTTACGGGTACAATTTTGTTCCATTTCACTTGCAAGTGATTTCACGAAGCAGATTTTGATTTTGAGCTGGCTTCTGGAATTTTTCAGGTTTCAAATCGAGAGATTGAGAAGGTCAGGGCATGATTTTTATTTTATTACTCTGTTGTAACGGTTTTAAATATTTGTTGCAAATGTTTGCAATCATACAGGTGAGGCATCGTATTTTCTTAATAGGATCAGGTTACACTACTCGTCCGTCGAACTTCTGGGTGCGTCAAGGGGAGCCCCTCCCCTCGTGATGGGGATGACTAGCGGGCACTTACACAGTAGATCGATGCGGGCAGTTATCCAACTTTTACTGTAAACACTTTTATCTATAAATGATAAAATGTGGGAAGTACAGCTGGCCTTAGGAGTGCACAGGATTAATAATGTTTTTGTTGTTAATTTCGATGTATCCCCTTTTACCGATATTTTGTAGTCCACGTATTAGAATGGTCGGGAATTTCTGTCGCTTGTTTCGAAGGAAAATGAGTCAATTCTTTAAAATGTTACTTCTACTATTTAATTTTGAATATAATGTCCATTATTACTGATGACCTTCCCCCATGTATCTGACCATTTGTTTATCCCCTCCGCACAAAATGTTTCGTTTTTACTACTGCAATATTCTTCCAGTGCCTCTGATACGTGTCGCCCATTGTTGACCTTTCTTCCTAACAAAAAGTGTTGTAACGATCTGAACAGGTGGTAATCGAACGATGCAAGGTCAGGACTATATGGGGGATACTTATTACTTCCATCCTAGTTCACACAACGTCTGCTGAGTTCTTAACCTCTTAGCTGTGGTGCCGCTTTTTAAAAGTGTGTATCTACGTTGTCAAATACAGAGTATGCGCAGCTGCTGAAAAATTGAATTAAATTACAAGGAAATAGCACTTGTTTTCTTTTGAAAAATCAATAATTTTATTGTTTAAATTTATTTATATTTAAATACCGAATGGTAATTACTTTTCTCGCATGACGAGTATACTCGTCATTCACAGCTAAGAGGTTAATGATGTATGGGGTCGGGCGTTGTCATGGTGGCATATAACTCCTTCACTATTCGCCAGAGCTGGACGTCTTTCTGTAATTTTTTCACTGAGTCATTTCATTGATCGTAGTACTTCTGAGCTGTAACTGAATCGGTGAGTTGAAGAACAGTACATGTCGAAAAAACACATTTTGTGATATCTGAAAAAATAGGTTTAGTTTTCGTGTATTATCAACGCCATTGATTTTGTAGTGCTATTGCAATTTAAACACGGTTATGCTAACCCACATGAACGTCCATATTTTTCTAACTATTGTTAAACTTTTTTCATAAGTTTTCAACAATTAAAATAAAACTATTGAACTTGTACCGTTTCTCTTAGTCAAGCCACTTTTTAGTTAGGAAATTAAAAAAATAATACAGTAGTAAAAAAAACATTTATTAACATGCTTTAAACATACCTAATTGAAGTAGAAATTGTTTAAGGAAAAGTCATTGTTAAAGTAAATTCAGCATGATATTGAAAACATTAGTCATCGTCTTGTTGGCCAGTAGTAGTCTTTCAAGGACAAAAAAAAATAGTTTGATATAAAAATGTCTCTTGCACAAGAAGCCCTTTACTTAAGAACGATTTGGTAGGCGATATCAGGTGTACTTACCTTATTTCTGGATAGAATGAATTTGAATTTGTTAAAACAGTACAAATTCATGAGAGATACTGTTTTTGCACTTATTAAACTGAATAGACCACCTGAAACGATGGTATAGGTTACTTCCTTTGCAGTGTTCTTTGTTCCAACGTCTAGTTCTACGCATTTTACATTTAGTTTTGAGATTGTTTGAAAATGGCTAATTTTGAACTTGGACTGTTTTTCACCTCACCGATTCAATTGTATCCGCAGGTTGCAACAGCTTATAATGTATTGGTCCTTTAACATCCCGTCAAACACAGAGTAGTTTTTTCTGCTGATGAAAGGGTGGTTTGGGAACAGAAGGGGCTGATCGTTCGCGTTGACACTAAGCTCTTTTTTTCTTGATATTATTATATGTTGTCCATTTTCCGTCATCAGTTACAAATTTGCCTAAGAAAGGCTGTGTACAATGTCAAGAAAGCAGTGATGATGAAATTCTAATCCGTTCTGCGAAATTCTGATCGGTGAGATTATGCGGTACCCCTCTAGAGAGCTTCATAATGAATCTAAGCCGATGAATATGTTTTAATCAAATTTGCACTTTCTATCAGAGCCATAGTAGTGATCTTATGCGAGACACTCATGAAATAGAACATAATAGGTAACAAGTAATCGTTCCAAGATAAATTGCTTCGTAATATGCATTTTAATATTTCCACGCGAACATTGAAATTAGTAGTGTTATCGAAAAATATTTCGGATGAAAGTTAAATCTTTTCGGGGGATACATACTTTGTTGTCAATAGTTTTTCTACTGGTGGATGCATAGTGGATATATGAACGTAACCTTTGTGTTTTTAAGGGGGAAAAGGGTATTAGACGGCTAAAATCGACGGTTTCTTTTGAGCTAGATTCAAGGGTGACTAATATATCAAACCAATTGAATCTTTTATGCTTCCTTACTGTGGATATAATACGTACTTTATTACCAAAAAACCTCAAAAATATTAAAAATTAAGTAAACTACAAAGCACCAAATTGGGCGCTGCACAATGTACAGGTTCAGGTGGTGGACACGATTCCAGTTGAAGGACTAGTCAGAAAGCGAAATCATTGTAAATGAATATTCTTTGGTTCAAAATCTACAAGGTGGAAGTTTGTTCAAAAATTTTAACAAAAATTTTCAAAGTTGTACAACAAATATCAACTTTGTAAATTTTTTCTGTAATAATTATTTTTAACTAAAAATATCGATCCTTTTTCGACTTATGGTGTTCACCACCTTCAAAAACATGGCTTCATGGAAAATGGCTTTAAAGTTGACCGTACCGCATTTACCTACATTGGACCCGTTGTTAGTTTTCGAGCTATAATTTCCGTAATTGTGCGAATTTTTTTTAAACTTCTAAGGAAGGAGAATTTCATGAATAATCGAAAAAAAATTTCGATTTTTTATCTTTTAATACTCTATTACCCCCTTAAACGGAACCACATACTTTTTTACATATTAATCTATGCAACAAATAATACTTTACAAAGTTAAAATGAAAATATTTTCTACACTTACAGTTTGTCGACACAAGTATACAGAATGAAGTGGTGCATCGATTAATGTACTGATAAATATATAGTTCCATATAAAAAACCAAGATGACTGCTACATCACCGCTATGCCTCCACCCATAAAGAAGCTACTAACATCCCATTATGTCTCCTCTAAATCATTCAATTTTGTACGAAGTATTTGTCGGTACCACTAATAGTTTCGAAGATATTCGCGTGTAGATATTAAAATGGGACATACTTGCTATTATTACATACAGTGTTCGCGTATAGTTATACGCTACCAGAATCTGAAATTATTTTTAGTTTCTGAATGATTTAGACTGTTCGTATACTTGTAGTTGTTTAACACTTCGACTGAAATCTTAGCTGAAGATGACATACTTTCTAAATTTTTATATTATATGGAATATACAGGGTGTCCCACCAACTTTGTCCACTTGGAATATCATCGTTATTTCAAATAATAGATGAAAATGTTACTTATAAAAGTTGCACGATATGAAGATGCATACATAATATAGTATGAATAGTTTCTTTACAGGTGGATGCGTAGAGGAGATCTAGAGATCAATTTTGTTTTTTTAAATGGAATGTCTAATTTTTTAGGCTGGATTTCGATACAACAGCGAATTCTGAGTATAAAAGTACTAAGGTACATTTATCCTAAAACTTACCATTCCTGAGATATTTGGCTTTGTTCATTCTATTTCTTAATTAATTTGTACCCACATATTTGATGACCAGGGCTTGGAAATCAGCCCTCAACAAAAAACAGATAGCGATCTCGTTGACAGCATTCCAGCCATACAGTTTATCTGAAATCAAAAAACCAAAAATATTTATAAAATATACATGTATGGACGACTACTACCTGACGTAGGGAAAAATAATGAAACGTATGTTTTCTGTAGTCGCGTTAAAAAAGATCAAGTTTGGTAAATGTTGTATTATAATTTAACGCTTCGTAGCTTTTAACCCTTCGAACTCCTTTGTCAAGTGTGACTGGACATCGATTTTATTCACAGGTACTCCTATGTGGAGTCACACTGGACATTTTTAAATTGTCAGTTCAAATATGTATTATATTTCGCAATATTTTTTCTTTACCACAAATATCAGATATTTGCGAGGTTCCAATGCTACTTTCAATATAGTTAGTAAAAAAAATTGTTTAAGTTGGTTTCTATCAACCAATTGTCGTTTGAAGTACATTTCAAATAAAACACTTAAAATAATAGGGCGTTATTGAAAAGAAAATTCAACAAAAATTAGGAGTTCAAAGAGTTAAAGGATCGTATCAACGTAGATATTGTGACTTTAACTGGTCCTGAAATATTCAAAGGTGTTAAACTATTAAGTTAGACGCTTGTCACGGTCTCCTGACATCCATGAGGAAGACGAACTTGTAAATGGTAGCAGGTCAGCGTATGGATTCTGCAAATAATCGCAAACTCGACAGAATGACACGTTCCGAAAATAAAGATCGTTCATGGCAGGGGATTCCGCTCCCACGACCTCGGTTTCGGAATCACACGAAAGCAACCTGGCACGCTTTCAAGCTGACGTTAATCTTCCTTTACACTGCGTCAACCGATCGCCAAAATATTTTTCTAGGCCTATTTTAAAACACCTTCGCGTTGCTTGCGGAAGTTTAGGAATTCACATGTTTTTAAAAATACTAAAGATATTTGAAATCATTTGAACAGTTCCATTGGTTTCCCAAACATCCGATTAAGAGGTTCGTATTCGGGAATGTGCGTAACATGATTAGAGGTGTTCAAATATAGCCCGGAATAAAGTGAGAGCACAACTCAAACGTTTATTCATTTAAACATTATTAACTCTTTGAACTCCTAATTTTTTTTAATTTTCTTTTCAATAATTTCTTATTATTTTAAGTGTTTTATTTGAAATGTACTTCAAAAGACAGTTGGTTGATAGGAACCAAGTATGTACCTGAACACTTCAAGGACTTTTTTTCTTACAAAAAAGGGTTATATACATGTAATATTGCTTATCGAGGTACAAAAAAAAATATTACGAAATATAATACATATTTGAACTGGCAATTTAAAAATGTCGAGTGACTTGACATAGGAGTACCTGTGAATAAAATCGATGTCGAGTCACACTCAACAAAGGAGTTCAAAGGGTTAAGTGATTGTAGTCATTTAAACTTTCATACCATAAATTATATAAAGGTACTAAAAGATAAGTCACACAATTCGAACAGAAAATTGCTATTCAAACTCAAAGGACTAATTGTATGTCAGGAACCTATATTGATTATATTGATTGAGTACTATAAGTTTGCAAGATTTGGAACACTTTTTAAACACATATCATACAAAATATGCGACACAAAATGATAGCACAGTCTATCAAAAGTTATTATAATACTTAGTTTGACCTCCTCATCGTTGTATAACATCTATTAAATACATTTTTTGTTTAAATGTACTTTACTGATCGATAATTTATTTATTTAAGCTCATCAGAGTTATTAAACTACCTTCCACCAGTGTACACATTTCTTGGGAAATCATCCTATATAGGGTGTTCAAAAAACTTGGAGTCAAACTTCAGGAGTATGTAGTATTCATCAAAATAAACAAATAAAGTCTTAATGAACATGAGTCCAAGTATTATTAGTTTCGATGGTACAAGATGAACAGTATTTAACAGTTAACCGTTACAGATCATATTAAAGAAGGAGATCCTTAAAATACATGTGCATTAGATGTAGGTTATATATGTTGTTGATTATTTAAAAATTATTTTTTGAAGCTATGAATAACCGGAATTTTTGAGTAATCTTTTTTTGCGAATATAAACTTGGCAATAATGCAGTGAAAACTGCTGAAAAAGTAACTCAGCATTTGAAGAAAGTTATGTAAATGTAAGAAGTGTAAAGAAAATAAAAATAATAAAAAAATAATCAAAACAATAAAAAAATACAAAAATCAAAATAATGAAGAAAAAAATGAGACAAAATAAAAACGTGGGAAATGCATTGAAAATTAACGGTAAAACAACTTGTATTGGTAAATAAATTGAAACTAATCTTACTGCATGACAACGGAGGACTTCATGTGTCGAAAATGACAGTACAAAAGCTTATTGAATTAGAATATGAAATTTTGCTACATCCCCTATGTTCCTCAGATGTTTCACCTACAGATTATCACTTCACCTAGTTATCTTTGTATATATTATCACTGTTGATTTCACCAATAATGGAATTATGAAATTGGTTAATATTCAAGAAAACTGTACAGAATCATATAGAAGTTACTTCAATTAAATATGTCATATTTTAAAAAACAAACTACATGTCTTTAACGTTCTATTTTAGAAAGCAACGTTTCATATACAGCAATCTAATAATATCGTTCTGAATTTTATAAAACATATGTTAAGTAAATATAAATACATTGGCCGATTTTGTATCGTAAAAATTGTACTTTGTACATGGTAGAATGTGAAAGATCTACTTTTTTAAAAATATTTCGATGATAGTTTGAACTGCCATAGCAAAGACCTGTTGCTAAAAATTTTGCAAATAAAATGCAATTTTAGTGGAAAAATATCATAATAGTGTTTGTCATACTCGAAACTAGTTGTACTTACCAACTACGACCTATTTTGGTATCTCAACAGCTTTTCAGCTGACAATCAATTTAATCATACTAATTGGTTGGAATCAACCTGAAGTGAATTGTCTTAAAGCAATAGAAATTTGTTGAACATAGAATCAAAGAACTGTTGAAATAGTCGAACAAAGATATTGAAATTGTTATTCAATATGCTGATAATTAAAAATAGCTGCAGTGTTAATTTGTTTATGTTTGATGTAGTCATATTTAAACACGACATTACTCACGAGACCTGATAGTTCTACAGTTTTTCTCCTCTGTGCGAAGCAATTAGAGATGGCCAGCGTCTCAGCTTTTTCTATTTTAAAAGCTATTACACTTCTTTTTTTACAAGGGAAATAATTCTGTCCTAAAACGTGGTACAATCCTTATTCATACGAGCAACTTTATAGTAACTTGTAAGTATTCATAGCGCATACACGCGGTATCTTCAGCTTGAATGAAATTTTGAGAGCATGTAATCCAGTGATGGCCACGGGAGCTTCGGCCTTCCCACATTTTAGGTCCATTCCCCTCGTTTCAGTTCCCTCCAGTTTGCTCCTCTAAAGTAGGAAGGCCGGAGCTCCCGTGGCCATCACTGATGTAATCGTTAACTAGAAGAACAAAATTAGCTATTCCGTCCTACAAAATTGTTTAAACTATTTAAGTCATCAATGGAAAAAGTTATTTTACAATTATTAGTCGAACACTATCATTGATATCAATACGCAACAACGCAATTTCACTTGAAAAGGATTAAATTTAAATTTAAAAAAATTGACGCGCGTGGACAATCTTTTAAGATCATAACAACAGTATTTTTCCTTACAAATACAAAAATCAAGAAACACATCTTGTTTTGCGTAGAAAGGGTATAGCCAGATAAGGGGGTCAATTGTGCCCTTAGACGAAATGTGACTTGCGATGGATCGTTTGATAGCTTACCAAAAGAAAACACTTTAAATAAAAATAAATAAAAGTATGAATGTCTTAAAAATTTCAATAAGAAATCCGCACTTTTTGCATTTTTTTAAAGTTTTTAAGTTTTTACAGCTAGAATCTGCAATCGAAAAATCAGAACAAATTCCCTAACATATGCCTCCGAATCCAGAATATGCTACATCTTTTTCAGAATTTTCGCATGCGACTAAATAGGGAAAATAGCGCAAAACCAGTTACTCCGAATTTTCTTTGTTACTACCACCCGGTCCAGATGGAGGGTTGAAAATTGATGTAAAATGTTTTCTTTCGGTAAGCTATCGAATGGTTTATTGCAAGTCAAATTTCGTCTAAAGGCACATTTGACACCCTTGCCTGGCTATAGCCTTTGTTCTGTATTTACTTTGATGTGTTCTTTAATTATTTTGAAAAACATCGATCGGAATATGCAGTACATTTTGAATTATATAGTTTTATTTTCGTTAGATAGATGGCGTCACCACACTTTTACTTGCTGTGCTTACAATACCTGCCAGTATTTAGCTGCTACCCTTGCTTATGCTTACCAGCTACTGCGATTTAAATCAGTTCCCGTTTATAAAGCACTCTTTCGGGTCGTGACCTCATCTTTTTAGGGAAATACAGGATCCGCCACACGCTATTACGACGGCTTGTATTTCCTGTTTCTTTCAAGATAGAAAAAAGTAGTGAAATGAGGTCTACTTTTTTCTGTGTTCTCAATTTTTTCTATGGGAAATGTTATACCGAAAAAATGCTTTTGCATTTCTTTTTCAGATGGAAGTACATATTTTTCTGGAATAAGGCATACTCTAGAAAATATATTCAATTAGAATAAAAGAAAAGATAATCTGATATGTTCATATAAACAACAAAGTTATGTCGCGACAAGTAAGAGTTGTGTACGCCAAATTAGCAAGGCGGATTACCAAAATTATAATGAGCTGTTTCAATTGCTGGAAACCATACGTTACGATTAATAACTGCAAATCACAGTCATCGTGTCGTGAATGCAGAAAAAGAATAATACTTGATTGAATCCTCCTATGAAGCAGATATTTAATGAAATACTATGCATGCACTACACTGAATGTGATATCAAAAATCATTTTAAATGGGACATAATGTGGTGCCAACAGTTTCTTTATGGGTGAAGGCATGATGAAAATCTGAAGGTCATTTTCGATTTTTTGAATAGAATCATATATTTTTTAATGCATTAAAATGATGAGATTACAAGGGTATTATACTTTACGATCTACTTTTGAAAAACGAACGCATCCATGTTGAGAACCATTGCCAAATTACTACCTGTTTTGGTTATTATAAAATAGTGTAAATGTTTGGATAGTATGTATAAAGAAGGCAGATGGTCATAGCTTTGCTACAACTTTTTTAATAAATAATCATCCAATTTGTATAACAGGCTTATACAAATGCTGCAAAATCGTTGAACGAAAGGCATATAAAATAATGGAGATTAAATAAATTATTTTATTTACAAAAAACTGATTAGTATTATGCTTAGTAAGGGTACAAATTTATGATCACACCATAGTATTTTTTAATTTGGTGCACAGTGTTTTATTTATTCATTTATGTATTAACGAATAATTACAACATTTATTTTCAATGTCAGATAGATTAAAGGTACAATGAAAGTTAAGGAATATGTAACACAGTATTAAAATTTACTTTTTTATACTAATCTAAGATGAATCAATTAATTGTTGAATGCTTTTGTGAGTCTTAATCTTTAATAGACTGCTCAAATATTTTCTTTCTTTGTAAATGTTGATTTATTTTTAAGTTGTTATACAACATTGAAAAGTGAATTAATAAACGTTCGGTATAAAGTGGACTTCCGACTGTAATTTACTTTTCAAATTTATAAATTAACAAAAAATTTACATGCTTCTCATAGTGACCGAATACTTTTGTGACTAACTGTAGCTTCAGGGTCTCACCAATTGTATAGGTACAATTATTTACATTGATTATATAATACTAATATTATCACCTGGTTTTTAGTAAAAAAGAGTACGTTTAACCCTTTGCACTCGAAGGTTTTTTGTACTCATATTACCAGCTACTCGAAGCAGTTTCAATAGAAAAAACATATTTACATATAAGTAAATGATATGTGTATAAAAAGAAAAGTCAGTTGTTTTTTATTGTTTCTTTTTATTGATAATAGATACAAATGTTATAATATATTTAATGACAAAATTGTATGGTTTATAATGCTGCAAGGTGTGATACCTCTCGAAGCAAAGAAATCTCTTTAGAGAGAAAACAAACTTATACATGTATGCAGCTAGAACAAATTATACAGTTACATACACAATATTTTCCTGAAAAGATTTAATTTGCAATTTCTTAGAAGAATAAATTAAGTTATTACGATTTCTTTTTGTCATTATGTTATGAACTGAAAATTGTTTGTATTTAAACAATAATGGCTCCGCTCCGGAGCCCTCGAGTGCAAAGGGTTAGTAGCTGATACGAAACGTTTTCTCTTTCTTGTATTATTTTCACTGCTTGTGGCTATGTTTATGCGTTTACTGGTTGAGAAACTTGGCACTTAAAGATTTTTTGTATGTGTAAAAGCTTGTCGATGGGGGTCCTGTTTGGTGTGTTCACTGGTACCTTGTGAAACGTAAGTGTGTTGTGAGGTTACGCGGAAGTATTTTAGATTTATACATGTGGTAGTGGAACAAGCTAGCGATATTAGATTGTAGGCAGAAGTAGGTACTATTATAGGGAAAACTTAAACTGGTCTCTCAAGATCAGAACTTCTCCACTTGCACACACTGAAGCATACGGACAGTCTTCACTTATGTACAGGGTGCGGCTGAAAGTTATGTATAAGCCGGCACGAGGTTTTCCTTATGAAAAAATAAAAAAAAATATAGAACAACAGTTTTTCGTATTAATGCAGAATATAGGATGCGATGAAAGTTTAAAAACTTTTGTGTAATCAAATATTTCTCATTAATGTTTTCTAATAGTATTCATTATCGTTGGATTTGCTATTCAATTGTCTATTTAATGCTGTATAGATGTTGTGCACTTGTTTTATTTCAAGATGTCGAACAAACGTAAAGAAATTCGTGTCCCTATAATTTTTAACCAGTTAACTGCGATCGACGTGTACACACGTCAATCCAAAGCTCTATTCTGGTGCGGTCGACATGTATACACGTCTTGTAAAATAAAAAATTACCATTGATTATAAAAACTCGAAATTTCACTAAGATGAAATGAAAATGTCATTTGGTGGTATGTTTCCTTTATATTACCAATAGAACTGCAATGTATTTTACATGTATTTTATGAAAAAAAAATTGATTATTTTTTTTGGTATATTGAATATTCCCCGTACAATGTATTACTTTTTATAAACTGAGTTGATTATTTTCTCCAATGCATCTGGTGAAAAATACTACACTGAAATCAACGGAATTTCTTAAAATTATTTGTTTTCTTTAATTTTTCTTGTTTATAAATATTATTATTTTTTAACAATTTTTAAGTTTTTAATAATAATAACCTTTTCAACAATGTACTGTTAATTTTGTATCGAATAAAAATGTAATCCTTCCTCGTTTTGCTTTACTTATTTCATACGATTTATAATAGGAGCATTTGCCCTGCGGTCGACGTGTATACACGTCTTTGCTTGATTTTAATTCCGCATACCGCGAGGGATTTTTAAAACAATACTCCGCAGTTAACTGGTTAAGGAGCAAGGCCTGTGCTACACCTCACAAGCCTATAGAGTCGTTGAAGCAAAATTCGGTGAAAGCGTGGAACGAAATAGATGAAAATACGCTGCGCGCACCGGTCAACCAATTCCAAAAGCGTCTCAGAGCCTGTATCAAACCAAATGGCGGTTTTTTCGAAAACGTATTTGTCTAAACAAAAGTTTCTGCTTTTTCCAATGTTGTTACTGTTTTTTAGTTTTTGTTGATAAAAATGTTGTTAGAAGACAATTGCTTAAGAAGTTGCCAAACTTTCATCGCACCCTGTATAAATTGTTCAAATTAGTATATTTTGGCATCCTGAGGCAAATATTATTCAATCTGTGAGATACACTCAGGCAGTTTGGAAATGATTAAAGTATTTTGATGGTATGTTTTTAGAACTGTGGATTCGCAGCAGATTAGGGCAATTATGTTTTATGCGTACAAAGGTGAACTTACAATTAGTGCAGTTGAAACGGTAAAGAGAATGAATGATCGATTAGGTGAAAGAATCGTCTCTGAAAGGACAGTCAGAAATTGGTTCGAAAAATTTCGTTCTGTTGTGTAAAATTTTGCAAATGAGACACGTGGTCCATCGTATCGTTCGTTGGATCATAATGTTTTGAGGCAATTGATGAAATCTAATGTTCACCAAACCGCTCGAGAACTCGCACAGAAACTCGAAGTCTGTTATACGACAATCGTATGAGGTTTGCGGAAAATCAGTATAGCTAAAAAAACTCGACCAGTGGGTACCGCACGAATTGTCAGAGACAAATACAGTATATAAAAATGGGAGACAGTGGAGCCATTATTCAGAAAAAGCCTCGACTTGTCACAAAAGGATATTCTCAAAAATATAGTATTGATTTTAATAAAGTATTTTCTGCAGTAACTCGTTACCTCAATTCGTGCCATGATGGCATTGGCTGTACAACATGATTTTCAACGCCAAATTGTCGGAATTTACAATTTCATTTAACGCACGTTTTACATATATATTTTCGATAATGTCGACATTTATAAATATCACCTGTTCGCAATCGCCCTCATCAGAAGATTGAAAATGATCTATACACAACATTTTCGGAATGGCAACTAAAGCATTCTGCTCACGTTCATTCTTCCTTATTATCGCATTCGCCGCATCCAATTGAATTCTCGTATATCCCAGTAAATCTGAACCTAAAATTAAGTTATAATTTAAACACTCGTTAGGCAAAACATGTACAGTACCCTTTCACTCCATAATGGGCACTCAATTTTAAATGTTTGCTACATCTCAGCAAAATATTCGGGTTATGTCAAGTTTGGTAAGTATAAGGTTTGCACCGTTAGGTTGTTTGAAATGTTGCTAACTATATAAAGTGAGTTTCGTGTACGTGAAATCATTTCATTATTGAATTCTGTGTTCTGAAACAAGGTACCTCTGTTTTATCCTGGCCCAGTAGTTTTCCTGATTTAAACCCGATGGAAAACATATGGTTCATTTTAGAACGCTTCATCTAGTTTACCAAAGATCCAATCCCACTAAAGATGTTCTTATGCAAAATATTCGGGAAGTGTGACATGGTGCACCGGAAATGAAGGAATGCATAGATCGCTGTATTTGAAGTACGCTCTCTAGAATTGAGGTCACTATCAGTAGCCACGAAGAACACACAAAATATTAAAAATCGTTATGTTTCTTTAATAAAATTGTAAAATATAGATTTCGGGATTTTTATTGATAACCATATCGTTACATTTTATACAAGCAAAAACTATGAATAATTTTTTGAAGTTCAAATATGTAGAAAATATTGAGTGCCCATAATGGAGTGTCAGGATACTGTAGACAGAATAAGTTCTCTCCAGAATCTTCTCTTCTTCAGCGGCAGCAAACCGAAACTTTTCAAGATCGTGTGATAACACGAAGTGAAAAGTGAATACTATACGACAATAGACGAACATCTTCATCATTGTTGAATGCAAGTGAACATCCATAGTCGGCTCCAAAACAAGCTCTTCATTCGATAAAACTTATGCTTAACATATAGTGGAGACAAGCAGGTATTATTTATTATAGCTTTTTAAGAACTGGAGAAACAATAACAGCTGAAAGATGCTGTGCTGAATTGCAAGCGATACATAAGAAATTAAAAAAATGTAGTCAATATTAGTGAATTGGAAAGGTGTGATCCTTTTGCATGAGAATACTAAACCTCATGTTGCACGAATAACGTTGCAAAAACTGCGTGAGTTACAACATCAAGTATTATTTCTTTCGCCATACTCAGCGGACTTTCCTCTAACCGATCTTTATTTATTCAGAAGTATCGATAAATTTTTAAAAATAAAAGATTTACAAGTGAAGGGGCTGTAAAAAGTGCTTTCAAAACATTCGTGTATTCCAAGGACACTAATTTCTACCATAAAGGCATAAATGTTTTAGTTAGCCATGGGGAAAGACACAGAGTGGATTAGTAAAAATTACCAATTTAAATAATTCGTACTTGACTTTCAACGACCTTGAATGACCTAGAACCATAGGCCATTGCACCCGCCTTAAAACGCTCTTTCACAAGGTAAGTAAAAAAACGTTTCGTTAAAAACTAACAAAGATGACGTTCAGATGTCCGAAGCGATTCCACCTGGGAAAAAATTGTTAACGCTATATGATGGCCCCCTTCTCACCGTGCAACTTTTATTTGTCAATTGTTTTACTAGCTCTTGTAGTTTGGAAGATATTTATGGTGATAATTTTTCCTAGTCCACCCTGTATATAAACTGATGGTAACTATTTTGATTAAAAAACAAACAAACAGAAAACAGGAAATTTCTTGTTTGAAATTTTCCATTTAAAACAGCAATTTCGTATGCCTCAATCCGGCTGTGTAAGATCTAAAAATTATCAGTTTATAAATTCTAATAATGTTTATCAAACTAAAATACTTTCTGCGCAATATTTAATACTTGGAAATGTCGTTCAATTTCTGGATTCAGTAAATAACGGTAGATTAAAGATATAAGAATGAATTTAATATCTGTCTTTCTTTCTTCGAGTTTTCGCAAAATCTTCAGGAAATTGCTTCCTCTTTCAAGGAAAGAAACTTTCGAGTGGAGGGAAAATGTTGACGTTTCCACCGTTACGTCTACATCGACATATTTTTGGTTTTCAACTTTTATTTATTTTGTAAACCATCTATTTGATTAACACACTTTGCTAGAAGAAAATAAATTATGAATATAATACAAATTTATGTACATGAGATCTACATTAGTGGAATTGATTACAAATTTGTTGCTGTTTGACTTTGAACATATCTTAAACATTGATTTTAGAAAAAATTAATACAAGTTTTAAGGCAACACGTTTAAAAACCATTATGCAAGGAATGTAAGCGCTGTATGGCAAGAATGAAAATGATTAAGCAACGTACATTTACACTGCTAGCCAAAAAGAAAACATTTTTGCTGTTGTACGAATATTGTACTGGGTCTTCCAATAAGAGGTGTTATTTTAAATTATTAAAAACAAACACAATTTAATTTTAAATGCCAAAATTTGTATTTGAAATAAAAGTATAAACCGTACCATTAATTGTGGAACACGATATCCATGAATGACCACCTAGACTTTTCTTGCAAACGTTTATTTTGTTGAGAAAATTTTGCATCATGTTTTCACATAATTGGAGCTCTATTTCGCTAAAGGGTTTTTAGAACCTCATATGTGGCAATGCTGTTTACTGACGAATCCACGAAGGAGGCCTCGTCACTGAAGATGATTTTCTTTAAAAAATCACCATCATTTGCCTGCATTTTTAACACTAAGTAACGTACGACGTTGAGCATGGTCCGCCGACTTTAATTCTTAGGTCAGCTGCTCTTTATAAGCATGCATAGAAAAATCTTTATGTAAAATCCGATGCACGCTAGTCGATGAGATGCGTAATCGTTGCTAACGTCTTGAAATACTCAAACCTGGATTTCCTTTGACACTTTCAGCCACTACAGCAATGTTTTCGGTTGATCTGATACTACCAGTACGATTTGTAGGTTTAATGTCACTAATTTGACCGAATTTTCAAATTTTCAGAGAAGTTTCCCAATTGCTGATCGAGACGGAGCTTCATAGCGATAAAAAATACCGCGATCTTTACGAACTGTCTCCGCAAAACTTTCTCCATATTTATAATGGATTTTTCAATTTCTATTTGTCGTTGAAGCGTATATCGATCCATTATTATAAATCGTATAGTTTTAATAGCACAGATATCAAGCTTTCACAACTTTCTGTTACATAGATTTAAAATGGCGGGAAATTTAAAATAACACCTCTTATTGAAAAATCCTTTATTTTCTGCTAATTTTTATATCGATTCAGAGTTAATACTCCAAATACAAGGTGCAGTTTTAACAAATTTTAGTGCTATAGTGTGTGGAAAATTGCTTGAAAGAATGACGTATAGGTATTAGTGTTCTTATTTTCCACTGTTCGGACTGGCACTAAGCTATACGAGGTGTGACAATTCAATTCCCGGAATGCACCTATAAAAAATATATTTTCAGAACTGTACATTAATGACTATTGTCGCCTTCGAAGTTGTCCTCTTATGCATTTATAGAGTGTGTTAAACGATGTTCCTATGCCTGGAAACAGTCCTGAAATTGTTTTCTGAAGTACTGTTAAGTTCTTTTATCACATTATGCTGGATATCAGCGATATCAGCGATGTCAGAAAATCTTCGTCCCTTTAGTGCAATCTTTAATTTTAGGAAAAGCCAGAAATCACACGGAGCTTAGTCGAGCGAATAGGCAGAATGATCTAACTGGGTAATCGAATTTTAATTAAACAAAATTGAATGTTAATAAGCTGCTCTAAAGGGTATAGACGGATAAGGGTCCCAAATGTGCCCTTAGACCAAATTTGACTTGTGATGGACTATTAGATAGCTTATCAAAAGAAAACATTTTACAGCAATTTTCAACCCGCTATGGGGGTACTAATAGGGTGGCCCTTATTTTTGAACATCCGATTTCTTTTGCTCTCACCCCCTAGTATGGTTCCATTCCATAAAAAAATAATCCCTGAAAAAATTAATTGCAATCGCTATTACTTAAAAAATGGATGGAAGCACGAAAAAGTTATATCTACAGAAATTGTAGAAAATTGAATGCTCTGTTAGTATTGTTTAAACAAAATTTCAATATGACTCACCATTTTTCAGAAGTTCTTTAAAAACTAAAAAAATATGGATAATTTCAAAACTTTAAGGCCTGGTCGGCACCCTTTCCTGTTATCCAATTGCAATGAACTTTTTCAGGGATTATTTTCATATGAAATGGAACCATTCGGGGGGGGATTCGGATTATCCGATTTTGCACTATTTTCTCTATTTAGTCGCATGCAAAAATTCCGAAAAAAATGTAGTATATGTTAGGAATTTTTTTCCGACTTTTTCGTTGCAGGTTGTAGTTGTAAAAAATTAAAAACGTTTAAAAAATGTGGATTTCTTATTAAAGTTTTGAGGACACCACATTCATATATTCATGGTAAGGACATCTTATCATAACTGTTATCCTCAAATGTTTTCAGATTTCTCGGTAAGGTGCGTCGTAGTTAAACAGATTAAATATGCCATATTTGTATGCCACAGTTCACACGTACATTTTTGTTATTTTCACAATATGAACGAATGACTGTATAGACTTCAGGTTTACGCACATACTATCTAGTTAAAACATGTGCCAACACGATTACAAGCGTGATTACAACTAAATCACTACACAGGTGACACTACGCGGCCGTTCCGGAAATTAAATGGTCACACCTTGTACATGGAGATGATCAGGATTCCATTACTTTTCCAATCTCAATTATACATTGCAACAGTAGATCCTCATGTATCTGCTGAAAAATCCAAATGTGTTATCTTATAAAAGGAATTTTTGCTATTTTATTTTATTATAATTAAATTCTTTATTATTTTTATATTATATTTTTTCATTCTTAAAAGGTATAATTTATTCAAGATATAATTTTTTAAGAAAATTGAACAAGATATGCCAGAAGTTAGATTGTACAAATTCGTATCGTATGCAAGAGCATTTTTCACGAAATCATAATTTTTATGGTTATCAATCACAATACAAATGAATCGATGAGTTGAAGAACAGCACAAGTCCAAAATTAGCTATTTTCAAACAATCTGAAAACTAAATGTAAAATGTATAGAACTTGTATGTTGGGACCACAAACAGTGCAAAAAGGTACCCTATACTCGTGCTTCAGTAGTCCCTCCAGTTTAATGAGTGTAAAAACAGTATCTGTCATGGATTTGTACTGTTTCAGCAATCTGTTTAACAATCAACTTTTCATGGAATAATTTCTACTTCAATTATGGTTAAAGCAAGTTAATAATTGTTTTTTTAGTACTGTGTTATTTTTAAAATTTAAATGGATAGTACAAGTGCAATGGTTTTATTTTAATTATTGAAAATTAATGAACAAAGTTTAACCATAGTTAGACATATACGAATGTTCGTCTGCGTTAGCATAACCGTGTTTAAATTGGAACAGCACTATAAAATCAATGGTGATGATGATACACGAAAAGTGACACTATTTTTTCAAATATCTCAGGATGTGGTTTTTGGACTTGTAGCCTTGCTCAACACACCGATTCAATTATTACCATTCTTTTTGTTCAAATTAAGGGAACTCAGAACCCAATAAATGTAAAAAAAATCAATTGTCAGTTCTGATAATATACATCTTTCTGCATAGTCTGGTAAAATTTTAGTTTAATTCCGATCACAAGAAGTGCATCAATTTTCATTTCGGGATAATTTGTTCCAGAAGCAGGGTCATCTCGTTATTCTTGAAACATATCTTCCAATTTTATTTTTCAACGTAATTGCATGTTAGCAGTGTCACCAAACCTAAACATGCAAATTAATTTGATAAATCGACTAATAAATTAATTATTGCTGCTTTTCGGAAAAATGACTCTCCTGTAAAATTGTATTTTTCATCCATGTTGATTCATTTTCTTAGATTCTAAAACAGCAATAAAATTGTTTGTGGTGAATCCTAAGAAATTACTAATCTTACTGAATGAAGGAATTTAGAAAATAATGTCTACATTGGGAGAAAAAAAATCATTCATCACTTTTTAAACGGTTTGTCAAGCATCACATAATTACTTTTCTAAAAGGTTTATAAAAGAATCGCGCATTCAATTTATTCAGCACGGTTAGTAGAGTACTCAGTCGAAATTTGATTGAAATCTCTACAGTGATCTGGGAGAAAATGAGTTATGAAGTTCGGCAATTTTCCATATGGATATCGCTCGGTTATGAGTTCCCTTAAAAGATTTAAGTTATAAATAATCTGAAAGATGCGTATTCACGCTTGATTAACAGTTCATTATTCATAAGTTAGAACACGTCTGGAAAGAGGAAGTTTGATCGTTGAAGAAGGAAGACGTTCGCTCACAATACGCTTCCTTCCTTCATGTCCATTCGATTCAGCAGAACGATACGCTTTGCATTCGGAGTATAAAGGAAGAACGATGTCTCCAAGCGGAAACGAAGTTTCTGCTCGACCGATCATGTGCACAAAAAATATAGATCACGCAATCGGTTTATGTAAAACGATAAGTTTCTCATTAAATCTGGTAAGGCCTTTATAGACTGGGAATATAATCGATTTACAGGATGCGATGAAAACTTGGCAACTTTTGTGTAATAAAATATTTCTCACATAAATGAATGTATTCTAAAAGTATTCGTTATCGTTGGATTCTTTATTCAATTGTCTATTTATGGTGTATAGATGTTGTGCATTCGTTTCATTTCAAGATGTCAAATAAACGTAAAGAATTTCGTGCCTCTATAATTTCCTTGCACGTGCGAGAAAATCGTCCGGTTGACAGTTCGTTTGCTCAATGTCGAAAAATCTATGGTTATAAAAGCTATTAAACGTTTCAGAGAGCAAAGCCTGTGCTAAACCTCACAAATCTATGAAGTCGTTAAAGCAAAATTCGGTGAAAGTGTGGAACGAAATAGATGAAAATACGCTGCGCGCATCGGTCAACCCATTCCAAAAACCTCTCAGAGTCTGTATAAAAGCAAATGGCTGTTTGTTCGAAAACAACCTTGTCCAAATAAAACTTTATGCTTTTTCCAATGTTGTTATTGTCTTTTAGTTTTTGTTGATAAAAATTTTGTTAGAAGACGGTTGCTTAAGAAGTTGCCAAACTTTCATCGCACCCTGTACTGATTTCTTCCATAATTTTAAAAACCTGAAGTTATACAATTGAAAACCCATTATGTCTGTTACTATTTTTACAAGTTTCGATCCATACAAGTGGGTAATTATGATAAATAGAAGCAACAGTGATTCCTCAGCTAAATCAGTAGCAATAAAAAACACACAACATTATAAAAAAGAAAGGCTTAACCAAAAGTCTTAAGTACTTTAAACGCTATCATAATCGAAGAGCAAAACCGCGTTATGCTAACGAAAATCTTCAACGCGAAATTATAACAATGATCAATAGATGCAGATCAGGAAACTATAATCTTACCTTCTGATTTGCTCGTAAGGGGAATAGGTTTAACAAATGATCCACAATGTCAATGCACCAAAGAACTGCAAGATATTGGCTACGCACTATGGCAATGTCCTATATTTGAAGAGCAGAGATCAAAGTTTATGAAAAAACTACAGAAACTAAATCTTTTTCTTCCGCTGTCATGTAACGTGTTACTCTCCGAACCTACTTGGGTGACACGTACCCTCATCTATTGTCTTTTGAAAAATTGTAACTTAACAATATAAGAAAATAATGTATCTTCAAGTTGTCTTGCGTTATTTGTATTTCGTATTGTATATTGTACGTTGTATTGCAAAATAATCTCCTTATGGAGATTCAAATTGCGTCAATAAAAAAAAAGATGATTCCTCGTGGAATTATTGGGTTGTTCTGAAAGTTCGCAGTGTTTGCGATTGGTAGGCTTGGCACAGAATTTCTTGACACCGCTAGAGATGGCGTGAACTGCTACTTGTGAATCACGAGTGATGGACGATCACATTCGTTCCCAATCACGGTGATTTTTCACAGTGATTCGAGATTTTTTGTGATTGTTCCTGATTGGTGGAGAACGTAATAACAGTTTTTGCACGCGTCACATAACTTGTATATTTTATATTAACGACATAAAAGCAAAAATGCGAGTTACGTGGTATAAAGTGAAGGAATAATGAGGAACAATGAAGAATAATGTATAAATTAATGACTATAAATTACAAGCATAAGTTTAATTTTAAATTTCTTTAGACTTCGTTCTACAAAATATAAATATAACTCTACTACAAAATAATATATAATATAAATATATAAAAACTTTTATAATTTCTTTTATTTCTACTGATTTTTAAAAACACAAATTGTAATGTAATTCATTTTCAAATCATATTGAATATGTTTTTTTTTTAAAGATCAAGAATTACGATCACAGTGAGCAAATTCATTCAAGATAAAAAAATCACAATCACTGTGATAAATCACTGTTAGGGATTTTACACACCATCTCTAGACACGGCACAGTGTGACGTTTCGGCAATCTAGCAGACCAAAATTGATTTTCGATAATGTTCTAGATTTGTAAAATTATATTATACATCCATAGTAAAATATTCATTTTACCAAGAATCGTAAGTATTGTTCTGAGGTGAATGGGTGCGTAATGGTCAACTCCGATTTTGCGTTACATGCTCAATTTATTTATAATTAATATAACAAAATAAGAAACAAGTAATTGTCTATGTCGCACGGTCGTATACGTGGTGTGTCGCAAGAGGTTCTGCCAGAGGTTCTGCTCGTGCCGAAAAGTTGCTGGTCTTTTTATGGTGTTCGAGAGAAAGAAGATAGAAAAGGAAAAACGGAAAAAGAAGAGAGATAGAAAATGGAAAGAAAATGGGAAAGTTCGCGCGCGGGTCCGGCCGGGTCTGGTCGCCAAATGTGCAACGTTGACGCTGACCTGGCGCGAGCGGGCCTTGAGAAAAAAGTTGAAGAAAGGATAGGCCGGAAGCATTTAGAGAAGAGAATGTTAGAGAGGGTAATATTTCGATCTTTCACGGCAGGGATGTGGTAGCAGTGCCGTAACTGCTACAGTTCTAAAAAATGAGTATTATTATTAATTAATAAAGCCCAAAGGTGCAGTTAACTGCGTTTGGAGTTAGGGACGCGTTTCATGTGCCTCAATTTTTTCGAAAATGCATTATATTAGTATCCTTTTGTGATATGTGTATGTATGTATTATTATCTTCTGTTATTCAAGATATGTTTACAAGTGTCTTTTTTTCGATACTTATTTCATTAGCCTTTTAAACATTTATAACAGTCAACATGTAACTTAACCGCTGTTTTCTAATTATAACTAGACTTTTAACATATTGTACACTGTTCATACTTTTTGTACTGAAAGCTAGATTCATAAGCCTTGTAAAAAGTACGAACGGAATGTGGACAAATGTCGACATTTAACAGTTTTTAATTGTTTTTTAACGTGTCACGCTCGAAGGCGTGGAAGGATGTATTTATAGCTTAAAAACTATTGGTCCTACGTAAAAGGTTTAAATACACGATCTGTCTATTTTTTAATGCTGAATTCAACTGTATAATCACTTCTTCGAAAAAGTAATTTGTTTAAAAAATATATTCAAAATTAACGTATTTTTCCAGAATTTTCTGCTCAAATGTTAATCAATTTTCATGAACTTTTGTATACTTAAACAGTGGACCTTGACCAATAGTATGGATAAATTAGAATTTTCAATTTCACTTTCGTAACAGATATTATTACATGTAAAAGATGCCCACAGTTCGTACTGGGCGACTGTCTTTATAGGGCACTATATTTTGCATGTAATAATATCTCTTGCGTGAGTGAAATTGGAAATTCTAATTTATCCATATTATAGGTCGGAGTCCATAGTTTAAGTATATAAAAGTACATAAAAATTTATCAACATTTCAGCAGAAAATTCTAGAAAAATACGTTAATCTTCAATATATTTTTTAAACAAATTATCGATAACGATACAAATTTTCGATGGTATTAATGAATGTAAGAAAATTATTTGATAAAATCCTGCAACATTTTATTTTCAGGTGCTTAATAAGTGTACGAAGATTCATATAAATCGGAGAGGGACACTGCTACGTTCTTTTGTAAGTGTATTAGTGTGAATATTTATTTATATTTGTTTTTTTCATTGCATAATATCATTTAAATGTAAAGTATATACGCAATTATGTTTATTCTTAACAGGAAAACACATGAAATCAACAAAAACTAGAATTCTTTTCCTGCAATAATTTCGTTCCGCTAGACTGTCGAAACGTCACACTGTGCACCGGAAAGAAATTATCTACTATAACTTCTGTCAAATAATTAAAAACTTAATTTGGACAAAATATTGCTTAAACTTGGGTCACTTGAACGTAGGAATGAAATAAAACCGTCTAGAATTGTTTAATAGGAAATAAGACTTTGGTGAACACCCCAGTACACGTTTCGATGAAAAACCACCCAAAATTATTGACTCTTCAATTAGATGTTTTACTCCATCCACTGTATTTATCAAATATGGTACTTTCTGGTTACCATTTGTTACGATTTTTAAGACAATTTTCTTAAGGACAACAAATCGGGAATCTACAGGCGTACAAAAACCATTTGGAAATAGAATCATAAATTACTAAATAACTGGCAACAGATTATTGAAAAAAACAGTGCGTACGTTATTTAATAAAGTACAAATCTTATACAAAGATTTTATCTTGAAGTTTTTACTAAATTTCGCTACGAAGTTTTGCACAGAAATATTTTAACTTTTACGCTCTATGTGACGTGCGTATTGTTTGCACTGCTCGATCAATACTCACCAGAAGATAATATTGTATTTATAAAAGTGTGCTCCTTTTAACTGATATGAAGTGCATAAGAGAAATACAGAAGGTGATACTTTACACGAGCTGCCAGACCAATAAAGTGTTAACTTTATCCGATATTGTATATGTATGTACAATTGTTCGATTTCTATGAAGTTTTATGTGCATGTATTTCTAAGAATTGCAACAAAATAACATCTTCTCTTCCTGCAAATTGTATAAACTTTTTAACTCATGAATGCCAAAAGGTTAGGCTTAAGTTTTTTCTTTTTAAATCATCAGCTGAGAAGCATTACAAATATCACGTAGAAGGAACGCTATTTTACTCGTCATACTTTCGAATTTAATTAAAAAATATAACGTGTTTGGAACAAACTTTTATATTTATATAAGCAATGTTTAATGTTTAGAAATATGAAGAAATTTCGAAAGTAAATGTACCGCGTTGAAATTTTTCCTGCGAGTGTCCTGAACTATTCTTAAAAAATTAAGATGGAACACGCAGTAGATTTTCCGTTATAAAACCTTATTATCATCAAATACAGGTATTTACTGCGTTTATGTCTGCTACGCTTATGGAAATACGTGCAGTGTTCAGTAAATCCTGATAGATTAATCCGCTCTTTGTCATTTTACGGTTATTGTAACCTCTTGAAACTGCGGTTTTCACTGGAATTACATAGAGACTATAATTCCTGCTGGGTATCGATTATTTAACTGAAGAGTTAAAACACATTTTGCTAGCTAAAGGGTTGTTGATCTACCAAAAGAAGTAGTAGTTGATAAGTACGACTAATTTCAAATGTAACAGAGGCCATGATGATATTTTTCCACTAAAATTGCATCTTATTTACAAAATTGTTAGCAAGGAATTTTTGCTATGGTAGTATAAATTTTCATCGAAAGATTCTAAACCAGTAGACCTTTCACATTCCACCATATGCACAATAAAATTTTTATAATATAAAATCGAACGATATATCTATAAAACTTGAAATATGTTAACAAGATAGAGAACTACATTATTTATGGAATAACTTGGTGTATAAGGGTGATTAAAAAAAGGGTTTAAGACTCTAGGGGCTCGTAGCAGTTATCGAATGGAGCAAAAAATGTCTAATCAATATACGTTCTAAAATCAAATTTTGTATTTACAAGCGTTCGATATTGTAAGTGAGTTAAAAAAATGAAACAAAAAAATAAATAGTGGGATTCTGGAACCTATGTTGATTAGATATCTTTTACTTCTTTCGGTGAGTGCTATAAGCGTCTAAAATCTTGGACCCTTTCTTTGATCATCCATATATAATATATCACCTTAATTCTTTAATGAAAAACGTGAAGAAATGGTTTGTTAAATGCTTATTATATTAAGGTAGAACATCTGAACATCTCCGTCAATAAGGCATGCACAACATTTAAAAGATTGAAATATCTCGTCGCATATTCACTTTTCGAGTACCTTACCATAATATTTTTGTACGCAGAATATTCAGAATAACTGATTTATATTATACATACGCAGTTCCATTAACAAAAAAGGCAACTGCATTTTTCTGACGCATCATTGCACTTGCGAAAAAGTTAAGTTCACAAAAGTATACACATTGTAATACAGTAAATCCTCCCACATTGACCCTCAGCTCGGAATCGAATAGGGTCAGTTTGGGCATACCGAGACTACATTTCCAGCCTCTCAGCGCGCCTTTGAAGTTCGCCGAACAAAGAAAAGGACAGCGAATACAAGAGAAGGATGGAATGAGAGTCGCGGCAACGAGACATTTAAATACCCGCGTACCAAATGTTATAATAAAGACGACACTTAAACTTTTTTATTTTTAACTTTTTCTCTATGAAAAAGTTTATAACATATTGATGAGATTGTTCTGATCAAAATGAGACCAAGTATGATATAATTTGGATCACATTTACTTATTAATACTTATCGAGTAACTCAGTTCATTATCGCTTCGAATGAATTACAAAAACGTATTGCTAGCAAAATAGATGAAATATCTCTACACATTGTCCGTCGAATACATAAGCTTGCCTGTGACAGTGTGTAACAGCCTACGTTTGTCGGACAGTACGAGGGAACAGCCTATGTTTTTCGGACAGTACGACGGAACAGTCTACGTTTCACGAAAAATATGAGTGAATAGCAGCCTATATTTTACGTACATTCTGAGCAAGCAGCTTGTATTTTACGTATGATGTGAGGGAGCAGCCTACGTTTTACGGGAAATGCTGGATAACAGCCTACATTATTCGGACAGTACGAGGGATCAGCCTACGTTTTTCGGACAGTACGAGGGAACAGCCTACGTTTTTCGGACAGTACGAGGCAACAGCCTACATTTTCCGGGAGAGTCTATGTTTTATGTACTTTTCCGGCATCATGATTTTGTAATTTATCAGAAGCTTGTAGCGAAGATTACATATGTGTCGAATAATAATTACATGTTTCAGCTCAGCAAAATTTTCGGAAAAATTTAAAAAGTTGTTTCAATGTTTTTTTAATTTTTCACAACTTTTCTATTATTTTTTAGCAAAAGGACTTTGCGATAATGGAGCTAAATAGAGTAAAATGAGTTATACAATAAGTATGAAATAAGTAAATGTAGTCCAAATTATATCATGTTTGATGTCATTTTAATCGGAAAAGTCTCACGAATATGTTAAAAACATTTACAGATAAAAAAAAGTAACATTAAAAACATCACACGCTTGACTGACTCCGGCATAGGCGTAAACACAACACATAGGACAGTACGAGGGAACAACCAGTTAGGACACTAAGGGAGACATTACTGTAGCAACAGGGTCGATGTGGGAGGATTCACTGTACCACACAATTTTTTTCTATCAAAAACTAAAAAACTACAGCCCGGCCCAATTGTGTGATTCACGCTATATACTCACTTTTTGATTCAACAATTTTTTTCCCAACGTAATTGAACCTTGCAAATTGCATTTTTATACAAATTTGTATCATTTGTTTCGAAAAATTGTGTAATAGCGGTTCTTATCAGTCAAATAATTTTGCAATGATAAAAACTAATAGTACATTGGGTCAAAAAATTATTGGCACACCCACTTTTTTTGGAATATCTTCAACCCTCTGAGGACGATGAATGCATATACACCCCATCTATAAGTCACCGGACACTCGCTCATTCTGAGCACAATGAATATTAGAACGTGGACACAATTTTTTAGGTTGATTTTATTATATTATGTTGTTATATTTACATATGTTACGTTAATATAATACGTGAGTATGATATTAATAATATGCACGTATAATTTAAATGAATATTGGAAAAACAAGACTGTACGCATAAGTATGTTTCTAATACATACATCTTCAACTGTGTCAGAAGATAGTCTGCACACACTTTTCGTTTGCTTTGGAAGTTTTACCCAAAGTTAACAAAAGAATTATAAAAGAAATTAGTTCCAAAGTATTAAAACTTTTGATCGAAAGAATACTGTCATTAGTTCAAGCGATTATATTCTCGCGAGGCGGATACATTGATGGGAAGAAAATATAAGATTAAGTACTTACTTTTGGTAAGATCTTTAATATATGATTTGAATTACATATTCTCTACATTAGAAACAATTAGTAAGTGCTAACTTTATATCATAAATAAAGTTAGGTCATTCTATACTGTGAAATCGTCCACCTCCTAATTTTACTAATAAGTGCCCGGTGACTTATGGGTGTGAGTGTACATATATACATGGTGAGGCTCGTAAAGCGGGATAATTGAATATTATCGAAAATATTGGTGGTATACATAACGCATTTTCTTTATTGGCCAAAACAGTTACATCTACTAATTGGATCATATAGCACCATGTGACAAAGAGTAGGACAGAGCGATTCAATGAACTTTAAACCAATAATGTATGCATCTCAGAATGTTAACCATTGACATTTCATGTATCCGTGGTAGGTCTTGAAACGCATCCCCAGCTCATATAAGAATTCAACTAGTATGTCAACGTGTGCTCTGAGTAGTGTCCTTATGGGGTTCCCGGAGCCCTCCTTAACACGCCAGAGGATTGGTCACCGTAGAGGTTTTAGTGGGTATGAATCCCACACTACCCAGAACCCCCCCGGTCCGGGGAGCCTTTTGAAGTTTTCCTACACGTAAAAAAAAAGTATGTCAACGTGTGACGTCAAAAGCTTAAATGTGGGTGTTTTGGAAGCATCATAGGCAGAGCGAGTACAGAGACATTTCTTGACCCTGTGCCGCCCCGTGCGCTAACTTTCCAGCTCTACACAGTAGCCGACTTTTAGTTTCGTAATTCTTTCTTCCAGTTTTCGTAAGTCCAAAGGTGTAGAATCACGCTGTGATGGTCGTGACATACAATTTCCACGCACCCTGTACATCAAAGTATATCCGTGATTTTTGTTTTATGTTTATGTAGAAAACATTAGCTTTAGATTAACATTAAATTTAAAACCAGAAATTGAAGAAAGTAGTGAAAATAGTTATTAGCGCGCTTTATTATCAAACTATTTTTTAAATATCTTGTAAAACATTTGTTGTAGAGCAAAACTGTAAATTGGTAATATGTGTGTTTTCGAATTCTAAATTTAGATATGTAAACGATTTTTGTCAAATCCGATTTGTTTAAACAATATGTTAAAAATGACATTTATTCACTTTTTTCTTGCAAAATGTTGTTCGATATATACATGAAACTTTGTTTACGTAAACTACAGCCCATGTTCAACAATATGAATAAACTGGAATATTTAATTTCGCTGTTATAAAAAAGACATTAACTGCAAAGTAATTCGTAAAGACATATCTTAAAAGTGGACTGTTTTTGAAACTTTTTTTAAAATTAAATTAGTGATACTTTTTTATATTTATTCAGGACACATTGGGCTTCAAAATAAAGTTCACTGAGATAATACAACTCGTTACAAACTGAAGAAACCAACGAACATAGTTACTAGCGCGCTCTATCGGGTTCGTACCGGTCCTTTAACAATAGCTTATTGCAACGTTAATTTTAAGGACTCTACCCTGATCGAGGGCTTATTTTGAAGATAAAACTTCAGGAAATATGGTCATATTATTTAAAATTTAAAGTACCAAACCTTGAAGGAGAAATTTACAAAATAGAAATTTGTTTATAATTTTCAATAATACAAAATCAATTTTTCAATTAAGATAAATATTGTTATAACAGGTCAAATCTTCTACATTAAAATAAAAAAAATTGAATTTCATTTGACAAATAGTTACCGATATAAATATTGCAACATTCCAAGGCCCGTATTTTTGAAACAAATTCGAAACCAGCAAAACGATGACTTAAACCCCCCCTAAGTTTACATGCGCTAAGTCATATTTCATTTTTAACAAAATGCCTGACATTTACGTCGAGAAATGATCGATTTTGCATGAAACGACTTCATTAGGTACGTTTCGTTTCATTAATTTTTTAATTTTGAAAAGTACACATTCTTTCAGGAATTTAAAAAAATGAAGGAAAAATCTTGAACGGTTACGAAGTTATGATTTTTGTCCCTTAGTCCAATATACTCGTTACACTGTGCATCGGTGCGCTCGTGCAGTACCACATCTTCCTACTTTGTAGACCTTTCCGAGACTGTGTAATCAGGCTCGTATTGTTCTTTCAGACACGATCAATCTTCTGCCAACAATAAAAGTTCCACACGATGCTGTTGGATCCTCCTCAACAATATCTTTTAATTCATCCTTATTCACGAGATTTGGTCGTCCATCCCGAGGTTTGTCTTCAAGGGTTTCGTCGTCTTGTTTAAACTTTTTAAACCACTTTTGTTCTGTTCGTTCACTCGCAGTATTAATACCGAAAGCTAGACAAATAGTTTTGGCAGAATTATGGTACGGTATGTATATAGACATTTAGCAATACTTTTGAAGGAGAAAATGAAAAGAACAGAATGAATACTTACTGTAAATTGACTCATTAATACTTCTACATATCCTTACAGACATAAAAGCACGTTATACAGAAAAGCATTTCTTGGTAAAACGGTAAACTGAACGTGCAGAAAAAAACTTATGAACTTTCTAGGACACCTGACACCTTCAACTATTGGTCCATGATACTATAAATTTAATTCAAAGTTGTTTTATGAGTATTTAGAAGACGGAGAATAAAATATAACCGGTGGATCGATAGCAGGTAGCAAATAACTGCTTTGTGGGTGCTGCTTAACGGGGGTTGATGTCATGTATTACTCATTGCGATCGCAAAAGGTGAAGCGAGTTTACTGGAGACACATTTGTTGCTGATGTCATAAATGCAAAACAACAGGGGTCTTCCGCGCTCAAGCACGTGTTTCCTTCTTGTTATTCTTAAGGATTCGGAGAACCGAAGCCTCGGGTATCCTACAGTTTTCTTTTTAGTTTCTTTCAAACACGTCCCGGATTGTTCTTGTGGCAGGATCAAACGACCGCAATAAATTCTTTCGTTACCGGTGCTAGTTTTACAAATTTCTTGATCTATAAATACTGCTTTGTGTATTCATTCACGTTATATTTTGCACATAAATAATTTAAATAACTGCGTTGTTAACTGATACGTTTGAATTATCATTGTTTTGAATCTTTATCGTCTATGTTGAGTAATTTATAGATCTTATAGAATTGAATTGGTGAGTATCAGTGCATGAGTTGAATAACAGTACAAGTCTAAAAACTACATTTTGAGATATTTGAAAAAATAGCATCAGTTTTCATGTATCATCAAAGCCATTAATTTTATGGCGCTGTTCCAATTTAAACACGGTTATACCAACCCAGATGAACGTTCATGTATGTCAAACTATGGTTAGACTTTGTTCATTAATTTTCAACAATTAAAATAAAACCATTGGACTTGTACTGTTCTTCAACTCAACTCACTTTTTAGCCAAGGAATTTAAAAATAACATAGAAGTAAAAAAAAAACATTTAACTTGCTATAAGCATAACTGATGTAGAAATTATGGTAAAAGTGACGTTTAGGGGAGGCAGCCCCGATGACCTTGAACTTAATATATGTTATCAAGGACACCTTCTTCGGTAACGCTCAAGAGGTTTTAGCTGTCGCTCGTTATTCTTTACAAAGTTATTAATTATTAAATATAGAACACGAAAGGAGATCCATTTTGCAACAAAGTTGATACATGTCGCAACACTTGGCCATTACTGAATGAAAAACCCGCTCAAAACTTCAACATACGGGCTCCGCCCCTCCCCCGCACCCCCATCCAACAAAGATCCAACCCAACCTAACTCATTTTTTAATTCAATTCAGGATAGGATAGTTTGATTTATCCCAAGGACAGATTAGGTCAGGTTAGGCTAGATCATTTTGGGTAGTGGTGCAGGGGGAAAGGCGGAGCCTCCCCCTCCCTAACTTACTCTGTCATTGGGACAAATCAATCTATCCTATCCTGAATTTACTTCAATACTGACAATGAGTTAGGTTGGGTTGGATTTTTTTTTGGGTGGGGGTACAGGGGGAGGGGCTTCCGTCCCGTGATTTTTCATAGTTTCGATGCCGTGTTAGCGAAAATACCGAGACGCATTGAGGCTTTCTTTGAAATAATGAGTTCTATCTACCCATTGGATCGTTTGAATACTGATTAAAATTCTCATTTCGCATACGGGTCATTCCACGCCAAATCGATCACTTTCTGGCAGCATGTCCTCCGATTTTGATGAAACTCGAATATGTTGCAGTTTATGTGAAATAATGGTGGGTTTATATAATCATTTTGCTAGCTTCAAAGTTATTAACAAATTATAACATGTTGAAAATCGCGAAAAAGTGGATTTTTAGCCAAACATGGCTGTATAAATGGATTTTTATTTCGGAAACTACTACACCTAGAAAGGAAATTTTTTTTTAATTTGCATCGCAAAAGATGGAGCTTTCTAAATATATTTGTAGTTTTGTTGTATGTATTCTTTTTAAATATGAAAATTATAAATAAATTTTTATTTTGCAAAAACGAACCCTTACTCACGCTTTTAAAAATCTGAAAAAAAATATGTTGTTTCTTGATTATTTCTCGATACGCATACCAAATTTCATTAGTATCATTTCACAATTATAGTCAGGATGGAGCTTCATAGACATCCGGGTGCCGTCCCAACGCGCCGCCACAGAGGAACGAATGGCACATTTAGCTGGACAAAATTAATTTCTCAAAAACTATTATAAGTAAAACCAAAATTCTTTTTGTGCACTTTATGGTTTGATAATGCCTTCTTTATTGCACATTGTGCACCCGTTCAAGCACTCAGGGGGTCGCAGGGGGTGCGCACCCCCTATTTTTTTAACGAAGTACTATAGAAATTTAGATGACGTTGAATAGCTTTAATAAAAAGGAATAAACATTGTCTGAAACATTTTTTCATATATTGCATAATTAAAAAAGTAATTAAGACTTACGTTGCGTGGATCGAATGAGTTCTGTTAGGTGGACAAAAATCATTTATAATCATTTATATCAATATTGTGTAGGTCCTCTACCATGGCGCTTATAAAATAATTTAGTCTCTGTGCCGGCTAATCCATGCATCGGCAAATAACTAATTTTTACTACCTAACACAATAAAAAGTGAAATATTTATAGTAAGAAATCGGAAGCCGTATTCTTATATAAATATTGCAATACAGAATGCGTATTTGCAAATATCCAACGACAACCGTTCAGAGTGTTCCTCCTTAGAAGCTGATGTCTCCAAAGTAATTAAAAATAGCAACAAATTTCTTGTAGTTTCACGTTCGATATAGTCGTTTACATGACAGATGTGAGCCCCTTAATCTTTTTGAACGGTGTACAGGAGGTTCTATTTTAATATTTCCTCGCAAATATTTTTGAAATTATTAGTGATATCATGAAACATTTCAGAAAAGGGCTGAATGATTGTGAGGAGGACATAACGAGGTGTCAGTAGCTTTCTTACGGGCAGAGGAATAGCAGAAATGAAAAGATCATTTTCTTTTTCTTAAACGGTAACATATACTTTTCGAGTGCATCAATTAACACAGCTCTTCATTTTCTATATAACAAAGTATTAGAGTGCTTGTGTCGACAAATGATAAAATTTGGAAATATTTTAAGTTCAATTTTGTTAACTACTATTCGTGTCTCCTACCGCAGAGAGTATTCTTTTTAACAGAACAAGTTCTTGTCATATGCTAATCGACGCAGTTCTTTTTTCTCTAAAAAAAGTATCAGGGAGATTCTACTGAAAATCCGTTAGATTAGTAGATATATTCTTTTAATCTTCCGAAGTAGTACTTACGGCTTATAATACGGAAAAGAACTTGTTTCAAGTAATACCGTAAGTTTCTGCAATATACTAATGATTACGGTTCTTCATACGAAATAAAAGAGTACAGTAGAACCTCGATTATCCAAACACCAATTATCCGAACATCGGTTATCTGAACATTGGTTGCCCGGGTAAATATTGTGAATATATGTCTGTCAGACACAAGCTAGAATGTCGAAAGGTGTAATTGAGTGTTTCCAACGACACTATAAGAAACACTTAATGCGTAAATTTATTTTAGGATGTGATAATACTGAGAACGATGTGTTAAATGCATATAAAAAGTTAAACGTAAAAGAAGGTGTACAGAATGTCCCAGGTTTAAGGTGCCACATTTTGACAATATATTCTATGGGTCTAAATAAGAAAAAATTGTTATATAAACATAGGTTGTGTAAGACTATATAAAACAATGACGCAAGGCGAGTTTTAACAGAATATACAGTGAGTAACAAAAGTAAGTAAACAGTCAATTTCTGAATGATCTAATAATGTTTATGAAGTGAAAACTTAATGTTACATAAAATAATGTATAGTCAGTTATAGAACAGGGTATGCTTAAGTAGAATAAATGATACAGTTTTTATTAATGAGTAACATATTTACACAAAAAAATGAAAACGATTATTACTAGAGAAACATATGTTACAAAAGTAAGTACACATCTTTTGATTTAATTAGTTAATAACCACAATGATGGCCATTCTGTAGTGATATTTTTGCCAAACGATCAGGCAGAGAGTGTGTGTATTTGTTACATTCATCAACCGAAAATGATTGCCACTTTTCTTCTATTAAAAATTTTAAGTCATTTATATTTTGTGGTCTACTTTCTGCTATCTTTAATTTAAGAATTGACCACATATTCTCAATGGGAGATAATTCAGGGCTTTGCGGTAGCCACTCTAAGATATTAATACAGTTTTGTTTTATATAATTTGTTACAATTTTTGCTTTGTGTATAGGAACATTGTCCTGTTGCACGATGAAATTATCCCCTATCAACCGTTTGCCCTCAGGAATTATTACATCTTGTAATAATTTTAAATATACAGAGGCGTTAACTTTACCACTTAATATTACAATTCTTCCTACTCCGCAATATGAAACACACCCCCACACCATAACACCTCGATCCATTGATTTTAGTGTCGGTTTAGTGCACTGATATGAAAGGACTTCATCTTTTCGCCTCCACACGAACATTCTTCCATGACTATATTTTAGTCCAATCATCGATTCATCGGTCCATAGTATTTTTGACCAGAATGTTAAAGGTTTCAGTACGTGTGCATAGTAAAAATTCATCCTTTTTTTAATATTTTGTTTATTCAAATAAGATACTTTCCTTGCAGTACGGCCATGTTTTTCGACTGCGTGCAATCGCCGCCTTATTGTTTGCGTTGACAGTGGGTTCCGGTCTTCATTTTGAAGTTGCACACGAATTTTAGGTGCTGATATGAATGGATCTGTTAATGAAATGTTTACTATTCTTTGATCCATTCGATTATCCGTAACTCGAGGCCGTCCTGATTTGGGTGCAGCCGATACTCTTGCATTTTTTTTGAAAGCCTTAACTTTTCTGGAGATGGCTGCTACAGATTTATTAAAAAATTTAGCGATTTGTCTATATGAGCTGCCCTCGTCTTTCATCTTAATAACAATTCTCCTTTCTTCGTTTGTCAAATGTTTGACTTTAGCCATTTTTCAATAATGATTTTGAAAAAACAGAATACGATAGAAAACTTCTTTGAAATTTACACTTATTAATGAAAATGCACATAACCTCTTCACAAAATAATAAAAAGACCATTCAACTATTATATCTAAATAAAACATTTCACGAATATGTGTTGCAAATTGAAAATCTAATGAAAAATTGAAAGTGTTCACTTACTTTTGTAACCTCTATAAAATGTTTATATGAATAAACTGAATAGAATCGCACACAATACGTTTATAACGAGTGTAGTAACTGTTGCAAACAATAGAAGGGTGTCAATGCTATGTATTCTATTTTTATCGTAGGTGGCGTTAAATGTATAATTGAATAAAATGAATTTTGCCGTTACGCATCGTAGTGTTTACTTACTTTTGTTAGATACTGTATATTCGAGGTCCGTTCAATCCAGCGGTTCGGAATAGAATGCCCTTGACTCTTCCTAAACCGCTTCCCTTGACTCGCTCCTATGATCCTTAGGCCCGGGGTTGAGTTTTTGAGGGGTCCGGAGGGGTGGTGTCAAGAGACCAACTCCAGATGCCTTCGCCTGGAACATGCTTCGTCTCTGACCTTGGTCACCTTGCTTAGGCTATGTTAAGCGCAGCATGTGACGTCTTACAGTTGTTTAACGCTTTATTAAAAAGTTATAAACAAAAATACGGAATTCGAAGGGAACAGTTAAGCGATATTTAGATGTAGTTTTATGCGAGCTGTGTCTACTATCTGCAGTCATTAAATTAATACTATTTTTGTTTAATACTAATTATTACTACTAGTTACTTAATACTAATTATTACTACTGATACTAATTTTAATATTAAATTCGTAGATGCAACTAATATTCCATTTCAAAATGGCCACCGCCCTTATCAATACAAGATTAAGACCTCTGATAGTAAACACGGCTTGGGTAAACAAACTAAATGTAAATATTGCTGATCTATTCCAGTATTGTATCGCAGTAACCGCGTCTGTTACTGTTCCCTTCGAATACCGTATTTTTGTTTATAACTTTTTAATAAAGCATTAAATAACGTATGTTTATATAACTTTTTTTCTTATATAGACCCATAGAATATACTGATAAAGTTTGGCACATTAAACCTGGGACATCCTATATATCTCGTTGCTAATGCGTGTAATGACATTACGAATTCTAGTTTAAAAATGGATGGAATAGGTTATTATCAGACATAACACATATGGAAAATAGCGATAAAATATCCGAAATATCGGGTAATGTCAGAGGAATTCTATTAACTTTAAATAACATACAAGGGTGTACAAATTGTGATGAAAACGATGTGACAGAATGATAAAATGAACAATATAAATGATGACGAAATTATTGAAAGGGCTAAAGGGATTTATAACGAAGGAAGCAATGACGAAGATGATATATCCTCAAATGACATTCCCACGCATTCTGAAGCATTCACAGCATCAGAGATAGTTATGAGATGGTATGAAGCACAGAAAGAAAGTACTACCGCGGAATTACAAACGTTAAGAAAAATTTGCAATTTAGCAGCAAAGAAAGATTGGGAGAACAAAGATGTTTAGAACATATGTATGTAGTATATTAACATGTAATATGAAATTAATATTACATAACATGTAATATTAACATAATATAACATATAATGTAACATGTAATAAATTATAATTTTTCATGTGAAATGTAGTTAGAATATGAGTAATTCGATTATCCGAAAATTCGATTATCCGATCATCCTGAACACAGTTAGTTCGGATAATCGAGGTTTTACTGTATTGGTGTATCTGTGCCAGAAGTTGTTGGTTCAGGAGGTACTTTGATGTAAATATTGGTACGTCTGGAGCCACGTGTAGTATTTTATAAACGTACACTGAAAATATTTATAAACTAATGGCATTTTGACAAACCCCCTAACTCCTTATTATAAATAACCAGCATGCTGTGGACGTGGCTTCGCCAGCAATTTTTTGCGTATGGAATTCGAAGTACAGTAGAACCTCGATTAACCAGCTTAATCGAGAGACAAACAGCCCGGATAAATTGAGGCTCAATGGATAATCAAGGTCCGAGAGGAAATAACTAAAAACGTATTTTCTATACCAAAATAAGCTCTTTATTCTTAAAAAATGTATTTCTTTTTATAATATAATCATAACTAAATGTTTAACTGCTTAAATTTTATCTATGTTTTTAATTTTGCACTTATAAGAGCTTTATTACGCCAACTTTTCACCATCACTAAACTTTCTGTTAGGTTAGGTATAAACAGAAGAGAATCGTGTGATATGCGCAAGCGTTTGTTGTTAGTACACAGGAGATCCTGGATAACCGAGACCACGAATAATCGCGACCTGGTTAATCGAGGTCCTACTTTATTATGCTTTTTCCCCTTATATTTCGTTGCCAGGTAAATTCTCTTTCGAGTGCGCGGGTAACGAGGTTTGCCACCTAGCGGCTGTGCGTGAACTATGCCCCCGTGGACGGCTCGCCAGCGCCGACAAAAAATAGTCCCATGTCTTTTTATCTCGATATATTATTTACTTCGCAATAAAATATAGCTTATGATACTCCAGAAAATGTGAAGAAGCTATTGTGAAAATTTCATAACAATAGGTTTAGTAGTTTTTGAGACTTTTGCGACCATACAAACAAGCTCTGTCTCTTTATTATAACAGAAAGATTTGATATCTGTCCTAACACTGGTGGGCGGGAGTGTACATGTGTATTTCCAAGAAGGCGGCGGTATGTTAAATAGTTACAGGGATGTAATTCATACTTTTCAGAAATGAAACGTTTAAGGCGTGTGCCTCCCTCAGTTGCAAGGTTTCTACAGTTTGCTGTGAGCTAACATTACCTTTCTAGTAACAGTCCATAACGTCGACAGCAATGATTCATCGCCACGTTTCCTCTACACCGCATTTCGCTATGCTCGTCATGGCTGAACTCCATTTATTATACACTGCCCATTCCACGTAAAATTGCACAAGATTTGATACTATAACCATAAACCTTTTTTTAAATTTCCATTACATATTTTTAAATAGTTTCAAGGAAGCACCTTATACAGGATGTGTCGGAAAATATCGTGCAAGTTATAACAGGACGATTCTTGGCTAAAAAATAAATCGAAATTAGAAAGTGAATTTGTTTTATACGAGGCTTTTTTTAAGAAAAACTAGTTTGAAATTTTGTCAAATTACATATGTACATGCTCGTACATCTAGCGTCGTTCAGCGAAACTCGATCATTATTGTGTTTGAACGCAAGGCTATAGTTGGTATTGAGTAAATTAAACACACTTTCAAGTTCTGTATTTTAGCAATAAGTACCGTTAGAAATGGTGTCCTCCCTGTTTAATGCATAGTTATGCTTCTTACGCAATGGTATATAAGTTCCTGTTTTTGTGGTTTGTATTTTGATGACTCCGAAACTTTCTATAATTTTTCCTCTGAATTGATTAATATTGAAAATAAAAATTTTAAAGTCGTTTTTCTGAGAAACGCTGGCTTGTTATGAAACAATTTAGAAATTAAGTGAAATGATTTGATAAATGGACAACTTTGTTTCTTATACGAAATTAAAATTTATACAATGTTACGGAATGGGCCGTAACGATGAGAGTGTTTAGTGTTGCTTTCTTTATTTCTAGGCTGTTTAGTTGCTCGAGTAGAAGTATTGATTTTTCGGGAAGCATTAATTATGAAAGCTCGGAATGGAAGGGAAGGGTAGCTATGGTCGTGTGGTTGGAGAAAAGGGTCTTAGGACTGACCTGGGGCCTTCTGACGTGCCTAACGCCAACGGTGATGATGATGTTCGCAATTACAATAATATCGATGATAACAATACTTATGGTGATAACAATAATGGTTGGAATAATGATAATAATAAGTATGATGATAATAATAACAATTATAATAATGGTTGATATAATAATAATAATAGTTAGAATAATGGTTGGAATAACAACAACAATAATAATAATAATAATAATAAGTATGATAATAATAATAACAATTATAATAATGGTTGGAATAATCATAATAATAATAATAAGTATTATGATAATAGTAACAATTATAATAATGGTAATGATAATTATCAGAACGGAAATGTTGGTAATAGTAGCATAGGTGGTAATTGTAGTAGTAACGGTGACAAATTCTTATACAACAATACTATCGTATTATAATTAATGTACAGATTCATATGCGTGAAAGGGGCAGTGAGTTCGTAACATACAAATTCCTTTTTCTAGCTGTTACTAAGTAGTGAATGTTTAAGAATAATCTTGTATGATCTAACATGCAATATCTTGTGCCAATTTGCAAGGCAATATGACAGAATTAACAAAAGTTGTATCGGTTTTAAGTGTTAAACTTCTTGATAAATAAGTGTATAAAGATATTGGAATTTCATTATATATTGATATTTAATTTTTACATAAAGTGACAACATATACTATTGATTATAGACCAAGTTAACACGTTTAACGTCACAATGAAAACGGCCATACCTAAACAGACACGATATAATTTACTATTTCCTGTATGAGTCGTAAAGAAAAAAAAGGCTTGAGTACTCAGTAGTGTTCTTCTGTTCCTACATTATTATTTCAGTATGAAGTTCGCTCAGAATTTTGCGAAAATCAGTAATTACTTCATTAAATTAAATTTTGGGTGTCGGTCACCAGTGACCGAAATGGCGTTCAACGTGTTAAATATCTTTAATTCTTTTTTTCATATCTATTTTTAACGTTGCTTTAACATCTAAGGTCATTAGCAACGCGGTAGACTTGTTTACCTATGTACCAAGGAGTCATTTATACTATGTGCAATCATATAGTTTATATAATATATACATAATACTAATACTAATTCTCATTCTTACATACTATTTATTTACTCCATGGATGTTTCCTCACATTTAGCGATTATAACTTTTGTTACAGATTTGTGTTGAATATGTATTAAATGAGTTTTGTTAACTGTTTTTTTGGAATTTACTATGTTATTCACGTCTTTAGAAAAGTCTGTGCCCAGTCTAGCACGATCATAATTTTTGTATTCTAATATAATGTGTCTGGTGGTAATTGGTATTTTGCATATATCTTCAATTATTTCTTGATATTTGAAGAATAGCAAAAAGAATGAAGTACTTCTAATTAATAATTCCGTTTGGTTAATTAATGTAAAAAGAACATTAACTCTTCTCTATGTGTGATCCATTGTTATGAATCGGTATCATTATTTTTGTTTAAAAGTATTCATATTATTGTCTGAAATAATACCGTTATTTTCAAAGACAGTAAACGCATATGAAGAAATGAAAAGAATACAGCTTAATATGTACAAGTTAATAAGAAGAGAAAATACGATGAATCTCATTTCAATGACTACAGTAGATGACTGCAGTGCATCGTAATAAATTTCCAGGAAAAGACACATCACACTTCGGAACGTTTAACTCTTGTATCTTTCACATTCTATCGCAATTGTTCACGCTCACCGCGCCCATTTCCAGTCATAAATCGTACGTTTTAAGAAGTAACATTTGTCGATATTATTTTACTTTTATTTCATTTTTGAGTTACATTATTTTAACTTTATTGTGCGCAACGATTTGGTCAATGATTTAACCCTGCTGTTCTCCTCGGGTGTATATGACCCGAAATGGAGATTACGTTTCCATAGGTACTATGTTTTTAATTATTTCTTTTTAATATTGAATGTGTTTAAATAAATTTTTACAGAATTTAAATCTAATTTAATCTCCATTTCGGGACATATAGACTCGAGGAGAACAGCAGGCTTAAATAGTTTCGCTTTAATATCAGTCTATTTAATAGCAGTGCATTTAATAAACCATATGTACATATCACATCCATAATAATCATAATCAAATGCTGCTTTATATTTGCCATTGCGTGTTTAAACTAATGTCATAATTTGGAGAGGAGATACTTTAAAAGATTACACTGTTCAACAGGTATCTGGACTTTTGATATTTACTATGCGTTTCGTATAGATTTTTGTGAGCTGGATTTGAATCTGCAAGCGGTTTATTTCCATCACCCTCAGTTTTCGAAAAAATAAATTTTTAACCAAAAATGCAAATTTTCAACTTCGAAGATGTTTTTTGCTGTAACCGTAACAGCTATTGGGTTGCTCTTTGAGCCAAATGATTCTCTGGACCAACCCGAATAAAATGATATTATATATTAAAACTAGACTGCTGATTTTTATGCAAATATACATTTTTAGACGTCACTAATTTTTATTTCCATGTAGCTGATGAAACGCAAGCATGGCAGAATTGAATCGGTGAGTTGAATAACAGTACAAGTCCAAAGACCACATTTTGAGTTATTCGAAAAAATAGCATCAGTTTTCATGTATCATCAACGCCATTGATTTTATAGTGCTGTTCCAATTTAAACACTATTATGCTAACTCAGGCGACGTTCATGTATGCCAAGCTATGATTAAACTTTTTTCATAAATTTTCAATCATTGTAATAACAATACCATTGGACTTGTACTGTTATTCAACTCAACTCACTTTTTAGCCAGGGAATTTAAAAAATAACAGAAGTAAAAAGAACATTTATTAACTTCATTTAAACATAACTGAAGTAGAAAATATTGAATGAAAAGTGATTGCTAAAGAGATTGTTGAAACTGTACAAATCCATGACAGATACTGTTTTTGCACTCATTAAACTGAAGGGACTACTAAGACACGAGTATAAGGTACCTTTCTTGCACTGTTTTTTTCCCAACTTATAGTTCTAGACATTTTACATTTAGTTTTGAAATTGCTTGAAAATGGCTAATTTTGGACATGTACTATTCTTCAACTCACTGATTCAATTGTACTCTCTGCATTAAATGTTCAATCAATTTTTGTAAAGGTGCATTGATGTAAAATGGTTAGCAATATTCGTTTTTTCTTTTTTCTTTTTCATAAAGGGTTTTGTCTCTTCCTTAGTGCTACAGCGATTGCTATAGCGACATAACGTTTTCTATCAATTTCACTTTTTTCGTACGTTACAATTTGATCGTTTTTTATATTTCTTATGATGCACGAATTATATTTTTTATACTTTTCAATACACAAATTATACCTAATCATATCTTTTTAATACACGAATCGATTCTTTTCGCATTGCTACGTAGAAAAGTGAACGTAGAAACTCGAAAAAAGAATAGTTTGGAAATATTTTGAATTTTTCCAGCAGTATATTTTTCATTTTAAACATTACACCATTATACGTATAACGAGTATTGCTTTTATGACTGAATTGAATTTGTCACTAGTTATTTCCCAGCAAATTATTTTCTAATCATTTTTAGTAACTTGTTACTCCGTTCAGTATCTTTTGCGAAACAACGTACTAATAGGAATATACAAACCATCTGGACAAAAATTCATTTTTGAAGCGCTTTTTAACCAAAATTTGTGTAAACAGAAGGGTTAAAATAATCGATTTGTATGGAAAATCTGTACAGCCTGATTTAAGGAAAAACTCAAATTGTACTTTGCAGATGAATCGTTACATTGAAAAAAAATTAACATTTTGGGATTGACATGTTTAAAAGTAAATGTTTCGTTTCGCTTACTCTATAAATTGTGCATTCTCCGTGAACTTGAGTATATTAAATTGCATAAAGATCCGCAGTCTAATTATAACATTATAAAAACTTAAATATGTTTAAACAATGATCAAAGTGAAAGGGACCCCGAAAACACACCAATTTTGGCAGATATTTTTCAATTTCTTTGAAAAAGTAAGGGTCTATGAAGAAATCTAACTACACCACGCGAAAGAGCAGACCTTTTTCCTACGGGAAGCATCAAGAAAATATGCAAGTCCTACATATTTTGTTTTCAATACACATGCGAAATACAGTAGACCCTAAATTATTCGAACAGAAGTTAATAACAAGATTACTCACATTATATATACGTTTCATATAAATACGATAATTCTCTTTTAGAATATAAAATACGCTGTGGTACAAAGTTAAGTACACAGTGTCACTAATGATTAGAATGCGGATATTTATGCAAATATACATTTTCAGAGTGCAATATTTTTTAAGTTAATGCAGTTATAGAAAAGGAAATTTGATAAAGCTGTATTTCATTCTGTGAATGTTTTAAAGACGTACTTTTTACGTTTCCACGGTATTAACCCCTTCCGCTACACGAGAATGTCGCTCGCGCGGGCCAAAGTGCACATCGCAGTCGCTCGCGAAACGGGCCGCTTCGACAAGTAGCGGGCATGGGAGAGTCAATATCATTTTGCAAAGATATTTAAACATTAATTAGAGTTTTCACGTTTGGCCCATAATTTGTACCACGAGTCAGACTCGTGGTTTTCACATTTGGCCCATAATCGGTACCACGGGCCAGGCTCGTGTTTTTCACGTTTGGTTCATAATCGGTACCACGAGTCAGACTCGTGGTAACACCAGAAGGGTTTAAATGTGCGTTTTTCAGACATATGGGCATGTTAAATTGCATAAACGTCCGCTAATGATAATTGTAGTTTGTAACTGACATAGGATGACCAATCGTCGGACGACCACTGTTCGGATAATCGAGGTTCTACTGTAGTTTAGCAAAACATACGGCACCGGCAGTGGTTCTCAACGCCGGTGGTCACCCAGCGTACTCGAACCGTGTGCACGCGCTTGATTGTTTTACACTGAGAGTAGTAGGGAAGGCGACTGCCGCGCCACTATTGTGTGCCACTGCCGGCGCCGCATGTTTTGCCAAACTATTTCGCTTGTGTATTGAAAACAAAGCAGAACTTGCATATTTTCTTGATGCTTTCCGTAGGAAAAACGTCTGCTCTTTTGCGTAGTATAGTTAGATTTCCTCCTAGACCCTTAGTTTTGCAAATAAACTAAAAAATATCTGCCAAAATTGGTGGGTCTTCGGTGTTCTCTTCACTTTGATCATTTTATTCGGGAGAGTCCAGAGAATCGTTTGGCATTTGGCATTTCATAGATTCATCGATGCACCTCTTAATTTTCAATAAGAATGTATTAGAGTGTTTGTGCTGAAAAAAAAAGAATATCTTTCAAACTAACACTTTTTGACACAAATATACTAATACTCTCTATTCAGAATATATGTTTGTAACCATTAGTGCATTACACTTACTTATAACTTACCGTATTACTTACAAAAAAACTTTGTTGTGTATTGGAAGCCACCAGTACTGTATTACCACATTAAAATCAAAATATATACTAAACTAACAGTTTCCCGCTACAAACAACCTATTTTTTTCTAGAGAAGAAAAAACTCCATCGATTAGCATATTAGAAAAATGTATGGTTTCGTTTAAGGAAATGTGCTCTGCGTTAGAAGTTATGAGGAGTATTTTACAAAATTGAAAACAAAATATTTCCTGAACTAATAGTTTTTTGTCACAAGCATCCTAATACGTATTCATAGAGAATTAACAGCTGCATCGATTAATGAATTAGAAAAATATACAGAATGATTCACCTAACTCGACCATCTCAAATTCCTCGTAAACTATTTGTTATATGAAAGAAATTTTCAAACAAAAGTTGTATGATATCAAAAGGAGCAGGCAGTGTAGTAATTAGTGTTTTTTATTGGGCTATGAAGGTCACCTTGTGTTTTTATATATTTTGACCAGGGGGCCACAATAGAATTTTCATAATTCTAAGTATATACTGATAAAATATTAAGTAATATGGTAAAATAAGATCATATCCTTATTAACAGTGCGTTTATCTCGCTGGTTATAATTGTCACAATGTTCTCTAGTTATCTACGTTGTTTAAAGTTTTTTAATTGATGATATTCATCTTATTTTAATCATTCTAGCGATGGTCACGGATGTCCACCAGAGTCCCACTCAAAAGACAAACGCCGGTCACGGGTGACCACCGCGGCAGTCAACGTGTTAAGTAAATGGGTTCAAAAACTAGGAATTACTGAGATATTTTTTAAACGATATTTAACGTAAGTAATGCCCAAAGTGTTGCCCATTACAATCAACACAAGCGCGTAATAGATCAATGAGCGTTTTAAAAAAACGAAGATGACATGATACTTGCAACAAATTATGTCTCCCTCAAAATCGTTCAAGTTTTATTTGAAAAGCTTTTCGATATCACTAATAGTTTCAAAGATGTTTGCATGAAAATTTTAAAATGATACACCCTGTATACCGTTTAAAAACCATTAGAAGATCACGTGGATGACTACAGCGAACATGGAACTACTAATAAAGAAATTTGTTTCCATTTTTAATAACCCTGGCGACATCAACTTCTAAGGGGGACACTCTGAATGGTTGTGGTTGGATATTTGCAACTCCGCATTTTGTATTGGAATATTTATATAAGAATACGTATTACAATTTCTTACTATGAGTATTTCACGTTTTATTTAAAAAATGAATTTTTTAGTATCGCATATATGATTTACACGTTCCAGACTTTCTAGTGCTGCAGGATGCAATTTACGTTCAAATTGTGTGCAAGTCGATATATTGAGTGTCCCAAAAAAATAGTCTCCTTAGGGGGTAACATACCTATGTAGTATGCAGCTAGCGTAGCCGGGGTTTTATTGGAATATGGTATTTGTTAGTATCAGCCGATCCAGTGCAGTGGTTAGCACTGGCAGCCGTTAGGAAATAGACGCGGGGACGAACCGACGTATGGCTAACACCGAGAGCTCCAAGAAAATAATATGCGGACGAACCGACGTATGGCTAACGCCGGGAGCTGCGGAAAATGTTAGTTGTAGGCCTCGTAACTTTAATTAGTAATTTGGTATACTTCGAGCGGCAAAAGTATACCGTTGTGAGTTCTCTGGGTGTTGTATATTATAGTCATTGAATACACGATGATTTTAATATAAGTAAATGTATGTATATATTCTTCAAAGTCAGGACGTTACAAATGTATAAGTGTAAGGTCGCGGTGGCTAATATTTGACTCTACGATACAAGAGTGAATGTTAAAGATTGTGATTAAATGACTTGAATTTAGTTTCGATTCCGACGAAGCTAGAATCTAATCCTTCTCGATGTTCACGCAAACGAGTAAACAGGGACTCGAAAAGAAATTGTTAAATTGTTGCTTATCAGTAATTTGACGTACTGTACGACTAGATAGTTCGACAGGGACTTAGGTACCCGATCTTGCAGAGTTTCCTCGTTCAAAGACTCTTCTTCAACTGAACCCGACTAGTCGTTGTTGCTACTCCTTTTATACCGAAAAATCAGAGGAAAAAGGATAGAGGGGACTGGAGAAACTATGCGTTGCGGGAGTCTTATCGTAGGAAAGATTCTAGCTACACGGTGTTCCCTAAATTCCTTCGAATTCATCTCAATCCAAACACGAGCGTTCCAACTCTAAATAAGGGAATAAGCGATACCGATTGTAAACTTTATTAAAAAATAACATGAAAGCAGTCATTTCCGCGAGGTAAGTTCTGCGAGATTGGTTTATGTGCTGTTAGGTGTAAACGGTATAATGTTGAGTTAAAATTAATGAAACCGAATGATTTTTAAAATAATGTAAATAATTCAGTCTTTAACATAGCCGATTTTAACAATATTAATTTATTCGTAAAATGACGGCCTATTGAAGTTAAACATATAACTTTAGTCACAGAAACCGGCGTTTCTTATTTATAAGAAAACAAGCTACACGTAAAACTGTCATAACGTGGTTTTTGTTAAAAACTGTAATGTAAATCTTGCTAGAAATTTTCTAGAAAGATTATACTTTTAAATAATAACACTTTAGAAACATCGATTTATTGATCTCCGAGTGATTCAGAAAGTCAAAGTAAGTAAAAAAAGTCATATAAATGTGTAAAAAATGTATAAATCGCAAGATAAATGCCATCAAAGGCAAGTATTACAATACACCTATAAAGCTACAAAATCTCATAACATGCCATTGTACATACAGTATACAAAGGTCAACTCATCACAAAAGACGCTGACGCATTTCTTGTAAACCGTTTGACGTAATGTTGTTGCTTGCATCTATTACAGTATTGCATAATTTCCTGCCAATTTCGAACGTGCTTGTGTAGACTGCTATTATACCCTAAAAAATAAAAGTCTAGTGGTGAAATGTCCGGAGATCGAGGAAATCATTTTGTCAGAGCATTATTTTCACTTCAGTTCAACATGTTTACATCCGGCGATCGAAGAGCGTTGAGGTAAGACTTGTAGCAATCTTGAAAAACAACATTGAAGTAAGAGCATCGTGAAGCATCCATCGTATCCCAGATGTCTTTGTATGCTAAAGGGTCAACCAAACACATATTTTCATTTTTTCATGTGTTAGTATCACAAACTGTTGCCTATCTAACTATATGCAACTTCCGAAATTGAAAACTGACTGTTGTATACAGAATTTATATTTCTGTTACTTGAAACTGTTCAGATAACCAAACATGTGAATTATTGTTCGGATAGCCGATGGTCTGTTGAACAAGATGAATTTTCAACTCTACAGTTAGCCGAAAACTGTAAATTATTACGACCTACTGTACAAAGGTTAAGGAAAAAATGTAAGAATATTTCTACACTACTTGGTAGGAGACCGAAAATATTGACAGATCAATCAAAAAGAAAATTGGCTTGCTCTATTCTGAGGACAAAAGCTGATTCAATAGGAATAGCAAGAAGAATTTCCCACGAAGATACGGATGTAAAGTACAACAGGTGATCTGCAAGGAAAGGTCTTCTGATATGCAAAGCATATTGATTTTAAAGCAATCGAAGAATAGAAAACGCATCCAAGAAAAACATTAAGGCTCAATGACGTAGCATTTGCTAAAAAGTGTAAACATTAATCTATGTGGGGCTGGTTAAACGTCGTATGGTCCGACGAAACTAAAATTAATAAAATTGGATTTGGTCGACGTCATTTGAACTGAACTCCTCGCAGCAAATCCTAAAATAACTGAAAATAACACTGAATCAAAAGGAAAATTTTCTGATTCGGAAACTAAACGCAATAATACTAAAATATTAAGTTTGACCGAAATAGGATAGATGCAGATTTAAGTACATATTGTTGTTGCTTGATGTTAATGTATAAAAAAATAATTATTTTCCGAAAAGTGGTTTCCTCGACTTAGTTTTGCTCCCTACTGTACACACGGAACATCTTGAGAATTAAATCCTTAAAGAGTTTCCATTAAAACTAAATACGCGAATCAGATACGTAGACGACAGTTTTCTAATATACAGGCTGAGTCATGAGAAACAGAACACTTAAATATCTTTAAAGTTAGGATTGAAGATAGGGAAAGATGTCAAAGAGGAAAGTTGTCTTATTCAAGGGGGTAATAGGGAGATATGAACAGATCTTCTGATTGACGTTATCTTCAAGATTATTAAAAAGGTCATCGAAGGTGTTTTAAATAGCGCCATATAATTTACCTGCATAGCGTAGTAGCTGATGTCAAGACGAGCTCCACTACACATGATACTACGACCTTGAGATGACCTTCGTCTCAGAAATTTATGATCAAGCAATGACAACTTTAAAGTGAGCAATTATTTTATTTTACTGAAATTAAATGTTCAAAATGGTGACCTTCAGCAGTAGTACAAGCATTTAAACATTCTGTAAGATTTACAAAGGATGATTCCCAACCGTCACACGCCGATGTTGATGAAATTTTAGTATAATATAGAGCTCGAAAAAATATTCGACATATATTTTTTTATATCAACAACCATCCATGTCGAAGGGGTGAAAACAGCCCTCAAAGTGGGGGCGGAAAACCATATTTTTTCAAATATCTCTAAAACTATTGGACGTAGGACATCCATTTTTTTTAAATTGTGTATTTTTTAATGCCAAATTGAGCAATGTGATCGATTTTTCCAAAAGCTAATTTGATTAAACAATATTTAAAAAATTTTAACATTTCTGCAATTTTTTCTGGTCAAATGTTAATTATTATTATATGAGGGCTGTTTTCACCCCTTCAACGTGTATATAAAAAAATATGTCCAACATTTTTTCTAGCTCTATATTATACTAAAACTTCATCAAAACCGGCGTGTGACGGTTGGGAATCATCCCTTGTTAGAAGTATCCTTTTAACCGTTTCGGATGAAATGGATACACGAGAACATCTTTCAGTTTCCCTCATTGAAAGAAATAGAGTGTAGTAAGGTCAGGTGATCGAGCTCATGGTATCTGTTCGATACGTACAATCCAAAGATTTGGAAATTTATCGTTTAAAAATTCTCCTTCAGCGCGTGAAGAATGTGCTGGACAGCCATCATGCTGATACCACATCACTCAGTACAGTAAAAGTTGGATAACTGCCCGCAAATCGGGACCCAAGGCGAGCAGTTATGCAGTAGGAGAATCGAATCTAATTATAGACACGGCTCGAGCGGAGGTTCAGTTTGTTGACATACGAAGAGAAGGACAGAGAGTGAAAGAGAAAGAGGTCCGAGGCACAAAAGAATGCGAAAACTACGTATCGGTGAGGCAATACTAATGCAAGCGTAAAACTTTTTTAATTTTGATTTTTTTAAAATTAAACTTTTACTAACGTATTTGTAAGGTTTTTCTGACTAAAATAAGACCAAACACGATATAATTTGAAGCATATGTGGCTTATAATTTAAAACTACACGTGGCACATTTAGTCAATATCAATAAGTAAACGTAATTCAAATTATACCGTGTTTGGTCTTATTTTAACCAGAAAACCCTCACAAATACGTTAGTAAAAGTTTAATTTACAAAAAAAATAAAAATTAAAAAAGTTTTATATTTGCATTAGTAGTGGCTCACCGACATTCGAGATAGGATCAGGATACACTACTCATCCGCCGAACTTCTGGGTGCGTGAAGAGGAACCCCTCCCCCCATGGTGGGTATGACTAGCGGGCACTTACGTATTAGATCGATGCGGGCAGTTATCCAACTCTTACTGTAGTTTCTTGATAATCATGTTTCTGTACATTCAGAGATCACCTTTTGTTAGCGGCGCACACGTTATTGCTATGAGTGAAACCTAATGGCTTAACCTATAGACACACGCTTTTTTTTCTAGGTCGGCCTCAGAAACACACTTTTCTTTTAAATGTTCCTTTGTTGCTACAAACCATTAGCCGAAAAGACAATGCTTATAAGGGTTAATTAAAACATCAAATTTCTTTTTAAGTATTACCGTTATCTACCGATAACATGAACAGGAATTTTCGCCTGGTAAGTTTGTTGTTGTTCTTTTAGCAAAAATATACATGACTGCTATAACCGTCATTTGCTAGCACATCAACAAAAATCTGACGGCTATAGCCGTCATTTGTGGCAATGGGTTAAGAAACTAAATTTCCAACGTTAATGTTTCCGTTGATCGAACCCAGATTTCTGTACAAGGTCATCCCAAGGTCATAGTATCATGTGTCGTCGAACTCGTTTTGACATGAGGCTACTATGCTATGAAGTGAAAAATACATGGTGCAACTTAAAAAACCTTCGGTGACCTTTAAATAACATTGAAGATAACGTCAATGAGATCTGTTTATGCCACCATTTTTGCCCCTTTGAACAGTATAACTTTCCCCTTTGACATTTTTTTTTATCTTCAATGCTAACAGAGATACTTAGGTGTCCTGTTACTTGTGACTCATCCTGTATAGCCATGGAAGAGATAATTAGTTACAAACCACCCGCATTTAATCAGTTGCATATACACTATCCGGAAAATCAACCGAACTTGCGTATGTTAGCTTGATTCAACAGCTAAATAAATTAATACATCTGTTTTGAGGTATCCTGATAAAAATATCAGCAATTTTTGCATGAAACACGTATGTGTACACGACATGTCTCTTTAACCCTTGAGTGGATTATTGAGACCGTAGCGGCCCTGTGCAACTTCAAACTAATAATTGTTTAATTTTTACCAAATAGACATAATAGAAATCAATTTTCCTTACAACATTTAAAGCATAATGAGATAATGGAAGATTACATAAATCTTCAAATAATTATATCAACACATGTTAAACAATTATTAGTTTGAAGTTGCAGAGGGCTGCTAGGGCTCCGATAATTCACATAAGGGTTAAACTATCTAAATTCCGTGAATCCGAGTATTCAATTTACAATGGAAGCAGAAAGAACGGGTATCTACTGTTATTGGATGTTCTGGTCAATAGAAAGACAAACTGACTATTGGGACAACAGGTTTACAAGAAGCTTGTACATCGACATCACTGATACAGAAATGTTGTAAAATATATTTACTATCAAATGCTTGGACGTTTATTTCTATACTTTACGTCAATATTTTTTGAAATTCCGTTTATTGCACTTTGACTTGGCACGATTATACGACTCACGGCTAGATTTAGTGATTTACTGTCGCATAAGAACGACGGAAGCGTGTGCATAACGTTTGGCGCAACGAAGATCAACGGATTTCTGGCAGAATGACAAACGTGCAACCAGTAGCAGTGTTATGCCGCAGCAAGGTGAACAGAGTAGGAAATAACCACTCGTCGCGATTTCACGATAACTTTATTATAATCGGAGGTCCGAGATCACGTTCAGAGCATCAAAGGCTGTCACAGACGTACTGAACCTGTTTTGGAAAGATGTTCATGTTTTTGTTTTCGGAAGAAAAACGGTAGAGAGCGATGGTGGCGCACGGGATTCAAAGGATAGTCTGATTCGTTATTGGATTTTGATGACTATTAATGCAACACGCCGCTCTTGCAGAACATGTACACCCCCGTCCATAGCATTTTATAATAAGTCTGGACTATGATATAAAAAATTTAGAACTACTTTAATTTGTAATGGACTGGCAATTACACAGGATAATAGTCAAACTAACAAGTTTTGATGAAGATGTTTTATTGTAAATTTGACACAAGTTCGTCCTAATAGGGATACCGCAATACTGAGCTAATGTAACACACTGAGCGAGTGCAATGTGGTTACCTAGATTTTTAAAGGGATTTCTAATTCATCCAGAGTTTTTTGAAGTAGGGAGAAAATATGGAAAAGGGTCAAAACAGATAAGTCACAGGCTGACGTGCGAAGAAAGTTTGCAATGTGGAGAAAATGTTGGTGTATGATTTAGTTGGTCCTAAATAAAGTATTAATCAGGAGGCTAGTACAGTACAAATTTAAAATTTTACATATATGAATTTTCAAAATATTTTATCATTTCGCAATTGTACTTAGTGTGAGTAACTAGTAAATATTCGTTTGATTTAATATTGCCGGTGTTTAATAGTTTTAATTTAAACATATAACTGAAATTAGTAAGTGTCCCATGACTTATGGACGGGGGTGTACATATCTACGTTAATGTTTATAGGCAGCAGCCGTTGAGTGTGTTGAGTTTACGAAGATGGAATTGGTAGCGGGTTGGACAGCTGAGTGAGATAGCACCCACCCGTAAAGCGGAAGGTCCTGGGTTCGACTCCTAGACTAAGTCCACCCAATTTTTTCTCCCTTACATGTCAAACTATAATTATAGATGGACAATTGAAACACTATACAAGAAAAGCTAACACGTGAAGAACGCAAGAGCTCTTCTCTTACCCACAGTAGAGTGAACCTCCCTACACTGCGAAGGCAACTGCAGGACGCAACAAGATAAAACGTCACGCGTCAAGCGAAACACAGAGAAGCCCACGGAAAACAAACGCAATTAAACGGACCACATACACTGAACCCTTTGAACTCCCTTGTCGAGTGTGATTCGATATCGATTTTATTCACAGGTATTCCTACGTCGACTCACACTCGACATTTCTAAATTGCCAGTTAAAATATGTATTATATTTTGCAATATTTTTTTTACCTAGATAAGTAATATTACATGTATATGACCGTTTTTTGTAACGAAACAAGTCTTTGAAGTGTTCAGGTTCAAAATTGGTTTCTATCAACTAACTGTCTTTTTAAGTACATTTCAAATAAAACACTTAACACGTTGATCGCCCAGCATAAATCGAGTATGCTTCTCGCGAGGCCCAAATCCGCGGTTCGACGCGGGTCATCGTGCTAGCGTATAAGCTGCAGGCAACAATTTGTTTGTCTTTGTGACACAGTTGCAGGTGTTTCAACTATTAACCTTTGTTGAATATAATTAAGGAAAATGCGGCACAGATCGAAGTGACCAAATGGTTTCCTATGCTACGTCACTTGGTATTGCAAGCTGACAATCCATGTAATTGTGGGCATTTCGGTTGTACTTGCACATATTGTTTACTAGCCACAAATGAAAAAATAAAAATTACACGATTTAGAGAAATTGTAGCTACGGAACTATTACTCCGTCAAAATTATATTGCTAGTAATATTTATCAGAGTTTAATGGTAAGAATACAATTTAATGGTAAGAAACAACTCTGAAGGAAAAACAATTAGATACATGTGCGTTTTTTGCTATAAAAAAAAGTAGGCAGACTCAGGACCGTCAAACAACCAGAAAATGTTCAGAAAACCAGAATTTATTGTCCTACCTGCCTGGAAAGGCCCAGCTTTGCTTAAATTGTTTCCAAAAATACAATAAAAGACTACTGTAACACCGTATAATTTTTTTTATGTATAAATTAGTTATAAGCCCTTGTACACAATTCAGTGTGTTGTTACTGTTAAATATTCTTGCAAATTGTTTTTAAAGTCCTGCTAATTACATGAATAAAACCGTCACCCATGTTTGGGTGACGGGGTCTCAGCGGAAACTTACCTGTCACCCAGATATAGGTGACGTGGCGATCAACCTGTTAAAATAACAGGGAGTTATTCAAAAGGAAAAAAAAAATTAAAAGTTCAAAGGTTTAAACATATCCAACACGCGCAACCGTTGATGACGGTCGCGATCTCTGGTCCTTTACTTATCGATGCCCTTCGAAGAGACGTGACGATGAGTCGGTGTGTCCTGCAAATATTTGAAATGATACGCTGTCTCGTCACCGTGGATTCACCCTTGACTGGCGGCAGCGTGTCATCCCATAACAGTACGTCGCAGTAGTCTATGCCACACACTCCTATGAAATCCTTTCGCGTTTCATTCCTGCAAAATCATCAATTGATTATTAAAGATTTGATTGAAAATCTTTAACGAAGCGCACACCACAATACATGTTACTACACGGTGTTACTTTAATCAACATATTTGAGTTGATATTGGTAAATTGCTTGTACCAGTGCTTACTGGTACAAGTAGTTAACCAGGCCCCAACCCAGGGGCAAGTATAGGTGTTTACATTGGTAAGTAACTTGTACCAGTAAGTGGACTAGCCAGGCTACCTACTTGTACCAGTTACGGCTAGAAGTAACTCACCAAATAATCGCACCCTAAGAATACGTGTATGCATGAACGTTTGCAATTGACTAATATAACTTCTTAATTTCAGTGTCGATATTCTTGAATTGTTAATTAGAGCTATTAATACCCGGATAACTCGGACATACAATTATGTATACAGGACGTCTTTGGAAAGACGGGAATTATCCGGGTATGTCTTACCTGGGTATTCTACCCGTACTATTACCCGGGTAACAGATGCAATTGAATACTCGAGTACCCAAATACCCGAGGCTCTCGGTTCATATCGGCAGGCCTACTGCTAATTACTCGCGTCGAGCTGGTATGATCTAAACAGTGAAAACTGCCTTACGTTTTTAAACTCGTCATAATTTTATACTTTTAATATAAACTATAATTTATATTTTGTATTAGAATAAATGTTTTGTCAGTGTATTTGTTGTACTGTCGACAAACTCATATCTTGGATGGATCTGGCAAAAAAAATTTCTCGATTAAGATATCATCTCAAACGCTACTACAATCTCTTAAGGGGTCTCCCTAGTGTGACGATTTAAAAAAATCGAATTTTATTTTCCAGATTTTCTTATAGTTTTACATCTTAAAAACATACTCCCAAAGTATTATAGACGTATTACAAAAATTGACAATGCTACAGGTTCTGAAACGAAACATTTCATATAATTTTAAAGGATACGTCAAAGTTTGGACGCGGTTTTCTGAGAACGATATTTTCTCAAATGACTGCCACGATATCTCAAAATCCAATCATCCGATTGACGTGAAACTTGACAGGCATCGTCAGTAGATGTCTCATTCTCGTCGGTACTAGAACTAAGTCAATATTTGCAAAATTCAAATTTTGCGACTTAAAAAACAAGCCATTTTTTGTGCAGAAATCGAAACTTTTCCTTTCAGGCGTTGCCATTTTTTAATTTTTCGTTATTTTTCATTTATTCTAGTACCGGTTATAGCCACACTCATACAAATTAAGAATCCTTTTCTTTTTTTTATTCCGATAATTCTGAGGGCAGATTTTATGGCAGCCATGAAGACCAATTTTTTTTAGGTGGAGTGGCAGAATCCCTATAGCTTTGGACAGAATCATTATTTCTGCACTAAATAATTGTTACGTATTCTTCAAACATTGTCTGATACAGCAGCAAGCTATTACATTCATACACACAAATCATAAGCACAAATCAATTGTAACTTACACACAAGTGACGTTTTGTAAAATTTCTTGTACCAATTAAACCACTTAATAACTGAATTTAAAACCTGTATAAATGACTAGAATATTGTCATTTACACAATTTTTGTAACATACGCACAAGCATATGTTCATTTATTTCCAGCGATAGCGTAATGAATTTCTTGGAAGAAACCGAAGAAGGACGTATTCCGCATTGGCTACGATGAATAACGTTGTGAAAGCTGGATCTCGTTGGATAAATTAAGTTGGTACAGTCATTAAGCTTCATTCAGCGAACTTAGTTACGCAAATACTGCGAAATTTGGTAGAATGGCGTGCCACGTACTTGACTCCGACGCTAAATGTAAACGGACAGTAATGAGTAGACTGCGGAAGTTTACGCAAATGCATATTTTAGAAAACTGGATTAAACAAATGGAACTTTGACAGAAATGTTGTTTGTCTTTAGAGGATTTCAAAAATATATTTTTTTATTTTGCATATTTCGCATATTGCATATATCTTGCATATTGTGCATATATCTCACATATTATGCATATATTTTGCATATTATTTATATTTCTTGCATGTATAAAATTTGTTTACAAATTAACTCGAGTTTTTGTAAAAACTTGCTCAATTTCATCATTGTAAACTAAATAACTGTGATTTTGTTGTGTCGACTAACTATTGCCGTGGCATGAATCGATGCCGCTCCTGTGTGATCGGTGGCTACCACCGCGAAATTAAAAACTGATACCGATTTTGTGTCAGCGACTACCATCGCGTTGACCTGACTACATGGGATCATATTAACGATTTGGCTGCGATTGGCGCCTATAGGCGCTTGACAAAGCTGCTACTCGTGTACTGTCGACGCGCATAGATGTTTCGTGTTCCAAGTAGTCCGCAGTCGAACGGTTAATTTATGACTTTCTATTACACCAAATAACCTCATATAGTAGGTTGTTGAGTTCGTCTCAAAAGACGCAATTCGTAATACATTACGAATAAAAAAAATATAGGATCCAATTTAAAAAACTTAATTTGGCCTTGAAATCTCCCCCACTACACCACATACAAAAAAAATATGTATACCACGTAATATCTCCCTTTATACCTAACAACTTCTGTAAAAACATTTTTTTTATAGCTTCAGTTCTTCATAAGATGTTCCACCGTTTCCAGTTAAAAACAAACACCCTGTATAAGTATATATAGTACAATAGTTTAATGCTAATACGGTTTAATAGTTTTATAATGAAAAAGTTCAATAGTTAGTTGCGAAAACGTTTAAAAGATCAATATTCCTGTTATATTGGGTTTTGTATGTTAAAAACTTTAATAATTTAATATATAATATGATGTTTATAACAATTATTCTATATAACAGTTTGTGTAATGCACATATAATGTTAAATACATTGATTAAACACAATTGTACGAATTTTCTAGTCCCTACGCAAATGCGTATTTATCGAATGTAACCTGCATACATCTTGCATATATTCTGCATATTCGCTGCATATCGTAACTGTATAAACTTCCGCAGTCTAGTAATGACCATCGTCAAATGCAGTGATGATGCACGCACGTACCATTTTATTGAGTCTACCAGAAAGTTCTGTCTGCTCGTATGTTTGAAACATATGTATATTGTTATCAAAGAAATATTTATTTCGGATTAACGGAATAACGCCCCAAAATTGTGACACTTGGTGAGAAAATGGTTTCTACAAAAATTCAGTGTGATTGGACAAAGGGAACCTGTGACGCATTTGAGTCAAAGTTTTGAAATTTTAATGATTTCACGTCAATTTCGGATATAATAGTGTTCCGCTATTACAGAAACATATGTAAATATTTTTTAATAAAAGTACAATTTCGTAGATGTGAAATAGTGAAATTTGTGTTTGACTTATAACAATATACTCGAAATCTTTGAATTTTACCATTAAACTTACAATTAGCATGAAACACAGTCTGTAAGGCATTATACGCGGCTACGGGAGTCAAAGATATAAAGATTTGATTTTTTAACAATTATCTAATCACCTATAAACAAAAATGATAATTATGTGTGTAGTTATGAACAATTTATTATTAAAACTTAAATTATGTTCATATGCAATGGAGAGCAAGCGAAAAATGAACTTAATACAAAATTTTTTAGTACATGTCTTGTGTTAAAGTAAATTCTGTTACATTAGGGTAGTATTATCGATGCTTTTCTAATATCTGCAAATTATATTGCTTATTTTCTCCGTCTTTAGTTAACAAATTATTGTAATCTGTTATTAGCTTTACGCCTCGCTCTACAGCATCATTTACTATTTTCTAATTTTTTACTATTTCCAAGCCTACTGTATGCGCTCAAGTCTGACCTGCAACATGTAGGTCAAGTTGCCGTGCGACAGGCGTCCCAGGCTCCATTTTTGAAACATGGATAACTGAAAAATGAAGCTTCCATCGCAATTTCGTCATTTTTGATTTGCGACTTATTTTGGTATGTAGAATCACGCCTTAAAATATTTACCACCTGTAGTGAAACATCCTATATATTCGTTTCCTCATGCATATGCAATCTTCCTTCATCCTAAAAGCACTAAATGCTTCCCAGTTTAAAAACAGTAATATTCTATATAGATAAATATTCCGATGTACTTGCACAATTTACCAACTAAAGAATGGGAAACTCTTAAATTCAACAAAAAATATGTAACTTCTTTATATTATTTTTTCATTTCTGTTAGCAATGCTTGTATTATTTTCTTCAATGCATGTCATATTTGAAATTTAGAACGATTAACACGAAGAAAATGAACATTCCATTAACCAAACTTTCAATTTTTTGCATAATTATATATATCTTCATCCGTCAGTGCACACGTGAACTTCTGAAATATAATCATTCAAGTGGAGTGCTCATGGACCCCCTGCAAAAAGTAACATTTATTGACCACGATATATAAAAATCTGAGTGTTTTGTGATTCTTTATTAAAACTGAAACAGTATAGATCTAAAGAAACATTAACATTACTCCACACTATACTGCAAAAAATATTAATAAGCAAACAACTTATAAACTGGTGATTCGACTAATCACCTGTCTCTTCTGCTGGATCTGTTTCAAACATATTTTGCAAATATTCTTCATATGTTTCAAACACATTTTTGTATAATATTTGCTGTAAAAAGACTTTGTTTTTATATTCTTATTTCTGGGGCAAATGGTACATCTCGATTTCGTTGTCGGTTGTGTTGTCACATAAGTTTCAGCAGGTGCATTTTCCAAAGCAGGGGTGTTCCCAAGTCTTGCAAATACCTGCTTCTTTATATTTGATGCTTTATGCAGCGTTAATGCCAGCGTAAATTGCCTGAGTATTGATGCCTGCAAAATCAAAAATTCTAAAATGTTAGATTTGATTTAAATAACAATTTATTCAAACAAAAAGTGGGCGATACGTAGTAGATTTTACACGTGTCTAGTGGTCAATAAGGAAGTTAAACAAAGTGATAAAATATATACTGCATTGAGAAAAAAAGAAAGTATATAAATTGTATATGAAGTGTACGTGAATTGTAAACAATCTTTATGTATAGCGCGTATCTTGTGGTTGTGTCTGCGCTGCGGAGGCTCTGCTCGCACTGATTGATACAGCTCCATTTTTGTTCCTGAAAAGTGTCCTGGAAAACCTGCGGGTTAAAAGACCCAACAATTCCCCGCTACAGGCTGTCTGTGTGAGCTGCGTGAATGTGGCTGTGTGTAAATAGCGTTGCTTCCAACATAAAAAACAGTAGAGGAAGGAACCCCATTATCGTACACTTTTATGACATCTTGTAGTTTGCTAGAAAATTGGGTTAGATACATATTTTTCTATTATATGAAGTTACACGGAAATATGTTTACTGATATTGTGTTTATACAAACAAAAATAGTGTTACATAAAAGAAGAAAAATTCTTATATTAGTATTTTTTGTTCTTATCGACAAGTACGAAAACTGATGCCTAATATTGCCTGTGCGGTATTAGGAAATACACACGGTAGTCAATATTAGGTCACTTAATATTATTCTTCTAAATTATCCTACCAAATTAAAATCACAAACATAAACCTTCGTTTTACCAGAATTAGCACATACTTCATGTCTCCACTTAGAACATATAGTACATCCGATCCACGTTTCGCCCATTTGGGCTTCTGAAAAAAGTCCTACGCAAAACATGCATTCTGCATCGTTATCGTCATCATAATCCGTATTGGAATCATAATGTAGTTTCAAACTTTCATCGTCACTATTGCTAGTAGAACTATCATCTTCATTTCATTCCTCTTGTTATAAGGTAAAATAGTTAACCGAATCAGTCAAAGGGCATGCCCCACTATCGCAATATACGAAATTAGGGTACGGTTGGTGTGCGATATTAGGGAACTTTGTACTCGTAGGTTATAAAAATATACATCAACTTTTAACATTGAAAAATTAAAGTGCTATTTGTACAAACAATAAGCTAGGCCGTTTACATTGCGGGTGATATATTAAAATTGAAAGTTTATATCTACTTTTGGGCAAAAATGATTTTCAATCAATATCATATCAATTTACTATTCAGACTAAGAGCTATCCGATGTTCAAAAATTGTTGTTTGATTTTTAGATAGAAATCTACTCTAAGATGCAGTTACTCTATGGTTTCCTTCTATAGGTATTATACTTTTGGTAGAAGTCCAATATGCCATATTAAGAACTTATATAATAATGGAATACTTTCCTCTACAAGAGGTTAGCGGTTAGTTTTTGTTGATGTAGAGTAGGTTCCCAAAGTTCATCGATAACATCAACCCGTACTTTCATGCTATTGTAAAACGATACAATATTTGGCTTCTGTTCTGTTCCACTTGATGTATCAATTGAACTATCTTCCATTGCATTGTCGAGATAAGTAATAACGTTTTGTTCCTTTTTGAAATGTATGAAAGAATTGTTGTTTCGTCCTGGAAACCAAAACTGGATGATTTTGGATTTCTCTTTTTATTGTACTAAATTCTGCAGGTCCTTCTTATTTTTCCTCAATGTCCGAACATATGTAAGATTCTTTTCTAAAAGATGCCTGTAAGAGGGACACTTGATAAACAATTGTGGGCAGGTTAGGTTCCTTCCTAATCCCTCAAGGGGATGCACTAATCGCATCACCACACCCGAAGCAGTATTTGATATTTTATGCGGATCCTCTGGCTGAATACCTGCACATGTCTCTATTGAAATACACTGTTCTTGCATCTGTTTAGAGTGAATATTTTACTCCTGTTATTGCAGGGTTACTCGAGATATTGTCTAAAGGAATGTTTTCCGCGAAATACGAAATTTTTCTCGAAAACAAAGCCTTCCACGCAATTTCGTCATTCTTAATTTTCGTCTTATTTCGAGCCATAGAATCTTCCTGGCCTCATTTGGACCATTAATTTTGGACCACCCTGTATAACAGCTCTTGTTTCCAATCATCCGTTTTGTACGTTTTATATTCAAGTGGGTGCGTTCCGTAATTGTGCCGATTGTAACGGAATCGATAAACTGCAAAAAACATTCAAGGGGTGTTTTGTGCCCTTTTGCTTGAATTTTAACCCCTAGCGATTGAATAACAATATCTTGTTTGCGTATTCTGATCCTCCTTTTCATTGGTTGTTCCCTCCATTTGGTAACTTTATCCTTCCCTGCATAATATTTTGCAGAGTCAGCCTCAGATTCTTCATTACTGGATACCGAAACGTCAGCCATAGCTGACACACTATCGTGATTCGAAACTTCATAATGATCCTACATTGAATCAGATTTTTCACTGCCAATAATTTCGTCATCTGTGGACACATCCTGAGGGAGTTATCGTATTTTAATTTGTTCCTTGTCACAATCACTCATCCTTCTCCTTACAAGATACCGTGTAAGCATTTAATAAGACACAAACTACACGAGTATACATATCATTTTTGTGAAGCAAGAAGAAGCAATTAAGTATGAAAGAAATTCTTACTAAAATAAGGAAAGTACAGGATGGACCGGTATAAAAACTGCCACTTTAAATATCTTCCAAACTGTAGCACCTAGAGAAAAGATTGTCAAATAAAAGTTGCACGGTTAAAAGGGGGCCATCAAATGGCGTTAACAATTTTTTTCCAAGTGGAGTCGCTTCGGACTTTTGAAGTTTATCTTTGACCATCAATGGAGATCGTCATCAACATTAATTCTTTGCACTCCATTGGCTCCGCTATGGGGACATTCGTAATTTGCATGACAGCCCAGCATGTCGAAAATGTACATTCAAAATTACTTCTAAGGTACTCTACAATTCAATCAAAATCAAAGTAATTAAATTCATAAACATTTATAACTTCTTCTTTTCAAATTAAAACTCATGGTTTTTAAAAATTTACACTACAAATGTAAAGTGGTGTTGCTGGTCGGTCGTATCAAAAGGTTTAATACAATACTGTAATCTTCTAATTGTAAAATCCTCGAAACAGTGTTTCTTACTGATCACGTGTAGCAATAGCGATCATTTCGAACACCTTCTGTGACTGTGAGTATTAAAAATTACTTTCTTATAACTATCCTTAGACGACCTCGAATTACCTTGTACCATAGGTCATTTTATTCCTTTCAACAACCGCTATTGGACTGTGACTAAAGGAAGACACCGTTTTATTTAAAAAAGCAAAGATGACCTTCAGAAGTGCAAAACGACTCCACCTGAACAAAAGTTATTAACGTCATATGACGGCCCTTTCTTACCGTGCAACTTTTATTTAACAATTTTTTCTCTAGGTACTATATATTGGAAGACATTCAAGGTGGTAATTTTTACTGATCCATCCTGTATGGGTTTTAGAGTAAAGGATTTTATACGAAAATATAAAACACAAGCATGAACTAGCAGCATTGTGTAAATATACGAAAATTCAACGTCACTCTGAATAAATTTCAGGGAAAACTCAAATACTAAATGCTAACAATGTATCCGAAAGCTAGACTGAGTGCCGACAGTATCGCTAAAGAAACAATTGATGGCGATAAGATTTTCTAGGAGTGGGGGTCTACTAGACCTCCACGTGTGCACTACCGAATGAATTCGCATACCAAAGCTTATACTGTGAAGTATATATTTATTCAATATAGAATAAAAGTTATAATTCATGCAGTAATGGAGGACCTTGCAGCAAGAGAGGTGCAGCTCCATTTTTTACAGTTTCTTAGTTATGACGTGAATATACATAAAAAAAATTCTACATCGTTTCGTGCTCGTTTGGTGCAAATTCAATAACAAATGAGCGATTTATTGCAAATTTTCGACCTGCACCCATTACTGTTTTGTGCAATACGAAATAAAAAAACAACAAAAAACATATTTTTATATTTTTTGTCAACATATTTTTTCCATATTTGATTAATAAAGCACCAATAAATCAATAAATTGTGTTTTTTATTGTGCATAGTTAACAAAAAGCAACTGTTTTTTGTACACTTTGGTGCAAGTCAGGGGCAGCTCCAGATTTGAAAAATTCGCCAAAAATAGAAATAACAACTTATCAACTCTATAACTACTACTTATTGTGTGAAAATATATATTTTTCAATTAGTGTTCTCTTTTTAATGTTAAGTCCAAGCAATAATCTTATAAACACTTTTTTCTAATTTACTCGAAGTTGGTAAAAACGGAGCTGCATCCCTTTAGCTGCAAAGTCCTCAATTATTGCTGAAATGAACTTGCTCTTCCAAGAAGACAATACCATAATACATACTGTCTAAGTTATTACAAATTATTTTTCATGTAGGAATATTTAAATTCCAGTATGTCCAGGTTTTCAGACGTAAATGTACTTAAAACATGCCAGTGGCAAATCGCATGAGCCATTTACAGAAATAGCAAATAAATTAAAAGTTTTAATCAGTTGAAGCAGTGGATTAAAAAAAGAAGTGGAGCAATTTATCACATGAACATCTCAGACTAATAACAGAAATAATTAAAAACAAAGAAGGTCAATCCTTAATACTGAAATATTCATTTCAGTATAATAGTGTAATTAAATGTTTTTGTTATTTTATAATTGACGGACTTTCCACTTCCATACCTGTGCTATTATTCCGTCGTTTTTACTTAACAATTTATTTTGATGAATACAAACTTTAATAACTGTTGGTGTTAAGCGTGAATGGCGAACGGAGCTATGGAAGCTCCTGGAACATCTATAATCATACTATTGTAAATATGTGTATGTATACCGTTAAGGTTCAATAAACAATTATTATTATTATTATTATTATTATTAAACTTTAATAACAGAAACCCGATTTGTAGGTATGTATTATATTATTGCAACGTGATGTCTTCGTATCATTCGCTACATTTAGGAAATTGTGCAAATATTGTTGAAAATTAAGTAATAGTACACATATTCAATTTTTTTGTTCAATAGCCTGTATTATTCAAGCTTATCCGTTAAATGAAACAAAAACTTACTAAAACTACGGACTTATTTTCGCGGAGAAGTACAAAACAACCGCGACGCATTCCAGACAAGGTAGTTACTGGACAAGTCTGGGCGACATACACTACATAGAACACATAATTTGCCAGCGACATAGCAAGCACCAACTCAAGGACTCGTTTTCCTTCGGCTCGGACTGATTTAAAGCGATCGATGCATCCTTATCTACCTAATCGCAATAAACATAACTTGGTACGCATATTCTTTTCGAGAAAAAATTTCCGCATAGAATGTCTATGCGACTTTCTATATCGAATAGCAAAACTAGTTTGCATTATATAGGATGTTTCATAATAAGTGGTCATAACGTTACGGGTGAGTTCAGTAGAGGAGGAAACTACTGCCTAGGGTTTAAATATGGGCTAGTTAATGAAAAGGGTCATGTTAGGTACTTCAGGTTAGCGAGAATAGTATAAAACTATGACTCAGGAGCAAAAAAGAGTTGGGGAAAGTAGTTGACCTTTTACAGATGTTATGTTCAGCTGTTATATTGCAAAACATGTAATTTTCCCTATTGCGTCATCTTAAAAGGTTTTACAGGTATGTTTGTTTTATTTTCTTCAAAATAATCTGTTGAACTAAGAGCTAATTTGTTAAGAGCACCACATTACTGACACTGTAAGCTTGGTTCAGCATAGTTTATATAATGATTAGCGTCACGTGGTAATGGCTGCCACCGTTCTAAGTATCCCTAAACAACTGATCTAAATATGAGCTACAAAAGTGGTTCTACAGTCACGGGATTCAGAAGATGATGTTACACCTCAGGATTCTCCTCTGAATGACGATTACAGCAATCTTGAAGTTCCGCAAGGAGACTACAATTTCGACGAGGATGCGAGTTGTATGTTTTGTGACGGACTGTTGTCTGAAGACTTACAAGGGAAGTTACCTAGATGACCAATTAGTTTTAAAAGAATAACGGTTGGAAGTTACAGTACTCTACCTTCTAATAACTGAAATGAATGCCATTCGCTCGGAAAATTTGATATCGGCTAAAAAAATGGCGTCCAAATTCGCCAAAAAATCGCTCCGAAATGGGTATAAATAACATTTTTTCGTAATTTTTTTTACTTTTTGGGGTTTTTTAGATACATGAAAATGAAATAACTGGAATAGAAAAACAACTTGGATCGCGATTCCGATGGTGGGTGTTAAACATTTTTTTTATCTATCCTACCCGAAATTCGAATTGCCTAGAGTAGATAGAAAAATTAGAAATACATTAGCGTGTACAGTTACATAAAAGTACATATGGTATATATACATACTTGTAAAATAAAAGTGTAGAATAAATAAGAAGATATATGTGTACGTACATACATTCATAATGTACGTATTCATACACAAACGCAATTCGAACTTCGGGTGGGATAGACAAAAAAAAATGTTTAATACCCACCATCGGGATCGAGACCCAAGTTTTTTTTCTATTTCAGTTTTTTATTTACATGTATCTAGAAAAACCCAAAAAATAAAAAGAAATTACGAAAAAATGTCATTTATACCCATTTCCGGAGCCGCTTATGGCGAATTTGACGCCATGTTTCTAGCCGATATCAAAGTTTGCGAGCAAATGGCACTCAGTTCAGTTATTAGGAGATAGAGTACTATAACTTCCAACCGTTGTTTTTTTTAAAACTTGTTGGTCATCTAGGTAACTTCCTTTATTAGTGGCAGAACTTTGGGTGAAGTGTTTTCAATGTTATGTGTGGGCACATAACAGGCATTTTACTGAGAAAAATTAACACATTCGCGACTATTGTAAACAGGCTATTGTTTTGGACATATTTTTAAATGTATCAGTCTGAAAATATGCAATGTTTACTATTCTTTTAGAATATTTTGGAAATAACTCGTACTTGGACCATACTTCTGAGCATGAAAATTTTTACTTTTATCTTAAACCCATAATTTGAAGCAAACATTATCTTTTTGAGCTTATTTTAATTCTGTATTATAAAGCAAATATGTTCTAGATATAAGTTAAAGTGTTATATCTTAAAAATCTTCAACAGGTTTGCAGTAAGTCCTAAAATAAAAGTGCAAGCCCATATTTAGACCACCTCCTCGAATTGTAAGTTTAGTAAAAAAAAGGATCATACAAACGTGCACTGAATTGGGCCTCGTATCCTAGTTTTCGTGTTTTAACACGTTTTAATTTAATGAAATAATTATTGATTGTCGCAAAATTCTGAGCAAACTTCATACTGAAACAATAATGTAAGAACAGATGATCACAACAGAGTACTCAAATCTTTTTTTCTTTACGAATTATATAAAAAATAGTAAATTATATCGTGTCTGACTAGGTGTGGCCGTTTTCACTGTGGCGTTCAACGTGTTAACAGTTCTTGTAACAAACTGAGGTAAAACAATTGCTGTCGCGCAGCAGCTTCCGACTATTTCGACTATTTGTAAACAATTTCATTTTATGTGAATCACTTCAGTTCACAGATTTCTTCAAACTTTCGTGAACGCGCAACGCTACTTTAGGTTGTAACGAGAATAATTCGAACACAACAGAATGTGTAACTTTGGAACGAGGTTGTGTAGGCAACATGCTTCTATCAGACTTTTCCGTTATTTGCATGTGCTGAATTCAACCATGAATTTATGTCCACATACAGGGTGTGGCCGCAATAGTGGTATAACTGGGCACGGGGTAATTGAAACCGTAAAAAAATGAATCGAAAACGTAGAATGAAGTTTCTTTTTCACAAAGCTTTGCTTTTGAGAAAATCGATTTTAAAGATACAACAAGTACACGTGCAGTTGACTATAGCTTTCGGAATCTTTATAGCTAGATATCCCTATTTAAGACCTCGAAATACTTCGAAGATATTGAAAATGTTGATAAATTGGTTAAATCAAAAAGTAATTGAAGGCTTTCAAATATTATAAATTCAGAACTTACTAACGAGTAATTCACGCGCCCATTATTTGAACAACGCAAATGTAATGGGTAACAAGAGCAACATTTCCGATGATTTCTCTCTTGGAAGAATTAATAAATAAATGAAGTACTTAAACATTTTCCTTATTTTAGTTATGTATTTCTGTCGATATCTCTAACGTTTACAAACTCAGAAATTAAGTGAAACTACCTAGCTATACAAAAACACTAAACCGATTCTTAACGCATTGACTGTCACGGTGGTCACCCGTGACCAGTGCTTGTCTTCTCAGTGGAGACCTGGTGGTCATTCGTGATCGGCATTACTACTATATCATCGATTACAAAATTTTGAACAACGCAAATAACTAGAGAACATTGTGAAATAAAAAGTGCGCTATTCAACAATTAAAAATTTGTTATTAAAACATAATATTTTATAAAAATTAAATACTAGGATGTACTATACTTCGAATTATGAAAATTCAACTGTGGCCCCCAGGGCAAAACAGATAGAACTTGCGTGGCAGTTAACACGTTAATCAAGTGCAAGTGTATTTAACGTGTTTCCAAAATCGATTTCCTCGAAAATGTAGTCTCCTACAGAAAAACTCCATTATGTATTTTTGATTCATTTTTCCATGAGGAATCTCCTTATGTTTGGTTGTACCATCATTGCGAATACCCTGTCTAATAAAACATCCTTTTGTACACAATGAATTTTAAAACTAGAACAATCAAACCCATCAAAATGACGGATTTCAGATTTCTTGTTTTAAATTACAGAAACTATTAAGGTGCTTTGTCGGAATTTATGTCGATTTTTGTCGAGATAAAAGAATGATTGTATATGCCAATTTATTTTCCGCCAACCACTATAATTTCGAAGTTCTGTACACGGTATACCTAAATACAGCAAAATCCGTCAATATGACAGGCTTAATTCTTCCATAGTTTATCGCCATAGCATCACGTGGTACGGTCATTGACGTGTAAATAAACAATGGACTAGTCGATTTCTTGTCTCATATGGAAGCACTTTTTGCTGTCAGTTATATATAAGTCTATGGGTACGATATTTCAATAACAGTTCAGAAAATGGCAGTTTCGTTGTCAGTCCGTTACTTAAAGCTCATGCGATAAGCGCCTTTTTTGCGAAAAAATAAGTGTGAAATATTAAAAATCTTTGCAACTGGAACTATTTTTTAAATTAATTATTTGAATATTAAAGAAATAAAAAATAATAACAAATAAAACGTTTTTTTAAACACCCATTAAATTGACGGATGTGGTAGAATTAGGTATACATTCAACGCTGTTTGTCCTAGTGTTAAGAACTTGAAAAATGTCTGCAGTTTTGAAGACAGAAAAACAGTATGAGAAATAATTTCGTCATGTAGGTGCAAATTATATAATAGAATTTCTTCTCAAGTAGGAGGATGTTTCAAGTTCACAAACTGTTAAGGTGAATCAGTATATTGTTTATTTATGTAATAATAGTAGTAATGCCATTTGGAAGTAGAGAAATTCAAAGGCAGTAGTCTATCCATGATACATAACGACTTTTTATTTTAAAAACTAGCTGCTTGCGCCCGGCATTGCTCGGGCTTTTGAGGGGGTGGGCTTTAGGTGAATTAAGGCTGGTTGATCTTTGTACAGTATGTTTTATGGAGCAGAAGAATATCTGCGTGTGCCTGGTGTTGCTCGAGTTTTATGTCAGATTTGCTGCGGATACGTCGAACGGTATAGAACCCCTCGGGTTCTTAAGTTAAGAGGGGGTGGGCTATGGGGGTGGTAGTGGGGTGAGTACCCACACAGTAGTTTTTCTAGGGAGTCGAAGAATATTCATGCCAAACTTGGTGAGGATACGTTGAACGGTATGGGTGATAGTTCCTCATAATACTCTATTCCGTTGCACGTACGGAATTTTCGATTGGATAATTAGTTCCTATATAATGGTAAAAGAAATACCGATTTTTCCACTGATTTTCCATATTTTTTCTTCAAAGACCTACTGTTTGGTAACAAATTATTTTTTCTGAAAATTCGTACGTGAAACTGAAGCTATTGGCTCATAGTTTAAGAAAATCGCATGATTTTTCATTTCTGAACTTGCAGTGGAAAATTACACGTCCGCCCGTTTTCCATAAATTTTTGGAGGCCTCTCACGTTGGTTACTATTATGACTACAATAATTAATATTTGCATATCAAATTTTTGGGAAAAGTAGCTCAATAAATGTACTTTCTGAAGGCATTAAAGATTGTTTAAAGAAAAATTTAATTTTGCCCCAGAAAAATCCCTGAAAATAGCCTTTATATTCAGCCGTCACCATGGTTTCTCCCCTTAAGTAAAGAGGCGATACAAAAGTGGGATAAAAGATTTAAAGTACTATACTAATTAAAGTTAATCTAAACTCCGTCTAAACTCAACCTTCGTCACAAAGTACTTTCTCTAAGTGTTTGGTGGATATCAGATGAAATCGTTTATTTACTCAACACAACTAGAAATAGTGCATGAAACTTTTAACGAAACAACCAGAACTGAAGAACGGTAAGGGTGCTTCATTTGTTCAAGACTGTATAAGATTGCATCCTGAAAAGAATTACTGAACTTGGTTGGGAGACTTTAGTTCATGTACCATATTTTGCTTCTTTATTTCCACCAGATTGGCATTTATCTTCATCCATGCAAACTTACAGTGACCCGCATTAATATTCGGGCACCATGGTGTGCGAGATGGTCACTGTATATGACAGATCAAAACTTTAAAAGTAATCGCCATGTAAGAACGGCCATAACACAGTTTGTCGAATCAAACTACACGTATATCTAAAACAAAAAAATGAAATTTACAAGCTTGAATCGTGTTAGGGTTATTGAATGCGATAGAAACTATTCACCAGAGTAAAAGTATGAAATTATGTATAAAATATGTATTCGTTTGTAATGCTCCAAAGCTAATGAACTTTCTGGGGCATCTAGTATACGTAACTAGCATACTTTCGACACAGTTTTGCCCGCGAATTTTCTGTGTATAGAATTCGCCATATTCTTTTTTTTTGCTTATAGCTTGTAGCCGGACGAATTCTCTTTCGAGCGCGCGGTCGCCGAGGTTTGCCACCTAGCGGCTGTGCGTGAACTATGCCCATGCGAACGGCTCGCCCGCACGCCGACAAAAATAATCCCATGTATTTTATTTCGACATATTATTTATATCGCGATAAAATATAGAATATGACTCTCTAGAAAATGTAAAAAAGCTATTATGAACCTTTCATAACAATCGGTTTGGTAGTTTTTAAGATTTTTGCGATTATACAAACAAGCTCTGTCCTTTTATTATAATACAGTGAGTCCCCGTTTAACGCTACCCCAATTAACGCTGATTCGATATAACGCGGTTTTTTTCCGAATTCCAGAAAAGGTATAAATATGTATTCCATGACTCGATATAACGAGGTTCTTGTCATCGAAAAGTGGCGATTCGTCGAAGACGAGGCGCATTGGATGCGATCTCTTGCTACCAACAGTTGTTCAATGAGAAGAAAAGAAAAAAAACGACAAATAACACTAGATGACTTCGTCAGCAAAAAATCAAAAATTTCAGAAGAGCCACAGTCTTCGACAACACAAAAATAAATTTTTTCTTTGTATGTATATGTATTATATATCTGTTATGAGTTAATATAAAAGTAACTTAAAATTAAAGTAAAACTTCTTTATTCTTAGTCGCATGTTTCCTTATTCCTATTTACTATGTGCTAAGATGACCTCATTTAACGCAGTTTCGTTTAACGCTTTGTCTTTTAAAAACATATCTTGAGCGTTAATCAGGGTATTACTGTAGTAAGATAAGATGAGGAGCATTTGGCTATGAATAGATTGACATGTACGTATACAAGGCGGATCACGCAAAACAAGCAATTCAATTATCTTTTCTAGCTATGACGGTACGAGAAAATTTTCATACGAAATTTAAATGGTTTTACGCATTCTCGAACTGACTTTTAGTATCGCTAAATCCTGGAATATCGATGAAAGAATCTTCCAGATTTAATTTAAAATTTGAACGTCCAAGGTCGTTTTAAACTCACACTATTATGCATGCCTAAATGCATATTCATGTCGACTACAACGTACAGTACAAAAAATATGTACATTTAAATTACGTATGAAAAATTTCTCGTACCGTTATAGCTATACAAGATAATCAGGTGGCCCGTTTTACATGACCCACCCTTATATTGAAATAGAGTAGAGGTTCATAGAATGAATAAATTGAAGATAGCAGTAGAAAGAGGATGAAAATAATTGCACAAGAAAATGAAATGTAATTATACTTTTATGTAAGTCCTTAGAACAATGCATGTTAGAATGTATTAGGAAGAAAGGAAGATATACATATATATTACTAATTGTAAGTAGATAATAATTGGTTGTATACATTTCTATAAATGTCCTGCCATTTTGTGACACCTACTTTTCATAGAAACAGGTATAATTTACAGTAACATTTTATGTTACGATAAAACATGGATTAAATGCACGACGTGCATTTAAAATGAGCAGCAAATGTATTCAAAATTTCTTGGATCCGAATTTATTTGAATGACGCCCTATATTTTCCATGGAGTGCAAGATTCAACTTTAACACGTTGAACGCCGTGGCGATCACCGGAGACCGACACCTCAAATTTAATTTAATTAAATAATTATTGACTGTCGCAAAATTCTAAACAAGCTCCACACTGAAAAAATTATGTAAGAAGAGTAGAACACGACTGAGTATTTAAATCTTTTTTTTTCTTTACGATTTATATAAAAAATAGTATATTATACCGTGTCTGATTAGGTATGGCTGTTTTCACTGTGGCGTTCAACGTATTAAAACGCGTTGTGGTGTGCATTCAAGTACAAGATGGGAACTTCATGCAATTTCTTTAATCTTCTATAAATCTCAATCAGAGAGTACCTATGGTATGTATGTACAGGGTGCTTGGAAATTGTTTGTCACGACCATCATAGCGTGATTCTAAACCTTTGGATCGGTGGACATTTGTTAAAACACGTTGCCGCAAAATTGACCTTGACCTTGAAATTCAAGGTCAAATTTTTTTTTAATCGTATCGTATTCTACTCGCCGCGAGGATAAAAAGTCTGAAAGGAACCATGCGTCGCCACTCAACCATTATCTTGAAAAATGATGTTAACGTTCCAATAACTGGTAATTATTTACAAAGCAGACGACCTCACCGATTTTTATGAAATTGTAATATGTTGTCAAGGTCAAGATTCTAAACAACTTTTCCTTATACATGTAACCGCCGCGCGGCTTTAGTTTCCCCGATATTCGCAAAAATATATTCGGTACTATACATGGTGTCCCACCTAACTTTATCATCTAGAATATCTCGCTTGTTTTTGGTAATATTAAAAAATATTTCAGGAACAAGTTGAATGGTTTCGAGGGGGACATAATTTGACGTGATTGGTTTTTCCGTAGGTGAACGCATAGAGGACACATGAAGGTCACCGGTGTTTTTTTAAATATAATCATATATTTTCGAATACATTATTCGATCCAGCAGGGCATTTCCTACAAAAAAAAGTATTAAGCTATTTATACCGACAAATCATTTCAATTTCATAAAAATCGGTGAGGTCGTCTGCTTTGTAAATAATTACCAGTTATTGGAACTTTAACATCATTTTCCAAGAGAACGGTTGAGTTGCAACCCATGGTTCCTTTCAGACTTTTTGTCCTCGCGGCGAGTAGAATACGATAAGATTAAAAAAGATTTGACCTTGAATTACAAAGTCATCAATTTTGCGGCAACGTTTTTTAAACAAATGTCCACCGATCTAAAGGTGTAGAATCACGCTATGGTGGTCGTGACATACAATTTCCACGCATCCTGTACAACCTATATTCTCGTACTGTTTATTATTTATTTTAACATGTATATTTATAAAACACGTGGTGTACAGAAAGGGACGGTAATCCAATTATACAAGGTCAGTCGCACAATTAAGTCGTACTGTAGCTTTTTTTTAATCGATAAAATAGAAAAAATATTAGAGGAAAAGGTTGTTTGGTATACCTCTGTAAGTTTACTTTTTTAGTAAATGCAATGATGCACCAGAAAAATGCAGTTGCACCCTCTTTTAGTGGAACTGTATATTTTTATTACATAAATCGATTCTTCTGAATGCTCTGCGTACAAAAGTAGTAGGGTAAGGTATTTGAAAAATAAATATGTTACGAAACATTTCAATTTTTTAAATGCCTTATTGAAAGGCATGATTTGAATCCTCTTGATTTTTTCTTATGGGGTTATCTTAAGTATAAGGTACACTAGCGTCCATTTATTTTTGTATACGTTTCAGTAAAAGACTTAAAACAAAGCATTAAACCAAATTGTTTGAACTTAGCTAGCGGTCACTTTAATTCTTTAATGAAAAACATAAAGAATCGGTTCATTAAGTGCTAATTATGTCAACGTGCAACATTTGAACATCTCTACATTTAAAAAATTGAATCATCTCGTGACGTGTTCATTTTTCAAATATCTTACTCTAATACTTTTGTACGCAGATCATTCAGAAAAATCGATTTACGCACGCAAAAAAAATATGCAGTTCCGCACTATTCTGGTGCACCATTGCACTTACGAAAAAGGTAAGTCTAAAGAAGTATACACATTGTTATACCACACAATTTTTCCGTCTAAAACTTATTTCCATCATCAAATGAAAAGGACCTATAGTTCGGCCCAATTGCGTGGTTCACCCTGTATACGTGAGATGCCCCCTGGTGACGAGGCCCTGCAGCAATCGCTGCATGAGTATTATTACAGCCATAATCTGTAGATATACTTTCCTCAATAACCACAGTATACATGGTGAATCAGTAATTGGGGTACAAGCGAGGAGGGTGCGATACCTCATGCGAAAGTAACTCGAAATTGTAGTGTAAAGATTTTGCATATGAGAATTTATTTTCGAGAAAAACGTTTTTGGAATTTCAGCAAGTACGCATGTGCTTGTACCTTCTTCTCCTTCTTCGTACGTAACCCAGCATCGACTGCTATGGTCACTTAGCCGCAAGACCTGTAGTTTTAAGTGGGTACCGAACCATCATGTGATTGTATCTGCAGAAGCGTTTCATGATGACTATTATTTGTGTTTGAATTTGAAAAGGTAGGCGGCAACTATTAAGTGCTCTGCGTTTGGTAAGACAAAATCTACAGTAGGTTGGATAGCTTACATGGTGAGCTACCGAAGTGATTGTCTCAGATTTTAATGAGTCTTCACATGTTGGTAGATTATGTTATTACGAGTCCCCCTATGTACGGTTTTGGACGTAGACGGTCAATAGTTGAAAAGTTATTTAACCCTTTGAACTCCTAATTTTTTTAATTTTCTTTTCAATAACTCCCTATTATTTTAAGTGCTTTATTTGAAATGTACTTCAAAAGACTGTTGGTTTACAGGAACCAATGTAAACCATTTTTTTTACTAATTATATTGAAAATAGCATTGGAATTTTGCTAAGATCTGATATTTGTGGTAAAACAAAAATATTGCGGAATATAATACATATTTAAACTGGCAATTTAAAATTGTCAAGTGTGACTCGACATAGAGTACCTGTGAATAAAATCGATACCGAGTCACACTCGACAAAGGAGTTCAAAGAGTTAACGGAAAAGCAAACTCTGCATAGCAACCTAGCGACTAGCCAACTGCTCCAAGCTCTTCTACTTGAAAGCAGCTCTTACATTAAAGTATAAATCCTATCGGAACTTTAACATTAAATATCTTTTAAACTATTGACCATATATGCCTAAAACCATATAAAGGGAGATTGGTAATAACATGATCTATCAACATGTAAATGCTCATTAAAATCTGAGATGACCACTTTGGTAACTTTCCTTGTCAGTGGAAAAGCACCCTTCCGGCAAACGGAAGCTTCTGGGTTCGATTCTCCCGATCGAATCTACTTAATTCTTTCTCTCTTACAAAAGTAATCACAGTGGTAATCAATGAAAAGAAATAATTACTCAAACCTGTGATCTATTAAAAGTCCATTAACTAGAGTTTGTGAATGCTTGTATAAGGGAGAACAAATTTATTTCACTGCAAGGGTAACATTTTCAGCAATGTACTGTGGGGAGCAAAACAGTGTCGATACAATCATTTTTCGAGAAAATAATTATTTACTTATATATTAACATCGAATAACAAACAAAGACAATATGCGATCAAAATAAAATTCTTGAACTTTTGTAAGCAATTAATATTGTGGTATTATTGCATTTACTTTCCTAATTTGACAGTTTTTTTTTGCCTTATTTCAAGCGGACATTTTAAGTTTTATTTATTACTTTGCCTACAAGCCCTATGCATCTAAAACAACCGCTATTCATTGTGCCGTACTATCCACTAACTTTTTACAATAATCAGGAGAGTTATTGCAACTGGCATTGTACGTGATTTCATAACTATTCTAATATTGATGGTGGAGCCACGTTACCTATGCATCATATATTTGTTTTCTTAATATGTCCAGGAAGTTTCTGGGGGATTTAGCTCTAGACTTTGTGCTAGCCATTCTAAAGTTATAAAAGACTGAGAATTTAACCATTCTACCACATTCTCAACCATGTATTTTTGGTCTCGACCTTGTTGAAAAATAATATTATATTCTTCTACTGTCATTTTTTTTGACAGTTTTTAATATTTTCTTGTACATGTAAACATTGGTTCATTAGGACTTCTATTCGTCACAACGATTCAATTTTATCAGCTGTGAAACAGCTCTACATCATGATGGATCCATCACCAAACTTAACAGTCTCCTTTACGTGGCGTTCATTTAACAATTCGTTTCGACGAATTCAACTTCACTTACGTCCGTCAAGTCTAAATTGATTACTTTTTGTGTCGCGCAGTACAAATTTTATACTTTTCGACAACTGTTAATCAAGCCTTAATGTTTTTCTTGGACAGTATTGGCTCTTTCTTCTTTTTGATGACTTTAAAATCAACATCTTAAAATCTTTTTGCGATCATTAGTCTTTTCGTTTGGTCTGTCAATATTTTCGGGTTTCCACCAAAAAATGTAGGAATATCCTTACATTGTTTTTTTAGTCTTTATAAAGTACATTGCGACATTCAATACTTTTACGGTGCCTGCCAAATTGGAAATCCACCTTACAATAACATAATTGATTACTTTTGGAATAGAACATTGAAACATCTCATTTTTGCTTCGTGATGCTCAATCTTCAATTTTTTCCTCAAAACAGCTATAAATTCCACCCCAATAGCAAGTACTGAATGGCTGGGTGAAAACATACTTTACTTGAATACAAAATCAAAAACTCAGGACCAGAACTCGTAATTAGAAGCGTTTGGGTTAATATTATGAGATGATGCGAAACTGAGTCTACAAGAAAACTGTGTAATTGAAATCTAAATGCAATAAGATTATCTCTTTGAATTCCTTTGTCGAGCATAACTCGATATCGATTTCATTCAGAGGTACTCCTATGTCGAGTTACACTCCACATTTTTAAATTGCTAGTTTAAATATCTATTATACTTCGCAATATTTATGTTTTACCACAAATATCAGATCTTAGCAAAATTCCAATGCCATTTTCAATATAATTAGTCAAAAAATGGTTTAAATTAGTTCCTCTCACCCAACTGCCTTTTGAAGTACATTTTAAATAAAACACTTCAAATAATTGGGAGTTATTGAAAATTAAAAAAAAATTAGGAGTTCAAAGGGTTAAAATATTAATTGTTTAGAAAACTATAACAAATTCACATGTAAGTATATGTTGCCTTTCTTTGTTATTTAATGCTAATATGTACATAAATAATTATTTTCTATAAAAAGTATTTCTATAATTCAATTCTGCCCCTACTGTGTGAATTAATCAAATAAAGAATTTAAAGACCTTTTTAAATATTTCTATAGCATTACAGCCTTCCGTACAAATGTAAATACAGCAGTTACTCGTTTATTGCGAAAAATCTCTTCTGACGATTCCCAATAAACGAGTCACCGCAGTTGTGCGAACAGATGATGGCACGTTGATATCGCCCGTACTCACACAGGGGAGCACGCGTAGAGATGCGCACGCACACATTAGCGGATATCTACCTTTCAATCGCTTATATCGCGAAGACAAAGCCGCAGATCGCAAAATAGTAAAAGATTTTGCGATTTGTTGGCATGGAGAGTCTACAGTTTTCTCGTTGGTATTTGGCCAGTATTCTGATTCAGAATTTTATTCGCTTGTCCAGTATACGATACTGATATATCAGACAAAAATCGAATTTACGCATGCATGATATACTTCGTCCATAAGTCACCGGACACTTGTTCCTTTCGAGCAAAATGATTATTAGAACGTGGATATAATATTCTGGCTTGAATTTATTATATCATGTTGTCATATTTATCTATTTTACGTTAATATAAACTCCATGCTTTTGGAGTTTTTCAAGAATTTCTCAGTAACCGTAAGTCCTATCGAAAATTTGTTCAAATACTATTAAAAGAGTATAATACCTCGCTAATTTGCACGCCGCGCGGATAATGAGAAATTTCTTTTCAAAGTAGTGAATTGTTTAATTTAACACAATATTTATTTAAAGGAGAAGTATATAAAAGGAACAATAAACAACATTTTACATGGTATCATTGTGTTTTATTTACATTAATTTAAATTGACATTTATATTATAACACCTATGAAAATGACTGCATTAGTATATCTTCTCTAGCATTTCTTCCTGGTATTTTTTAAAGTACTGATTGTAATTAAGTGCTCTCTCTCTCCCTCTCCCTCTCCCCCCCCCCCTCCCCTCTCTCTCTCTCTCTCTCTCTCTCTCTCTCTCTCTCTGCTGTACCATTTACCACCGTTAATCACCAACCACATTACGGGGACTGTATTTAAAAATTCCGTATTTATGTTGAATCTCTTAAAAAATAGTTCAATTTCCGCAGAAACGAAATATTCTAGACGTTCTCCAGCCATTTCATTGACGTTCTGATTCCTTAATATAAACTTTTTAACACACTTCTCATTGTCATTATTTGCACTATCGTTGTTATTTAAAGTAGCTACAATCTTTCTTTTAGAATCACATGATAGTTTTTCATCGAAGAAAACAAGTGCTACAGCTTCTGTACTTAGATACCACAGGTGATTCCTAAATTTATTAATTGCCACGCTAGATATATGGAGATCAGCAATATTATAATGTGCTAAATACTTTAAAAATTGCAAATCTGAATTTGGTGTTTCAGCAGCAAAAGAAGCTCTAAACCAGGCTTTTGCGTAAACTTTAACTACAAATGCACAAATATCTGCAATAGATTTGAGCTCCCCTGTAGTTAATTGAAATTCAGATGATAAAAGAAATGTTTTTAAGCAATATATGACTTTTGCCATCCATCTCGCGTGTATGCTTGTATCTCCAAGTAATCAAATTATTATCTATAAAAATTCTTTGTCATCATCGCGTGGTTCATGATTTTCTAAATTATTTCTTGCGAATAGAAGCATTTCTGCTATATCATCAATCAACACCTCTTTAATGCCTTTTATTACGAGACCAGATTTAAAATTTTTTATATTAATTTTTGGCCAAGCTGTTTGAAAACGTTTAAAAGGCGGTATACTTGGACCTACCGATGATGACATTTTTAATTCAAAGACGCAAATCGAAATGCAACGGCCATCTTTGGATAAACATATTAAGGTACTTTTAGACGGAACTGTACATGTACCACATCTGGCGTTTCGTAAAAACTGTAAATTTTGCCGTGTAACCCGCGGCCTAAAAGAACCTTTATCTGCGCGATATGCTATCGGCGTGGCGTATTGCCTATACACGCGTAGCGCGGATCTGTGAATATTCAAACGCTATTATTTAAAAAATGGTTGTAATCACGAAAAAGTTACATATACAGAAATTTTAGAAAATCGAATGCTCTTTTAATATTATTTAAATAAAATTTCGATAGGACTTACTATTTTTGAGAAATCCTTTAAAAACTCAAAAAATATGGATAATTTCAAAACCTTAACGCCTGGTTGGCATCCTTTCCTGTTGACCAATTGCAATAAACTATTTCAGAGATTATTTTCATATGAAATGGAACCATTCTAGGTTAAACGAGATCAAAGAAATTCGAAAGAAAAAATGTCGAAATGACAAGGACCACCCTACTGTACGCGTAAGTATGTTTCTATTACATCTTCAACTCGGTCAGACGATAGTCTGTACACACTTTTCGTTTGCTTTAGAAGTTTTGTCCAAAGTCAAAGAAAGATTTATGGAAGAAATTAGAAGAAGGTTGGAAAGAATTTTAATCGAAAGAATGCAGCTATTAGTTCATGCGGTCTATCCGCACGAGGCGAATATATTGATGAGAAGAAAATATGAGATTAATTACTTATTTTTGGTGAGATCTTTAACATATGATTTGAAGAACATGTTTTCTATATTATAAACAATTAATAAGTGCTAACTTTATTTCATAATAAAGGTCATTCCGTATTGTAAAATCGTTCACCTCCTTTACTAACTAAGTGTCCGGTGACTTATGGACAGAGTGTACTAATCTCCAACTGGGTTTCAATGGTAAAAATTACAATGGTTTAACGAAAACAGAAATGGAGAACTTGTGTTTGCATTGAAAAGGTTGATTTCAAGTAACTGCTGGAATCCACTTCCGTCAACCTCGATACGTTTTACCTTACATAAAAGCAGATTTCTTTACCCTTCAAGGAAATCACTTAGGACTCCACCCATCGTGCTGCGGTATTGTAAAACGAAAGACGAACCTCTTTTCCGATTAACTGTATCGAAATTTGCATGATTCCCGTGATTATGGGAGGTCATTATGTTTCACAAAACTCTGCATCCTCCTGTTCCGTGCGGAATCTTGAATCACAGCGCGACTCGTTTCGGACAACGGCATAATCATTGATCGGGCGAACGAACGTTTTGCTGCAGAATTTACGAACTCGGCCGCCGCCGGTGCGATGCGTCAAAAGCGCAACAATGTGGACGGTGGTTTTGCGAGGCCGCATGGTTCCAACGTGTTTCACCAGCGGGCCTGCCTGGCCTGCCGTATAATTTCGTCAATGGAATCGATACGATAGCGATCTCAGCGTTACCGAAACCATTATTTTTCCCCTGACGCACGGCCACGCATTAATTCACCGTTGTCCAATCGCTTCGGAACCGGCCAGCACCTGCTCCTGACATCTTTCCGCAATGTACAACTCCTCTGCTTGACCACACCTAATTGTAACTACAGAAATCATAATTTGCGGGCACAACTTGCGCGGCGCTTGCCATTTAGGAATTACAGGCCACGCGAACGATCCCGTCACTTGTGTAAGTAAGTACCTACAACGCGTGTCGAAGCTATAACTCGCGAATCCGTTGTTGGACGCGGGATTCATAATTCGCGATTTGACACGGGCAACGTCAATTTCGCGGCAGCCTATCGACCTATTCTCAAACATTTACGTTTCACCGCATAACCTTCTTGTTGAAGGTAATAGCTGAATTACAGACGTTCGTGAAAGTGTGCATCATTATGTAACATACAAGGTGAGATATTGGAAACTATCATTTAAAATATGTTTTATTCGTCCATGTAAGACTAAAATTGTTTAATATAATATGTTGCTTTTGAAGGGGTTTATACGATAAAAAACAATTTTAATCTTTATACAGTGCATACTTCTTAATACGTTGAATGTCACAGTGAAAACTGTCATACCTAGCCAGACACATTATAATCTTCTGTTTGAAATATAAATCGCCAAGGAAAAACATATTTTATTATTTGAACATATAGTAGTTAACGTATATTATTGTTATGATAACAGTTCTGTTCAAAATTGTACAAGAGTTACTAGTTATTAAATTAAATCTTTGTGGCGTCGGTCACCGATGACCCCCATGGCAGTCAACGTGTTAAGCTACCCTTAATGTTTAGAAATTGCGGAATTCATTTGGAGAGTAAGATTACATAGAAATAAAATACAAAAACAAATAGTATGTAATGTGGCAGTGCTGTATTTCTGGTTTTAAAACAGAAATGATGAAAATGAAAAATATTCTTTGTATTGACAATTAAGTTTATTTGGAAGTTATACTGCAGATTAAAATAAATTAATAGTGTCATTTTAAAAAAATATAAGTAAGAATAAAAAGATATACAGTGATATTTAAAAAAAACAAGGCCCCATTGATACCTCTACAAACATGAAACACATAAAAAATAAACCTATTCAAGCAATTAAACAGTTCTCTAAACGGACCGGTAGAACACAATATGGGTCTCTTGAAGTTTTAGAAATCACATAAGAATAAGTTTCCTTCCATGACAAAATTGTCCAAATGTATTTTAAATCTTTCTGCTATTTATTCTTTTGCTGAAATTGTCTTTTTCTATAACTGGAGACATAGTGACTGATAAAATAAGCTACTTGTAGCTAAATAATGTAAACACATTAGCTTTTTTAGCAAAATAGAAATATTGTACATCTTAAACGAAAGTAAAGATAAAGAAAGGACGATGAATTTAAAGTCCACACATTATATTATGGAAATAGTTAAAGTGTTCTAAAATTCGAATGGAGAAAAATTCGACACACAGTCTCTGCCCTATTTTCATTACTGGACTGCCAGTCTTCATGCAGTTTAGCATATCCAATGTCGTATAGAATGCACATCTTATAGGGTAAATGAAAGAAAAAAATGTAGTTTTAAACATTTAAACCGTAAAACGCAGTTCTGCCATGGGTGTGTTTCATTGGCTACATTGAAATTAAAAATATTGAAGTCTAACAATGTATATTTGTATAAAAATCCCTGGTCTAGTCATTACATATACTTTTTGGTGTATCGATAAATCAAAAGTCATTTAATATAACAGTTCCTAAACGCTCCCACATGTTATAATGCATGGGCGATTAAATAGGACTTACGAGGTGCGACACAAAAAAAACGAGACTGCGTCTGTAACTCTTTCTATTAAACAAATTCAGAAAATCAACTACGATCGCCTTTAAAGTAGTTCCCTTCTGAGTTGATATATAGCCGCATACGATGTTGCCATCATTCAAAACAATTCTGTAAGGCTGTTGAGACTCTCCGTCGTTTTTGGTTTCACACTTCCTACCGTAAAAAAAATGGGTTCCTTTGAGCGCTGACTTGATATTTGGGAAGAGGTAGAAGTCGAGACATGCAATCTTCATCGTAAGCTTCAATCAATAATTGAAAAGTTTCTGTCGCGGATTTCTTTAGTTTAACAAGAGACTTGATGTTACCTCGTTGGTCACTTCCGCAGTGACATTTTCCGACCGAGCGTAAGAACATGTCTGTAGTTGAAAATGTGTCCACTTGTATTGAGTGGAGCGATCGAGCTGAGTTTTGGAACATTGTCGCTAGACAAAACATCTTCTACAGTCGTTTGTTTATCTCTGCCCTCCCACTCTTGGTTCCCGAGCTATAAAGTCAGTCTCGTTTTTTTCTGTGTCGCACCTCGTAAGTAAGTATTTGTAACAATTTTTAAATATTTTAAAGGTGTAGTATTTATTTTTTACCGTATTACGTAATATGTATGTACGTTTTAAATATTATATTTGGATATGCAGGGAGTATGCCATTGATGGCCCCGGAGTTACGGCCTTCCCTCACTCTAGGTCCAATCGCCTTATATAGGCTGTGATCCTGGATGACGATGGAACAAGGGGGAACGATGGGGCACGAGGAACAAACTGGAGGAAACTGAAACGAGAGGAATGGACCTAGCATGGGGAAAGGCCGTAGCTCCAGTGATGTTCACTGATGTAAATGGTTATATCAAATTTCAAGAGCATGTAGTACTCTCAAAAAGAAGTAAAAAGTGTTTAATTAATACGATATAAGTCCTGAAATTAACTCTTTAAGAGTTATGGGTGTCGATAACCGCAATATACGGGGTGGTCCAATAACTTTGATGACCTCACATATCTCCGTAATTTTCGGAGGTATGAAAAAAGTTGTTTCACAAAAGTTGTACGGTACGGACCATGCCATAACACAGCAGTAATAATTTTTTCATAGGTGGAGGGTCTTCGAAGACTTCAAGGTCAACTCTATTTTTTTTAAATGTTATGTTACACTTATTTGTCCTAGGAGAATAGCATACATATAAGACAAATGCTTCGATATTTACATTTACTAATGGTTTCTGATATAATTCCTTCTGATAATTTATTATAAATATCTCCTAAACTAATGGTTTTTCAGTATAAAGAGGTTAATACTTTTTTGTAGGGAATGCCCAGCTGGATCGAATAGTGTATTAAAAAATATATGATTATAGTTAAAAAAACACCGGTGACCTTCGTTTGTCCTTCACGCGTTCACCTACGGAAAAACTAATCATGTCAAATTATGTCCTCCTCGAAACCATTCAACCTGTTTCTCAAATATTTTTTAATATTATCAAAAACAAGCGAGATATTCCAGGTGATAAAGTTATGTGGGACATCCTGTATAGTATCGAATATATTTTTGCGAATATCTGAGAAACTAACGCGAGCGGCGGTTACATGTATAAGAAAAAGTTGTTTAGAATGTTTACCTTGACAACATATTTCAATTTCATAAAAATCGCTAAGGTCGTCTGCTTTGTAAATAATTACCAGTTATTGGAACTTTAACATCATTTTTCAAGAGAACGGTTGAGTTGCGACCCATGGTTCCTTTCAGACTTTTTGTCCTCGCGGCGAGTAGAATACGATACGATTAAAAAAAAATTTGGCGTTGAAATTCAAGATCCAGGTCAATTTTGCGGCAACTTTTTTTAACAAATATCCACCGATCCAAAGGTGTAGAATCACGCTATGATGGTCGTGACATACAATTTCCACGCACCCTGTACATACATACAATAGAACGTACATGCACTGCGATTTCGCTCGAATTGAATATTGTAAATAGAAAAATTGTTGCAGGTGAATCATGTGATATAATTTTCACCTAAAACAAATGACACAATTATACAGATTAGAAAACTTTTGGTTCAAGTACTCATAAAAGGTTCAAATCTACTTGGTCAAGGTTTGATTATATGTACTTCAAAGTGCCGCTTACATTTCTCAATGTACTTGTATCAAGTTCGAACCTATCACGACTAAGTTCGAGTCTACTCAAAAGTATTCCTTCTCTTTTTCAAAGTATTCATGAACTGTTCGAAAATATCCAGTTAGATTCGAACCTAATTATAATACACTTGGATCCTATCTCTATCTATGGCACTTCATTCGAAGAGTTACTAGAGTCGGCATTACACTGGCTAATTTTTACACAGATTCCTTTCAAATTGTTAGCGATAAATATGTATGATATTTCTTCTTAATCTGATTCTTTATCCGGATTGCAAACCAAACCCTTTTCCAGTATTGCCTGCGCCGGAACTTGTATTATATGTAGAGTTGGAAACACACTCTAGGAAACGTAGGAAACACAGTCTCCCATTCAATCGCAAAAGTTAACCCACTGTCGCAAATGGTGGCTACAGCCGTCAGATTTTTGTTGATGTGCTGGCAAATGACAGCTGTAGCAGTCTTGTGTATTTTTGCTGAAAAAACAACAATACACTTACCGGGCGAAACTCCTGTACAGGATACCGTCATAATTCTTTTTTAAAAACTAATAGAAATTGTATTAATTATCCCTTATAAGCATTGTCTTTTCATCTAATGTCTTGTAGCAATAAAGGAGCATTTAAAAAAAAAGTTTGTTTCTGAGGCCGATGTAGAAAAAAAAAAGTGTGGGCCAATGGATTGTTGCTGGCATATTAGTGTTTCAAAACCCATCTAATATTGTAGGTTCCCCTGTTGAATGACCATAGCAGTCCATCCTGGGTTATACAGGTTCGTCCACGTAAAACGGTCCACCTGATTATTATGTAGCCATGACCGTACAAGAAATGTTTAATATGTAATTGAAACGATTTTAAAGGGCGAATAAAACATGAGGAATATGTTCCTATAAATGCCAATTTTTCTGTTTCTTTTTTTTTTCAAAGACACCCATGTTTTTTTTACATGAATGTACATATTCTAAATCAAATGTAAAAATTTAAAGTCAAATGTGATAATTTCTTTCATCAAAATCACAGAACGGCTGCAAGAGAGCATTACAAGTAACCCCCGTATAACAGGGTTGTTAGGTTCCTAAAAAATGCCGTGTTATGCGAATCCGTGTTATACGAAACAAAGAACTAGTACAAAAAAGGGGGGTTGGTTCCGAAATTAAAAAAAACATACTATTATATTTTTATAATTAAGAGAAGTATCTTTATTAAAGCAATTTTCACCAAAAGTATAACATACAAATATGTATTAAATAACGTTTTCTTCGTCATCACTACTAAGCACCATTAACCGAGAGCGTTTTCTTTTTGACAAGATATCTTCATCCTCTGAACTTTCTTCAGCATTATCTTGACTTCGGTTCTGTATTTTCTGTAAAAAATCTGTTATTTTAGATTGCTTGCTTTTAGCTGAGAGATCTTCATAAATTTCGTTATATGGTGCTAAGCACTTATGAAGTTCTCTCTTAAACTTTGTGCTTCTTTCACTAATTTCAAATAGGATATATTTTGCTTTTAAAAGCTCTTACCACGTTCCATATTGTTCGGGGATTTCCCTAATTTCGAATGAGATATTTTTTGCTCTTATCAGCTCTTATTACGCTCCGTGTTATTCGGGGATTTCTCTAATTCTCAAACCGTGTTAAAGTGAAACCGTGTTCTAGGATACAGTGTTGTACGAGGGTTTTCCCCAATTCGCGGACCGTGTTAGGGCGAAACCGTGTTATACGGGGATTACCTGTACTTGTACTTATGTAAAAATCTTTGATCTTTGAGGAGACAAGTTAAATGAAATTGCAAGAACAACTCCGCATTTCCACTGTGCAGCAGTTTTCAGTAGTTTGTGGGTGTACAAGTCAGACGATTCTCAGCTCGCAAAGAACCAGACTTACAATCTTGGATTTACGCGAGTCTGAAGCAGACTCTTGGTGTACAAACCCGTGTAAATAAATTTGGTTATTTAACGGCTGCAAATCAGCTCTTTTTTTATTGCATCTAACAGTTCTAAGTACTGCGCGCACACATGCGCTCTGGTGATAATGGCCAGGAAAATTGCGCGCAAATATGCGGTAATGATGCAAATGGGTCAAAAGAAAACAACAACTCTGACTAAATTATATTTTTATTTATAGTCTTCCTTAGATGGTGAACAACTCGCGCATGGTTCGCGCTGCTCAAGTCTACCGTATTTTCTACGGCGTGGTATACGCAACCGGTTTTTTATTGCTATCTTAATTTTCACATTTCTACACAAAACATTTACTTGTAAGGTCATGTAAATGGCGTAAAACGTAGCAACTTTCAACTACTTTGTTTACACAAACCTACAGGTAATTGTCGAGTATGAAACATGAGTAAGCAGCGCATGGAATAATATGTATTACAAAAGTGAAATTAAAAACTCCAATTTGTCCGTATATTTGGCATTGGCCCCTGGTTCACGTATATAAATTTTCATGAAAACATATCAACATTGTACCAACAAAATTTGCAAAAGAATGTTAATGTTTAATATATTTTCTAAACAAATGATGTTTCTACAATTCTGTTTGCATAGTCGAATTTAGCATTAAAAAATACACAAATCGTACATTTAAATATTCTCTCTACAACGAATAGTTTCCGAGATAAACGGCAAAATAGGTTTTGCAACCCCAAATTTGAGGGCTGGTTTGACCCTTTCATTATGGATAATGGCCAACAAAAAAAAACACGTGTCAAATATACTTTGGAGTTCTACATTATCCCAAAGGTTCATAAAAATCGGAAGGAGGCCTTGCAAAACGGCCCTTGTAAGAACAACAGACTGAAATATATTTGTCTGCAAAGAATCTGTTCTTCAATATTACTGTTATTTCTTATTATTATTAGTATACATGCACAGGGTGTTTCATTTAACTTATGTTATATCACTGATAGCGTGAGTGAGAGAGAATTGGATGAGAAAAGGAGAATGGACGAGGGAGAGGGAAGTATTGATGACGGATGATTTGGATGAGGTAGCGAACGCGGTGCATGAGGGCGCAAGCATATAAAGAAGTACACACGTGCGAAAATAGAAACAGTGTTTGACGACGAAAGCGAACAGGTGAGTAGAAAAAGAGAATCTGTGAGATCGATAATAAAATATTGCGTAAGAGTCCACAAACTGTTAAAAATATTATTACAAAAATAAAGGGCTTAGTACTTGATTTCAGTGAATATCTCCGTTGTTTTAGAAGGTACAAATAATCGTGTCAGGAACAATTTCTTTGATTCGAAGGGGTAAACATTAGAATCGGTAAACAATTATTCTAGATTTCATGGTTGTCGATAATTTTTCAAATGGTGTTGTATAGTAGGTAAAAAAGGTATTTGCACACGTCCTTGTTTCGAAATACAGTAGAACCTCCATTATCCGAACAGCTGTCATCCGACGATTGATCATCCTGTGTTAGTTACAAACCACAATTACCATTAGTGACGAGCTGATAAAACACCTTAAGGCCCTGTGCACACGAGCGACCTTTTGTCGTGCGACACCGCAGCGGGTAACGGGTGACTCTGCGGTGCGACGTCGCTGCGGTGTCGCTGCGAGTTCGTAAGGGTACCGCTGTGTCAATGAACCATTAATTGTATTGTGAACACGAAAGAGAATGGACTTATACATAAAGAAGCGCAAAATCTCTGCGTATTTGGTATACAAATACTTTCTGAAAGTACAGAGCCGAAAATATTGGATTCATCCCTTCATTAGTGCTCGTACTCTGAACTACTATATCTTGCATATTATGCATATATTTTACATATTCTTTATATTTCTTGCATGCATAGAATTTATTTACAAATTCACTCGAGTTTTATACCAAACAACTTTTGTAAAAACATTTTTTTGATAGCTTCAGTTCCTCATAAGATATTTCACCGTTTGCCAGGCTTTTTTATATTTTTGTCGTGGTACGATTCTGAGGATACATTCCATACTTCGGGATATTTTCGAACTTCTTCGATGAATAACTCTATATCCAGATTATCACACATTTTGCAATCTCAGATTACAATTCTGTATCGTCATGCGACAGTCGTGCGATTCGGCAAGTGACGTGCGATCATTGCGTTACCGTTGCGACTCCGTCACGACGCCGCAGCGGGATCGCACGCTCGCGTGCATCGCACGATTAAAAATATAAAGCCTGCCGAATCGCACGGCGTCACCGCTGCGGTGTCGCAGCGACAAAAAGTCGCTCGTGTGCAGCTGGCCTTATTGTTAGCATGAAGCTCGTGCGTCTACGTGCAGACGAACAAATACTCTACACAAGTACAATAATATTGAAAGTCTGCGAAAATTGCAATTACAGTAGTCACCCGTATCCGAACTAATTGGGAGGCAGATGTGGCCGGATAACAGAATTTTCGGATAATAGAACAGTCACTTCTTCTTATATTAAACTTCATTTATTCAAATAGAAACCAACAAAATTGACAATTTGTTTCAATATTTAAGGATCCTATATTTTTTTGGCTGCTAAATCACATAAGTTTCCACGAAACGGCTATGCGGATAACAGAAAATTCGGATAATAGAACGTTCGGATATTAGGATATTCGGATAAGGGGGGTTTGGATACGGGAGGCTCTACTGTACGTAAATTTAGGTCTCTAAATAGGATCGAAATAATTTTTTAGTTCGGAAATACGCTAGCCCCATACAGGCCCTTTTATCTGATCGCTTTTGGAGAGTAGAGCCCTAATTTACGATCAATTTTGCATAAATTACTGAATGTTTGATCAATTTTGCAAAAATTCTGAATGTTTGTTACAACGAATGGTGTCAACGGCAATTGTCGGGTAGAAAACATCGGTTTTCGTCCGATCACTGAAGTGCAAGTAAAAATTTTTTGTGTCCGTTATAGGTTGACTCTTTCTGTTCATTTATCTATAACTAGTTGCATGTGCCCGGCGTTGCTCGGGCTTTTGAGGGGGTGGGCTTTAGGTGAATAAAAAAAATTTTCAGGATTCTTCAGATTCTCACTTGTTCAAATTTCACTTTACACATTCAGTTCCCGTTTTTTATATCTAGTACTTCTACAATAAATTTTAAAACAACCCGGATGTTTTTTATTTTATTTTTATGGGGGAATATGTGAAGAATCAATTTTCCTCACATATTCCCCCTTAAAATTATTGAAAATTATTGAGCTGCTACACAAAAAATTACTCGGGCGTAAGTTAAGAGGGGGTGGTTGGGGAGTGGGGATTCCCACAGTATTTTTTCTGGGGTGTCGAAAAATATTCATGCCAAATTTGGTGTGGATAGGTTGAACGGTATATAACCCTTTACAGAGCATACATACAAATTTTGACTTTTATATATTTAGAGATGAGATAATAGCTTATTGCTATGACGTCAGTGGAACTACAGTCAATAACGACTGTTTTGCATCGCAGCGTCGACGATTATATTTTGCGACTATCGTATGACGCGGACTTCGAACTAGATTTAGATCTAGTAATGGCTTTCAAAAATTTGTATATGAGTAGTCTGTATTAAATTCTATAGAACTACACACCGTGTCAACAAAAGATGTATACTACTTATAACTTTGTAAGAATTACAAGTATTTCAAAGTATATACAGTAGCGTGCAAAAGTTTCCGGACAGTCAATTCTACAGTCTCCCCTTAAAGTAGTACAACTAAAACGAATTTGAAGAGAGATCAGATTGGAAAATATGTCAGAGAGGAGACATAGTGGCAATCCATGTTTCTTCCTCTCATTTTTAAGAATATTTATAACTCTGAATCTATTATGAATTGTTAAAAACACAATTTGAAGTTAAAATGTCCGGAAACTTCTGCACGCCACTGTGAATGTATCGATTGTGCAGCCTGCGCTAATACATGTACATATATGCTTCGAAAACTTATCGAGAAGTCTCGAAAATCGTCTACGTATGCTATTTTATAGGCGTTGTGTGTTGTACGAAGTGTGTGAAGTCTGTTTAGATTGGGGTTCCTGTCTTCTGGGCCTGTTTGTTGTAGCGAGAGTAGGAAATTGTTTTCAAAATTCAAACGGCAAGTAAGGCTATTGTTAGGGGGTTAACCTTGTCCTCCTCGGTTAGGCCTAACGCAGGTGTTGTTCAAGTGTGTGCGAGCTCTCCAGCTAGGCGCTCATAAAATAATTTAGTTTCCGTGCCGGCTAATCCGTGCATTGGCGAAGAACTGATTTTTACGACCTAACAATGACAATAGCAATTATTAACCCATAGACGCACACTTTTTTTCAAATGTTCCTTTGTTGATACAAGATAACTACTACAACCGTCATTTTCCAGCACATCAACAAAAGTCTGACTGCTACTGCCGTCATTTGCCAGCACATCAACAAAAGTCTGACGGCTATAGCCGTCATTTGCGGCAATGGGTTAAGAGAATGCGGGTTCCCGAAATCATGATTCTGTCAGGGAATTTTTTTCAGTTTCGGGTCGGGATCTCAAAAGTTCGTAAACACATAAATATGTTCGGATTCCCGTGATTTCGGATATCAAAAGTTGGGCTCTAGACGGATATTTGCATTTTCAGAGTTATATTTGCATTTGTCGCGGGACACATTATTCACAAGCATACGTTATAATACACAGTAACACATTAACAATGCCCAACAACAATACAAACAATTTCTGTTTTATCAAAATGAACAATGTCTGCAGATAACAGATTCGCATAAAATGAACGACTCGGAGTGCCTGTCGACTACACTGCGATTTAAAGTGTGCAATTTTATTTCTCTGGGTCTCATGTTGTTCGCATGGCCAATACGATGTGAAGACGTGGTACGAATACCCGTGGTTCACACCGATAGTGAACCGGTTCAAGGTTCAATAAACAAAACGGTATGGAATGGCGTTGAGTATTCGCCGTTTAAGGGCCCCCCTTACACGAAGTTGGAAATCTCAGATTTATTCTACAGTATTTGAATATGATAAAACATGCACTAGACAATAGTAGTTCATCGTTCTTCGTTCGACTCTTAATTGCTATGTGCACATATTGACAAATATATATGTACGTTACAAATTTGTATGCTACTTCCACGTACACTGCTGTCCATCAGTTCTTAAAGTTACAAGTACAGTAACTCCTCCCACACTGACCCTCAGCTCGGAATTGAATAGGGTCAGTTTGGGCATACCGGACTACATTTCCAGCCTCGCAGCTCACCTTTGAAGTTCGCCGAACAAAGAAAAGGACAGCGAATAAAACAGCAGGATGGAATGAGAGTCGAGGCAACCGAGAGATTTAAATACCCGCGTACCAAATGTTATAATAAAGACGACACTTAAACTTTCTTATTTTTAACTTTTTTTGTATGAAAAAGGGGGAACAGCCTACGTTTTTGACGCATAATGTGGGGGGGGGGGGGGGGGGGGGGGGGGTGTCAGCGTAAATTTTACGGAAAGCGAGGGAAACAGCCTACGTTTGATGGTCAGTGTGAGAATCAAGCCTACATTTTATGGACAGTGTGAAAGAAGCAAGCCTACATTTTCCGGACGTGGGGGAACAGCCTACGTTTGACGGATGTGGAGGTACAGCCTGTTTAAGACTACATATGTACCGAATAACAATTACATTTTTCAACTCAGCTAAATTTTCGTAAAAGTTTTCAAAATTTTTAACATTTTTTTCATTTTTCACAACTTGTCTATTATTTTGGACAAAATGACTTTTTGATTCCTTGGAACGTGTAGAATCATGTTGTGAATGAATTTTTCTTTGGTGATGAGTACCAAAACTTGCGTATTTTTAACATTGTCCTTTCGTTGCACGTGCCAAGTGCAAAGAAGTTAAGTCATACGTGTTAAAGACAAATGATACCGATCCTTCGACAGTTTGTTTATAATTTTTATTATTACAAAATTACTTTTTTAATTCAAATATATGTAAGATTAAATTTACAAAATAAAGGAATGGATGTGTTTCACAAATATAATGATCTGGATTGTACAGAATTTGGATGGCGTACTACAGAGCATTCCGTCTCTGCACAAGGGTAGTCCAAGACTGCTTCTCCTCGTTAGAGGAAACGTTTTCTAACCGTAACATGCAGCAAAGCTACATGAGAGTTTTTAAATTTATGGCGGGTACGACGCCAGAGTCTTCGGATCCGTCGCTGCCCAAAACCCTTGGCCTGCGACGTATCTATCGAGGGCCTACGCACGGCACCCCCAATGGCGATGACAGGCAATGTTTCCCAGATGACCTGGACGTTGCATTTTCTTACATATATTAGTCTGTTTTTGTGAAAATAGGCAAAAATTGCAAAATTCAAAGGTCCTTATTTTTTAAACAAATTCGAAACCAGCAAAATGTTGACGTAAACCCCTCCTAAATCACGGGCTATTTGAAACTCGACAAATTTTTCAACCACGTTAAATGATCCGAAACTTTTTGTGTGTGAAGTCAATTACATATTTATATACATATCATCTCACTGTAAAGATTATTTAATATAAAATATTTTTCTAGTTTACAGTTCTGTAATTCATAGTGTATTAGAAATATTATACTATTATTATTTCAAACGTGACTAACCAGCCATTTTTTAATGTAATTAAGGCGACAATGGCGCAAAATGAGTTATACATTAAGTATGAAATAAGTAAATGTGGTCCAAATTATATCGTGTTTGATGTCATTTTAATCGGAAAAATCTCACCAATGTCTTAAACAAGTGGTCAGATAAAAAAAAGTAAAATTAAAAAAGTTATGTTATTGTATTAGGAACTGCCAAGCGTGAACTGTCGTCAAAAGAACCGCCGCCGCGCATCGCATTACACGAATCACACGCTTGACTGATTGTACCATATGCGTAGGAATAGCATAGGGTCAGTGTGAGCGTAGCACCAACAGGGTCAATGTGCGAGGATTTACTGTACATGGAATATCAACTTGCATACTATCTCTACGACAATGTTGATAATTCCTCAGTTTCCATATTTTTTGTCAGTAAAATAACTGTTCCACTTACATTTAAAATTACCTATACACTACTTCAAGGCTTTCAAATGAAAGAATTAATTACGACATCTGAGATAAGCAATACTTCCCACGGAGCCGATCAAAAAACGCTAACCCTTACATATAAAACTTTAATATGCTCCAAAATACACTACGGTAGTATTGCATATAATTCAGTCAAACCAAGAGTACTTAAAATGCTAAACCCCATTCACAACGCAGGGGCCAGAATAGCAACGGGGGCATTCCGAACCAGCCCAGTCAATAGCATCCTCGCTGAAGCTAACTTAACGCCATTAGAATTTAGAAGAAAACAACTCACCATCTCCTATGCGACAACGATATCCACTACACCCAACAACCAAGTATACAAAATATTGCAGAGAATCCCCAACGACACGCTTTATAAAAAGAAACCACGAGCAATTAAACCATTTCATGTAAGACTTCAAAAATATTTAAACGAAAGTAACATCACACTTCCACAACTAATCAACTCCTACAATCCACAAAATAACCAGACGAACCCGATCGACAGAAACACAAAATACAAAAGGCACATAACAAAATTAATAAAAGATGAGTGGAACAGTTCATGGAAAAATCAATTCACCTCCCTGCACAAAGTACGTAAAGACATACACGAAATAAGCCCAGCCATAACATTTACCAGGAAAGAACAAGAGCAACTAGGCAGACTCAGGATAGGACATACAAATATCACACATTCTCACCTCATCAAAAAACAAGAACCAGATATCTGCGACTATTGCAACACCAACATAACTATAGAACACATACTTTGTCTCTGCCCCAAATACGAAGACATAAGAAGGAAATTCTTCACAACCAATAGTATTCAGTCGTTCCTATGTAATAAAACACAATGTACAAAAACCTGTACGACGTCACATGCTGCGCCTAACGTAGCCTAAGCAACGTGACCAAGGTCAGAAACGAAGCATGTTCCAGGCGAAGGCATCTGGAGTTGGTCTCTTGACACCACCCCTCCGGGCCCTTCAAAAACTCAACCCCGGGCCTAAGGATCATACGAGCAAAGTCAAGGGAAGCGGTTTAGGAAGAGTCAAGTCCATTCTATTCCGAACCGCTGGATTAAACAGACCTCGAATATATATTCTGTTAAAACTCGCCTTGCGTCATTGTTTTATATAGTCTTACAAACCTTATGTTTTTTTAAAAGAAATAGGTCTCTTACATCAACTGTAAATACAACCAAGTAAACTTAAACACACATATAATATAAGACATTAATGCTACTATTGACAACATCGCCGTATTCATGTAAGAAATAGTTTCATTACTTTAGTCATGTAAACTATATATAACTGTGGTGACTAATACCTTAACAGGGGATGTGACATTAAATAAAGTAAAAAAAAAATACTTCCCACGACACACTGTTGAAATATTTACATCCAGTTCCTATCATTCCCCTTCACTGCGATTCCACTCGTGCACTCTGTTAATTGTTTTTCTCTTAAACGCCGCCTGTCCTGAGCAATTGCAATTATACTGACCGACTACGTTAATCAATAAGTATTTCACACATATCCGCCCTCGGACATTTTCTCGACTAGAGTTAGCATCAGAGTGTTACCATCTCTTACAGTACTATTTTCTATTTTCCTTTCTAATCAAGCTGGTATAGCTTCCTAATACCTCATCACTCCATAGCCCACTCAATGGACACAGCCAGAAATTGCTTCACGCTGTTCCATTTATGTACACTGCTGGCCAAAAGTTTTCTCTCGCTCCTTTAAGTCAGAAACAAATTACAATATCCCTGTGACATTGCGCATATAAGTGAGGGTCAGTAAGTTATGTTGATCTGTGTCATGGGTGGCAACGCATTTCTAATTGCGTCGTGGATAGCGCGAAGGGAGAAAGTGACCTTCAGTAGTCTGTATAATTATTAAAACGGCTCGCTCACGTGTTCAACTCTACATATTGTTCGTGTGTCGTGTGCACGACGTCAGGACGTCGTCAAAGAGTGCCGTACCGCCAGTTGACGGAGTTTGAGAGGCGTTACATCGTGGGCTTACGGGGGGCTGGCTCGTCATGGAATGAAATCACGTGTCGTACGACGCGTAATTCTCATACTGTGCGAGCTGCGTATCTGGCCAGGGTAGAAGAGGGTCGTACCTCTTCGCAGCCACGCTCTGGTCGCCCTCGTGTGACATCTGAGCGAGAGGACAGACAGTTGATCCGCGCTTCGATTTCGAGTCGTGTACCTTTTGCTGCAGCTCTCGCACAGGAATGATAGCGGCGGTAACTAGGAGAGTGTCCATGCGAACGGTACGTCGCCGTTTACAAACGGCAGGGCTGATAGCGCGGTGTACTCTTCAGCGACTACCTCTGCCCCCCAGACACCGTCGCAAACGGCGCGACTGGTGCCACGCACCGCAGGACGGAGTGGCAGCAAATCGTCTTCTTTGACGAGTCACGATTCTGCCTGGGGGCTGGGGACGCACGAATCTTGGTTCGTCGGAGACGGGGAGAACGTTTACAGGAAGCGTGCATTGAACCCCGCCACCGGCACCCTCAGATAAACGTAATGGTTTGAGGGGCCATTGCGTACGAAGGACGGTCCCTTCTCCTGCACGTCCAGGGTACGTTGACGAGCGCTCGGTACATCACCGAGATTCTGCAGCCCGAGGTGGTACCTCTGATTCGACGATTCCCAGGTACCACATTTCCGCAGAACAACGCTCGTTCACGTGCTACAAGGACGGTACAAGCTTTCCTTACCCGGGAGTATATTTCAGTGCTTCCGAGGCCGGCTCGTTCGCTAAATCTTAACCCGATCGAACATGTATGGGACATGATCGGTCGGAGTCTTCGACATTATCCGCACCCCCCGGATAATGCTGAAGAGCTCTGGCGACGAGTCAATGCAGCATGGCTGGCAATCCCCCAAGCTACCATCCAGGATTTGATCAACTCCTTCCCCCACCGCGTAACGACTGTACTCCAAGCTGCCGGTGGCTACACGCGGTACTAAGGGTGCTCATATGCCAACGCATTGAGGGCTGTCCTGCTGAGTTCAGCATTCTTTGTACATTACCTACTTATATACGAAGTTTTGTTGTAATATCATTTCGCGTTTCTGTGATGGGGGGGGGGGGATTTTGGCCAGCAATGTACAAAGTGGCATAAAATTAAATACACAGTATCATTAATGATAAGGTTAACTTGTAATTAATATAAGTTGACCAATTTTAGGATAATCAGAATTCGGATAACCGAGCTTCTACTGTACTATTGTAATGTGTGTATTACATCATAATATATATATATATGAATATTATGTGCCAACAATATATCTTCCTCTACCAATCTGACGTAACACGTGGATCTTCAAAATTCTTTCCAACAAAAGCTAAAGTGTCGAGGATTTGCATTTGCAAAGCGTGTAATATTTTTTGAAGATTGACTTGTCGTTTTTCATTGTCTTCGCAGAAATCCCACGCCACCCGATTTAATTCCTCTGGGCGACGTGGTTTGGTAACCGTCTGGTACAGAGGGAAAACAGCTCAACATCAGCGTTACGCCTTCGATGAACCCTCGTCTTGCGGACGAATTGACCCTACTGACGGAACATGTTACGTATCTGACAATGCCGGTTTCCAGTGCTTTCTGCAATATTATGTATTTACCTTATGCAGAGGTATTCTCCGTCTGACCAAACTGTGTAATAAAATCCAACGGACATGTGACCGGGTTGTAGAAGTAAAGTAAAAGATATTCGCAAAGTAAACTGTTTGGACTTTCTTTTTACGTGACACGCTATTCACTTTGGCACAGCCAGTTAATAAGGTGACTTATCAAACTTAAACCTTCGAACTCCTAATTTTTTTTTTAATTTTATTTTCAATAACTCTCTATTATTTTGTGTTTTATTTGGAATGTACTGCAAAAGACAGTTGGTTGATAGGAACCAATTAGGTACAAACAATCATGTAGCTGAACACTTCAAGAACTTTTGTTGTTACAAAAAAGGGTCATATACATGTAATATTGCTTATGTAGGTAAAAAAAATATTGCGGAACGTAATACATATTTAAACTGGCAATTTGAAAATGTTGACTGCGACTCGACATAGCAGTACCTGTGAATAATAAAGTCGCCTACGGCACTTCATTCGAAAGGTTACTGGTGTTGCCATAACAACGGTTTCATTATTGCACGGATACTCTTGAGTTGTTGGCGAAAAATATGTACAAAATCTAAATGTTAGTCCTGCAGTTCTCAGAATTCGAGAGACCGGAGTCAACAGCTCTCATAAGTCGTTGGACAAAGTACCGTAAAAGCATTGGCCTTTTAAGAAAAGGGACGCCGACAATTGGACTGTCAATTGGAAGCGCGGTTTGAGTAGTTTCTTATGATAAGATCTCAAATACAATAGCGCCACCTGTATCCGAACCTCCACTATCCGAGTATCATGACATCCGAACGTTCTATTATCCGAATATTCTGTTATCCGGTCACATTTGTCGCCCTATTAGATCGGTAACGAGAAGCTCTACTGTATCTAATGATAAAGCTTCGAATGTATTAATGTATGGTACTGATAGTAAATAATGTAGTACGTCTTCTAGCGGGTAATTATACTAGCACCTGTAATTAAAAGGTAGTAATTCAGTGATGGCCACCGGAGCAACTTTCCCTCACTGTAAGTCCTCACTGTAAGTCCACTTCTCTCGTTTGAGCTGCCCCCCCCCCCCCCCCCCGTCCATCGTCCTCCAAGATCACAGCCTGAATGAGGGGAATGGATATGGAGTAGGGGAGGGCGCAGCTCCGGTGGCCCTGACTGTACTAATTGTTTCCGGGAGCCGAAATATTTTTCTGGTTATACTAAAATACCTTCCAGGACGCTCATGGCGTAGAAAAAAATTTCTGTTACCGTTTTGTCATTATGTAGATTGTTACAGCTTTAAAAATAATGTTACAATAAATTTTGTTGTTATAAACAAGTTGTTCTTTACAAAATTTGTGAACATTCTTTGTTTACACGCATAAAATGAAACTTTTCCGTAAGTAGTTTTCTTGTATCTCTGACAATTTTTAAAATATCACTTTCCAGCTACAACTTTAAGGGTAGTTTTCATTCCTTACTGTTGCAACTCAGCAAATAAAAAGAAATACGTGTCTCTTATTTTCACCTGCTTAATAAGCGTACGAAGTTTCATCAAAATGGGAGGTGGGCCCTTCGGTATGTTCCCTTGTGAGTAATTGATTGAAGTAACATAATACTGTGTGATTGATTTCAAATTAAATAGCATTAACCTGTGCAATAGAATAATGGCATTACTCTGTATACACATAGTAAGCTTATGGACCAGTCCCGGTCTAAAGCTTTATATTAAATAAAAAAAAATATATCGTGAAACGTCGATCGCAGTTTGTAAACAGTGTACGCGCTTTCACCAACCTTCTCGAACCTCCTGCACATGGATCGTCCACCTTTTAATTACATAGAAAACGGATTGTAGTCGGTTTTCGCAAAAATAATTTCGTTGGTACGTGTGCCATAAAACCCGTTAACCGTTTGTATGCAAAATGTTTTTGTCAATTAAATAGTTTTAGTCAAGGGCACGTTCAAAGTACGTTAAGTACGAAAAGATTGCGAAAATTACTACAAAGATATACGACGTTGATAGGTGAACTAGCTATGTGTGCCCGGCGTTGTTCGGGCTTTTGAGGGGGTGGGCTTTAGGTGAATAAGTGCTGGTTGTAATTTATAATTTCTAGAATGTTTTGGAATCATCTGGAATCTTCTAAAAACTTCTAGGTATATCAATATCTTATTATAGTTAATATCAAACAATAACTGTAGAAATCTTATCTCCTTGTAGTCTTTTGTCGTCTTCTTTTTTGAATAAGATTTAAATAGTTTTTCTTCTTAATCACTTATTAAAAGCAATCTTTTTCCAAACAGCAGCAACAGTGTCAGCGCCACCAGTGAACAAAGTAGCGTATAAATTCAACGAAATCCCAATGCACATAATAAAAGCGATAAAAGAGAAACGCAAAGCGGAAAAGAAACGGAGAAAATACCGGACACCGATACTAAAAAAGCTACTTAACAAACACAACAGACAAATCAGAAAACTAATCAGAGAACACAACAACAACAAATTTGAGACATACATAACATGTCTAGGAACCACGAAAGACGAAGGCTGTAACCTGTGGAAAACAATAAAAAACATTACAAGGACAAAGAGGAATATCGCACCCTGTAAAATAGCTGAAGGACAATGGACAGAAACACACACACAGCAGGCAGAAATAGCTAAAGAATACCTGCAACAAATTTATAACACCAACAACAAGGAAAAACACAAAATACCAACAAAATGTTAATAAAAAACCTCAATATAAAAAACGCTCCAGGATACGATTTAATCACCGGAAAAATTCTAAAAAATTTAACACCAAAAACAATCAGCTACATCACAATACTATTTAATGCTATCATGAGATTGCAATATTTTCCAACACAATGGAAATGTGCAGAAATCATTTTGCTGCACAAACCGGGTAAACCAGTAGAAACGCCCAGTTCATACAGACCAATCTTATTGCTTCGAATACTTTCAAAAATTTTAGAAAAAATTATACTGAGACACCTAATAAAAGTCATAATAGATCGCAAAATTATTCCACTCCACCAGTTTAGTTTCAGGTCAAAACATAATACATTAGAGCAAGTCCACAAATTAGTACATCTAATAATAGAAGCATACGAGAAGAAAGAAACCTGCAATTGCGTCTTTCTGGATATCGAGAAAGCATTTGATAAGATACCGCATTACGATTTAATAGAAGACCTCAGCACAAAACTACCAGAACACTTGGTAAGCACCCTACACAGTTACATAACTAACAGATTCTTTTACGTAAAAATGGGCAACGAAACCTCAAGCATAGGAGAATGTAAAGCAGGAGTACCACAAGGGAGCATATTGGGACCGATACTTTTTATTATGTACACATGAGATCCCCCTGAAGAACTAAGGAGCTTAATGTTAGTATTCGCAGACGACACCGCAATTTACGATATTGGCGATAATTCCAATTCAGCACAAAAATTAACGGATAAACTAAAATTGCTACAATCATGGATGGTACAAAAGAAAATAAAAATCAACCCAAAAAAAGCACAAACATATGCTTTATATTAAAACGCCAAGAACAAAGGCCGGTACATATAAACCAAATAATTATACCCCAGACGTCAGAGACGAAATATTTGGGAATTGTACTGGACAGAAAATTAACATGGGGCCCCCAGACAAAACACATTAAAAGAAAATCAAAGCTAAAAATAAAAAATAAGACGACAATATATACAACAATGATTAAGCCAATATGGACCTACGGAATAGCCCTCTGGAGTACAGCCGCCAAAAGCAACATAAAGAAAATCAAAACAGCTCAATCGAAACTACTCAGAATGATACTCGACGCACCATGGTACGTGAGAAACGATGACATAGAAAAAACTCTAGGCGTCCCATCAGTAGAAGAAATATTAAAAACTAATAACGAAAGGCATTGGAAAAGGATTCCCCATGAAAATCCAACAATGAAAGACTGCATGACGCCAATATCAAGAAGATTACGCAGAATACACCTACTGGACAACTTCCTGGCACTCCCACTTGAACATTGGCGAAAGTGATGAACGGATGAATGTGTGAAAGAATGGAGTAAAATGAATGAACGAAAGGAGTGAACGAACGGATGCGTGAATAGAATGAAAATAATAATCATGTAAAAAGTCTACAAATAGTAAGACTGGTACATGAATAAAGGAGATTTATAAGAAAAAAAGAAAAAAATCTTTCAACTAACCATTATCACTGATTATATTTCTTAAATAATTATTCTCTTTTTAATTTTGCATGGATCCAGTGGAATGTCCGCCTCTATCTCTAAAGTAAAAACAGCTGTGATCATCTTTTGTTCTTTGGTTCATTCTTCTTATTCCACGAAGTTATAATTGCCTTCTAAATCTTCATAAAATTATTTTGTTAAATATTCGTACTTTTCTTCAAATCCTCACTTGTTCAAATTTCACTTTACACATTCACTTCCCGTTTTTTTTAACTAATACTTCCACAATAAATTTTAAAACCATTCAGACATTTGTATTTCTTTAAGGAGGACTATGTGAAGAATCAATTTTCTTCACATATTCCCCCTTAAAATTATTGAAAATTATTGAGTTACTACACGAAACATTACTCGGGCTTATGTTAAGAGGGGGTGAGCTGTAGGGGTGGTTGGGGACACCCACAGTATTTTTTCTAGGGTGTCGAGGAATATTCATGCCAAATTTGGTGCGGATACGTTGAACGGTATAGAACCCTTTACGTAACAAACATACATACATACATATTTTGACTTTTATATGTACATACACATATGTTGAGACGATTTCTACGACGTACAATACACGGAGGGTCGATGTTGAATGAAGGAGTAAAACGGCGATACAATAGGACGTCGATTTTGCGATTGTCGATTATCTGAATATCGGATAACCGAAGAATTGATTATCGGAACACGTATCCTTTTTGCTTCAAACGACTGAGTTTAGTGTATTGTCTGTGTTCAGTGCAGATACGTTTCATCTGAAACCCATCCTAATGAATTGGAAAATCTGTCACTCAATATATGTACCTGGATTTGAAAACTGTAATTACCAGAATAATCCAGAATATAAAGTTATGAATAATGACGATATTGTTTTATCCATCCTTGCTGGAAAAAATGATGACGAAGATAAAAATATGGCGGGATCATATACTATTTCACTACACCGTGAAGCTGAAGATGCATTGCATGCTGCATTATGATGAGCAAAAGAGCAAACGGAAATAGATGCAGTACAAATATTTATTTGAGAAGCAATATGTCATTTGGCTATATGTAGAAACGATTAATTTAGTTTCTGTATTTCGTTTATCATGAATTTTTTCACGCAATACACATCCATATTTGAAAATTGTTTTATTTGCAGTCGTTTTATGGCATGTTTGCAAATTTGGTTCTTCTAGTCCGATTATCCGAAAAACCGCTTATCGGAACGGGTTTGTCTCTCTATTAGTTCGGATAATCGATGTTTTACTGTACGTACCTCATAAGGGGTGTTCGAAGTGACATCCGTTTGCACCGATGCAAACACTGCAATCGTCGAACTGTTGAAGACCGTACACTACTTATCACTTCCGGATTGATTCCATCACGTGCTGTAATGAACCTTTGCTTCATATCTTCTGACATTGTCGACTTTTCCTGGACCATGAAATATTTTTTAATGTTCGCCAGAGAAAGAAATCAAGCGATATTAAGTCGGGCGAACAAGATAGCCATTGGGCCACCACGTCTTATCCATCGATTCAGGAAGATCCTATTGAATGTAACTTTTAGTGTCGCTGCATCATGTGCAGGGCAACCATCATGTTGGTACCACATTATTCGGTGAATGTTCAATGGTACATCTTGTTATAATGTTTTGTACGATTATGTTGTCATCTATGATATCGCCGCACACGTTTATTGACCACCGTCGTTGATGCTCAACTTCTCTTAACCAGCATGAATTTTCGACTGATTAGTAATGCGCCAATTTACTTTCCCATAATTGAATAGTTTATTATTGAGAGCGCATGTCCATATTCTGGAGAAAATTAAGTTATGTTCATTAAAGGTAGACAGTTATAGGTAATCCAAACTTCAGGTTATAGGTTTCGAAAAAACATCAAAAGTGTCTTTTGATATCTCCTATCAATTTGGATTGATAAAATCGAATAAACATTATTTCGAAGAAAATTCGGAAGTTTTCATTGCCTGGTGTCATATTTTTAAAAATGAGCATACATTCTTTCTATAATGAACGATTTAATTAGTAAAACTTGTCTCGTGACCAGCTCGTCCGCTCGACTGAACACCGTTTAATTACTTTCTTTGGATAATCAATTCGGAAATGATAAGAAGTTTACGGGCTTCAACAGTTCGACCATTGCAGTGATATGTTGATGCAAGCGGACACCACTTTGAGCATTTCTCATAATATAAGAATCATCGTTTTACGCCTTTATTTAACATCGAATGACCTTCTACTATAGGTTGCTGAAATCATGTAAACATACATTATTTTCCGAGGATAAAAAAGTATAGTACGCCACTTAAAAACAGAGTTGGGCATTATTCGAATTGTTTCGAATAAATATTTATCTCAAATAATTATCCGAACAAGTTGTTTTTAGTTGAATATTTAATCTGGATAATAATTGTTCGTTATTCGTAACAAATTATTCTCTCCATTTATTCGAATAGTTCATCATTATTCATTCCCTCTATTTATTCGAATTATTTATTCGAATAACGATTGCAAAATTATTCGAATCACAAATACTACTGGTATTTTTAATTGGTGATTGTTTTCATTTCCACTTCTTCTGCTGTTGACATTGTATTATTATTTATTATTATTTAAATTTAAATTTCGGCCTCACGGCCAAGAAATTGGAAGTTGGTTACAATTTTTTCCTACTTCTTCCTATCACCGAGCTTCTCACTCATCCGTCCATGCCTTGTACTTATTCTAACTTATGTTATGTGTTATATACGGAATCTAGCCTCCAGATGTATGCTATTCTACTGTTTATTCGCTCTAATCTAACTCTAAATTCAGTGACTAGTTATAATACTAATCGTCGCTTAAATTGTACTCTTTATTCTTTGGTATCACCTTCTTCCTCCTTCCTTATTCTTTCCACCTTCCTCAACCATTTCACTACTTGCTCCGTTCCTTCATCACTTAGAATCTTTTCCACTGTTAAGTTTGTCCTTTCCATACCATTGCAGTCTTCTACGAGGTGTTTTAATGTCCCGATATCCATTTCACAAATTTTACATTTTCTTTCTTGTTCTGTCCTCCAGTATCTATTTCCCTCCTCCACGTTACCACATCTCACCCTGGCTATAGTGCTTTGGTTTCCTCTTGCACCTTTCCTTTTCAGATACCTGGGCATTCTACTATCCGTAATATATTTATATATCCTATTGCATTTTGAGTTTCTTATTTTATTATATTGCAACTGTTTCTCGACATCTCCATCTCTTCCTTTTAGTATCTCTATTATTGCCCTCCCTTCCTTTTTATCCTGCTCTACACCTTGCTGACTATATCCATTTCTATTTATATAACCTAACCTTTCCTTGCTGTTTCTCGTATTACAGCCCTTTTCTCGCTTTTCCCGTAGACTTTCCGTCACCAGACATCTTCCTTTCGCTTCTTCTAGTCTTTCCTCGAATCTGAACGCTCTTGTGCCTGCTCTAATCCTTAACTTTTCTCTTTTAGTCTCCTCTAGTACCAGGTAATCAGGCGTCGTTTTGTCCAGGTTCAAACACCATTTTATATATTGAATCTGCACCTTCTCCATCACTTCCCTTTCCTGCCACCCGAATAGCTCAACTCCATACATCATTACCCCTACCACCAAGCAGTCAAATAAAAACATTCTCTTCATAAAATCATTTTTAAATAGTCTTTTACCTAAGCTCCAAACCAGTCCTACCATTGCATTCGCTACTTTGGCCCTTTCTCTCACATGGCTTGTTATATTCCCATTCCTCTGCATTCTTACTCCTAGGTATTTATATTCTTTTACTGTTTCCAATTTCTCTTTATTCCACATCCATTGGGTCCTCCTTCTCCTTCCTCCACCCTTGCTGAATATCATAATCTTTGATTTCGTCGCGTTTAATTCCAACTTTTTTCCCCTCAGGTATATCTCCAGTCTTATCAGCATCTCTTTCATATCCTCTGCTCTTTCCGCTACCAGAACCACGTCGTCCGCATATCCTAATGTCCAAAACTTTAATCCTCCTACCTTATCCTCCCTCCTACCCTTCCTCTTTCCATTTCCTTTTCCAGATCCAACAAAAATATTGAGAACAGAACTGGGCTTAACACGCACCCTTGCCTAACACCTTTCTCGGTCCAAAACTCCTCCGATTCTATCTCTCCCACTCTAACTACATTTATAACTTCCTTATACACTTCTTTTAATCTCTCTATAAGCCCTGTTCTTATTCCCCTCCTTTCCATGCATTCCCATAGTTTTCTTCTATCAACACTATCAAACGCAGCTTTTAGGTCCATGAAGAACGTAAACAATTTCCCGCCTGTTTTACTTATCTCCCTTTCCACTACGTGGTATAATACATATACATTATCTATTGTTCCCCTACCTTTACGGAACCCTGCCTGCGTCTCACTTAATATTCCTTTGGCTTGTATGTCATCCACTATTCTTTGATTTAAAATCGCTGCATACACTTTATATGCCGTGTCCAATAAGGTGATACCTCTATAGCTGCTTACCTCATTTATATTACCCTTCTTAAATAATGGAATTATCATCCCTTTCCTCCAGTCTCTTGGCAATCCGTAGCCGTTCCATACCTTCTTTATAATTTCTATTAGTTTCGTCCTTACTTCTCCAGCACTATATAACCAGGCCTCACCCGTAATTCCGTCCTCCCCAGCCGCTTTCTTCTTTTTTAGCCTGTTTATCTGGTTCACGATTTCCTCGTCTGTTAGTTCCTTCTCATTATACTCTGTATCTATCTTTTTTCTTTTGTCCATTATTATCCTATCCTCACAGCCCCCTAACAGCTTTATAAAGTGCTGCCTCCATTCATCTATACTACACTTTGACCCCATCTCTTTTCTCTTCCTCCTTCTCTTGTTTATGACTTTCCAAAGCTGTGAGATTGTCTTTGCTTCTTTAGATTACTTAAGAGTTTTCTCCCTACTCTCTTTCATCTTGTTCTCTTTCAGTTCTCTCATCTTTCTCTTCATTTCCAGATATTCCTCCTTTGTTGACTTCTCCCTTTTCCACTTTCTGTACACGATCTTGACTTTTCTTTTCATTGCTTTACATTGCCTGTCCCACCATTCTGTATACCCTATTGCTTTTTCTTTCCATGTAACCCTCCTCTTTACTATGCTATGTTTTACGTATTCTTTTAATTCTGTCCATGCATCTTGTACTTCAGTCTTGTGACTTTCATATATTTTACATTTCTCCCTATACTCCCCAATACTTTTCACGTCCCACATCATAATTTCCTTCTCTGTCTCCGCTTTCCTTGTCCCTCTTCTCTCCTCATACTCTCCCTGCCATATTACTTTCAGTGGCATATGATGTGATTCCGTTCTCTCTTCTACTGTAAATCTCTTTATTCTATCCCATCCTTCATTATTTGTCAACACATAGTTGATTACCGTGCCACCTTGTTTGCCTACAAACGTATATTCACCATCCCCGTTACCGTCCTCGTTTCCATTCAGGATATCCCATCCCCTTTCTTCTATCATTTCCATTAACTTAATGCCTTTTGCATTAGTCATTTTATTCTTGGACTTCCGCCTATTACATCCACTCTCTATCTTTTCTTCCGAGTTCCCACCTTCTGCACCTACTCTGGCGTTAAAGTCTCCTCCCACTAGCAGAATTCCCTCTTTCTCCTGTATATTCTTTTGCATTTCCCTCACTAGCTCTGCCACGCCTCCTCCCTAATAGACTGCCCATATATCCCAGTTTTCTCCATTTACTCTCATTTGTCTTTTCACTATACCTTCTTCTTCTTTACCCACCTCCTTCTCTCTTCCCCATTCCTGTCTTACACCTGTTATAACCCCCCCCCCCCCCCCCCCCCGCTCTTCCCTTTTTCCATAATCTTTGGCTGGCTGACACTGCCATATAAACCCTTTGGGTAATTTACTTTGGAGTTTTTCCCATGTGCCTTCTTCAACCCACGTTTCCACTAGGCCTACAAAATCGTGTTCCTCTACATATTCCCAGAATTCGCTATCTTTTCCTATTAGTCCAGCCACGTTCCAGAATAGTATCCTTCCACGTCTTATTGACCTCCTTTTCTCTTCCTTCTTCTCTGTCTGTGTTTTCTGTTTTGATCCGCGAGGCCTTTCTAAAAATTTTCTCCCCTTTCACCTCTCCCTCCATGCCACCTTATCCACTTCCCATCTATTCTTATTTTTTGGTATCCTATCTTAACTGATCTTCCATTATTCTTTTCTGATTTTGCTCTTATTACCAGTTCTTGCTGAATTTTCCTTTCCTTATGGGTAAGGTCCTGCTCTATAAATATTTCTTTCCCTTTCAGTCTATTTTTACTTTTCATAATTCTCATCTTGCTTTCCCATTTATCTACCCTAGCGATTAACATTGCTTTCTTTTCTCCACGCACATTTCTAACCCAATCAAAGTCGCATTGTACTTCCAATTCCTTTGCGCAGAAGTTTTTAATTTGCTCCTTTATGTCTCCTTTTCTCACTCTTAGCCCTCTTATTACGATATTATTTTTCCTTTGCATTCTATCTTGTGATTCTAACAATGATTCTAACGTCTCTATTCTCCCCTCTATCACCTTTGCTCCATCCGGCCCTACTTCCCCTCGCCCCTTTTCTAGCATGTCAACTCTATTCCCCAGCTTTCTAATTTCCTCCTTTAGCTCCACTCTTTCTTCTTCCCATTCTTTCTCTTTTCTTTTGAGCTCCTCTCTTATTTCCTGTTTAATTTCTTCTTTCATATTTCTCATTTCTATCCATATTTCTTTCAGCATATCCATAATTCCACTCTCTCTATCCAGCTTACTTGTATTTTCATAATCTATCGGTCCTCCCTCCTCATATGTGTCCTCCTGGATTATACGTGAGTCTTCTTTGTCCCTCCTCTTCTCTCGATTCAAGAATTTCTCCAATTCACTTTCTATTTTCGTTGGTGTTCCTTTTCCTTTACTTATTTTGGCCCCCCTTCTATTCTTTACCTTACCTACCAACTCCGCTACCTTCCTTACCGATCTATTTCTTTCTGCCATTATGTATATTAGCCTTACCTAAGCTCTATCTCTAGTTACCCGTACAAAACTCTGTGTTCTTCGTACAAATATCGAATATCTTCCCTTCCCCTTATTTCCACCTCTACTAATTTTCTTTCTATAGTACACCGCAACCATACGCACACACTCCTAACCAAGTCCCACTGTTGACATTGTATCTATGTTTATTTCTTGACTATATCCTTCTGCATCATAACAAAAAAAAGAAAAAAGAAATAAATTTTTATCCGAATAAATTCTTATACGAATAAATTTTTAACTCGAATAAATTCTTATTTGGATAAATTCTTGTTCGTAAGTGACCAACAAAATTTTATTCGTTACTCTTATCCATCACCTGTTATCCAAATAAAATTTTGCCTAACACTGTTTAAAAAAGTAAGGTTCACATTGAAATCTCCGAAAACCCTCCACATACAAAAAAAAATCATTACTGCTATGTTATGGCATCCTTGATACCATACAGCGTTTGAGAATTAATTTTTTTCATGTCTCTAAAAATAACGGAGATAATTAAGGTAATCAAAGTTATTGGACTACCCTATATTACTGCAGCTTTTGCGGAAAACGCCCAAGGGCGTTTGAATAACGCACTTAATATGTTGGTTTACCGACTTTCCGCACGTGAGGTACATTAGGTAGAATTCAACCTTTATTATTCACTGCTGTAAAAGAAAATTTTGAGGATAGATGAACGTACACAGTCTTCGTTATATCCAGTGTCAGTATTGCCAAGTTTGTAAGATAACCTTACATCACGTGCAGAAGGTTGATAAACAGATTTGAACGCCCATAGGCGTTTACAGCACGGAATGGAGTAACATGTGGAGCGTAGAAGACAGACTGTTATGTTTTTTACAAAAACTTTTCTATTTTTTAATATTTATACACTTTCCTATGGTAGTTCTGAAAATCATTTTTTTATGATTGCCCTGCTGGTTTTCTTCCAGTTATACAAGAGTCAATCTATTTTCAAAACTAAAAGTAATCTGTGTATCCGATAAAACCAGTAAAAAAATAATTTTCTCTGGAACTTAAGGCACATTGAAAATAACAGTATATTTTTTAACCGTATTCTTGTATAAAACCGCGGTTTTTATGTTATTTAATTTATTACAGTGTACGAGAAAATCCCTTTTTATGTAGAATGATCGAAAAGTGTAGAGACAGGTAGTATACATAATACATGAAAAAGACTGTCACAGTATGGACTAACAACTCATTTTAAATATACTCGAATAATAATGAAACGCTAAATTAAAGCAGTTTGAGTGTTTATAAACTGACCTAGCGACCTGTAAACACTGTTTTTGAAACTATTAGGACAGTCGGGAAAAAAGTCCAATTTAAGGTTATTTAATGTCCAATTTAAAAGTCCAATTTAATGTTATTAAGCCCCGTCTATACTAGCAAACAACTTGCAACATTTATTGCGAGAGTTGATGTCAGCGCCGTGTAGTAGACACGCCCGAGAGTGAAGCACAGGAAGTTCAGTTTGCTTGCGTTAGGTGATCTGACAATGAGCAAGTTAAAACTCTGGTAGTGTAAACACCTGGCAATCCTTTCTCTGAGAGTTTGATTTTATTTCCAAACGTACTGGAACTTTCACAACTATTTACAGGTAATAATTTGAGCAAAAAACTGCAGTAGTGTAAACACCCATGCAAGTTTATTGACTAGTAACTATGGTAAGATGTTTGCTAGTGTAGATGGGGCTTCAGGCATACAGATACTTGGAGCAGGATACAGATACTGGATACTGAGAAAAGCTTTGCAGCATATACTCTCCATTTTCTTTTAAGTGTAAATTTAATACAGTTTTAGAAATATGTTCTTCAATTTCGGAATGATAATATAGAGCAGTGTTTCCCAAAGTGGGCTTCGCAAGATAAGGTGTCCTTTAATTAAATTTACTGGTGTTCAAGTGGCAGCAACATTTTTCTCATTAATATTCTAGTTATTAATTTTTTTTCACAACAATTAAAAACAGAGTTACTTTTTATTTTGATGTTTAATTTATTATGTTTTTTAGACGAGTAAATTTTTGTACTATAACAATTTTTGTTTTATTTAATGTCTTATTAAAATTAGGGTGGCAGGGGTTGTCCGTAAAATATAGGTATGAGTTCCATGATTTTCGGAAAAAACCTATAAGGGTTCTGCAACAAAATAAGTTTGGGAACCACTAATATAGAGTTTTCGATTGACTTGTAAGCTAATAACCCAAAACACAGTACAACTGCCCATGACAAATGAAATTTGGTACAATCTCTTAGTTACCAAGATAATTGCGATTTTCATAAAGTCTAATTTTTCTAATAGTAATCACACTTGTTTCAGATTTAAGAACAATCTGCGAATAACACATTAATTATCCAAAGTTGTAGTACTAATAATAAGTAAATAGTACTCATAAAATTACTATGTAATCTATAGCCTTGAAAATTATACGCTATGTGTAATGTAATATTAGTGTACTCTTTATGGAAATTGATTTATAGTTCTATATAAATTTATTTAATAAAAATGAAAAATTAAATGATTACTTCTTAAATAAACTGAACAATATTTTTTGTTTTTATCTGCATAAACGTTGTACTTAAATCATGAGAACAGTTATTTTATGGCATAAAACTTTTTTAAGTACATTTTTTATTGAAAAAATTTTTAAATATTAATTGTTTGCTTCCCTATAACAATAGAAATATGACAATACTAGATCCAGTGTCTGCTGCACATTTTACGATAATTATTCCGAAATAAGCTGAATCTTGAAGACTATGTTCGCTTAAAGAAAAAAAAATTACGTTGAGAAGTACTTAAAAGTAATTAAAGAAAAGAAATTTAAACAATTAGATCAAAGTTACACATTGTATAATATTCAGTGATATTTAGAAACTGATAACTAGGAAGAAAATCGTTAAAATCAGAATGGTCGGTGTTTGTAATCCAAGAGGTTAGAGTACGGAGAAAATGAGAAAATAAGAAGGAAAAGGACAACGTAGATGAGTTTCGGAAGATCTGGAAGGTGGAGAAAGAGGAAAGAGGAAGAAGAGCAGTTGGAGGAGGTTCGAGGTAAAGCTGCTACGAGACCGATAAAGCGTCAGACCCGTAATAAGAGCTGGCAGAAAGTTAACTGAACCCTGACGCCGAGCCTGAAGAGGGCCACGATGCCGAGGGTTCCGAGAACATCGTATCCTCTCCAAGAAGTCCATACTCGACCCCGCTCTTTTGCTTTCCGTTTCTTTCCTTTTCTAAATACTTATTTCTTTCTTTGTCTCGCTTCCCCCGTTTTCTCATCTCTGACGTTTCATTTTCTTGACTTTTCTTCTCTGCGATCTACCATTTTCTTTCTTCAGGGCCGACCATTTAAAAATGTACATAAAATGAGGACCTCAAAACCGAAATTATTTTGGTGTCAACGCTATTTCAGTTAGATTATTGTTGGAAACCAGATCCGAGATCAAACTCGGTGTTATAGAAACTTTAATTAATTTCTTAAACTATGTACAAGTTTATCATTTATTCTCGACTTCTTGCAAGGCTAACGGATACAAATAGAAGTTTATGCTACGAGGTCCGGACTACTTCTGATTTCGGCGAAGGGAAGCGCAATTCTCGTTGACTTTTAACAAAGTTTCTGTTGGTTTGTTCGAAAGTGGAGGAGGTTTCTTTTTTAGAATGTGAAAATATACGTTTACAAGCTCTGCGTTGCAGAATAAGATCCTGGCAATAATTTATGAGGTGTAAGGCCCTTGGAGATGTTCTACGGTACGGTCTAGAACCGTCATGGCCATCCGCAGCGCAGCCCTGCTCCGGCCTTCCCCTACTCTAGATCCGTTCCCTTCGTTTCAGTTCCCTCCAGTTTCCCCTCGGTCCATCGTCGTCAGAGATCACAGTTTGTATGAGGAGAATTGATTCAGAGTAGGGGTAGGCCGGAGTGGGGCTGCGCTCCGGATGGCCATGACGGGTCTAGAATATCTTACTACTGCATGTCACCGTGAAGCTTTCCAGGTGCGTTGGGACCTCCAACATCATACCAAAAGTGGAATAGTACGGGACCCGAAATTCATACTAGTATTCTCCGGTTTTCGTTCATTCAATTTTACCTGCGTATAATTTCTCATACATTACGCTGGTATAAACCACTGGTATAGACTACCGTCCATAAGTCTTCGTGCATTGTGCAAAGGCAAAAAATGATGTCTGAACATCATTATATGCTGAATGTATTTGAATAAAGTTCTATTAGTTAATGTTCCTGATATTGAAATTGAATAAAACTATTACCTCGAAATGTATGCTTAAATGTATGTTAAAATTTTAATATTACTATTATATACTATTATACAAATTAACTTTTATGCACTGTTCAGATACATAAGAAAGAGATCGACATTGTTACCATGATCAACCAATTCACATTATGCTTGTCGAGATACATTGAATAGAATTACAATATTAGCAAGTCTATATGCAGATAATGTTGATCTTTTTTCCGGACACTTATCTTCATTAAAAAATAATGTCTGTAACTTCTTGCATACTCAAAACAGGAACACGTCCTAACAAATTTTGTAATCATCATTGTATATATCTTATTAGGCGCTTGCCTGTGTAATAGTAGTAATAATAATATTCTTTTTGTCGACGAACTCGTCGTGTGGAGAAGTAACGGCAGCCACTTGTGATAATCTAGCGACCAATATGTAAAATATTTATTTGTCTATTTCCTTTTATTCTTTTCGTAATTGTAACGAGAGATCTGCTTTGACTTTGAACACTTTGGTCTAACCTTTTTATGTAGTTCATCCCACAATTTTTCGATAAAATTTAGATCGGGCGACTGTGGCAGCCAATGCATAATTTTTCGGTCATTACTCGGTTATAATTATTTTAAATCGTTTTTATTCGAAATCTTTCGTTTTTATTAAATCATTATTGCCTGCCGTCTGCAGACAAATACACGTCGTTTAATCCCGGAAATCTGAAGCTTTGATTCATTCCTCCACAATACCTTACCCAACCTAATGTAATCCAATATACATGTGTAATGTATGTACTAGCCTGTGTTTGTTGCTTAGTACGCTTTGCTTGTAAGTTGACGATATTATAGTATGACATTACACACTAAAACTTTTGTGTACAAAGTACTTTTTACCCCAAAAAATGGTCGTCCAATTAAACTGCTAATTGTTTCTGGTCCACCCTGTACACTTTTCAAAATGTAAACATCTCTCAACTCTCTCAACCTCAATCTAAACTATGTACTCGCAAAAAGTTAATTCGGCGTGTGAGGTACATGTAGAGACTTCGATAATATATTTCGAAGAGTAATATTACTACTTTTTTTTCTATTATAATACTTTTTCCAGTATTTTAAATGTTAAGATTATTATAACAATTATTGTCAGAATACCTTGAAGAAATATATGTTAGCGTTAAGCGTGAATGTCGAGCGGAACTATGAAAGCCCCTGGAACATCTGTAATCATATTATTGTAAATTTGTGTATGTATACCGTTACGGCTCAATAAACAATCATTATCATTATCGTTATTTCGAAGAGTATGTGTACAGAACAGTCTCTTTAAATTCGCCTCAACGCTAACAATTTTATAGTACGGGCACTAAAACTAGGCAACTCAAGATTGCTTGTCGCTGTACAGACAAATTAAAACAAGACACATGCAATGTTCTGCTTCGAAAATCTTATCATTTCGAAAATTAGAAAGAAAATGAAAAATAATGAACATCGTAAGCTCATGCGCATAGTAAAGAACATTTAACAAAATTAAAAACGGGATGAGACCTTCAAGTGCCTAGTTGCTGTGTCTCTGCGGTAGTATTCATTATACACAATGGCGAATCAACGCAAAGACATACGAAAAGCAAACTCGATGTCTTCCAAAAATAAAAAAAAAAGAGACAAAATGTTTTGTACATCTAAAATTTTGTTTACTAATAAAGAATGCGTAATAATAATAACAATTCAAAATAAATGAGAATTTTTTAGGTCAATTGTAATATACTAATACTTTATATAACACCAACTGAATCATACACCAACATTTTTGCACATCGCAAACCTTCTTCGCGCGTCTGCCTGTGACTGATTTATTTTGGCTCTTTTTTGTATATTTTTTCTACTTCAAGAAACTCCGGATGCATCAGAAATCCCTTTAAAAACCTAGCGAACTACGTTGTACGAGTTCAGTGTGTTGCTTTAGCTCAGTATCGAAGTAGCTCTGTCCGAACGAACTTGTATCAAGTTTATAATAAAACATCTTCATCAAAACTTGCTAGTCTGAATATTCTGTGCAATCGCCAGTCCATTATACATGCTTCTCTTTCCTCGTATCCCTTTACGTTTGTTTTCGGGTTTTATCAGTAGTTTCTTCATCAATGAATATCCTCGAAGTTTAACTTCCTATAGTCGTCTGTTTATTGTTGCCACTGCGAGTGAATTATTCCTATTCTTATTGACTTCTGCCGTAATTTTTAGTGCAGTCACTCATCTGTTTTGTCTGCTGGATTTGTATATGGCAATTGTCAGCATCTGTTGTTTTCCTTGACTGACCTAACCTTTCTTCAATTTTAATGACCTTTTTTTGTTTTTACCGCAACTTGCTGAACTGAATATGTCTTCTTTGCAAATGTTATACTGGAGGATCGATTTTCTACTAATAATTCTTTTCTTGAACGCAAAATTGTTCTCATATGCATTATTAAACTAATACTGAATGGAGCGAATGAGTGCATAATTTTATTTTCATGTTTATCTCCAATAAAAGACTGAAACTGAATATGTGACTACAAATATACAAATTAACTGCTTTATAAAGCAAAGAACAAACAGACAATGATTATACTCTTTCTGCTTAATTTTAATTTTCGTTATTTATCCTGCTGATTTGTAAGTAAATATCCTCTCTGCATGAACGCAACATACTGCGTTACGACAAGATCAAAAGATAGTATCGGTTATCTAAGATACGTCCGTAATTTTAAACAGTAAATACTAGTATTTTAGAAACTACGTTGAATTGGAAACGTGGTTTTGGAAAGTTGAACGATTTCAAGGGAGACATGGAGATATGTAGAAGAAATTCTTCAGGTTAAGCTGACAAAGCCATTTCAAAGTTAGTTCTGTTTTCCTAAATGGTGCATAGTGTTAGTGTACCAAATATGAGATATGTACCTAATATGACATCCCGTGCTATTTAGATAAGGAAGTGCTGAAATGTTGTAGGAGTCATCAGAAATATTAGAACATGGTAACATCGCCCATATGCGATTGGCATTTTCACCAAAGCAATTTTTTTTATTTATATATACTTCTAACGTTGCTTTCATATCTACAGTCATTAGAAACGCGGTACACTTGTTCGCTTACATACTAAGGGCTCATATGTACATACATTCATATAGTATGTATAATATTAACACGTTGAGTGCCACAGTGAAAACAGCCATACCTAATCAGACGCAATATAATTTACTATTTCTTATATAAATCATAAAGAAAAAAAATATTTAAGTAGATAATCGTGTTCTCCTGTTCCTACATTATTGGTTGAGTATAAAGTTTGCTCAGAATTTTGTGACAATCAATAGTTACTTAATTCAATTAAATTTGAGGTGCCGGTCACCGGTGACTCCCACGGCATTCAATGTGCTAATACTGATCCTTATCCTTACATACTACTTAATTACTCCGTGGATGTTTTCTTATATTTAGAAGTTACAATTTTTGGTACACTTTTGTGGTGAATGGATATTGTATGAGTTTCGTTAAGTGTTTTTCGGAATTTAGAATGCTGTTCAAGTCTTTAAGAAAGTCTGTGTCCACTCTAGCATGATCATAGTTTTTACATTCTAATATTATGTGTCTGGTAGTAATTGGGATTGTGCATTGCTTGCATATGGGTGGGTCACGTTTATCTAAAAGGTGTGAATGTATCAGTGATGCGTGGCCTATCCTAATTCTGCTGATTACGGTTTGAACTGTGTGATTTGAAAAATTTGGAAATTTTTGCCATCCTATATCTCCCCCCTGTGGTTGGTATTTTTCAGAGTACTTTTCTTGTAGTGTTTCGAAGTTGTTTCGAAACAACGCCATTGGGTTTGTTTTTTTATCCTTTCTAGTTTTTCCAGTTGTGCACGTTGACACTCTGTACACAATTAAAGGTAAGTTATTTAATCAATTTCATCATTAGCTTAGAGTCTCAATATTATCAACCAATTCTTTTTCTGTTTAGATGAAACTGTAATAAGCTACTTTCAGATTAATCTGACTCTTCTGTTGGAACCCAAGATGTTTTAAGTATGAGACCCTATGTTGATCCTAATATGAGGTACCTAAAAAACACGTTAAGAAAATTCAGAACAGGGAAGAACTACTGACAAGAAAGAAGAACTCATTTGGGAGAGCTCAAGATCAGAATTTGATGAAAACGACGCAGAATGTTCATTTTGTTCCTGTCTTTATTCTAACAATCACGGTGGTGAACAGTGAGTTCAAAACACCAAGTGTTACAGCTGGGCTCATGAATTCTGCGGTGCTATAGACGTCTTTTTGTAAGTTCAAATTCCCTTAAAAAAGCAAAAAATGGGTGATTTTGAAACATTTTTAATTCAAAATGACAGGGTCTCATACTAGGAACTCCTTTTCAAAACTACTAATTCTGTACTCGTTACTATTCTCTCTATTTTTTTTTATAAATATGCATAAATAAATCTTACTTATGTATAAATAAATCATGAACATAATAGCGAGATACTTTTAGTTTTGTTCCTTTCTACTACCCGCTCTTAAACAAAACATAAATGGAGTCTCATATTCAATACACTTACTTTAGTATATTTTTCCAACTGAATGATAGAGCGTATCGGGACTAGTTCAATGATACCGTTGCATGATTTTACAGACAGCTTGAAAATAACATGACAAAGAGTGACTGTATTCTAATGTAGACACCATTTGTATACATTGTTATAAATGCCTCACATGTTACTTAATGTCCATTCAAATGCTCAAATTATGTGTTACTTTTAAAACGGGTCATCATTTGCATCAGATATACAGGATGTGCCAGGTTTTTACCGCAGTAATGTACCAGTATGTTCCACCAGCAGAAATAAGCAACAAATGTTGTACAATCATATGCCCGTATATGTTTTATTAAAGAATTATAACGAAAATATGAAATATAGTAACGATATGGTACAACGTGAGGGTAGTTCGATAGTACATTAGTTAATTTATTTTTAAAGCTATGATTAATCATTGCATTCGATCCGGCAAACGATGTAGTTTTCGTTTATCGTCAGACTGCTGATGTTTATGCAACTACATACACTTAGCTGTCGATATGTTTTCGTTAAATGTATAGATACTCGTTAAAGAGACAAAATTCTGTTTTGCCGTTGAAGTGCTTTTAAAACTTCTCTTTCTTTCACCTACTATATGTAATGTTTATTTGTCACGTTTTTATGTATGTTAAACTGCAGAAATATCTACAGCCTATTAGTAGATTATTAATATTTTTACATATCAAAATCCTGACAATTTTCATCAATACAAATGAATTTACAGTTCTATGAATTTCACGCTCATTCTATTCCATTTTAATGAATATGTTATTAATTCTTTGTCCAGACTTTCATCGACGCTCTCATGCGACTAACATGCTTCAAAAATGCATTAGGCAAATATCATTCAACTGTTCTTACCCTATTCTATATAAGAACACTTTGTTACTGCACATTTCATATTTTTATTATAACTTTCTAGCAAAGTACGTATGGGTGCATGTTTATTTAACACTTTTTACTTATTTCCTCTAATAAAATACACTGACACGATTTGGCGGAGGAAACCTTGGACACCCTGCATACAGATTAAGTCACGAACTATGTAACACACAAATATCACTGTTACGCTTACAGGTAAGACGCAGTCTGCCTGAGAAAGCAGTTCCACTATTCACGACGCTAATTAATAACGGAAAACGTTTTTCATCAAGGTGATATTTTAAGAAATTCCAAGATCATCGTATTTTTTAGACAGAGCCACATACTTTTGCTGCTACAGCATTATAGCTGAAAAAACAAATCAAACCACGTATGATACGTTGATCACGAGCTGGCGTTCCGAGCAAGATACGTGTTTACTTATCAGTAGTTTCTAATAAACGTCGGAAGATCATGCTTGTGTTATCAGTGATTTATAAACAACATAAGATCGTATATATTCATTTGTTACGACAAGCTACAGGAGTCATAAAATATTCCAAATGAAATCACCTTATCTGGTTGCCGGTTACTAGGCGCAAAAGCGGTGGACGATGCTCCTGGATAGTGATGGGATTGATACGATACCTATTGATGATACTCAAACAATTCGATACCTAAGTACTCAGTGGGAAGTATCGATAGGTATCAAAAACTCGAATACTCGGTATCAGTTTTCAATACCAATTCCTCTTGGAACGATACCTATCAATACCAATCCTATGGCGACCAAGTAGGTATCGATACCATAAACAAATGAATCGACATCGTCGGGTCGTTCAAATGTTGGAATCTTCACAGCACTCTGTAAAGTTGCGGAGTGGCTCAAATTACACTTTGCGAATATAAACATCAGTCTCGAAAGGAAGTATTAAATCGGTACCGATACTTTCGTAGAAGTATCAAACAAGTATCGATGCTTTTGTATAAGTATCGAAGTGGTGTTGATTCTTTTTAATACCTACGTGTTTGATATTACTCGATACCAGATCGAAATTCGTAGCGGTATTAATTCCAACACTACTCCTGGAAATATGTAACGCAATAAATGGAGGCACAACAAAATTCCGGTATAGCGAGATCGTTGTTAGTCTTTTGCATAATTCTACTTCCCCTTTTCCTTCTCTTTTTCCTTCTCTATCTCCTTCTTCCTCTTCATCTCCTTCTTGTTCTTCTTCCTCTTCATCTTCTTCTTGTCCTTCTTCTCCTTTTTCTTCTTCACTCTTGTTCTTTCTTCTTCATTCTTCTTCTCCTTCTCTTTCCTTTTCACTCTTCCTTTTCTTATCCTTCTTCACTCAACTTCTTCTGGTCTTCATTCTTCACTGTTCATCTTCTTCTGTTTCTTCTTCACTCTTCTTCTTCTTCTTCGCATGTTACTCAACAACGACAGTTAAAGTCATGTAGCCGGAGGACCTACATATTAGCAACGGTGTGTTGTTAACCGTTTAAGGTCCGTAGCCGGGATTTTCCCGGGAAAGCAATTTTATCGCTGTGATTTCAAACCGGGATATTTCCGGCGCGCGACTCCTTCGCTCGTAGATCTAATAAAGATCGATCAATATTCTGACACACTGCAGTTATTTCTAGTTTGGAAATATAACAGACCAATAACCATGTTAAGCACTTTGTGCTTATCAGATTTGCAAATATACTAGAAAGTAAACCGAGAGTGGTTAATCAGTATAATAAATTTATGGAAGACGCGGATAAGGAAAATCAGTATGGTATACCTTACCCATTGTTACGTAAATATCCTAAGTGGTGAAGAAAGCTGTTCTTTTGAGGACCACAAACATGTGTTAGAAATAGTTATATTTTACAGGAAGGATCAGTAAAAATACGAAACAAAATGATGACTCTGAAGTTCAGAAGGAAATTGATGAATCAGTTCGTGGCAAGGTTTTGATGTGGCTCTGACAGGCTGTGTGGTAGGACAACCAATTCGAATACAAAAAAAAAATTGAACAGTAAACTACATACACTGCGATGAAATGAAGGGGGCTAAAGGAAAGAGTGCATTGTCTGCTCCAACAGAAAAAATCAACGTGAAAGACGAAAATCTGGGTGTCATTGATCATCTTGTAATCGAAAATCTGGCTTTTACGTTCTAAAGGAACTTATAAAACCTAATTTTACAATAAAATATATTTAAAAATGTTATACTTCGCTGATATGCAAAATTGATTCGTAACACCTTAATCCATTACCTTTTTCACACGGTAAAAATTAAAAAGATCAATGACATGGACTCTACCTGGCCGTTCCGGACCGGAAAGGATTAAGAGAACTCGAAGGCAGATAGACTTATTTATAACTAGCCTGAGGATTGTTTTAGATCTGTATGTTGAATGTATGGTTTGATGAGTGGGTATCAGATATTAGCCACCAATTCGAGGTAGTATGGCTATTGAACACCATAGAATTAATTATTTGGAAGGGATACGAAAGAATGTTCAAGGGTAGCAGACGAGGTAACGTCGTACAGCTATTCTTTAGGGAAAAGGGCATCTTTCCTGAAGAACTTGGTCAGAGAATGGAGAAGGCTCCCTCACCTTCTGGCTAGAGGACTGCGAAGAAGAGTATGGTACTTATCCCAGAAGCGTCAAGAAACGAGTTTATAAGTTTTTATCCTGATCATCCTCTTAATTCCTAATATACAATTTTAGGCGAATTCAGAACCATTAATTTCGTATTCTCTGTTGCCTGTTTGTCATTTATTTCTACAGTCACTGCTGCATCTGCGGATTTGCGTTGATCTGTGGGACCCTTCACTGTATTATCTCAATAATCGAACGTAATGTCATCAGCCTTAGAAAGTTATTTAAAGGTCAACATATTACATCTGACTGAATTGATCTTTTTATCAGCTACAGCATTGTTACAACGTAACTGTGTTACTCCAGTAAGAAAACATCTATGACGCTTCAAAAAAAAGAAATAACCTTGAGAAAAAATTTGGTTTTATCACTATATTTCTTTTTACGAACGATGCAAATTCTTTCCTCTCGATATTTTGTCGATTTTTGTTTGCCTTAAAATGTAACAGTGATATTTACGTGTTTTGTTTTTCCAGTTCAACCTGTATACAATATAAAATGCGTATGCAGTATAGTTATGATACTGTGTATATGTATACAAAAAATTTAATATAAGTACATAAAATATGCACATTTCACCGGTATTCACATATGTTAACTTTTATGGATATTCTGGGTCCCGGTATAAATCTCTGCATTAAACAGGCAACCTATTTGTAAATTAGAGAAAAGAAAATATACATAACTTTAAAACTTTTAAGTTTTTCATTATACGATATTGATACAATACTAGCTTCGAGGTTATCAATAGAAAATCAGTGGTATTCTTTTAACTAAAGTTTACTAGAAACTTAGTGCATGTGGTCATATTTTCAATTTAAGGGGATAGGAACATAACAGTCGAAATAAATACAAAAAGTACTGTAACAGAAATAATCGATTCAATATAAATTAACGCTTTATTAAATATATTAAAATTGCATAATGTGGTATATGAGTTTTTACAAGTATACAGTGTAAGTCACACAATTGCCACTGGCTTCCATTTCGTTTAAAATAAAAAGAAGTAGTAGGGGGAAATGTTGAATAGTATAAAAGTATCTATGTTTCTATGATCAAATTTTTCTCTTACGTTCAACGATGCGTCAGGAAAGTGCAATTTACCCTTTTCAACAGAATCATATGTTGTTTCCAAATAAAGTGATTCTTCATATCAGTATACGTATAAAAGTATTAGGGCCGAAGAGTCGAAAAATAAATACTTCTCGAAACATTTGGAATGTTTGCATTAGTTTGTCGTTTATTCAAAGGGATGCATAAATATTCCACTGTCGCATAATAGTCTTTACAAAGTTTTTTCATGCTTTCTAAACGAGCACAAGGCACTTTTATATGTTAACACAATTGGGTGTAACTTGTTCCTTAATATCATCTACAAAAATAAATAGGCGTAAGTACGTTTTCTGTTTCAAGTAACCACACATGAAAAAATCAAAAGTATTTAAACGTGACGGTTTATTGATTGACCTTGGGTGACTATAGCCATTGAATTCAGCTTGGTGTGGACTATACGTACTTACGTACATTAAACGACATGTAATTCCATTTAAAAAAAGGTGATGACCCCGATTAAATGTACTTGACACGTCACATACAAAAAATTAAATTACGCCGAAAAGTGGCCCTCTGAAATACTTCAATTTTCCCTAACAATATGTTTCATATCACCAATATTTTCGATAGTATTCAATTGTGACGCTTTACATGCCTCATCCTGCATGCGCGTCAATAGTCCATGATGATGACCTGTGACAGACGCAACCATAACACGAAGAGTGTTGCAGATGCCGATAATGGTATATTTTCTTGCACTGATATTTTTACAGATTTAGATTTCACGGTATTTCTTCCGTTTCGTATACATTCCAAGAAAAACATCTTTCGCACCTCTTGCAGCCACACCTTTCTTCGTGTCGGAAAAGGTCAACCTTGTTACAGCATCAATCAATAATAATATGAGTTTCTATAGATATACAACTCGATTATCCGTACATATCTTGCATTTAAAAGTGCAGATGGTATAAAAATTAATAGATTCGTTGCTACAATAAATATGATTTTCCTACTTCAATTATAATTCGTGAACACTAGAACATTCAATACAGTATTTGAAGTATTGACGTACTTTATGAATGTAATACATAGTTCAATTATTTTAAACTCTTGAATAATCAATCAGACCATAGAGTTAGGCAAGCAGAACATAAAATTCTAAGAGTTTCACACTTGTTTCTGTAAGATTTTTTTAAGGGATACTTCTCTTATCCTATTAAGAAGGATGTGTCATTGCCAGTCCTTAAATAGTCATTTGATAATAATTCAGAGTAGTAAATACCTTTTAAAATATTTTAAATGCAGATCATAGTATTATGAATATAACTAATAATCTGTAGTAAAATACAGCAGTATTAACAGTTAATTACTCCACTAGTGTTAAAATAAAACGTGATAACAAAATATGTTAATAATAATTTAATGTTTCAGGTCACCTCATAAGCAATGCGGCATTTTAGGCGAAGTAAAAAAACTTTTTCTTTTTGATTACACCAATATGTTTTTCCTCGTCTTGTACTATGTTTGCCCATATTTCTCTTTACTTTTCAATTACTTTTTCATGAAATTTCCTTCTTTCTAGTATAAAAAATATCGTCACGATTTTCCATTGAAGCTTTGTAATTTTTGTAAGTTTTCTTTCGCAAAGTGTGGTCCCTGTTTGATCTGTTAAAACAATACTTTGTGACGCATAAGTAAAACTGATCTTTTGTTTCTATTGCTAACTTCGAACGATCCAATTGTAAGCAACAGCAGATCGTTGAATGAATTGAATTCAGTTTGTGAAATAACTCCTCAATACTCAGAACAGAATTTTGTTCGACAATCGCTCGCAGAATGTGATGGTACCGTTCTACATATTTTCCTGCAGGTAGGTCATCTTTGAGACTGTAATTCCCCAGGAAAAATTGTTTAAACTATCATCAGTACTAACTTACGCTGATGGTGCTCCATCCGTACGCCTCGTATACAAAGTGTTTCACTATAGGTGGTAAACGTTTTAGAGGTGATTCTACAGGCCAAAATATGTCGAAAATCAAGAGTGACAAAATTGCGGTGTAGGCTTCCTTTTTTAGTTATTGATTCTCAACACGTTGAACGTGATGGCGGCCACCGGTTACCGACACCTCAAATTTAATTTTATTAAATAATTATTGATTATTGCATAATTCTGAGCAAACTTCATATTGACACAATAATGTAGGAACAGAAGAACCCGACCGTGTACTCAACTCTTTTTCTTCTTTACGATTTATATTAACACATTGTATGCGGGCTATCTTGCGTGCTTCAACCTACGTGGCGCGGGCTATTTTTGACGATTTGACTGCGTCGAAAAAGGATTTCAAAAAATCGCTCTAATTACTAATATACTGTGAATTTTCATTTGATCTTTTTTAGATCCCAACTATGAACTGTTCCCTCGATGATATCTTACCATCAATAGATATAACTTTATAAAATACTCTTTTATGCAGGTTAAAATAAAAAAATACTAAATACTAAATTATTTGCGACTTAGAAAACAACAATCTTATACAAAACAATATATGTATTTATAACTGTAAAAATATTTCATAGTGTGATACCGCTCAAAACATTTTCCTGCATGAAGTGGTATACAACAAAACTTGCAAATGTAGCCGGTTTCGCTCCACTTCTTATGGGCCGCACACACCCGACATTGTCGTTGTGTTTTTTTCTTCCTCGTTGCTACAATTTTTTCTAATTTATGCTTGTTCACATCCATGGATATGACTTTCATTGTGAAACGTTTAGTTCGCTGGCAAATAGAGATACGCGTCCGCATTTCAACCGATGATATGTTGAAAACGTATTAGTACGTGACCCGCAGACCACCGACAATACACGAGAAACGTACTAGTATGTGTCCCGCATACAATGGGATAAAAATAGTAAATTATATCGTGTCTGATTAGGTATGACCGTTTTCACTGTGGCGTTCAACGTTTTAAAAATTCGACTCTGAAGTGCGTGTTGCACGGCAATTCTGGGTTCAGTGGCGTATGCCAGGTGTCAGGTAAAATACGCCCAGTGGCGGCGGACGCATGGCAGTTCTTACTACCGTAAACTCCGGTATAACGCGAGTTCCAACAACGCGAATTCCTACAACGCGAATTCCTACAACGCGCTAAAGATATTGCGACGACTTTGTTCATATAACGCGATTCTCGTACAACGCGCTATATAATAAAATGCGGGAATTCCCCGTTTACTTTAGTCGAACATAGCATAGCTTGTTATCTCCATGGTTACATGGCGATTTCCTAAAACGCGATTTCATACAACGCGTAACATATTAACCGCGTTATACGGGAGTCTATTGTATTATACTAAAGAGACAGAGTTTGTATCTTCGTAAAAATCTCAAAAACTACTAAACGGATTGTTATGAAATTTTCACAGTAGCTTCTTTACATTTTCCGGAGTGTTATAGGCTATATGTTATCGTGAAATAGATAATATATCGAGATAAAATACGTGGGACTATTTTTTGTCGGCGTGCTGGCGAGCTGTTCACGGGAGCATAGTTCACGCACAGCCGTTAGGTGGCAAACCTTGTCGCCCGCGCTCTCGAAAGAGAAGTCGCCCGGCCACAGGATACAAGGAAAACAACAATATTCTAAATTTTGCATTTAGAAAAGTCGTCGGCGAAGCCGTGTCCAGGGCATGCTAGTTTACCATATGGAACGCATACTTACCGGTGTAACAGAAACTGTGACTTACGATACCATATAATACGATACTACGTTTTTGCGGCAATTTATGAAAAAGCACACACGTCACGTTGTACGACATGGCAATTGTCCCGTCCGAGAGTGTCTACAGTGATCTACAGCAAAGAAGTTCAGAGACAGTTCATTGAATTGCAGTCGTATTAGTGCGAATGCAGATTCCTAGTGGTCCCCTGCAATTCTTATTATTATATTTGCAATCTTTCTGGAATATGTTCACGCCGTGCAAGAGCACCAGAAGCGTGCAAGTTACTTGCTTTAACCAAAACGAAGAATTATTTATAATTTTGACAATATTAATTTTTCGACCCATGTTTATTAGGACCTTTTTGCTCCACTTCGCAAAAATGTCTGAATTCACTTTTTAGTACTCTGTATGTATATCAGTATATTTTGTGAAAAGTAGACTAGTATTTGTTACAACTCCTTGCCATTAATCCTGCCACCTCGAATATGCCAACCTATCTCACTATAAAATATTTAGAATAGCAAAGATTTGAAGAACCCACTTAGATACATTTCAGCTCGATGAAAGTACATATATCGGCTTTTTTAAGTTACAAGACCAAACTAACGATCCTAAGTGGCTACTTATGGCACTCCCGTAGGGTCGTCTATGTACTCCACTTTCCATAGTGGCTACCTGCAGCACCCCAGCGGGCTCGTTCACAACAACCACCTTTTCTTAGTGAAAACCTATGGCACTCTCCTGGGGTCGTCCACGAACTCTATTTCCCTCCTGTAACTTATAATAAACATGCACCGAGTTGCCCGTAACTAACATTTAAAATTCAAAACTCCCATCAAGTCTGGCCTTCGCAACCGCTCATCTCTCGGTCATAACAAGGTTTGGAAGCGTGCTTTGTAAATTTTGCAGCAATCGTCACTCTTTCTGCTATTTGCATTCGAATAGATATAATTTTTCATCAAATATGTTACAGAGCTTAGAAAAAAAGGTAAAAACTGTTGAAAACGATGAATTTTAACCTCGCCGATACTGTAACTGTGAATTGAATAAGTGAATACTTTGCAATGTAAATAATGTTTTCTCTATGACAAGACATTGTCTATATTACTAAGCATTGTGAGAGTGGAGCAAGGCGAAGTAATGTGATAAGACGAAGAACCTTAAAAATTAATGGATGTACTTAATGTCAGTGTCATTTAACATTTATTCTCGCATGCATTCTATGCTCATTAGTATCCCCCTGCTACGATACATAACGCATGACATGAGGTCGCCAACTTGTGATATGACAGACGGATATCCCTACAGTGGTTCATGATAGTTTTCAAACACCAGCAATCAGAATCTGATGATACACTGAAGTCCTGGAAATATTATTAGGACTACAACGACACATAACTATTAGGATTATATTGGTTTTAAATAAATTGGAATGGTAAAGAGGCGTTAGAAAACATTTAACATCAACGTGAGCTGTGCAAAGGTCGCAAAAATATTCAGGGTGGGCCACCAACTTTATCCACCTTAAATATTTCCGTTATTTTAATAATATGAAAAACTGTTACTTACAAAAGTTGTATGGTAGTAAAAGGGACGTAATACGGGTCAATCAGCTTTTGTCTGGGTGGAGGTATAGATGAAATTTTTTTATCGCAGTGTGACAGCCTGTATGGAGGTGATTTAGCAAGTATAATAGACGTTATTCAGGGTCACTGAGGGACCTCGTGACACTCGTCATCTCGTAAACGTATAATCGTCTTTGGATTCATTTCAGCGTATACTGTAACGATCCGTTGCCTCATATTTTCTGATGTACAGAGTAGCTCGCCAGGCTGCAGTTTTCGGTCCCGAATGCTACTGCAGCCTGCCGATCTACTCTGTAGTTGCTCTTTCCTGATACACGATATTTTTAAGTGCTCCTCACAAGCACCTTCACTTTCTTCGAACATAATGCTTGACGAATGTTTAATGGCACTTCTTGTAGTAAAATGCCTAATATATTTCGTACAAAACGTTCGCACTTTTCGCATGTAAGCGTTTCATTGATAAAATGTGGTGCAATTATTCGGTCTCCGATTCTGCGCCACAAATTAACTGACCATTGTCGGTTATGTTAAATTTCTCGTAGCCAGTGACGATTCTCTCCTGACCAGTGTGCATATTATGCAAATTAACATTTCCGTGATTAGTAAAAGTTGCCCTATCAGTGAATAATATCGAAGAAAAAAATGTTCTGTTAATTTGTACTTGATGTTGGGCCCATTATCAAAATTCGATATGTTTCATAAAATGCATGCCGTGTAATGCTTGGTGGAAGCAAACGTGGTAATGGATGAAATTTATTAGAATGAAGGAGTCGTTGCACACTGGTTTTGCTGATTCCAAATTCACGTTCAATCTGTCATAGACTCCACTGAGGATTATGAGGTACATATCTTTAGGACACCAATTTCTTTGTCTTCATTCTTTTCCGACATTCAGATTTGCGTACTGCTAAACTTCCAGTCTCTCTTAATTTTTTTACACAGTCTCTGAAACAACCGTTGTGAAGCATACGTGCAATCTCAATACCGTCCCACACACAAAGTTTATGCTCGTATAGAGTTTTGTTGTGATTCTCCGTAAATGAAAGTCATATCCACTTGTTCTTCAAAAGAAAACTTCATCTTCATTACGACGGTGATATTTGACTCAGCAATCAACTGATTCCGACTGCCAAGTCGTAAATTGCCATAACTGTTACGTTCTAATAACACACTAGCATGCTCTGGATGCAACTTCGCCTGCGATTTTTCAGCGTACAGAATTTGAAATACAGTAGAACCTCGATTATCCGAACACTGATCATACGGAAACTAGTCACCATATGCCAGTTACAAGCTAAAAATATCATTAATGTCGCTGTGTATTTAATTTTGCACAACTCGCTATTATATATTTTAAAATATAGTTACCATTTTTATGCGAAATATGGTTTTAACGTAAGTCATACTATTACTAATTATTGTCGGATAATTGAGGTCCCACTGTATTATATATTTTTTTTTTCCTTATATCTTGTAATTGGGCAAATTCTCTTTCGAGTGTGCGGGCGCTGAGCTTTGCCACCTAGCGGCTGTGCGTGAACTATGTCACCGTGGACGGCTCGCCGGCACGCCGAAAACAAAAAGTCCCATATATTTTATTTCGATATATTATTTATTTTGTGATAAAATATGGCCTATGATACTCCGGAAAATGTATAGAAGCTATTGTGAAAATTTCATAACAATCAGTTTAGTAGTTTTTGAGATTTTTACGAAGATACAAACAAACTCTGTCTCTTCATTATAGTAGCTGTTATTACTGTCTGTTTACATACAAAGTAAGAGTCAGTGAATCGTTACAGCAATTACTACAATAAATCCAGTGACGATAACATGTATACGCAATTCCACAATTCAATTTCACAATTCGACAGTAATAGTAATTATTTTACGATCTTCAGTGACCTTGAGTGGCCTCTATTATAGCTTGTTGAAATTGCATCAACGCCGATTATCACACTACGATAACAAAGTATAGCATCGTATTTAAAAAAATAGAGGTGACCTTGAAATTTCCTCGAGGCCACTATTCAGATAAAAACTGGTCTAGTCATATTACACCCTCCTTGATGCCATATAATATTTGTAAGTAATACTCTTTCACTATTAATACTATTAAAAATAGCGGAGATATTTCGGGTGGACAAAGTTAGTGATCCACCTTGTATAAATGAACTGTGAGAGAGGAGGACAGGGCGATGAGGTGGGAGCAGTAGAGAAATTAGAAAAGGAGAGGGTGGGATATATATGAAGGAGGGATCAGGTATCTATAGAAATAATTCCCAGTTCGTCTCGAATGTAACTTTATTTACTTGTCGCGAATTAGGGAGTGTTCGCTTGCGATGTTTAATTGTATCTGGTTTTTCTTACATTTTGAAAAATTCTTCAGGGCCTCGTTTTTTTACCGTAAGCTGGTTGACCGTTGAGCTGATTAAAGTTTACTGATTTACAATACACTAACACATTAACACAAAGTAAAATTACAGATTTTTTTAATAATAACGCCTACTAGGATAGGTACATAAAACGCAAACTGCCATTTACTTTTTTTGTTTAAAATTCGTCTTATGATTATGCTTATACATATTGTACGTATACGTGTAGGTATATAATAAATAATTGACCTCTAATAGTTGAAGTTGTCTTTCTTTGAGTCTCCACAATTCGAAAAATATTAACCTTTGTATAAAGCCCTTGCAAGTCGAATTTTTATTTATGAAACCTCCCTTACTCGAAAAATTTGATACGACGAAATCTCCACAACCCGAAGATTTTAAGTCTTCCCTTGAGATTCGAGTTACGGAGGTTCGACTGTACTTCCTAGAATAGAACGTGAAATTGATATTACTATCTATTTTACTGTATGAATCGTATTTATTATGGTTTCGAAAATGCAATCCATATCTGCTTCATAAAACATTATCAACGTCTAAAGTTATCATTCAGATAAAAAGAAATTAACAGTGCTGCCTATACATTATATTTTCGACATGCTGATACTACATGCTAATTGAGAACTAAAAGGTCTTCATTGTAATTTTGGTTCAGTCATCGTGAAAATGAATTGTCTGATGTATCAATAAAAAGAGTTCCTTATTATTTCTATTGATCTCCCATTTTATTTTTGAATAATTCCTGCCCGAGTTCGGCAGAAATGTAACCAATAATTCATAAAATGAAAAAAGGTGAAATACCGTACTGATTGGACGAGGATTGAAAAATTGAATTTTCTGTTTGCTTGTTTAAGTGGATGGCGAAATAAAGCAAAAGCGCAAATGCTATCGGCAATCGTGCCGTATTAATGACACGTCGTATTCTGAATCATATCTGTCGACAATTCAAAATTCATTACCATTCATAATCAACCGCGATGTGCCGCTACAATGACTGGCAGTCATCTACCAAATGTTCGTATAATTAATTACATCATAGCGTAATGACAAATCAAAGCAAGCTGTCCAAATTTTGCTATACGCTAACAATGTCATCAATTTTCACTTCATATTTCACACTTTTCTACCAAACGTGCATAAGGTTCGGTTTGGCACCTATTTGCTTCTAATAAAAGGCTACGAGAAAATAAATCTCATCATTAACAAGGAAGTAGTAGATTTAAACGTCTGCTTTGTTAATTTTATTTTTGTATTTCGCTTTATTTGCTACACGATACTTCAGAAGAAAAGATAGAGCAATAAACGCAACATCAACTACTGTCGAGAATAAAGTAAGGATTAAAATATTATTTTGTCATAGATCTTATTCAAATCTAAAAAATGGTCATTCAAATACATAATACAGATGTATTATGAGAGCTTTTGCTAAAATTAATAATACTGTAGTATTAATTGTTCACACACTGCTGTATGTTTTCCACACGGTCGAAAATAATTCAATAAAGTACACTTCTGATGTTGAGATACTTCACTATCATACATACTATATGGAAACACAAGCTATTTATCAGTAGCATTCTGGAATTTCACAAACATGGAGCAACTGTGAATATTTTTAGAGCCGTTTAAAATCGAAGATATCAAAAAGCATATTTACAAATTTATGTTATTTATCTTGAAAAAGATGGAAGTGCGTTTAAAACGGCTGGTTCCTATATTAGGGTCATAATGTTGACATTACTATCGCAAGTCAGGTGTATTGATGATTTCGAATTTGGAACAACAGATTAGATCAGTTATGGTCACCGGAGCTGCCGCCTTCCCTTACCTTCGGTCTACTCCCCTCGTTTCAAGTTCCTTCAGTTCGCTCCTCGTTCCCCCTCGGTCCATTCTGGCAGTTCACTGCTGGCATCATATTCTTCAAGGCAAGAGGGAAGCTCCTAGAACATTCAAAATTTCCCATTAATCGGTGATACCGTTTATTATGTACAAATTACTTTTTGAGCGATTTGCTGCAGGTTTGGAGAGTATACGGCTAATATTCGAAAATATTTTTTAGTTGATAACTTCAACAGTCCTGCAACGAACGAAGAACACTATCTTGCAGTCCAAGAAGGTTTGTTTACAAAGGTTTGCAAGTATAGCATCGCAATACCCCCTTTCTTGGTGCACTGCGTACTCTACTCAAATATCGGCATATCCATTTAGTCGGTAAACATTGTATTAATTTGAATTTTCACGAAAATGCCACCTACGAAAGCGAGGATTATTTTTAATGTATCTAGAAACTTGAACTGCGACCAAAACCTCTAACGAGTAAATTTTTCAACACTCATATTTCCACTTTCAATAGCATCCACAGTTACAATAAATGCCAGTTAATCAGAACTCATTGTCAGATCTTTGTCTACGTAACTCACGATTTCCTATTCGACATCAACGACGTACTTTCTCATTTGTAAACCCCATTTTGGCGGTGCACTGCGCAGTGAATTTAGAAAAGAAAGGAAGGAGGAAAGAGGGTAGAGCGTTTCGTCCGGGGCCTGCTAGTGGACTCGTCAATAAGGCTACTTAGCAGATCCGTGCCTTAGACGCGGGATACTGAAGGTCAGGTCGTAGGAGCATGTATACAAATCGCAGGGTGGTCAAGGACTTGCGGGAAAGTCGTGCGCCGCTGATCCCTCTGCTGGTGAAGTCGGAAAGTGCCGCCACACCCATCATTTTATATCAGTGTTTGAAACTATAGTGATGACAAGATATCTTGCATAAATCCATGTTAGAAACTGATTCATGTTTACACACATACTAAAGGTAAACTACTATACAGAAGACAGTATGTTAAGTGTGTTGATGATGTAACATTCGTATACACGTACTATTCACCTTTGACGCCGCTGGCTCATGCTAAACACGACGCGCAACCAGGTAACCACCTTGCATCCCCACCACTACCACCAGTCAGGCCCAGTGACAGGGCAGCAGCGACACCAGCGCCTCTACCGGACACCCCCGGAAACTCATCCCTCTCACTAAGGATGTCGCCGTGGATCAACCAGCCCTTCGTTTAGTACCGTCGCACAGTGGTCCGAAACCGTAAAAACGTGAACAAAATTCATAGAAGTAAGAAAGTAACGATACGAAAGAAACCACTTGCAAAGACATACATCATATTTTTTTCATTGTTCATTCTTAGACTATTGTAATTGTGTTTCTGAATAAACATTTTTAAGAAAACCCAATAATTATGAATAGAACGGTTTTAGGGTTTTTTTTATGACGTAGAATCTGATTCTGGTATTATATTTTTATTAGGACAACGAATTACCCTTATAAACTACCCTTATATTCTCAGTCGAATTTCCGTTATCTACATCTTCCACGCCCACCACTATTTAATTTTTTACGCTTGGTTTTTCATATTTGTACTGGCATAAGTGTTTTTTTGGGTTGCATAGTACAATTTTAAAATGAATTTTTAAGTGGTAATAAAACATCAATCCAAAAGGAATAGTTGGCTACATATTGGAAATGCTTCGTATTTGTTAGTACGTATTCTGCGACAACTATTTGGTCTCATTAACGTAGAAACTGAAGGGTTCCAATTTTAAATAAAACAAGCATAGCCATGAGTGAAAATAACAAATATATTTATATATTATAAACATTTTTGTATATATATTTATATACACATTTTTGTACATATATTTATATAAACATGTTTACATATATTTACACCACCGAAATCTTATTATAGACGCGAAATTCGCTTAAGCGCACATGAAAAAAACGACTAAAAAATGAAATTTAAACTAAGAATATTAAAGTTGTATACTTAATATTTGGTGTGACCACCGTTACTTTGGATTACAGCAAAAATTCGATTCGGCATTTACTTTATCAGATTTTTAATTACATTATCAAAGATTTCTTCCCACGAGCACTTGATTTGCTGTTTCAAGCTCTGAATATTTTGAAATTGCCGGCCATTTGCATGTACATCCCTGGCTATTATACCCCATAAGTTTTCTGTGGGGTTCATATCAGGGCTTCAAGCAGGCCACTGCATTATAGGAATATCCCGTGATTGGGACCACGAGCGGGAATGTTTGGAGACGTGTATTACTGCGTTATCTTGTTGAAAGATAAATTCACGATCACAGACTACGTCATCCGAAAATGGAATTGACACTCCATCTAGAATATCTCCATACAATTCTGAATTCGTTTTGGAAGAAATGAAGCATAACTTTAGTTTTCCATAAGAGGAAAAAGCTCCCCAAATCATAACTCCTCCGCCATGAAAATTTCGACTCAATCTGGGAGGGTTTTTTTCACATAAGTCGTGCCAATACGAGCTGAAACCATCTAGACCATCTAACAAAAATCTAAAACTGCACATGTAATGAAAGTAGGATTAAATTGAAAACGTTGGGATGTCAGCAAACTATTCCATTATGTCACCGTCTTCCTGACACAACAGCAGCTCCAACTCCCAAGACCACAAGAATTTATCGAATGATTACCGTCGAATGTGTCGGTACAATGATAGTTTCCATCAGGAAGAAAACACTTTTAACATGAAAGAGCAAAGTGTATACAAATATGCATGCACCACATTTATATATTAGCTTCTTAAACGTAGCTGTAATGCCATATTCCCCCTTTAGGTAAACGAATCGATCAATGTCTTCGCAAGTAATATACAAAAACGTGAGGAAATTCCAGCCCTCGCAATTAACGGTTCGAAATCGAAAAAACAATCAGCTCTTCTGAGAGCTACCATATTTTTCGAACAGTGGGAAACTTCGAGTTCTGCCTAATAAACATTCTGGAGAGTTTTTACCTAAATGTGTTCTGAAATATTTCTATGGTCCGGTGTAATTGAAGCGCGTACATCTTTGACACGACTGGCCAGGAGGATCTCCCTCGCAGTCCTTCTCTATCTGCAGCGGTAGTACTTTCTCGTAAAGAATAATTAAGAATATAGTACACAATAACAATTGACAAAAATATCGTAAACCTTTATAGCTATTTCAGTGCTATCGACGAAGTGGTCGCGCCCCGAAACATGCGTTTAGTACAGTGAGCCTAATTTTCTTCGAAAGGTTGAATCTATTAATTTCAAAGTATCTACATTTTGTATAAGGATCCACAGTTTATGTTAACACATTTATACGAAAATCAACATTTTGTAAAAAAACGAGCAAAAAGTTAATACTTTTTAATATAACAATTTAAAAAAATTAATATTTTAGAAATTTTTTTTACGCAATTAAATTTATTGTAAAACAATACACAACTTTTATCTAAACCATTTTTGTCTACACCGAATAGTTTTCGAGATATTGGAGAAAACATTTCTCTCGCGCTAATTCCTTACATGCAGTAATATCACATACGAGAGTGAAATTGAAAATTCTGTTTTATCCGTATTTTTCGGCAAGGTCCATAGTATAAGTATACAAACATTCATGCAAATCGATTAACATTTTACCACAAAAATTTGAAAAAATATGTTAAGTTTTAACGTACTTTTTAAACAAATTACTTTTTCGGAAAACTAATTATACAGCTCAATTCAGCATTCAAAAATAGGCATACCGTACATTCAAACTTTTTTTCTAGGACCAATACTTTCTGAGATATACCGTCAAATATGTTTTTCGACCTCAACTTCAAGGGCTGTTTTCGCCCCCTAGGTATGAACGATTGCCGATATAAAAAAATATGAGTCAAGTATTTTTTTAATATCTACTACCCACAAAAATTTCATTAAGATCGGCGATTGACACTTGAGTAATGTCCCTTGTAAGTCCGTCATGGCCATCCGGAGCGCAACTCCGCTCCGACCTACCCCCACTCTGCGTCTATTCCCCTCATACAGGCTATGAACTGTGACGACGATGAACCGAGGGGGAACTGGAGGGAACTGAAACGAAGAGAACGGACCTAGAGTGGGGGAAGGCCGGAGTAGGGCTGCGCTCCGGATGGCCATGACGGATCTAACAATAAGTTAAACTTTTTTTCGACAGAAAGAATGACTCTTTCCTCTACTCATGTGCTTCCGTGCAAATGTTAGATGTATACCCTTATGATGCAACTTGAACATCGGTTTTCTTCATGATTTCTTAGAAACAATGTATGGGGTGTTATACAAAATTTGTTGCACACGTCGTTTGGTCACTAGCAATTGAAATTTTGCAATAATTTGAGTTGCAACTAAACGGTTTGTAGTGGCTTCAACTACGATTTCATGTTTTTCCCGCTACGTTATTATAGAATTTCCCTTTGTAGCACGTTTTTCCCCATACTTCTCACAAAGTTTTAAAAAATTTCGAACAACACACTCGTAATGTTTCATCTCTTTTGCGATTCTCCTATTTGATTCTCTTCTTTTTTTTAAAAAACTGTAGTTATGGATTTTTCCTCTTCAGTTCAATATTTTCCCCCTGCCATTCTTTTATTTTCCTTTTCAATGACAAAGAAAACAAAAAATAGTCACGTTTGAGTAAACTTTAAACACGGGGCAACAATATTAAATACTTACTTTTTCAACGCCTCTCAATGTTAAATGAAAGAGGAACACCGAATACACTTGCGCTTAAACGAATTTCGCACACGCACTACCTGTTGTAAACACTTCTCTCTGTTACCTGCTCTTACGTGTAAACACGGAGAACAACAATGTAGGAATGACAAAAGTAACCATATAGCAAGTAAAATATACCACCGTCGCAACATTGTTTGACCTTTTCTTATAGATAGGTGGGAAAATGCCTAAATTATGAAATACGCTTATACGAATTTCGCTCACTGTAGTTGTTCATGGTCTTCTACATTTATTTTAATGGAGTGAATGTGTATTAGACACACTGCTCGTTTTGGTCTAATCTGATTCTGAAAGATTTCTTCATATTTATAGTATTTTACAAACCTAGAATTTGGTAGACACAGCCACTCAGCGTTTGGGGAGGACCGGCAAACTGTACGCGCTGGATCCTTAGTTTAGCCGGACCACCTATGGTCTGGAGTAAAAAATGTGGAGGGTGCTGAAATGATCCCGGTTCGATGAAACGCTGTTTATCATTTTTGCCATTAGTAAATATATACTTGAGATTCCAGGAAGTCATTCGTTACGTGAATAAAGTTTTACGGTCCCTTGATCGAGCCGTTAAGGTAAGTGTTTTTTTGTTGTCCATAGATCCCAGTTTATACTTTGGTGTTTTTAAGTACGGCGTATTCTTTTATTGTAGAGTAAAGTAGAGTGGACATAGCGCGTCAACAAACCATATCCTTTTTTTGTACATCTTCAAGACAATACGTAACAGTTGAAAGTCGAATACAGTATATACTGTCGCGTTATCTGACCAGGACTTCGCGTTGTTACCTGTCCATCGTTATCCCCACCAGTTCTTGGAGCTGGATTCACGAAGTGAGCCCCCAGCGATACGTATCTAAAATAAACAAACGTAACCGACACTGACTTTAATTATCAAAGAGGTCGTAGTTCCTATTTCCCAATATTTCTGCCATTTCACTTGTCCCGGCATCTAAATATGTTTATTTAGGACCTTGATATTTTCGTAGCAGGTATCCCACTCGCACTCAATAGAGAAGAAATTTACTCGGGATTTCCTAGAACTCTATCTCCCTTGATAGCTGGCCACATATGATTCAAGGTCAGCTGACGCGATATTACTGCATGTACAAATTTCAGCTGTCTGCAGTAATCCTTGCAGAACAGAATTTTGTGTTTCCAAATGAGAGAAACAGAAATGTGAACAAAAATCTTCGTATTGTGACAACTTTGCGAAATGACTACCTGTTTAGCATCTATTAACAGAATCTGAACAATAAGATAACCGCGGTAATAAGAGACAACGGCAATCCCAACGTCTGCATTTGTATCCAGTGATACGTTTTCCGATTGCAAAACCATAATGTCAAAGCTGTACACGTTATGAAGCGCCTCCTACGTAATCTGAGTAGCTGCCACCGTGGAAAATCAATTACGTGCGTCGAGACATAAATACATTCCTCAAGTTACTAACACGTAAACGTCATATCCAGTGAGTCACAAAATTATTGAAACAGGTACAAAGTTAGTGGAAAAGTATAGAACAAAATGTTAATTGAGGCAGTTATAATATTTTTTTATTTTTGAATGTATAGTTTACACACTGTTCTATAGTATAATGTAAGAAAATGCAACGTTCAGGTCATCTGGAAAACATCGCCTGTCATCGCCATTGGGGGTGTTGTGCGTAGGCCCTTGATGGATACGCCGCAGGCCAAGGGTTTTGGGCAGCGACGGAACCGAAGACTCTGGCGTCGTACCCGCCATAAATTAAAAGACTCTCATATAACTTTGCTGCATGTTACGGCTAGGAAACGTTTTCTCTATCGAGGAGAGTCAATCTTGGACTACCCTTGTACAGAGACGGAACGCCCTTCAGTGCGCCATCCAAATCCTGTATCATTCAGATTATTATATTTGTGAAATACGTCTATTTCTTTATTTTGTAAATTTAATCTTACAATAATGAACAAATATTTTACATGAAAAGTGAGTCGCAATAAGAGACAACAATTTTCCAGAAATTTACGATATAATTGGAATACTTACTGTAAACTGTCTATTGAGTATTTATGGGTATAGCCTTTTTATTTAATTATTTCAACTGATAGTTTCAGGATCAATTGAATTAGTGTTTTATGTAAATTACTCCAACAGAACGCCATGCTTTTCTAAATTAATTTTTAAGTCTTCTTATCCATTATCAAATGTTTTTACATTTTTATATCAAGTATATTCTAAAGCATCTCAATCTGATTTGGGTCCGTTGATTAAAGAAATGTACCAATAACTTTTAGACAGCTGCACAGCAATGCTGTTTTTATTAACCGTGGCTCATGTTTCATGTTGTACCTTGTCTTAGATTGACTTTTAACATGTCCAAGTGCATTGTTATATTCATATATGTTTCTCTATACGATTTCACTTTCCTACATCATACTGGTACATACATTCTCAAATCGTGACACTTCCTTCGTAATACAGAAATCGTGCAAATATATTTTTGAACTTAAACTCATCACTTTGATGCATATTTCTTAGCATATTCGCTGGAAGACTTATGCCGGTTTTTCTACATAGCGAGTCTGGCTCCGGCTATAGTCATGTTTCCTACTAAAAGGGTTAAACCCCAGTCAACTGACCACACAGCAGATTGCAGGATGGCACATGCACATACAGTGACTCGCAATAATATTTGGACACCTTAGTGTAAGAAGTATTATTGCTGTGTACATATATGTATTTGTTTATAATAACTAGACTGCGAATGTTTATGCAAATATACATTTTTAGAGTTCAATAATGTTTATGTTAATATAGTAGAAAAAATTAAATTTTTGCATGACTATATTTTGTGCCCCCTATGGTTAAAAAATGTAATTTTTAGTTATCCTGTATAATTAAATGTATGTATTTCAAGTATATAAATATGTTATATTGCATAAACATCCGCAGTCTAATAATAACGTTTACGGGTTGATTGTCTTCTAATGTATTAAAGTGAACGTTGTAGTTGATAAAAACATATATTTCATTTATTTAATGCACATATCTATTAATAAACAAGGGATAATTTAAATAGTGTTCAAATTTCACGTCGCAAAAATATTCGGACACTTGACAACGTTACGGTTTAATCGCTGTAGTAGTACTTACATCCGTTACTTCTCTGTTGGACATTGCTTGTAATCATGTTGAATGTGCTTCGAGGACTCAGTTTTGTTATTGCCTTCGACGATATAAGACGTGTTAATACTGAAAATGGGTCGCAAAAGCAAAAATACTTCCTTTCTTGTTTATCAACTGGTGATTTACCATCAGGAAAAAGGGAAATCCACTCGAGAAATAACCAAGTTAGTAAAATTAAGTAAAAGCACAGTTGCAGATACTATACGATAACAGGCTTCTTAGTTACTGCCTAATTGCTAACCCAACGCACCCGCTTCTTTCCGAATCGGCAATATTCGGTTTGTATCGTTTGTTTTCGCACCTTGTCACGCGACGCACACACACACTGTTATCCTAACGGTTGACTACAGAAGAAGATAGTATTCATCCGCTTATTTAGTGTTGAAATAACTTTGTGAATATCTTTCATAATTTGCATGTCGCGCTATACAAATTACATGTACAACCACGCAGCCTAGCTGGACGCGTGCAAGCGTGTACGACTTCACACGGTTCAAACCAATGTTTAGTTTTTCTCGACCCATCTTAAAGTTAGCGTGTGTGCGCTGTTCGTATCTTTCTCTTCATTTAAATAAAGTTTATTAAAAGCAAACGTGTCCAATTCAAATAAACTTCCCTCAGAATTTATGTATAATGTTCCCAAGTAACGATGGAATCGAAAACTAGCATTTAGTGGGTACTGCACGACTCTCCTCTACACGGGTCTCACGTGAAGCTTCAGACTAAAAATGGTAAAAGACTGCTCGATTTTCTTTAGTATGTACCAAGAATTACCATACGTCGTTGAGGTTAGTATGGGATTTGGATTTTGTCCAGGCATTTGCTTTCATATGACGTAGAAGAAACTATAGCGTGTGGTTTGTTTGCTACGTGACACGCGAATCGTGCTCGTTTCCGGAATTACGTATACCATGTGAGTGTGCGCCAAGATATTTCATGGGTTGGTTTCGACGAAGGAACACCCAAAGAAACAACGGTTTTGAAACTGAGTTTACATTTCATAAAACTTTATTACTAATTAATGAAGCATCAGTGCTTCCTACAATCGGATACCGATAAAGTGACTAGTGCTTTCAAAACATAATACAATGAAGGAAGGAGTGCTTCCGAAATCGTGAAGCAAAGTGTACTTCTCAAAACTTTGAAGCAAAGTGTGCTTCCGAAGTATGTTACATCCGAATGCACGGATTAATAACTTTCATTGATTTTGCCGAGCTAGTTTAGTCGAGCGAATGGTTACTCGATGGCTGGAGCTCTAAAATCGACTAACTGTAAGAGGATAGGATTTGGGTTGCTTGGGCGCAAATAACAGTGACTATTTTATTAAAAATAACAAATTTAGAATTTATTAAAAAATTAAAACATGCAAAGATACAAAAATAGTGGAAATGTGGTGAGACTGCGGGGGAAACAGATGTGTATCATAGTAGGTTCTATAAATGTAGTAACAAAAACAGCATATACTGGAATGAAGTGAACGAAAGTAATAAACAGTGAAACTAATAAACATATACTAGGTGGAAAATTGGAGGGAAGGTATAAGCTAGAGGAAAAGAAAAGAAAACGGTGTTCTAAATAAAAAAGAGGAAGTGAGGTTAAGATGGAAAAAGTAGAAGCGCAGAATAACAAGCGTAATGAAGAAAACAGTAGCGACACCTATGGAAAGAAAACAGTACCAAAAAGGGAAAAGGCGAAGGACAACTGCACGAAAAAATGCAATAGAGGCATACCGCTGAAAGCGGAACAAACGAGTAAGAACGACACACAGGAGACTTTGATAAACCATCTCGTGCCAAGGGAATACAGTCAAGAGCCATTCCAGAGAAGTTAAAAGACACAACACTCACCCAAGAAAGAAGACACAACACAGCAAGAAGAAGCAAGTGACGAAGAAGATGACCCAAGGACAATAGAAGACGAGGAAGGGGAAGTGAGTCAAGATGGTATGAAAAACGACGAAAAAGTGTGGGAGGATCGACTCTACTAAAAAATTGAAGAAAGATTCAAAACAGCAATATCTAGAGAATTGAGAAAAGAGATAAGCGAGCTGATGAGGGACCTGAAAGAATGGATAAAAATGGAAATGGACAGTGCAGCAAGAGAAATGAAAAGAAGAGAAGATAAATGGAAAGTAGAGAGATGACTAATGATAGAAAGAATTGGAGAACTGGAGAAAAAAGCAAAAACGGAAGAAAAGTAGAAAATGACTGGAGAACGGAAATAGAGACGAGGCTCCAAAAAGCTGAAGAGAAAAGGTGGAACCGCAAGTCAAATATAACGGAGCTGGAATACGAATTAGAGGCAAATGAAAGGAAAGAAAGGAGAAAGAATATAGTAATCCGGGGAATGGCAGTCAAAGAAGGAAACCTAAAGGAGGAAGTAAGAAAATCCTTGAACGGCAAAATGAGATTGGGAAGAGAAGAAACAATCATTAAAACTACCAAACTGAAACAAAGAGAAGCCAACAGAGGCGAGGATGTATTAATAGAGTTCAATACATTGGAAGCAAAAGTAAGAGTAATGAAGATGAGGTCAACTTTAAAAGGGAGCAGAATCTACATAGACGACGACTTGATGAGAATGGAACGAGAAATACAAAGTAGAGAGATTTGGCGAAAGAAGAACAAAGTAAAGGAAGAAGGGCCAGACTCAGATACCAGAAAATGGAAGTCAATGGCAAGTGGCTGAGCTGGAATGAAAAGAAAGAAAGATTGGAATCACAACATTTTTGGCAAGGAACAGGGAAGGTAAAAGAGGATCAGGGATCAAAGTCCTAATGTGGAATATAGCAGGAGCAAGCACGATAAACAAAGCATGGAACCTCCTAGGAAAACAAGATATACTAATACTGCAAGAGACACGGATAGAGACAAAAAACGAGAAAGCGATAATCAGCAGCATGGATAAAAATTATAGATGATGGGCGAAAAATGCAGGCAGGGAAGGAAGAAGAGGAAGAGCCAGAGGAGGACAGCTAGTAAGTATAAGAAAAGAACTCAGGGAATATAAAGTAAGTGAGTAGGAATTTGGAATGATAATCAAAGGTCAACACAAAACAAAGTGAAAAATCATTTCGGTGTATAATAACGTAGAAGTACAAAGAGTGGTAACAGACTTGGGAAACATTCTAGATGAAGAATTGAAGGAAGACCAAGTTATCATTGTAGGGGACTGGAATGCACGAATCAAAGAAGAACAAACAAGAACAGAGATGGCTAGTGAGGAAGAATGGAGTAGAAAGTCAGAAGATAAAGTGATAAACAGTGAAGGTAAACGGCTTCTAGGTCTATGTCGAGAATACGGTCTCATGGTGAAGAACGGTAGAGCGAAAGGGGATGAAGAAGGAAAAATCACCTACATAGAAGCGACAGGGGCGTCGGTCTTGGATTACATTGCTGTGAAGGAGGATAGTGAAGAAGTCTCAATAAAAAGAATTAAGGTGGAAACAGAGGAGGGATCGGATCATTTACCGGTGATAGTAGAAATGGAGGACTAGGAGACAAAACGAAAACAAACGAAAACACAGGAGGAGACGGCATGGATTTGGCGGGAGGAGATGAGAGAGGACTTTCAAAGATTTCTGATAGAAGAAAGGCAAAACCAAAACGAAACAATATTTGAAACAATGACCCCGGAGGGGAAAATGGCGGAATTTACACGATGGATAAAAGAAGCAGCAGACAAGGCAAAAATGAGAAAGAAAACTATAAAAAGAGGATCATGGTATACGCGGGAATGCAGGGACAAGCAAAAAAAAACTCTGAAGCTATTGAAGAAATATCTGAAGTCAAAGAAAGTGGAAGATAAAAAAGCACTAATGACAGCGAGAAAGCAACTTAAAAAGAAGTACAAGTAGAAACAGCATGAATGAAAGGAGAACAAATGGACAAAAGTAGAAAAGAGTAGGGACGTAGCAAGTTTTTGGAAAGCAATAATAATCTTTAGGCTAGGAAAAAAAAGAAGAGGTGAAACATTCGAAAGGAAACGATGATGGACCACTTTATGAAACTACTAGATGGGGGTATAGAGCAGGATGAAACGAGAGAAGATGACAACGGAGATCATCGAGAACAAGAAGAGGAGGAAGAAGATCTATTATTAAATGGTAACATACAAGTGGAAGAAGTACAGAAAGTGATCAGCAGAATGATAAAACGGAAAACACCAGGAGAAGATGGTCTGTGCGTAAAATTCTACAAGGCACTGACGGTAGAAATAGGCACGGATTGGGCACAAAACCTAAATGAACTGTGGAAACAAGGGAAGATATGTGATGACTGGGAAATAGCGAGAATATGCCCAATTTTCAAAGCAGGTAATGAAGACGAAGTGAAAAACTACAGAGGTATCTCTCTCCTAAACGTAGGATACAAAATTTTGACAGGGATTATGGCAGACTAAGTAAATGGACAGAAGAGAAGAGTATACTTTCAGAAAGCCAAGCCGGGTTTAGACCAAAGAGATCAACTAAAGATCACTGCTTCGTTCCAACGCAATCAGGTGGGAAATTGAAGAAGAAAAAAAGGCAAATTATATGCGGCATTTATTGATTTCAGGGCGGCATTTGATAGCTTAAATAGAGAAATATTGTTGGAAGAGCTGAGGAAAGTAGGAATTAGGGGAAGAATGCTTGGATTGATAAGGACAATTTATAGAAGAACGTAGAATAACGTAGTAAAAACCGGGAGACTATCGGAAAATTTCAGAACACAAAATGGGGTACGGCGGGGACGTCCACTGAATCCAGTCCTCTTCAATATATTCATAGAAGACCTAGAACATGAGTGGAACAGAAGAAATGTAGGAGGAACGGTAGCAGGCAGTACCAAAATTCTCAGTCTGAAATTTGCAGACGATGTGGTAATGGTTGCAGAAAACAAAAAAGGCCTAAAAGAAATGTTACACTTACTAGAAAGACATACGGAAAAAAAATGAACTGGAACTGAACGCGGAGAAAACAAAAGTCATGATTTTTAGAAGAGGAGGGAGGAAGCAAAAAGGTGAAATGTGGATTTTCAAGAATAGAGAACTACAAATAGTAAACAAATACAAATACCTATACTTTTGGTTCACGACTAAAGATACATTTAGGGAGCACATCAGGTAGCAGGCGGAAAAAGTGCAAAAAGCGATAAATGCAGCATGGGGAGTTATGAAAAGGGCTAAAATAGGCAATTTAAGGAGAAGAATCTACCTATTTGATATGCTAGTCAGCCTAGGTGCACTACATGGAGTAGAGTTATAGGGATGACAAAGGTGGGAGGAGTTAGAAAAAGTACAGAATAGGTTTATGAAAATGATATTAGGTTTAGATAGGAACACCCCAACGTACATATGGAGGAGTATGAAACTTGTGTTAATCTAAAGCAAACAATAGAAAAAGCAATTTAAAATATAGGACTGCATTCGATAACAACATTTTATTCGATAAACACATGAAAGAAAAGGCAGTGTTGGAAAATAAAAAAAATATTTTTTTCAAAAATCGACATTTTATTCATCGTCACTATCTATTATATTACAACGAATACGTTTTTTTATTACTGGAAAAAAATCACTCACGTCGCTCGAAATATACCGTGTAAAAGTGAATAAACCGTGTAAAAGAAGTACCGTGTAAGAAGAGTCCCAGGTGTATATGTATGTAGCAATGAAAAGACATCATGCATCTAGCGGTGGGAGTGGCCAATAGCGTGAGCACAGTTCAGATTTTGTCCAATAGAGGCGATGGCGTCACTGATACGCTGCCCAGGGCCCGACTAGTAGTGATGGTGGGATTATTGAGGCACTATCTGGTCGTATTCCGTGTTAACACTTTGCTGACCGGCAATTTTAACCAAAAACAATTCTGTGCAGTCGGCTATGTACGTTCATGAAAACTCGACTTAACTCGTGACCGGTCAGCAACGTTTGGGCATGAAAACACGAGTTTACTCGTGACCGGTCCGTGAAATGTTAAGGTGAGATTTTCTATCAGCGTCAGACGCGTGATAGGATAAATGTAAATAAAATAAAGACTACATCAAACTGTCAATTCTCTCGCTCATTTATTCGCTTTTAATCTCGCTCGCTCGATGGTACAGCTCAGAATGCTGGCTCGACATGGTCGAGCCTCGTGCCACGTATCTCATTTGAAAAAGGATCGAACATTTTTTCTTCTTACAACTCGGCCGCTCAGCTATCTAGGCGTCCTTTTCGAGGAACTTTTAGCGGTGCCACCCTAATCGACCTCGCTGACACATGTATTGGCTTTCACTGACAATCGTTTTATATGCTGCCTGTTCTTGAAAATAGCGTAGCCGATAACACATGTCTCGACGTTTACGTCGGACGTTTTGGGCTAGAGCTAGTGTCCGTACGCAGATGGGATTTTCTGTAGGCGTCACAAAGGGGGCTTTGGCAATATAGGGGCTTCCGAGATACAGTAGCCGAGCATTGATGGCGTCTCGATTGAAAAGCGATATAGGAGATAACGCCCTCCCACCACTCGCCTGACTGCTGCCTCATGCTGAATTCTCAACACCGAAGTCGAGTAGCGAGAAACGAATGTTGGGAGTGATGCTTCTACTACGCTCGTCACTGTACGACATTTTCGATACTATTTCAATACATCACTGGATTGAAACAGTGCCGCATTTACCATAAGGTGCATTAGGCACAAGCTGGGGTCTCACTCTCTATGGGGCCACATTCTAAAACCTTACTCCTCACAAACAACAATATAAAAAAACAGCCTAGTTACAGTTGCAGGATAGAATACTTATTTTTAAATATTAAATTCATAATATAAAAACTAGAGGCCGCTGAAGAATTTGAGGCCTCCCGCTTCTATTTGAAATAAATTATTGTTTCCTTAGAATATAAAACTAACCGGAACTGCTGTATTGCATAAAATTCATGTACGTGAGCGCACCACCAACAAGGCACATATTTCACAAATTAAAATTAAACAAATTAAAGAGGCATTACTTGAACTATCCATTTCTCCTCATGAAAAATCTATTTCCAAATTAAAGAGCTCATCATTGACTGAACATTTTGACAACTTAGAAACAGCAATTTTAACAGTTGCGTGGGACAAAATTTTACAATGAATAAATGCTACTAGTAAATCTCTACAAAATCCTGATATGGATTTATTGTTAGCTAATAATTTGTTACAGTCTTTAGTTGGTTTTATTTTAGATACAAGAAATAGTTTTACAGCTTTAAATGAAGAAACGAATTAATTAACAGATGAGACAAAATTTAAAGGTGAGAAGAAAGGAGTGAAAAACGAAAAAAATGTGAGACGAACTTTCACAATGAAACGATGAGATTATATTACATGGGAAAGATAATTTTAGTCTAAATACTTTTAATGTCATTTGCAATAAGCTAATTTTGTAAATTAATGAAAGAGCAAAAAGCTATTTGGACATATTAGATAATTAGATATGTTTGACATTGTTTTGAAGAAAAATATAGATGAAGACAAGTACAAGTTTAGTGTTAACAAAATTTTACAAACTAATGGGACTGATATTGACTCAGAAAAATTTATTGATAAAGTTAAGCAATTTTTAATAATGATAAAGGAACAAAATTCTTCAATGAAAAATATGTACAAAATAAACGATGGGTTAAGGTCTACTTTTCCGAACGCAAAAACAATTTTAAAAATATTTTTCACGATGCCTATTTCAAATGTAAGTGCTGAACGCTCATTTTCAATGTTGAAACGAATAAAAATTATTTAAGAAGCAACTTACACTAAAATAAAACTAGTGATTTGTCGTTATTATGCATTGAATCAGATGTAATGAACTCGATTAATTATGATGACATTATAGATATATTTGCTAAAACCAAAGCCAGAAAAAAAACTTTTAGTTATTAATTTTTCTTTTGATTCAGGTAAATTTGAACTAATTCATTTTTACACTTTTTTTTTAATGCAAATACAGGGTGAGTCAGTTAACACTGTCACCTAAATTTACTTGTAAACTCTTTGTTGTACAAAAAAATGGTTCAAACGAAAGTTGTTTGGTATCAAGCTGGGCATACAACATAATAATTAATTTTTTTATATTTCGCTTTTTTATCGAGATATGAAGGCAACCTTCAGTTTTTGTATTATAATGTGTAATATTTGACCTTGCGATTCGAAAGAGTGCTGAATGCTGAGTAAAAAACTATAAGATATGTGGGGTCAAAAACGAATACTTACCGAGATATTGTTTAGTTGATTTGTATTTTAAGTAATGTTCAAAATGGTGTCCATTACATTTAATACAAGTTCGTAGTCGACTAATGAGTGAAGATGATACATGTTGAAGTATTTCCTGAGTTATGACATTCCATGCTCTGGTGATACGATTCTTCATGTCCTCAGGTGTTATAGGTGGCTCACGATAATCTTCGTTTTTTAAATGTCCCCATAGAAAATAGTCAAGTGGTGTCCAGTCCGGAGACCGAACCGTCCATGGAATTTGTCCTCCACGCCCAATCCATCGATCAGGGAATGATCTTTGCAACACTTGACGTGCTTGTTGTGCATAATGTGCAGGACAACCGTCTTGCTGATACCACATTGTTAAAAGTGTTTGTACCGGTAAATCTGATAGTAAAAATGGTAGTGTTTGAGACAAGAAGAAGCCACTGACAAAATTGCATGCGGTTTTGAAAGTTCCTCCCATGCAATTGTTGGTATAGTGACAGATGAGATGAATGAAATTTTTGTGAATGGAAAATTCTTACAACGCGTGTTTGAATAATTCTTGGACTTCGAGATATTTGCCGCGTGCTAATATGCGGATTCTGATTAACAGCAGTAAGTACGGTATTAATATTAGTTCTAGTTCTTACAGTTTGCGAACGTTTACGTTTTGGGTGAAAACTACCAGTTCCTGCTTGCATATTGCTAAGATTCTGAAACATGCGACGTGACGGTTGGTTTCTGTCAGGATACTTTTCCGCATACAAACATTTCGCTCTCACAGAATTTTCCTCGTAGGCATCCTAAACCAGAATCATATCCCGCTTGTCAATATTACTAAATTTCATTGGTATGGAGATATTTGTCACTTCACTTCGACCGATAACTGACTACTACGGAATTAATTTACGCAGCAATATCATCGAATTATCTGGCCGGAAATATGTGTTTCTAAACACATTAAACTTTTGTACCAAGCAGACAAATGCTGTATGGATTTTTCATGTACAAAAGATCAATCATCTTTCACTGAAGAATATCTCGGTAACTATTCGTTTTTGACCCTACGTACCTTATAGTTTTTTACTCGACATTCAGCACTCTTTCGAATCGCAAGGACAAATATTACACATTACGATACAAAAACTCAAAATCACCTTCATACCTCGATAAAAAAGCGAAATATCAAAAAACTAATTACTATATTGTACGCCCCGTTTGATACCAACCAAGTTTCGTTTGAACCATTTTTTTGTACAACAAATAGTTTACAAGTAAATTTAGGTAGCAGAGTTAAATGACTCATCCTGTATATGTATGCCAATGTTCTTTTATTTTTATTTGATTAAAATGTCTTATTATGGAAATGTCGAATTTTATTTTCGGTAAACTTAAAAAACAAAATGCGTATGAATTTGATTAATTGAAATATGTTTGTTCTTTTGAGGCCTCATAATGATGTTACGCCTGTGGCCGTACACAAAGGGACGTACCAATATAAACTTCTATGAATATAACTTCACAAAATACTTTCTTTATTATTCAAAACTTGTAACACTTATGAACATAAATGTAAGTAAATAATACTTGTTCTTTTTAGTTCATTTGATATTTCTCTCCACACAGTTTTTTTAACTACATGATTTTGTAATCTTTGTTACTAGTATTATGAAGGGCGGGGAAATTTACGATATTTTCTATGAGTCTTTCGTCCTTCTGAGAAGAAAACTGCAATTTCATCGACATGTTTTCACGTGCTGTCGAAAGTGATTGCAATACGTTTGGGTCCAGACTGCTGCTGTAGCAGACGATGGTTAGACGCAGACGCAACAGTTGAAAATAGTTTATAACAAAACAGAAGCATGCTATTCCGTTGTATCGGACAAATGCGTGTGACATACACATCAAGCGCACGTGGCTAATGTTGATAGAAAATCCCATCCTTACGTGTGAGCCAGGAGCGTTCAACCTGTGGTTTTATATTGTCGGATGTTACCAGTATATGTACGTTACCGCGATCTTTCAGGTTTTGATTCTTAACATAAATACCTAAGCCATGTTGACTAACTCTACACCGATCAGTCCTTCGTTATCGCAGTGCTCTGAGAGTAGAACAAAAGTAACTTCTATTCATCTTGAAGATACTTCGCCATTCATGACACGTCAATTTGCTATTAGCCACTGAAGGCGTGAAAAATTAATTGCAAACTCTGAAAACGTTACATGTCTGCTACATTATTTTCAACGTATTTTAACCAGATACAAAAAATAGTCATATTTCATGTCATAAATGATGCTTTCCAAAAACTTTAACAGCATGCCATTTAAGTAGTGTATTCAATAAGTGTATTTAAGCTTTTTTTTCTTTTACGTGGAGGAAATCTTCAAAAGGCACCCCGGACCCGGGGGAGGGGTCCTGGGTAGTGCGGGATTTTTACCCACTAAAACCTCCACGGTGACCTATCCTCTGGATAAGGACACGACTCGGAGCCCTTTCAAAAGTGTGTATAAGCTAAGAAGAACGTCTTGAAATTTTTTATTTCATATACACGTGATACAATTATGAGAACAACTGCCACACATGTATTTGACAATTAAATACAAAGTTTAGCAAATAAACGATAAAAGAATTTTGTCATTCTATGGTCGAGTTAACCATTTTTCAAAAAACTCTATTCTTAAAATGGCTAAACTGGTGTCTTTACAGTAAAAAAAATTATGGTTGTACTCCGTTGTGCAGTTCGAGACAAAGATTTTCAGAAAGTAGGATAAATTAACTACTTAATTTTGAAAGAATTACGACCGGTACAAGCCGGTAAAGTAAAAAATTTGTCTCCGAAATCTTATAAAGAGGAAAAACTGAATTGATATTTTAAGGCAACTTTTCTATTAATCATTTAGTCATGGTGTTAAAATGATGCGTTTATTACTACTGGGAATTACTTACCTTCGACTTAACATTTTATTGTTAAAAAAAGATGGCACATATGTATATTTATGAAGTGTATTGAATCGAAGCACTGTAAGTTTTCGCGGAATGTAGTACGTACTAACAAAGGGTCCTCCCAAGAAACGTAAGTGTAAAACTATATAAAACAATGACGCAAGGCGAGTTTTAACAGAATATATATTCGAGGTCCGTTCAATCCAGCGGTTCGGAATAGAATGCCCTTGACTCTTCCTAAACCGCTTCCCTTGACTTTGCTCGTATGATCCTTAGGCCCGGGGTTGAGTTTTTGAGGGGCCCGGAGGGGTGGTGTCAAGAGATCAACTCCAGATGCCTTCGCCTGGAACATGCTTCGTCTCTGACCTTGGTCACCGTGCTTAGGCTATGTTAAGCGCAGCATGTGACGTCTTACATAAGCCTTCAATATTTGTCTAATTATGCATGTGGCGGTACGTGGAACGATCGCGTCGCCACATATCGAGTATCCGCCCGCCGAGCGATCCGCTGTTTGGATCAGCGAGCGGATAAGCAGCGATGAGAAAGAATAAATATCAGGCCGCCGGTCAATCTATTTGTTTGGCTTGACGGGCGGATAACAGCGAGCGATGTCTCGTCGCGCCCGGATCGTTTTCCGGGCCTACGTGCTGGACCGCGCGTCTCCGACGAGGAGGTTCTCGGAAAAGGGCGGTCTGCCGATAATGACATCGAGAGAGCGAGCTCAACGGAGGGCAGTCCAAATCGAACAGTCCGATTCAAAGAGTCTCGAGCGTCATACCCTTTTCCGACTCCACATAATTGGTGACTCCGACGTAATAGGCCGAGCGAAAATGTTTTTCTTTAACGGTTGCGAATAACGTCGTGAAGTGTGGCATTCGGAAAATGCGATATTTTCTGTGCTCTTATCCAACTACGATGTCGGAATCGACGATTAGCATCCGATTCGGCCCAACGATGGAGCCCGCGAGCAACGCGGAAGTTACGCGAGTCGCCGTCCGTGCCCCACCGTTCTGGGAGAAGAACCCAGCATTGTGGTTCCGACAACTCGAATCACAATTTGCTCTGTCGGGGATCACGCAGGACGCGACTAAATATCACTATGTTAGTGCGAGCTTAGAAAATATGTACGCTGACATAGTGATGGAGATTATTTTAAACCCGCCGACCACGGACATGTACGAGACGCTCAAAACGGAGTTAGTGCGTCGGTTATCGGACTCGAAAGAGCAGAACATACGAAATCTGCTCGAGCACGAAGAGATCGGCGATCGGAAACCGTCGACCTTCCTTCGCCGGCTACAAAATCTCGCGAGTGATTCAGTGTCGGACGATTTGTTGAAAACTCTGTGGTTAGGGCGCCTTCCAGCGAGTGTACAGACAGTGCTAGTTACGCGAAAGAAAGTCTCCTTGACAGAGCTCGCGTCTCTCGCTGACGCGGTCATGGAAGTGTCGCCGCGACCGCAAATAGCCGCCGCATCGGCACCGCAGGACGATATCCGTGCGGAACTATTCGAACTTCGTCGCGAAATCGCCGCACTGCGCGTCGATAGAGGACACCCTCGCCGTGCAATTTCGAAATCGCGGAATAAGCGTCGCGACGTTTCGCGATCTCACGATCGGAAGAGAGACGGCTCTCCCAACAATGACATGTGTTGGTACCACCGAAAACATGGTGTCGCAGCGAAAAAGTGCCGAGATCCATGCACCTTCGCGACGGGAGACAGTCAGGCCAATCGTTAATGGCGGCGAGCGATTCCGGGCCTACTACAAACCGTTTGTTCGTGACAGATCAGAAGACGAAAACCATTTTTATGGTGGATACCGGCTCTGATCTGTGCGTGTTTCCACGCTCGCGAGTGAGTGGTTCGCGTAAAAAAATTTCGAACGTGCTGTATGCGGCCAATGGCTCAACGATACCGACTTACGGCTGCGTAACCTTTTGCTTGGATCTCGGCCTCCGGAGAGACTTCACGTAGCGTTTCGTTATCGCGGACGTCACGACACCGATCATTGGGGCCGATTTCCTTAGCTTCTACGGCCTTCTCGTTGACATGCGCGCGAAGAGGTTAACGGACGGCATCACCACGCTGTCAACATCAGGACGCATCGTCACGCGCCAGGTGCAAAGCGTCAAGGCGATTTCCGGAGAATCGAGATACCACGCGGTACTCGCCGAATTCCCGGACATCACGCGACCGTCGGGAGGACATCGCGAGACGAAGCACTCGACCCGACACCATATTCGCACCACGTCTGGTCCACCCGTGTCATGCAAACCTCGCCGTCTCGCGCCCGATAAGCTGACCGTAGCAAAGGCAGAATTCGAGGCAATGGTCAAAGAAGGGACAGCACGACGATCGGAAAGCTGCTGGGCATCGGCTTTACACCTGGCACCGAAGAAAAACAACGCCTGGCGTCCCTGCGGTGACTATCGTGCGTTAAACGCGAGGACGATCCCGGACAAATACCCGGTGCCGCATATCGAGGACTTTGCGCAGCGTTTGGCCGGGAAAACAGTGTTCTCGACAATAGACTTAGTTCGCGCGTATAATCAAATCCCGATGCACCCGGACGATATACCGAAAACGGCGGTGATCACACCTTTCGGACTGTTTGAGTTCACCAACATGCCCTTCGGTCTACGAAACGCAGCACAGACAACGAGATCGGGGAGACGTGTACGATTCCCTGATCGGTACATTGCGTCATAGTTTTTAGGTTGTAAATAGTAAACTAAGCGCATTAGTATTAAGAGCGAGCGTATATATAAAGAATGTAAGTAGATATTCACTCGCGAGCGTATCCTTAATTTCACCAAGGGGGGTGATGTCGCAGTACGTGGAACGATCGCGTCGCCACATATCGAGTATCCGCCCGCCGAGCGATCAGCTGTTTGGATCAGCTAGCGGATAAGCAGCGATGAGAACGAATAAGTATCAGGCCGCCGGTCGATCTATTTGTTTGACTTGACGGACGGATAACAGCGAGCGATGTCTCGTCGCGCCCGGATCGTTTCCGGGCCTACGTGCTGGACCGCGCGTCTCCGACGAGGAGGTTCTCGAAAAAGGGCGGTCTACCGATAATGACATCGCGAGAGCGAGCTCGACGGAGAGCAGTCCAAATCGAACAGTCCGATTCGAAGCAAAATAAGAAAAAATATTTCCGACCAAGTTTATTTATTTTCATCGAATCTATGGAATGTCACCAAAATTTCTATATCATTTCGTTAAAAAAATGGGGGTGCGCACCCCCTGCAACCCCCGAGTGCCTGATGGAGTACAGAATGTGTCATAAAGAAGGCATCATCGAACCATAAAATGCGCAAAAAGAATTTTGTCGTTAGCTATAATAGTTTTTGAGAAATAAATTTTGTCCAGCTAAATGTGGCATTCGTTCCACTGTGGTTGTGGCGATGAATGTGAGGTGAATGGGTGCGTATTGGTCAACTCCGATTTTGTGTTACACGCTCAATTTATTTATAATTAATATAACAAAATAAGAAACAAGTAATTGTCAATGTCGCACGGTCGTATACGTGGTGTGTCGCAAGAGGTTCTGCCCGTGCCGAAAAGTTGCTGGTCTTTTTATGGTGTTCGAGAGAAAGAAGATAGAAAAGGAAAAACGGAAAAAGAAGAGAGATAGAAAATGGAAAGAAAATGGGAAAGTTCGCGCGCGGGTCCGCCCGGGTCTGGTCGCCAAATGTGCAACGTTGACGCTGACCAGGCGCGAGCGGGCCTGTGAAAAAAGTTGAAGAAAGGATAGGCCGGAAGCATTTAGAGAAGAGAAAGTTAGAGAGGGTAATATTTCGATCTTTCACGGCAGGGATGTGGTAGCAGTGCCGTAACTGCTACAAATGTATTAACCCTTTGAGGCCGAAAAGTTTCGGGAAAATTCGTGCACCATGTGCTGAAATTTTCCGTGGTGGAACACGTGTTTAATTTAATATATATTATAATGAAATATATATTTTAATGAAATAAGCAAAGATAATAATTCGTCTAAATACATAGGTTGAAAGCGTACAGTAAACGCGTGTGCCTAGGACAGTGCGGTGTCCCGTAGCACACGGGATGGATGATCTTTCTGAACGCATATATGCGTCTGTCGTCCGCAAAGGATGACACGTTGAATGCCACAGCAGAAACTGCCATACCTGGTCAGACACAATATAATGTAGTATTTTAAATATAAATCGCAAAAGAGAAACAAATTTGACTATTTTAACGTACAGTAATTACCTTATACTACTGTTACAATATTAATGATATTCGATGTTTTATAAGAATCACTAATTGCTTAAGTAAATAAAATTTGAGATGCCGGTCAACAGTGACCCCCACGGCAGTCAACGAGTTAAATAATATTCTTACAATTAGTGCGTAACATCGTAAACCAAAGAAAGTGAAATCGGTTTAAAACATTATGATTGTTTTAGCTTCACAAATATTGCAAATCACATCAGAGTTGATGTAGATTACTCGACATATGTATAACTCGGACTTTTTGAGTTCAAATAGAGAACAATAGTAAATGAAGTCGTGACCGCAACTTTATTGCAAATTCTTTTATGCGAGGGCTTGCTCCGTAGCGACGCATGTACACGTGAGCGTTGCCACGATGGTGAGAGGTGTGCCCACGCTTTTCGCTTCGAAAATTCTACTGTCCCCTGCAATTATTTATTCGTCTTTATACATGTCAGCACGAGAGTCTCTTGAATCCCACGATACCAGAGATGCACGTGCATTACTGGCAACACGGTATATTTTGCACATTTTGCATTGGTGTGATTGCACCGACTGCATGGTTCATAGTATTCTCTGAAAATATTTTATAACACCTTATATGTATACTAACAATAAATGAAATGTTCACGTGGGGCATGGTGTAACTTACATCCATTCAAGTGAAGTAATATAGTACAATTTATTCTAACTTGTATACAAAACTTTTTCGTACGCATAACGTTGTGTATCACACATTCTTGTTACATGTTAAAACGATGTCATTTAAAATGAGAAATATTACACGGAAATGTAAAAAGCTTAGTTTAGGATAGATGTGGGTGAATGTAGTAAACGCCGTAATAACAATAATAATAATATATTTAACAAATAACAATAACAGTATACTAAGTAAAAAGGTAATAAACTAACTATTGTATAAAATGCGCGTAACTATAATGGATGCTAATGGCTCGAAAGTCGTGAAGGTTCTGCTCTTTTGAGCCCTTGACTCCAGCCAAGAAAATGCTCGTGACCCCCCACGCCCAGGGTAGATTTTCCCTGATTCTGGGAACGGTCACTCGCTAGGTCCTTGAAATGCCAGATGTTTGTTTTCGCTTCGGCTCGACAATTCAACGGCCGAAGCTAGCTAAATGCATCCACTACATTAGTATTGATGCTGGTGACCAACAAACGACCTCATGAACCTCTTACATAAATAAACAATATCCAGGCTACGCACTCCATTAGCAGCGCATCTTTTGACCGATATCCAAAGTCTTAAACAATAATAACTGTGACAGACCGGACAATGAAAATATCAAAAGTACGATTAGGTTAATCGGAAAGTTTTGTCGAATCTATTAAATGAAACATCGATTCATTATGAAAATTAATGCATCTTTTAATTTGGTGTATTTTTCCCATAGGTTTACATGGTCTTCCATTTGTCAAACAGCTTATTTATCTTTCCCAAACAATAATAAAAAACAGTTGATAATTTTCGACAGAAAAACCCTATTATATGTTCCGACAAACCTAATATGATTTTTGTATGTTGATGAAACATTTTTTAAAAGTTTTGATTTTAATGCTTTCCAAGTGTTACGGAATGGGCCGTAACGATTCGAGATTGTCAAAGTCTCGGGTTTCAAAATGAATATTTAAGAGTGTTTGCTGTTGCTTTTTATTTCTAGGCGGTTTAGTTGCTCGAGTAGAAGTGTTGATTTTTCGGGAAGCATTAATTATGAAAGCTCGGAGTGGAAGGGTGGGGTAGCTATGGTCGCATGGTGGGAGAAAAGGGTCTTACGACTGACCTGGGTCCTTCTGACGCGCGTAATGCCAACGGTGATGATGATGTGCGTAATTACAATAATATCCATGATAACAATTCTTATGGTGATAACAATAACGGTTGGAATAATGATAATAATATTGAGTATGATAATACTAATAATAATAATGGGTATGATAATAATAATAATAATAATAATAATGAGTGTGATAATAACAATAACAATTATAATGGTAATGGTAGTTATCAGAACGGAAATGTTGGTAATAGTAGCATAGGTGGTAATTGTAGTAGTAATGGTGATAATCTTATACAACAATACTATCGTATTATAATTACTGTACAGATTCATCTGCGTGGAAAGTGGCAGTGAGTTCGTAACACGCCCCCCCTTGGCTAGAAATGTGTACAGCCTTTGTGGTTGTACACTTTTCTGTTCGGTATTTTGCGTGTGTATATGTATATCTGTATATGAATATTTATATTAACATATTTCGTTATACTAACATAATGATTTTGACGACAGGTGTACTTAAGTCTATTCTTATGTTCTACTTACAACTATCTTATGATCTAGAGCGTTATGTTACAATAAAGTCAGCAGTGTATACAACAACATATGTTTGGTTACATCTTTGAGTGAATATAGTTGTGCCATCACTTCTTAACTGTAGTAGTTCGCTACTTATTTTCTATTTCGAACTGATCCGATTCTACAACGTACGCGTGTTTTAGTTTATTACAATGAACTGTCTTTGTTTTTGTGGAAGTCAGATATATTATTACGTTTGTGTTACTGATTATTTCTTTAACGATATACGGCCCAGAATACTGATCACCTAATTTCGTGGTTTTCTCGTTCAATAAGTACACTGTTTGTCCTGGTAGGAATGTTTGTGTGTTTAGGTGACGATCATGGTGTTGTTTGGATTTTTGTTTCGCTATATTAAGATTTTCAACCGCTTTTTCCCGTGATTCTGTTAATCGTGAGGTAAGAGTTACAAGGAATTCTTCGTATGTTAATTCTGTATTATCAGTACATTCGAATGAGGACGGAAGGCGAGCTTTTGTACCGAAAATCAATTCGTGCGGTGTAAATTTCGTGCTTTCGTGATACGATGTGTTATACGAGAAAATAGCAAACCTAATCCACTCGTCCCAATCCTTCTTTGGTGTTACAAAATGCTTTAGGTATTCTATTAATGTCGAATGACTCCTTTCAAGTGATCCGTTTGATTGTGGTCTGAACGGGGTGGTCTTTATTTGCTTAATTTTAAACAGCTTTGCTAATTGTTTCATCGTAGAACTAACAAAATTTGTACCCTGATCTGTGAGTATTGATTTGGGTGCGCCGTATCTGCAAATAAATTCTTTCGCTAAGATTGTTGCTACTGTTTGTGCTGTCATGTTAGCTAGTGGGTATGCATCGCAGAACTTTGTTAGATTGCACTGTAACGTCAATATATATTTGTTTCCGGATCTGGTTAATGGTAACGGTCCTACTATGTCTATTGCAACTTTTTCGAAAGCGTCGGTTGGTGTGTCCGTGATAGTCATCGGTTGTCTTGTTTTCATTCGTACTAATTTCTTTCGTTGACAGCTGTCGCATGTTTTAATAAATTGTTCGATGTCCCGTTTCATATTGCACCAGAAATATTTTTCGCGAATTCTAGCATATGTTTTCGTTGTACCTTTGTGTCCCCCCATAAGAGACTCATGATTCTCTTTAATAATATCTATTCTGTCTTCTCTATTAGGTATTATTATTTCATTATAGCAAATGTTTACTGAGATATCCGAATGTACAAATATATACCTAACCATCGTTGTTACATAATTGCACTGTGTTCTATTAAGTTTTAAGTCTAGTATGGGAATAGCTATGGACTTTGTCTTATGTTTCCTGCAAATTGCTTTTAAGTTGTTAAAAATATTGAAGAGCGTTTCCATTGTCAATTTGTCATGTGAACACTGCTTCACTACTAAACTAAAAATACGTTTGTTCCTTGAATGTGTCGTTACAATTTCCCCCATGTTAACGTTTTGATCGTGTAAAACTTTTTCGTTTATTAGTTTCTTTTCGACTAGTGTTTTAAATGTACTGTCTAAATTGCTTAAGTCGGCTGAGATGAAATGTATATAAGTGCTATTGGTCATGAAAAGTTTATCTTTTGTTTCTACGACGTTAGGTGCCACGATTACTGTGTTCCTATTATGCAAAAATGTTTGGTATGCGTTTACTTCTCCTGAGCTATCTACAATGTTTTGTACTTCCAAATTTTCCTTGCTTAATTGATTCGGTGTAGTTTGTGTATTTATGTGTTCATCGACATCTATTAACTCATTCGTACAATCGTTATTAGTTTGATCAGAAATATTCGTTTCTTGGTCCCTATCCCTATCCTGATTATAATTCTCTGTTACTAATTTGTTTGCGGTACTATCTGATATATGGCTGTGTACGTCTACTCTTGTTTCCTTTATGTTATAAGTGAACGAATCGTCACTAACTAATCGCTAGTAATATGGTTGTGACTCTGAATGTTGTGTTGTAAAATGTCTGGTGTCGGAGAAGTACATTTTTCGAATATTTCCGACGTAGTAGAATCGTCCGTGTCGCTGCTGAGTTGTTCATTATAACTTATTGTCTTACGCTTCCTGAGAATTCTATTAGGATTTGCATCCGACACTATGGGTGATTGTGGTAAAAGTAACTTTTGAGCTGTGTCGACGTCTAATTTTAGTGGTCGCGGAGAGAGATTATCGGGATGTGGTGTCTTTGGTTTTTTAAATATGTTATTATCTGCCGGAGTGAGATTTGAATTGATATTTGTTTCCAATTCTGTCTCTGTTTCACTATCCGTAATCGGTAATACATTTATGTCGGGAGTTTTAATACTAGTATACGACTCAGTCTCTGTCTTCCCGTGTCCGTACGTCCGTCTAAGTCTTTTTCGTAAATTGTACCTGGTCGTGCTTGTTGTATCTGAAAGTATATGTCTCGGTCTCTTTATAAATATAGACCGTGCCACGTTTACGGAAGGTGTATGTGATATTTTTGGTCTCTTTTTTATAGTTGGGGGTATTCTTCGCGGCGTCTTTCTTAGATTATAACCATGTTTGAGGTCGGAATTCGTGTCGCTTGTAGTCTGTCTATGTCGTTTTAAATTAATAGGAAAAATTTGGTTAGTAGGAGTTGGAAGTCGGGAGAGTGCGTCTGCGTTTGAATTTAACTTACCCGGCTTGTACACTATATTATAAGAGTACTCTTCCAATTTGAACCTCCATCTTAACAATCGCGACGTCGGATCACTTACGCTATTGAGCCATATTAGTGGCCGATGATCCGTCACTAGAGTAAATGTATTACCATATAAATACGGCCTAAAATGCTGTACGGCGAATACGATTCCTAATAGCTCTTTTTCCGTAACTGAGTAATTTAGTTCCGCTTTATTTAGCGCCCTAGATGTATAAGCGATAGGTAGATCTTTACCTATCTCTCCCTGGCTAAGAACGGCACCTAATGCAAATCTTGATGCATCGGTCGTCAGTATAAATGGTTTATGGAAGTTCGGATACTGCAATAAAGGTTCTGTGCATAATATGTTACGTATATTCTCGAAAGCTAATTGATGTTCCGGGCTCCAAACAAATTTAATATCTTTTTTTAACAGATTGTTTAAAGGTCGTGTTATTTTAGAAAAGCCTTGAACAAACCTCCTGTAGTAGCCTACGAGTCCTAAGAATTGTTTAACTTCTTTTGCGTTTCGCGGAACTGGGTAGTTTTTTACCACGGCGACTTTCTCGGGGTTGGGTTTAACTCCAGCTTCAGAAATAATATGGCCTAAATATATAACTTCGCGCCTTAAAAAATTGCATTTATCCGGTTGTAATTTTAGTCCAGCTTGGTTTAATCGTTGCATTAATTTTTCAAATTTTATTTTATGTTCGTCGAGACTTCGTGCATAGATCACGATGTCGTCTAAATAAACAAATAATTCTGTGCCTTGTAATCCCGACAGTACCTGGTCCATGAGCCTTTGGAAAGTTGCGGGCGCATTTTTTAATCCAAAAGGCATTCTGGTAAATTCGTAATGACCATTTCCTGTAGAGAAAGCTGTTTTGTGTGCATGATCTGAGTTCATAGAAATTTGGTGAAAACCAGACGCTAAATCAAATGTGGAAAAATATTTTGCGTTGCCTAACTGATCCAGTATATCGACAATATTGGGTAACGGATATGCGTCACTTATAGTTTTTTCGTTTAACTTTCTGAAATCGACGACCATTCTCCATTTCTTATTTCCTTCCGAATCAGGTTTTTTGGGTACTACCCAAACCGGAGAGTTATACGGTGAAGTAGATGATTTTATTATGTTTTCATGCAATAATTTCTTAACCTGGTTTTGAATTTCGTTTTTGAGGATTTGAGGATGTCTGTATTGTTTAACGTTTATTGCTCCGTCATCAGTCGTTGGTATAGTGTGGGTCACGAGGGTAGTCGCGCTAAGTGAGTCACCCGGTAAATAGAATAGATGATTGTATGTTTTTGTTAGTTCTAGAATTTGTTCCCTTTCTTCCGTGTTTAAATGCTGTAGCCTAAGTATTGAATGTAGATGAGTCGTTCGTTCGACCTGAGACAATGCGGGAATTTGCGAAGGGTCGCGGTTTATGTCTTTATGACAGGGACCTTGAAAACTTGATTTTTGCTGAGGCTTTCTTTCAAACTCCGTCCTATCGTTAAGGTGAAAGTTTTTTACAACGTCCGTTCCTTTCGTGTTATTTTGTGAGTTTACAGTATTATCCGAATGCAAATTATATTGTCTCAGCTTTGGAAATACATCTACCTCTTCTATTTCCGCCGTCGGGATCGGGAACGATACGTCCGTTTCATTAGAATTTACTGCATGAATGTACGCGATTCCCTTAGTATTTTTTACTAACGCTTGACCAGCATATATATTTTTCCCTAAGTAAAGTTTATTTAAGACACCGTGTTCGACTGCGTTAGGATTACTTATATTTACTGGAATGACTTTAACGGTTCTTGCAGGTATCGTTACTTTGCAGTTTTCGAAAGGGATTGTTATTTTACCGTTAGCGAGTATTAATGCGTTGTTCAAAAAGGATATTTCCGCGCGTTCCTTCTTTAGAAATGACGTACCTAGTATTCCTTGTTGTTCTATAGGGAAATGGTTCGGCACAACGTGAAAGACATGTGAGTTACCATTAATTGTTATGAGGGTTTCTCCTAAGGTTTTTATTATTTCTTTTGTTATGCCCTTTAGTTGTATGATGTTTGACGACTTATATTCTATATTAAGAGGCATCGCGTTTGGTTTAATCAAATTTACTTTTGCACCAGAGTCGACTAGAAATTCCGTTTGTGTTTGTTTAAGCTGCTCTGACCGTATTAGGACTGTTGGTATAACATTGTCCTCTACATTTATGGTAAAAACTACAGTTTCATGCGGTATATTTGGCGTTTTTTGTGTAAAGGATTTTACATTTTGGAATTGTAAGGTAACGTTATCTCTAATCGTTAATGAGTTCGAAAGAAATGATAATATTGCGTGTTCCCGCTTCAAGAATTCTGCTCCTAATATTCCACATTGTTTTATAGGAAATTTACTCGGAACGATATGGAATGTGTGTTCGTTATTATTAATTATTATTTTAGTTTCGGCTAATGATTTTATTACGTTTGATGCAAAGTTCGGTATTTCTATTATTTTCGATGAGTTAACTTCCACGGTATCTAATACTGCATTATATTTGATAATATTAAATTTCGCTGTCGGATCCACCAGAAAGTCCAAATTTCCAGATGTAAATTGCTGTGACGATATTAATACTGCCGGTAAATTTTTTGAATTATTGGGATTAGGTTGCCTACTACTCTGAACGCTTTTTAATTCACTTCGTCTTTCAACGCGCTCCTTTGAAAGACAGTGTTGTAGTTTAAATGTTGCGAATCATTTTCAAGGTGAATTGTGTTGACTTGTGTGGTTTGCGCGGTACGACATTCAGCTAGCGTATGTCCCGGGATTTTACATTTCTCACAAAATTTCCTATTACGAGCTAACATTCTGCAATCTTCTACTACATGACCCAAACGGTTGCAATAGGTACAATGTGGTTGATTCGTGTACTTATTTTGTCTACTGTGAGGTACGTATGCATGGATTTGTGTGTTTTGTGCATGACGACATTCCGTTAACGTATGGCCCCGAATTTTACACCGCTCGCAGAATTTTTGATTCCGCCTTAGCGTCCTGCATTCCTCAATTACATGACCCGGACGATTACAGTAACCACAATTTGTTTGAGGTTGTCGCGTATTATCGTATCGATCGTATTGAGGCTTCATACGACGACTGTCCGAATTAATTTGTTGTGAACATTGATAACTATTGGTAAGTGAGTTCTGCTGTAGGTAATGTCTGTTTGCGTGATGTGTGTCGTGTTGCGAATGTTGAATGTCGTTAGATACATTCCCGTAGAAAGGTTCCGGAATTGGAAATTGTGGATGCAACGCGTGGGTAATCTGGCGTAAAGGTGCATCTATTCCCGAAATCGTTTTGTACGGGCAATCGTAATAAAAGTGACCTGGCCTTCCACAGCGTTTACATTCGTTATTATAATCTAGGTGTACGCCGCCTGACAATCTCATATGTCTATTTTTAATATGTTCCCAAGCTGTAACGGCATTATCTATTGCTTCCCGCAAAGATGACGGATTCGTATAACCGACCTTATTTTCTAGTTCTGTATTATTTAAACCTGCAATATAACTATTCAACGCTATCTGCTCTAAACCCTTGATCATCCCTGTAGCAATCTGTAATGAATTGTTTTCCCTTATTACGTCTTTTCCGCGATTCTGTATTCCCTCAATACGACGTCCAAATTCTAGAGGCGTTTCCCATGCTTCATGCTTCACGAAAGCTAATTCAGTCTGCCATTTATATTGACTTTGCTTTGGTGTGTAGGTTCTTTTAATTTCATACATTATGTTGTCGAAATCGGTTGAATCTATATAACCCAAGTTAATATCGGCGTCGCCACGTATTTTTGACCGTATTACTCGTGTTAAGAATGGTATTTCGAGAGGGTTAATTAAATCGCGAGCATATTGACACGCCCGAATGAAAGAGCTAGCTGGTATGTTAAAACCATCGAATACAGGAATGCATTCCGCGGCTTCTTTCACTGAATAAAAATGTGACGCTTGATCTACATCCGCAACATTTTGCGTTGTCCTACTCGATATCGACAAACCACTAGCAAGTTGTTTAGCTAAAGCATCTGGCGTCGACATTCTGGATTTTGGCTCGATACGTTGCCTTAATAAATTGAATGCGCAAATTCTGTTGGTATTATGCTGTAAATATCGAGACTTACAATATGATGACCTGTTTACGTAAGTTGAACAATGACGATCGTAGATCCTCGCTCGGCTACTGGGTGGCTAGCTTACAGTCCGACCTCCAGGCGGCGATGTCCACGTACACGATGCTTCTTGTAGGCTTCCCGGGTGAATCAGCTGCGGTTCTCTTGCTGAAGTTCGGCTGCTGGGTGGCTGGTTTATTCAGTCCGACGTCCAGGTGACTCAGCGATGAGATACTCGGTGTTCACGGGACCCTTGAGTGCCCTCTTCTTTACGTAGCGTTATTTGGATGAATGGTGTTCGATTTTTAAAACTTCGGAGTACCGCTGCCACCAATTTATGTTACGGAATGGGCCGTAACGATTCGAGATTGTCAAAGTCTCGGGTTTCAAAATGAATATTTAAGAGTGTTTGCTGTTGCTTTTTATTTCTAGGCGGTTTAGTTGCTCGAGTAGAAGTGTTGATTTTTCGGGAAGCATTAATTATGAAAGCTCGGAGTGGAAGGGTGGGGTAGCTATGGTCGCATGGTGGGAGAAAAGGGTCTTACGACTGACCTGGGTCCTTCTGACGCGCGTAATGCCAACGGTGATGATGATGTGCGTAATTACAATAATATCCATGATAACAATTCTTATGGTGATAACAATAACGGTTGGAATAATGATAATAATATTGAGTATGATAATACTAATAATAATAATGGGTATGATAATAATAATAATAATAATAATAATGAGTGTGATAATAATAATAATAATAATAATAATGAGTGTGATAATAACAATAACAATTATAATGGTAATGGTAGTTATCAGAACGGAAATGTTGGTAATAGTAGCATAGGTGGTAATTGTAGTAGTAATGGTGATAATCTTATACAACAATACTATCGTATTATAATTACTGTACAGATTCATCTGCGTGGAAAGTGGCAGTGAGTTCGTAACACCAAGCTTATGTAGATACTACTAAAAGTTACTTTTAGATACTACTTTCCGAAATACCGTAGTGCCTTATAAAGAGGTCATTTGTTAGGACCACAGCTGATCTTATATCAAGATCAATATGTGAAGGTAGATCAACATTAGGAAACGTTCATAATGATTTTACAAATTAATACCTACAGGATGTTTCACCATACGTTTTACAACCGATATGTACGAACCTATTGATGGTGTGGAGTATTAGAGAACTGATTAATGTGTGTTGTACTATGTGAATGAAAATCGGAAAAACCCAATTTTTAATTGGAATGTGAGGTAAATTTTTATGTTTTCACAGAGTCCTTATTAAACTGATTTTGAGTAATTTTTGCTGGAAACGTTTTTCAAAATTTTACACGTATCAAAAGTTATAATAGTTTGAATTATTTCTACTAGGATTCTAATTTTGGTAGATAAGTCTTTGTACATATCACTTTTGTTGACCGTAACTGTGTGTTTACATTTTTGATACTGTCAACAAAGAAATATTAATCTGTCTTAAAAAAAAGTTAAAAAGAAAAAATTACAGCGACGCATCCTACGACTCGAGAAAACATGACAAATTTAATTAAGGATGCTTGTGCGACGGTAAAGCCTCACATTTATACAACAGTGCTGTATTCTTCTTTTATACGTATCAGGAAATGCTTGGACATAAATTAAGCCCATTTTGAGCATCCATTAAACTAAATACAATTATCATGACTATTAAAAACCAAAATTAGAATTAAAAACATTATCAAAAATGTCAATACATAGCTAAAGTCAGCAAATGTGATATGTGCAAATATTCATGTACCAAAATTAGGATTATAGTATACATTGTATTTATTTATCGCGAATATCGCGAACGGCCAGCTTAAAAAATGGAATTTTCGTGTTTACTGTTAAGGAAACTATATGTGTATGTATATGGTTGATTTTGGTACGTTAAAAACCACTCACTTTTTGTTAAAATATGTTTTCCTATCTCTAACCGTTTCCGAGCTAGCACTTTGGGGGATGAACTGTGGAGGGTGGTCTCACTCCTTAAACTTGAGTTACCGCAACGAAAAAACATACGTAGGGGAAGCTGGGGCAAGATGTGGTCGCGGTGCAAGACGGGATTATTGTTTATTTAGCGTTGCCTTACTTCCATGTTACCGAAAACAGACAGAGGAAAAAAACACTTGAACTCTGCACGACACCAATAGTTACAGTCAGTTCATAGCGTCTTTATGCGTTTAGTGACGATTTTTCTATTTCTAACGATTGAGATCTCATTTTCTACCATCTTTTGAAAATTAGCAGGTAAATAACAATTCTCAATCATATTATTTCTTGAATATTATCAGTTAGGCAATTTCTTAAGGTATTTATTTATGTGCTTATGAATGTTATTCGTAAACAAATAAAGATATTATCATTCAATTAGTCTCGACCTAATATTTGGGGCAAGATGCGGACATTTCCATAAACGATAATTTTTAGATTAAATGGTTCGTGGAAATGATTAAATGGAAGAAATTAGCAATTCAACATTTTCAGAGTCTGCAGCAAACCAAAATGATGCAACTCCTGGTTGCTCGTCTTCAAATTCAACGATGCCAAATGTATCTTTTGTGACTACTTGTCCTCCGAATCAACTGCAGGGTGAGTTCAGTGTTTAGTATGTGAAGGTTGGGATCACTGTGCATGTGCCGGAGCAGAAAACGAGAACAGAGATATTGTGTACGTATGTGACATGTACAAATACATGCGTCAGGATATTATCACTATGTTTAAATTTATTTTTTTATATATTTTGTGTTATATTTTGCAAGCTTATTTTAATATATTCCGATAAATAGATGTTGATACTATATGTAATATTTTTTATAGATATAACGTCAAGAAATGTAATATTCTAAAGCAATTTTTTCTTAGCGTTCGTATCTTGTCCCACCTTCCCCTATCTCTTATTTTTCGCCGTTTTACAAGCCTACAAAGTTTCATCCAAATCAGACGCGAACAGTCCGCGGCGCTTCTTCGTACGACATTTGTTATGTTTCTGAAAGAATATCTCTTCATGAAGACTATTTTCCATAATATATCTAATCAAACAAACAAAATTAGTATCGTATAATCTTCTGTGAAAATTATTTGAAGACATTCTAAATTAGCAAAAGTATGACACGATTACAATATGCTTGATCTCAGCATGCACAATGACTGCTACAGTACAATTTAAATTGAATGTGATGCATTTGCATATGTCTGACTGACATTTGACAAAAGGTGCATTCTGAATAGTCACTTTGAGTCAATGTCAATGTCATCGCCTATGTAGCTTGATAATTTTAACATGTGTTCGCCACGTGATTACGACAGTGCATCTTAATTTAATTTGAACGCACAATTCGTAGTCGGTACTCCTTTAGCTTCACCGTACATACTTATGAACTGTATAGCTTTGCGATGTTATTAATCTTCGAAAGTCACGTACGTAATACGTACTACGCTTATGATGTTCATACTTACCCTTTATTGATAAAGGTAGAAAATTTTTAAAAGACATCTTCTTTCATTTTATTTTATTATTGTATTTAATTGGGATAAACACATCATGGTAGCAGGGATTTCGGGCTACCAAAATTTCAGTTTTTGTTACATAATTAATTTACAAAAACATGTACGGAAAGTAACAAAGTAACAACCATTTACATTAATACTAATGTTTTGTCTTAAATATTACTCACCTAATAGTCATTTTCCTTCCTTCTTTCGTTAAACAGGCAAAAACCCGTATAATTAAATACATAATTGGAATTGGTAACTCGATACAAAGCTTAATTAATGGCCTAAAAAACTTTGATGAAGGTGACCTTGACTTTTTATCGAATAAAAAATTTGTTAAATTGCAATTTGCAACCAACTGAATTAATTTTTGCTCGAAACATTTTTTTATCACATTATCGGAAGTGCCTGAACAATCGGGGCGACAGTTACGTGCTACACCACGCTTTACGCACAAATAATTTTATCGCTATGAGTAATATTACTGTACCATGTACCTTTTATTCATTAGGGTGATATTATCTACGTATTTGTATTTTATTTCCATATATTCCTTGATATTAAGAATCGAAAATAATTTTACTACTTTACCTCGACCTTTTTGCTGTGCACATAATTTTATCTCTCACTGTACACACATGAGAATTCGCGCCGGCGCCATTCGTTTGGCACGTACTCAAAATATCTGAGCACTAGAAATAAATATAAAAAAAGACGACAATAATAAAGGTAAACCTGTATATCCAAAGGTAAACTGGAGACGTAAATATAAAAAATCTAATGAAACATATCAGTATAGATCAGCGCTGGCCAGCGTAGGGGCCCCTCACGCGCCTGCTTCCCCTTCCAACCGTTCTTTCACGTCGCGTGGTGTATAACGTCTGAGTTTCTTTAACGCGGAGGCGTTAGTCCATTATGGTCGCCTCCTTAGCGTCGCGCGTATCCTTCAGAACGCGGACAAGCGTGTGGGAACTCCAGCTACTCATGAGTAACGTTTTGGACAGTGCTGGTATAGATGAAGTTTCATTGTTCAGATTTAAGTTTGTAAAATTCTAAGCTAAAACCACTGTAATTTATAATATTAATGAAACAATTATGTAGTTTCCGTTATACTACAAAACGAATATATGAGATACTAGCATGCCCTGGACACGGCTTCATCCGCGATTTTTCTGAGTATAGAATTCGAAATTATAATATATTGTTTTTTTTGCTTACATTTTGTAGCTAGGCAAATTCTCTTTCGAGCGCCAGGGCACTAAGGTTTGCCACCTAGTGATTGTGCGTGAACTATGCCGCCGTGGACGGTTCGAATAGTCCCACGCTTTTTATCTGGATACATTATTTGTTTCGCGAGGAAATGTAGCACATGACACTCCGGAAAATGTAAAGAAGCTATTTTGAAATATTTTAACAAAATACCGTCCAAATAACGAAATATTATAATTAATTGAACGATACCGGCAGAAACCCGCTGCAGTCAAGTTAATAATCTACAGCTGGTTCAATCATTGAATAAATTAAAAGAATTGATGTATGCTTTAGCAAATAATAATTTAATAACAAATAAAGACTGCAAGTATTAACAAGTATGAACTTTGGACAAGCATCGAAGTATAAATATTAACAAGTATGAGTGACAAGAAATAACACGATAAGCATGTTAGAGATTTTAACAAGTTATGTTGCGTACCGTGTTCTTCGCCGCGATTGGGGAGAGTACACAAGTAGACTCACTTGCCGAATTAACGGCGCGTGAGTTAGTTGAACGTGAAGAATGATGAGTATGACGAAAATTGCTGTATGGTGTATGGTTTATTGATGTGTTTGAGACTGCTTGGTGTGTGGTTGCAAATTTGGGCAGCGCGGAGATCTGCCTCGGGGGGTGCTGGTGTGAGAATGTGTATGTTAAAACTGCGAGTATTTATACTATTTTTGGTAGCTTGGTGCGATTAATCAGCGTGCAGTGCATTGCCGATCGTCTAGGTCGCACTCGCGTACCTGACGGTGTGGTAGCCGGGCGGAAAAACCCAGAGTCGCGTCGTGGTGACCGCTCGCAACGTTTTTGAGGCGCGTTTACCTGAGATTTCTGGACACAGTCGTTGAAATAATAAAAATTACACAGTTTGATGAGTCGCGATATTTGACTGTCCAGAAATCTCAGTTTACAGGGTAAAAAGTCACCACTGCGCCTCAACAAGTTAGTTTCGTTAGATTAGATCAGTTCGGAAGATTGTGTCGTTTGGAATATTGTCGTGAGACGGTTGTCGTAAGACTCTTGTTGTTAGACTGAAAATTGCAATGCTTTTTCTTCTCTATTCATCTCGAGAAGGGCGCACTGTTATAAATGAGACATGCGAATTCATGGATGTCGTTTTGATTGATTTTAGTAAGGGAAGCAGTCGGTTTACTTGATTGGTAAATGGAATTCAAGATGAAGGCTGATGGAAGTGACCGCCCCTGAACTGACGGTCATTCTCGTAGTTGTCAGGTAGCGACTACACCCTCGAGTGACGTGCGCGGAGGTCCGCGTTTCCCTGCTAATGACCATAGCAAGCAATAAACTCACGAAACTCCTCGACTTACAATGAGACAAAGCATGTAGAAAATAAAGGACTCGGGGAGTAAAGGTTAAAGAGATCGAGACAATTGGTGTTACGTACGGAGAACATGTTCCATCGCTCTTTTAAAAACTTTTTCAAGATCGCGATCAGGAAAGGAAAACGCCCTAGTACCTCTCCTATTTATCTCACAAACTCACATAGGAAGCACGACTCCGACCAACTGGATTGCAACCACGAACAGGAACGTGACGCAACTAGGACCGTTGAAATCTTGCATGGAAACCTTTCTGCATCCCCACTCATCTTCTTAGACTACATAAACTATCTGATTTTAACCCTCTAGGACAGAACTGTCTAGCTAATCTTAGTGTCGCGTTGCTTTACGTTCATCAAGAGTTGGTTGCACTAGTGAGATCGGGCTCAAGTTCCCTTTCGAATCTAAAGTCAAACCTATAGGATTCGCGAATCCGGTTGAAGTTCTATTGTTGGAGTTATCATATTTTATGTAAAAATAAGGCAATCTGCATTACCCACAGTGTGGGCTAGTTAGTGTCGACACTGTTCATCTAGCGTCTTTTTGAATATGTCTTTTATTTCAACATTAAATATTGCTTGCACTTCCAGTTACAAGCACATGGCTGAAAGATGCGTTTACTTTTCTGTAATATTATTTTGTTTGATAATTATACACCAAACCTAAAGTGTTTATCTACTGTTTAATTAATACATTTTGCACCAAAGATATAGAGGAGTATATACAGGGTGTGGCACGTAATAGTCGCCACGATTTTTCAGGCACTTTCGATAATCTGACAAAAAAATGTTTCGAACAAAAGTTAATCGGTTTTCAGTCAGCTACAAATTGCAAGATAAAAAATTTCCAAATAATTCTTTTCTCGATAAAAAGTCAAGGTCACTTTGACTTTTTTAAACGGCACTATGTATTTCTGACACAAATGTAGCATTTGCAGTGTCGAGAAAAGTATCGTTGATACTTTACAATGGAAAACTATTGTGCAGAGTTTGGGTCTGTCGTTCCTGGTGCGGACCCTCCGTACCTATTTCAAGAGGCAATGTCTAACACGTGGAACTTAAAGCGTGAACAAGATCACTACAGGTATTTCCTATTCGGCCGGGTTTCTTCCGTTAAAAATCGGTAAATTTGTAAGCTCAATATCTCGAAAACCACTTAAAATAGGGTATGTATATTAAAGGTCAGTGAATTCGTCTTGAAGAACACTATCGAATGATCTGATCAAAAATACATAGTTCCATTTAAAAAAACGAACTTGACCTTCATATCTATTAAAGTAATAATGTAAACCAAAATTTGTCTTCGCGAAATGATGTGTCCCCACGTACCATGCAAATTCCATATAAAACATTTTTTGTATCTTTAATAACATAGGAAATATGGAGCTTGTAACAGATAAGCTGGGACACCCTGTATGATATTTGTTACATCAAGTAATGATCTACCACTTCTTATATCAAACGAAGCTACAATGTGAGTCGTTCGATTATCCTAACTAAATAGTTCGTATGTATAGTTATACATACCTAGTTAGGGATGGAAAAAAACGAGGAAACACACCGATGCATCGATATAACTGCCATCGGCCTATTACCACTGATAGTCATAGGTATATCGGTAGTAAAGCAACGATGTTTATGACATCGATATTTTTTTGGAGGAGGCGGGGGGACTCTGCATTATTACTATTTTGATCCTATAAAATATATATTTTTAATCATTCACAACATTTGACGTTCTACGAATTTTTCAGGATTCCAATGAATTTGCTAAAAAATACAACTTTATGTGTTATACTACGTCATCAGTTAGCCGATTTAAATTTTTAGTTATTAACATATTTAGATTGCCATGAACTTTTAAATGACGATTCAAATTTGAAGTGTTTCTACTGGTTTTTATGATTTTGCCGCACTCTTTACACCGTGCTTCGTGTGCAGATAGTTTTACAAAATGTTTCCAAACTTGACTTTTTGGTGGCACAGTAATAATGTAATTAACAAAATATACAATATATGAATGTAATAATATAATACGTAATAGTATAAGGTATAGCAATATAACATGTAATAATATAATAAATAATAATACAATATGTAATCAAATTTAACAACGAAAGATTGCTGGCCACGAAAGAGCAGAATATTTGACCAAACAGTCGACACATTTTAAACATGAGAACATCGATCAGCGACAATCTTCAATTGTTTTTACATCAATTTGAATTTTTATACCGTATAGATCCAAATAGGCCGCCAAACTGATAAATTTGAAGTTGCCGATATACGTCACAGTTACAGTATCCATAGCAACTTTCACAGCAATCAACTACAGTTAGATTCAAATGAGGAAGTCCATCAAAAAAACATCGATGGTTCTGATGTCATCGATCTCCAAACGTCGATGGTAAAAACATCGATGCATCGTTGTCATCCCTACGTATAACTCTATGATACTTTCATTCGATATTAATTCGGTTTTGGAAGTTTTAGTGTAATCAAACATGAAAAGATACCGACCTGGAAATAATTCCGATTGTAAGAGACTGAATGAAAGATGACCAGAAATCATACATTTCGTTACAAAGAAAGCCGCTAATTAAACGATCCTTTTGGTTGGTGGCAGAATGAACTCGAATCGCAATCAATTCAGATGTGTAGTGTGTCATACGCAACTGCGACATGCTGTGTCTTTGAAACGGTTAGAAGTAGACAAAATGTCGTAAAACAGAATTAAATGATGTTAGACCACATGTTTCTATGCTACCTTTGTGCACTTTTGTGTATCAGTGCAGCTAAGCGCGAATGTTAGTTTTTTTTTTAATGGAACCACATATTTATGTTTGAATTTACTAATCAATACAACTTTTCGACATTTTTAAAAAGGTGTTAGTTATTTTATGTCTGAAATTTGTAAATTTAGAATCTATTTTAATTTTAAGTTTGTTCAATTATTCCGATACATCAACAGACTTATATATACTGCCTCACGCGTCATATGACATACTTTTGTCTCAATAAAAAATTAATGAAAGACAATTAAATTGTGTGGTGGAGAATGCGAAAAAAATTTTGTCCATTCTAATATTTCTTGACATGAATACCTTTAAACATGATAAATGTAGACTATTACACTACGGCAGAACGTCTAACAATAAATGTGTTGACATATCGGAATAATTGAACAAACTTAAAATTAAAATACATTCTAAGTTAACAAATTTCAGTCGTAAAATTGCTAAAGTAACTTCTAAATTAGCAAGTCCTAGACATAATATTGGAAAAGCCTTTTTGTTGTAGAGAATTTATGAGGACATCTTTTATAGTTGAAAAATATGATCTCATAAAGAAAGTGCAATTGCGTCAGCTACACCGATGCACAAAAATACATAAAGGTAACATAGCAATATACAGAGTGTAATGCCATTAAATTCTGCCTTATGGCATTTTTCTGTCACTAACCGTTTTAAAAATATAGATCTCCTCATTTGCGTGTGACACCCAGTATACGTGGGGATTCCTCGTGGCGCCGATCGTCTGGCACACTATTTCTTTCGCACACGCTCAAGATAGCTATGTTCATGTCTGGCCGACGAAAGACGCGGGATCTGGCACACACGAGGAACCTCTTACGGCATCCGGGGAATTCGCTGAGCGCATTTCGACCAAGGTAATTGATCGATTTATAATGGACCGCGATTGTACCAGAGATAATTCTTTCGACAGAAAATGAGGACGCTTTTACGTTGATATGATGCGGAGAAAGGCCGATTTTTGAGGGAACAGGTGAACGTGCCTCAACTAAGTACCCTGATATAACATTGAAACTAATGTTTACAAGCTATTGATAGGAAAAACAGGGGCTCGCATCCAGTATTCTCTACATTTCATTAATTACATTCAAAATGTACTATCACTTTCGATGTGCAGACCGCTCCGTACGAAACAGTAATATTTTTAAGTCACAAAGTTCGGAGTTTGCAGTAGCCTATGCAGTAGATTTATGACATATTGCGACTAGGATGAACCGATCGCCCTTATGTTTGAACAATAACTCAGTATCGGCATTTTCCTAATTCTTCTAAAACTTCAAATGTTTAAACAACACTTAGTTCCTAGGATTAACCTAGTACTCTTTCTTATCCTCTTTATCCTCGAACTTAGGACTGCCCCATAATTAAACAAATCCAAATACACCCTACAATTGCTAAACTTCACAATCAACATAACTTCTCCATGCTCCGCTATCTCAAAAACCAGTCTTGAGTCCGGATATCAATCCGATCGAACATGAGGTGGGATATTCGAGGTCAACAATTGAGAAGCTTAGAAAGACCTCATATGACACTGCATTCATTGGGAAGTACAGTCCGAAGACTTTGGAACGATATCCCCCAAGAATTAATGACGAGGGGCTAATACTTGTTTCTAAACACACTACACAAGCACTGAACACATACACTAAACGCACACACTAGGTACAAGGTACAAATCCGACCGTGCAGCCCTTCTCATCGTGCACCTTGGGTTATTTTAATGCCGGCGGCACACTTTTCATTTAAAGTGCGATAAAACAACGACAAAAACTCGTAAATCAACTTTTTAGAGGTAGTTGTGAAGAGGAGATTTCCCTTTACAAAATAATTTTAAAACAAATCTCTTTTTTAAACTCCGTAGAGTCGTTTGAATTTGTACATTTTTTTAAAAAAAAGCAACTTCAGTTTTTCACTCCGTTTTATAATATAAAAGGGTCTTTGAAGAAATTGAGTTCAGGGATTGTGAAAGTAAAGGCTTCACCCTTTAAAATGAGCCTAGGTATACTGTTGTACGATTTTTCTTCACAAAGTTACAGCAGGTCGAAAATCGATAATTTTTCGGTCAAAATTTAGTGATCCTTTAATCTTGTGAAGTAGTGTATTCTAGCATGTCCCGGATGCGGCTTTGTCCACGATTTTTATGCATATAGAATTCCAAATATTATGATTTTTTCCTTATATTTTGTAGCTGGGCAAATTCTCTTTCGAGCGCGCGGGCGCCGAGCTTTGCCACCTAGCGGCTGTGAGTAAACTATGTCCCCGTGGACGGCTCACCAGGACGCTGACGAAAAAATAGTCATGTTTTTTTCTCATTTGACATTTTTGCGAACATACAAACGAACTCTGTCTCTCTATTATAATAGTAAGATTTGTACATAAAAGGGTCTATCCCACGTATAATATTTATAGATAAATATTAGGATATTAGAATATTTTTGTTAGGAAATAAGAGTTTTGTAAGTTTGCATGTGTCAAGAGTAGTGAAAAGTTAGTATGCTCGAGTGTGTGAGTGAATGTACATAGTAACTCCTAGCTAGTCAGATGGAAAACGTGGCGAAAGAATAAAATAAACGAGAAAAGAGTATCGTAAGAAGCCGGTAGAGAAAAGCAACGAAAAGTAAGAAAGAAGTGTACAAATAGTGATAAGGACTTCTATTATAATATGAGTCAAATATATTTCTAAAGACAGACCTACATAAAATATTAGATTAAAACCCTAAGCTATCAACAATTTTGTATCTATAAAAGAAGGAAATCCAGTATGCAACTTTTTATGGAAGTTCAAAGTATTTAAACTCTCGGTGCTGATATTACTTATAATATGCACACTATCGTAAGGCGATATGTATTTTATATAGAAATACAGGTGTAATAGGGATGAACGTATAATCCTGTAATTTATCGTTTCAACTTTCCAGCGCTTCTGGAAATACAATTTGAGTATTTCGATCGACGGTTTCACGTCGAAATTGCAACTCTGGCGCCTCTTCGATGGTCAGTTTGATTCGATGTGACCGAATTAGCATTTCAGTCGAGCGTGCAACTCTCATTTCGCTGTTTAATCTTTCCGATTGCTACCTCGTAAAAAGGCGGCTAACCGGCTTGGACTTCCCCTATGAACGTTCACTACGAACGATTCGGATGCATCAATTATTCTCACACGCTTATCGTGCGCTATGAAACCTTTTTTCGTTTTGAGGATAATAGCCTGCTATGCCCGATAAATTCAATTTAGTTTTCCAGTACACTTCAGTGATGAGAAAAAGAATAATTCGTTATGGAAAAATAATTAAATTTATTACGTACTCCTTCATTACAAATTGCATAAGGGCAGCCAGTAAACCTTTTTGACAAATGGTCATCCTTATTAATAATAGTAAAGTCAAAGTCTGGAACGTTCTAGAGTTCGAGAAAAATGCAAACAAAAATATTGGGTGGTGGCTGCATGAGTTCTCTTCGCTGATAAAAACATGGCAGTAACAATCAGAGATTAACGAATAGAACTTACTCAGTAATGAAATATAAATTCTTATGATTGAAACATAAGTTGTTATAACTGAAATATAAATTCTTACATCTTGTACCCGTTATCACAATATACAACTTGTAGGAAAACACGATGTCAGTTGCTATCGGTTGCTTTGAGTATCCAAACAATCGGTCGAATTATTAGTCATTGTTAGCGCAAGCACAGTCAAGGATTCATCGGGTACACTAGAAGACAGAAACACCTACTTTATTATAAGCTCGTAGTCGCCAAAGTAGTGTCACCGAACTTGGCTAAAGGAGACAAAATTTAATTCTTTATTTCACCCAAGGTCCTGTCGTATCATAAACGCCTGAATTCCCAAGGGTAAGTCAGAATATGGATGTAACGGTTCATGGGAGCCGGAAAAGTAACCCAACTCGCAATCAGATGGAGTTTCATGCCGTTATCAAAGTTCCATCCACCGTTGGACCTAGAAACCGGAGTGTCGAAAAAGAAATTCATATCGATCACATTTCGGTTTCTTCTCATTGCCCGTAATTCATTAATGTACATATATCGGCCCTGCCCGGAATGCATTCAAAAATTTCGGTCTAAATTCTGGTCGAAACGCAAAGGTATCTATGAATTTCAGTCTGACCCAAAATGAATGTGGGTCTGCATTTGGGTTTTGACCAAAATGCATCTCTGTGTTTTGATCTGGAATACAGTCTGGCTTGATACGAATGTGGATCTTGAGTTACGGCCTCGAGTAACACGTTCTTCAGTTAAAGTCAAAAACATGATCTTCCTCTTAACACTTTATCTACCGGAAGCCTATTAATCGGCTTTTCGGTTGTCAATGCTTATCGACCGGTAGCCTATTAACCACCTTTTGACTGTCGAAGTTTATCGATCAGAAGGAACTATTGATCAGTTTGTCGTTTTTCTTTTGTTTAATTTTTAATTCGCCGGGCGACGAATCCGGGCTCAACTGAGTCGGTCGTTAGTGAGTGGCAACTTCAATCATGAGCAGTAGATAAAGTGTTAACTGAAGATGAAAAGTGTAACATATTGAAAAACTATTGATACTTAGTCGCATAAACGTTGTTTAAAAATTACTTATGAACATATAGATTTTTAAAATCTATTTTTAAATTATTACTCATAAAAGTGAATTGCAAGAATGTTACTTTCCAACAAAATAATTATTACTTAAAAACTTACTGAAATTAATTTTTATCAAAATAATACTCGTGTAACGAATTTGATTAATGTTTAACAAAATGAGAAGTTTTAAAAAAAATTAAACTAAGTTTTCATGAAACAGGAGTTATTTAAAAATTAAATTAATGGTTAACAAAATAATTATTTTCGAAATTATTTATTACTTCCGCTTATCCATACGATTATTTTATTTCACCTTTAGTTTTTTCTTCTAGATGGTAATGGAAACATTGCTCGGATAATGGAGGAAAAAATTAATTAGTGTTGAGGTAATCGAGGTTCTATTGTGTTCTAAATATTAAATATCTTACATGTTTAAAATTCACTTGTTTTGTAGAAATAAATATTCATAATAAAGTGTGTGAAAGAAACTGAATTTACACAGTGTAATACATCTTTAATTAATTTTTTACGTGTCTTATTTAGAAGTCAGTATTCCTTAATGCGCGCCTCTGTCTTGTTCATGAAATCATACTTTTTCAAACATTGTAACTAACGAAAAATCGATGAAACATTTAATATTTCTACAATTTCTTCATTTAATTCGTATGCAAGTTAAAGAACAAGCGTTGACTCCATGTGACTGTCAGCAGAAATCTAAGATTTTAGTGGGAGCTACACGAATTTACACTGAGAATACACTGTTTTGCGTGGTACTTTTGGCATCTGTTTTTGTAAAACAACACTTACACCTTTGAGCCCTGAAAATTTCGGGAAATAACGTGCACCATGTGCTGAAATTCTTCTCGTTAGAATACATGAACAACTGAATATTCCATTATAATAATACGTATGATATCGATTGTTCAGTTCTTTTAGGTTTCTTAACTGCAAAGTACATAAGAATTCCCGGAACGGCCGCGTAGTATCATCTGTGTAGTGATGTAGTTATAATCATGCTTGTAATCGTGTTTGCAGATGTTTTAGCTAGTACGTTCGTAAACCTAAAGTCTATAGAGTCATTCGTTAGTTAGATATTGTGAAAACAACAAAGGCCTGCGTGTGAACTCTGGCATAAAAATGAGTGATCGAAATTTAGAGCAGCGTATTAACATTAAATTTTGTTTAATTAAAATTCGATTACCCGATTAGAGCATCTTGCTTGTTCGCCCGACATGGCTCCCTGTGATTTCTGGCTTTTCCCAAAATTAAAGAATGCATTAAATGGCCGAGGATTTTCTGATATCGCTGATATCCAGCATAATGTGATAAAGGGACTTAACAGTATTCTAGAAAATGGGTTTCAGGGCTGTTTCCAGATATGGGAATATCGTGTAACGCACTTTAAAGATGCGCAAGGGGACTATGTACTTCGAAGGCGACAATAGTCATTAATGTACAGTTCCGAAAATATATTTTTTATAGGTGCATTCCGGGAATACAATTGTCACACCTCGTATATTTTAATAAAATAAGCTGAGATGATAAATCATCTGAATACACAAATTTACAACGTACAATGAACCAGTACGGTGGCACGTAGCACACGGTGACTGAAATTTTGTACAACGCATATGTGTGTAAGATACGGGATCTTTGGAAAGAATACTTCACGTATCGTTTCACAAAAGATTTAATAAATGAAAATATAATATAAAAAAAGTATTAAATAGGATATAATACAAACATTTGCGACGAGATGCGCACACCAACTGCCATAGCGCTCTTTGCAATTTGCCGTCTTTTTCGCGGTCAGACATCGATCGGCGCGCCCCTTTAAAACACATTATGTCTTAAAATTTAAATACTACTACATATTCCTATATGTGTGTTCATCGCCCTTGAAGGGTTAAATGGTTACATTCTTTTTCCTTCCCATTTCTGGTTTAATGGAAGACAATTCCGTTTCTTTTAACCAAACATGGCGCCGGTCGAGACCGTAATTCAAAACCGAATTCATTTTGGACAGACCATGTTAAATCCAGAATGCAGACCCAAATTCATTTCGTGCCAGACTGAAATTCAGACCGAAATTCAAATGGTCTGGAATTTCGTCTCTGCTTAGCAACCGGAATACAAAACGGTCTGTATTCAGGTTTACTCAGAATTACGGTCACTTGCAATGAGAAGAAACCGAAATGTGACCGGTTTGGATTTTGGTTTCAAACCAAACGAAACGTAAGAATATCAGTACGATGTTATACCGCTACACGACAATATCAGTGGATTGTTATTATTTATTTGTTTGACGTTAAACATACTTAGATTGATTTCAAAAGGAAATCGTTTCGATATTGCTATTTTCTCTTATCAAATCATACCTAAACTCCTACAATGTCCAACTTGTAAAAACCAAAGCAGCGTCGAAATTGAAATCCATACTGTAAAAAATAATAGTGTAGGGGACTAGACCACAGGTCCTTGTCTTACAGTATCCTGCCACTCCATTATAGGCACCCAATATCTTCTACAAATTTCAACTTTTGGAGCTTATTTAGTTTTGCTTATATAAAATTTAACGATATGTTATCAGTAAAAAGTCCGAAATCTCTGTTTTCTAGTTTGATTAAAGCAACACAACAATTTTTAAGAATTCACCAATGAAATGATTTCACATACACGAAACTCACTTCATGTCGTTAGCAACATTCCAAACAATCTAACGGTGCAAAACTTATACTTACAAAACTTGACATAACGCGAATATTATGCCGAGCCATTCCACGCCAAATCGTTCACTTTCTGGCAGCATGTCTTCCGATTTTGATGAAACTGTAATATGTTGTAGTCTCCGTGAAGTAATTGTGAGTTTATGTCACCATGTTTGCTGACTTCAAAGTTATTAACAAATTATAACATGTTGAATATCCCGAAAAAGCGGGTTTTTAGTCAAACATGACTGCATAAACGAATTTTTATCTCGGAAACTATTACATTTACAGAAAAATGTTTTCTTCCATTTGCATTGAAAAAGATGGAGCTTTGTAAGTATATTTTTAATTTTGTTGTACGCATCCTTTTCAATATGAAAATTATAAATAAATTTTTATTTTGCAAAAACGAACCCCTACTCACGTTTTTAAAAATCTGAAAAAAATATATGTTGTTTCTTGAATGTTTTTTAATAAGCATACCAAATTTCATTAGTACCATTTCATAATTGTAGTCAGGATGGAGCTTCACAGACAGCCGGATGCCGTCCCGATGCGCCGCCACAGAGGAGCGAATGGCACATTTAGCTGGACAAAATTAATTTCTCAGAAACTATTGTAAGTAAAGACAAAATTCTTCTTGCGCACTTTATGGTTCGATGATGCCTTCTTTATGGCACATTGTGCATCCCTTCAAGCACCCGGAGCGTTGCAGGGGGCGCGCACCCCCTATTTTTTAAGGAAATACTATACAAATTTTGATGACATTGAATAGCTTTAACAAAAAGGAATAAACATTGTCTGAAACATTTCTTCATATTTTGCATAGATATGAAATTTGCGTTCTGGGCACCGGGTAAATGTACCAGTAGTTGAGACTATAAGACTCATTTTCCATTGTAGTTATTATCACAGAGTTTTATTTTTAGTAAGCAATTTTGTAGGTGGATAACTTAATGCGTCAGCAGTTTTTAAATGAATTTAATTCATTAGTATTGACAAATAATCCTATAATAAAGTTTTATTAAAAAACATTGAACCCTCCAAACTGCACGAGCAGTTGACACATCAAATTTCTAAAGGCACTAGTAGTTGACATGTTCATGAACCAGTAATTGACACCAGACAAAATAAAATACAATGTTTATTTGAGAACCAAAATACAAGATTCAAGAAATAGAACGAAGTGGAATGCGATAATATTACATAGGTAACACATACCGAGCATTCTAAAAAACTATAACATACAAAAATATTGTTTAATAGAAAAAATATATACATATAGAAATATAGAACGAAAAAGGTTTTTAATTACATTATGAGTTGACAGTACTTTTATTAGTCTACATTACGAGACTCAGAAAATCCGTATTTTGTGCCTACAAAATCACCAAACATATTAGGATTCGAAAGTTTGGAAGTTATTTTGGATATATTGACGGAAAAATCAAATCTATTTGCACCCTGTGGAAAATAGTGAATTTAATGTACACATTTATTAAGGTCTATTACTTTATTATCAATTGTTCTGGTAGTTGACACGAGTGTAAACTACTAGTGCATGTCAATATTTCTGTACCCAGTGCTTGACGTTCCCCAAACATTATGTAATTCATAGTTTATTATGGTCAAATATTAGAGACTATCTTTCTTTAATATGTGCAGTGGATTGAGAATGTCCATGTTTGCATTTAATAGTTAGAAAAGGAGATATTTTTCTTTGATTTGAGTAACGTCCTTAACAAATCTGTGAAGGAAAAGAACCATCCAATAGTATGCAGAGTATAAACAAAAACAATTGTTCTGACATTTACACCCACGATGCGTTGCAATGAAAGTAGTTAAAATTTTTCTCACTAAAATGAATCATCTTTCAAACAGCGCACTATTAAAAAACATTTTTTTAGTAGAAGCTAAGTTTAGCTTATTTTTCGTGACTGAAAATGAAAGTGTCAATTATTGGTACACTGTCAACTACTGATACATTTACCCTAAATAATTATTGATTGTCACCAAATTCTGGCAAACTTCATACTGAAACAATAATAAAGGAATAGGAGAACACGAATGAATACCCAAATCTTTATGTTCTTTAGGATTTATATAAAAAATAGTAAATTATATATTATCTGATTAGGTGTGGCTGTTTTCACTGTGGCACTAAACGTGTTAAGGTAATAACTAAAAGTACCATTTTACGCAAAGATTGCATTTTACTTGTTCGCCGGGTTCTAACAGCGATTTTATGGATAGGTGTGGCTAAAAGGTCGTCGTGCGGCCTCCACTACCACAAATGAAACATCCACTTGCCGCCTACTCGACTGCAGTCTTAAAAAAAATGAGGCTTAAGGTCACTTTCTAAGTGAGTAGAGCCAAGTCAAGGAACTCGTAAGCAGCAGCCGTCTTACGTAATGAAATTTGATAATAAAGTTCATGCAGATATTTGAAACATTTATATTTTTTCCATGATGGAGTGTGGACTTATATGTATACAAGATGAATTTGACAACTAATCCAGACTATAGATCTGTTCCAAACAAAGATAATGAACAATGATAGAGGAAAACTTCACATGATTTAACACGTTCGCTATCACAGTTCAAGGAGGAAAAACGCCCACCACAGATCATGCAATGTTTTCTGTATTTTTGCACAATATACTGCAAATTTTCAGAGTAGACTTCATTTGTTCATGTGGCTATAATATGAAAAATTATTGCTGTCACATATGTGTGACGTCGGGCCCTTAGAATAGAATCGGTTCGCCACACATATGTGACGCTCGTAGCGAATGTGTTAATCACATCGGTTTTCCTATAACCCGAATATTTTCACAGAACCATACACTTGCAAAGTGCAACTGCATTTTTTTCGATGTTTCTGTATGACCTTTATTTTATATAAATCGATTCCTTAACTCATTTAAACCTACCGTCCCACATACTGTACGGTAAACTTAAATAAAAATAAACTGTCATACTTTTACTTTTCAATATGCATGAGCCTACTGCACCATATATGGGACGGGTGATTCTGAATAACCCTTACATGAAATTTTTTTTCGCATTTTTCAGATGATTTTCGACCTTGCTTGATCCCATTAAAAACAAACATTCATAAAATTTTGACAAAATTAGTTTCAGGTCTAAATGAATTAAACCATTTTGCGTATGAAAGGTGTTAAATAAAGTTATGGAAACTGAAATATTTTCGCTACTTTAAACACTAGATAAAAATTACTTTGAGAATACATTACTTTGTGATTTGAGGAGCGCGTGATACAATGGGACTCATCTAAATTAACCACCTTAAATTATTCGCAAACAGCTTGTCGTATAAAAATATTTCAAACAAAAGTCACACGGTATGAACGGAGACATACAGTAGAATATTTAGTTTTTTGCTGTCTTATTCATTTATCAAATTATGAAAGTTACCTTCAATTTTTTAAATGGAGCACTACATTTTGCTTTGGAACTCGAAAGAAAATCGAATGCTGAGTAAAAAAACGGTATTAATGTTATATGAGATCAAAAGTCAATAATTACTGATATATTCTTTAATTAATTTACGCTTCATGTACATACATTAGAAATTATTTGAAGAATATGTGTATGACCTGGATTACGCACGGCCATGTCACTTGTCATCACACAGGCTACAATTGAATCGTTTATTACTGAAAGGGCGTATGTACATTTTTTAAAATTCGACGCCAGGCAATAAAAACTATTTAATTTTCTTCGAAAATTGATATTTTTTTGGATCGTAACCAGAAGTTTGGGCTACCTACAACAGTTTAAACGCACAACTTAATTTTCCGCCAAATATGGACATACGCCCTTTCAATAATAAATGTTTCAATTTTGCGTACCAAAAAATATGTTGTCTGTTAAAAAAACAATGTGTCTTTGAAATAACCTTAGTGATTCTGCGTAGAAAAGAATAACCTTCATCACATAATCTCTGATATGAAGGAATCGCTAAAAACCCAAAATCTCATATTCCACTTTTGAGAAATGTCACTCGAAATACCATTACATTTTTCATCGTGTACGTCCATTTCACGCTGCGTTTTATTTAATTATTTAAAACAACATAAACTTTATCTATGTTTTCAATTCAATCCGTTCTAGATTTTCCAGAATTTTCAAGGTTTATCAAAACTATCAAGAGCTGCCAAGATTTGTAAGATTGTCGCAGTTCGAATAATCGACGAAATAGTTCAAATTTTTCGTCATATATTCGAAGAAATTCGTAACGCCTTAAAATTCAGAACAAGTTACGTATGTTCACATGAGAGTTAGGTCTACACATAACATAAGCATGAGACAATCCGTCATAACTTGTAGTTTAATAAAAGGTATCGTTGAAGAGAGGTATGGAACGATGACAACGAAAGAATGGACATGGTTAAAAAAGATTGATACTACATTTCCACAAATGAAGAATTCAATGTCTACATAAAGATAAACACATTCCTTCCAGGAATTTTCATTTATCAAGGTTCTCTAAAATTTTGACGCACTTCTGAATTACTAATTAAAAGCACTGCATTAATGAAAGCACTAATTTCAACTTGTTGGGGGAAAACGTAACACTTTGATCGTAAAAAATGCTTAAGATCTTGGCGTCCCTTTACTTGCTCTAATCTTCCAAGTAGAAAATAGAAAGGACGTAAATTTTTTAGGAGCTGCAGTAAGCAAGGATTCCCGTGACCTCTCTTTCTCTCCAACATAATGACGTCGAGTAAAACTCAGCTACTCTGGAAATTATTCGAGACGCCTTCACGGGGGAAAGGAGTCGGATCGATGGGGCGCGATTAAGTATCCTCAAGAGAAAAGCGTGGAAAGGAACGGTCTTCCTTCGACCTACATATACACGCACGATCAGCAAAAGGCTGTTGCTCGGCTCGCTTCCGGTTGGATTAACCAGTGCGTACGTGTACGTGGAAAGACCTAATTCCGGTTCTTCTAGCCGAGCTTACCTTCTCGTTGCCGCAGCAGCTTTAAGCTTACCAGGGGATGCCTGCAGAGTTTTTACGAGCGTACTTTATGGAAACACGCCAGCTGGGCTGGCGATAAACTCGCAGCAACTGCGAGATGCGCACACGTGCATGCGAATTCAAGCGAGCGGAAAAACTGAACGTGTGCACCTGAATGTTTGTATATATGTAGGCGTACAGTACCCTACTCGATTGTACTGGACTACGCGTAAGTAGCATATGTGTGCATAGCTATGTGAACCGGTAGAATACCAAGAACCAGGGATTTTGACGGTTCCAGAAATAACTATTAAAAATGGTTGCATAATGGTTCTCCATGAAACAGTTATGAAAAATGTAAATAATGTTATGAACCGAAGCAATGCACTTACACATCGGTTCAGACTATTCTTCCAGTATTGGTACTAATATTGTTACATATTTGTGTTAAAATGGTTCCATATTGGATCTGAAACGAAATCATTTACGGTCCAGTACTGGTTCTATAAGCTGATCAAAAAAATAATCAACTTAGGACTGAAACTTTTAGTCTATCTTTGCCTTATCTCCGCGATCTTAAATATCTTAAGCGGTTTAAGACAAATAAGAACATTTTATGATTTTCATTAACATCACTTATGAGATATGCATTATAGAAGGCAAGAGTTTCCGCAGAATTGTTTTAACCCCTTCTGGTATTACCACGAGTCTGACTCGTGGTACCCATTATGAGCGAAACGTGAATACACGAGCCTGACTCGTGGTACCGATTAGGGGCCAAACATGAAAACCACGAGTCTGACTTGTACAAATTACGGACCAAACGTGAAAACTCTAATTAATGTTTAAATATCTTTGCAAAATGATATCGACTCTCTCATGACCGCTACCTGTCGAAACGGCCCGCGCGGACGACATTCCGCGGAGCGGAAGGGGTTAAACTAACCTGACGAGGAATCGGAACATACGTGTGTAAAGCATACGCTTGCGTGTATATACCCAGGTACATACGTTCATTCAGATGACGAAGTAACGATACTTAAGGACATCAACGGTGGCAAGAGATGAATTGAAGCGTTGTTTCTGTAGCGGTGGTGCTGCGCACGGATTTTCGGAAAGAAAAGAAGGAGGAAAGAGGATAGAGCGTTTTGTCCGGGGCCTGCTAGTGGACTCATCAGTAAGGCTACCTAGCAGGCCCGTGCCTTAGACGCGGGATACTGAGGGTCAGGTCGTAGGTGTATGTATACAGAGCGCAGAATGGTCGTGGACTTGCGGGAAAGTCTGTGCGCCGCTGATCCCTCTGCTGGCGACGTCAGGAAGGGCCGCTACATTTCTCTTTACGCTTTTCAGTGTATTTCTAGGATATTGACAGAAGTATCCGCAGATAAACAGCGTAAATGTGTGTCGTAATATAAAAAAAATATAATGTTGGACATTCTGTATTACGTAAATTGCAATTTACACCCACATTAAATTTACAGTTGCCACTAAATTTACACTTTGCTTCCTGTGCCCTGCAACAAGAAGAAATTAAATTGATATAAAACACGTTGTAAATACTGTATTCAACACTCATCATTTTTGAGTGGGAGGGGCTTAAGCTATCTCGGTAAAAAATACAGTAAAAGTTGAATAACTACCCGCATCGATCTACTGCGTAACTGCCCGATAGAGGTCCCCACCACGGAGGGAGGGGTTCCCCTTGACGCATCCAGAAGTTCGACGGACGAGTAGTGCAACCTGATCCTACCTCGAATGTCGGTGAGACAATACTAATGCAAACATAAAACTTTTTTAATTTTTATCCTTATAAATTAAACTTTTACTAACGTATTTGTGAGGTTTTTCTAGTTAAAACAAGACCAAACACGGTATAATTTGAATTATATTTACTTATTGATATTGATTAAGTGTGCCACGTTGTAAGTTTAAATTACAAACTAAATATGCATCAAATTATATCGTGTTTGGTCTTATTTTAATCAGAAAAACCTCACAAATACGTTAGTAAAAGTTTAATTAAAAAAAAACAAAATTAAAAAAATTTTATGTTTGCATTAGTATTGTCTCACCGATACGTAGTTTTCGCATTCTTTTGTGTCTCGAACTTCTTTCCCTTTCACTCGCTGTCCTTCTCTACGTTTGTCAACAAACCGAACCTCGGCTCGAGCCATGTCTATAATTAGAATCGATTCTCCTACTGCATAACTGCCCGCCTTGGGTCCCGATTTGCGGACAGTTATCCAACGTTTACTGTAGTTTGTTATCGAGCAAGCGAGGTTATGTTTCCTGTGTAGACTCGTACTTCAGGAACCTGCTCGCATCTCGCGATTGTCTGCCACGTAGTGGGCAGCCAGCTGCTATTTATACTGGAATTCGCTGGTGTTACCGCGGGACGAATGGCGGGGGAAAAACAGTACAGTAATGTCTCCCCTAGTCTCCCAACTGGTTGTTCCCTCGTACTGTCCTATGTGTTGTTCCTACGCCTATGCCTGAGTCAGTCGAACGTGTGATGTTTGTAATGCGATACTCGGCGGCGGTTTTTTTGATGAGTGTCCACGGCTTGACAGTTCATAATATAATAACATAACTTTTTTAATGTTACGTTTTTTTATCTGAAAATGTTTTTAACATATTCGTGAGACTTTTCCGATTAAAATGACATTAAACATGATATAATTTGGATCACATTTACTTATTTCATACTTATTGTATAACTCATTTTACTCCATTTAGCTCCGTTATCGCAAAGTCATTTTGCTACAAAGTAATAGAAAAGTTGTGAAAAATGAAAAAAAACATTGAAACAATTTTTGAATTTTTCCGAAAATTTTGCTGAGCTATGTAATTATTATTCGACACATATGTAATCTTCGCTACAAGCTTCTGATAAATTACAAAAACGTGATGCCGGAAAAGTACATAAAACAGACTCCGCCGTAAAATGTAGGTTGTTTCCTCGTACTGTCCGACAAATATAGGCTGTTCCCTCATACTGTCCGATAAATGTAGGCTGTTATCCAGCATTTCCCGTAAAACGTAGGTTGTTCCCTCACATCATACGTAAAATACAAGCTGCTTCCTCAGAATGTACGTAAAATATAGGCTGCTATTCACTCATATTCTTCGTGAAACGTAGGCTGTTCCCTCGTACTGTCCGAAAAACGTAGGCTGTTCCCTCCGACTGTCCGACAAACGTAGGCTGTTCCCTCCTACTGTCCGAAAAACGTAGACTTTTCCCTCCTACTGTCCGAAAAACATAGGCTGTTACACACTGTCACAGGCAAGGTTATGTATTCGACGGACAATGTGTAGAGATATTTCATGTATTTTGTTAGCAATCCGTTTTTGTAATTCATTCGAAGCGATAATGAAATGAGTTACTCGATAAGTATTAATAAGTAAGTGTGATCCAAATTATATCATGTTTGGTCTCATTTTGATCAGAACAATCTCATCAATATGTTATAAACTTTTTCATACAGAAAAAGTTAAAAATAAAAAAGTTTAAGTGTCGTCTTTATTATAACATTTGGTACGCGGGTTTTTAAATCTCTCGGTTGCCTGGACTCCCATTCCATCCTTCTCTTTTATTCGCTGTCCTTTTCTTTGTTCGGCGAACTTCAGAGGCGAGCTGCGCAGCTGGAACTGTAGTCTCGGTGTTTTCCTACTGTCCCAATTCGATTCCTAGCTGAGGGACAGTAGGGGAGACATTTCTGTATCACCAATAAAAGACTCGTAGGCTACATAAGACTTTTTATTATGTACTTGGGTCTCCGCAAGCTACATTGCACGCATGCATTGTTTGCAGTTCCAAATCATAATGCCTCTCTGAAAGGGTCTGAGGGCCATGTGGCTGGGCGACATGGGACAATGCCAAGCGCCCTGAGCATCGGGAACCTAAAGTTGTATACAATTATTTATTACTGTCCGATGCCTCGATGTCTAGAAATCCCAAATTTCAGCCTTCATGGTCATCAGATACTCTAGGACGTCTTCCATTGCCCTTTCCTACGCACCTTGAGAGAGTGGAGAGTCAAAATGTAAAACCAATGAATTTCGAGTATTGGCACATTCTCCACCGTCTCGAAATTTCCGAAGTCTAGGAAAGGGAATTCACAAACTCATAAAAGAAGCCACCGGGAGAATTTCGGTTGGAATCTAAGCAGAATTTGAGAATCTCAGAACCCTTGACCATGTCACCTTGTCACTTCGTCACGACAGTCACTGTAATAAGCGATATTACATAATAAATTTTAGAGATAAGAATTATACAGTTCCTTACTTGTCACCCTACAAGTCGCCTCATCATACATGCTTCCTTTTTTTGGTCCATGTATTGCAAATTTTCACTAAAACAAACAAATTTTTCATGAAAATGGCTGACCAGATTAAATTGTTACGAGCCGGAGGGGGCGGCTGGCGTAGCCGGGGTTTTCTTAGGTTATGGAGTCTGTTAGTTTCGTCCGATCCAGTGCGTTAGTTAGCTCTAGGAGTTACGGGAAATGTTCAGACGCGGCGACGGCCCGATGTATGGTTCTTATGGCTAACACCGGGAGCCCTAGAAAAATGAAGCGTGGACGAACTGACACGTATGGTTAAGAAAGCCGCAGGAAATGTTAATAGAAGACCTCCTAACATCTAACTAATAATTTGGTGTGCCTTGAGCGGCAGAAATATACTATGTACCTTCGTGTGTTCTCTGAGCGTTTTATATTATAATTGAATAAAAAATTATTTTACGAATAAAAGAATATACACTCCCGTCCATAAGTCACCGGGCACTTACAATTAGTCAAATTAGGAGGTGGACGATTTTACAATATGAAATGACCTACATTATGAAATAGAGTTAGCACTTGTTCATTGTTTATAATACAGGGAATGTGTAAGTCAAATCATATGTTAAAGATCTTACTAAAAACAAGTAACTAATCTTATATTTTCTTTTCGTCGAAGTGTCCGCTTTGTGCGGATATGACCACGTGAACTAACAGCAGCATTCTTTCAATTAAAGGTTTTAATGTTTCACAACTAATTTCTTCCATGGGAAAAACTTCCAAAGCAAACGAAAAGTGTGTACAGACTATCGTCTGACCGAGTTGGAAACGTATTAGAAACATACTTACGCATACAGTCTTGCATTTTAAATATTTATTTAATTTAATCGTACATGTTATTGATATCATATTCAGGTATTATGTTAACGTAAAATAGATAGATAGAACAACATAAAATAATAAAATCAAGCCAAAAATTGTGTCCACGTTCTAATAATCGTTTGCTCAGAATGAACAAGTGTCCGGTGACTTATGGACGGGAATGTAGACGTATTTTTCAAAGCCAGGATGTTACAAGTGTTTAGTTTAGAGTCGCGGTGGCTAATACTCGACTCTAATTTACAAGAGTGAATTTAAAATGAATGAAATCGAGTTGAATAAGTTTCGATTCCGACGGAACCAGAATTTAATTCTTCTCGAAGTTCGCGCAAACGAGAAAATGAGGACTCGAAGAGAAAATGTTAAGATAATGCCCAACACTAATTTGATGTATCTACTGTATAGTTAAGTTAAGCTTGACAAGGATTTCGGTACACGATCTCGTAGAGTTTCTTCGTACAGAGTCTCTTTTTCAACTGAACCCGACTACTCATTGTTGCTACCCTTTTTATACTGAAAAATTAGAGGGAAAAGGGTAGTGAGAATGAGTGAAGCTATGCTTTGCGGGAGACTTTTCGTGAGGAAAGATTCTTGCTTCGTAATATTCCCTAATTTTCTTAAAACTCATCACAAACACGACCGTCCCAACTCTAAAGAAGGATTAAGTGATGCCGAACGTAACAGAATTAATATTCTCCACTTTGTTTATACTCTTCAATCTGCAGAATTTGAATCCGGTTTTCTCCAAAAAGCACTTTTCGGGGTCGTGATCTCTCCCTATCTGTCACTTCCCCCTCCTTAAAACATCTGACGGAACTTATAACCCTATCCGTTTTCCAATTTTTGTTCAGTTACAGAGTTTTCTTTTAATCTTCGAAATCATTTTTCAGTTGTCTTTTTGTTCATATCTTAATTCTAATATTTGTAATTAATATTTTAATTCTCAACTTAGTTTTGAAGAAGTTTTCCATAATTGCAGGTCTAAATTATTATACCGTTACGACATAAATTGTCTAAGATCATAATGAAAGCACTCATCAATATTTGATGGTCTGGATTCATTCAGGTAACCGACAGTTCATTAACATACATTTGCAAACGGTAGATTAAACATATTTTGGGCAATTTTATGTAAGAAATGACAAGGTTTTAACAGTTCATTTTGCTTCGCTTTAATAAATTCTATTTTACTCATCATGAAATTGCCAACAGATTTCGCCTGTACTTTGAAGCCCGTAGCGTACGGTCTCGACGTAGCAATGTATATTCTTCTTTCTCTTATTTTATGAAATTGTATGGACAAGTAACAAAATACTGAAAAGTTTCTTGTGAACATGATATAAAAATTATATGCAATAAATTCTACAATGTTGTATTTAATGTTGTGTATGATTGCAAGTATTATCTCATTTGCATGCACATACAATTTAGGGGAAGGTGGAGCAAGATGGGGTCGCAGGGCAAGACGGGATTATTGTTTATTTAGCGTTGCCTTACTTCCATGTTACTGAAAAAAGTCAGCAGAAAAAAACAGTTGAATTCCACACGATACCAATAGTTCCAGTCACTTTATAGTGTCTTTATGCGTTTAGTGACGATTTTTCTATTTCTAATGATTATGATATTACTTTCTACCATCTTTTGAACATCAACAGGTACGTAACAATTCTCAATTATATTATTTCTTGAATATTATCAGTTAGGCAATTTCTTAAGGTATTTATTTATATGCTTATGAATGTTATTCGTAAACAAATAAAGACATTATCATTCAATTAGTCTCGACTTAATATTTGGGGCAAGATGCGGACATTTCCATAAACGATAATTTTTAGATTAAATGGTTCGTGAATTCTTGTCTTTAAGAACTACCGACAGGTCATCTCCGGAAGACACCGAAGAAATGAGCAATTCAACATTTTCAGAGTTTGTAGTAAACCAAAATGATGCAACTCCTGGTTGCTCGTTTTCAAATTCAACGATGCCAAATGTATCTTTTGTGACCACTTGTTCTCCGAATCAGTAGGAGGGTGGGTTCAATGTTTAGAGGGTGAAAGCTGGGTTCACTGTGCATGTGCCGGAGTAGAAGACGAAAACAGAGATATTGTATATGTGTGTGACACGTGCAAATAGATGCGTCCTATATTGCCCCGTATACGGAGCAAGACAGGACATTGTCACTATGTTTAACACCTTGACTGCCATGTCACCCATATATGGATAACACCTAGATCAATTCATTATTTATTTGATCATATGTAACATAATAAATATATCTAACAAAATCTAACATAATTAGTGAAAAATGATAAAAATTAGTAATATTATTGATGGAAGCGGGTAGAATTTCAAACGTGTATACAAATTTAGAAAGTTTGCCATTTTCAGCTAATAAAGCGTGAAGTCAAAGTGTTAAAATTATTTTTTTGTGCTTTTTGTGTTAAGTTCTGCAAGTTTATTTTAATATATTTCGATAAATAGATTTTTATATTGTATGTAATATTTTTTGTAGATACAACATCAATAAATATAGTATTCTAGAGCAACTTTATTGTTAGCGTTCTCATCTTGCCCCACCTTCCCCTGTACAGTTGCTGTTTAATATACTTTGAAAACGCATTGTATTTATTTGTTCGTAACACATATTTTTCATTCTTATGAACTTCTGAAGAAAAATGGAAAATAATGAGGCGCGCATGTCAAATAATTTAAGAAGAACAGAAACAATTGAGAAGTCATCTTCTGTAATGATCTGTAGAGCGATCTCTGGTTATTCGTTATTTTGCTATGCGCAGCTTGGCATTTCCGTAAAAACTTCAGAACATGAGACATGCAAGTACATAAAGAACATCAGCGATGCTGTGGTGCTCCTTCGCATCAACGTCTCTTTGAACATCTACACCGACAAACGAACAGGAATTTTCTAAACGCTGTTTGCGTGTCAACGATGTGCACGCACTTCGCCGAACACCGTCTCCACGACGAACACATCGTTTGAAATACTCCATCGTTATTTCACCCTAGCGCAGTACGCACTACGAAGGGTAATTGCATGCACCTGTTACAGGGGTGGAAACTGTGCAAGCGGTGCACTGAACTTCGTGCACCGAGTGTGTCACTCAATGGAACCTTCGCTAGATCTTTTACCTTAACACTCAGCCAACCACTCGGGGTAATCTTCTTGCTACGCGATCCACGGACGTACAACCGAGCGCTATTTTATATTATTTCGCATTAACCCATTGCCGCAAATGACGGCTTTACCTATCAGATTTTTATCGATGTGCTGGTAAATGATGGCTATAGCAGTCATGTATATTTTTGCTAAAAAGACAAGAACAAACTTACCAGGCGAAATTTCTGGTAAGTTTGTTGTTGCCGTTTTAGCAGAAATATACATGAATGAAAATCGTTTTAATCAACCCTAATAAGCATTATCTTTTCACCTAATTTCTTGTAGCAACAAAGGAACATTTAAGAAAAAAGTATGTTTCTGAGGCCGATCTGGAAAAAAAAAACACCAGCACGTCGATTTTATGGAAATCAATGTTTCAGAAAATCGATTACTGGAATGTAAAGTCACAAGCTGGAAAGGGAATGAAAACAAAAGGAAGCATAAGGAGACTAGGCAGTCAAAAAATGCATTTTTTTTTATTGTATTTTTCGAAAGTATTATTCTTTCCGAGTAAAATGTCGTTTGAATCATGTTAAAATTCGCAAAATTAAGAATTTGACAGCCGAAAAGTTCGATCGCGAGGTATGTAGTAGTCATGGTCTTCCAAAACTTTAAACGCGTTTTTCTCGAAATCATACTTTCTCTTCGTTTTGCAGTGATTGCGAAAAAACGGAGGTTCAAATCGACTTGACAAAAAATTGAGAAAATGTAAAACATGTCTACTTAAGGCCTGAACCTACGCATAAGTCTGCAGAAACTCCTGTTTTGTCCACAAAAAATATAAAATAGTTTCTGTTTTAATGAAAAATCGCGTTTTTTTAACTTTACTGCCGTCCTTTTACAATTTTGATTTTATTTCGTTTTAAATAGGTTCAGTGCAGATTAGGGGCTTATAGAGTGACAAATTTTTCAGAATATTTCATAATTCAATTCTTTGTAGCCAGGCTCACTGCAAAACCGCAACGACTCCAGAAAAAGCGCCTATACATCAGTCGACTGTAAAACCATCATATATAAGTATATGTTATTCAAAAAAATATTTTTTTACAATTTATAGCATTAGTAAACATTACCTAAAAGTACTAGTCACAATATGTATTCATTTACTTGTAATTAATTCTCAAAAAAAGTTACATTTTGACCAAATCTGACTGCCTAGTCCCCTTAAGGGGAACTACAGTTAACCCTCCTATAACACGGTAGATAGGTTCCTAGAAAATGCCGTGTTGTGTGAAACCGTGTTATATGAGACCCAGAGCCAGTACAAAAAGGGGGGTTACGTTCCGTAAACTTATTAAAAACAAACATTTTTTTTTAATTCCATATAAGCAACTTAGTTTTTATTAAAAATATAAATATATGTATAACAGAAAACGAAAAAAAAAAAACAAAAAATATTATTTTCATTTAATGTAACCTTAATTTAATAAATTTCTTCCTCGTCACTACTCAGTACAATCAAACGAGAACGTTTTTTCGGTTGAACAATATAACCTTCACTTTCTGAACCTTCTTCTTCATTTAGATTTTTTGCACCTTCTGTCCTCTTTAAAAAATCTGTAATTTTGGTTTGTTTGCTGGTTCTTACAAGGTCATTGTAGATTTCATGGTTTGAAGATAGACAATTTTGCAGCTCCCTTTTGAATTTTCGGCTTCCCTCAGCGGAAGCGTCTGCATTCAAGGAAACACACTCTTTAACATATCGTGGCTCGATGCAGACTGCCGACCAGCCGCTTAAGACCCTTTGTCTCCAGACCACGGAAATAAAAAGAAACAAAAAAGGGCCCGCCGTTCACGGGCCCTCGGCTGCGATCGCATTTCACAACAGATCAATACAATACGACGATGTCGCATTGCACTTTATCCTTTTAGATACGGCGGGACTTACCGCAATACTGTATCTCTGAGACGGCAAGTCTCGCAGCGGATGGCGCGTAAACTGTGCATGACGCTTTCCGCTATAACATCGGAATAGAGTTATAAATGAGTAAATTATAATTTATTTATATATTTTCATGTAAAGGCACTATAATTCATTATTCCTTCCCGTCATCATTTTAAGGTAATTTAGTTTTTAAATATGTTAAACAAAAATCATGTTATCCAGTGCTGTAGAAGTACAGTGTTGTACAAAGGTTTTCGCAATTTTCTTATTGTGTTAGAGCGAAACCGTGTTATAGGTAGCAGTGCTATACGAGGGTTCCCGCAATTTATCCTATCGTGTTAGAGCAAAACCGTGTTATAGGATGCCGTGTTGTAGGAGGGCTACCGGTAGTTAAAATTGTTGATAGTTTGAATAGCAGTTCCAGTTTTTCTAACTCAGTATTTATTGTAAGACGTAGAAGAATCACGATTACTAATACAAGTAGAGGAGGAATTACGGATATATTGAATTAAGCAAGACTGTAGCAACTAACAATGAAAATCACCCCCTGGCTGCTAGTGCTACGTTACGCGGGAAACTCCGTATATACACACATAAATTAGATTGCTTGTTCCCCCGACTTAGCACCGTTCGATTTCTTAACTTGGGAAAACGCCAGAAAATATGAAGCAAAGGATGATTGCAGCATGTGATGGAATCAATCTGGAAGTGGTAAGAAGTGCACGAGCTTCAGCAGTTCGACGATTGCACTCTTGCGTCGATGCAAACAGAATCCACTTCGAGCACCTCTTATGGCGTCAGAATCGTCGTTGTACACTTTCATTTAACATTGTAAAACCTTGTAAAAAAGTATAGCATGCTGTTTAAAAAAATACGATTGACCTTGAAATCTCCGAAGATCCTCCACCTATGCAAAAATGATTACTGGAATGTTATGGCTACCTCGGAAGCATACAGCTTTGTACATAATGTTCTTTCATATCTTTAAAAATAACGGAAATATTCCGCCCCCGAATGTACGTATGTATATTTTTGTAACATAAACAGGAAGTTCACATATCATCCTAACACTGTCTTAGAATTTAATCACTTTCGGTGTTCAAGGTCATGTATCAGTCATAACTCAGGCGTTTTCGGATGCAGTTTTTCATCCAATACAAGGTGGAATAGAAAAAATGTTTGCTTTCCTATAAAAAAATGCTGGTCATCTTAAAGCAACTCGAAAAATATGACCTTAAAAGATTGTTCCTCTTCCACGGTATGACTCCTTCAAGACTATTCAAACTGTGCTTTAAACATTTCTCATATTATTAAAAATAAAGGAGATATTTAGCATAATAATAAATAAAGGAGAAGCCCCCTGTATCCAATGATTAATTAAATGATGACATGATTTGAATATTCTATTTTATACAGTTTCATATCTTTAATATCAGTAGTATATTCCGTTAACAGGAATCACTTTCAATCAAGTGAACACAATTCACCAAATTTTTGCTAAATCTTATAATAATTCCACATAACTTCATAATTTAAACAAATAAGTGTGGGATCGGGACCTCCAGACCCAACATAAGAGGAATCGTGGAAATAAGGATGTCAGCGGACTGACGGTGGCGTAGTGGGTAAGGTGGCTGGCTACCAACGCAGAAGGAACTGGGTTCGAGTCCCGGTGCCGCGGTCCCTATTTTTCACGATTTCCTACATAAGTACAATAGTAAAGTAAAAAATAATTTGATAAAATACTATAATAGATAGAATTCCAATATAAAAAAAACAGAAACTAATCGAAAGAAAAGTAAAAATAATGTAGGAATTTGAACCCCAGTCTATCCGACTAGCAGTTCTCATCGTTAACACCGCACTGATTTTTCAAAGAGGGACCAATTTTACATGGTTTCCGGACACAAGGCGAAAGTATCAACATTTAAAGCCAGTTTTAACTCAGATGGCGGGAGAGGAACCTTTAATATTCTGGGATTTGTTTATATGCATCGGCCATTATACAAGATGTTTCCGATCTGGTGGTACAACCGGAAGGGGGGTGAATCTACATGAAAAAATAAGTCGAAAATACAGAGTAACGTTTTTTTCGTACGAGGCTTTATTTCCAAATAAATTCATGTTGAAGATTCGTCCAGTACGCGTTCAGTTGACTATTATGTAGACTACTTTTTGTTGCGTTTATATTCATGAACATCACCAATGTCATGGCTTGTTATCGTTTCCGACTCACAACAAATTATCAGACTTTGTCACTCTGTCAATCGAGAGAACACCGACATGATCCTCTCGGTAGGTACTACAGACAGTAAGCATAAGTGTGATCGTGTGTAAGTGTATGCGAACTCGAGGAATCTTCAACATCAATTTATTCGGAAATGAAGTCCCGTACGAAAAAATGTTACTCTACATTTTCGACTTATTTTTTCATGTAGATTCACCCCCTTCCCAGTTGTACCACCAGATCGGAAATACCCTGTACTTTTAGCTTGGTTCTGTTTAGATCGCAGATATCTCAATCGCGACTTTCCCTTATAAGCGACAGACAAGTAGCAAAACATGAGCCGAGTGGATTTTCAGACAAGCGGCGAACCACGGGCTAGATAGACACGCAGACACGCGGCATATTGGAAGATGAAATAGAGACACTCGAAAGAGAAGTAGCGAAACGGCATAAAACCGCAAGGTATCCTTACGCTTTCGGCAATAAAAACATGTTTGCATTATCGAAATAGCATGATCTGCTGTTCAAGACAGGTTAATTAGCTTCTGAGACAGCGCATAACAGGTTCTTTGTTTCAACTTTATCAAAGCAGTTGTTCCGTCCTCGATGTCGGTAATCTTATTGTTATATTGCTGAACCCTCTGTCACATGCAGAAATCTGTTTCGGATTAGGTTTATAATACATTTGCCGAAACTTTGCGATGTTTTAGAAGCAATTCTATATTTGGCAGTAATTTAATTACCTTCAGAATCTCTCATCAGCAAGGAATTAAGGGGTCTCCTTAGTGTGACGGTTTAAAAAAATCGAATTTTTTGTTGTTGAGATTTTCTTATAGTTTTACATTTTAGACACATACCCCCAAAGTATTATAGACGTATTACAAAAATTGACAATGCTACAGGCTTTCAAACGGAGCCTTTCATATAATTTTAAAGGGTACATGAAACTTTGAACGCGTTCTTCTGATACCGATATTTTTTCAAATGGCTGCCACGATATCTCAAAATCCAATCATCCAATTCACGTGAAACTTGGCAGGCATCTTTAGTAGATGTCTTATTCTCGCCGGTACTAGAACTAAGTCAATATTTGCAAAATTCAAATTCTGCGACTTAAAAACCAAGCCATTTTTTGTGCAAAAATCGAAACTTTTCCTTTCAGACGTTGCCATTTCTTAATTTTTCGTTATTTTTTATTTATTCTAGTGCCGACTATAGTCACACTCATACAGATTAAGAATCCTTTCTTTCTCTTTCATTCTGATAATTCTGAGGGCAGATTTTATGGCAGCCATGAAAACAAATTTTTTTTAGGTGCAGTGGCAGAATCCCTATAGCTTTCGACAGAATCATTATTTCTGCACTAAGTAATTATTACGTATTCTTCACACATTGTCTGATACAGCATCAAACTATTACATTCATACGGTTATTACTTTTGTTCAAAAAAATTCCCAAAGATCGTTTCGTTTTCCGACCGTTACACTAGGGAGACTCATAGAGGGGGTACATAAGTATTAGACGGCTAAAATGAACGGTTTCTTTTGGGTTGGATTGAAGAGCGAATAATAACTCAAACCTTTTGCTCTTTTTACAATTCTTTAATAGTGACATAAGACGTATCTTAAAACAAAAAGATTTACAAAATATTAAAAGTTAATCGAAGTTGAAACGTTATACTGAGTGCTTGCGCAATACGCGCGTCTACATATGTGGTAAACACGATTCCAGTTGAACGACTCATCTAAAAGCAAAATCGTTGCAAACGAGTAATCTTTAACTCGTAATCTACAGAGTGGAACTCTGTCGACAAAGTTTAATAAAAATTCGCAGTTATACAACAAATACCAACTTTGAAGGCTTTTCCTGCAGTAATTCCGCGAAAAAATATTTAATAAAATTGTTCACAGTTGTGCGACCTCAATGAGCGAGTTCCACTGTGTGGAGAAAAGTGTTTTGTAGGTTCAATTAAAATTTCAATCAAAAATATCGATCCGTTCTCGAGTTATGATGTTCACCGTCTTGAAAAACATGGTTTCGAGAAAAACGGCTTTTTGAGCTGTGACGTCCGTAATTTTGTGAATTTTTGAGCGAATTTTTTTTTAAAATACTTTAGCGGGGCGAGGCTCTCATAAGCAATTGAAAAAAGGATTCAGTCTTTTTGAATTTGTAATACCATTCTACCCCGTTAAAATTTTAAACGTTGTTCAATTGCCGTGATCTCTAAATATTTGGAGTTCACATGCGTTTTAATATCTTATCCCTTTATTCCTTCAAGGCATGCGTACTCAGTGGCCCTAATGCAGAGGTCACCCTTAGATTTAGAACTGCCACAGCCTTCACATAGCTGAAATATACGCAGTAAGATGGGTGAGGGCTGCAAGTAACATAGGAATAGATTGCAAAATAAGAAGCATCCAACTTACAAAATTATGGTCACTTATTCACTCATTACAGCATGCTTCCGTAGATAGATTTCACATTTATGGAGGCTCAAAAAGCATAAGAAGAAAACACACAACGCTTAGTGTTTACACTATAATATTGTAAGTAGTTATTTTCTATCACCTGTAAGTGACAGTGCTAGGCATGCACTATAGGCACACACGCTCTTATACACTCGTACACACTTGAACACAAAAGGCCTGACTCTACGACATTTTTAACAACATAGTTCTACGTACACACAGGCGCACACAAATTTAAGCGATTTTATGCTTCAATGGCAGCTACCATTGTAGCCGAGTCAGTTTCCGTGTCAGCTTAATCAGCTCCTGAATATGATAAAATTGCAACAACAGGATGTACACACAATTTGTTTAAGATTATATCAAGCAAATACAATTTCTTACAAAAACAATAAATATATTTGTAGTTTAAAGGGGATTCTATATTTTAATAATAGTAACAATACAATTAATAAGACAAAAAGCTATTATGGACTATTAACTACAACTAGACGCAACTAAATTCAACTAAGCATTCATAAATACAACTCCACTCCTTGCCTTCTATTTCCACTCTCCCACACCGTCCGAAAGTATCCCTCCTTAAGGACGCTATCTTCCAACCACGCATAGCTCGAAAGCAAAGTCAAACAGGACATATATTTATACGAACCTTTTTAATTCTTTTGAGGTGCTGAAGCCATCTCTAAAGTGGTTCCTATATGTTATGGGACATCCTGTATATTTAATGAAGAAATCTGCAAATTAAATTAAAAACAAACATCGGTCTATCTAATGGAAATATCTACTGTAATTATTTGAATATTTTTTTATTTTTCTGATGAAGTGATACAGGTTTTTGATATATGTATGTAGGAGTCTATCTTCCCGGTCAAGGTTTGAAACTCTTTTGTCAAATGTTTTGCTAAACATGTGTCAGTTTTATAAATCGTAAGCCGTATAATCTTAGAATTCTTGATTCTTTCGGAACGATTGTGTTTTTAATCAAATTCATCATTTCCCTTTCCATGTTCTTTTCGCATGAGTTTTTATTTAGTTTTCTGTAATCTTACATACTAGGCTTCCTTTCAATATAGTCATACACAAATGTCCTTTTATTTTACATCTCGCACAGCTATGAATATTATTCTGCCGTACATCATTGAATCTTTTCTGGCAGCTGCTTTTACTATATTACGAAACCTGTTGTAAATTTCGAAAAATTACTTGCTTCCTTATTCTTTACAGAAAAAGTATAGAATATTTTCTTCAGTTATTATTCAGACATTATAAAAGCATACATAAAACATGCGAGTTAAAAAAACTGCTCAACCTACAGAAAATAATAGTATTTATATAGTAACAAACTTGCTAGAATGAAGCCCCTGACTACTATTCCTATAATTTGCTCAGTAACTTCAAATGGGAAGTGTAATAAGTGACAATTTAGGTTCGATCAATAGAAACGTTAATATGAAAAATTATTTTATTTCAATCAAATTACATATTCAAAATAAGACTAAGACTGTCAAACTAATAAGTTTATTAAACAAATACAAATAGTAAACAAATCCAACGATAAGAATAATACCGTTTTGCATGACATGCTACAACGAAGAAATTTGTAACCGAACTTTCTGAATTCAAGGTCATTTGAAGTTAATAGCATAGTAGGTCGTTGAATTCGTCTTGACGTCAGCTACAGGTCTGTGAAGTCAAAAACATCTGGCGCCATTTACGAAAGGCAAGGTTACCTTGACTTTTTATTGAATAAACAATCTTTTGGAAATTTCTAAAATCAAGGTATGTAGCAGACCGAAGGCTGACTAACTTTTGTTCCAAACACTTCTTTGACAGATTTTCAGAAATGCGTGAAAAATGGTGGTTGATCTTAGACTCTAAGACTTGGAGGATGCAACCTGTACACAGGATGTCCCATTTTAAGGTCCCCAGGCACATATCTCGAAAGATATGAAAAATATGAAAAAATGTTTCAAACGAAAGTGGTAGCATATTGAGTAGGGCAGATTGTGCTGCCAATTATATGACCTTGTAATGACATTAAAAAGTCCTTCAGAGGATTACTTCGAATTTTTAAACTGAAACCTATATTTTTAACTGCACCATCTTGTAGCTGGTATCGAGACGTTTTCAAAACACTACTAAAAAATATTTTCTGCATAAGCCGTTCCCAAGATATGAGTCCTCAAAGTTGACATACCGCCGGCATTAGCGTAACCCGATGTACACCGCGAAGAGGTTGCACGGTCGGACTTTGTACAACATGTAGGCTCTAAAAAGAGCCGATTTTGTTTCTGTGTGTCACTGCATTGACAATGATCCTATCGTAGTAAATGTTCGAATTCTCGGCCATTTACTTCAACGCACAAGTTTATTCGACTTCTAAAAGATTCCTCTACTTTGTACAATGTTGTTGCCGATAGATTTTGACATGTTTCAACAATCCTACGTTTCATATCTTTAAGTGTTGTTGGCTCAACTTGGTAGACAATATTTTTCAAATAGCCTCACATAAAAAGATCTACAGGGGTCAAATCTGGCGAACGCGGTGGAAATTCTACAGTTCCACCTTTGCCAAGCCAGCCGTTCCGAAATAATTTGTTTAGTGTTCTACGAACAATGTGGGCACTGTGTGCAGGAGCTCCATCCTGAAGAAACCATAGATGTTGCGTTGTGTGTAGATCAATGTCGTGTAGAAGAACTGGTACTTCATCTTGAAGAAATCCCCATACCCATTTACTAATCCGCACCATACATTAAAAGACCATTGTCCTCGATAAGATATTTGTCTATGCCAATGGGGATTTCGATCTGACCAATAATGATAGTTATGACGATTCACATGGCCTCTAGTAATAACATTAGCTTCATCAGAAAGTAGGATGTAAGAAAAACAATTAGGATCCTGGTTCATTTTTTGACGATCCCATTGACAAAAGTGTAACCTACGCCGATAATCATTTTCACGTAACTGTTCATACAGCATAATGTGGTACGGATGGAATTTGTTGTGTCTAAGATGTCGTGAGTCTGTTGAGCGTGGTACGCTATGAAGATTTTCAATTTGTCTAAGGCTTATGACATGATTTGATGCAGCAACTCCTAATACACCCAACTCACGAAGACACGGTATCTGACGTCGATGACGACATCGTTTTAAATGTCCAGATTTTGCTCTTTCAATACACGATTTAATTGTCTTATGATTTGGGTGTTTTCTGTCTGGATACCGCAGTGCGTAAAGGCGTGCTGCTTTTCTAATGATACCTCCACTTACTGCTAAGCATTCACTCATATCCATAATTTCTTCTGGAAGATAATCGGACATTGTACAACTAATAGCAAATACAATAATTGCAGATCAGCGATAGTAATGTTTTACTTACAAGGGACATTACCCAAGTGTCAATCGCCGATCTTAATGAAATTTTTGTGGGTAGTAGTTCTCAAAAAAATATTTCACACATATTCTTTTATATCGGCAATCGTCCATATCTAGGGGGTGGAAACAGCCCTTGAAGTTGGGTTCAAAAAACATATTTGACGGTATATGTCAGAAACGATTGGTCCTAGAAAAAAAGTTTAAACGTACGGTATACCTATTTTTTAATGCTGGATTGAGCTGTATAAAAAGTATTCCGATAAAGTAATTGGTTTAAAAAATATGTTAAAAATTAAAATGTTTTTTCAAATTTTTCTGGTAAAATGTTAATCAATTTTCATAAATTTTTGTATACTTATACTATGGACCTTGCCCAAAAATACGGATAATACAGAATTTACAATTTCGCTCTCGTAAGAGATATTATTGCATGTAAAAAACTGGGGTGGCAGAAATGTTTTCTCCAATATCTCGAAAACTGTTCGGTGTAGACAAAAATGTTTTAGATAAAAGTTGTGTATTTTTTTACAATAAATTTAATTACGTAAGAAAATCCCTAAAATATTAATTTGTTTAAATTGTTATATTAACAAATATTAACTTTTTATTCGTTTTTTGTACAAAAACTACCCACAAAAATTTCATTAAGATCGGCGATTGACACTTGGGTAATGTCCCTTGTTAGTAAACATAGGTCGAAAGCTCAACCGTTTCCGAGATATAAACATTTCTTTATGTTAGCATCATGATTAACTTACTGGTTTCTACGTGTCGCATGCGATTTTTTTTTCATTAGCTTTGTAATACTCCCAAATTGGCTTTCAAGCGTTGCTTATCTCAATTTTTTGGTGAATACATTACTTCAGTACTTGAAGGATATACCTTCGGCTGAAAGATTATCGATGTGGTAGATGCATGATGGGGCTCCAGCTCATGTTGTGCGTAATGTGAGAAAGCACTTAACCCTTTGAGCCCTGAAAATTTCGAGAAAAAGCGTGCGCCATGTGCTGAAATTTTTCGCGGTAGAACACGTGTTAAATTGAATATTCCATTATAATTATATATTTGATGTCGATTATTTAGTTGTTTTAGTCCTTTAAAATTGTAAAATAATAACGAGACATATATGTTTTAATGAAATAAGCTGAGATGATAATTCAGCCAAATACAGAGGTTTAAAGCGTACAATAAACAGCCGTGCCGACATCAGTGCGGTGGCCCATAGCACAGGGTGAACGATTTTTCGGAACGCATATGTGCGTCTATAGTTCTCAAAGGGTTAAACACGGTGTTCGGTCAAAGTTGGATTGGACGTGGTGAACCAGTTGCATGGCCCCTCGATTCAAATAATTCGACAGAGATCTAGAATTTCCGAGAGACTTCGTGACTCTGTAAGAAGAAGATGCCAAGCGTGTATGGACATGGAAGGAGGACATGTGGAACACGTTCTGTAAATATCGAGAAGTCAGTAGTAAGTCAATCATGATGCTCACATACAAAAATGTTTATATCTCGGAAACGGCTGATCTTTCGATCTATGTTTACTACAGTTTTTTTACTCAATATGGTGTGTCCTATGTATCATATAGCTATTAAATGTTTTTTTTAACACCATGTATATTGTTGCGAGCACCGTGAAGTCGTTGTGAGATCGAGCTGAAGCGAGCGTTCGATCTGGCAGTCGTTAAGGAACGATCGCGGATATTGATCCAACAGAGTCTAAGTGACAGCCAAGAAGGCAAGACGTGTTCTTATAAACACTGCCTTAAAATCTGCACATCCTTGTATACTCTTATAACAAAGTTACTAGTGTAAACATGTCTTGTGATGACAACCCCCAGCGCAGCATTGGTGTCAGAAGTGGGATTGTACGAACGCGATCCGCTGCGGGGGGAGAAACGTTAGTGCAAGAGATGTTCGAGAACCTACAGAGGACCAACGTCGGGCAGATGGAGGAACACAGGAAGCAGGACGAAACCCGGTGGCAAAAAGAGCACGATTTGTGGCGCCAACGAGAGACCGTGAAGAGAGTGACTCGGGAGACCCGGAATGTTGCTTAGGAAGCTCGTCTGTCTGAGTTGGATCGGAATATCCAGGTGCTTTAGTCCTTGTTAGGTTCTGTTAACTCTGAGGGGACCTACGTTTGCGGGACGGGACGCAGCCTGACTTGTAAATAATATTCCTGTAAATGTTCCTGTGGCTGTCCCTGGTCCTTCGTCCATGCCCTCCGTTGTTCCGGTCGAGAAGGGTAAAAGAGAGATGCCCTATACTCCAGGCTGATTGGGAACGTATGGGAGTTTCCACTGCGATAGTCAATGCGTTAATGTGAAGAAGTATCAGTAAAGGAGGAGGATGTCCCATGCTTTTTGCCCAAGAAGTGGACGTTTCGTCGAGAAAGACGAGGGCAGGTTCCGCCCGTGAAGACTTCAAGAGAGAAGTGCGCAAGATTCAAGAGTCAAGAGGAAGGACCAGAAGTTATCAGGATATCCTTGAAATATCGAATGCTCAAAGTACCGGCGTCTTGCTCAGGGTTTTTATGTGGTTTTCCCCTGGGACGGAGGACAGATGTCGAGACGTTTGCTGTCTGATGAAGGCTACAGAGGTTTACGTTTAAATCTTTTCGATTTATCTCCTTTTTGAGACAGAGGTACATATCGGTGAGGTTGGCGGCCAAAGAAGTATGACATCTCGTTGAACTGAGGTTAGCCAGAAACTGAAGGTAGGCGCTAACGGTTCAAGAGAAGTTGGCCGTCGGAAATTGAAGTCTGGTTTGGTCAGGACGCTCGCTTTTAAAGGAAGAAGGACAATGTTGCGAGCACCGTGAAATCTTTGTGAGATCGAGCTGAAGGGAGCGTTCGATGTGGCGGTCGTTAAGAAACGATCGCGGATATTGATCCAACAGAGTCTGATTGACAGCCAAGAAGACAAGACGTGTCCTTATAAACTCTGTCTTAAAATTTTTACATCGTTGTACATTATTATAATAAAGTTACTAGTGTAAACATTTCTTGTGATGACAACCCCCGACGCAGCAATATTATAATTTTTTCGAACACGTGAATTGTTCGAAGGTCCTGGTTGCTGCTCCATTTTTCAGATTTCGAATTTTCTTGCTCACAAATACGATCACTGTGTATGCACACTACGTACTGCGGCCTTGAGGTGTCAGTGTCGCTACGCGCTGTTAGGAAGGGGACGCGTGTAATGGTAGTATAACCAATAGCATGCGAAAAGTAGGGGATGGTTGTGGGGGTCTGCGCAGATCGGCCGAAAATCTGTCGCGTCACAGTTATGATCTTATTTGGCACAGAGAATAGGTGTTTAGAATTTATTATAATAACTAATTTTTCTGAACTCCCAACTACTGAATGACGATCTTCAGAAAATTAATGTCCCTTTTTATAGAAGCTACTCTAAAAGATAACAGATTTGGCGTGTTGACACCATAACCTTAGTTGATGCAATGAATTTTTAAAATTCCTTGTTAAGTCTCTGCGAAACAGTGCTCATCACATCTCTAACAATTTTGTTGAGAACCAAGGATTTTATTTTCAAATATTATTATGAATGTATAAATAAAAAAAATGAAGTGTAAGGGATTCGTAATTAACACAAGACTTCTATTAAAATTAGTATCTGGTTATATCTGTGGTTGTACGGCAAAACGACACAAGTCACATTTTCAACAAGTTTGAGTTTATGCCTTAATTAAGGTCTAGAAGACAGTATTTGTGTTTTCAGAAGAAACAAAGTATATTAAAACATTTTTTGCTTTTCGAAACAAGAATGCGATAAAACAGACGTTAAAGATTTGTTCCATGCGTATCAGGCAAGTAGGTAAACACAAGTCCAGAAAATGTTAGTTTGACTTCTTTATTATGTGAAAAAATTAACAAACATGATTATGTCTCATTTTTATTGTGACAGAAATAATAGTATATACTTTACTCAACATTATTATATACTTTAACATATGAAAACAACCTGTCCTTATATCTGAAAAGTAATACTGAGCAATGAAAGTTATTTTGAACTGTACTTGAATCTATAATATCTCTATAATTGATGTTTAATACTTGAAGCGGCAATATCTCCAAAGTGAAAACATGTGACTTATATCTTTTTGTTTACAACCATAGATATTTCGGCCGTCTAGCTGCTCTTCCGACTACACTGACAGTCGTACGGTTCTCATAATAATCCTCCGTGCACTCTTTCTTACAATCTTATATGCAGTAAAAGTTGGATAACTGCCCGTATCGATCTACTGCATAAGTGCCCGCTAGTCAACCCCTACACGGGGGGAGGGGTTCCCCTTGACGCACCAAGAAGTTCAACGGACGAGTAGTGTAACCTAATTGTAACTTGAATGTCGATGAGACTATACTAATGCAAACATAACACTTTTTTAATTTTTATTTTTTTTAATTAAACTTTTACTAACGTATTCGTGAGGTTTTTCTGGTTGAAATAAGATGAAACACAGTATAATTTTAATAATATTTACTTATTGATATTGATGAAGTTCCATAAATTACAAACACGGATTGTGCCACCTTGTAGGTTTAAATTATAAGCCAAATATGCTTCCAATTATATCGTGTTTGGTCTTATTTTAATTAGAAAAACTTTACAATTACATTGGTAAAAGTTTCATTCAACAAAAATGAAAAATAAAAAAGTTTTATGTTTGCATTAGTATTGTCTCACCGATACGTATTTTTCTGACCTTTTCTATGTTTGTCAACAAACCGAACCTCGGTTCGAGCCGTGATTATAATTAGAATCATTCTCCTACTGCATAACTGCCCGCCTTGGTCCCGATTTGCGGGCAGTTATCCAACTTTTACTGTACCAAAAACGCACCCCTCTTTTTACCTGACCCAGGGTCGCTAATCCTCACGTACCATGTGGGCGCCAAATGTTTAGAACTGACCCTCGGTTCATGACATGACTGTTTCGGGCATGACCTTGCTCGTGTGGTCATTGTTAGGCTACGCCATTCTCTAATTTCGACAGCTAATTGCCCTGTCGTAAACCCAGACCGTCCCAATGTCTGTTGATATTCTCTCTCGTACTCTTACAGAAGTTACTTCCAAATTGTACGAGGTATTAATTTGATCATCAATATGTAAATTATACTACTCTAGTCCAACAGTTGTACAGTTAACCCTTTGCACTCCCTTGGCTCCGCTACGGGGACATTCATAATATACTTCATAACTCCGTTGGCTCCGCTAGGGGAACATGCGCAGTGTGTATCTGTACTTAACCTGTCACTTCAATAATCTTAAGTGCGAATTATTATTTACTTTTTTTTAATGTAAAATTGAGGACCTTGCAGCTCAAGGGATGAAGCTCCGTGTTTACCAACTCCGAGTAAATTAGAAAAAAGTGATTATAAAATTATTGCTTGGACTTCACATTAAAAAGAGAACTCTAATTGCAAAATATATATTTTCACACAATAAGTAGTAGTTATTGAGTTGATAAGTTTTTATTTCCATTTTTGGTGAATTTTTCAAATCTGGAGGTGCCCCTGACTTGAACCAAAGTGTACAAAAAACGGTTGCTTTTTGTTAACTATGCACAATAAAGGACACAGTTGATTGATTTATGGTTGCTTTATTAATCAAATATGGAAAAAATATGTTGACGAAAAATATAAAAATATATTTTTTTTTTATTTCGAATTGCACAGAACAGTAATGGGTGTAGGTCCAAAATTTGCAATAAATCGCTCATTTGTTATCGGTTTGCATGAAATGAACGTCAAACGATGTAGAATTCTTTTTTACGTATATTACACGTCATAACTAAGAAACTGTAAAAATGGAACTGCACCCCTTTTGCTGCAAGGTCCTCAATTCAGGTTTTATTTACATTACAATAAAGGAGATTTACCAAAGAAATAAAAATAAATAAATTCATTAGCATTTGTAATTTTTTCCTTTCAAAACAAAACTTGAAGCTCTTTTCCAATGAGCTTCACTGCAAAAGTGCAACAGATTTACTGGTAAATAGTATCAAAAAATGTTCGGAGTGCAAAGGTTTAAACAAACAATTCTACAAGTACAGCTATTTGTTTCAACAGTATGTTGCGTACTCTAACAAACTAATAATTTAAAACAAGTGGACAGAGGACGGCGGGAAAGTGGCAAGCATATTAAATGCTCGCATTTAATAATGGTCGAGAATATTCAATTACGCGAACACACCAGCGTACGAAATTATACAGGAAATCAGTTATATCTAGCGATGCGTATGCAAATCAGGTGGAGCGTATGGTAATCACACCCATGCAGATCTTTCTAACGATATTGCGTGCATTATCGCTTGGTTCGTGGCAACGAAATAATAAGCACGATTTGTTGCGATAATGACCTAAAAATATGGCATGGTTCTTGTCTGTTTGTCGCGGTATTTGTGTCGGTCGCCATAGTGTCGCCAACCGCGCATACAACATACATTATTAAAGGAGTGTCCTACTATGGAATCGGGAAACTAAAAAAAAGTATGCTGCTCGCAAAGGACTGTACCAGTTCCTCTCAAATACTTATTAACGAATCTCTTGTACAGCAAAACTTTTAACTATTTAACTGGTAAATTTCGGGCAGCCTTCGGTCATTCATTCCTCTAACTATACTTTAAATTTAAATTGCAAATTTATAACTAAATTTTATATTTAATAGGTTTACAAATAACATACTTTCTTACGATTTATACGTATACTATAGCGATACCGAAACTGGACCCCTTCACAGTTAGTTTTCCTTTTCAATTTTGACAAGTGTTTATTTTTCGGCCTATCGAACAAAGTCCATTAGTTTTTCCTTTCTTCCAGTTCTGAAATTGAGAGATATTCAAAATAGATCTTTGCCTATACAGTACGAGTATTAGCGCCAAAAAGTGACAAAACGGAACCAGGGCTGTGGAGTCGGAGTCGGAGTCCGGCACGAATTTCGGATTACTGGAGTCGGAGTCGGAGTCGGAAAAAAATATGCCGACTCCGACTCCATGTTAGTAAATTTTATAAAAATAAAAAATGTGCTCAAAATAATTGAAAGTTGTAATAAAACTAAATAAATACTAAAAATACTACATTTGTATCAAATTGTATATTAAATATTAGTAATTTAGTTATAAACAAACATATACTTATTATGTTGACGATTCATTATAAATGCAGGTGTCAGGGTCGGGATCGGAGTCGGAGTCGGAGTCGGAGTCGGAGGTCAAAAAAAAGGGGAGTCGGAACGGGGTCAGAGTTGAGACTTTTGACTGCCGACTAAGCAACCCTGATTGGAACTTTAACAAGTTTTGAGAAACAGTTTTACATTATAATACAGTAGAACCTCCCGTAACCGAACCCCCTTTATCCGAGTATCCTAATATCCGAACGTTCTGTTGTCCAAACAGCCGTTTTGTGAAAACTTATGTGATTTAGCACACAAAAAAATATGGGATCCTTGAATATTGAAACAAACTGTCAATTTTGTTGATTTCTATTTGAATAAATGAAATTTAATATAAACAAAAGTGATTGTTCTATTCTCCGAAAATTCTGTTATCCGGCCACATTTGTCTCCCTATTATTCGGATACGGGAGGCTCTACTGTACTTTAATTTTTGTACGAAGACAAAAAATACTAGCACCTTCGATGGTTTTAATATTACCTGCTTCGGCTCAATAGCGGGTGTCGTATCGTAACTTCGCCGTCGCTGCAACACTTAGCTCCGAGCTGCAGGTAAACGAAGGTCATTGTCTATTTCTGATTGTCTCCCTATAGCTTCTCCTTTCGGCTATAAAACGACCATGCACCTCGGAGTCAGGAGCATTGGCAATAGGCTGCTGATAGCACCAGGGAAAGGGTCCAGATCGTTCAGAACAAGGTGCTAAAACTTGTCACTGGTAGGGAGCGGGGATAGTCTACCTTCAAACTTCATGATGAAACTAAAGTTCCTCTTGTTAAACATTTTATACGTTCCTTGATTAATAGATATGAGGTCTCAAATCATCCTAATTCTCTAATTACGATTACAGGCACTTTTGATTTGGATAAAATCCCGTATAGAATTACAGTTCTTTTTCCATCTATTGATTCCTTGTTGCCCTAGAGGTGATAGTTATTAATTTCGGTCTTTATTAATTTTCGGATTTAAGTTTTTATTCATACTTCTTAGTGCAATAAGTTTATACCAAATCCATTTCGTTTTCTTTAGTTCTCTTCTTTTCTGTTCATTTTTCATTTGTTATTTTTACTTATCTAGTTTTCAGTTCTTTTAGTTATGATCCGTTTCCCTAATTTCCGTTTTATTGAGTTTCTACTTTGGTTATTTAGATTTAGATTTAGTTTTCTGTTTCCCTGCGCATTTATTTCATTTTCTTCCATTTGTTTCTTGATTTATTAACATTGTTAATTAATGATTTATTTATTTGTTTTTCTACAAATCATTTGGATTTGATGTTTCAGTTACTTGGCGTATTTATTTGCTGCTTGCTTTATAAGCTGATCCTGTATAGAAGTTTTTCTGAAACTTTTGCTCCTTATAATAATTCTTAACATTTGTTGTGTTTTACTTTAGGTTGGTAATACCATGTACTAGATGTCAGTACAATAAGTCAACTAAGGCTGACAATCTTAGAAGGGACATTACCCAAGTGTCAATCGCCGATCTTAATGAAATTTTTGTGGGTAGTAGTTCACAAAAAAATATTTCATCCATATTTTTTTATATCAGCAATCGTCCATATCTAGGGGGTGAAAACAGCCCTTGAAGTTGGGGTCGAAAAACATATTTCACGGTATATCTCAGAAGCTATTGGTCCCGAAAAAAGTTCAAATGTACGATATACCTATTCTTTAATGCTGAATTAAGCTGTGTAATTAGTTTTCCGAAAAAGTAATTTATTTAAAAAATATGTGGTAAATTAGCATGTTTTTTTTAAATTTTCTGGTAAAATGTTAATTAATTTTAATGAATTTTTGTATACTTATACTACGGGCCTTGCCCAATAATACGGATAAAACAGAATTTGCAGTTTCACTCTCGTAAGAGATATTATTGCATGTAAAAATTCGAAATGAGAGACATATGTTCTCCAATATCTCGAAAACTATTCGATATAGACAAAAATGTTTTAAATAAAAGTTGTTTTCTTACAATAAATTTAATTACATTGTAGTAAGGTGGGTGTAGTAAGATGGTCCGATTTTTATGTTCGCTGGGCGCCACCCTGTACTTAGAACAAATTATAATAAAAGAATAACAAAAGAAATGCACGTTGATGAATAGAAATATAAGAGAAAGTTGAGAGAATCTGAGAACGAGGGAAAACGATATATCTCGAGATAGTACGCAATGTGTCAATGAATTCAAATGTAACGTATAATGATAGTTTTTGAGATAGCATTTTCCAGCTGCAACTTTAAGGGTTGATTTCACCCCTTAAAGTTGCAGCTCAGCAGATAAAAAAATACGCGTCCCTTATTTTCACCTGCTTAATAAGTGTACGAAGCTTCATCAAAATCGAAGTCGGACATTTCGGGATGTTCTCTTGTGAGTACTATGCGATCTGAATTTAATTTTACAAGTGTGAGTCGAGTGGACTCGTCACCAGGTGTAAAATCTTGGCTGAAATCGGTGCACCAGGTGCAGCCTGCCGAGATGGAGGATAGATCTACTGAAAAGATTAATTGAGCAAGCAGCTCGTCCAGAACCAGAAACCGCACGCAGTTTATTCCAAATTAGCTGTTCACAGGAAGTTTAGGCTTTTTGCTACGCAGCTTAATATCTCAATGAATGTTCATACGAAACGATGTAAGTGAGTGTATGTACATTTCGTTAATTATTTGCAGACTGCACTCTTTATTTTGACTGTACGTTGCAAGGTATTCTTCACGGAAAAATATATACAGGTATGTATTAGGTCATTCCAAAAATAATATTTTGAAAGATAACTTCAAGCATAAAATCACAATTACAATTACTTCCAATTATAGAGATATTGATCATCATTTTCGGTAATCTTGTTCTATCGTTAAAATAATTCTTTGATATTTTCTTCAAGAAAGTTTCCGGTTTCATGAACCTAAACCTCACTATCAGGATATTATCGTCAACTATAAAATTATGGAACTGAATAAATAATAATCTGATAGCTGCAAGAAAATTCGAAGAATGTGCTGAATACACAAATGTAATCATGATAGTTTTCCACCAAAGCTGCACTACATTTACAAAATTGTTGACTGTAGATCTTTACTGTTATAGTCCGATTTTCATTGAAAAGTCGTAAGATGCATCTCGTGCATTCTGCCATGAGAACAGTCAGATATTTATTGAATGAAATTGAATAATATATTCGTGTTTATTTAATGTTTCTTTATTTAACGTTTATTACATTCGATAAAAAGTGACATTACTTATCGAATAACCAGATATGTCAAACGTGCGTGACATTTTTGGTATGTGCGAATCAGCAAATAAGGTAAGTGCACCTAATATCGCCTACCAAATTTGAAATCATTCTCAAGTGAAGGGCAAGAGACATTTTTATATAAAATTAGTCTCAAACGAAAAAGACATTATTTGTGTTTAATGTACATCAGGTTAAAACAGTTAAAATGTAAAGATTTTTAATCAAGATTAAGAAAGTGGAAGACAAGCAAATATAGACCTCTTGAGAAAGTGCCTCTAATATCGCCTACCTGAGAAATTTTGATTAATTTATACATTTATGTGTTTTTATCAAATACTTTTTATTAGTATTGTATTTAAAAAATGTTTTTGTTTAAAAAATACAAAAATATAATCACAATTTTATTTTTTCAAACGATTTCGTTTGCAAGTTGGGTAAATGCAGTTCATCTTCCTATCTCCACAAACTTCATGTCCCCACCTGTAGCTGATGCTACATTAAAACCGCTGCTCTCCGTTACAATCATCTTTGAAATTATTGTTACAATATAAACATTCTGTATCATCCTCACGCAATGTCGCCTAGGCGGTAATGTGGACACCTCTGGTAGACGATATTGAGTGCACGTCGGCCAAGATACAAAATAATTGTTTCTGTTAACAAAACTATACGAATCGATTAAATTGTTTAAATATGTCATTAATTAGATACTCCCGGTAAATGTTCATGCATTAACACACTTTTTAAACTTACTTTCTCTCAATATAATCTAAATTTATCACAGCGAAATAGATTTCCGCACTCTTTTACGCTATCGAAATTTATTACAATATGTCTCCTAGGTTACACATTGCTACAGTAACGCTGTCAATAAAATATGTCTCTTTATACATGTTTGGCTACAACTTTAGTCCGTTGCCAATTTCTGCCAACGCTTTTTTTTCAAAATATTACGGATAGGCAATATTATGTGCTAGGCGATATTAGGGGCACTTACCCTAATCAATTTTATAGGGTTTTAAATCTAGATCGAGGTTCATTTATTGTCAGATTGCGCCTTGTGTTGGAGGTTGGGTAATAACTGTTGACAGCATATTTAAAAAACTGTGCAGCCGATTACTAGAGGAGAGTAGCCAAATATGGAATACCATTTTGTTTTTCGAATGTCATACTTACAATATTAATCGCAACAAATAAAAGATTTTTATGGGTGTTCAGTCATATATTTACTCACAATTTAAGAACAGTCTTATATTTCTATCGTTCTCAACAATTTTCAATATTGAACTAACATTAAAAATACATAAATTATACATAATATGGAATAGCTACCCAAATGTGGAACACTGAAATCAGGTACAATATTTTCATGGAAAACAAACAAAAAATAGTTTTATTCTTCTTATTGATTAAGGCATTTTGGTTATAAAATCGCATTTTTAAAAAATTACATAAAAAAATAGCTATTTGCAATAGTCACATGCAAAAGTGTCAAACTCTGCACCATCACATTCGTCATGTGCCCAGTGTGCACACATTAGGCACTTGATCCATATTTCTCCACCAGAGGAATATTGCGAATAAAGTTCTTGGAAAAATAACCATTCTGCATTAGTAGAGTCAGGAACTGATTGACCTAGTGTAACATCCAGTTCACTGTCTGTGTCAAATTGAATTCCATCTTATATGGAATATTCCATAATTGGACCAATACTGAGTGTCCATATTTTTAATTTCACAAAGTTAAAAACACGATATTCAGCTCACAAATACTTATGAATATCACAGGCAGGTATGTCAACAACAAAAAAAAAACAAAGCATAGTAAACTAATAACAAATACGAAAAACATATCAAATTTACAAACCGGTAAAAGTTTACGAACAGCAGCAAAACAAATCGATCTTGCCACGTCACTAACGTTCGCTCGACTGACAAGTCACAACGTGTGCGGTGCCAAAGTGAATGTGTGAGATAGCCTATAACCGTTTGACAAATATTTAAAAATTGTTTCTTGATTTCAGATGAACTGTATGGCTGGAATGCTGTAAACGCGACCACCATCTTATTTTTTTAGTGTTGATTTCCGGGCCCTGGAAAACTGATACATGAGCTATAAATTAATGAAAAGAAATTATTTCTTCTTTTTCAACTATCTAATAGAGTATCTTGAATGTTACAAAAAGAGTGAACGTATAGATTCTTTGAAAACAATTTCTAAAGCCACCTTTATTTTTCGTACGATTACTCTGGTGTCCCCCTGAAGAAGAGTGAGAAAGAGAGTAGTAAAGAAGTTCGACTCCGATTTCGGGCGTTACACCTTGCGCATTTCTTGGTGAGAGGCTCCAGAGGACTGGTCCTCATGTCCATCAGGATTCTACGAAAAGTTACCAGCAGATGGCCGGCAGATGTCTACCATCTTGGCCTGACTGCAGAGGAAGTCGTCCATGAAAGGTGGGCATCCCCAAAGATTTCGTAGCACGATTATCTTACGTAACATATTTTACCGTTGCTGTTTCTCCTTCGACACTAACCTCGATGATACCACAAAAAAATAGCAATCCTGTGTGTGAATCCAGCCGAAAGTGCATGTTTGATTAAAGACATCGTCAGGAACACGGAGTCAAGACAGCGCCGATGAAGATCTTACCACGAAAAGAATACAAACCGTCTGACATTCGATCCTTGTCGAATATGTGACTCAGCAGTTTCGCATACTCCGATAAATCAACTTTAACTGATTAGAAAGCTGAAGATATTCAAAACCTTAAAAGTATAGTGTTTACATCAAGAGTAAGAGTGTCTATGAAAAAAAAATATGAATATTGCGATTCAACATTTCAATAAGATGTTGAATTATTATATAGGTGGACAACATGATTTGGTCACTTTAATTATTTCCGTTGCTAGCCATACACGCTAATTGCAGTATATTTTTTGTAGGTCATATTTTTCGAAGTGATCAAGGTCATATTTCGTTTCTTAAATGGAACTCTATATTTTTTCTATATTCTTATAGAGCATGGAAAAACAAATTCAACTACCTTAATAACCCAACCGTTTCAGGTAGCCTGTAGGCCCTACTAAACCAAGGTGTATAAAAAAAAAAGAATTTGTATTGGTCCAGTAGTAACGAAAATAATTAAGGTGATCATGTTACGTTGTCCACCCTGTGTAGAATTTATACCTTGCAGTTTCATTTTCCTAACGAACTACTGTAAATATGTGATAGTTCGTAACTTTGAATTTATTGTCTGTTCTATTTATTAATATCACAAACGGGATGAGCCCTTTTGTATACAAATACAGGGTGTCCCAGGTTTTTCCCGTCAAGCAGTGCCAATATGTTCTACGAGTTGAGATAAGGAAAAAATGTTATACAATCATATATGTCCGTAACTGTTTTGTTAAAGAGTTATAACGAAAATATGGAATACAGTATCGGTATGGTATCGCGTGAGGGTGGTTTGACAGTACTTATCTAATTTATTTGTAAAGCTATGTTTAATCACTGCAATCGATCTAGGTAAACAATTTAGTTTTCGTTTACCGTGAGACTGCTGTTGCATATGCAAATGCGTATACTTAGCTGCCGGTACTTTTTGGTCGAACGTATAATAGTTAAAAAGACAAAGTTGCATTTTGTCATTAAAGTTCTAAACTTTATCTTCCTTTCACGTACTGTATGAAATGTTCATTTGTGAAGTGTTTTTATATGTTAAAATGTAGAAATATCTACAGCCTATTAATTAACTATTATTACTTTTATATTTCAAAGTGTTGACAAGTTTTATCAACGCAAATGAATTTACTGTTGTAGGAATTTCCCGTTAATTTTGTTCATTTTAATGAATATATTATTAATTCCTTGATCAAACCTTTATCGACGGTGTCATGCAGCTAACATAGCTCCATAAATACATTAGGCAACTATCATTGAACTATTCTTATCCTACTGCATGTAAGAACACTTTGTTATTGCATATTTCATATTTTTATTATAACTGCCTAACAAAGCATTTATGGGTGTATATTTATATAATATTTTTTACTTACTTTTTCTTGTAAAATGCACCGGTACGATTTGGCGGAAAAAGCCTAGGACACCCTGTAAAATAACGAAATTATGAGAGAGAATTAAGACTCCGCATTGTGGGATGTACTTTACCTCGGAGTGATAGTAGTGACTCGCAAAATGTATCAACCTTATCACAATATAAATTAGCATAATGGAACAATCTAGTAATACGATCTGAATGGCCGAGTTTAAAAGATAAATACAATCGTGGTTTGAATAGGGACAACTTTCTGTCTCTTCTAGAAAGAGCCATCAACTTGAATTTATGTAATAAAGGACTACTCTTGATGTCGTTTTTAAATACTTTTGGTACATAAAGCAAATCAGAAATAATTCTCCTGTTTTCTAAGGTACACATTCTAAGTTGTCAGAGAATATCATTACACTTACGGTCAACATGTACCATTGGTTCTCCATATTTAAATGCGGCATAACGTAAAAATGTATGTTATACTTATTCAATCGTATCACTATACTTAACGTAAAGACGAGGTCAATGTCTAATATTTCCTCAAGTGATTTCAATCGAGTTAGAAGAACATTGAATGCAAACAATGGGAAATAATAATATCAGTAAATTTCATACGAAACAATACAGCAGTTATCAATTTCTCATAAATATATAAATATTCTTACAAATTAAATAATAAATGTTACTAATGTGTAGTACTAAAAGTCTTGTAAAAATTCCTTGCTTACAAAGATGAAAAATAGGTTATAATTATAAAATATTGAAAAATGGTCAAATACTAAAATGTCAGCCACAAATAATGATGTACAGGAGGCGAAAACACATTTACGATATATCAGAAATATCCTTAAATCATTCATGTAAGAGATATTCAAGACACGTAGAGGGTGTAGCATTTGTTGGTGTCAGTTAAATTGAGCAAAAACTTATAGAAAAATCTCAGAGAGTGTCTCTCACAGGGATGATCTTACCAGACTCCGATGTCAAAGGCAACAGTTTCAAAGCATCGGATTCCACTCAGATCTTTGAAATTCAGCCGGGGTGTCGGGCTGCGTTAAGTTCGTTCATTTGAGAAATTTCCTTCAGTGAGAAGCCGTAGTGTTTGGTGGCCATGTTACGCTTGAGCGCATATCTCAAAATACCGAGAAAGTATTTGGGGTCTTTTGTCCGTCTGGCAAGGAAGTTGCACCTGCTGATTGATACCAGCGGCAACCTGCTCGGAGTTCCTGTCTTCTTTTTCACTTTGCTTTCGTCGGTATGTTTTAGCTCAAGGAATTATTCAGTACCTGATATAGGCACTGTAAATTAACACTTTGACGACTGCAAATATTTTAAAAAAACTAGTTACCATTGGTCATTTTTTGCAAGACCTTTTAAATAACAAACATTCTACATTATTCTATTCATACAGAGTATTTTATCATTTTCATTTTCTAAATACTTGGGTATTTACTTCTGATCAATAACTGGTGTCTCCAGTTATTTGTTTTATGTGAGTGTTATACAAATGAATGAAATCACATGTACGTGACAGCGGCTGTCAAAGTGTTAAAATAAAATTTCAAATTGATTTGCACTCCTGAAAAATGCACACTCTTCATTCGTGGAAATTTCACTGATTTTAAGGACAAATTTTCCTATAAATCGTCATTTCAGATAGAACAGATTTTGTATAAGCTATAAACATTATTAACTAGTTAATTTCAATAGATCAGCAAAAAATGTATTCAGTTTATTCATATAAGATGTCGTCTTCTTATATTACATATGTTTAATCGATCCAATCGTTTCAAAAAATCTGTTCAGTATTACCGTACTGATCCAGGAGCAGCAGTTTATTATGCATTACAAACCTATGTATTCAGACGATTTATCACTTCAGCACATTTTATTGAAATACACAGAGAAAGGGACCCCATTATCGTACACTTTTATATGACATTTTGTAGTTTACTAGAAAATTAAGTTAGATATTTTTCTATTATATGAAATTACACGAAAACATGTCTCCTGATATTGTGTTTATACAAAAAAAAATATGTTTACATAAAAATAGTAAAATTCTTATATTAGTATTTCTTGTTCTCTTCGGTAAGTACATACAAAAGCTGATGCCTAATATTGCCTATGCGGTATTAGGGAATACATACGGTAGTCGATATTAGGTCACTAAATATTTTTCTTCTAAATTATTCTACCAAATGAAAATCACAAACATAAACCTTCGTTTTACCAGAATTAACACATACTTTATGTCTCCACTTACAGCATATAGTACACCTGATCTACCTTTCGCCCATTTGGCCTTCCGAAAAAAGACCTCCACGAAACCTGCATTCTGCATCGTTATCGTCATCATAATCCATATTACAATTATCATGTAGCTTCAAACTTTCATCACCACTATTGCTAGTAGAATTATCATCTTAATTTCACTCCTGTCACTAATGAAAAATAGTTATCCGAATTAGTTAAAAAGCATGCCCCAATGTCACACAGTACGATATTAGTCGTATAGTAGTCTCGTAAATCGCACTTAATATTTGAAACTATGTTTCTGTAAAAGCTTTAATAATTTGCAAATAGAATTGACAAAATTAAAAGGAGAAATAAAATGTTGATTTTTATGAGAAAATTGATAGGAAATATAATAGGGAATTGTTAGTGATGGTACGACCGAAAAAGCAACAATTCTTCGTTGAAAAATTAATTGAATACTTGCATACAATCAGGTTTCATATGACTTTATACGTAGTAGAACCTCCATTATGCAGACTATATCGCTCAGTTTTATGTTGATATTAATAGAAGATGAAAGTATAAAAAAAGTTACAGAATACTGAAAAATAAAAATTATGATACAAATACTGAGAGTAACGAACGACGGGAAGAAGAAATACAAGAAAGATCGAGCTTAAAAAGGCTTAAAGAGCTTTCAACTGGCTTAAAGATCGAGCGGAAAGTAAATTCGTTGATGTAATTACATTAACAAAGTTACATGAAGTAGCATCTGAGAAACATTGCGAAACAAATGAAAGTGAATAAATGTAATCAAATTTTTATCTGAAGTTCCTATTTTGAGCAATGAATTTAATATTTTGTAATAAATTTTCTTTTTTAACTTAATAGTGGAGTTAGTTCGTTTAACCACTCCAAACAAGCAATATTGTACTGTTCCACAATTTTTATCATTCACATTATTTTACTTGCAATCAGTTTACACTATCGATATTAATAAAACACAACAAAATAGTACATTGGTTAGAGGCGTGAAGACAAGTTTGGCCAACTCGATCGATCACATTTTACTTTTATTTCTATGGTATAATTTAACCAATAGTATAGGATCATCCAAATTGAGCGTCGCATCTTTAAATTGAAATAAAACACAAACTATTTGAGATTTTCCAGGTCCCTTTATTTTAACGTAAAGTCTATTTCATGACATTAATTATGCAATACAATATCATTGAAGTGATCTCCTCGGCTCTTTTTACTCAATTTTCCACTACACTTTCACATAAGTGCGGCTCATTTCATCAATGGCGACTGTGCTCATCAATTGTCTCTGGATAATAATCCGACGTAGATAATAATATATAATATTGGCATAGACTTTACTTTTCGAAAAACCTCATAGAAAAAAATCTAATAGTGTCAAATCGCACGATCTTGGTGGTCAATTAATGTCTCCTGTTCGTAAAATTAGGCGTCCATTGAAGTTTTCCTTCACTGGAGTGATTGTTTCATTCGATGTGTGGCATGTGGCGCCAGCAGAAATTGAATTTTTATAACAAACTGTAAGAATTTCTACACGTTGCTGCACTCTATTGCCTGCCATGGTGGTTTGTTATATTTTCTGATAACGTCTGTCAAAAGATTACGAAGAAATGTCAAACCGTTTCGCAATGGCATCTGTTGAAAAATGTGACTCTAAATTTGAACAACTTTATATGTATTTCATTCAAGCCTTTGAAGAACAAAAATAATAACGAAGGTCGTTTCAACACTTACAGGTTTCTTACGAGCCTGAGTGGGCTGCTGCTAGCGTAGCCGAGGTTTTCTTGGAACATGATGTTCGTTAGTATCCGCCGATACAGTGCGTTGGTTATCACTAGGAGCCAGGACCTGAACGTTTTGACAAACTCTCAAATACTATTATTTTAAAATTACTTTTTGAAGTCATTTTAGAAACAATCTATTTTTAAAATAACACAAATATTCGTATTTCATACGAAAATTAAATTACTTCATTTGCAATTAAATGATTTACTTGTCACTTCATGAAATGAATTACTTGTTGTTTGCTAGTATCTTTATTTGTTATTTGATGTTGCTGGAAATTACTGGTTTCCCAGTATGCAGCGTCAAATCTTGATATTAGTACGGTTTCTTACTAACACAATTACATGCTTACTGCGACGCGTCGCAAATGTGTATGCGACATTTTTTCAAGTAGGCAAGTTTAATGCCGTCAACGAAAGGGATGTGCTTTTTCATAAATTGTTGTGAGAACGTAGGGTCTTATCGCATCGTATCGTAGATCATCGTTTCTGGCACATCGGTAAGTGAGCGGTCTACACGGTGAACCTGTCGTGCGATGACAGCCACTGCGCGTGTACAGAGGGCTACCGTGTGACAGGCGTTTTTAACCCATTTTGTAAACATCGATAACTAAAACATGAAGTCTCGACCTCGATTTTGTTATTCTTGATTTTCGTCTTATTCTGACTTGTAGAATCACCCCTTAAAACATTTGACAGGGGTGGTGAAACACCCTCTATACAGGATGGCTCAGCTAAATGGGATCACCTAAATATCTGCCTTACTCGTTGTTGTATGAAAAAACTTTTCAGGACAAAGTTACACTATTTCAAGGGGCACATGTAATGGTGGAAACGGTATTTTCTCATGGTCATTTTCTTAAGAGATTTCCAGATCACCGATATTTTTTTAAATGGAACCCTATATTTCTTTTTCAATAGCCTTGTAGAGCGTGAAAAAACAAATTCAGCGACCTTAATAACCATACCGTTTCCATCATTCAATTTTGAGATATTTGCGTCTGAAAATAATTAAATTTTCTTAAGGATTCACGCGGCACGACTATTCAAGCATCAAATATCTGAACATAAACATTAACTGTTTATTACAAACGATAACACAACGGATGATCGCTTAGGACTTTCTTCAGTTCTATTCGAAGTATCGAAGCTAGCAAGATGCGTTACACAGTGCAGCAAAAAGTGGACATTGTATTCGTGTATGGTGAAAATCAGTGTTTACGAGAAACTGTATGTTACACAGAGAGATTTCCAAATCGCGTTTGTCCCATATACTACACAGTTTCGAATATGATAAAACAATTTCGACAAACTGGTAATGTGGACGGTAAGAAATGCGATAGAAGGAAAACTGTAGTGCACGATGAAAATATTCGTGTTGGTTTATTAGCTGCAGCTTCTCAAGATCCGCACGTGAGCTCCCGGCAATTAGAACGCACAAGTGGTATTAGTTGAGCTCGTATTTTGCGTATACTTGAAATGGAAAAGTTCCACCCGTATCAATTAAATTTACACCAAGAACTGTACGGGAAATAGGAAATGTGTATGAAGAATTGATTAAAAAATTCCAATTATGCATTACAACAAATGGTCACCATTTTGAGCATCTCTACCCTTGGAATCGACAATGAATTTTAAAAATGTCTTGCGTTATCGCTTCCAATAACAGGTAATACTTATGTTCAGATACGAATGTGTGAAGCCGTGAAACGCGTCAATTTTTAGGAAAATTTATTATTTTCAGACACAAATATCTCGAAATTGAATGATGGGAACGGTATGATTATTAATATAAGGTTCCATATAAAAAATGGCGGTGACCTTGAAATCTCGTAAAAAATGACCATGAGAAAAAATTGTTTCCACCAATACATGTGCCCCTTGAAATAGTGTAACTTTGTCCTGAAAAGTTTTTTCACACAACAACAAATAAGGCAGATATATAGGTGATCCCATTTAGCTGAGCCACCCAGTATAGGTAATATTTAACGTTCATTACTTTGATCTCTTTGATTTTCCTTAATTATTCGCTACTTATTTTGAATGTTATTTCAAAAACAAATTTTCAATTAACAAAAAAACTTCCAAGGTTATTTCCTCAAATAATCAATTTTTCAATTTATTAAAATGAATGTGATTGAGTTGAATTAAATTAAAATAAATAAGTTTCTATTCTGACGAAGCAAGAATCTAATCCTTCTCGATGATCACGCAAACAAATAAATGGGCTCTCGAAGAGAAAATGTTAAAGTAATGCTTAACAATAATTTGATGTAGTGTATAGTTAAGTTAAGCTCAATAGAGATTTAAACACTCAATCTTGTAGAGTTTCCTCGTACAGAGTCTCTTCTTTAACCTGTTAGCTGTGTAGCCCTATTTTAAAAGTGAAAGAATATACCCGTCATGTACAGCGAACAGGTTACCTGAACCAGCCTAATCGTCGTTGCTGCCCTTTTTGTACCGAAAAATCACAGGAAAAGGATAGTGAACATGCATGAAGCTATGCGTTGCGGGTGACTTTTCATAGGAAAGATTCTAGCATTGCGGTGTTCCCCAATTTCCTTGGAATTTATCTGAACATAGACACGAGTGTTTCAACTCCAATTAAGGGAATTAAGCGATGCCGATCGTAACAGCTTTATCAGGGAACTGTACACCATAAATTGGATCCCGCACGGACACACTGGCATCACTGCAGGAAGTATGACTGGAAAGAAAACCGAATTATCTGTGTCCGTGAGGGATCAAATTATTTTCCTGCGTGAACACGATGAAAGTTACCGAAAAATCGGTAAAATGCTAAATCTAAACTTCTCAACGGTGACAAATTCGTTAAAAAATGTGCGCCCTTGTACCATACAATTTTCATATAAACAATTTTTTTGTATCTCCAATACGTTAGGAAATAATGGACCGTCCACGTTTACAGCGGACACCCTGTATATGTATAAACTGGAAATTTCTCTTAACTCCACTGAGAATCCTAACACATTCTGCTCAAATTTACGGTAAAACAGCGAGAAAGAAACCGTTCATAAGTGAAAATAATAGGGAGAAGCGGCTCGGTTTTGTTAAAACGCACATAAATAAGCCAATGGACTTCTGGAAAATGGTAATATTCTCTGATGACAGTAAATTCAACATTTCCGGTTCTGATGGAAAAAGATTTGTATGAAGAAGATCTAACACCAAACTGGACTCTAAGAATTTTTGGACCAACGGTGAAACAGGGTGGTGGACACGTTATGGTTTGGGGATGTCTATCGTACAATGGGGTAGGAAATCTTGCATTTATAGATGGAAGAATGAGCGCTCAAGAGTGTATAGATGTGTTGCGAGATAATTTATTATAAAGTCCAATTAAATTAGGTATAAGCGCATAACATTTCGCTTGCAACAAGACAACGATGCGAAACACACGGCCAAAAAACAAACAAAAGAGTGGCTACTTTACAATGTGCCCAAACAGTTTCCTACACCACCACAATCACCAGATCTTACCCCGATAGAAAATTTGTGGCATCTGTTAGGTTTAGAAATTCGGAAAAGACAAATAAGCAATAAAAATGATTTTGAAAATGCATTATTACAAGAATGGTAAAAAATTTCTCCGGATATTACTAAAGAACTCGTGGAATCAATGCCAAATCGATTACCAGCAATAATTAATGCCAAAGGCATGCACGCAAAATATTAAACACTTCTTTTGTATTTAATAAATTAAATAATAATGTATTTTCTAAACGATCGAAAAGCGTGCAATTACTTTTTTGACTATGAAATTTTCGTTTTTCTTTCATAACTTTCTTAAAGTACATTATTGAGTGTTTTGAAAGAAAACGTAACCTCTGTATGTTAAAAGACACTAAAGAACATATTTAGTATTAATACATCGCTTTAATATGTAAAGATATTTAAAAAAAAGGGGTGGGCCAATAGTTTTTGGACCCACTATACATGTACAATGCTAGACCGAAGTATTGTCACAATACGCGATTCCGCTTGCAAACATTTATAACTATTAAACAAACTGCTTATATCATGTTTTCTGTGGATCATTATTCACAATATCTTACTTGTCTATGTACAAAAACAAGACTATATCAATAAAGTAGGGAACACAAAACTAATAAAAATGTGTTCTACCATCATCTTATACTTGGACAAAAGTATTGGCACACTTTTAACTATGTTATGTTAAATGTTAAAAGACTAACGATAAATTTAATGTTTTGTAACGTGTCCTTTGTGTTTCATTATCTCTCTTAACCGATTTGGCATCGAATCGCCCAACTTCTTCGTTAAATCACTACTGATATTAATCCATTCCACTGCCAGTATTTGCTATAATTGTGATTTATTTGAGATGTGGGGTTTTCGGATATGCTTTTCCAACTAATACCAAATATTTTCAATTGGATTTAGATCCGGGCTTTGTGTAGGTGTCTTTAAAGTATGTGCCGTATTATACATAATCCTTTGCCAAACTGTACATGCCGCACAGTTGGAAATAGAGGTTGGATAGTAAATTTAATTTTTCTGCACATTTTGTTAAATTTTCTTTTAAAATATTTAAATAAGTTTTTCAGTCTACTGTTTCTTCAATGAACACCAGTGCCCCAAGCATGGATGAAGACATACACCCCTCATACAGTCACTCCACCACCTCCATATTTCACTGATAGGTTGGAGGTTTTTCAGATCCAGTTCAGTGTTACGTTTTCTCCATACTGAGATTCTAACATCTGATTTGAATATATTGAATTTGTTTTCATTCGAAAGTAGAACTAGGTCCCAAAATTTAATAGTTTTATTGGAAAATGCTTTAGCAAATTCTACCCGTTTGTTTTTATTAACTTCGCTAGTATGCGGTTTTCTTCGAGCTACCCAGTCAGAGTATCCAGCATTTTTCAAGACTCTACGCATTGTTTTTGAACTAATTTCCGTGTTACAATCTCCCACAACCAATACTGAAATTTCTGATACAGTTTATTCGAGGTTTTCTTTTAATGTATTAATTATTTTTCGCTTCTCCCTATCTTGTAATGTAGGCCGATATTTGTATTTGATGTGTCCGAAATCCTCTTAATAATACTATAAATCGTAAAACGGCTTCTTTGCGCTATTTTTCCAAGTATCCTTCATTTGTTTTAACCCTAGGACTCCCGAGACCTGAACCGTCACGCGAATGCCCAAGGAGAGGTCCCTCGAACTCATAATTCTTCTTACACATTCATCCCGAAAGAAATTGCTTTTTAAAGAAAGTTTTATGACATTTGAGTATCTTATACTCTGTAAAGCACATAGCATACACATATAGTATATTTGGTAAGTATTTATGGTATCTCACGCCAGAGAGGACAGCATTATCGTTTTTTGATACAACAATATGTTTTGATACAAAAAGGCATGTGGTTGAGGCCTTGCAGAAAATACCAGTTACTGGTACAAGTAACTTACCAATGTAAACCCAGCCTTACACGCATCACAATTGTCCTGTCAGCGACTGTTAATTCCCCCTTCTGCGACTTAAATACAAACGAAACTGTTATTAAATTGTCAAGTATACCTACATTAAAAAGTGTAAACTAGAATTTACAAACAAATGAAATGTGTGCATCTGGGGCCGTTGACGTCGAACGATAAAGGAGACTTGCTGCATACTCTGCGATCTTGGCCTGCGTATTGTTCAAACGAAATGTTTGAAATAAGAACAAAACTGAAAATGAATGCTATCAAATTATAAAATAAGGATGTTACATCACAATTCTATTACACAACCTTGTGTTCTCTACTAAAACTCTAAATTATCTAGAATCTTAGTTCAAACAGTTATTTCAAATCATGTTTTTGGTTTTGACATAAAATAAGGCTAATTATACTAAATTATGGTTAAAATATAAATTACGAATTATTTGAAATGATACATTATTTGGAATGTTATCTTTTATTTTGTGTTTAAAATCATTTTTGTATCTCATGTAAGTATTTTGACATTCAATTGTGAAAATTATATTTAATATCATACAATACACAATTATTTATCGTGCTCAAAATACCGTGTGCATTATTTCGAAAATAACTGTCTTCGTTTCCTCATTCATAAGAACTTCGCACTCTGAAGTCGTAACACTATAGTCTATATTTTAGAACTAAACGAAAGATACCAGCATTTATATTAATTTCGTCACTATTTCGTTTTGTGAGATTTCAAAATTATACTCGTTTACATATAACTAACAAGGGAACATACCGAAGTGTCCGCCTCCGATTTTTATGAAACTTACAAAAAAATACACAACTTTTATCTAAAACATTTTTGTCTACACCGAATAGTTTTCGGGATATTGGAGAAAACATTTCTCTCACGCCAATTTTTTACATGTAATAATGTCTCTTACTAGAGTGAAATTGAAAATTCTGTTTTATCCGTATTTTTGGGCAAGGTCCATAGTATAAGTACACAAAAATTCATGCAAATTGATTAATATTTTACTAGAAAAATTTGAAAAAACATGTTAATTTTTAACATATTTTTTAAACAAATTATTTTTTCGGAAAACTAATTATACAGCTCAATTTAGCATTAAAAAATAGGTATACCGTACATTTAAACTTTTTTTCTAGGACCAATAGTCTCTGAGATATACCGTCAAATATGTTTTTCGACCCCAACTTCAAGGGCTGTTTTCACCCCCTAGATATGGACGATTGCCGATATAAAAAAATATCGGTCAAATATTTTTCTGAGAACTATTACTCACAAAAATTTCATTAAGATCGGCGATTGACACTTGGGTAATGTCCCTTGTCAGTAGACTTATTAAGCAGGTGAAACTAGGCGACACATAGTCTTTTTTTATCCGCTGAGCTGCAACTTTAAGGTGTGATTTAAAATATGCATCGCTTATTTTCACCTGCTTAATAAGTTTACGAAGTTTCATCAAAATCGGAGGCGGACATTTCGGTATGTTTCCTTGTGAATCAAACATGTCCTTGCTCAACTAATTTTAAATAGTCAGAAGTTTATGCACGGAACATAGTAAAACAATAAGTCATATCCTCATCCGTTGTACCTCCATATTCCGTAATACGATCAAGGGTGCATTGTGATTCGTGTTACGGCCCTGCGGGCATCCCTAAAACAGCCCATTTCAACCCTCCATGAATATCCCCCTCACTATCTCCCTTTTACCCTTGCTCTCCTCAATCTCTTCTTTCTCGTCTGCACAACCAATCCACGTACCTGTACTGCACACATAAACTCTGCACCGGATCAATGCACCTCGCGAGCTCACTTCTGTTCTATGAACGAATATACATAAATGCGCATCTGCGTGTGGAACAACACACATGTGTAAGGCGCACAGTGAGCTACGCCACCGTGGAACCATATTGCATAGAATAATCATTTACCTGGGATTGACAAAGCCGTGCCGTGGTTCGAATTTCTTACTTCAATGCAATTAGGTACTTAACGCTTATCGACGTTTCAGGGATTCGATTTGTACGACAACGTCCTATAAGTTTTAGTAATTTTTGTACGGAAGCAGCTGAATCCGAGTGGTATTTGGTTTCCGTCTCTACAATTTCACTAATAGATAATAGCAAAATTAGTACACATTACCAAATCGGGTGAAATACACATCTAACGCAGTTCATATTTCTTTTTTTCTTTATAAAGACAAAAAAGTATGAAATGTAAGGTTGCAATAGATATGTATGTACTTACACGTACGTACATGTACAAGGTGAGTCACGCAACATGATTGTCTACAATGTAGAATTACTCGTAAATTATTCGTTGTACAACAAACTGTTGTGTGCAAATGTTCCATGATTTCGAAATGCGCATAATCTGGTATATCAGTAATTATATTTTTTCAACTGTATTTCTCGAAGGTTCTGGGGTAAGTGCCGAGCTCTGCTCCTCAGTCCTCTTACCAGGACATTTCCCACTCCGTGGCTATATCCTGTAGGAACAATGTTCCTTTTCTTAGAAAACTAGCAGTACGACGCCACATCGTTTGCCACCTTTAAGCTCTCTCCTAAGACTCTTCCAAACAATCAGCTTATGACAGCTGATAGTCGTACGACTTCGAGTCACTGGCTAATACCTGGTGGTTTCATGCAATGCATGAACAAATGTTTCAGACAATGTTTATTTGTTTTTAGTAAAGCTATTCAATATCACTAAAATTTCTATAGTATTTCGTTAGAAAAATAGGGGGTGTGCACCCCCTGCAACCGCCGGAGTGCCTGAAAGGGTGCGCAATGTGCCATAAAGAAGGCATCATCGAACCATAAGGTGCGCAAAAAGAATTTTGTCTTTACCTGTAATAGTTTTTGAGAAATTAATTTTATCCAGCTAAATGTGCCATTCGTTCCACTGTGTGTCGTCCAGTGCAGACCAAAATTTTTTCCTTTTTTAAAAAATAAGAGAAGAAGGAAGTTAGGGGGAAAGGTAAATAAGAAAAAAGATGATAACCCAACAAAGAGAAAACTAGACTTGGATGAAGAAACCACTCAGTGCATCATTTGCAGTGCATAAAATGTGAAGGTTGGGTACAAGTGGAATGCACAGACCAAAAAACTATTACTCAAATTATTTGTGATATTTGTAAACAGAATTTTTTAATAAGAGTATTCTATTGTAACATATGAATGTCTTTTGACTAACATTATTAATCACTTAAACCTAAAAATCTACTAACCAAGTGGCTAGTCGGTACTGGACGACAATTTTTCATCCGCTACAAAGTACAACTTTTTTATTTTTGCCAATTATCAAATTTAAGAAAAACAATTTCTCTCCTTTTGTTAAGCTATATTTATACTGCATATCACTTTTTATAAATTTGATTTTTATCGAGACTAGCCTAAGTTACAGTCAAAAATCTTAGAGTGGTCAGTACTACACGACTCTCCCCTACATTTCCGCGTATCAGAGTTAACTATTGCTTGCTTCTTTATGCACTGCTACATCAGCGTCAGGCCTAAAGCCGACATGACGGTAGGGCTGCACATTTTTCCAATGTAAAGAGCAAAGTGCAATTTACATAAGAAATTTAATTTAAAAAGTCATAATGTCTAACACATAATTAAATGATTAGTAATTTGACGGAAGACGACTATAGAATACGACTAAAAAATAAAATAAACCAATAGTTATCTTTTACTATTGGTTTGAATACGAGTATGTTTATTGTATGTTCATCTGTTTTTCAAATTGTTTTTGACAACAGTTATTCAGACATACTTCTGCCGAACGTAGAGTTCGATAAAATATATTTGGAACTTTATATTGCAACATATGTATATTGTCATCTCAAGTCATTTCGACTACTTTCTTCCTATCTCGATGTATTTAAATTGACATTGTTATAGACAATTTCTAATCAAATTGAGAAGTATTTTTTATATTTCTGTATCGGTGCAACCAGGTAGATATAAAAATCACACAGATGTGTTCATTTCCTGAAAATTTCATATAGTTTATAACTTTATATATTATATTATTGGAACAACGTTAAGATTGTGGAATTACTATGTCTAGATATGGTAATTTTTAAATACAAAAATCTATAAATGGTGTGAATGAAATCATTGTACCCGCAAGCAATACAAAAATATCAAATTACATATATTTGCTAATATACATAAATGTTTTAATCAATTTGGACCAATTAGTACTGTTCAGAGAAAAAATAATCTAAATATTTTAGAAATTTACGTCCTTTCATAAAAAAAATGTAAGAAATTAGAATATACAACTCGAAAATGAAACTTAATTTGTACAGACTACTGTTAATAAAATTACAGCACAGCATGCGCTTATTAATGAAAATCAAACTGCTCAAGTAACTATTAGTTATACATAAATCCCGTCAATAACCTTTATAGTTCAACCTTGATAATTGCAGGAAGACTGAGCTGAGGTTTCGTGGAACTACCGAGGTTCGTGCAGCTATCGAAGTAACCGTAATCAGATGCATAAGAAATTCCACATAGTAATGTAACTGATCCAATACATACTTGTGATCTTCAACGAATTCTATGACCAAGTATTCGGAGAGTAGATATCGATATGTGCAAAGTTGTGCACTTGGTATTGTCATTTTAAATTGACACCTGTTAAAGTCAATACACTTTAACCCTTCTAGTGCCAAACAACGGTATATCGTCGTTGGCAACACTTACGAAAAGTGCCGACGACAATATATCGTTGTGCGTGAGTCTAAAAAATGTGAGTTGTCTTATACACGGAAAAGTACGGTAAATGTTTAACTGAATAACAATTCAAGTTTATAATAGTACTACATATTTTTTCCAGTGACATTATACTGGCTGCATACCATATACATGAATCATCTGCTTTGTATTAGGCAACCCTTTTGACACTTGCTGTGCATCATAGAATTATTCTTAATTTATCTCTTGAAATACTTGTGGTATTGCTATAAATAATTGAATATACGTTGTTTATGTGTTGTATTACATGTTCTGTGTCAAACTATGTCAGAGTGACGATGTTTTTTTATTTGTAAATGCTGTTTACAAAAGATGACCAACTTTTCGAATTTTCTTTATAATTTTGAATAAACATTATTGATATAATTTTCAACAAATATTGAAATACTTTAGTCTTTAATTCATTGTCTCTTTAGTTCTTAACATGTTCGTCTTCAAATCTTGCAATTATTCTTTAAAACTAAATTTTTATAATTTTTTTCTCAAATCGTACCAAGCTACATCAGTTTGGCTCGGCACTTTTCGCTCAGGTTCAACTTTTTCGGTTGGCACTGAAAGGGTTAAACCCTCAGACCCGGTGCCCTTACCTCCGTGTGAATCCCTGCTAGTGGCCGGAGACCTTACGCCGTACCTCATTTAGTGTCTCCGCTATCAAGCCTAATTGGCTTCAACAAGCAGAGATGTTACTGCGAGAAAATTTTAAAATATATCTGAAAGTATGTAGTAAATTCACAGATTCTGAAGATGAATTACTAACAACGCACGAGGCGAAAAGCGAAATTCTATACCGCACCTGAGGAGTCAATACCACATGAATAATGAAGATATCGATGCAACCATAAACCGAATTGAATTTTTTTAGTACCTGGTGAGCATGTAATAACTCAGATTCTTGAATAATTCTTGCATCATTGTAAATTTAAAAAAATCGACGACCATAGTGGCAGATGAGAGACGAGAACATGTAACAGCAGTCAATTCCTGGAAAACTACCTGCTTCTCTGAACTGTAATTATATGTGTTGTCGGCAGCCGTTTAGTGCGCTGCGTTTAGGGAGATTAAATTGTTAGTGGGTTGAATAGCTTACAATTAGTGGGGTAGCATCCGTTCAGAAGGCGGAAGGTCCCGGGTTCGATTCCCGGTCTAGTCCACCTAATTTTTTCTCCCTTACGCATGGATATTGCCCAATGACAAGAGTAGAGGAGGTGGTCCAAATACAGACTAGGGTCTCAACATGGGCTAATTAATGAAAAGGGTCATGGTAGATGCTTCAGCTTAGCGGGAATAGTGTAAAACTACGAGTCAAAGGGAAAAGAAGTTGAGAGAAGTAGTTGGTCGTTTACAGTTGTTGTGTTCAGCTGTTGTATTGCAAAACGTGTAATTTTTCCTATTGCACCATCTTAAAAGATTTTACAGGTATGTTTGTTTAATTTTCTTAAAAATAATCTATTAAACTAAGAGTTAATTTGCTACGAACGCCACATCACTGACACTGAAAACTTGGTTCTGCATAGTTTATGCAATGAATAGCATCACATAGTAATGGATGCCACCATTCTAAGCATCTCTAAATAAATTGTTTAAATATAGGCTACAAAGGTGGCTCTACAGTCACGGGATTAGAAGATGATGTGCACCTCAGGATTCTCGTCTGAATGACGATTACAGCGACCTTGAAGTTCCTCTAGGAAACTACAATGACTATGAGGATGCGAGTTGGATGTTTTGTGAAGGACTGTGGTCTGAAGACTTACAATTAGCGGGAGAACTTTGGGTAAAGTGTTTTCAATGTTATATGGGGGCACGCAGGCGTTGAAAAAAATGTATACATTTCTGACTATTGTATAAACAGGCTATTGTTTTGGACATATTTTTAAATATGTCAATCTAAAAATATGCAATTTTTTCTTTTCTTTTAGAATATTTTGGGAGTAACCCGTATCTGGACCATTCTTTTAAAAATAGACATTATTACTTTTATTTTAAACACATAACTTGAAGCGAACATTTTTTTTCATATCATAAAGCAAACATGTTTTACATATAGGTTAAAGTGTTACATCGTAAAAATCTTCAACAGGTTGGTAGTAGGTCCTGAAATAAAAGTGCTAGCCTATATTTAGACCACCTCCTTTAATTGCTAAGTATCGATCTGTTTGAGGAAGTGTCACTTAGGATTCCATACCATTTACTATTCATATATTCACACGTCCTTTCAATACACTGGTATTTTACCATTATGAATCCATAATGAATCCACTAATTGAGAAGTATCATATCCAGTCACTATCAACTTGAAGGACTGATTTCACCCGGTAAAGTTGCAGCTGAGAAATACTATCTTAAAAACTATCATAGATGCAAAGCAACTTCTTAAGGAAAAATTTAATGATTTTTTGCGTATAAATAGAAAATACTCACAAATTTAGTAAAAACAATTTGTTTATAACAAAAAATTTATATAAATAATCGAGAAATAAAATAAAAAACTTCAAAAGGAATTATTTATTAGAAAAGTGCTCACAAGAGTATATCTACTCCGAATCAATATCATATAAATAATCTCCTGACGTATCTAAATCATTCGATGATTCGTTCAATAAATTTAGCACGTCTGGAATATTTCCAGGTTTAGTTTTCAAGGAACTACGTAAACTTGCAATGAGCGGATCTGAGCTGATTAATAATCTATTTAGTAAGTCTGTATTTGTGTGATTTCTTGAAGTTTTTCTAGTAAACAATACCCTATATTGCCTATTATCATTATTTCTTGCCTCTTGAGCTTCATCTGAAAACTGCCCAATCGGAAGAATAGAAGAAATAACAATAACTTTGTATGACACAGTATTTTATGAACACTTACAAGCATTAACTATCAAGAATTTTCTCTAAGGTATAATTCTCGTGATTGTTTAATGTAGTCATCAAAATTATGCAAATTTATTTAAAGATCAGTATTCAAGCGTTCTTATATAACATGGAAACGCTTGATTAGTTCTATATTGACTCTATATTACTTCTAAATTGGTTATTTTATCAGATTTTTTCGCATTTCTAAAAAATTCGTGTGCCGTATTCCCATTATCAGTCTTCCCTGTTTACTGATTAGGCATATTTACTCACAAACCGAATTCACTCCCAAACTTCTCTTGGACATTCTTCTTTTTTTGGGCAACTATGGTTTTATTTTCTATGCCTCGTACTTTATAATAAATTTTTTTTATTGTACATTCATGAAAATATTATTAACAGATAGATGAAGTTTATCTCAATTAAAATGAGTACAAACACGGTCTCATTCGGATTATTTGTTACCAGAGACATTCCGTCTATCGAATCTACCTTATGCAAAATTTTAATAATAAATAAACCGCAGAAGATCGTGTTTGGGCTCATTTTCATTAGAATAACCTCACCCGTACGTTTGCAATCTCTTCATCAATGTATTATAAAAAAATATAACATATTTTATTTTTGTTATACGATGACTCATCTCTACCAATAAAAAACTGATCGTTATCGGCTGATGGAAACGTGACTGATCCTCTATCTCGCTCCCTCTCACAGAGTCTACCTGAGAAACTATTGACACAAGAAAATCGTTTTGTCTGGAATGTTTTTCGATATCACAAATAGTTTCGAACATCTTGGCGTGAAAGATGGAGCCGTCTACATATTGCAGAGAACGTTCGTATTTTTATAGTTTTTCATCTTCTTACTTTTAGAGGAAAATATCTAAACTTTTTGTTTTCTTCGTTTGAAGAAGAAACTCTTTTCAAACTTTGTATCGATAATGTAGTTAGAAAATAATCATCACAGTAATGTATGTACCACGAACATATTAGATATCAAATGTTATGCAACTGTTATTGGTTATTACTTTGTCCTGATAGCAATAGAAGCATTACCAGAATATTTGAAGAAAGAAGGAGAAAGAGGGTGTCAGAAACTGATAGCAACAGCGAGGTACGGGAATCTGGAAAGGCAAAAAAAGGTATTGGGAAGAAGAGAAAACAAGGAGATGCGAATTATGTGGAATGGGTGAGGGAACGTTACAGCACCTGGTGAGGGAATGCAGAGAGACAGACAGAGGCATAGTAGAAATAGAGGGAGTTCTAAGCGAGAGAAAGAACGCGAGAGTGGAAAAATGGTTACTAAGTATAGACAGGAAAAGGAAGAAGTAGTCAGAACGTTAAGAGGCGGAGATGAGGAAGGAGTGAGTGTTGAGTATGTTAGATAAGATTTATGTAAACCAAGTCCATTTCGTAGCCAGTGAGACTGAAATAAATATATTAATACTTTGTACTGTTCAGATATGTTTGGAATGCTTCCTTAAATTAATTATTTTGTACAACGATTTATCGCAGCAAATTCATACCGACCTTTGGAAATAACGACTCAAACTGAAAGTTGGAAGCTATATGCTAGACGCATCCATTTTCCTTTCTCTCCAAGTTTGTCCTTTTTTGTCCTTGGTGCTGTACCTAGCGGAATCCCAGGATAGGAGAAAGGAATCCGGAATAGCTGTCGGGAAAACGACCACCCTGACTTGACGTGTGCTAGGTTATGACCTGAATAGCAGATTACCCGTTTACGAGACTACCTCGTTCCTTCCGTCGTTTTATTGAATTCAGGGAATACTCTGTGTGCAGCGTGGCTTTCACGCTACCAAGCGTGAACGTATTCAATAGAAAGCTGCGTGTGCTGGGTTTGCTGCGTGAATTCTACGAAGAGCACTTATTTTCATCGCCCCATCGGATACGTGCAATTCCATGGAAATGCTGCAAGTCAAACATGCCCTAGCACGAACTGCGGTGAGGCAGTTGTTTACAAGACAGCCATATAATTACAGTAATCAATAACTTGAGAAATATTAACTCGTCGTTTCGTGATGGCATTCGAAAAAATTCTAAGGTCATGATCAACACATGCACTGCTATAGTTGGAAAAACTGTCAACTAATTCTCTGCGTGGGCTGTACCAAACATCCAACCTTGCACCACAAAATAACGAAAAACAATAGTGAGAAAATCCGGTGGCAGTTGCTAAATGTTTAAACGCGAATTATGAACAGTATTACTTAAATGAGTGCTACCCAAATCAGTCATAGAGTGCCTAAACAAGTTCAGTTTTTCTCAACAGTAGCGAAAATCTAAATCCCAGTAATTAGACAATCATAAATAATGGAGCATGTCCAAATTTTAAAACGATCAACTATTAAAATGAACATTATAAGTAACATGATCGCAAAGTTAAATATAACATTTATATCATTACATCTGACACCTTCGAATATTTATTATTACTTCGTGGTTGTACGAGGACTGTTGTCATCTCGTATTTTTCATGTAAGAACGTTTACGTCCAAAAGAAGTTAATAAATCTTATTATTGTTTAAAAAAATGTAATTTCATGCGACAAGCAATACTATACACTGATAAAAAATACAAAATAATGACAAAAATGATACAAAATACCGTGTTATCTGGAATTCTAGAACGGACAATGATCCTAAAGACATTGCACAGAACTCTAAAGATTCTCTTATATTTCAACCCGATCAGGTTCCATGCTAAACAAAGTCAAGCATTTTAGAAAATTTGTTATGGAATATTCATAACTACTTTTATCCTCGCCATACAAAAAGATTCGCCCTCTAAAAAAAGAAAGGGAATAATGTTTAAAAATGTTGCATGGAGCTGCAGTCGCATATTCCAGTTGTTATTATAGACAATGTTATTAAATTTCCTGATCCAAAATCGGCCACGCAGTACATTATTCGCGATGTCTTCTTGCAAAATTATCATATTTCAGATTTGCATTTCCTTCGATTTATACAGGGTGTCTTATAGATTCGAGGAAACGCTTCGGCGTTGGATTCTGCACATGAAAACAATAAAAAACATTCATATAAACATATGCTCTGTTTAACCTTATTTTCGAGTTATAGCTTGTTTTGTGTTATAATAGCTGCTTATCTACCTTCAGCTAAATTTTTAAATGAACGATTTCCAAATAAATGGATAGGTCGTGGAGGTCATTTTTCCTGGCCTGTCCGCTCGCCCGACTTAAATCCAATGGATTATTACTTGTGGGGTTATTTGAAAACTAACTTGTACAGAACGCCCGTTGGCAGTGTCGAAATACTTCGCGAGAGAATTGAACAAGGCTTCCAGAAAATCCGAACAGTACCTGGAGAAATAGGGAGGGCAAGACAGTCAATGGTAAGACGTCTGCAGGCTTACGTTCAGATGCAAGGAGGTCATTTTGAACACCTCTTGTGAAGGTAAACAGATACAGTGTGAAAGAAGAAACTTGCTATAACTCGAAAGCAAGGTCAAATAGGGCATATGTTTACATGAACTTTTTTTATTGTTTCGACACGGCATCGCCTACGATTTTTTCTGCGCATAAAATTCGTAATATTATGTTTTTTTCCTTTATATCTTGTAACCGTTTGAATTCTCTTTCGAGCGCGCGGGCGCCGCGCTTTGCCACCTGGCGGCTATGCGTGAACCGTGCCACCGTGGACGACATGCCGACAAAAAATAATCCCATGTTTTTATCTTGATATATCATTTATTTCGCGATCAAATATAGCCTATGACACTTCGGAGAATGTAAAGAAGCTATTGTGAAAATTTCGTAACAATCGCTTTAGTAGTATTAGAGACTTTTGCGAACATACAAACAAACTCTGTCTCTTTATTGTAATAGTAAGGTAAAACTGAATACATTTTTAGATTTCGCACAAAACACACTGGTTATTGTGGCAAGTATAAAATACAAATATACAGTGACTCTTATTAATATTCGGACACTATAGTACTGTATCCATTATTGCTTTGTATATTTGACCATAATTAAATTAACACATTATTTTTTTTTTGTTACATTAAAGCATGTATTCTACTTAACAAAAATGCAAATTTTATTTGTTTAAACTATTTAATTTGTAGTATAACGATCAATATATTGAAAAATGTATTATTCTTACGTCGCAAAAATATTCGGACACTTAACGATCTACAATGTTCGGACATAACAAATACATGTGTGTTAGATGAAATTATTAACATGTTAATATTTTGTCGGATAACCCTTTTGTTTAATTACGTGTCGCAATCGACTGGGCATGTTAGTAACAATTTTTTGTAAATAATTTTGCGTGATACGCTTCCATTCTTCAATTAATCGTTGCTTTAACTCTTCCTTTGATGTGATTGGTGTTGTTCGAATCTTCCTGTCTAAATAATCCCATAAATGTTCTATCGGATAAATCCGGCGATTGTGGTGGTGGATGTAACACTTGGGGGCAATTATATAGTAGGAATTCTTGAACTATCCTGGCTTTATGTTTGGGGTCATTGTCTTAATAATATTTGAATGTGTATTCAATGTCCATTGCAGTTACACTTTTTCTTAGATTTTGTTTTAAAATATCTAAATACCTATTTTTATCCAAAATTCCATCTATAAAAGCCAACTCTCCAACTCCTTTCGACGAAATACAACCCCAAACCATGATACTTCTACCACCGTGCTTTATCGTTGGATTTAAATTTCTAAAAGTGAGCTCTTCATTCCGCTTACGCCACACTATTTTTCGTCCATCAGATCCAAACAGATTGAATTTACTTTCAGCGGCGAAAACAACATCATTCCACCAGGTTTGTTCTTTATGAACAAATTGCTTGGTGAAAATTAATCCTTTCTTGCGATTTGCCTCATTTATATACGGTTTCTTACGTGCCACTCTACCGTTATATCCATGTTCTTTCAACACCCGACGTATTGTATCTGGATGAACTTTCTTTCCTGACTCTTGAAATAATTCAGAAGTTAACCTAGGAGCACTTAAACCAGGATCCTTTTTTATTTTCCTCACAATATTACGTTTATCTCGGTCGCCAAGTATCTTTGGCCGTCCCTTTTGAGGAATTGACTCTATCCGATCCTCACGATTGTATCGTCGTACAATATCCGCCACGGTACTCTTACTTAAATTTAAAATGTTGCCGATTTCCCGACAAGATTTTCCATTTTCGCGGTGAAAAATGACTAATTGTCGCACATCAAACGAGGTATTTCTGCTTTTCCGTCCCATATTCGAAACATTTGACTGAACACAACAATTTTCGAACAGTAACTGATATTCCGAGGTATGCTCTACACCTTGCTCAACTTTCTGTTTGTAAACAGTATTAATAGCCGACTTAGCTGAAGAGTTATAATCCAGAAACGTGGAAGTATATTAAGTGTCCGAATATTTTTGCGACGTAAGAATAATACATTTTTCAATATATTGATCGTTATACTACAAATTAAATAGTTTAAACAAATAAAATTTGCATTTTTGTTAAGTAGAACACATGCTTTAACATAAAAAACAACAAATATATTAATTTAATTATGGTCAAACATACAGAGCAATAATGGATAAAGTACTATAGTGTCCGAATATTAATAAGAGTCACTGTAAAGTAATGTTCTACGAATTATACTTGTTTTACTACGTCACAATAATTTGAAATATTATATATTTTGTATCTAATTGTAAGTAACTACTTTTAAGAACGAGGAGAGAGAGAGAGAAATTTATGAGTGGCCATACTTTTCTTAATATAAAGATCATAGAAAACCATAATATAATACATATACAAGGTGCGGAAAAGAGGGAGATATAATTAGACACAGGATGGCATCATTTATCAAGAAAACGACTTTGAAATTCGATCCTGTCATTTTTCAGAAAACCAATCTTGATATGAGTCAATTAAAAGAAAAAATCTCCAAACTTTTAAAAGCGTAACCCACATTAACAGAAATTTACAAATCCTTGTATATGTAGAAGAACACAACTACGAATTCAAGTACACACGTATATGTTATTTAACGAAATTTCGACGCAGCTTTTATGAAAAATACAGCACAAAAAAATTCATTTTACAATTTCGATTTATTATTTAACGTAAAATTACCCCATACTAAATTATACCGGGTTTTCAGCCGCACCTTGTATAATTATAAATAATAATAAAATGGAGCACTGTATTGCCTAATTGCTTTGGCCGTTTAGTTAGTATTCCCGTTAGAATGTTCACCATCATCCCGTGAATCAACATTTGGTTAGTTTCTCGAAATTTCCAACAGTCCCATGTCAGTGAATGTCGAGCGCAAAGAGCTAAGGATGTGTATAAACGATCTCCAAACGAAGGCAGACATTAAAGTTCCCTCTTTCGAGCGTTTCTGTATCTTCTAAAAAATGCAGCAAACCTAAAACAGGAAAGAGAGAGGGGCCTTCGACGAAAGAAGCTCAAGAAGGGTGTTTCAAAGGCAGAGGGGAGAGTTTTCGGGATGCAAGCTTGGCACCCCTCAAAGGAAGGAGGGAAACTCAACGATTGCTCGGTCCAATTAAGGTGGCGCCTATTGCTTGGCGATGAGTCGAGTAGTGCGTAGAAATAAAGCCAGCAGCAGCAGAAAAGAGCGGCCAAAGGAAGAGGAAAGGAAAAGGGGAAAGTGTGCAAGCGGCAAGATCAACTCTCCTTCCTTTTTTGTCTCTCTCTCTCCTCTTCGTCCTCTGGTCGAACAACGACCGTTGCCAGGCGACAGGAGCACCGGCAACCCTCGAAGATGTCACGCAGGGTGCACGCAAAGAGAACGAACTTTTAACCTTTTAAGTGTATCTCCTTGAACCGCAGTTCTATGGCCTCTACATGCAGATGACGATGGTCGCGTGGACATCCTCCGGGGTTGATGCACTCTGCCAGAACACGAAATTTTAGGGTTGCAACTAGAGCACCTCCACTTTGATCACGTACATGATTCGTGTGTAATGAATTCCTTACGGAAGAGTACATTTACATTTTCTTCCTTGCCATTTTTTTTTCGCAACTTAAACACGTTTACTTTAAACTTATTCAATGGCCATAAACAACGGTATGTTTGTTCCACATTAAATGTCGAATTTTTGTGTCAGACTTTACATGGCGACGAGTCAAGTTCGAATAGAAATCGCTGATTGAAATGTTAGGAACAGTAAAATAAAATGAAATTGTATATTAGGACCTCTCAGGTCTTTTTCCTTTCATTCGCCATACGCTTTTGTTCTACGCATCTTCCTCTCCCCAGAACTACGCGCCTGCTTTACGGCAAGCGTGCGGTAGCGCAGTGGGTAGCAAGTCTTTTGTCCAACAGTGATAAAAAATCAGACTTAAATAATATATAATGTTACCCTATCCTTTCTTTTGTTCTGCAGGCACTACGTCACATTATCCGAAGAATTTATCCTTCGTCTTCTTCACGTTCTTCCGAGAGTAACTTCGCGAGTTCTGTAGGGAGACACATATAATATACACCCCCGTCCATAAATTATGGGACACCTTGCCATTTCTGAATAAACCTGGATTACGATATAGTAGACTTGGTTACATATTTCGATATGAACGGTCCTTTTAAAAGCATTTATGTTTACACAACATATTTTTAATGATAATGTTAGTATTCTGTTATAATTAACACTTTAATGGCCGCACGTCTACGCAGTTAAACTTCGCCACGGGCCGGCAAGATAAATTTATGGCTTAAAAATTATATTATATGTATTATGTTATCCTTCTATAACGATTAGAGAAATCATCACACAGAGAGTGTGTTACCGGCCAATAACCGCCGGCGGTAGCATCACACACATGTTGTGTGAGCGGCCATTAAACTGTTAATATAAGAAAAAAACTGAAACAATTATGGTACGGTTCAAGACCAGTTTTTCAGTGCGATAAATTTGCGCGACATTTGTTTCGATTTTGTGATGCGTAGACACATTTACAGCGATTCTGGACAGAAATCCAAGAAAAAACCAGGGCTGCGGAGTCGGCAGTCGAAATGCTCAACTCCCACACCGACTCCGACTCCCCTTTTTTTGACGTCCGACTCGGTCTCCGGCCGCGACCCCGACTCCTGCATTTATAATAAATTGTGAACATAATACGTATATGCATGCTTACAACTAAATTACTAATATTTAATACATAGTATGTTTTTATCTATCATATACAGTATAAAAAGCTAAACTTATGCCAAGAATAAAGGCGAATAAAGCAAAGAAACGATAAAGATAAAGGCGCTAATGAAGGGAAAAAATCTTAAATTCAATTAATAAATCAAATTGCCATTCAAGCATTTTTTATTTCAAATAAATGAATTCTAACAAAAAACAAAAACAAGTAATAAAAAATTAATACAATGTAAAATCCCTTTCATTTAAATAAAAACAAAATAAAATTCAAAGTCAGGTTTTGTGGATTCAAAACGTGAATGAATTAAGGTTTATTCAGTTGTTCGGAGATTACGCAGGCATTAGTCTGATTGTTCAATAATATTTTCTAGTGTGTATAATATTCATGTGTGGTAACTCTTAACAGAAAAACCATATTTAAACCGTTCGTGTTTTAAAAATTAAATTACAGCTCTTAGTTATGCATGCGTAAAGAAAATAAAAAAGAAACCGTTGTTGTTATCCTAGAACTTTGCTCACACTTTTGTGCGGATTCTTATGGGCTTCTACAACACGGTTTCGTACAACATGAGATTTCATGGAAACGTAACTGTCGTGTTATACGAGGGTTACCTGTATTTTGTACTTTTGTACTTTGATACAAATGTAGTATTTTTAGTATTCATTTAGTTTTATTACCACATTCAATTATTTTAAGCACATTTTTTATCTTTATAAAATTTATTAACATGGAGTCGGAATCGGCATATTTTTTTCCGACTTCAGTGATCAGAAATTCCTCCCGAACTCCGACTTTGACACCACAGCCCTGGAAAAAACACCAAAAAAAATGATCGAAAGACTGTCAAGGCTATTTCGAGTTATCATCTCGAAACGGGGAGCATAAATTAGTGAACAAATTTTGAACTGGATATATACAATTTTCAATATATTTTAAAATTTAGAAATTGTATTCAGTGTAAATAATCTGTAAATAATCGTTTGATTCAATATAGTGGGTGTTTAATAATTTTAATTTAAACATAAAGCTGAAATTAGTAAGTGTCCCATGACTTATAGACGGGACTGTATGTATACTGCCGCCTATAAGTTTTAGGAAACTTGCCATTTCTGTTTCAAATATGATATTTTATTCAGGTTAAGGAAACATTCTGGAAAAATTATTTAGAAAAGTTTCAAGAAAATAATGAAATAAACATCGTACTTTGGCCCTCCCAATCATCTGACTTGAACCCAATTGAGATAATATAAGATGAACTGAACTAAAAAGTAGACAAATCTGTCCAAAATCTAATTTATGGAACTACTTGTAACTTTAAATGAAACAAAATGTTGCTAGAAATTATTGAAAAATTCGCAGCTAAAATGCCAAGATCGGTTGAAGCTGTAATCAAGTAGCGAAGGCGCCATACTACGAAAAAGGTCCAATTTTAAGTAATTTTCATTGTGAGATTTGCGATGTAATATAAAATGTATATTTTCTTTGTAGTATAGAGTGTGAAATAGGACAATATATTTTCGAATTTTCTAATGATTTCATATCCTTTTTCTGGTTTATTTCAAATTTGATAAGTGTCCTAATACTTATGGACGGGAGTGTATACCGTGTGTTCATTTGAAAACTTCACGTCTAACAATAAATATCTCGGAAACAACGCATTTCAAAAAGTTTTACGGTTTCGAGAGGGAAATACAAATATCCTATTGATTTTCTATTTGTTAGACGTCTTCAAGGTTATTGGAAGGTCAACTTCCTATTTTTCAAATGGAAACCATATTTTTATTTCGCAGATTCTTATTCTACGGAAAAAAAGAAAAACTTTTGCATGAGGCATTTTTTTATCAGACCATCTTAAAAAGATATTTAATAAAATAAAAATTTATTTCAGTTTTGCTACTCCCAAAGCAGAGTATGGAAAATGAAGTGATACGAACGAAACTTCTTTAATTTTTCTGGTCATTATTAGATGATAAGGTAAAATCAATAACAACTCAACTTTTTGACGCTACTTGTTTATTACACAAAGAATCACAATAGTTTTGCACGATCTTCATAAGATATGATTTCCATTTGGAAAAAGAAAGTTGACCTTCCATTAACCTTGAAGACGTCTAACAAATAAAAAGTCAATAGGATATTTGTATTTCCCCCACGAAACCATGAAACTTTTGTGTTCACCATTTTTCCCGAAAATGCGTTGTTTTCGAGATATTCAGACGTGAAGTTTTCAAATGAACACACGGTATATTGCGTGACATGTATGTACATATTCTTATCAGATGTGGGCTTTCCACTCGCACGTGCGTACTTTTAAGGACGGAATACGCCCCAGGGATGCTGTGCTATTGTTCTCCCTTGCCTTTTTTTGAATTCTTTTCCTACTCCACGAAATTTTCCCTTCCACCACTCCGCCTTCCTTCCTTACACCATTGCTCTGGCAGATATTTTACTTCCTTGCTACCACTTTTCTTCTTTTGTACTATTCCCATATTTCTTCATTCTTTGTCTACATTACTCCTTGGCTATCCTCTTTACCGTCTACTTCTGAAACCACCCCGCAACTTGCATTGTTTCATCTTCATGTGACGTCCTGTATGTAAATACATACTGAGTGTTTCTTACTTTTCTGTTTCTATAATACGGCTCTTTCATTCAGTTGCAGGATGTTTAGTTTATTTGTTTATTTGCAAACTACCTGATGGTTCACATATTTACATACTTATTTTTGGCGGCTTGTTTTCGAAATAGAGAATGATATGATGTACAAACAACTTATTGTTAGCTGAAATGTTTGTGAATAATTTGGAAACAAGTTTTGATTGCATAAGGTCATTAATGAAAAATCAACAACGAAATATAAATTAGTTTTCAGTATCTTATACCATACACCGCTACAGAATAATAGGACATCCTTGGAGTTTTAATATTTTTTAGAAGTGACAGAGTGTACAAAGATTTCGTATAACTCTATGTACGTGACAGCAGTCATGTTGTGTTTGATCTATTTTCCAGCAATTTGATACGTTTACATAAAAAACAGGTGCAACAAAACATATGACATATACAAAAATTAACGAAATATTAAATACAGGATGTCCTAGATATTTTAAACATCTTGAATACCTCCATCGCTACCGGAGGCATTAAAAAATGCCATTGTTGACAATTATGTGATTCGAAGTAGCAAATGTATTCATATAAAAAAATTCTCTCCAATATGACCGTCAATGTCATTCGAAATTCATTAGGGTTTTCTCAAATGGAACTATGTATGGCAACACTACGATCCTCGTATGATGTTGAACGCAAAACATAAATGTCAAATTGTTGCTTAGATTTCAATTGATGTCAGCATACACTATGTTTTTTCAGTGGGAATCGAATTTAACCCTAGTGCATTCTTCGAGTTTCTTTCGACCCATCTTCTTTCGTCCTTATTTTTGTTTAAACTTTTGTTCTTATCAAAGAAATGCATTGAAATTAGTATCAATATGCTTGTTTTTATTCCCTTGACATTATATTAAAAGTTTATTGTCGGGATTCAGATGGCATGCTGGTAATACAAATTATTACACATAAGGTCTTTGGGTCATTTTTGACCCGGTGTAAACGAGGCACAATCACATGACAGAAATCAATCATGGTCAAATCTTACAAACAAGTGGAAAATGGTATAATCAAAAGAAAAGATATAAATAACATAAAATGATAAAAATAGTTTTATTAATGCCAAAAAAAAAATGAATTATTATATGGTGGAATCCGAATGGGGGGAAACTCATATGCAAACAGCACTGTTACCAAGTATGTAAAAGCTGTTATAAATAAAAAATTTGGGCAAAGTGTGTTGTTTTTCTATAATTAAAGCTATTGCAATAGATATGCATCCTTAATCCTCAAATTGTATTATAAAGGTGAAAATATGAGTTCCATATGCTCGGGTCATTTTTAACCCAAAGACCTTAAGTGTATAGTCGAACGGAAGAATGCTCTAGGATTAATAGTTGTCAACATACTTAAAAGCTACTATGAACCTACTCAATGACATAAGTTTTTCACTTCCATGGCCGATATACAATAAATCACAACACTGTTTAATTCGCGATTAGTAGGACTTAAAACATCAATGCGACCGTTATTAAACGGTGTACATAGATTTGTGAAAAATTTAATTACAGTGTTCCACGGTTGGTTGGAAGAAAATTTGGGACCGAGAACTTCCACCCAACTGAGATAGGATAAGTTGTCATCGCTTTCTTGAGCTACGCTCATAAATGTTGTGTTCGAGATGGCGATGACAACCTGCCTTACCTCGGTTGGTTTAAAATTTCCGGTGCCGAATGCTCTTCCAACCAACTGTGGAACACTACTGCTAAACGGTATACGGTTAAGAAGAAATAATTGAGATGATATTAATCTTACTATTATAATAAAGAGACAGAGTTTATTTGTATAATCGCAAAAATATCAAAAACTACTAAACCGATAGTTATGAAATTTTCACAATAGCTTCTTTACATTTTAAGGAGTACCATGGGCTATACTTTATGGCGAAATAAATAATGTATCGAGAGAGAAAACATGAGACTACTTTTTGTCAGCGTATCTAGCCGACCACGAGGGCATTGTTCACAACATAGCCGCTGAGTGGCAAAGCTCGGCGCTTGCGCACTCGAAAGAGAATTCGTCCGGCTACAAAATATAAGGAAAGAAACATTTCGGACTCTGTATGCAGAAAAACCGCGGGCGAATCCGCATCCAGAGCATGCTAGTTTTTTTATAACTGGTCCGACAGGGAAACGGTCGATTTTGAAGTTGGCCGTCTATTTATAATCGCCCGTTCCCCTGCCGGACCTTGTATTATTGGAGATGCCTGCGTTAAATCAGTTCCATCAACAGGAGTATTATAATTAACAGGAACATAGTTTAATTATACTCTGTACATGATGATTCTTATAAAGTAACCGATTGAGTTTTCTCCAAAACTAAAACAGATACGAAAAAATCGATTGGAGGAAAGATGTTCTGTTCAAGGGGGAAATATTTTAGTGTACACGATTGCGTTGTAGGTGGAGGCACTAAGGAGAGTTCATGGTCAACACCATTTTTTTAAATAGAACCCTATTTTTCTTCTCTATATCCTGATATAGCTCTTTAAGACGAGTTCAACGACTTATGACACAAGGTCATCCAAGGTCGTTCAAGGACACTCAAGGGAAAAAATTAAACTACTATGTGTCGGGAAAGTAGCGCTTTTATTGGTGCTTTATCACAACGGGTAGTCAAAATAGTGACCTTTTACTTGTCTGCAAAGGTTAATCCTAGTAGTAAGATTGGCCAGAGCCCCCATATTTACTTGTACTGGAATGGCACGAATTGCTGCGATAATTTTTAGCATCTGGTGGTACACGACATTTTTAATGTGTCCCCACAAAAAAAGATCCAACGGGTTAAGGTTGGATGATCGAGCTGGCCATGAGATAGGCGATTATTGACCCTGTCGATAAATGGACGCCAAAAATTTGAGTATCTGCTGTGATAAAGCATTAATAAAAACACTACTTTACCAAAACATGGTAGTTTAATTTTTCCCCTCGTGTGTGCTTGAATGACTTTGTGACATAGGTCGTTGAACTCGTCTTAAAGAGGTCTACTAGGATATTGAGAAAAAAATATAGGGTTCCATTTAAAAAAATGGAGTTCACCTTGAAATCTCCTTAGTGCCTTCATCTAGAACGCAATCGTTTACGCCAAAAGATTTCCCCCTCGAACAGAACATCTTTCCTCTAATCGATTTTTTTGTATCTCTTTTAGTTTGAGGGACAACTCAATCGGTCAGTTTATAAGAATCATTCTGTATAAGCTGACAGCAAATTGTACTACTGAATGTCCTCACAGTTAAAGTACGATGCTGGTTAAGTATTCAGCAAAGACAATCATATTTTTAAAAAGACATGGTTCATATTTTGAGGAATATAATTATATGACATACTAAATTCAGTGTCCCACTTTCTCTTGCCAAAATACGATATTTCATGTAGAAGGATTTAATATCTCGACTCTTCGTTCATGAAAATCAGTGTGAAAATTAATAACTTTCAATAAAGTTATACCCTGTATATCCTGATTCATATTGTGACTTTTATTGAAAAGTACGAGTCCATTTCAAATACACTGTGCTTATGTAACACGTACTTCAGTTTTTATCCATGTACAATCATGTTATAAACACAATAGGTTTCATCTGAAAATTACTCTGCATGTACAGATAAACATGTCCGTTTGTTTTGTTTCTTTGTTATCGCTCCTGTTTTTCCCTAGCCTCTTTTCTCGTCTACCCCTTTTTTACCTTCTCTTTACGAGGGAGTATTTCCTGTGACACTATGCACGAACACATTAGCATCCGTAGATATAACGTTTATGAAGTCCTCGGAAATTAAACGCACCCCCCGTTTTAGTTAACAGTCCTACTGCATGCATTGTGATTTACGAACAGAACAAAGCTTTCGAATTACTTTTTTATTGTAATGAGGAAATGTAATCAGTTTGATTGGAACTTTCTTTCAAAGGAAAACAGCTAATACTGTTGTAATTATACTAAACATTGTCTTGACTACCGATTTAAGAAATATCGTTGTAACTTAATTAAAAATTGATAGTGTAGTGCACGATCAACTGGTACTTTCTATAAATCGTCGTGATAGTTTGATATTAATATAGTGCAAATTAGGAAATATGCAGGTGTTACCGCATTTAGGTCAATAGAATTCTCAGACAGGCAATATAAAGGTAGCGACTCCAATTACGCGTTGATTTGTATGTACAAACAAGGTACACAATTCGTCGAAATTAACTGTGAATGTAACACTTCCCCTTTCTTGAAGTACACGACTTTTTCCTGATTTTATCCCTCTTTCTCATAAGCCGCCATACAGGGTACAGCACGCAACTGGATCGCCTTGAATATCTTCTTAAATATTGGTTGTACTACAAATTTATCTTACTATTATAATCAAGAGACAGAGTTTGTTTGTATGATCGCAAAAATTTCACAAACTACTAAACGATTGTTATGAAATTTTTACAATAGCTTCTTTACATTTTACAGAGTGTCATAGGCTATATTTTATGGCGAAATAAAAATAATATATCGAGATAAAAAGACATGGGACAATTTTTTGTCGGCGTGCCGGCGAGCCGTCCACGGGGACACAGTTCACGCACAGCCGCTAGGTGGCAAGCTTGGTGCCCGTGCGCCCGAAAGAGATTTCGCCCGGCTACAAGATATAAGGAAAAGAAAAAATTATACCTAATTCTATATGCAGAAAAATTGCGAGCGAAGCCGCGTCCAGAACATGCTAGTGTATGTACTAGGTGTATCAAAATTATGTTGAAATTCAAGGTCAAATTTTTTTATGGTATCGTATTCTACTCGTCGCGATGATAAAAAGTGTCAAAGGAACCATGGGTTGCAACTCAACCGTTTTCTTGAAAAATGATGTTAAACTCCAATAATTCTTAAACTGATTTATGTACAATGTGTTTACATTTACGGTGAGAAAATAAATAGTGTGCTATTGACGAAGCAGCAGGAAGCTACAGATTAGCTCGTGAAATATATCAGAATTCAGTGAGGAATCATGGAAGACCACTACGTGCAAAAGAGATTCAAAGACAACGCGATTTTCAGCGGATAGATCAACAATTTAGTGATCAAGAAATAATATTCCGGCATCTTAGTGCACATCGAGGAGCAGGTCGACTCCACGTTCATTGGCGCTAAGAAGAACAGGTTATCGGTCTCGCTCGTACTTATTCACTAATCGGCTTACGTAGAATAGCTCGTCGAGTAGGAATCAATCATATGACAGTGCGACGAATAATTTGGTCACACGTTCCAAAATACGATGTTTTAATTCTTCAACGGATGTAAGCTACCGATCCGAACTATAAACAATTTCTTTTACTGCTCCCCAAAGGAAGAAGTCCAGTGGTGTCAAATCTAGTGAACGAGGAGGCCACAAGTATGGAGCTGGCCTGTGTCCTATCCATCGGCTTCCAAACGTTTCGTTAAAAAATTGGCGAACCGGTCAGCTATAGTGAGGTGGAGTACCATCATGCATGAAGTAGATGGAGTAACGCCTGTGCCGTGATATAACTTGACGTAGTTCGCTTAGGAGGCCTGAACGTAGAAATTGCAAATATGTTGCAATCGTTAGCGGTGTGGGCAAATAAATGGGACCAATAATGTGGTCCTCAATCATTTCTGCCCATGTAATGATGGTGAACTGTCCTTGATTAAATCTTTCAAGCATTGCATGCGGATTTCTGTAGGCCCAAATCCTGGCAATTTGTTGATTAAGGATGCTACTACTTAGAAAACTACTTTCGTCTGTAAATAACACACGTTTCAAAAAGCGTAGTTCGCGTTGCAATTTATGCAACATCCAACGGCAAAACCTTCGACGAGTGGCATGGTCATTTGGTTGGACTGTTTGAACGCGGCGAATTCTATAAGGTCGTAGACCTTCTTCTTGAATTATTCGTCGCACTGTCATATGATTATTTCCTACTCGACGAGCTACTTTATGTAAGCCCATTAGTGGATAAGCACGAGCGAGAGCGATAACCTGTTCTTCTTTGCGCCAATGAACGCGGAGTCGACCTGCTCCTCGATGTGCACTAAGATGCTGCAATATTATTTCTCGATCACTAAATTGTTGATCTAGTCTAGTCTAGCGGGACAATCGAGGTGCGTGTACACATGGACATTTGCAAATAAAATAATCGCTGTGTGTGTGTGTAAGCGAGTGTGGGTGATTTTTTTGGACAAAATCGTCTATTAAAAATTGCATTCACCCTCTCTACTTGAGAATCCCGTGAGGCGGTTTTTGATATGCCCTTGTGGATTTTTTAAAGTAAGCAGGTTTAATGCCATCAACGAAAGGTGTGTGCTTCTTCATAAATTGACGCAAATACGTAGTGTCTGATCGCATCATGTGTTAGGTCATCGTTTCTGTTACTTCGGTAATTGAGCGTTCTACACGGTGAACGGAGTGCTGCCGCGTGACAGGTGTTTTTATCCCATTTTTTAAACATCGATAACTAGAAAATGAAGCCTAGTTATCTTGATTTAACATGCCTATTTTGTTATTCTTGATTTTTGTCTTATTTTGGCTTGTAGAATCACCCCTTAAAATATTTGACAGGGGTGATAAAACACCTCGTATATCACCAGTAAGGATATTATTTTTACATTGTAAATACTAAACTGTGAAAAGCGATGAAAAAATTTTACATTTAAGATGTATACTTATAGCAATGAGCAAATGATTTTGTGTGAAAGGTGTATCTACAAAAAAACTGTCAATGAGACTGAATTGGAAGTGGTCGCCGGTGCTGGTCAGTTATGCAATATCGAGTATCGACTATCTGCCAGAGGCAGCCAGATGCTACCACAAGCCGATGATTGGCCCATCAAATAATCGAATCCCGCGAATAAAAAATTCAGTGAGATGCCCTGTTTTTAGTTCAACACATAGACTTTTTCGTCTGCTGGAAAATTTCCTCACTCGAATATCAATAGTATCGACCGTTTATTATTATTACCTGCTTTAGTAAGCGTCGACATATTACATCATTGGCCCAGCGACCGATTGTTAGTTGAATGATTGTCGTGAAAATGCATTTCTACAGCACCAATAACCTGATTTCGTTTAATTCGTGAAGACGATTCCATGTTATTATTACGTTTAAATTCGTCCATGTATTTAACTGTACAGTATGTAGCAAAAATAAGTGAAAACCTACATTACTTGAACTCATTTTATTTAAACACACATCATTTGCCCTTTCGAACCAAGCCCTTTTTGTATAAATGATTTGTTTGTGTCTGCAATAGTTTAAGAAATGACGAATTGTTCACACATAACCGTATGTACTGCATATTAATTGTAATTTCGTTTCGTATAGTAAATATAATGTAATAAACGCGTATAAATTATAAAACGCATTTTAGATTAATAATTTAAATTATTCACAATATCTCTATTTTAATAATAACTAAAATAAAGTAATAAACAATAATATGTAGAGCTGGAAAGTTGGCGTGCGTGACGGCACAGTGACAAGAAGGGTACACCGCTTGCTCGACCTTTGATGCTTCCGAGCCGCGGTGCTATATGATCCCTATTATTAGATGTGACCGTTTCGGCCAATAAAGAAAATCCATGTGCCCTGTTTTTATAATTGTGTCCGACTAGGTAGGCCTATTTATGCTTTAACCAATCAGACCTGCATTCCTTCCGCGGGCCAACTTTCGAGTTCTGCACAGTACTGTGCAGCGATGAGAAGATGGCTAGCGGGATGGCACAGAGGCAAGGGGGTACTCCGCTCGCTCCGCCCCTTTGCTTCCGAATGCTCCGCATTTAGGTTCTTGAGGACACGCGTTTACATTGTAGTCGAATTCCCATATTCGCGGGGATACATTTCATGGTCTATCGCCGATACACGAAATATTAATGTTTAACATTCTGAGATGCCTACGCTATTGCTTTAAAGTTCGTCGCATCGCTCTATCCTACTCGATCCAGATGTGTCCCGCTCGCTCTCTTTGTCACACGGTGCTTATGATCCGATTAGTAGATGTTACAGTTTCGGCCAATAAATCAAATACCTGGGACCTGTAAAAACAGGGTATATGATACGCAGTGTAATCTAAATGACAACGTACATAGAGGGTGAGTAGCTTTTGTTTCGTTGAAAATAGAAATGAATAGTAGACGAACGAATTGAATGGTATGAAAATATCTTTCTATGACATCACACTTTTCGTAAGTACAATGATGCACCATAAAACTGCAAGTGCACTTTGTTTTAGTGAATTCATGTTTTTGTATAAATCAATTTGATCATTTTGATCAATAGATCATTTTGCGTGTAAACGTATTAGGGTCACGTGATAGAAAAATCAGTATTTCACGAGATATTCGGAATATTTCCCTTAATGCCCTCTATCCTAAAACATTTTAAATTGCTCTATAGTGATTTTTATAAAAAAGTGGATGCCTTTAATTATGTTAAAACGATTTGGATGAATTCGTTCCTTTGCCGTAATTTTATGTACGAAAGTATATACATCACATTTATGTAGACCGATCTGCAAACATAATGGGTTTGCACAAGATTCCACCGATTTTAAATGGAACTGAAATCGAGTTGCGTTATTTTTTCAAACCAAATTTTTTGAACGATGGCAATGTCGGCAACCCTGCTTTCAGACATACATATAACAAATGACTGCTGTTCATATAATTTCATTTTTATTATAATTCGTTTTGCGATAGATATCGAAAAGGTGCATGTGTTTCGACGATTCTAAAATGGCCATTCTGATTTGAACGACAAACCACGCTCTAGGCTGCCTCAGGAGATGCAAAATGGCGATTTGGATGTGTTGTTGACCGAAGATCCATTTTCGGCTGCCGTAGATCTTGCAAAAGAGCTGACTGTTATCAGTCAACGGAAAATCGGCGTTTACAGGCAACGGAAAAGGTTCAAAGGGAGGGGAAGTGGGTGCCACATGAATGTGGGATCAGGATCGCCAAACCTTATATTAAGAGGAATAGTGAAAGTAGGGATGTTAGCGGACTGATGGTGGCATAGTGCAGTGATGTCCAGCGTAGGGGCCCCTCACGCGCCTGCTTTCCCTTCCGACCGTTCTAGACGAATAGGCGATATCATTGCTTTCGTGGGAAGCGACCGTATTGGTTCCGTTTCAGCCGCGTCCCTGTACCATGTAACGGCGAACGGTGGTGGGGACGGCGATTGTCTCCCGGGAGACAACTATGGACATCAGTGGAGTAATGGGTAAGATGGCTGGGCTACCAACACAGAGACTGGGGTTCGAGTCCCGGTGCCGCGGTCCCTATTTTTCACGATTTCCTACATTAACTAATCGAAATCATTTACTGGCAAAGGGCGTCGGCATGTCATCCTGTTGTAAAACAACGCAACACCATACCGCATACTGCTGCTATGATTAGGGAAAAGTTGGCGGAGCTCCGGTGGGAAGTCCTACCACACCTGGCTTACTCACCAAACATTGCGACTTCAGACTTGTTTTGGTCGATGCAGCACGGCCTGTGTGGCAGACGCTTTAGGAATGAAGTCGAAGTCCAAAACTGGGTCGATGAATGGATCATCTCCAAAAGTGAGGAATTCTTTCGACGAGGAATCCATATCTTGTCCAAGAAATGGAAGAAGGTTGTATAAAGCGGAGGAAAATCTTTCCAATAAAAAATATTGTACCAATTCTGAGTGCCAAATAAATAAATTTGGTTAAGAACAACGGAAACTTTTTCAAACTCTACAGTCCTACCGCTCTATGCAGCTAAAAGCCTCTCTCCCTATAGGCATTACAGTATGATGAATACGAATGGTAGTTACATTATTATGTTATTGTGTAACATTTGTTTGTAACGTAATGATGTTTCTCTTAACAGTGACAACAATAAGTAATTTGATCGTGAAGTTCTCCGTGGGTCTGTGATACACGAAACACGGGGCGTGTTAATTTTCTTCAGTTGCATTAAAAAGTATAGACGTATAACATTTACTTTATCATGAGTTTGACGAAACTCGAATATAAGGAAGGCTGCAACGTGAAACACTGTAACCATCTTCAGGAAATAGAGTAATTTGAAGGAAGGTGGAATATAGAACGAAAGAGGATGAAATTGGCGGAGGGTTACGAGCCAAGCATCAGATCGAGCACGAAGTCGTAAAGTGGCAAAATGTAGTATCATAACGTCCAACCCCCTTCAAAACGTTTCGCCATCCCTTTGTCAGATACGAACTAACGTGGAATAGAGATTGCTTCTTAGAGCTATTCCATCATCTCGTTTACACTTTCTACACGTACGCTGAGCTGTTCGCATTTTCAAATAATAAATTGTCAACCCATAAACTCCTTATTATTTAATAGTAGAAAATTGAAAGCATCTAGCACTCTATGAAGATTGAAGTCTATGAATTCATTAATTTCGAAATTCATACACATGTACGTTTATTTATTTTATACTGGATATAGGTACAGACTTATTCTTGTCAAGTACACGTAAATAATAATATTGTCAGTTGTTTCTTAACCCTTTCGCCACGAAGGGCGACTGTAGTCGCCCTCTTCGAAATGCCTACAGGTACTTCAGTCGCTTAAAGAAAAAAATCGCATGATCACCTGATTCTTCATGAGACGTTATGACTTTTTAAATTAAATTTTGCACTTAAATTTCACTCTGTTCTTTGCTCTGGAAAAATATACGACTCGTACAGCCGTACCGTACTGTCGGATTTTGGCTGAACGCTGCTGCAACGAAAGGGTTAAACATTGAATGGCTCTATATTTATCTGCCTCGTAGATTAATATAGCATATCTACAGGATACATTTCTTCTACAATATTGTCCGATATACATTTTCGTTGTTTCGTCCCAGCCTGGCAGTATCAATTCGGCTTTTCGTTAGTATCGCGTAGTATGCATAATCTGAACGATCTAAACGATACAACACATTTGTAGTAATGTATATTCATGAAGTAGAGGCTTACTATAAAGGGAATGAACGATTCAGCCTTTCTGGGACGAAAACGACGTCGAGTCTGATTCGACACAGGATGCAGTATGAGTACTACACTTTACTTCCAATGTCCATTTCTGTAGAAAGTAAACAATACAAACAACATGTGTTAACACAATTTTCAAAAGTTGTGCAAAACTGAAAATTCTGACTTATTGTGATTCTGGTCCCAGCTTGGACATCTAAACTCCCGTTTCAGCGTTATCTTTTCTACAATAATCGTAGTGCAGCTTTTCCAATGAAGCTCGTTGTCCTTCTGTATGAAACACCCTTTAACTTCTACCGCCTTGAACGTAAAACCCAAATATCCTTACTCGCGATACATTCTAATACCACCACCATTCTACTTCTGGGAAACTTTATACGGCCCACAGACGCGCTGATACAAACCCAACAAGAGAAGGACGCCTAGGTGTAGCTCCGGTGTGATTGTATTCGTATTGGATGGCGTTCTACCAACTGCCCGCTTTTACGACTTACATGCTACGCTCCACACTTTACGTTTACGTTCTATACGTAACGTTATGCCCTCGTAACTTCGTCCAAGCGTGTCGATTGCACCGTTGAAACTTCCAGGTTCGTGATACCGGCGATCTGCACGGGGAAGAAGCTGAGAGGGGGTGGTGCAGACAATAGATACAAGGGAGGGACAATGGACGGAAAGGGAAGTTCCGCGGGAACTGATGAGAAGTCACTGACAATACGCTGAAGGCGATGTAACCTGAAATAAAAAGTTAAGTACATCATGAATTAAGAAAGGATTTCTAGACCAGACGCAGAAACACACCTCTGATGATCTTGAAGATTACAAGAATGTTGAAAATTAAATTTATGGGACGTTTCATAACTCGTGATAGGAGAAAGTAATGTGAATTGTGTATGATGAAATAAAAAAAATATAGTGTAAAAATATATAAACACAATATCATTAGAAACCTGGAATTCAGTGGTATTTTTAATGGGAAGCGCCCAATTTGTGTAAAAATTTATCTTTTCCTGTGTGAGTGCGGATCCTTCGCGACATAAAATTTCTTTAGGGCTTTTCACTCCCTTTATAAATACAAGATGAAATTTGTGTTTTTCTGCAAATGTCCACCGATCATGACGTGTAGATTCACCATTGAAAACCACGGCCATTACTTTTCTTACATTCTGTAAATAAAATAACTAGATATCTGCATTAAGAAAGCTTTATTTCTTATTTCAAAAATTCCAGAAATTATGGTTTATTTTGTCCTAGGCGAGCTAGTTTACATCAAAATGCAGAAGATTTACAATAATCACGGACTTTTTTCAAACTTACCGCCGTGATTCATGATTCAGAAAAATTAACTTATGTAAAATGTTATTCTTCTAAGTCGAAGATTTTTTAGCAGTTAGTAAACTTTTCGAATGATTGGTCTTACGGGTGTTATGTGTTAACGTGCCTCTGGTAATATTGCAAATAAAAGCACATATGTACTATGTGTATATTACCAGCGGAAATCATATCCATTACTTTTATTTGCTAATAACAAGTGCCCCATTTTATTTTACCAAAGTTGAATGATATCGAAAGGGACATGGTTCCACAATTACTTTATGAGTGGAAACATAGCGGAGATATGGTCATCTTCGTTTTTTAAACGGAACAATAAATTTTTAGTGTACTTATCGATGTGGTTATTCTGTATCTTACATAACAGAAGGATTGAGATACCTGTGTTAAAAACTTTGGTTAGAACATTTTTTTGTTTAAATATTACTGCGTCTGAAGCCACGAGTTGTGTCTTACAAAGTTGGAATTAAAGTATTTACTAAACTAGTTGATTTTAGGTGCAGTCACTTTCACACTTTTTTATACAGCATGTAAAGTTGGATTGATTAATTTTTAAAAAAACTAGCATGCCCTGGACGCGACTTCGCCCGTGATTTTTCTACGTATAAAATTTGGAACATTGTTTGTTTTTCCTTATATTTTTAACCGGACAAATTTCCTTTCGAGCACGCGGTCGCCGAGCTTTGCCACCTAGCGGCTGTGCATGAACTATGTCACCGTGGACGGCTCGCTGGCACGCCGACAAAACATAATCCCATGTTTTATTATCTCGATATATTATTTATTTCGCGATAAAATATAGTCTGCGACACTCCGAACAATGTAAAGGAACTATTGAAAAGATTTCATAACAATCGGTTTAGTAGTTTTTTACATTTTTCCGAACATATAAACAAGTTCTGTCTCTTTATTATAATAGTAAGATATATGGTTCCATTTAAAAAGACAAAGGTAACTTTCATATCACAACTACGCCTCCATCCTCAAAAAAACTATTAACACCACGTTACATTCCCCTCAATATCATTCAACTTTTATCTGAAATGTTTTTCGATGGCACTAATAATTTTAGAGATTTTAAAATGGGGTACACTGTATATAGAATGTTTCTAAAATGAATGACCAAACTTGAGACACAGATTCTACTCCCTGGAGGATGAGGAATGGTAAAATAAATATTTGTGCAAAAACGCTTCCTTTTCAACTTATAAACACTTTTTGCTGCCATATACTTTTGGTAGAATGCTCAATAAGATTCAAGGTACAATTTAGTACTATTATCATTTTCTGCGTTTGTAGTAAACATAATGTTTGTTGTATACAGATAAATCAACTTGACATTGTGTTGTGTATCCATGGATCAATCTACATCCTTAAGATGGTTATAATATGCTTCTAAAGTTTGTCTACCTATTTCGAAAATACTCTATATCTTTTGAAAACAAGGGCCCTGATTGTAAAACTGCAAACAAGTTTTGCATTTCATTTGATATGATGAATTTACATATTTCGGCTTTCAGTTTATTTTTTAAACACCCTATGTTGAAAAGGAAGATGTTCCTGTTTAGTGCTGATGGCCAAGGATGCACAGGCAATCTTTTAATATCGATATATGGAAATAACTACCACAACATTAGTGCACAGCAGTTTAGAGTAAAAGTTTGTTGTGCAAAGAGACATTAAGTACACACGTATCTAATGAATACTCAAAGTCGTTTTTCTTGCTAATGAAACTTATGTTAGCTAAGCCCGGTCTTAACTCTCTCCATCCCTGACCGTGAGTGGACTCCGACTTGCATAAAATGCGGGGAAAGTCCAACTATAATAACTTTTTTTCTAATGCAGAAATAAAAATTCCATTTTATCTATATGTATTTTGTACATAGGTATATAGTATCCACACACAAATGTACGAGAAAACAGATTAATATTTAACCCGAAAAATTAACAAAAAACGCTATTTTTTAATATATTATTTAAACAAATGGAGTTTTTTGGAATATGTTTGCACAGCTGAATTCCTTTTTAAATAATACACAATTTTGCAATGTACATCGTTCTTCTAGCTTTAGCATTTTAGAAGATATTCCACTAAATATGTTTCTCACCCTCAACTTTGAGAGTTGTTTTCACCCCTTCAACATGAACGTCGGCCGATAAAAGAAATACGTATTAAATATTTTTGTAGGAACTACTTTCTAACAAAGTTGCATAAAAATCGGCGATTGACACTTCAGTATGTTCCCTTGTTAGTGACTAAACAATTGTTACTAGCATATTTTATGTGCTTGTTGTATATACTATCTAGTACAACCATCTTGGTACTGCATTGTCAACCGCGGTTGGCAAGACAAATCTTCTATTAAAAGTAGCGATATTTCAAATAAAAATATGCAACACTTTTGTTCAGTTAATGATCCATCAATAATACACGGCCCAATTCCATTACTATTAATATTTCTGTTAAGGGAACTTCTTAAATTGAATTCTTATTTCATGTTCCGTAGTTTCCAAATATAGCTTCATCGCTGATTAAAACTGTTCCCAAAAATATATAATTTTCAGTAACTATTGACAAAGTGGTACCCTGCAATCAAAATATCCTGTGTGTTATTCGTACCGCAGTGAAAGATGATACGGATGAAATTTTTCGGAATATAAAAGTCGTGTAACAGTTATTTGATTAATTTCCAATAGTCGTAATATTTCTCCTATACTGATAGTGTAATTACTGTTAACGACCACGTGGTCATGAATACTGTTGTTTCCTTATCTTACAATTTTGCTATGATTGTAAACTATGAGAAAAACACTTTTAATCTTGATCTTTTTAAACTTAAAATATGGAATATGACGACTGAATTCTGCCAAGATGTCTTTCCGCGCACGTTATGCTTATACAGCGTTTTCATCGCATACGCCATAAACAAGGATAAGATTTGTCCTTTCACTATTGGAAAATTTCATTTCGATTTAGTTCTCAGACTTATTAGCACGTCTAACGTCTGTATGATTAGTAAACGCAAATGAAAGTAAATTAAACGGCCGATGTATTGACATTATAATTCTCGTAAAGATTTGCTGTTCATGTCATGAGTGCCATAAATGCACATATGTAGTACCAAATAAAATAAATGGTTTTATAGTTTTCTATTATTAGGGTAAATGTACCAGTAGTTGACAGTGTACCAATTGTTGACACTTTTATTTTTAGTCACGAAAAATAAGCTTTCTACTAAAAGAATGTTTTTTATTAGTGCGCTGTTTGAAAGGTTATTCACTCTAGTGTGAAAATTTATAACTACTTTCATTGCAATGCATTGTGGGTGTAAATGCCACAACAATTGCTGTTGGATGGTTTTTTCTTTCACAAATTTGTTAAGGAGGTCGGTCAAGTCAAAGAAAAATATCTCCTTTTCTAGCTATTAAATGCAAACATGCACATTCTCAATCCACTACATATAGTAAAGGAAGATATTCTTTAATATTTTACCATTATAAACTATGAATTATATAATGTTTGGGGAATGTCAAGTACTGGGTACATAAATATTGACATCCACTAGTAGTTTACACTCGTGTCAACTACCGGAACAATTGATAATAAAGTAATAGTCTTTAATAAATGTCTGCATTAAATTCACTATTTTCCCAGAGTGCAAATAGATTTGACTTTTTTCGTCAATATGTAGGAAATCGTGAAAAATAGGGACCGCGGCACCGGGACTCGAATCCAGTTCCTCTGCGTTGGTAGCCAGCCACCTTACCCACTACGCCACCGTCAGTCCGCTGACATCCTTATTTCCACGATTCCTCTTATGTTGGGTCTGGAGGTCCCGATCCCACAAATATATCCAAAATAATTTCCAAACTTTCAAATCCTGTTATATTTGGTGGTTTAATAGGCACAAAATACCGATTTTCTGAGTCCCCTAATGTAGACTAATAAAAGTACTGTCAATTCATAATGTAACTCAAAACCTTCTTCATTCTATATGTCTATATGTATATATTTTTTGTATTAAACAACATTTTTGTATGTTATAGTTTTTTAAAATGCACTGTAAAATACTATGTAATTTTATCGCATTTCATTTCGTTCTATTTCTTGAATCTTCTTTTTTTGTTTTTAAATAAACATTCTATTTTATTTTGTCTAGTGTCAATTACTGGTTCATAAACCTGTCAAATACTAGTGCCTTTAAAAATTGAATGTGTCAAACTACACGTACAGTTTGTATGGATCAATTTTTTTTAATAACCCATTATTATAGGATTATTTGTCAATACTATTGGATTCATTTCACTTAAAAACAGCTGACGAATCAAGTTGTCCACCTACAAAATTGCTTACTAAAAATAAAACTCTGTGATAATAATGTAGCAGTTACGACACTGCTACCACATCCCTGTCGTGAAAGATCGAAATATTACCCTCTCTAACTTTCTCTTCTCTAAATGCTTCCGGCCTATCCTTCCTTCAACTTTTTTCTCAAGGCCCGCTCGCGCCTGGTCAGCGTCAACGTTGCACATTTGGCGACCAGAACCGAGCGGACCCGCGCGCAAACTTTCCCATTTCCTTCCCATTTTCTATCTCTCTTCTTTTTCCGTTTTTCCTTTTCTATCTTCTTTCTCTCAAACACCATAAAAAGACCAGCAACCTTTCGGCACGGGCAGAACCTCTTGCGACACACCACGTATACAACCGTGCGACATTGTTAATCACTTGCTTCTTATTTCGTTATAATAATTGTAAATAAATTGAGCGTGTAACGCAAAAACGGAGTTGACCATTACGCACCCATCACCTCAATAATTACAATGGAAAATGAGTCTTATAGTATCAACTACTGGTACATTTACCCTAATTAAAAAAGTATCGATAAAAGCAAAATAGCGAAAAATAATATTTACTCTTAATTTACAGCTGTTAAGTTCGGCGTCTCAGCTCATATATTCATTTTAGTAAACTGTAAAAATGTAACTGATTTTAATTACTTTAATAATACATTTATATCACGAAAAGGACAAACTTAACGTATAAGAAAAAGGCGAAATCATATAATCAATTAAATGCTTCTTTGATATAATTTGGTACGTAAACATTCTGTTATATTCAATACCGTACTGTTTTGAAATTATTTGCATTGCTGTAAAATTGTTTGAACTACCGAACTAAAGCACGTTTCCATAGTTTCTGGGGTGTCTGGGGTTAGTGTACGTGTATATGGCTATTCTAGTCGCAACATGCTTTCCTGTTTGCGAGTAGACACATGGAGGACGATGAAAGTGCTTTTGATACGACAAGTGAGCATAAGCGATAACGAAAAGGTAAAGGACATCGAAGGGCAATATGAAAGAAAAGATTGATTTCCAAAATTGAGAAATCGACTGACTCTGAACACGTGAACTGCTCAATGAAAGCCTTGAAACCTTTTGAATCAACAAAGTTTTACTATTGCTGAGAATTTTTGTCATATCTTATAAGATACAGGTAGCGGTGTTATTTAAGCATACTGGAAATACACCTGTTCCGCCAAGGTGTCTTCCAGGCAGGGGTGCTGGTCCACCTGTTACAAAAACTGCCAATTTCCTCGAAAATCCGGGGCTAGTGTATCAGGCGACCAGGAGAAGATTTAACGTACTTTGTCAGCGAGGAATCCTTTACATTCTCCCGGGGTCCTCCATAGGGGTGGAATAGCCCAGGCAAGCAAGGTGACGCCGAAATGGGCGCCTATTTCACAGGGTAACAAGCTTGACGGAGGTTCCACGTGAATTCCTCCTTATATTGACTCGGTGCACGATTGATTTCTCAGTTTTAACAAAAATTGAACAGCTTGTATAAATTACGAGTGGTCCATTTCATCGAGAAATTAATAAAATCAGTCTTACAGTTTGCTAATATTTGATTATTAATCTTCCATTGATAGACGTTTTGTTACTAGATTTCATTGACATTTCAAAGTGGTTTTTTGATTTGTAGTATGATTTTGATTAATATTGTTAATTATATGGTAACGTTTTATCACTCCTTTAAATAACGGTAATTCCGAGCATTTGAATAAGAGAGATATTCACGTTCGACACAAATCCGTCGAAGCCAAACTTTAGTAAAAAACAAGGTATAATTAAAAACTGAATTGATTTCAGTCAATAAGCGTTATAAAATAAAAGAAAAGATACCCTGAATGATTATTGAAAGAAACTGCATCTACTGAAGTAAACTAGAATTCTACTATTCCAAAAATGACACTGTATATTTGCAACAACTTCTTTTAAACGTTTTTGTTAAAGCAAGAAGCATTTTGTTTAATGAACCTCTAAAAATGAAAGATCGTGTATTCGTGAAAATATTTTCGTTTGTATAAAATCCAGAATTATATAATAGATTTCACTGAATTACGCTTTCAGAAATAGACGCAATTTGTATAAACCGTGTGTATTCAACGTATTTCACCCTTCCGTATGCCAGCCACGATTCTTCCATCCCTTTACCGTTGTGGATCGATTTCCCTAGGTACTTGCCGTAAGGTAGCCAACGACATACGCGCTTCCGTAATTCAGTACGTGTTTCAAAGAGATAGAGTAAATTCCCTTGTCGATGTCTTTGAAGGAAGGGAAGGAATAGGCGCTAACTTACCAGGAGTCCAGGTTGGCTGAAGGTATTTCAAGGGAAGGAAGTAGAAGAGCGTAGATTTTGCTAGACAAGGAATGAACGAGGATGACCTGGAGGGGTGCAACGTAGTATAGATGGTAGGAAATAGGTGATGGTAAAATCACTAATGTAGATATGGTAGCTCAACTCTTCCGTGTTGTTATTCGTAATTTGCTGGATAGTTAGAGAAAAAAAATGGTGTCATGCAATGGTAAAATTCATACGAAAATGGTATATTAATTATGTACAGAGCAGACCTGGGCACTTTTGAAATAACATTATTTGAAATATTATTTCAAATAACCTGTTATTTTATTTTATAATTATTTCCTTTTCAAAATACAATTGCGCTTTTTTATTTCAAGAAATAATTTTGAAAATAATCTTCTTATACCTAAGATAATAAAATAATGAAATACTCATTCAATAGTTGAACTGACTTCAATCGTATCGCGTTTACTTCTCTGACATTATGGTTTTATGCTTATAACTAGTGTGTTCATATTCAATTCACACTCTTCTGTTTATACGATACAATGTTATAATTTTTGTTTGAGGAACATCAACTACTTACAGTTTTGGAAAGACGTTTTCCTGAAGAATATCAGCCCTCTTCCGTCTTCCGCACCAGTAGATCGATTATTTTCCTTCCCGACTATATTAGATGGTCCCAGACAAAAATCTCTTGCTAATGAACTTATTGAAGAGAGAGTTTTGCTCAAAACAAATTGTTGCAAAAATTTCTTGAAATAAAGTCTTTCAATTGAATTATTTTGATGATTATTGCTTTTGCCAAATTTCAAATAACGAAATAATGAAATCATTTATTATTTGAAATTGCTATTATTTCAAATAAATCGATATTCTCTGTATTTTCAAATAACTGTATTGAAAATAACGGACTGAAATATTATTTCAAATAGCTATTTCTTATTTTCATTTAAGGGGTCGTGCCTAGTCAGTAATTTTCAAGAAATCGATTTTTGGGATTTGACATTTCCCTGAAGTATACAATCTTGAAAATATTTCCTGAAAGTTTCAAGGTGATCCACCGAAACTTGTCGTAGTTATACGACTTTAATTATAGGTCCCTCGAAGCGCTCGGCGCAAATAATACCGCGGTAACTGTACTAGGGACGAATATCGTTCTTTTTTACCTGCTTGTGAGTCATTTATTGTGTGTTATTAAGATATGCACTTGTAATTAGTATAAACGAAGGGTCTTTACAACTTAGTTGTAGCAAAGTGAAAGGATTTTCAGACCAATATACACGAAATTCAGTGACGGTCGTAGTATACCAGTTAACACTGACCTGTACAGTCGAACGTTTGCTTTGGTAGTTTTCCGATTTATAAATAATTATGGATCGTCAAAAGGTTTTGAGAGACTTAAGAAAGGAGAAGAAAATTCAAAAGACGAGAGGTAAAAAAAGGAAGAGAGTTTTTAATTCGAAAACCGCGGAGTGCGACGAAGGTTCTTTTAGTGCATCTGCGAAGAAACTGAAAATGTTAGGAAATTTTATGTACCGCACGACAGTAATACAGAATATAGGATATTGAACTTTATTACCGTTTTTGCTGCAATTTCCGAATTTATTAAGTGTAAATATTGTGATAGAGATGGAAAATTTGAAAATACAAGTGAGCGCGGTTTTGGATTTAAAATTGTGTTACTGTGTGATAAGTGCGTGCCTGAGTATATTCCTTCGTGTTCTTTCGCTGGACATTCATACGAGATCAATAGACCGTTTATATTTGCCATGAGGGTATTGGGTATTAGTTTGAAAGGTGTTGAAAAGTTTTGCGGTTTGATGGACATGCCGAAGTTTTTGAATCAGAGCTTGTATGATACAATTGTAAGGAATATGCATAATTGTATGTATTAGAACCAGCAGTGAACCGGCTGTTCAAAAAAAGCCGTGAAAGAAGAGATAGCGCAGACTTATAAAGCCAAAAGAGTCAATGAATCAACAGAATTAACTGTGTCTGGGGACGGGACATGGAAAAAAACGCGGATTTACTTCCTTATTTGGTGTGTCCTCTATCATCGGATTTTATACTGGCAATGTGATTAGTATTCTGATAAAAAGCTCATATTGCAAAATATGTGAATTATGAAGAAAAAGAAAAGATACTTCAGAATACAAAGAGTGGTTAGAAACTCACGAAGAAGAATGTTCCACAAATCACGGAGGGTCGTCGGGTGAAATGGAGGTGGGCGCAATCACAGAAATGTTTCAACGAAGGGAAACTAATTGTAAGTACGGTGTGAAATATTTGAATTGCATCGGTGGTGGCGATTCAAAGACATACACGGGTATTATAAATGCTGCTCCTTACGGTGATACTCCCATCACTAGAGAAAAATGCATCGAGCACGTCCAAAAAAGAATAGGAAGTAGACTGCGCGAGTGCAAACAAAAACGAAAGGGCTCAGTCCGTGGCAAAGACAAGCTGACTGCAAAAATGATCGGTAAGTTAACCGTGTATTATATCTTAGCAATACGACGACATTGCGACTCAGTGGAAAACATGAAAAATGCGATATGGGCAACGTTTTACGACTATAGTTCTACGGACAAGAGCCCGCTTCATAGCAAGTGTCCTGCTGGGACTGACAATGAGTCATGGTGTGCTTACCAGCGAGCTAAGGTGAACAATGAGCTCGGCTCATTTAACCATGATTATAAGCCGTTACCACCAAATGTTTTGACTGCAATAAAGCCTATTTATGAGAACTTAAGGGTACTAGGCAGTCGAAAAATCGATTTTTTTTATTGAATTTTTCGAAACTGTTATGTTTCCTGAGTAAAATGCCGTTTGGTTTATGTTCAAATTCGCAAAATTACGAATGTGGCAGCCGTAAAGCTCAAGCGGCGCATGAACTCGTGTTCGCCCGAACGCACGAAGTCGAAGGGAACTTCCTAGAGATTCCGTACTTGAAACAAAATGTATGTACTAAATTCAACTGATTATTAAATATTGTGTTACAAACACACTTAAGGTTTTTACAAGCGTACTAAACGTACTATGCTGCTGGAAATCATTAGGCGAGGTATGTATCAATTATCATACTTTAAAATCTTCTAAAACTTTAAATGAGTTTTTTTCCGTTTTCCATTTTCGGTTCGTTTGCAGTGATAACTTATAAACGAAGGTTCCAATCGACTCGATTCAAATTCGAACATGTTCACAAGATGTGTAGCTTCGGTCTGAACCTAAATTGAAGTCATTAAAAACTCTCATTTTTTATAAAAAAGAAACTAAGAAAAATCGTCATTTTGTATCCGTGATTTTCATAATTTTGCTTTTTTTATAGGTTCAGTGCGGAACCAGAGGTATTCTAAAGAAAAGTTTAGAAGCAGGTTGCTGGATTTCGTTTCGTTTCGTCAATATCACTGCAAAATAAGAGAAACTGTTTTAAAAAGGCTTTTCGATGATCCATTTGTAGCGCCCTCTATAATGCACTTTTTTATTAAACAAAAATATTTTTTTAAAGTTTATGATGTTAATAAACATTGTTTCAAAGAACAAGTCTCAGATTTAATTCTTTGATTCTTTGTAATTAATCGAAGAAAGAGTGCTTCATTTTCGGTAAAAACGACTGCCTAGTACCCTTAAGCAGCGATACTTTATTAGAAAGATGTGTGGGGGTTTCACCCAAAACAATAACGAAAGTAATCATCAACTCGTATGGAAAATTAGCCCTAAAATAATCCCAAGTGGCTCAATTACTGTGGAATTAGCTGCATACATTGCTTTCAGTGTCTCTAATGAAGGCTCAGGATCATTACTGCAAATGATGCAGTCAATAGGAGTAAGCTGCGGTCCAAACGCCCACAATTATGCGCAGATAGAAGACGATACACGCATAAAGATCTCTAACCGCCGCGCGCAAGAAAGTACCCGGGAGGCGAGAATGCGTGGTCGGCAAGCACAAATTGATGTTTTGGAGGCAACAAATGCAGCAGAAGGTCTGCTATACGGGTCCGGAATAGAAGACTCCGTGTAAGTTCAAAAACAAATTTTTTATTTTAATGTAAAATGCACTTGAACCTTTAAACGCGTTTTCCTCGAAACCACGTTTTCAAAATCAGTGACCACGATATCTCGAAAACTGCTCAACCAATCTGTTTCAAATTTTGCAGGCTTCTCCCAAACGTAAAACGTTTGCCCTTAATCGAAGGATTTCTTTCTACATATCATAGTTTTTAATTTATGGACGAAAAATGAACGTTCTTTTAGACTAATATCGGTATTTTAACTTTGAACAACCGCCATATTGTTAAAAATTAACTTTTCGAAATTTCGAACGATTAAACACGAAATAAACTAATATACTAACTAAATTTTTACGAATTTTTAATTTTAGATAATCGAGTTCCGAACAGGAGTGATCACCGCAAAACGCTTTTTGAATACAGGCGTCCCATACATCGGCTGTTGCATTGTAATTAATCAATATTTCTCCATGAAATTTTTACACAAACTTTGGCAAAGTATGCCCAATTAAATATAAAAACTTTTGTCGAAAAATATATACGCGTTTTTTAAAAAAAAATTCCCAAAATTCCCTGTTTTTTCGGACTCCTGACTAGACAACACCCCTTAAAATAAAATTTGCTCAGGTCTGATATGTATTTCTGTTCTAACGTTATCGGGAATTAGTGATCGATTATTCTTTTATTTTTCGCCGCGTGCACAATCCTCGCCACACTGCATTGCTTCAATAGGACTGGAAATACGTACAGTATTCCAGAAACGTGCTATTCATATAATGGAATAATCGAATAATAGAACATTCGATAATGAATGTTCCGGTCATGGAGTGCCTATTGAACATTATTAATTTAACTAGTAAATGATTGTATAACAATATAACTTATAATTTTCGAAACTCGGACTACGTGTTATGTGTTGCAAGTGTAGCCGCTGTTTGTATAGGAGCAATTAGTTTCACTTTCGCTTCTTACATTTTTTTCGAAAGAAATGATGAGGTAACACCTGTTACTATTACATTCAGACTAAAATATGCAGCTATCTGAACCATTCCACGACAAAATAAACAAGATTTGGCACCACAACCACTGGTATTTTTCAAACTTACAGAATATATTGAAATTGTTGTGCAATTGAATCTGTAAAATTTCATTCACAACAATTTACAAAATTGGTGAGATGATAGAAAGAAAACAGATACAAATTTCAGAACCACTATTACTACACAAAATTATGAACTATTAATGTTATATTGTATTTCATAAAAATAAGATGAGTAAAATAATAGTAATTTTAATTAAAAAATGACATAACTTAATAGTAAAACTTATAGTACCAATTTATACTATGAATGTATACTACTTCCTAATTGACCAAATTACATATAAGTTTTTATATGACTTTTGTAATGATTCTACTTCCTTATTGTTATTAACTCTACGATTTCGGTTTGTACTTAATTTTGATTATTTCACGGAAATTTTGTATTAAGAATATTATTTTTTACATAATGTTTACATAATTTTTCTTTCATTTCATGTAAAGAATAAAAAAAGTCTATCTCATTCTGTTACTTTGTATTATCCTTTCTTTTTCACTTAAGTATAATGTTAGGGATATGATTTGTGTAACGCAGTAAACTGTTTTTATACGTATTAATAGTACAGAAAAAGAAACATGAGAACACTCTCGAGATATCGTAATCCAGCAGCTCGGCATAGAATACTTGCAAGAGAATAACGCTCGCGACAATAAAGCAAAAGAACATTGAAGACGTGATTTCATATCGCAATTGAACATGTCGATTGACCGCGTATTTTAAACTTATACTTGACACATAATATAACTTTATCGATATCTGTTTTGAAACCGAGTCTCCACTTCCGACACTCTCCTTTTCAGTATCTGTTTCTATCACTCTGAAATATATATGTGAGTGATACAATCAGTGAAACCAAACTCAAATGTTATTTAAAAACTTTTATTCATAAGAACATTGTAAATAAAAGTACTTAGTACGTTTCACTTCGAGTAAGAAGTAAAAATTCTATCCGCCGTTTATACTTGCATGATTTTAAATTTTTTAATTGTCCAATTGTGTTATGCCACCTCGCATCGCTTGTCAAAAAGAATCACAACTTTTTCCGTAAACAGCTCACTTTGACAGCTGGAAAGATACAATATTAAATTGTATGTCAGAATTTTGGATATTGGGGATAAATTATAAACAATCGGCATCAGCCATTGTATACATAGCTATTACCATGATAAACGAAATGTACAAAGCATTATGATAACGCTTTGTCTCTATTTGTCTCTTTTAATGGTCACTGATATGCTAAAACCTGATGAAGCAATATGGGGATCAAAAGGAACCGACATGTTTTTCAAGCCCTACTCCATTTGGGACCTGCAATTTCATAACTACAAGAAAAAATATTCCAACTTTTTCTTTGTGGTAGCAGATGCTAATTACAAATTTACTATTATACATACTTGCACCTGTGGAAAGCAAAGCAATGAAAGTGTCTTTAGAAATAATGTTTCTTAGAAACTACACAATAAGTGTTTAATGGACTAACGATTACACAGGATAATATTCAGATCACTAAGTTTTGACAAAGTAGTTCTATGGTAAACTTGGAACAAGTTCGTTCTGACAGAGCTAGAATCAATTTTATTTCTTTAACAATAATTTATATACAGAATAAAGAAAATATAAAAATTGAAAGTAAAAAGTACTCTTTCGTGCGAAATACCTGTAAAAAATCGGTTTTTAATTTTTTTAACTACGGCGCACCTTGCCGAAAAATCTGAAAAAAATTGCAGAAAATAGTTATGATAAGATGTCGTTACCGTATAAATATAAATGTGGTGTCTTTGAAACTTCAATAAGAAATTCGCAATTTTTCCATTTTTTTAATGTTTTTAATTTTTTACAACTAGAATCTGCAACGAAAAAATCGGAAAAATTTCCTAATATATGCCACCATATCCAGAATATGCTACATTTTTGTTCAGAATTCTCGCATGCGACTAAATAGGGAAAATAGTGCAAAACCGGATAATCCGAATTTTCCCTATTACTACCCCTCCGGTCGAGATACAGGGTTGAAAATTTGTGTAAAATGGTTTCTTTTGGTAAACTATCGAATGGTCCATCGCAAGTCAAGTTTGGTCTAAGGGCACATTTGACCCCCTTATCCGGCTATACCATTTAGATGAACTCTGCGCTGTTATTGCTGAAGGGTGAAATAACATTCCAGTCGAACGTTGTCATTGTTTGTTCGACTCAATGCTAAGGCATTGTGACAAAGTTATTCAACAAAAAGGGAGAGCTACACGTTACTAAATAGTTTGTAAGTTTTATTTATTCAAAGTTACTAAGTTTCATTAATTTAAACTGTATTTATAGTATTAATCTGATTTGGTCTTAAGTAGTTGTCCGCTGTTATAACGTTGTGTCGTTCGACAAAATCTAAGGAAATGTTAAAAATATTTGTAGTTCATAGAGTTGAAAATAAAATTATTGTGATATTACCGTACAATATACTTCAAAATGCATTACATATGAAGTTAATCTACGAAACATTCAATTTAGAAAATATGTGCAACGTTTATTTACTGAACTGTTAAACGGTCTTAATCCCTTGCCTTACGATTTACTTTAGAGCGGACGTGCCAGTCCATACTATTTAATTTTGCCGCAGCGTTGTGCGTACAGCTCTTACACGGAGAACTAAAATGTTTCGGTTTCCATTAAATTTATTTATAAACGTATGAACTCTGTTTTATACAACAGAGAAAGACATCCATTGTTGTGTCAAAGACGATACGTTTTTATCATTACAATGTTCAGTACTGTTATACACAGTAAGAAAATGAGTTATAAAGTATGAGGAGGGCGTAGCCCGTCAAAGCTGAGTTTGGTACAGAGACCTGACGCGGGCAACACACGTCATTTTCACTCAACGGGTTAAGTAGCTGGCCGCCACTGTATATCACAGTATAAGTGTGATGTCCACGCAGCGTGGCCATTCAACCATTAAGAGTTAATACACTCGTCACTGCGGAACAATTGAATATGGTAATTAAATATAGTAGAAACAGTAACGGTTTCGCTCAAATACTTGCTAAACAAAGATAGGGACACTTATACAGGAAAAAATCACGTAACAGCCACGTAACCAACTCAGCAGCAGCAGCTCTTCCTGGAGGACGTTTGAGATACGAAATAGATTTATAGGCTATTTTGCTTCCGAACAAGGACGAACAGAATGACAAAATTAAAAAATTTCGAGTCTCGTGTATTGTACGAGATAGGCGTTGCGACAAGCAGAAGTATACAATATGTATATTAATGCATTGTTATACAGAGTGGTCCAGAGTGGTCGTGTTAGATGATGTATCCTTAAGGAGGATTTCTGGTTTAGGAAACTGGATTTAAGCGCATGTTAGTATTTTTGTCTGCGGAAATGGAATAAATATTTTGAAATGCCGTTTTTTGTTTTTTATTATTTAAGGTTCGGTCTTTAATTTAATATTTTTTTTATGTAAAAAATATGAAAATTTGTTAAGACAGATGTCGTTAAAGTTATAGTGAATTATTCGGCAGACCCGAACGGCGACCATGCTGCCGGGGTTCCTAGTGGTCTGAAATTGGAAAATCAAACGTAATTTTCATTAACACATTTGTGGCTATAGACGGAACTAGAATTATTTATTTACCTTTAAAAGAAACGGAATGGGAACGGTTTAAACAAAAGTATTCAGTTTCTACCATAATTTTTTACTGTTTTGTAGCCTTGAAAAATATAAAAAATTAACCTAGCAACATAATTCTAGTGCCGGCTATAGAGGGATGTCTACTGAACATGCCTGTAAAATTTCAATGAAATCGACCGTGTAGTTATCCTCTAATTATGGACACCAGTTTCGGAAAAAATGCGTTTTTCATCGGCTTGGTCCCATTGTATTGCTGTGCATCTTCTCCATAATTTACGCTTTTACCAGTGTATTGTACTGCTGTGCGGGTATTCAGTTGTTTGGGGTCCAAAAAATCGACTTTTTTCACGTATTAATTTTCTACGATGCCTCTTGAAAAAGTCTGTGGAAGAATTTTTGAGAAATCTTCGAAAGTACTGGAGTTACAAAAGTTTGAAGTCGAGCGCGCGCGTCTACCAAAGGGTCTACCAAAAACTTTAAACGTCTTTTTCTCGAAACTACATTTTGCCAAACGGTGGGCATGATATCTCGAAATCTAATAGTCTGATTTGAATGAAACAAAGTGCATTCGATTAGTGAAGGAATCCTTTATCGTCCCTACTAGAATTGTAAAAATCTATTAACATTTTCCAATTTTTTTGTTAGATTGAAGCTTAAAAAATTCTTGCAAAAGTGAACTTCTTCGTTTATCGCGTTCTCATATTTTTGTACGTTATCAGATATAAATGATTCTAGTAGGGACGATAATGGAAACCTTCTTGAACATAAAAATAACTTTGTTTTTCATTTTAAATTGACACGAAAAGACCAAGATCAAACCACTGTTACGTCAAAAGTATTGACTTTTTTTAAGCCAAATTTTTTATACATCATATATAGAAGCAAACAAAAACACTGTAAAACGATTGAAATTATACAGTGTTTTCTTCTATTGAAAAAAAATCACGAAGTTTACCTATTTTTGGCGCCATGAAAAGCGAATACCCTCTTAATACTGAGAATTTTCGCAAAAAAACTTTGAGAGCATATTCTAGAGACCACAAGGATTAAAAATAGGCAAAAAAAAATCTACTTTTTTCACCAACTAAACCAGAACTCCCCCTTAATACGTTGACCGCCACGCCGAAATCACATGTTTTGCTCAGGACGCCACCAAAGTATTTTTATTATTCTAAGCATATAATGGCACAATAATAATAAATATGGTTATATAAGACAACATTCTTACCCATGGGGCGTTTATCTTGCTGGTGGTCACTGATGACCACCGTGACGCTACAAGAGAAACAATCTGCGGTCACATATGACCACCGTGGTGGTCAACGTGTTAACCCCTTACCGCATAATTTTTTTTTGTTTACGAAAAAAATATATTAAGTGTAAAGGGTGCATCTATTAAGTGTAAAAATATTGAAAAAATTTGTTAGCACTAACGAATGAAAATTCAAACTAACCTTTTTTATGTAATCTGCACACACTGTAAATTACACTAATAATTTTGATTTGGCTTTTTAAAACGTAAAGTGTCTCGGAATTCCTTATACAACATTGACAACAAAGTGGTTCAGATGCATAAGCTATATAAAAGTTGAAAGAAATCGCAAAAATATAACTTTCCTAAACACAAATGGCAGATTGTGCTTGAAAATCATAGCACCATAGTGTATTAAATATGGTACAACACGCAGCAGGGTTATGATGCATGTTTTACATAAAAAATTAATGAAAATTTGGTTTGTGCCATACATGACACACCATGCGGTAAGGGGTTAAGAACAAGAAAAGACACAGATAAAACCTTTTTCTATTTTTTAGGCTCCAAGGAGATCTGTTATTTGTCATATCAAATACCGCTGCCCCACCTCTAAGAGGGAGGGTGCCCACCATTATTTCAGCTGAAACAGTCCGCACATTTTTGCTTTCTAGAATAACTTACTGATAAACAAATAAATTCTTATACCATTCCACTTTAGGAAATTGGTGGGTTGCCACTGCCACCCGCAAAAGAATAAGAGGCATCCCACATGTCACGTAAATGACCCCCTTAAACTTTAAGAATGAAAAGAAAAGGTTTTGTATTTATCTTTACCAGTTCCCGAGAAAACGGTTTGTAACACTTTATCTGGACTACCCTTATATTCTCGACGGTAGCTTATTTTTTACTTTATTCAACTTTTTTTCATCTACCCATGCGTCTATTAATACCAATTTTTCTCACAAATTTTGGGCTTGTTTATTTGTCCAGCCATACTTCAAACCGCTAGCAACTACCTCTCCACTTCCTCCGCGTATTTTTTGGTTCCTTCTTTCTGTCCCACGTCTCTTCGTCTTATCTTGCTCTACTTTACCTATTCCAACTCCAAGTCATTCCCCTTATCTGTTCTACTTTCTTTTCACCCTTTTAATTCTGCTTTGTCTTCATGCCATAACGATGAACATCCTTCCATGCAAATTGTTCCATATCTGATCCTCAACCTATTTCTTTTTCTTTCTTCTTCTTGTCTAATTTTTCTCAGACGCTACTGCGTTTTCCTCTCCTCCCATGTTAACTCATCTTCAATTCTTTGTTTCCTTGCCGTCAAACCTTTCCTCTTTATCATCGCCTCCTTTTTTGTCTCATGCTCTTGAGCTTCACAACTGTTCTTCCCTGTTCTGCCTAGTTCTTTCACATGCTGCCCCGCGCCCTCCAACCCTAACTCTTTCAAGAGCTTTTCCACTTCCCCTTTTCTTTCATGTTCCTCTTCTCCGATATCTCGAAGCACAATATTCTTTTTTTCATTCATCACTGCCCTTCCATTCCAGTCTTTTTTCCATCTCTTTTAATCTTCTGTCCACCTCTTCATTTATGTCTTCTGTATTCCCTCCTTTTTTTGTTCTCGCATTACATCGCTTCTGAACCCTCCATAATTTAAATGTAATTTCTTGTATTTGTTGTCTAAACTATTTTTATTAAGATGATGTGAATAAAATAAGAAATTATAGTAGCGAATGATAACACATATTAAGTCGTCCGAAAAGTTCGTGCCACTTTGAATACCGCGACTTTAGTACCTTTTTACCTCAATAATAAATTCGTTCGGCTTACCTCAGATATATTTGTCACTCGTGTACATTATAATCGTAGATTCTGTACAAGATAGTCGTATTTTCCACAATTTTCTCAAAATTTTTAAACCACGGATATTGTTGATCTTTCACAGCGAATTGTCCGATTGCGGAGGTGCTATCCGCGTGGGCCGTCCATTTTCGCGCCCCATAATTACTATAAACAAATGAAAGCTTTCAGGGTCAAGCGGATTCCATCGAGAAGCAACCGCAATACACGACAGGAACTGACAATGTGGGATACGTTTTTTTAACTGTGATATTGAATCGAGGATGATCCGCTCAACTGTGTAAGGAGCCTAAGTGTATGTACATAAACCTACATTACAGGTAGTACAGTAATAACGTAATAGAGGTTTTGTACAAACTTTTTGCGTAAACGACGTACTTTCTATCTGCATTTTCGTATTTTGTATTAGTATTACTGTAAGAACACCGTAGTTGCCCTTCGGACTCTGCAAACGTTCGATGGTGAGTGACTGTAATGACCCTTCGACGCCACCGATTCTCCGGCGGCGGGAAGACTGTGTCACCCTTCAACTTCAGCAAGAGCCCGGTGTCGGATAATTGTAGTCACCCTTCGTACCCAAAGGGGTGCTCATACGGAAATGGCGTGCATCAGTCTTGACGAGGTAGTGTTGCATCACGAGAGGGCCGAGCGGATTAAAATTCCTCTTCGAGGTTGTAAATCTCGAGTTCACCTATCTGGTACACGGTCTTCGCGACACGTTGTCCGAAAAATTAATTTTGAACAACTGTTTCAAATATGAGAGCTGAATGGACTGAATCTGAATCTAGTTCCGACTGATGAACTGGATACGATTGATTGATGAGTTGAGTTGCCGAACGATACGTGATTGACTTGTACTGCTTCTTGCGACGGTCGAAGACAAACTGTTTGTTGACGAATGATTGTTCACGAACGTTATGTTACGAATGATCGTTTTCGACTGAACGATGTTTAACAGTTGAAGTTTGTTTCACGACTCATTGTTGTTTCACGACTGAATAGTTTAAGAATTAATATAGACTGTCCGAAATGTGACGCTCTGTACGCTAATGGAGCGCGCTGATCGGTCTACGTCCGAAACATTTGAATTTTCCAATCAGCGTGCCCCTTGACTGTCACATCCACCCTTCTATGCGCCCGTAGAGCGCCATTTTCCTAGAGAGGGTGGGGTGACCCTTGCAAAGACGTGAGGACGTCGAAGGTTTGGCAAGGCCGTGGTTTTTCCTCCAGGTAAAACGCTCGAACACATGTACCGTCTTGGTGTGCCGTTTTTAATTTATCCTTCGGAATCGCCGAGTTTTATGACCTGGATTAGCTATTAAGGATGTGATGGAGCAGAAATTCTAAATCCTTTGTCAGGAAAAGTTAATTTGTATTGTCGTCTATACGCTAAAACGTCTTTACTCAAAAATAGCCTTTCCGTTGCGAACCTATCATAAATGTACCAAATGAAATCCTCACGTGCTTTTGTTCCGTAGGACGGAACAGTAGCATAGCCTGTCACTTTGAGTGGCCGAAATTCACAATAAATTATAAACGTTCACAAATGTGTACATGCTTACATGGCACTCAATGTTTTGTAATCTATTCTTTATTAGAAAATAGACTCATTCTGAGTAGACTATACTGAACTGCCAAAAAACTATGAACTCTAGACATTACAGGTGATTTTAAAAGTAATTGTACGCTCTGTCACGGTTTTAAAGTAGGGGAGAGTCAGGAAATGGCGGCCAGTTAAGAAAAACTGCATGAAAACGAGCCTGTATTGTCAGATTTATCTGAATTTTTTCAATAGTCAGCAAACTGTGTTTCTTTCTTCATGACAAAATATGAAATGTATAAAGGTAACCTTTTGATAGCAGTATTAAAAAGAAAGAAGATTGAGCGTTAGCCGGGATTCCCTCACCGTTGCAGTAATGGCGGTCAGTTTTTTCCCCATACTTTCTAAATGGGAAGAACACAATTGTACTTTTCTTATTATTATAATAACAGAATCTTTATTTTCTACAATATTTTAATAACATTAGCATAAAAAATGTACCTACGGTACAAAATAGAGTAAACTTTTTAAATCTACTATTTTTTAAAACAGTAAAAAATCAGTCACAGGAGTTGCATCTTCCACACACAGTGACTCACAGGTTCGTTCACATACACCTACATTTTAGGAAGTAGTTGTTTATCTTTTTTCTGCATGAATTTCGGATATAAACATCGGTAGTGCCACGCTTGTTTACATCTTATGAAGGTCTATCTTACTCTTTTAATTCGTGTTTTGAAGTCTTTACGTGCAGTTCTATTAATGTTTTCAAGCAAACAACTTCAACAAATTTGTGAGTTGTAGCGATTACCGAATTTTAATATTCGAATTCCTCTCCTTTTGATTATATTGTTAATATTCGCGTTGATATTAGTCATGTAGCAGGTAAGAAGATTTAATTATTTAAATAGACCATATAGTTATGATTTTATTACATAAATTTTCATTACGTAGTATGAAACCGATTCCACAAAATTTGAAAAAGGAAATCATTAAATCCCTTAAGGAAGGATTATCCTACCGCACGATTGCATCTAAACACAATTGTTCTATTGGTGCAATAGCAAAAATAAAGAAATCTGACTGTGTTGAAATCTCAAAAAATAAACCCGAGCTGAAAGAACAATTATCCGAATCAGCAAAACGTAATATTTTGAGAACCATTCGATCAGGGGAAGCGGACAATGCTGTTCAGATACAAAAAAATGTTAAACAATTCGATAAAATAGATGTCAGTGCAGAAACGATTCGTCGTGTGCTGAGAAATGCGGGTTTAAAAGGGCGAGCAAAAGTTCGAAAACCGTTACTTACAAAAAAGCATATGACTATGCGATTAGCATTTTCTAAAAAGTACAAAAATTATACTGAAGAATCGTGGGCGAATGTCATATGGTCGGATGAAACAACAATAAATAGAATTGGCTCAGATGGTAGAGAATGGGTACGGAAAGCAAGAAACGAAAAATTGCAAAAGATACATGTTAAACCTACTGTCAAATTCGGACGAGGCAACATTATGATTTGGGAGTATATGATGAGCAATGGTGTTGGTGAGATTTGCAGAATAAACGGCAGAATGACAGCACAATGTTACGTGAACATTTTACAAAATAATCTCATTAACCCTTTCGCTACTACGGGCGACTATAGTCGCTCTGCATAAAATGCCACTGACGTACTATGGGCGACTTTAGCCGCTCTGCATAAGATGCCGCGTATTGGATATATGACCAGCGATTGGAGTTATTTAACATCGATTATCTTTTCCTGGAATGTATCATCAGTATTTTGTTTTTATCATTTGTTTCAAAGTTTTTTTTTCAATAAACACCGTCAAACCAACTCGGGTTGCAGTGAAGCGTAAACGCGGCCGCTGACGATCTTACTCGAGCACCGTGCACATTTTTGGTGCGGTGGCCCGTTCAGCGGGAGTACCGCGGCGGAGAACCCGCCCGTAGCGAAAGGGTTAATAGTTTAAAGAAATGGAGGAAAGATATTAAAGATGTCGTATTTCAACACGACAAAGACCCAAAACATACGGCAAAAATAACGAAATCTTGGCTGTCCAGCAAGGCCTTTGAAGTTTTTGAGTGACTCCCCAATCCCCAGATTTAATATAGAACATCTATGGGGTTTATTGAAAAAGGTAATGCTTGATATTAATAATCATGCTACAAATTTGGATGAACTTTGGGGAAAGGTGCAAGCCAAATGGGAAAATATTTTGGCAGAATATTGTAAAACGTTAGTAAACAGTATGCCAAAAAGAATAAATACGGTTTTAAAAGCAAAAAGCGTTTACACAAAGTATTATTTATAAGCTATGTTAGGTCACATAATTGTTCACTAGGTTTTGTACAAGTATTCGAATTTTCTCTATTGTAAAATAAATTATTTTGGAAAAAGAAAACAATCATTTAATTTGTAGATCTAATGTGTACCACATATAAAATTCTTGTAATATTAGGACAAAAAATGTAACGCTGTACCACAAATAAGTAAGTATACTAGCCTCATGTGAACGAATTCGTGAGTCACTGTATGTAATCTTCAGCAGAATCTGTTCCACTGTGTAATACATGAATTAAAAAGCAACCGGTGATTGAAAAAGAAAATCCTCCCAATCCCCCATTCCTACTGACAAGTAGGTTAGGCTGAGAAACCTGAGCGAGGTTAGGCTACAAGCACGTTGCACAAACGACCTCAACGGTATCAAAACTATTCTACCAAAATAATACCACTAGTATAGGATCTAGAAGGTAAAACTTCCTTTTAGGTATACAGTAAAACTAAAAGCAAAATTCAAAGTCAAGGTAATACTTCCAGGCTTTTATTTTGTTGAAGAAATTACAACGTAATCTGTAGAAACCTTCACTCTTGAGCATTGACTAAACGCTTCAGCTCACAATGACGACTTGTTCTACGCTAGTTCACATGATTGAAAGTAGAGTATAGCAACAAACAAAGTGGTTCAAAATAAAGCAGTGATGACTGGCATTTCCCGCTGACCAGCACTCCCCCACCTTCCCCTAAATACCGTGCTCTAATTAGCAGTACTCAACAAACTTGCTAACAGAATTTTGTCTAGTTTCTAAAAAATAAAATAAGTGCCAATCAATAGCTGCATAACTTCGAATTACCTGGTACTTACTATATCACATAAAACTTTAATAAAAATCAGCGTGCGTCACTGAAATGATGCACCTGGTTAATAGCTGGTATAGTTTACAGTACCCTGCCACTCACTTATGGACACCCAATATTTTCTACAAATTTCAACTTTAGGAGCGTATTTATACTTTTTGCATTATACGTTTCGCATAAGGACATCGTTAGTGGATTGGATCTTTAGTAAATTAGGTGAGGCCTTTTATAATGAACCATACATTTTCAATCGGGTTTAAATGAGGAGAATTACCGGGCCAGGATAAAAAAGAGTACTTTTGGATTGGACACAGAATTAAAAAATGAAATAATTTCACGTACTGGAAACTTACTTCATGTCGTTAGCAACATTCCAAACAAATTAACGGTGCAAAACTTTTCTTACTTAACATAACCCGAATATTTTGCTAAGGATGCAGCAGACGTTTAAAATTAAGAGTGCCCATAATGGAGTGGCATGGGTACTGTATGTATGTGTCTGGAGTTCTTAAAATACGTCCGATGCATAACGTCGGCTCTAGTTTAAAACCACTTTTACATTTTACCCCAATTATATTGCCCAGTACATTATATCCTTAAAAATAATGGGAGAACTGTTACAGAAATGCTAAAAAATATTAAGAACCCGCAAACAGAGAAAAGTGCGCCATTACAGTTTGTTTGCTAGTATAATTTTAGCGTACAGTGTCGTACTATGTTTATTTTAATACAAAGACTGTCTCTTATATTAAAACGCACATCATCTATACAAATCTTCAAAGGATTTCTGTAAACCAGCGTGTGCTTCTGATTTCCGGAAGTACGAGATCAAAGCCTGAAGAATGGGCTGCAGCTTCTCTAGGCTCTCGTGACTGAGAAAGTATGAGTGTACAGAGAAGCGTCATCTCACGATGAAGTTACCCGTTGAAACGAAATGAGTGGAAAAGGCGGAAATTTCAGTAGATTGAGCAATTCACAAATGTGGAAAGTATCTAGATAGATGAATAACGAGAGTTTCATTTCCAGGATTCCTAAAACGTTCTGTTCAATGCATCAGCTTCCTAGAAGCTACGATTATTGTTCCCATTTTATTTTGTAGTAATTATGATTCCCGGTCTCAGAATTTCTGAATGACGAATGGTGAATATTCATTAATGTTCTCTACATTTTGTATACACTTCATGTACTAATTTTGACAATATACAATTCATACATTTGCAATTGCATATTAATTTAATTCTCAATTATTAACTAAATTCGAATCAACTGCATTTCACTTTAATTGTATATGTATGTGCGGGAATAGCTGTAGGTATGTACGAAAAGGTATTGTTTAAAATGACAATATTAAATACGGATTTTTTATGAAAATTGTATATTATATAACATACATAAAGAAACAACATATATGGATACCAATAATTATCCAGTTTTGTAATAAGCACGCTATAAGGCTATCACATGATGTCATTTTAATTATTGTATGATGCATGTTTCTTATTATAATATTGTTTAGTAGTAGAGCACAAAAGTAAGAAAAGTTTATAATTTTATGGAAATGATAAAAAAAGGGAGAACATTGAAACAGAGAAATAATAGAAGGTATATGTTACTAACAAAACCTTAATGTTTGTTGTAAAGTGCTCTTTGCATTAGAAACGGTATTTTATTTTAAACTCAAGACCTGATTTCGAGTTTTGCATTTATTCTATTAGTTTAAAAGAATTTCATAAAGCGTTAGATAACTGTTTAGAAACGGAAATTTAGAATATAACTGAAAGGGATGTTTCGCAAGTGACCTCCGCCGATTCTGATGAAACGTTGGTATAATATAGAACTCGAAAAAAATATTTGATACGTACATACTTTTTTTATTGATAATTATCCATAGTGAAACGGTGAAAATAGCCCTCAAAGTCGAAGTTGCAAAACATATCTTGTCGTTTATTTCAGAAACTATCCATTGTAGAGAAAATATTTAAATGTACGACTCGTGTACTTGAACAGATTTCTAAAACAATTATTTATTTCAAAAATGTATTAAAAATCAATAGTTCTTTGCAATTTTTTTTTTATAAAATGATGTTTTCGGACAGACTTATATGTATGTATATTGGTAGTTGTTCCTTCAATAGATAGAGGAGGTACTAATCACCGCTGTAAGGAACATTGGCTTTTATGGCCACACTGCATCTGACTTTTCACGACCATAAGACCATCAATTTGACTACAATTGGAACCCTTGGAAGTTAGGGAACCTTCAAATAATTGAAACCAGAGTTTTCCTCGTTCTAAATACATGGTAGCTTTGAAAAGAGATGATTTTATTATAAAGTCCAGGCTTCAATTGTGTATCCGTTCTGAAATAATAAAGCTAAAAGATAGAATTAGAAATCGTGAAAATTATTCTGCATAGTGTTCACAATAATGGAATTGAACAAAAAAATATGTAAGACGTAAATGCTCTTTACAACAAAAACATTCAACCCATTGCCGCAAATGACGGCTATAGCCGTCAGATTTTTGTTAATGTACCGGCAAATGACGGCTATAGCAGTCATCTTGTGGCAACAAAGAAACATTTAAAAAAAAAGTGTTTCTGAGGCCGATCTGAAAAAGAAAAGTATGCGTCTATGGATTAAGTGCAACCACGCCTTCACAATGAAAACATATCATGGCAACCAATTTTGTGAAACAGAAGTCCACAGGATTTTCGAACTTCTCTAGCCGTTCATCCGTATAACCACAACGGAACCAAGCGTATCGAAACAATCGTTTATAACGCGGAGCTGATAATTGATTGTGGATCAATGATTGCATTTTTATTATATTATCTCTTGCGTATAAATTTATGTCTACGTTCAGTGCAATTGCAAGGTCAGAGATTTTCCGGGCAAAATTCTTCCAAATGCGGAATCCATATACGTCAAGTGGTTGAATGAGTGGCCTAGTGTTTCTTGGTATTCTTAATTCCTTCAATTGTTTGATTTATGATGTTGCACTTTGTATTACTTCCTAGCTATATCCATTGCATGAGTCGAGGAGCAAAACTGCGTTTTCTGCAGCATACGGAAAAAAAACTCTTCTTAACCACATCTTGAATAATTCTTTTGTTAATTTTCCCGACGTCAGCGCTTGGATCTGAATATTAGGCGCCACAAAAACATTTCTTCGTACATGGGGTCCGAAGTGTCCGCCTGCTTCTTTCAGCACGATAACCAGTGGTAAAAGCAATTGATCGAAATTGTGGGCTAAATTCTGTAACTATGGGTGGTTGCTGACTTTGATTGTATAAGAGCACTAGTTTCTTTTTACCCTTATGTGATAGCGTTCTACCAGAGTGCATTTCCAACTGGAAACCACTATGGTCAGTATTAACCCATTCGCTGCCAAACACGAGTATACTCGTGGTTGGCAGGGTGTTCACGATTGCCAGCACGACTATACTCGTTATATTTTAAATGTATTCTAATGGAAAGCGTTTCACATTGGCAAGTCTTTTTTGGCTACAGACATACATATGGCAGTGTGAAAAACTTGAAAATAATATTACAGACAACATTTATTAGAAAAATTCAACTTTTATTTAGAATTATTATTATTATATGACAAAATATATATATATATATATATATTTAGGTGCTTCATGTGTGAATAAAACTAACAGTCAAACTATTACTACGATATATATATTTAAACTAAACTATTTACATGAGATTTGCGCTCGGCGAATCGCGCGATCCTTCTCACCTCGAGGCTGGGAAACCGAATGAAATCTCCCGCACTCTCAATCGCTTCTCTCGGTTAGACGATTACCTTTTCGGCTTAATCTGCCCGAGTTCCGCGTAATCGATAGTGGGCCCACACGCCGAGGATTTCGTCATCCTTGCGGCGCGTGTGATCCACCGGAACTCGTCGCAGTTCCCACGTACCGATGTTTATATCGCGGGTACGTGGAAAGCCGCCACTATATATATATATACTCACAAAGAAATAACGGCACTTACAATTAGATAAACACAAACACTTAAAACAGAACTGGCAATACGAATGCAATCACATGGTTTGCGAATGCGTTAAAAATATTATTCTCTCCGTGGCTTTCAAAATAATGTCTCACATTTGACACAAAGTTTTCAGCTGTTGCATTTATGTCACATAAATTGTTACTGTAATAGCGGGTAACAGGCTTTGTTGTTTTTCTTGATACTGAGGTGTATGTGTGCGTAATGGATAACTCCGATTTGCGTTACACGCTCAATTTATTTACAATGTATATAATAGAATAAGAACAGGTATGGTCTGCGTCGCGCGGTCGTACACGTGGTGAGTCGCAAGAGGTTCTGCCTCGTGTCTCGTATGGTGACCGCGGCGCGCGGTCAGAAAACAACAGAAAAAACTCGTCGCGCAATCGGCAACCGTCGTCCGTTGCCGGTCTACGACGCGCCTGTGTTCGTACACTTTTAAAGAAAGATAGACCGTAAGCATTTAAAGAAAAGAAACTAAGCGAGGGTAATATCTCGATCTTTCACGGCAGGGATGTGGTAGCAGTGCCGTAGCTGCTACAATACTATATTGTACTACGTATGTTTGAATTTCCATAACCAATAAGATGACGCTTGAAATCCTTATAAAATTATTGTTTAACTTTCAGTCATTGTCCACCGTCTCAAATTGAAAACTCAAGCCTGTAATGTGCAGTCATATAATTTATATAAGTATTATAAGTGAAGACAACCAGTGTTAATTCCTCCTGAAGAAAATCCATTCGATCAAAGGTCTAACTACAGGAGTCGTCAAGCGTGCGCACAACATTTCTTCGGAAGAAGAAGTAACCCATGACAGGTTAGCCCGAATTATTTTGTAAGAGTGCGTACGTGTGCCATTGGACGGGACTACTTCACAGAGAACAACCAAGATCGAAGGATCGAAAGATTCAGTCTTCAGCAAGAAAGCGCAGCGGTCAGACATTTATCACTACCAGTTTTATGTTCTCAATTCTGCTTGCTCTTTCATAGTTTTTAATGTATAAATCCTTATTTTAAATAGTAGTCCCGTTAATAAGTCATGATGGAATCCCAATTCTACATGGATGTAAGTACATGTAAACATTTTTGTCTTATGAGAGGAAAATCTCATGAAATATATCATCGTGGATCTCCACCTTTGAACTATTAACACGTTGCCTGCCGTGGTGGTCACAGGTGACCGGCGCATCAAATTATATTGAATTAAATAATAATTAATTTTAATACAATTTTGAATAGAATTAATATTGTAGTAGGTATAGAACGACAAGACCATGCCATTGAATAGTCACATATTTTTTTCCTTCATGATTTGTGTTTCAAGTAGGATACTATAGTATGTCTGACCAGGTATGGGAGTTTTCACTGTGGCAGTCAACGTGTAAACTGTGTCACGACCAGAACCATACATAGAAAGCATCAGCATAAAAAGATCTATCGGTATGCAAAAGCTCATTTAAATAATGGTGTATCACTTGGGGCTCGTTCCCTGTACATTAAAATAGGAATGATCTTATCATGTAACTTAAATAATATGTTTCTATTAAATTATGTTTTATTACTTCTGCTATAAGTCTGAAAATCCTGAAACCTTTAAACGCAACAATCAGTCTTCAAATAGAAAGATCCATTAATTGATCCTTATTTTGGCGTTAATTGTATGTAGCAAAGGTGTGCCTAATCATACGTAATACTGACTTCTGGGCCGAATTTAGAAGGATTTCATAGTACCGAGATTATCCCACGGGCTCAGTACTCCTGGATTTTCAACTTTCGTCTGCACATAGACTCCTAGTCGCGAGGGAAATTCACTCTCCCGGTAGCGGGAATTTTCTCGTTCAACAGCAACCTTGCTGTCCATGTTTCCAGATTGACCCAGGTCAGGGAAAGCAGACCACGCTACACTTTTCGAGAAGCTTATTCATCGTTCACTCGACTTTTGAAACGAAAGATGCCGCTTTTCCAAGAAAAAAACGTAACTACTTTGGTACGAATGTTTCGGGATCACCTGTAAGAGAACCTCCTATCTGATCTGCTTCCCTAACCCGGGAGTGTTTGAATTTTTCGACAAAATTTATTCTTGAAAAAGAGATTACCCCCAATTTTTCGTGAAACACCTTTCGAATAGACACGAGTTCTTAATTGAATTGTTTATTATTGAATGGGCGTATGTCCACTTTTTAAAATTTGCACGAGGCAATAGAAACATTACCTAATTTTCTTAGAAATAATGTTTATTTGGGTTTTTCAATCGTAATAGATTGGAAATATTGACAGACACTTTTGATATTTTTGTTGGGTGTCATAGTTTTCGTTACCTACAACAATTTAAACGCAACTTAATTTTCCCCAAAGTATGGACATACGCCCTTTTATTAATAAACGATCTAATTAATATATAGAATAAAATGAAAGTAAAATTTAGTACATACAGATGTGTCGCTTATGCGAAATATGTACGATTTCGTTTCTTTTTAATTGGCTTATACTTAAATCCTATCCTATATTTGAAGAATTGACTACGTCAAAGTTCTTTAACTTTATTCTAATCTAGAGATGATCTAATTATTGCGCGTAAAACATCATGCATACTATGGACAATACTTCTTCTAAACAGAAACGTTTTAATGAATGCATGTGGAAGAAGCGGATTATATACGTATGAGTTGTACTTAACACTTTATCTACCGGAAGCCTATTAATCGGCTTTTCGATGCCAACGCTTATCGGCCGATAGCCTATTAATCGGCTTTTCGGCTGTCAACGATTATTCGACCGATAGTCTATTAATCGGCTTTTCGGTTGTCAATGCTTATCGACCGGTAGCCTATTAACCACCTTTTGACTGTCGAAGTTTATCGATCAGAAAGAACTATTGGTCGGTTTGTCGTTTTTTTTTGTTTAATTTTTAATTCGCCGGGCGACGAATCCGCGCTCAATTGAGTCGGTCGTTAGTGAGTGGCAACTTCAATCATGAGCAGTAGATAAAGTGTTAATTGTATTGTTGTCACATTTTCGATATTATATTGTATGATAGGTAGTTACTTTATGTTTATATAAAAAACAAATTTTCCTATAAAAAATATAATATATGCATCGATTTAAATTGTTTATGAGAAAGAAGAAAGTACGTGGAAACTTTAACTACATATAATTTAATAACAGTGCAAAATATTTGTCAAGTGTACTAAGAATGAAACATTAGATCTTAAACAAAATATGAATCAACAATTAATTATCCGTAAAGTCTTTTTGATTTTAATACTGTAGAATGTATTGCTATTTGCATGTGTATATGCGTAATCTTAATATACCAAAATAATATTCCCTAATCTAACTCAACTTTTTTTATTGTTACAAGTTTTAATTTCTCATGTAACGATATTCAAATAATAACTCATAAAATGACTTGAAAACGAAATAGAAATATGCGAACAAAAAGAAATGTAACAGCATACATATCTTTCAAGAAGCATTCAAGAAACCTGTTGCCGCATAGTAATAATTACTTTTAAGAGAATTATTAGCTTAATAACATTTGTGCTTTGAATATTACAATTATTGTGATTATAAGGAAATGAAAACATTTACATTTTATTCACTTAATCATAACTAAAGAAATGTACATTTCTAAATAAAAATAAACGTAAGTACAACAAATCGTTTGATAGAAGCATAAACCGTTCAATGCTTTTCCATACGCAAATGTTGCAACGTAGAGTACATGCGCTGTATATTCAGCTTACAACAAAGTACCTGTTACAACAACGTATGTACACTCCTATTCGTCCTGGAATCCTGATAGAGCTGCTACAAATTTTTGAAATTGTTTCCCAGAGTACGTATTTTCCCAAAAATCATGTGCAGGCAAAGATACCTCCTCTAGTACAAACTATCCTAATTCTCGGACGCCTATACCAAGGATTTCATTTTTTAGTCGCACATGAACTAAACCAAGTTCTGGATTTCCCTCACCCTTTATCCACCTCCTTCTCTCTCTCTCTCTCTCTCTCTCTCTCTCTCTCTCTCTCTCTCTCTCTCTCTCTGGACGTGCGATTATTACAAATTTTATTATTATTCTCTCGTTCGGGTTGTAATGTTGGTGTGTCATGATAATATGCACCATCCCACGCATTTACACCACCGTCCAAAAGTATCCGGACACTTACATGCTTACGGATAACACTGAAGTATTTTACGAACGTAGTTTTCTTATTAACGTGTTATATTATTTTACAAATATTGTGCTGTTATTAAAGTTAAGCAGAAACGTACACATACAGGTGGTATAAACGAATCCAATTTTAGACACTTTACTTTCCATTGCTTCTTTTCCACAACGCATGTATTTAATATGTTTATTTCTGATCAGAGTTAAGTGTTTGTAAAGATTTGGACGAATCTCAGCTACTTAAGATTGATAAACATGGGGACAGGATGGTTTGATTGATTTTAGCTTAAATTTAACGGTGCTGACGATCACACAGCCATGAATTTAGGAAAGGAATTATCGACAGAAAAACCTGCCTGCTATTATAGTGTTGGCCAAAGAAGGCTACTCCATTAGACAAATAGAAGCGAAATCCAAAATAATAATAGTTATATTATTATAGCATACATGCGCTATTTATTTGAATTTGCTAGGTGTCCGAATACTTATGGACGGCAGTGTATGTTGGAAAACAATCGTTAAATTTTGCTAATACCACTTTTAGCTAACTGTACAATATTCTCGTAAATCGGAGATACTCAACACTATGTCCGTTTGCTAGCTCGTTCGTAAAAAGAATACCCGCCGTCACACAGTGGCGAATTTCCCCGAAAAGCTGGCCAAAAGTAATATTTCCAATTCTAAGGCAAATTGTTGAAGTATTTTATTATAATACGACTCTAAGAAGATAAAAATGTAATTATTTAACGCTACATGTTTAATTTACCAAATAAATTTGTTGTCCTGATTAGAATTATAATTATTAAAAATATTAAAAATTGCCTGTACCATGCTACGGAACATCGACAGTCATTTGTAAATTATGCCACAGACTTCTAGAATCTGCCAGAATTGTGTGCAATTATCACAAAGCCGATAGACGAATCGACCGGAGCACAAGTACGTTGCGCGTTGAATAAGCCGATCAGTACATTTATACGCACAAAACGGATAGGAAAAGAAAAATTTGACACTACAATTGTACGCTAATTAAAACTAATGTCTTTTTAAGACATTAAAGCGAAAAGTAACACTCGCGGATGTGCAGACTGAACTTATCGGAAATTATACTCATGTCAGTGAGCACAAAAATGATGATATTTGCCAAAATGGCAAATTGTTGCAAAAAACTGAAACGGTGCCCTCTTATGCACACCTTTAGCTTCAACTTAAAAAAAAACGGTGCTTGATCTCGCTTGATCGGTAACTTTTGGCTTAACAATAAACAAAAAATGTATATGTTTGCAATACTCATCTATAACAGCTTTCAGAGAGCTTGCATTTAAAACAAGAATAGTGAATATGATACTACATAATAACATATACTACTTATTTTTATAGGTAGACTGGATAATCTGAAAACAAATCTCAAAGTAGCTCTTTAAATTTCGATCGTCAACTTTGAACTGGCATATCTTCAAAAGGGCTGCAGTTTAAATGTTTAAATGAACAAGAAATATGCACAGATAGGTCATAAACTAATTACACTAATTAGATTTGGAAAATTAAAAACTTTGTGTTTTGACCTTTGACCAACTTTTCGGGAGAATTCGCCACTGTGCGTCAGGTCGTCGTTAGCCTAAGGACCAGCGTGCAAGGAAAAGTCTTCTGCTGCCCAACATTTGGGACTTTCGCCCATGTCATAAATTATGTTTGGGTTTAGAGTAGGCTCAAGCCGCTCAGTGCGTTTTCTTACATTTATGGACATATTAGCTCGTCCGAGGAGGGGTTAGATCGGTAAAGTTGCCAATTTTAATAACTTCTTTGTGATGAGTTTATAGGGAAATTATTCATATACCTAAGCATTCTTTCGAGTACGCGACACTTACAATAATATTTATTCTTTAAAGTTAAATGAGTTTAAGCGTATCATAATTACTGTCAACTGAAGTATGTAAGTCGCGCAGTGAACTCAGAAAATAAGTAGTACACCCATCCCTCGATTTACGCGCTAATTTTTATAGGCGATAAATAATCCCTCCGTTTACGCGCACTTTTTATACCCGGTATCAATTTACGCGATGTATTTTTACGCGGTCAGAAAACATACTTTTCTATAACCTTTATTGAATTTACTACATATCAGTAAGACGCAAATTCTTACTTAACTGTACTAATTACACCATTCTGACCCTGTTTGGTTTGTAGTGAGTATGTTTCAACTTGATCGCTTAAGTAATAACAAATCTACTTTTTCACTCTACATGCAAATGCTGCAAATATAAAATCACAGGATGTAGGAAAGGATGTATTTCGGGTGTACGGTTACAAATATTTCTTCACTTATATAAAAATCGTAAAAAACGTGCCATTCTTGCGACTGAACAACAATTTGGACGGTAAAACAGATAAAAGAACCAGAAAATTTATTTTGGTTTTTCTGAATTTTCGTTATTTTTTTGTGTGAAAATATGTGAAATAAATATTTTTATAACTTATACCAGCTTTTCTTTCTAGTCATTTTTTTTTCGTATTGGCAGACTATGTACGCGGGTTTCCTCCGCGTAAAAAAAAGCCGCATGTCCATAATCACAAGGGTGATGAAAGTTTAAGGCTTGTCCAAACTTACAGACAATTGTCCGCAGACAGTCTGCATACATCATCTGCAAACAATCTGCAACCAACGGGACAAAAAAAAAATTCGGAGATCGTTCGCAGACAAGTATTGACCAATCTTTTGTCTTCCATTGAAATGGAAAACAAGAGACAGTGTCTACGGACATAATCTGAATAAGTCACAATGATACTAACACGTTCCGTGCCGCGTGGGTTGTATGCGCCCCACGCACCAAATTTGTTTATTCTAAATAAATGATAATAATCTTTATATTCCAATTAAAACGAACGCCACAATAATAGTACCAAATGAATGGTATATCATAAGACAATTCAATGTTTGTGTTTTTAACGTTATGTATTCATTGAAACTTATTTTCACGCGTCTGACTATAGTTATGGAATTTTTCACTGTGGCATGGAACGTGTTAACTTACAAGTTTATTCGCAGTCTATACACAGTCGACACACACTGTTCATACAGTTTGCTATCTGTCAGTTTTTGTATGCCAAACATGGGGAGAAATGATTAAGTTTTATCATATATTGAGGATTTACAAGATAATGCATCATTGTGGAATATATAAAGAACTGATTATAGAAATCGCAATAAAAAAAATGATGTGATAGAATATTTGTGTAATAAATACGAAATTAGTGTCTATGAAGTGAAAAGAAAAATTCTAATTTAAAGTGTGAATTTCGAAGGGAACACAAAAAATTGTCAGATTTGAAAAAGAATGGGTCGTCAGCGAAGAAAATATTGTTGGGGGACAAGGCCTTATTGTTTTTAGTACAGCAAGTTGAGCCCAGAGGAAGCCGCTGTACTATTGATGACGGGCAATTTGCAGTGAATGATCAGATTGAAGTAAGTGTATCATTTTTAATAACTTTATTATCAATGAACGAATTACTTTAGTTTTAAAAAAAAGGAGAAAGAATACTGTCTAATCTTATGCGTACTCATTTTGCCAAGGAATTGAACCTATTTGAGACACAAAATATTCCATAAATTCTTCCCCAATTTCGTGTGCATGGTTTATTGCTCTCCTAGCGATATTTCGTAAATCCATGAAACCATTATGATTCCCAATTTTTACTTTCCAATTTCTTGATATGACTGCACTGTGTTCTGCATTTTCAACATCAAACGTTTTTGGGAGCGTGTAAAAGTTTTTTGCAGTAGAGCTTCTTCGTAAAAAATTATGCAAATAAATACATGTCAAAGTAACAGTTTCAACTTTCTGTAAACTTAGGGCTGTACGTTTTAAGGAGACACATTTATTACATATATTAATGTTAGTATATGTGAACAACACAATTTTATCTTAATTGTGCGAATGGCGGAGTCAGAGAGGATGAAAATACTGGTCAACATAACTAAAATAAGTTCATAACAGATTTGAACGATTTACAGTAACATGTCGATTATTCAAACTAATAGGGAGACAAACCCGTTCCGATAAGCGGTTTTTCGGATAATCGGACTAAAAGAACCAAATTTGCGAATATGTCAACGACTGAAAATAAAACATTTTTCAAAAATGGATGTATATTCCGTGAAAAAGTACATGATAAACGAAGTATAGAAAGTAAATTGATCGTTTTTACAGATAGCCAAATGACGAATTGCTTCTATAATAAATATGTGTACTGCATCTACTTCCGTTTGCTCTTTTGCTCATCAAAATGCAACATGCAATGTATTTTCAGCTTAACGGTGTAATGGAATAGTACATGATCTTGCCATATCTCTATCTTCGTAATAATTTTTTTCAGCAAGGATGGATAAAAGACTATCGTCATCATTCATAACTGTATAGTCTGGATTATTCTGGTCTAATTTCAACTATTCCTGAATATCGTCGTAATTACAGTTTTCAAATTCAGGTACATTGGCTGACAGATTTTCCAATTTATTATGATGGGTTTCAGATGAAACGGATATGCACTGAACACAGACAAGACACTAAACTCGGTCATTTGAAGCAAAAAGGATACGTGTTCTAAAATGTAAACATTCTTGCATAGATTAGATACGTAATTCACTCTGTGTTCCGATAATTGGTCTTTTAGATATTCGATATTCGGGAAATCGACGTTCGAAAAATCAATGTTCTGCTATAATGCTATTTTAACGAAGGGGAACATTGTTCCCAAAAAATCTGACCACGACGTTGTGGAGGTGAGGATGCTTTCTGATCAACAAACTGGACGTAGGGTGCTCAGCAATTATCCCCGACGCAAAGGAAATTATTTTCTAATTTTTATTCTAAACCCCTCTATTAATTTCTAACAAACTCTCGTGGGGATGGACAAATCAGACCGGAGGGTCAGGAATCGAACCCGGACCTCACCACTTGCTACCGAGCAGTCTAACCATTGAGGGACCGGTCAATTGTCAATTCCTTCCGATTTCATCTACCTTAAAACTCTGTATTTTTAAGGTTTATTGAGCAAAACAAATTGTTTAGGCCCACACTCTTACTGAGAAACCGCCTACACGCAAGAATGGACTCATGATTGGTGACGTGTAGGGTCTCCATCCAAAGCGAACAACTTTTGTAGTGTAAGCCTGGTGACGGTTTCTGGCTATCGTCAAGCACCTTGATGTTGGGTTGCAGTGATGCGCCTGGGACCGCCCCCGTGTTAGGACGTTCGTCGTCACCATGTGCGACGATAATTGTTTAGATTTCTGCATCTAGGCCTTCAAGAGCCTAAGGAGAAAGAGATGCATGAACGAATGTCTCGGTGTGTCATTTCCCGATTCCCAGGACAGTTCGGGTTAGCGTGTCGTGGAGGAAAGTTGAATATAGCATAAGTAAACTACATCTGACAGTGTTTGCGACCGTTTTATTGAACCCCAGTCGATCCTGTTGTCCATCTACCTTCCCCTTACAGTATAAAACATTTTTTTCATAATTACACGCTTCCACTAACATCAGACATGTTATACATGTCTAAATAATTTATAAATAAATTGTTTTCTTTCGCAGTTACGAAACAACACTCATTGTCGGGTAATAATCGGTGATATTAATGTATTAAGAAAAAATTGTACACTCAAAATCAAGACATATCTTGTAGTAGACCTTTTTTAAAGATCTACATATATCGAATAAAACCAATGCGCACGTAACAGTCATGACTAGACTGCGAATGTTTATGCAAATATACATTTTTACTGTTCAATATTTTTTATGTCAATGCAGTTATAGAAATGAAACTTTGACTAAACTGTATTTTGTTCTGTAAATAGTTGAAAAATGTACTTTTTATTTTTTTCTCGATTTTAAATGTGCGTTTTTTAGACATTTGCGTATATTAAATTGCATAAACATCCGCAGTCTAGCCATGACAAATATTCTGTTAACACTCTCCATGAATTACTTTCGTCCGCCGCTGTGGGCGATTTTAGCGCCATCTGTACGGACATGTGAAAACTGTTCGATGTATAATTCGCATACGATACAACAGAATGTAAACATTTAGCCCTTTAACTGCGATACTACTTTAATAAAAATCGTTCGTTATGCGCGAATAATAACACTGTTCAACAAATTTTGACGTTTTCTCAGTCTTTTAATATTGATTATGCGTTTCTGGTAGATTTTTGTGCGCTGAATATAAATCTGCAAACCATTTGTTTCCATCCTGCACCGATTTCGGAAAAATTAATTTAAAAAAAAATGCAAATTTTCAACTTCAAAGATGTTTTGTGCTTTAAGGGGAGCACGCCATCTTGTGACTTTCAAAAAAATGATATTCTTTTCCATTTTTTGAAAGTTTCAAGTTTTAGAAGTATTTTAAGACAAGTCCGATGTGGAAATTCCAAAAGTTAGCGAAGTTACATCAAATTGTAACTACAAAACTCTTGGTGCTTGTGCCAAAAAGCACAGGCGGCTGAGACCTGAAAGCTTATAGACGCAATACATCTCTTCTGAAGGACATTGCAGAAGCACTCAAGCCCATGTATGTATAAGAATTTGAGCTCACAAATCTTGCTGGAACGATGTGACAGAAAAACCTTCACACAAAACAGCAACGAAAGCCTCAACTCCGTAATTTGGAAGATGGCCACAAAAGTGGACTATAACGAAGCCAGAATCATTGAAATCGCCAATTTCTTATCTTTTTTTCATCATATTTTGGGAACGTATTAAACTATGATTGAATAATATATCGGTAGAAAATAAATTGATTCTGAAAAGTAGTTTCCAGAAAAAAATTTGTTTAATATAGGCTTAATTTAAACACCATCAAGGTGACGTGTCCACTTAACGGTAATAGATATTCAATTGCTCCTTGCGCGAAGTGATTCTTTGGACTCTCCCGAATAAAATAGTATCATATATTATAACATTATGAAGACTTAAACATGCGTAAACAATGATTAAAATGAAAAGGACATTGAAAACGCACCAATTTTTGCGGAAATTTTTTAATTTATTTTAAAAACTAAGAGTCTAGGAGAAAATCCAACTACACCACGCGATAGAGCATACCTTCTTCCTGCAGGAAGCATCAAGAAAATGTAAAAATTCTGTCTTGTGTACCTAAACTACTTTATGTAACAGGTGCTTTATCAATTATACCTCAACAATTTAGTTTTGAGATCTGAAGAAGAGATACATTAAACGGCAACAAATCGCTTCTTCATTTACGTTCAACGTTTCTCTCAGGGTACAGGATGTATAGAAAATAGTGGTCACTGCTTTCAGCGATGAACTTACACATCGTGATCGGTGAACATTTACAAATAAGCACAGCCTCAGCATTCGCTTCAACCTTGATGGTTACATTCTTTTAATTCTGCGTATTTTATTCATTAAATGGATAAAAAGTCTTAAAGGAGCCGTATATTACGAATGAACCGTTCTCGCGGTAAAAATGTTAAAGATTTTGCTAAAATTAGGTAGTTCTTATTCGCGATGTGGCTGAATTCCAGGCCTCTAATGACACTGACAATGAGGCAAAAGGGGTCGTGTCATACAAAGCCCCATCTGTCAAAAAGTCTTAGACCTTGAAAACATTGCGTATACAAGAAAGGTATATTGTTAGAGACACAAAAAGATCTTATACACTGTCGTGTTTAATTTCGCTATGATCTTACCCTATACAGGATGTTTCACCACCCCTGTCAAATATTTTAAGGGGTGATTCTGCAAGCCAAAATAAGAAGAAAATCAAGAAGAACAAAATCACGTTCGAGGCTTCATTTTTTAGTCATCGATGAGTAAAAAATGGACTAAAAACGCCTGTACCGCGTCAACACTCCGTACACATGAAAATAGCAGACGTTGTGAGAATAGCGGACATTAGAAAATGGAATAATTAGCCACAGGAATGTAACTTAGAAGCTGGGCAAAGAAAAAAGGAAATAAGAAACAAGGCAAAGAAGAGGAGAGAAAAAAAGATTGGTAAAGAAACCTAGGAAAGCAGGAAAGTAAAAAAAAAGGAAGAGGATAGAAAACTGAGATTAGGAACGCAAAAACTGAGGTCAGGAAGCCAAAAAAGAAGAGTTTCAGAAGAGAAAATGGACATTGAAACCTGTGAACAGCAGGAACCAAGGGAAGAAAGAAAGGAAGTGGAAGAATAAGGAGGAACGGAAACACCAAAAACAATAATTAGAAAAAGAGGGAGACCTTCGAAGGAAGAGTTGACAGCAAGGGAAGTGGGAAGGAACAGAACCATGGAAGAGCAATGGTTAAGAGAGGAAGAATGAGAAGGAGAAGACACGGAAGAAGGAAACAAGAAGAGGGATACAAAGAGAACCCCGAAGAATGAGGAGGGACAAGAAAGAGGAGGAAGTGACTCGATGGAATGCCTAAGAAGAATGGTAGAAATAGTAGAAAACCTAAAGAAAGAAATATCAGAAGGTAGGAGAGAAACAGAAAAGAGTATAAAAGAGTTAGGGAAAAGAATGGAAGCGATAGAAGCAAAGTGGGACGGGAACGAGAGACAACTATGCACAAGGTTAGAAAACTTGGAAAGGGTGATGACAGAAAGCGAAAAGACGGAAGAAAAACACAGTATAGAAGAGGGGAAAAAGGATACAGAAAGAGGTGCTGGAAAAGGTTGATAAAAAGCTGGACAGGAGAAGAAGGAAGAATGAAGGAGGATGGTTAGAAGAAGAAATAAATAATATTAAGAGAAAAATGGATGCGCACGAAAGAAAAGAGAAGAGGAACAAAATGGAAATAGTAGACCGTTTCCTAGAAGAAAAATTAGAAGTAAAAGGAGCAATAAAGGACATAGAGGTAAAGGGAGGAACGGAGGTAAACATAATAATTGCAGAGTTAAAGGATTGGGAGACAAAACAAAACATAATGTCAAGGAAGAGTAGATTAAGAGCGAGTGAAGTATACATAGACCATGACATGTCGGAAAAGTAAAGGAAAATACAGAAAACGCTAAGAGAAGTGGCAACGAAAGAAAGGGAAGAAGGGAGAGGAGCGAAAATCGGCTATAAAAAAATTTTTATGAAAGGGTCGTGGTACAACTGGGATCAGGATAAAGGAAAAGTTGAAGTAAGGAAAAATTTTCGACGATAACCTCACAATGCGAAAAAAGAAAGGATACGCGACAGGGAGAGAGTGAAGAAAAAGAACAAACAGATAAACAGGATGAAAATAGCGGGCTCAACGCAAACACAGGAATAAGAAAGGAAGCGAGGGAAAGCTCAAGAAGAAAGAAAGGGAAATTGTTATTTTGGAATGTAGTAGGTGTGGAAGGAAAAGATAAAGATTTCTGGAAATACATTGAAAAATTCGAGTATGTGGGACTAATAGAAACATGGGTGAAGGACAAAAAATGGGAGAGAATAAAAAATATGCTACCTAAAGGACATGATTGGAACTACCAAGGAGCTAAAAGGACGAAAGAAAAAGGAAAGCATGTGGAGGAGTGATAACAGATGTTAAGGAGGGATGGGTAACGAAGCAAATTATAAGCAGGAAGGAAGGCACAGTGGGAAGAAAAATAGAAATAGAGGGGGAGGTATGGCAGGTATTGACGATATACAACAGTGGTAACGTGCAAGATGTAACAAAAGAACTGGAAGAGGTAATAAAAGAAGATGAAGAGGAAGTGGTGATCACGGGGGGGGATTTTAATGCCAGGGCAGGGGAACAAGGGGGCGTATATTTTGGGGAAAAGGATGAAGACCAACGAAACAGAGTGTAAGACAAGACAGTAAACAAGGAAGGTGAGAGACTCTGCAAGTGGGTGGAAGAAAGATGATACCATGTTGCAAATGGCAACATGAAAGGGGACGATGAAGGCAGCTACACGTACGTAGGAGGGAGAGGCGCCACAGTAATCGACTATGTGGTAATGAACACACAAGCCTGAGACGTGACAGAAAGGTTCACAGTGGATGACAGAACGGAGTCAGACCACCAACCTATGAAGGTAAAAGTAGTCGCAGAGGATGGTCTTGAAGCAGAGGAACATGGGGAAAAATACAGAGAGGTAGTTTGCTGGATCCCGGAAAGTATAGAAAGATACAAGGAGAGTGCAAGGGATAAAATCTTCCAAGAAGGAGAAATACAGGAAGGGTGGGAAGAACTAAAAACAATGGCAACAGAATGCATGGTGACGACAAAGATAAAAGTAAAGAGGAGAAGAATGGGATACAAATTCTGGCGGGACAAAGAGTGCAACAGGGGAAAGAGAAGAGTAAGAAGGTGGTACAAGAAATGGAAAAGCGGAAAGGCGAGCAGGGAGGAGTATTTGGGAGAGAAAGTACTATTTAAAATGTTATGCAAAAGGAAGGAGAAAGAGAAGAGAGGGAAATAAAAAGAGGATATAAAGAATGCCAAAGCGGAAGGACAAATTTGGACATATATAAACAGAGAGAGGAGAAGGAGGGCAGAAGTGGATAGCAAGATAACAATGGAAGAGTGGAGAAATCATTTTATAAAGAGTGAAACGTGCGAATGTGATACTGAATCAGGTATGGGGCATAGGAGAGCGGAAGTTTAGGAATAATTTTAAATTAAGAATGTATGTGTTTGACATGCTAGTTCTAGGGGTATTGTTGCACGGAGTAGAGCTATGAAGTTGGAAAGAGAGAGCGGAGGTGGAGAGGATACAAATAAAAAATTTGAAATGGGTATTGGGACTGGATAGGTGTACCTCCGAATATATAGTGCCTGAAGAAACAAAACGGGAAAAGATTAGGATAAGGGCAGGGCAAAGAGCAATAAGGTACGGGGAAGAGGTAAAGAAGAAGAAGGGGAGAAAGATAGTGAAGGAGTGTATAAGAGAGAAAGAAGAGGGACGCGTGCAAACAACTACCACCAAAGAAAAAGGAAACTATTTAAACAGAAACGGATGGAGTCAGAGTGGAATAGAACATGAGAGGAGGCAAGGAAAGAATATAGTACAAATATTAGGCAATAGAGGCAAAGAAGTACAAAAGCAAGTGCAATACAGTAGGATAAGAGAAGCCACATATAACAGCAGGTACAAAGGATTAGTAATAGCAGAACTTCCACAATACTTAAAGAATGAAAATGAGAGAGGGAGTCAGAAGCTAATGGCAAGAGCAAGGTGCGCGAACCTGGAAAGACGAAACAGGTACTGGGAAGAAGAAAAAACAAGGAAATGTGGATTATGCGGAATAGGAGAGGGAACGCTAGATCACCTGGTGAGGGAGTGCAGAGAGACAGAGAGAGGGGTAGTAGAAGTAGAGGAAATTTTAAGCGGAAAAAAGTACGTGAGAATGTAAGAATGGCTAGAGAATATAGACAAGAAAAGAAAGAATATATAAACGCTAGAGGAGTGAGTGTGTGAGTGTGTGATTGTGCGAACATACGAAGCGTAAAAAGTAAGATAACATTTATGTATGAGTATTGTAACAGCAAGTCCATTTCATAGCCGGTGAGGCTGAAATAAATCTATCTATCTAACTATCACTATATACTAACACTATGTCTTAACGCTACACCTGAACACTAATCTGTACACTTAGGGTCGATGCACACGAGCGACTTTTTATCGTGTGACACCGCAGCGACTGACGTGCGACTGTACGGTGCGACGTCGCTGCGGTGTCGCTGTGCGATTCCGGCAGGCTTTTATTTTGATTTTACCTTTACGAACTCGCAGCGACGTCGCACCGCACAGTCGCACGTCAGTCGCTGCGGTGTCGCACGACAAAAAGTCGCTCGTGTGCATCCAGCCTTAATCTATTGCTACAGTAACTCACTCACAACTTAACAAAAGAATCATGATACTTTAATACATGTAACAGAATTGGTTAGATAAAAGCATAAAAATACTAAATTTCAAGAGTTTCATTAATATTCCAACCTTTAAGATTCTTTTTATACTAGCAGCAATGTAATTGTCTATTCTTTTCTTTTCCTGTCACACGTTTTGTTTAGCATCCCTAAGAGTCAATTGTGTCGTTTAGAAAGATTCGAAAAGAAAATGCCCCGTAGAAATGAACTTTCAGAGAGAGAACAGGCGATGATTTATATCGTTCGTGTTAAACGTAGAGGACAGGAATACATAGCAAAAATGATTGGCCGCTCAAAGAGTGCAGTTGCAGACTACGTCACTGAAAGACGGAATCATGGAAAAAAGAAGCGTCCAGGTCGACCTATAAAACTGTCTCCTCGAGATACAGTAAAAGCTGGATAAATGCAAGACAGATCGAAACCAAACATTGCATATATTCAGCCGAGGTGTCAATTCTATGTTTATATGCAGCTCCAGCCGAGCGTAAACGTAGAAAGGTACAGACAGTGGAGGAGTGAGAGAGGTCCAAGGAAACAAAACGAGGGGCCAAAACGTATTGGTGAGACGATGCTAATGCAACTATAAATCTTTTTTATTTATTAATTTTTCTAAATGTAACTTTTACCAATGTATTTGTGAGATTTTTCTGATTAAAATGAGACCAACCACGATACAGTTTGAATTATATTTACTTGTTGATACTGATTAAATACGTACCACAAAGTACAAAAACACGTTGCTCTTATTAAAATAATAATAAAAGGATAATGTAAAATAATAAAGTACATTATAATAAATATAATAATACATTGAAATAAACACGATACAATTTGAATTATATTCACGCTCGGCTGAAGCCGCATGTAAACATAGAATCGACACCTCTGCTGGTTATATGCAATGTTTGGATCCCAATCTTTCTTGCATCTATCCAGCTTTTACGTATTTTAATAAGAGCAACGTGTTTGTGTACTTTGCGGTATGTATTTAATCAGTATCAACAAGTAAATATAATTCAAACTATATCGTGTTTGGTCTCATTTTAATCAGAAAAATCTCACAAGTACGTTAATGAATGTTTCATTAAGAAAAAGTCAAAAATAAAAAAGTTTCATCGTTAAATTAGTATTAGTCACACCGATATTTCGGTTCGGATCATATTACACTGATCCCTTGTCGAGCGTCGTGACTCGTCAAGGGGGATCCCCCCACGTGGAGGGGATAGTCACCTTGCATTTATCCAGCCAATCTTTTCTTGCATTTATCCAGCTTTTACTGTAATATGAAATCTGATCTTGTTTTTCCAGAGCGTATTTCTGCGTGTCCGCACCAGTCTTGTGTCGGACGATCGAGGCAAAACAGATGTAGTTTTCTAAGGTGTCTCTTGTATTTTTCTAGATTATATATGCTACAATAAAGTGTATTACAATCATTATAATGTTATACATATATGGGCGAAGTGGACAAAGCCAACAAATATAGCCCCACATATTGTTACATGCGAGAATCTAATAAGTGGTGGAGAAAAATAGTTTTCTGGAGGTTACAAATATGTATTGGTATGTTAAAATGCCATTACACAAATGTAATAGAATTTATCGTTGTATGACCGAATTTTCAAGCGTATATCGTTTCCAAAACTTGTCGTCCAGGCGGATGCTCACGTATCAGACGGTCCCGCCCGCAAAGGGTTAACTCAGGGTTAACTAAGGGTTAGCTGTATGGGCTCATCATGAAATCCATTTCTAGAGCTTTGACAGAAACAAGACGATGTGCGCAGAATGCAAACTACGTACAAAATTGTCTGCGTAATCAACAGTAATTGATAATTGACCATTATCTTTAATTGTAGTACATTTTTTCTTTATATTAATATCATTAATAATTATATTTTTGATTTATTGAGTAGTTTCCCTTTCTGTAATATTGTTTCCATCAGTTCTAACCGACAATTAAAAATCGATCAGCAGCAAATTGTCATAGTGGGAAATATTTCTATAATATTCAGACAAAATGTATGCGTACACTCAAAAATATTGAAACATTTGAGAAACTAAAAATGAATTCCATGTTGACCAGAATGGTTGAAGCATCAAGTAGAATAGCACATATAGGGTGTTAAAAAAGGGCTTCAGGGCTTTAAGGAAGGAACGTGCTAAAAAAAGGCAAAGTTTTCAATTATGTTGTAATTTCGATAATTTTTAATATTTTTTACTTGATGATATTCCCGTAAATCTTAACTGTTCACCGGACCATATTGTATCTTTGTGTATTTTTACCGTTAAAACTAAATACAGTGACCAGAAAAAGTATCCATACACCGTAATATACTGGACTTTAATCTGGAATTATTTTATAATGGCAAAACTAAATCTGGAGTATTCTACGTCAAAATGTAAAGAATGATCATAGCTTTCGAATGATATATATTTTATTAAACAATAAAGAAATAACTACAAAGTAACAAGTAAAGTTTGCAGACGTTACAAAAAGTACTGGGGAAAAAAGTATTCATACATTTGTTATTGTATTCTAAAAAACGAAATAAATTAATAATTAATATTTGGTTGGGTACCCTTTTGATTCTATAATTGCTTATAAACGTTTATACATAAAATTAGTTAAATTATTTGTTAATATATTATCTATTCTTCTCCATTGTTGCACTAAAATATGTTTTAATTCGTTCTTATTTGTTATTCGGTGTTTCCGTTCCCAACCAAATATTAATTCTTAATTTATTTCGCTTTTTGGAATAAAATAACAAATGCATGAATAACTTTCTTTCCCAGTAGTTTTTGTAACATCCGCAAACTTTACTTGCTATTTTGTAAATATTTCTTTATTACTTAATAAAATATATGTTATTCGAAAGGTGTGATCATTCTTTACATTTTGACGTAAAATAATCTTGATTTAGTTTTGCCATTATAAAATAATCCCAGGTTAAAGTCGAATATGTTACGGTGTATGAATACTTTTTCGGTCACTGTATATTGCTGTGGGCCTTCTCAACAGAGATTAAAGTTTACGCAAAAATTAGTGTGTATCTAGAACCACTGATACACTCCCGGACAAAAAGATAATAAAATGTACGAATTCATATTTAATGAATAATAGACAAAAATACAAAAATATAGTTCACTGAATGCAATACACTTAAAAACTAGTTTTAAGTGTAAACTTAAACAGTTCTAGAGTGTAAATAAACTTTTTTTCTCTGCAGAAATACAAATATTACAAGAATTTTTTATAGTTAGACAAAAAGTTCGCACATACTGCGAAAGAATGAGAATTTATTTACATTTATTAATAATAATGTAATGGTAACATTTCGTAGAGCCTCCTTTGTTCTTTACCACAACAATCGTTCGTTTTGGTAAAGATCCAAATCATTTTTTAACTTTTTTTTGTCGCAATTTTGCCCATTCTTCTGTAATCCGGTTTTTTAATGCATTTACATTCTGAAATTGTCGTCCACTTTCGTAAACCGCTCTTGCGAGCTCACTCCAACAATTTTTAGTTATGTTAAGATCGGGTGATCCTACTGGCCACCGTAAAACCTCGATTTTTTATCAAAAAAGTATTTCTTAACTATCTGTGCGGTGTAAACAGCAACTTTAACTTGCTGGAATATAAAATTTTCCACAGCAATTCTTACTGCTTGTACTTGTGTATGTTCATTGATTAGTCCAATACTTCTGCACATAGATCATGGTAATAATATTTCCACGTATCAGACCAGTCCAAATTAAACTTTTTTTTCAGCAGTAAAGATGCCTTTTTTCCACCTTTTCCTCCATTTTATGTGCTTCTCTGCGAATTAAAGCAGGAGGCTTACTCTTCATTTTCCTCCGCTGTAAATATTTACACCTTTGTAAAACACGTCGAACATTTCTAATATTTATTTTCACTCCAACTTTTTCGGCAATTTTCCTTGCTGTTATCTATGAATTCAGAGCTTTTCTTAAAATTGCTCGTTCTTCTCGAGACGTTATTGCTTTAGGACGTCCTGTACTCTTCCGTTTTCCATAATGTAAGACACATTCTTTTTAACTCGGAGCTTCAGGGTCTGATACTTGACGAGTGCTGCGCAGGGAACGTTGATTCTGGGAAATCGACCACCCGCAACAGTTATGGAGAGGAGATGGGCTTATGTTTTGATTGAGGACCCGTCGCAACGACGAAATGGGCCACGGTCCTCATTCTGTGACGAATCACCAACGAAGTCACGCGCTCTTGAAAGACCAAAAGACATTTTACATGCTAGAAGTCCTAGCAATATTATAACGTTTCTTACATTGGCTTTTAAAAGTTTGCAAATAATTTCCTTTTCGGTCTCTGTCAATCGTTTTCTACGACCCATACTTTCTAATTGATTTTAGCACTAATACTATTCACTTAATGATATTTGACAATTTTAAGCACTATATTATAACAAATTCATCCGTTTCAGTGGTTTGTATGTTTAAATGTAATATTTACATTTAAGCAGAATTACGAAACTATGTTTACACCTAAGATATACTGTAGAACCTCGATTATCCGAACGTTCGATTATCCGAACATTGGTTGCCCGAATAAATATTGTGAATATAGTATGTCTGTCAGACACAAGTTAGAATATCATTAGCATACCATTATCAGTTGATCTTTTCACTGTATACCAACATGTCAACGAAACGTAAGCGTACCATTTACTTTAGTTTAAATAACATACTAGGAAGTACAAATTGTGATGATAGCGTAGTAACAGAATGGCTCGAAAATGATAAACTGATCAATACAAATGATGACGAAATTATTGAAAGGGATAAAGGGATCTATAACGAAGAAAGCAACAACGAAGATGATATATCCTCAAATGACATTCCCAAGCATTCTGAAGCATTCACAGCATCAGACATAGTTATGAGATGGTATGAAGCACAGAAAGAAAGTACTCTCGCGGAATTACTGATGTTAAGAAAAATATGCAATTTAGCAGCTCAGAAAGATTGGGAGAACAAAGATGTTTAAAACATATACATGTAGTATGTGTAATATCTAATAAATTATAATTTTTCATGTGAAATGTAGTTATAATGTGAGTCGTTCGATTATCCGATCATCCTGAACACAATTAGGTCGGATAATCAAGGTTCTACTGTACTAGCATCAATTCATAAAACCTGCGTGACAATGTGTCCGTAAGAAATATTATATTTCTGTACATATTTTACGAATATTACAAAAATTTTAAAATGTACTATCATTTTGTCCGAGAGTTTACAATCAGCGGCATTTAACGAAGCTCAGTTATGTTTTCGCGGATCGATATATTGATTATCATTTCGCGTGGACAGCTCGTTCACCCAGCTTAATACCGCTCGATTTCTTTCTTTGGGGAACTGTAGTGTTTCTCAAAGTAACTTTAACTTTATTAACACACACAATACAACGCAGCTCATAGCACGCACAATGCAGCACAGCTCGTGGCCCATATGACGCAATACTGATCTTGCATCGTGTCGCGGGCACCACGCACGATGCTCGCCCGCCCAGCGCCGCGCCAACGACATGCACACACATTTATGCTGCAGGAGCATTACAAAATATCGTATACCAGGAAAAGCCGACAACACCAGAAGCATGTGATGGAATCGATCCGGAAGTGATAAGAAGTGTACGGGCTTCGGCAGTTCGACGATTGCAGTGTTGCATAGATGCAGACAAACAATTCTTCGAGCACATCTTAAGACGTAAGAATAGTTGTTTAAAATAATTAATTTATTTTTTTTAGACGCACTTACGGTATCGAACGCTGGTAAATATAAAAGTTGATTTTACATCGGAAGGATTGATTTTAAGACCTATATTGATAAGACATTTTTTACTCCACTTGGTGCGTACTATAAGCACCTAAAGTCTTAGATCCTATTTTTCAACACCTTGTATAATAAAGGCGAAAAGTAAATCTTGCCCCGCGTTGAAATTTTTCCTGTAAGTACTTTCCCGTACCCAAGGGTATAACGTCTCGGAGACGCGATTCCAGTGCAAGACGTTAATAATGAACAATTTTTCAAATATGGTGTCGTTCTTGAAAATATACAGACGATGATACAATACCTACAGTAAATATTTATAGAAAAAGCTCGTACTCGACCATTCAATTCTGAAATACAAATTTTCAAACCACCATTAGCACTGTCTTCAAATGTGTCCCCGTTGCTTTACTATGTACTTTATTTCCATTTTCAAATTCTTATAGCATATTGTGACAAATACGTTACTGTGTTGCATTTTAGTTTAAACTTTTAAAATGGGCAAAATATTTGATTGATACTAGATAAATATTTGTATAATATAAAAAAGGGCACTCGATTTAGACTGACAACAAAATGCTAGTAGCAACATACACCCCGTCCAGAAGACACCGTACACTTGCTCATTTTTAGCAAAATGATTATTAGAACGTAGACACAATTCTTTGGCTCGATTTTATTATTTATCGTTTTTATATTTATCTATTTTACGTTAACATAATACTTGAATATGATATTAATAATAATATTAATAATACACACGTATAATTGAAATAAATATTTCAAAAACAAGACTGCACGCGTAGGTATGTTTCTAATACATGTATCTTACACTCTGTTTTTTAAAAGTTTGCTTTAAACGTTTTGAACAAAGTCAAAGAAAGAGTTATGGAAGAACTTACAAGAAGGTTAGAAAGAAATTAGTTCCGAAATATTCAAGTCTTTGATCGAAAGAATGCCGCTAGTAGTTCAAGCGGTCATATCCGCACGAGGCGGATACATTGATGAGAAGAAAATATAAGACTAATTACATATGTTCAATAAGGTCTTTAACGTATGACTTAAATTACATATTCTCTACATTATAAACAATTGATAAGTGCTAACGCTGTTTTATAATGTAGGCATTTCATGCTGCAAAGTCGTCCACCTCCTAATTTTACTAAAAGTGTCCAGTGACTTATGGACGGGAGTGTAAATACCGACATGTGTGTAGCTCTTCTTCTTGACAAATATGACAGTGACATAAGTACACGTTTCTTATGATCTTTAGGTGAGGTGCAGATGCACACAAAGAACCTTCTCTCTCATGAGTAAATTTATGAAGGCCAATAAAAGTGCCTTTGACGTGAAACATAATCAACAAGGTCTATCTTTAATATTCCTTATACATAGGTGATACAACATCATAGAACTAACAAAAAATAATATACGAAGAGGAACAGAGAATTTTAACCAGAGTTCGACAAAAAAGGAACGAAAGTTTGATTTTGAAATTAGAAGATTGGTAAGTAATTGGCTACGAACATATATAATTTGTCCTCTTGATGAGGACATAAATGTTCTTTACCCTGAAAGTAAAGAAGTCTGGAATGCTGGACCAGAAAAAGGGACAATTCGCTTGAAAATCCAGCTCTAGTGTAGCAGGCTGTCAGGAGAGGAATCAGGGAGTTTCGCCAGCGAGATAACTGATACCCTTCTCATTCCCTCGGGATCCTCGTGTAAAGGTGAAATAGTCTCGACGAGGAAAATGTCGAAATGCGCGCCAACTTCACAGGATAACAAGCTTGACGGAGGTTCCTCGTATCCACTACCCTCTATGGGTTCATCATGAAATCGATTTCTAGAGCTTTGACAGAAACAAGACAATCTGCACAGAATGCAAGCTACGTATAAAATTGTCTGCGCAATCAACAGTAATTGATAATTGACAATTATCTTTAATTGTAGTACATTTTGTCTTTATATTAATATCATTAATACGTATGGCTTCATCGTTTTAGTAATAACACAGCTCAAAATTTAACAGTAAATGATCGATTACATCGTGTGATTATATGTACAAGTTGCCACAAAATTCGTGGTATAAATGAAAACATTTATTCCTCGCGCAATCAACTTTTTGACACAAAGCTTCGTTTCCGGAAAAATAATTTTTGACTATTATAATTTTTAATGTTTCTGAATTTTATTAATAATTATTTTTTAATTTATTGAGTGGTTTCCCTTTCTGTAATACTGTTTCACTTCTAACCGACAATTAAAAATCGATTGGCAGCAAATTGTCATAGTGAGAAATATTTCTATAATATTCAGATAAAATGTATGCGTACACTCAGAAATATTGAAGCATTTGAGAAACTAAAAATGAATTCCATGTTCACCAGAATTTTTGAATCATCAAATAGAACAGCACATATAGGGTGTTAAAAAAGGGGTTCAAGGCTTTAAGGATAGATAGTACTCACAAAGCGGAAGAAAGAAGTCCTAATAAACATGTGTATAATTCATTGTTTTTATGCAACACGATAGCTTCCGAAGCGAGCAAGCCATTCGCTTTAACCGAAACGAAAAATTGTTTACAACTTTGAAAATATTAATTTTTCCACCCGTGTTTATTGGAATCTTTTTCCTCCATTTGGAGAATACTATCTTCCCTTAAAGTTCAGATTCCTTCTTTATCATCCTGTACACAGGATGTTTCCCTACTGCTGGTAAATATTTTAAAGGGTGAATCTACAAGCCAAAATAAGTTAAAAATCAAGAATGACGAAATTGCGGCAGTGGCTTCATTTATTAGTAATCGATGTTTAAACATTGGGCTCCAAACGCCTGTGGCACGGCAACTTGACCTACATACTACAGATCAGGCAGAGCCCTTTCAGTGGAGGTCAACGCACGACAAATTCATCCTGTAGAACGCATACTTACCGACATAACAGGAACGATGACATATGATACCATGCGATACGACCTACGTTTTTGCGACAATTTTTTAAAAAGTACACACGCACATTATACGACACTAAGTCTGCCTACTTGCAAAAATCCACACGACCATATAAAAATCCGCCCGACGGGATTCTCAAATAGAGAGGGTGAATGCTACTTCCAATACACGATTTTGTCCTAAAAAAATCACATAAACGGGCGCACAAGCAGTCCGCGAGTGTCCACAAAGAAATCTTCACAAACATGTACAATATTCTACATCCGAAAACACACACGCACTGCGATTACTTTACTGAGTGTGCGATTACTTTTATATACACTCGCGCTACGCATCACATAGAGAAAAATATTAAAAAGAAGAATAAAACAAAAGTAAACTACAACTAAACTGGAAAAGATAAACTGCTTTCTATGCTAGAAATATTTCCTGCCGATTACAGTATGTGTTCCCGTTGGCGACAGCCACCAAACTGAGGAAACATTGGTCAAAAAATCTCACACAAAAAAATGCCGACAGTAATACATTCTTCACCACGTACGTCTTCGTCGTCTCCCTTTAGCCCTTTACATTTGCGAACACGTGTTTCTAAGATACTCGAAGGCAGGAAGCGCGACACAGTTTCGCTTTCGGAGGGTTTATGGCTGGGTCAAGACCAGAAAAGGGACTTGATATAAGCCACACACCCTTGCGGGTGGATATCGGATAATGGTTAGTGATTTGAATTGGTCGACATTTGTTTTGCGGAACGACTTCGGTCGAGAACGCAGAGTTCGCAGCTAGTATCGTGGCACTATTCGACGCTAACGGCTTCAGATGCGTAAATTTTATTTGTCTGCAGACTATAGTTTACAGTTTTCAATTTAGGTATAATTGAAAATTTAAAAACAGTTCCGTTTGTACTTAACTCACAGAACGTGGAATTAACAGTCACGGGCGGAACAAGCGCGGTGCGTGTGTGTTTCGGTAGGAGAATATTGTGCAAGGCTGTGAACATTTCTTTGTGGGCACCTGCCGACGAGACAATCGCAGTGCGTGTAATTCACATGGACACTCACGAATGAAAAAATCGCGGTGCGTTGTGTGCGCGTGTGAGTGATTTTTGAAGACCAAATCGTGTATTGGAATGAGCATTCACTCTTTCTACTTGAGAATCCCCTCGGGCGGGTTTTGATATGTCCTTGCGGATTTTTGCAAGTAGGCAGATTTAAGGGGACTAGGCAGTCAGATTTGGTCAAAATGTAACTTGTTTTGAGAATTAATTACAAATAAATGAATACATAATAATGTATTTATTTACTCAGCCTCACTGCCAAAAGTAGGGACTTGGTTTACAATTCTGTCTTATACTAGTCCACACACATTCATCCATGTATCCATTCACCAACCTATTCTTTTAGTCTTATACATATCTACCCTGTGTTTATCCCCCTACTCTTTTCCTTCCTTTTCTTTTCTAGATTTGTCAACCAGTTCAGAGCTTTTTCTGTCCGCCTTTCATCTATTACTTCCTCCAAGCTGACACACCTCTCCAGTTCCCTACACTCTCTTATCATATGCTCTAGGTTCCCGAACCTGTGATCACAGAATTCGCAGCGCTTATTCTCCTCTTCCTCCCAGTACCTGTTCCATCTTTCTAGCGAGCCGCATCTTGCTTGCGCCAATATCCGCTGGCTCCCTCCTCTTCCCTCTTTCTTTAAATATACTGGTAATCACTCAGTCTTTATATATTTGTACTTTTGGTTGAATTTGGAATTACTTATTTCATTATATTGCACTTGTTTTTGCACTTCCTTATCTCTGTACCTTAACTCTTCTACACTGTCCGCACCCTGCTCTCGTCTTTGTTGTATTCCCAGTAAGCCAACTCCGTTTCTTTTCAAGTACCCTTCTCTCTCTATGACACTTCTACTCTTCAAGCTTCCTGTTTCTTTCTCTTTCACACATTCCTTTACTAAGTCTCCTCCTACCCCCTCTCTTGCTATCTCCTCAAATTTCCATGTCCCGACTCCCGCTCTAATCCTCAGCCTTTCTTTCTTAGATTCCTCCAAAACGATATAATCCGGTGTTTGCACGCTTAACCCTAGTGTCCATTTTAGGTATCTCATTTGAACTCTTTCCACTTCTTTCCTCTCTCTGTACCCCCACAATTCTACCCCGTACATCAAGACCCCCATTACTAAAGTATCAAACAAAAACATTCTCCTTTTAAAACTATTCTTAATCTTTCTCTCCCTTAATCCCCATACCTGATTTAACGCTACATTAGCCTTTTTTACTCTTTCTTTTAAATGCCCTGCTATGTTCCCATTTCTTTGAAACAGCACTCCTAAATAAAGAAATTCTTTGACAGACTGTAGCTGTATTCCTTTCCATATCCACTTCATCTTCTTTTTCCTTCCTGTTCCTTTACCGAATTCCATTACTTTTGACTTTTTTGAATTCAGAGTCAGTTGTTTCTCCTCTAGATATACTTCAAATTCTTCATCATCACTTTCAACTCTGTTGCAATAAATGAATACATATTGTGACTAGTACTTTTAGATAATGTTTATTAATACTATAAACTGTAAAAAAATATTTTTTTAAATAACATATACTTATATATGATGGTTTTACAGTCGACTGATGTGTAAGCGCTTTTTCTGGAGTCGTTGTGGTTTTGCAGTGATCCTGGCCATAAAGAATTGAATCATGAAATATTCTGGAAAATTTGGCACTCTAGAGGCCCCTAATCTGCACTGAACCTAGTGAAAACGAAAAAAATAAAAATTGTAAAAATGGCAGCTGTAAAGTTAAAAAAACGCGATTTTTCATCAAAAGAGGGGCTATTTTATATTTTTTTTTGACAAAACAATAGTTTTTGCAGACTTATGCGTAGGTTCAGGCCTTAACTAGACATGTTTTACATTTGCTCAATTTTTTTCAAATCGATTTGAACCTCCGTTTTTTCGCAATAAGTACAAAAGGAAGAGAAAATATGATTTCGAGAAAAACGCTTTTAAAGTTTTGGAAGACGATAACTACTACATACCTCGCGATCGTACTTTTCGGCTACCAAATCCTTAATTTTGCGAATTTTAACATGATTCAAACGGCATTTTACTCGGGCAAGATAGTACTTTCGGAAAATACAACTTAAAAAAAACGCATTTTTTGACTGCCTAGTCCCCTTAATGTCATACAATGTGCGTGTATACTATTTAAAAAATTGTCTCAAAAACGTGGGTTGTATCGCATGACGATGATGCTGTGCGATGACAGCCACTGCGCATGTACGGAGGGCTGCCGTGTGACAGGCGTTTTTAGCCCATTTTTTAAACATCGATTACTAAAGAATGAAGCCTCGAACGCGATTTTGTTATTCTTGGTTTTCGTCTTATTTTGGCTTGTAGACTCACACCTTAAAATATTTGACAAGAGTGGTGAAACACCCTGTAGAGTGAAACAAGGTTCTGCGTGGTACTTGAATTTGTAAGCCAACAAGAACAATCTATTTTCTTTTTGGTATTATTAAAAGTATGTTAGTCATTTTGTATTATTTACATCCCTTCTCTGCACTTTACTTTCCCACATTACTTTATAGGGCTTAATAATAATTACTTTCTGTCATTCTATAATGTTCGTTTATGCTGGCTCAAAAATGACCCGAGGACCTTATGTGTAACAATTTTTATTGGCAGCACATCATATGAGCCTACAAAATGACCTTGTGAAATAATGTTAAAGAAAGAAAGACAAGCGCATTAATAACCATTTCATTATAATTTTCTTATAATTGCGAAAGTTTTTTAAATAATTGAAGACGCGATCGGTCAAAAAAGATCCGAAGACCGCACTAGGGACAATTAAGTTTGTCAACAGTTCGCACGTGACTATATTGATTAGATGTTTTTTGTTCCCCTTTGCAAGTATTATATGCCCCCGAATTTTTTAACTTTTTTTTAACACTGCATAAATGTCCTAATGTTGTGTCGTTTCATCATAATAATTTTGTAATACGAATTATCTAAACCCATGAAACAGTTACTGGTATTACATCAATATAATGGTTGAACGATGCCTATACTTATGTATGTGACAACATGTACGACAATCGTTGAATTTTAAGAATTTATAATAATATATATTTTTCATGTTAGAAAGAATATTATTTGTTGTACACACAATAACCAGATTAAAATTCATAAATACTGCCAACTTATGGTCAATTAATAAACGTTGTTCATCTTCATCCCAATGTTTATTAGCCAATTCGGGGAACACTTAATTCTAGTACACTCTGTACTATTCATGTACTAAATAAGTTATTTTTTTACTTCTAGTCCCTCTTTCCAAATCTTTCAAACTTTAAATCTAATAACAATAAGTCTTCTCTTTTTGCCAAACTTTTGTGATACGACAAAATCGCGAGGCTCAATATTTTTAAGAATCTTTTCCATCTTCTGTTTGTGGAGTGATGCTTGGGTATAAAAGCAACATGGAATTTGCTGACACCATCGTATACATTTGAATTCTTCATATCAATATTTATGCCGGTTGTGCAGCAGCCGGAAATGTGACCTCTATTATACCCAATAACTCTTTCACAGAGAACATTCTGATGCTCAAATAGCATCTACCATCAAGAAAAATGTATTTCCACTGACCTAAAAGTTCCAACATTTCCGTGCGGGAAATGGTACAAACCCAGTGATGTACAATTTATTACCATTTTAAATCGGGTTGCTAAGAAACTCATGTGGTATGTATTTCAAACACAAAGAATGAAGTTCTCTGAAAAGGACTTTGAGGAAAGAAGAGGAATTGGCGGCAATTTAACAGGAACCCAGAGTCGCTGAAGGTATCTCAAGAGAACAGAATGGAAGAGCGCAGGCTTCGACAGATCATGACGAGTGGGTACATTGCGCGAGGGTGCAGAATGCGGAACAGTATAAATCGCAAAGGGGGAGGTCGCAATACAACCGTACGAAATCATATATACAGGGTGACCAAGTATAATCTATAAATGCTAATACGTATTATGAAAACTACAGTAGGATCTCGATTATCCGAACTATAATTACTAATAGTGTGACTCACGTTGCAAACATATTTCGAATATAAATTGTAACTTTATTTTGAAATATAAAATAGAGAATTGTGCAAAATTAAGTACACACCACAGTGTGACGAGCATTGAACAAAAGTAAAAAAACTGAAGTCTAAAGTTCATAGTTTATTCTATCTTAAAGTACTAATAAAGAAACGTAGATTTTAATACTACCCACAATTTTTACAGAATTTTCCAATTTGTTGTCAAAAATGATACTTGAAATTTATTCTAATTTTCGGTGCATTTTTTTAAACACGTCCCATTTGCCGAATATTTATTGATGAATTTGATTTTTATAAGTTATGTTTAGTATTATAAGACCTTCCAAGCTGTAGAATAACTTTTTTACAATATTAACAATTTGTCCCAATTTATTATGTTAAATTTTTATCAACTTTGACTTGAGTTTTAAAGAAAGTACCAAAAAGTACCTCCGTGATTTTTTGTACACTAATTGGGTGCATATTAAACTTCACATTCACGTAAAATTTAACTGCACAAAATTGCACAAAATGGAGAAACATGATTTAGCAGACATAAAGCAACATTTAATAATAAATGAATCACGTCTTGAATCATCAGATACGAACACCGATTCATGTTCTAATTCAGATGTAGGCATCATATAGCATATAATTGATTTAGAAAATATATTAAAAAGATTTTCAAACAAGTGTTAAGTTTTTATCCTTTGTCCCTAAAATCCATATGGTCTAAACGATCGTTTCGAGTTTTCACACATTCGCAATAAACTGATAAAAAAGTTTTTCAAACAAAAGTTAATCAATAATCATGTGACAACAAATTGCAATCGAACAAACTGGCAAAAAACTTTTTCTTTAATAAAAAATTAAGATCACCTCAATTTTTTTAATGAAATTGTAAATTTTTTAAACAAATGTCCACCGATCCAAAGGTATAGAATCACGCTGTGATGGTCGTGACATACAATTTCCACGCACCCTGTACATAAGTAGTTACATACATGGTTGTACTATTACACCCCTTGCCTTATGATTTTTATAACAACGGCATGTGATAAACTCTATAATTAATGTCCTCAAATGCCCTGAGAGGTAGAGAACATCTACCAATTTTTAACGCATACAATTTATTTTGTATATTTTTCTGAAAGTCAGAAAAGCTATAACAGAAAGTTTTTAAGAATTTATATGCAAATGAAACTCATATATGTGCCATAATATACATTGCTAGTATGATAATCCGATAATCCACTAGAATTACAAACACTAATAAAAAACAGTTTGTTCATTCTCTTCGACAATAATCAAAATTTTAAAAAAAATTTGAATTGTCATTCGATACATTTTTAATACATATTTTGTATGTACGTAGCAAGTAGATTGATATGAGATTGTTAAACTGTAAAACACAATTCATTAATTTTTACTTTTCGACAATATTATAATTGCACTTTCTTTATTAACACAGAAGGAAGGTGATTGAACACGCATCAAAGAATTTTTGACAATATTCTGTATTTACAAATGTATTTATCGTGAAATAATATAAAAATGCATTGCTGTTCATAAGGTAGAGGGCAGAAACCAAATAATAGTGAACACAACAGCAAGTTTAATAAGTTTCTGTAGCAAAATTATTATGTTTCAGTCTCGTTTATTATGTTTAATTTAAGAAATAAGTAAGTATAATAAAAAAACAACAGTAATAAATATTGAAGTGTCAATCTCTAATAACAGAGAGCACCCATATTGTGGGCTAGCGATCATACGTGTTTCCGTTCTATTTTGTTACTCTTGCTACTTCCTGTTCTGACTATGCACATTGTTACGTTTTTCTACATTTGCTGTTTAAATAAATCTAAGTGTAAAATCATCGAATATATTTCTCTGTTCAATTAAAACCTTTCAACAATCAAGAATTCAGCTGTGATATTATTGGAGTTTGCTCAACAAATGCTATTCCTTTGTATGTCGTTTCGTGGAATTTTAAGAACAAGTAACGAAAAGGAGAAGTTTTGTGTAATTATAACATACAAGATCTCAAAGATATATTGCCAGAGGGAACCTTGCCGTGATGCAAAACAAAAGTGAACTTTCTGCAGGTTTTTCAAACACTGACCCCCAAATTGGAAGACATTCTCTTGACAAAAATGGTGAGAAACTTGCATTCGCAGGTTTTTCACTTTGAATCCGTTTATCTGCTACGGTTGAAGCAGTAATTTGTAGTGGTTGCGTTAGGATTGCGAGATTGCGATACGTCAGTTATCATTGTGTTGGAGTAACTAACAATTTAAACTACTAAATATTCGGAGAGTTCCAAAATCTCAAAAATAGCGTATAGTTATATAACGTGAAAACTCTGGTCATAAACTCTATGAATTCTTAATTATGCTACTTATTCTCAACATATGTTATTTCATTGAAAACAGAAAAAAGTGATAGAAGGAAAGGTTGAACAGTTTAATGAATTTTATTTTCTAATGATCACACTTTCATCGCATGCTATACTTTATTATTCCATCTGTTATTTATGGTACAGTTTATCTATTTCACCAGCTATCTGTATGTCGTACGTCGTACGATATGACTTTGATTTGCTTCCAACCGCTCTGTAATGTAATTATTCAAAGGGTATAGCCGGATAAGGGGGTTAAATGTGCCCTTAGACTAAATTTGATTTACGATGTAACATTCGATAGCTTACTACAAGAAAACATTTTACCAATTTTCAACCCTCTTTCTCGACCAGGGAGGGGTAGTAACAATGAAAATTAGGATTAACCGGTTTGCACTACTTTGCCTATTTAATCGCATGCGAAAGTTTTGAAAAAATTGTAGCATATTCTGGAAATGGTGGCATATGTTAGGGAATTTTTTCCGGCTTTTTGATTGCAGATTCTAGTTGCAAAACAATAAGAAAACTTCAAAAAAATGCGGATTTCCTATTGAAGTTTTCAAGGCACCACGTTTATATTTTTATGGTAAAGATACCTTATCATAACTATTATACTCAAATTTTTTCAGATTTTTCTGTAAGGTACGCCGTAGTTAAACAAAATTATAAACCGATTTTGTCGATGTATTTCGCGCGAAAAGTACCTTTTAGTTTGAATTTTTATATTTCCTTTGTTTAGTGAATATATTACGCGATATTAAACATTGCTATATACAGAAACACAGTATTTAACTGAAATAAAATTAACTCGGTCAATTGATTCGATCATTCTGTAGCACTATTCATTTGGAGTTTATAAGTATTGTTCATAATAGTATATTCGCATTAGTATCATTTTTGCATTAGCATTATTACAAGCGTAAAAGTCGAAGAAATTTTACTAAATTAAAAGTCAGAAATTCAAATATGTCTTTGAATGCCATTTTTTAGCACACATTCATTTCTTTATCGCAATAATAAAATGAGTTTGGTACTATTAGTCATTCTTGTATTACTAGGCATTCTGTAGCATTATTAATTTGGAGTTTATAAATACTGTTCATAATATTGTATTCACATTAATATCATTTTTTCATTAGCATTATTATCAATGTAAAAGTCGAAGAAATTTTGTGAGATCGGAAATCAGAAATTCAAACGAGTCGATAATTGACAGAATGGCCACTTGCGCCTGGCGCTCAGTGACGCTGTGGTCCGTGTCACAGAACCTCGCATCATAGATGGGGATGCCATTTTTCGTAGCAGTTCTCGGGAGGCAAGAGAGGGGTTGACAACTATTCTGATCGACGATGTATTCGCATGCGTGCTCATGCTCGTTCGTGCTCGCCCGCTTGGTGTATACGTACCTTTAAGTTCTCAATAAGCACAGATTGCGCTTAGATGGGTAACCATTTTAAGAACTTCCATATGACTACCAACGTTTACCGATTTTGCCACTATGTGGTGCATGTGTCTAGGACTTCAATGGAAGATTGGATATCTTTTAACTCACAATTTTAAAGTGCAGTGTCATCAGCGCGCCACATAACGTGAATTAACCGCGTGTTGAGAGTCAATATATTTATCAAAACAAAATATATTTCTCCAAATAATCAATCATGTCAGGAAGAACGCTGTTTGGAAATAATACTTCTCGAAATACTTCGAAAAATTTAGTCGAATTCAAAGCAGGCAAAATGAACATGAAAGGAAAGATGGTTTATCCAGATACACGAAAAGGCCAACTTTATGTTTATCAATCTGATGATTCGTTGATGCATTTCTGTTGGAAAGATCGTACAACAGGAGTTGTTGAAGATGTAAGAATTTCTTGTCAGTTTTATGTTTTATTAAAATTGGAAAGTAATACATAATTTAATTATTTGTTGAATTTACACAGTTTCTGTTTTCTTAATTGCTTTGCAACAATTTCTACGATAAATTTCATGTTTGTTCGCAGGATTTAATTATTTTTCCCGATGATTGTGAATTTAAACATATCCCACAATGCAAAACTGGAAGAGTATATCTTCTACGGTTCAAGTCATCAAATAAAAAATTTTTTGTTTGGCTTCAGGTAACAAGATTTTCTAATAATGTTATTTAAAATTGTTGATTGAGTTCTATTGCATGTAATTTGAACAAGACTACAGGAAAGTAAATGTCTATATTGTTTGGATCACAAATTAGAATGTATGATTTCAATTAGTTTAAGGTGGTATGAAAATAATGTTCATTTCAATAGAATTGTCGTTGTAGAAGTGTGAGTGATAAATCTCTGCTAAAGTGGAAAAACAGGAGAGTGTGTTACATTGAAGGTGTAACACATTGCCATTTTGGATCATAAGCAGATACTATGAATGTTATCAAAGCTAATCATTTGGATGCCTTATGAATTGATGAAACATAACCTGATTGTGGAAATTGTTGCCTGTGTTACTTTGTATTCTTGGCAAAAGAAGGAATCAAAAATGTTTATTGTACATGAATGTTGTATAAAGAAAGCATTATTAGTTAATCAAATTTAAAATGTCAATAACAAGAACAAAGTCTGACATATACTAAAGATAATGTTATATTGCTGAAGACACTGTAAAAAAATCATTTTGTAGAAGCAGTTGAAACAGATTACTACAGAACATGACTATATTTAATTGAAGAAACAAGTCATTATGTTTAAGAAGTCCTTCCTGAGTTAATAGACAAGGATAGGTATTCCACACAGACAATGCAAGACCACACACTGCATTTAACAGGCAACAAAATTGAAAGAGCTTGGCTAAAAAATTCTTTAGTTTCTTTTATTTTCACTGGATCTGGTACAGATTAGTATCTTTCCTATCTGCCACAGAATTATTTAAATATCAGAAGATAAACAGTTTGAAAGATGTCAAAAAGTACATTACAGAATATTTTCAAGTTAAGTATCTTAAGTAGACTTACAGTATAATAGAACACTATCAGAAATACTAGCAGGAATTATAATTGATTAAACAAAACTAATATCAAAAGATAATTTGACCCTGTATCTAAGAAATGAACATTACTTTCCCATCAACCTAACGTAATATACAATTTATATGTCTAATAAATAGAATTTAAATTTGCATTAATATTTAGCATAAACATGTATTTGGTACATGAAAGAATTTGTTAGGATTAAAAATTATTCTGACAAAATTCAGTTGTGGTAATTTATTTTCTTAAAGTGTTTATATTTAACGTATTGAAAAATTTTGTTTGTATATAATATGTCCCATTTAAATCTCTTTATGTACGCAATATAAAAATTATCCATAATATAAAAAAATATTTCATACAAGAGAAGAACATATAGATTTCAAATATACTAATTATTATACTATATTACTGTACTTGTCAATATAACTCCTGAGTCTTTATAAGTTGGTGCCAGAGTGGTTTCTCAAGAAATCTATCAGTTTAAGAGATTTCAACTTTTATTCTGCAAAGTAGTACGTGTGAAAAGATACGTATGAATTAATTAAGTAATGTAATTACTACTTGACAAAATTAAAATTAAAGTATTGTTTAATATATTTAAACAAACAAAGCTATATGTATAATAATTTTTACCTAGATGGATTTAAATTGATGATCCTGTATATGATAGGATCAAATGCTATAACTTCACCATTAGTAACCACTATATCAGTTATTATGTTAACTCTTTAGTTGACTTTAATAATCGTAGTGCTATATGCTTTTTTTGAATTTTAAAGATCAAATTTTTATAAATTAATAACACATGTTCACATACAATTATTTTTTCTCTAGATTCATGTATAAAACGTTGATTGAAATCTGTGACTTCAGTAGTATTATATTTGATTATTAGTATATTTTAGAAAAAGTGGCAATTTATTCTTATTTTTAGGTTTATTATCTGTTGTTCAAATTATGTATACAACCATTAAAGAATTAACAAATAATTTATATAACAATAGTCAAAGCATCATATTATTATAAAAATAATTGTATTTTTTACTTAAACTCTAATTCTTTGTAGGATTTGAAAACAGACAAAGATGAAGAATATTGTAGAAAAATTAATGAAGTTCTTAATAATCCACCAACTCCCGGATCGGAACGAAGTGGCAGTACAAATCCAGAAGGAGACCTCCAAAATTTATTGAATAATATGTCACAGCAGCAACTAATGCAGCTATTTGGAGGTGTAGGACAAATTGGTGGATTAGGTAGTTTATTGGGCACAATGAATAGGCCTCAAGGTGTACAAAGTACTAGAGCTTCTACAACAAGTGCTAGTACACAATACTCAACTCGAGTTACTACAAATACTCCAAAACCAACAACTCAAATGGTGTCATCACCAGTATCTACAAATGATTCTCCTAAACCAAATGGTAAGTAAATTTCTTTTAAATATTATATACTGTAAATCATGTAAATCATTGTCTAGGAGACAATAACACACCAGCAAAAACATCTGCTTCATCAACACCAGTAACATCAGCAAGTGCCAACAATAAAATACAGCTTAGTGATCTTCAAAACTTTTTATCTGAAATTCCAGTCCCAGGAGGCTCAGAATCTGTTGTTCAGGTAATATCGTATTTTCTTTAAACAATTAATATTAATATGTGGTATAGTTTATACATTTTCAGATTATTAGTACTGTGGGTACTGTAATTTTGTTTACAAATATGTCTGTAAGTGACTTTTTACAGTAAATAGCTGCATACAAACACTGTTGTAGCAATATTATATACATTCTTAAATGAAAAGTTGCAAAGTGATACTTTTTAAGTAGGACAGCTCAACATTTACATCTAATTATTTCCCGCTTTTAATATTCATATTGAATTTTCTGTCCTTTGACTATATTTATTTCTTATATGCATCACAATAAAAGCCAAAAATCAGTAATTATATACGCTTACTGGAAAATGTATACAATTACTTAAGGTCTGAGGAAAAGTAAAAAATAAAACTGAACAGGTTCGATATTACCAGTCAAAATACACTTACAAAACACTTTAGTAAAAGCACATTAACGGATATAAATTCTTTGTGAATTGTATATTCTGTTAAGAAATGGTTAATTAATTGAACTGTATGCAATTCGATATTTTTTTATTTAATTAAAATAAAGGGACAAAAAGTATTGGTTAATAGATTAATTTTCGAAATGTACCTATAGGGCTCTGGAAATATCTAAAATTGGATGCCTATCACATTTTTATATTGTGTAATATTTGATGTTCTTTAAAACATTGATATTGTGTGTGTATACACTTTGCGAAATTAGAATAGAAGTGTGTATATTTTCTAATGAAAGTTTCAATTGTTTCGTCTTTTAACACTTTTACTGATAATGTTGGTACATGTATAAACTTTCCAATAAGCACACATAATTAATGATTTCATGCTTTTATTGTAACATATAAAGTTGTGGCACTATCCTTAGCAGTTTCGAAAAAAGAAGCATATAAAAATTTATGCGAAGCAGCTTGTACGTATGTAGTGATCACTATGCACCACTGCACAATGCATAAATTAAATTTTTCTAGATCACATACTCTTATATACGGAATTTAAGTGAATATCTCTTACGTACTTCGCGGTTGCGTAATCTACTTTATATAATAGCAGAGCAGGTTTTATTTATCCTTTATGATTGAAAATTTTGCAAGATTTTCCTTTACAGCCCGAGATTTTAGGCGAACACATCAATATTTTGTTTATATTGCGCATGTATTTCAACTTGATCTTACATTATATGAATATTTAGTGGCCAAACTGTGTCATTGCAGTATTGCAATGCATATATTACTTATAGATTTTGTTACTCTAATGCAGGGATACACATCACACGGCAGTCGGCGAGCCGCACGTTTTGAATAAAACAGAGAACTCTATTAACCCTCATCCGCCTCTTTTTTTCCCAACTTAATTTATCTCTTGATGTTAAATTGACACAATGGTAAAGGACCAATATAATGAAAAGATAAATAGTTAAATTTGCAAATTCTTTTATTGAAAATAAAAAACATGAAATTTCCGTACATTCAGGCATAACAAGCATAAGATTATTCCTATCGTTCACAAATAATACAGCGATGAGCGATGTATTACGATGTGATAATGCATACTGCTTTTTTACACTTATCGCATTTTTGTGAGAAAAGTGAGTCAAATTAACATAAGGGGCGGTTGAGGGAGAATGAAACGAAAAAGTTTGATATATCCGTTTTATAGTATACACTGTATACAATGTGGTCCACGCAATTGTTTCAAGTTATAACTCCGTTACCAGTGCAGTTACAGAAAAATGTCTAAGGAGAAAGATAAATGGTTCAAAGAGTACTACATCTGTAGGACCATGCTTTTTTTAGAAGTGCAATGGTGCATGTGCAATCAACAATTGCATTATTTTTTTAAATGAAAATGCATACTTTTTTTGCGTAGATATATTCCTCTCATCATTCTACGTAAAAAGTATTCAGGTACAAAGGTAATAAAGTTATTGGTTATCGAGATATTTTAAAAAAATATCTTTACTGAAGATGCTCAAATGCTTCTCCATTACACTGCACACATTTCAGACAACGCTTTTCAATTGTTTTCATAACTGAGTTAAGGTGATCTTTGGTTAGTGTTGCACATTGCAGTATTATTTGTTCTTTTAGATCCTCTACAGAACTTATAGGATTTGAATAAATCCTATCTTTTAAATAACCCCATAGAAAAAAGTCTAGAGGATTTAAATCGGGTGAGCGGGGTGGCCAAGATTTTGAGGTACGTGTGCCAATGAGTTTATTGCTATACTTATTTTTTAAAAATTGTATGGCCACTCGTGAATTGTGTGCCAGTGCACCATCTTGCTGGAAGAATTTAAAATTTAATCTGCTTTCTAAGGGAATATCAATATCTCGATAATTAATAATTTTTTTATCTTTGTACCTCAATACTTTTTTACGTAGAATGATGAGAGGAATATATATACGTAAAAAAAAGTATGCATTTTCATTTAAAAAAATTAATGCAGTTGCTGATTGCACATGCACCACTGCACTTCTAAAAAAAAATATGGTCCTACGGATGTAACTCTTTGAACCGTTCATCTTTCTCCTTTGACATTTTTCTGTAACTGCCCTGGTAACGGAGTTATAACCTGAAACAATTGCGTGGACCAGCCTGTATACATGTACAATCTAGATTTATTGTTTCCTTACAAAATCAAAGTTCTAAAAATTGTAACCCGCTTGTCTACGACTATACTGCAGTCACGAGCATTGATAGGGACTCGGTTGAAAAGCGCTATAGGAGTAGGAACCTGTCACCTGATTGATGTTGCGCACCGAATTTTCGAGACCGATGGTGAGTGGCGAGAAGCGAGTCGTGGGAGGGCTCCTCCCATAGCGCTTTTCAACCGAGACTCTATCAATGCTCGTGACTGTACATTTGACTTGTAGCAATATTTCAGTTGTGTACCCTTGCTCCAATGCATCTGTCTATAGGAATCACCTTCTGCCCTTTAGGAATTATTATTACGTATATTATTTCTTCACGTTCCTTGGATTTCTTTGTTTAAGAATTCAGTACGCAAACAGTACGTTTTGCCACACACTGTGTGGATATACAATTTTCGCAATAAAAGTGACAGAGTTGTGGTAGATCATTTTTCTTGTTATTAAAAATACGACTCACGTCTACTTCTAGAGTAGAGGTAATTCTTTGTCCAAAAATAAGTCGCAACTGAGAAATACAATTGTTTTCTACGAGGTAGAAAAGATATTTTCGAGATATTTAATTTTGTATATCCGTGAAATACGTGTGCATTAACTATTATTTATAACTTATGGGATCGCATCAAGCAAATAATTTATTCCAAAGACAATCAAAACCGTTTATAATGAAGGAACAATATTTCACAAGCATTCGAAGAAGTAAACATTCGGAGCACGTTGCCATTAGTACAAACATCCGTCATGGCCATCCGGAGCGCACCTCCACTCCGGCCTACCCCCACTCTGAGTCTATTCTCCTCATACAGGCTATGATGTGGGACGACGATGGACCGAGGGGGAACTGGAGGGAACTGGAACGAAGAGAACGGACCTAGAGTGGGGGAAGGCCGGTGTAGGGCTGCGCTCCGGATGGCCATGACGGACATACATTCTCACTCAAGCTTGGAACACCTACGGCTTTAAAGAATCAAGAAACGTGGCGGATACTTCGATGAAAAGTAAATGTAAATAGTTTCTTACTTTTTGATAAGATTTTTAATGTAACAGCACGGAATACATACTTTAACGTATAAAGTTTCAAATAAGATAATTTCTTCACAACTTCCAATGACTATTTCGTTTTATTCAGACATGAATGCATATATGACAACTGTCTTAAGACTTTTGAGCGGAGGTGTACATGAATCTTTGATTGGATGCACACGAATTTCTATGGAACACAGGGGCAACGTTTTAAACAATTTGTAAATATACCAAATACAGTAGTGCCCGGTTAATGGTCGCAGGCCTCGGACCAAATCGCGACAACTGTCGAGACAGGTTAGTGTTCCGGGAATTGCCCGGTCTTATCTTCCTCCGGCTTGCTCGCCTTTGGCTGCAACGAAGACGTTAGTGAGGCACGTTGAAAGCGAGTGAGATAGAATGAAATGCTATTTGTTAAATATCCCGAAAGAAATGCCCGAAGTGCGAGCTAAGAGTGACGATGACATCGCAACTAGTAAGTGGGCAAATCTGCGACCACTAACCGGGCAGTACTGTGCTTACTTTCGTTACTCGAACTTGTATTACTTTTAACACGTTCCGTATCGCGTGGGTCGCATGCGCCCCACGCACGAAATTCGATTATTCTAAATAAATGGAAATATTCTTTATATTCCAATTAAAACGAACGCCACAATAATAGTACCAAATGAATGGTGTATCATAAGACAATTCAATGTTTGTATTTTTAACGTTATGTATTTATAGGAATTTATTTTCACGTGTCTGACTAATTATGGATTTTTTCACTGGAACTTGTTAATTATACCAAATCATCGTATTATGTACGTTTACAAATACATTCTACGTAAGTAAGTACCTACCTTGGCGAGCGCCCTAGGCGTCCCTCGGCCAACAAGCGGTGTAGGAGAAGGAGCATCCCACAACTCACTTGACGCCCTTATTTCTTCCTTGCGAGAACAAAAACATTGGTGGGGAGCGCCTTTACCTATACCGCTTCTGAGCATACGGTCGCCTAGGATGCTCACTAATGTACAACATAGTGATGTTTAGTTAGAACACATACTGGACGCATATGCAAAATTCATTTTCTCGAAAACCAACCCTCGTATCGAAAAAATTTATTCTTCATTTTCGATTTATTTTTGGAGAAGGAACCATCTTCGTTTTTGTTTAATTACAATTTTTGACGCACCCTGCATAAACGGGGAATTGAACTAGTACCAGTAATAGTCATCGAGTGAGTTTCATACGCGTATTAATTCGATATCCTTTTTTACGGTCGCTATTATACAATTCCGGTTTTATACATATATTTTTTTCATACAGTGTCATGTACAGGGTGTACAAAAATTATTGGACATAGCTTTCAGGTGTGAATCGACACCCTTGGATCGGTGGACATTTGTTAAAAAACCTTGCCGCAAAAATGTTTATAACATTGAAAGTTAATGTTACATTTTTTTATGACATCAACATATTCTGCTCGTTGAGAGGGGAGAAAGTCTGAAAGGAACCATCTGTCGCAAACGAGCCGTTTCGTTAGGAAAAATTGTTGAAGTTTTCACAACGATTTAATTGTGCAGAGTTACAGTAAAAGTTGGATAACTGCCCACACCGATCTACTGCGTAAGTGCCCGCTAGTCATCCCCTTGACCCACGCAGAAGTTAGACGGACGAGTAGTGTAACCTGATCCTACCTCGAATATCGGTGAGACAGTACTAATGCAAACATAAAAATTTTTTAATTTTAATTTGTTTTAAATTAAACTTTTACTAACGTATTTGTGAGGCTTTTCTGCTTAAAATAAGACCAAAGACGATATAATTTGAAGCATATTTACTTATTGATTGTGATTAAGTGTGCCACGTTGCAGGTTTAAATTATAAACCAAATATGCATCAAATTATATCGTGTTTGGTCTTATTTTCATTAGAAAAACCTTACAATTACATTGGTAAGAGTTTCATTCGACAAAAACAAAAAATAAGACAGTTTTATGTTTGCATTAGTATTGTCTCACCGATACGTACCTTTCGCATTCTTTTGTGTCTCGGACCTCTTTCTCTTTCACTCGTTGTTCTTCTCTACGTTTGTCAACAAACCCAACCTCGGCTCGAGCCGTGTCTATAGTTAGAATCGATGCTCCTGCTACGTAACTGCCCACCTTGAGTCCCGATTTGCGGGCAGTTATCCAACTTTTACTGTACACGTAGTGATATGGGCCCATTTCCACTCTGTCGCTTGTCAGTATGTAGTGGCCAGGCACGGTAGTGTGCGTGTTCCTACACAAACACAATACAGTAAAAGCTGGATAAATGTAAGAGAGTTTGGGACCCAAACATTGCATATAACCAGCCGAGGTGTCGATTCTTTGTTTACATGCGGCTCCAGCCGAGCGTGAATATAATTCAAATTGTATCGTGTTTATTTCAATGTATTATTATATTTATTATAATGTACTTTATTATTTTACATTATCCTTTTATTATTATTTTAATAAGAGCAACGTATTTTTGTACTTTGTGGTACGTATTTATTCAGTATCAACAAGTAAATATAATTCAAACTGCATCGTGTTTGGTCTCATTTTAATCAGAAAAATCTCACAAATACATTGGTAAAAGTTACATTTAAAAAAATTAATAAATAAACAAGTTTTATAGTTGCATTAGCATTGTCTCACCAATACGTTTCGACCCCTCGCTTTGTTTCCTTGGACCTCTCTCTCCCCTCCACCGTCTGTCCCTTTCTACGTTCACGCTCAGCTGGAGCCGCATGTAAGCATAGAATCAACACCTCGGCTGTTTATATGCAATGTTTGGGTCCCAATCTCTCTTGCATTTATCCAGCATTTACTGTACAGCGTTTAAAGGGACAGAAAACCCTGCAAGGTGCATTGACCTACCTAGGCCTGAATCAAGTGACTTTTCTTACTTTTCAATGCATAAAATATGATACGTCAGAACAAGTGATCTAGAATTAAAGAATTCTATATAATGCCAGTATAATTACTCACCAATGCGACGTTTACATATTTTATCTCCTGTTTTTACGCATTACCCACAGGATATTGCCATTTTCATTAATTTCACGATGCATTTGACGCACATTTCTAGAGTGTAATTATTATTTCTAACACACCGCTCCACAATGCACAAGAATTCACTGATAATAAAAACAGTCACGGTAGTACTAGTAACTCACTGACAATAAAAACACACTAGATAGCACCAATGATACCACGCCAAACTTAGTGTTATTAAGTACTCTTACTATTATTACAAACAGTACTAATAAAAAGACAATATGAAAAGTCGAGTAAAACTCGAAAGAAGCTGGAAATCTCTTGGAGGTGTTTTCTCTGCCGTTGTCAAAACGATTCTGACTTTCCGCAGCTCTTTTAACAGTTCTCGTAAACCCTCAACCAGATACAGTTGACTTCCTGTAAAATGGAAAAAAGACACTGCTGAAAGAATCATTCAAAAGAACAGTTCGACCAAGAACAAAATTTATGACATCCGTATGCTCCGGTGCTTTCCCAACTAGACTTCGGAGCTGATAGTAACCATTTACAAATTTTACGTATCTTTTCGCTAAGGATATTTCGAAGGAAATTGCAGGACAATAGAGAAACTAAACGTGGCTCCTATCCGGCATTTCTACCTACCGCTGTTCGAATGTTGCAAATGGTTTTCGTGCACCTTGCACGATATTCTGTCCTAAAGGGACACTTTAAACGCCCTGTTGTGTTTGGGCAGGAACACGCACACTACCATGCCAGGCCACTATCTGCTGGGAACCGATAGAGTGATAGTGGTTCCATGCCACTACGTGTAACTCTACACAATCAAATCTTTGCGAAAACATTAACCATTTTTCCTGACGAAACGGTTCGTTTGCGACATATGGTTCCTTTCAGATTTAGCTCCCCAACGAGTAGAATATGTTGATGTAATAAAAAATTTTAACATTAATTTTCAGTGTTATAAACGATTTTGCGGCAACGTTTTTTTAACAAATGTCAACTGATTCAGAGGTGTAGATTCACCCCTGAAAGCCACGACCAATAATTCTATTACACACTGTACACTGACGAGCACTGATGGCGTCTCGGTTGAAAAACGGCATAAGAGAAGGAGCCCTCCTATACCGCTTTTCAACCAGGACACTATCAATGCTCGTCACTACTGTATGTACTGTGCAGAGATGACAAGTTGGCTAGCAGAAGGAATGCGGGTTTGATTGGTTGTAGTGCAATAAGCGCACCTTTTCTTATACAACTATAAAAACAGAGCACACGCATTTTCTTTATTGGTCGAAACGGTCACACCTACTAATCAGATCATATAGCACCATGTGACAAAGAGAGCAAACGGAACCCATCGAGACCGAGAGAGATAGAGCGATACAATGAATTTTAAAGCCATAGCATAGGCATCTCAGAATGTTAACCATTAATATTTTGTGTATCGACGGTAGGTCTTGCAACGTATCCCCCGCGGATATGGGAATCCTACTACTATGTCATCGTGTGCCGTCAGGAACCTAAATGCAGGGGTTTTGGAAGCATCAAAGGTGGAGCGAGCGGTATACCCTTATTGCTCCTGCGCCGTCTCGCTAGCCAACTTGTCATCTGTGCACAGTACTGTGCAGAGCTGGAAAGTGGCGTGCGGAACGGCACCGGGGCAAGAAGGGTACTCTGCTCGCTCCGCCTTTGATGCTTCCGAAACGCGGTGCTATATGATCCCTATTAGCAGATGTAACCGTTTCGGCCGATAAGGAAAATGCGTGTGCTGTTTCTATGATTGTGTAAGAGAAGGTGGGCCTATTCCACTATTAACCAATTTGACCCGCATTCCTTTGGCTAGTCACCTTATCATCTCTGCACGGTACGGCTGTTAAGTTGGCAGGTGGAAAGAAAGACAAATTTTACTTTATACTTTTTTAAATCCTTCTTTAAATTTTTGTAATAAAAATCAATACATATAATAATGTAGAATAGTTAAATGTCAAATACCGGGTACCTACTAGTACAAACTAATTACACCTCACATATTCAGCACGTGTTTTTCTAGTCAAATATTTATAGAAATTATATTGCGTTGTACGTACTCCTTGTATTCGTTTTGGTACTGTCTACTATATTATAAAAAAAATTATATGGTAACATATTAAACAATCAAGTGTTCGTGTTGTTATGGAAAAATAAGAATTTGAAAGTTATTACAACGACAATTAATGTTTTTATGAGTACAGCAAATTGTTACAGTATTAATACATTTCTTTATATTTGAAAGTACTTTATAATCCGAGAAACAATTAAATTTGTTTACATTATATATAATAATTATTATCTGAAATAATTAATTACACAGCAATAACCGTTAATAGTAACTACAATACTAAATAGCTTACGGAAATAAGATATCGGCTTTTTTTATTAATTATATTTTTTCTTCGAGCCCCTATCATTATCAAGGATAGAAGGAGTGTTATTCTTGATAATGTATTTGATATAACACTCATAATCAGTGTTGGTTACTGTCGTAATATTGCAAGTATTACAAGCAGGTCTATAAAAAAAGCATTTTCTTGTGTATTCTTTATTACTCATATTTTTACATTGAGATTTTGTATGCTTAAGTGTCAACAAAATTTTTAAGTGCAAGGTATTAATAGAAATATCATTCAAAAGGTTACTTCTATTCCATATTTCTCACTTACAATAATTAGCACACAATTATACTGCTTAAAATTTGTAAATTCTAAACTCTTTTTTATATTTTACATTTATTTCGTAACAGTTAACACATTTACTGTCATTATTTATTATTTTGCTTATTACCAAATCTAATGATATTCCATTTATTAGCTTTTCGGTAATAAATATGCTCCATTCAATTTTATCCTTTCTAATTTTGTGTAAACATTTATTTTAAAAACTATTGTAAATAATCAGAAGATAAACATATCGGTGACTTACATCAAAAGTATTCTGAATTTCAAATTTTGCTTTGTAATACTATGTAGTTCTTTTCATGTCGTAGAGTCAGTGGTATCGTCTGCAACTAGAGCACAGTGTACTATCAAAACATAATACAAGTCAAAGGGCAGAAGCATGGCTTTTTCATTATATAATACTATCTTCCACATGAACTTTTCCTGGCTGTCGGAGACTCTGGCTCTGCTGAGCAGTTGGGGAAGTTTCTCTGGGATTATTTGTTGTTTTCGGTCACCTACAGCACAGCTTATTGTCCGGCAGAGGGGAATAGCAACTGAGCTGACCAATGCCATCCCCGCGGCGATTTCTGCAACGGAAAGTTTGGAGCGTGCAATGATCCCGCACTTGCCACCAGGGGACCATCTGTGTACCACGCTATTGTCTCCCCAGTTCTCCCAGGCGCTATCAATGTTCTGGTCTGCTTTGCAGTCAGGCCAGGCGGGACCCGTCATCCGTCAGTTTGGGTTGGGACCGGATACTGTCAATGCCGCTACCAGTGGAAACATTGAAGAATTCGTCACTGCTCTTGAGTCTGAAGCTAAGACTAGCCATGAACAAACGCAACAAGGTCAAGAGGAGAAGAAACAAGCTTCACCAACGTCTAGTCCTGATAAAAAAGATGATGACGACGAAGGAATGGCTTTAGATTAAGAACAAACTTTAATATAAGTCTGATTTCATCTGTATTTTCATTTAGAAAATATAATCCAATGTTTTGTGTTATAATCACTCATATGTAATAAATATTTCCTTAAAGAATAATGTACTTTATTACAATTCAAAAATATTACAAGTTTTTTAAATATCCAATATTTCTGAATGTATATAATAGAAAAGTTAACATTTGGTCAATTGAAGTTTGTCTCTTACTCGAATTACTACAATTGTTTAATCCATCCTAACAACTGAAATACGTCATCACATAAGTACATACATGTTAAATGAGAATGCTGATAACTGAGTTATTTTACTGTATTTCTTATCAAATGATATAAATTCCTGCAAAAAAGAAACTCGTGTTATACAAATTAAATCCTTCCTGCACGGTTATTCTTTTTAAGAAATTAATGTTTCTTTGATATCAGTATTTTGTATTATGGATATGTTCATCTAGATTAGCTAATAGATGTTAACATACTTTAAAATATATGTGAGAGATAATATCACGAAATTCACAGCTGCATGCGCTTACCAGCGACTATACCATATTTACTTTTTATTAAGTGAACTATGTTAAAGGGAATGCAGATCATATTACAGTGGTCCTCGGATAACTGTCATACTTTTCATCTCGGATGTCCGCGAGGAATACCTCGGTTCGGCCAAGAACCGGTGTTTGGACTTTCCAAACAATAAGGCCTCTCAGGAAGGGTCTGAGGGCCATCTGTGGCTGAGCAGCATGGGACGACGCCAGGCATCCTGAGCACCGGGAACCTACAGTTGTATATAGTTATTTATTGCTTCCCGATGCCTGGATGTCTAGAAATCTCTAATTTCAGCGCGCGTTCCATGTTAGCTTTGACAAGTACTTCAAACCTTGGTGGTCCTCAGATCCTCCAGAACGCCTTCCATTGCCCTTTCCTGGACACCTCGAGAGGGTGGAGGGTCAAAATGTAAAAACCAATCAGTTTCGAGAATTGACGCATTCTCCACCCTCACGAAATATCCGAGGTCTAGGAAAGGGAAATACCGAAATTATAAAGGTATGCCACCAAGAGAAGTTTGTTAGAATTAAGCGTACTCTTAACTACTCAGCACATAATCACTTGTCACTTGTATTTTATAATAAATTTGTGGAGACAGAGGAATATACAGTCCTTACTAACACCTCACAATTAGTCTCATCAACCGGTGTGCTGTGCAGAGCAGGAAGCGCCTTTGAGGCTTCCAAAACATGGTGCTGTATGATCACTATTAGTAGATGTGACCGTTCCGATCAATAAAGAAAATCCGTATGCTCTATTTTTATGATTGTGTCCGACTAGGTGGCCCTATTTATGCTTTAACCAATCAGACCCGCATTCTTTTCGCATGCCATCTTTCCAGGTCTGCACAGTAGGTGAAACAGCCTCCCAACTCGTTTTCAGTCGGGAATTCAGCATGTGGCCGCAGAAGGCAAGAACGAGTCAGGCGGATGGTGGGAGGATTCTTCCCCTACATAGCTTTGTAACCGAGGGACGCCTAGGATGCTCTCCAGTGCACAGAGGCGGGCATTGAGGGCGCCCGGTTGAAAAGCGGTATAAGAGAAGGAGCCCTTCCATCACTCATTTCTTACCACTCACTTTCGGTCTTGAAAATTCGGCGCACGGCAGCAGTCAGGTGATTGGCTCCTTCTCGTATAGCGCTTTTCAACCGAGACTCCATCAATGCTCACGACTGTACATATTAAATATCGATGTGTTTTTTATTATATTTCTACAATGATATTTTCATTAACTGATTTATTTAAACGTACACATTTTTTTTATCTAGCGAAGGTTTGAAAAGATTCAAATTACCAGAAATTTCTGAACTCTGTCGCTATATGAGCCTTCTTCGTTTTCTATAAGAATTTCGAAATTTTTGTGTATAGTTTGCGTCACTATATTGTTTAAATAAAATTTTTAAGTAATTCGATGGCACAGAATTTTATTATTCGTAGTTTTCAGACAGCATTCTTTTAAAATATTTTATTAAAAAATACTATAATCGTCTGTATATAATGATTAGGATATCTATGATTTTGACACCACACAGTTTGTTGTATGCAAGTGAGTGAAGTATCACCCAATAAATGCAGTAAACATTTTTTTAAAGACCGTTCATATTTGTGTAATAAATTTTTGCACAAGCTCACTGTCATGCCTTTCTTAGCGAAACATTGAAAAGATATAATTTATAAAAATGAAGTATCTGCACCAGTGATGGCCACCGGAGCTGCGGACTTCCTCCACTCTAGATCTATTCCCCCCGTTTCAGTTACCTCCAGTTCGCTCCTTGGTCCATCGTCGTCCCAAATCACACCCTGTATGAGGGGAATGGACCTAGAGTGGGGGAAGGCCGCAGCTCCGATGGCCATTACTGATCTACACCGTCTACTTCAGGCATTGGAATTAACTGCTCGTTATGGCCGATTTTCGGAAGCAACGCCCACTTTTTTTCCGCCGCGCGTCTTGGTCCCCGCGACAGCCCTAGTGCTCGACACGTCTCAGACGCGTACCAGAAGCATTATACCCCATGGGAGATGTGGAAACCTATTTACACGATAGGATACGAGTGTCGCCCTAATGCTCCACGTGCGGTTCATATGGTACGCGCCTGAGACGTGTGGAATACTATGGCCGTCGCGGCGGGAAAAAGTGGGCGTTGCTTCCGAAAATCGGCCTTAGCGAGCAGTTAATTCCAATGCCTGGTCTACTTTATTGACTGATCTCACTCATGTATTGACATAAAAGTGGATTTTGTTATGCTACAGCTATTTTACACGTGTATTACATTTCTCGCGTTTGTTGCTTGGATGAATCTTTGATATTTCTTGAAATCCAAGATTTTAGTTTCCAGAAAATTTTCAATTATATTTGAAAACGCAGACTCTAAAGATCTGGCACTATGAAGGGATCTTTCAGCATTCAACGTTTCTCATAATTCAATTTACTATAAATTAGCATTATATCACTGTCTTGTTACAAACCGGAGGGGCGGCTAACGTAGCCGTGGTTTTGTTGGAACATGGTGTTTGTCAGTATCGGTCCGATCGAGTGCGTTAGCTAGCAGTAGGAACCGTTATGAAATAGACGCAGGGACGAACTGACGTAAGGCAAACAGCAGGAGCCCCAGGAGATTGGTTTTCGTGGACGAATCGAATTATGGTTAACGCCGGAAGCCGTAGGAAATGTTAGTAATAGGCCTCGTAACTTCTTATTAGTAATTCGGTATACTTCAAGCGACAAAAATATACCGTTATGGGTTCTCTGAGCATATAATTGAATAAGGAATTGTGGAATTCATAAAATGTGACTCAGTTTTTAAAATAAACTGTACAGGGTGTCCCACCTTATCTGTTACAATCTCATATTTCCTAACTTCTTTAAGATACCAAAAATGTTTTATATGGAATTTGCATGGCACGAGGGGGCACATCTTTTGCCGAAGACAAATTCTTTTTTACATTATTATTTTAAGAGATATGAAGGTCAAGTTCGTTATTTTAACGGAACTACATATTTTTCTTCAAGTAATATAATAGTGTTTCTCAAGACAAATCCACTGATCATTAATGTATACACCCAATTTTTAGTGGTTTTCGAGATATTGCGCTTACAAATTTACGGATTTTCAACTGAAGAAATTCGGCCGAACAGGAAATACCAGTAGTGGCCTTGTTCGCGCGTTAAGTTCCACGTGTTAAACATTGCCTCTTGAAACAGATACGAAGGGTCTGCACCAGGAACGGCAGACTCAAACTCTGAACAAGAGTTTTCCATTGGAAAGTATCAACGATACCTTTCTCGACACTGCAAATGCTACATCCGTGGTGAAAAACAATTGTCCGGATTTGGGCCTGCCGTTCCTGGTGCAGACCCTTCGTATCTGTTTGAAGAGGCAATGTCTAAGACGTGGTACTTCAGGCGCGGACAAAACTACCACCGGTATTTCCTAGTCGGCCGGATTTCTTCTGTTAAACATAGTAAATTTTTGAGCGCAATATCTCGAAAACCACTAAAAATCGGGTGTATACATTAAAGCGCAGTGAATTCGTCTTGAAAAGCACTATCGAATGATCTGAACAAAAATACGTAGTTTCATTTAAAAAACCGATCTTGACCTTCATATCTCTTAAAATAATAATGTAAAAAAGAATTTGTCTTCGCCAAAAGATGTGCAACCTTGTACCATGCAAATTCCATATAAAAAATTTTCTCTATCTCCAATAAGTTAGGTAATATGAGCTTGTAACAGATAAGCTGGGACACCCTGTATATATGTTAAAATGATAAAAAGATAAAACAGAAAGAGACAACACCGGACGACAAAATAACACCTTGCACTCAAACTCCATGCAATGTTCATCAATACTCTCCACGTAAGCTTCTAATGAGATCTGCCCTCGCATCCTGACCCGGAGGTCCCAAAAACCTTCACACAAACACACACACACATTCCTCACGCATTTCCACACCAGATTCATACAGAGAAGATACATTTACAGAAAGTCACACGATACGTTCGACACTTAATTTCTGAGAACGCACGCACATCTCACACCATGCATCCCATCAGTCTTTTCACACATTTCATTTATACGTCTAAATAGTTGGGCTGTATCGACGGTCCTCGAGACGATACTACAAACTAACAGGTGCTGCACGTCTCGTCGCCCAACCACTAATATGTATAATATACAAAAATGTTCAGCAACACCATAGAATGTATAATGTTAAGAATAAAAGAATGTAAATACATTCTGTAAAGCCAGGACGTTACAAGAGTACAGTGTAAGGTCGCGGTGGCTAATACTTGAAGTTACAAGAGTGAATTTAAAATGAATGTTATTAAGTGAATAAGTTTCACTTCCGACGGAGCAAGAATCTAATCCTTCTCGCTGTTGACGCAAACGAGTAAATGGGAGCTCGAATAATAGTACATATACATATAATTAATAAGGAAATGTTTGAAACAATTGAAAGTATTTTAATACTTGACATTTTATTATAATTATCATAAAAACTTTACATTGTTTATCATTTACAACTACAAGAAGACATCAATTTTATGATTATAATTCAACATTATGTTATAAAATTTGTTAAGTATAACTGAAGTTTTATACATGTATATGGGTGAAAGATGCAACATTTTGGAAACATTTTAAATTCATTCTACTGGTTTTAGTGTAATAAATCTTGACAGAATAAATGCAACTAAGAACGTTCCTGCTACAAAACAGGCAACAAAAACATACCAAGTTTCTTCATCAAAGACATCAGTAAAAGCTGGAACTTGATTATAAAGTGTATCAATAAGTTTCATATTATAATTTTTACTATTTGGAGTATAACTTGCCATTTTGATAACAAATTATTTATGTATGCAAAATATTTCAAATGCTTTCCTTGAAATAGATTAGGGAGAGTAAAGGCAACTTTTATACAATTTAACAAGTACAGTTGCAACCAAATTTACATAATATTAAAAGTATATAGAATTTAAAATAGTTATTAGTATATTTTCTTCTTCTTATTGTATACTCAGTTGGTGATGTTGGTCAAAGCAGAATCTTCAATAAATGTACAATTACTATGTCTCCCTTATGAATTGACAATGTAGGTTTAACTTTCTGTGTATTATCAAAATAAAAAGAAAGAAGTTTAGGCTGATGTTTCAAATAAACGATAAGGTTGATTTCAATACTTTTCTCTAACAGAACTTTATTCGTTATAACTATAGTTGCGTTTCTATTGAATACTTTCTACTATTAGTTAAAAAAAATATGAATACATCAGCAACTTAGTAGGCTGCACAACGAATTTATAAATATACTCTCCTGTGTTTGGCGCCTGGTCTACTTTTAAGTATTATTCTTTTGTGTTTCTTTTTTGTTAATCCTTCTGCTTCTGGTTTAGGTTCATTTGAAGTCAAAGATGTAATGTGCTCGTTGTAAAGTTGCAAAATATTCAAAGATGTCAGATTCGTACTTTTGAATATTACATTGTCACCTGATTCTAAAAGATAAATAATATAACATATGATAATATTATTATTTTTATACTCATTTCATCATGTATTTAATAAATATAGAACACTTTTAGTGGAAATAATAATATAATACTCACGTAATTGCACTTTGACTAAAGGTTCAGACAAATCAGAGACAATTTGTGGTTTCACAATACAACGTGGATTTGTTGCAATAATCTTTGGGGTAGTAATGTGAAAAAAGAAGTCTCTGAAAATATATCATATGTACAATCTTTACAAATTATTTTGCTATTCATTGAACTAAATTATTCATTATTATTATTGAATACATAACAATAACTTGTTTGCCATGTTTTTATCTTCAAACAAAATACCTTTTATTTTTTGTAATACTTCAGATAAAATAGCAAAAATGAAACAACTATTATTTCGAAGTACAAATGGACTATGATTCATTCATATATATATATATATATATATACACATACAAGTATGATAAAACATGTTACTATGAATAATATAATACCAAGTTTAATTTGTTTTCATAGTTGCACTTGTGATAAAAATGATAACATTAAGAAAAGATACAAATAAAGATTGCTTTAATAAACAATTTTCATTAATTTACATAAAATTCTCAACTGAATTAGTATTTTATAATTATCATAACTTTTATTGAAACATTTCTATAGCATTTTCATTATAATTAAGAATTTATTTTTACACACAGGCTGGACGGGTGTAGTATAAATGAGACATTGACATAATTGCCCTTGTAACCTTTAAATACTTACAAGTAAAACACAAGTATGATAAATAATTTGATGTATTTTATAATACTTCCAAAAAAGCAGACAATACAAAAAGCTTTAATAATGTCGATATACTTTCCGTCGAGTAATGTATACAATCGTATGCAATATGTATACCTTCTCACAAACTGTATTAGACGTTGAACTAAAATCTTCAAATATTTACTTATTTTCGACACTACACTTTTATTATATTACTATATCGTAACCCATTAGAAAGCTTTCTAAAAAAATACGAACATGTATGTCGTCTGCTAGCTACTAGAAATTTCACGTTGCGCATGCGGATGGTATCGACACTGCTGGATAGTCACAAAATTTTACGGTAAACGAAGTCAACCATTATTTATTGAAAAAGGCGTGCAACGTTAGAAATAACGTTATTACTGAACGGATTGTGACTTAAACCACAATAAACTATAAAAACCTTTGTAGAAAACGTAATGTTTCATTTTACTTTTAAAGTACATTAAGACATACATAAAAAATATGCAATTAAAAGTACTTCGTGTATCGTTAAATTTAAACGACAAAGGAAAATGATTGATGAGATGCATAAACATTTATTAAATCACTGTAATAGCTGCAGAAGAATATATTTCGAATGACTAACCTCACTTCTGTAGCAGCATTATGAAAGGGATCAAATTTCACTTGAATTGATTTTACAGGTTTCAAAGATAATTGTCTTAATTGTTTTGCAATTGCACTTATTACTCCATTGGAACGTGTACGAGTTCCATGAAAAGGAATCGACATTTTGAAAATCCAGTACGCAATCGCATGCAGTTCGTAAAGTAAACACTTACAGTTCTAGGGGAAATCATTTTGATTATAGTGTCACCAACATAAACAAAAATTACCATTCGATTATAACTGACTATTGACACGTGAAATTCAGATATCAAAATAAGTTTAAATGTAAAGAAAAACATTCCATACTAATATTGACCGCTATTTTATAGGACGTTAAATCAAACAACTATTTTACAAAATAAATTACTTGTATTTGAACAATTTTTGTAATTCCTTGTAAAGTAGGAGAGTGTTATATTAGAATATACAAATTGTTAGTTAAATAGTATTACTCTATAAGATTGAATCTGTTTGTCAATTCATTATTACTGCTAATTCCGTCAAGATTAAAATATTCAAACGTTGTTTAAAAAGAAACGATGGTATTAAGAATTATTTATTGTTACTTTATTGTGCACTAATCGAGTTAAGGCCAAGCAAATGAATCTAACCAGAACGTTGTAAAAAGCGGCGTGTGTCAGCACAAAAGTTTACATACAGTCAAATTTCTAATAAATTGTTTACTTATTAGTAGTTAGTAAATTTGTTGTTACGTATAAAAATGTACGTTATGCATTACTGGTCAAACGCTTTTCACAGCATTAATTTGTATGGAATTGACTTCGAACCTTTTGGAAGTGATTTTCCATATGTCAGATATTATGAAAAATAAAAAGAAATCGATTTTTTAGCCGAGAATAGGAAACACTCCTATAAGGTTGCGTTTTAGGAGTGTTTACAAAGTTGATAAATCAAAAACATACTTGTGACCTTGCTAATCGACTAATATCTTTTAGTACTGAAAACATTGAAGTAGAAAACGACTAACTGAATACGCAAGTTACCATCCTTCGAAGTTTATAAAGGTTTGAAACGCGCGCGCTTAACTACCCTTTTCTGACGTGTGTGTGACGATGTCTATGCCACAGACGAAGTATGGAATAGACTCTTCATCGAATGCATTTTTGTGTCACACGGATTTAAGGCGCTAAGACCCTCTTACCATTTTCGTGTCGCACCCTACTTTGTCGATTTGGATTGATTTTACACGACAGCGCTATTAGTGCTAGGAACTAAAATCAGAAATCGTAGACATTTTTTATTTTGATAAATGATTCTTCCTTGAATTTTCAAATTCCTTTAATTCCCGTACGCGTGTTACGCGAATGTGACATAGATGATAGAAATTTTTATGTGCGAAAGCTTGTTACGTATATACAAATACATGTTCAATAAACTTCATTTTATACTATAATTAATTAAAAATTAATGCATACAGGATGAACCGCCCGACTTGTCCACTTTAAATTATTCTATTGTTACTGAACCGACTATACGTACAGGGTGCCCCAGCTTATCTGTTACAAGCTCTTATTTCCTAACTTATTGAAGATAGAGGAAATGTTTTATATGGAATTTGCATGGTACGAGGGGGCACATCCTATGGCGAATACAAATTTTCGTTTACATTATTATTTTAAGACATATGAAGCTCAAGTTCGTTTTTTTAAATGGAACTATGTATTTTTGTTGAGATTATTTGATAGTATTTTTCAAGACGAATTCACTGACCTTTAATGTATACACCCGATTTCAAGTGGTTTTCGAGATATTGCGCTTACAAATTTACTGATTTTCAACGGAATAAATCCGGCCGAATAGAAAATACCTGTAGTAGTTTTGTCCGCGCCTGAAGTGCCACGTGTTACACATTTTCACTTGAAACAAATACGAAGGGTCTGCACCAGGAACGGCAGGCCCAAATCTGGACAATTCTCTTCCGCCACAGATGTAGCATTTGCAGTGCTGAGAAAAGTATCGTTGATACTTTACAATGGAAAAGTATTGTCCAGAGTTTGGGTTTGCCGTTCCTGGTGCAGACCCTTCGTATCTGTTTCAAGAGGCAATGTCTAACACGTGGAACTTAAAGCATGAACCAGATCACTACTGGCATTTCCTATTCGGCCGGGTTTCTTCTGTTGAAAATCGGTAAATTTGTAAGAGCAATATTTTGAAAACAACTAAAAATCGGGTGTATACATTAAAGGTCAGTGAATTCGTCTTAAAAAGCACTATTGAATGATCTGAACAAAAATACACAGTTTCATTTAAAAAAACGAACTTGACCATCATATCTCTTAAAATAATAATGTAAAAAAAAGTGTGTCTTTGTTAAAAAATGTGCCCTCTTGTACCATGCAATTTTCATATAACCAATTTTTTTACATCTCCAATACGTTAGGACAGGCTTTGGAATTAACTGCTCACGACGGCCGATTTTCGGAAGCAACGCCCACTTTTTCCCGCCGCGCGTCTTGGCCCCCGCGACGGCCGTAGTGCTCGACACGTCTCAGGCGCGTACCAGAAGCATTATACCCCATGGGTGATGTGGAAACCTATTTACACGATAGGATACGAGTGTCGCCCTAATGCGCCACGTGCGGTTCATATGGTACGGGCCTGAGACGAGTCGAGCACTAGGGCCGTCGCGGGGGCCAAGACGCGCGGCGGGAAAAAGTGGGCGTTGCTTCCGAAAATCGGCCGTCGTGAGCAGTTAATTCCAAAACCTGCGTTAGGAAATAATGGACTGTCCACGTTTACGGCGGACATCCCGTATGTTGGAGCAGCCACCGCGTTTTCAAACGTCGGCAGTCTTCCGTTGTTGAAGTATATGAGGTCGGCGGTGTTAACCGTATCCTCTATGCCCGTCATGGCCATCCAGAGCGCAGTCCCACTACGCGGCCATCCTTTTCATACAGCCTGTGACCTGGGACGACGATGGACTGAGAGGGAACTGCAGGGAACTGCAGGAAACTGAAACGAAGGGAACGGAGCTAGAATGGGGGAAGGCCGGAGTAGGGCTGCGCTCCGGATGGCCATAACGGCCCTATGCATTTGCCGCGTGCATCCTCCCTCTCGCTTTCCCATATTTGCGAGTGGGCATTGAGATCCCCAGCGACGAGGATTTCGTCTCGGATTTCTGTTCGAGGAGAAGTAGCAGCTCACAATGATCAGATCATCTATCTTCGCGATCATGAGCCGCGCATCCACTCCTAGTGTCGTCGCTCTGGCCTTTTTGTCCAGGTTCAGGATGGCCGCTTTCCCATCTGTACTCTGCAGCCATCTCCCGTTGCCAATACACTTGCCTGGTTCGCTCAGGATCGCAACCCCGGTGCCTCAGGCCGACATCGTGTGTCGGAGAAGATCCTGGGCCGCCTTCGAATTGTTTAGGTTGACTTGCAGGATCTTCCTTCCCTTCACCTTCCTAGCCTTATGGTTGGGTGTCATTGTCCGGGGCATTGTATCCGTCAGCTCGGTCCGCGGATTTCTGTGTTTCCGCGCCCCTCACTTCCTTCTCTATGAAAGCACTCTTCTCTTTCCCTTCTTTCTCCGTGTCCTTCTTTTTGTCGGTGTCTTCTACATCCTTTCTGCTCTGCTCCTTTCCCGGTCTAGCATACATTTGTTTCCAGTGAGAATTCTTTCGCAAAGTGGCCTGTTTTTCCGCACTTGTAGCATGAACTCTCGGTGAATTCGTACTCCCCTATCCGGCAAACTGTCCATTCGACGTTTAGCCTTCCGGTTGCGAGACATTTCTCCAATCCCGCCTTGCTGACTTCCGCGCAGGCTGTCTGGGTTTCCCCGTATCCTTCCCTCATGTATACTATCCTTATCCTCTCTTCTCCGGTAGCGTTCTGTATGTTCCAGATCATCTCCTCTTCCTTGGTAGCTCCGTCCAGGTTCTGGATGTGGAGTCTCCCTCCTGCCATCCAATCTGACCACTTCCATTCCTGCCAGCCTTATCTTCCTGGCCAGGGTATCCACGCCATCTTGTCCTCTTACTAGGGTGAATACGTCCTCTGTCATTCGTGTTTGTCTAACACTTTTTACCTCTATGTTCTCGAGTCGCACCTTTTCTTTCATTTCCATGAGGGTGGTTTTACCCTTAAGGCGTACGTCCTTCTTCTGAAGTCCCCTGTTGGGTCCTCTTCTTCTTCTGAGACCTCGGCCTCATTTCTTCTTTTTGTCGGGGGGGGGGGGGGGGGGGGGGGGCTTGTAGTGGGCGAGGTCACCGCCATCTGCCTCTTCTCCGTATTCTCCCCCGATTCTCTCCTCCTTTTCTTGGAGGCCAATGCCGTTACCTTCTCCTATTCCCTGCCTGATTCAGGATCCATGAGGCTGCCCTCCGCTGGCCCATTAAACCACCTATCGACCAGCTCGACCCCCTTCTTTTCCAGGGCCCTCATTTCGCTGGCGATCTGCCGGTTGAAACGTCTCTCACCCGGTATCAACCGGATCACGGCTCCTATTTTCCTGAACCACTCCATTACTCTTGTTTCCACTTCTTCAATCCTTCCCTTCTTCCAGGCTTGCATGATAGCCCTGAAGATACCCTCTTTTTCCGCATCGGCTTCTACCTTGACCTCCCTCTTTAGGTTTCCTCTCGCCGCGTACTTTTCGCCGATACTTCTGGTTATCTTCAGAAGCCTCCTTTCTCCATCTCTTTCAATCTCCCCTTTTCCTGGCTTCCTCTATCACATCGGTTTCGTTGACTTCCTTTCTTTTCCTTGGTTCCTCTTCCACCAAGCGCTGTTCTTCCTCTTAGCGCGGTTTATCACTGCGCATCACGTTCTTATCACTTTTTCCACTCTTTTCACTTCTTTCACTTCCAATCCTCCTCGTGCACTTTATTCATTTTTCTACACTGACACCCACTACCTCACTCCCACACCTTCACTCACCACCTCCACACCGTCATCAGAAAAGTTATTGCAGAATAAATAATCCATAATGTTCCCACGAGTACGTCGGTCCTAAAGGTCTGCCCTGGCAGAGCCGTGTTACCCGGATAAGGCGTAGCGTCCAACGGGGTTCCGCCATTTGCACCGAGGGGACCGTTCACGACCGCAACCAGGTTTTGCATCGCAGCGGCCAGGCCTCTTCGACACGGTACTGTAGGAAATCGTGAAAAATAGGGACCGCGGTACCGGGACTCGAACCCAGTTCCTCTGTGTTGGTAGCCAGAAAGCTTATCCACTACGCCACCGTCAGTCCGCTGACATCCTTATTTTCACGATTCCCTCTTATGTTGGGTCTGGAGGCCCGCGAAAACTTGAGGGAAAGCTTTTACTGTTGAGTAAAAACACTTCTAACCTTGATTAAGAACATACAGTGAGTAACGAAAATATTCAGACATTAGGTGTTGCGGCGATCAAACGCCGCTGAGACACGCGGCAATATGCGACGATTGCGTGCCGTGATGGTGGGAAGACATCTTTGTCTCACCGCGTGCACGGCAACGCGAAACGGCCTAGCAACTTGCACCCGCGGTCGCAACTCCGCGGGTTTTGAAAATGTTGAGCGCCAATCCTGATCGCAGGATATATGCCTGGACACTCCCATAGTACTCGCGTTTGTAAGACGTTCGTACTATCTCTAACACAACTTAATGTGTTAGAGCCGCTTTGAAACGAGTCACGTAGGCAAAGGAGTTGTGGTTAGAATATAAAAAAAACTGATTTATTGGGAAAAGGTGAGTGACTAGTTGTATAATGCTATTGGAATGTTGCTGTTAGGTGGTTCGGACGTAACTGCCCTTCGTCGGTGTGTACAAATTAGTCGTCACCTTCGTAGGTGGCGAAAAGTCTAAAAATTCAAATGCACATGCTATTTGATTGGCTGGTGGCATGCGCCGATATTCGAAGAGGAGGGTGGACATGGCCCTAGGAAGGGGGCGTCGCGACGCTGCTACCTGCTGACTCTTGGCTGAGTCCTCCTGGACGATGAGTCGGTCTCCTTTGTTCATCGCAGGACTGTCCAGGCTGTTGTTGGAGGGCCAGTTCGTAAATATCCTCGAATATTAGCAGCATGTCCATCAGATGTGTCGCGCAGGGTTGTAAATGGTAATGATAATTTTCGGTTTAGGGTACCAGCAATTGACGTAGCTTTAGCGGGCGTCAACAGAAAATGATCGCACGTAACGATTTTGTCGTCCGTTGGGTTACGTGCTCACCCGCGTGGTTAGTAACATTTTGCGCCTTTGCGCCGAACGCACCGTTTTAAGTTCTGTGCTTTGCTATATTGCCCTTACGAAGACGAGCCCAGCTCGCCTTAATCTTGTAGTATTCACGTGTGTAAAGTTAATTATATGTGACTCTGTATTTAACTGTTTTTGTCAGATTTCGTGTTTTAATAAAGTCTCGTGGATTTGTGGATCTGTGTCGTGTTGTTTTTTGAGGCCCGTCGCCACCTACACACTGCCGGCAATTCTTCGCTCTCGCTAGAGACGAAACACTAGGGTATACTTGGATGTATCTTCTTATGTCTTAATTATTTATACATAAACTAAGTTCGTTCTTTTTCTTCTAATAAGTCATTTATCATAGTTATGAAATATATGGAGTTTCTTTAGCTAATTTATAAACACTACATTGTAGTTAACATTAACTGAATCGGTACACTTGCATTGGTATTTAAGTTGATGCTAATTTTTGTAGCAAACTGAAGGGAAAAAACTAATAAAAGTAAGTGCTATATGAATTAGTAACAGAAATATGTTTATTCAGACCTCATAATACTTCATTCATTTTACAGATTCACCTGACACTCAGTCCTCGATGGAACCATTGTACCAGAGCCTTCGCAGACAAAATCAGGTGTATTATCTCAAATTTTTTATGTATTTTTAATAATTATATTTTTATATGCAAGTACTTCTATAAACACTATAAAATAATAGTAAATATGATTTACTGCAAGAAAAGACATTTCACCAAATCGGGACTCGATCTTCAATTCTTCGAGTATTTAATAATATTTTCAAATCTTTCAAGTATTTTATAAACTATTAAGTGTTTACACCTACGGCAAAATACGTGTCTAAAATTTTTTGGTTCCGGACCTACCTGCAAAATTTCATAAAAATCGATGCGTATCATTTCGTAAGTTCCCCTTTTCAGGGACCGTCCTGTATATCGTGCGTAATCCAAACCCACACAATTTGCGATCAGATGTAAGGAAGTTTCTTCCTCTACACTGCATTTATCACAGATCGCACTGTTGGTAAGACCAGTCTGTGTAGATGCTCCTTCGTTGACTAATGACCCATTATGAGACCTATCAGCCTGCGAAGATTATTTCTGTCTAGGTTAATTATTGTGTTACCTAGCCGTTCTATTGGGACCTTCAGACAGGCTTTCGTGTGTAACATCCCTAGGGCACTACGCCAGAGATCAGCGAGACCCTTCTGGAGCCAGGCCTTCGTCTCCTCTTTAATAACGCCTGTGCTCATGCCAAGGGTTAGTGAAAGGTTCTGCTGGCAGCCTTTAGCTCCCTCCCGAGCCAGTTCGTTCACTTTTTCATTACCAGAGACTCATATGAGACTGACCATATTATTTAATGCCAGTAAGAAAAGCGACGCCGCGAAAGGACAAACGTCCCAGGCTTGGTGCCCCGAAGAAGACGAAGAGATGGCGTGACCAACCGGTCGCACAGCCAGCGTCGATCGGTGAGGGGGCTGTCAGATGAAGGCGGCCCACGCCCCACACAATGTGAGAACCAGAAGAGGACCACTGGGAAGAGCAGCGATCCCTGAACCTCCCCGAACACTTGGGCGGACGTAGGGGGTCAGGCGAAAGGAGGCCTGTAACAAGGGAGTCTCCCTCTGAAAGGAGTATCCTCAGGGCCATATTCCATATGGTCAATGCACAAAGGGAGAGTCATTTAATCTTTCACCTATCATTTCATTCTCATCTTTCATTATCCCAGGCGCAAGGCAGAGGTTTTAATTAGAGTTCCCCATTTCACGTGTATCTAAATCCGTCATGGCCATCCGGAGCGCAACTCTGCTCCGGCCTTTCCCCACTCTAGGTCCGTTCCCTGCATTTCAGTTTCTTCCAGTTCCCCCTCGGACCATCGTCGTCACAGATCACAGCCTGAATGAGGAGAAGGAACGCGGGGTGGGGGTAGGCCGGAGTGTAGCTGCGCTCCGGATGGCCATGACGGATCTAAATACACGTGTACACGTGTAATTAATATATCCGCGTTTCTGTCCGTGTAGTTTTTAATACACGGATACATGGGTACACGTGTATTGACATATTCATACACTGCTGGCCAAAAGCCCCCCTATCTCAGAAATGCGAAATGATATTACAACAAAACTTCGTATACAAGTTGGTGATGTACAAAGAATGCTGAACTCAGCAGGATTGCCCTCAATGCACAGGCATATGAGCACCCCCGGTACCGTGTCTAGCCACGCACAGCTTGGAGTACAGCGGTTACACGGTAGGGGAGGGAGTTTATCAGGTGCTGGTTGGTAACTTGGGGGATTACCATCCACGCTGCATTGACCCATCGCCAGAGCTCATGTTCCATGCATATTCGATCGGGTTAAGATCTGGCGAACGAGCCGGCCACGGAAGCACTGGAATATGCTCCCGGGTAAGGACGGCTTGTACCGTCCGTGCAGCATGTGGACGAGCGTTGTCCTGCTGAAATGTGGTACCTGGGAATCGTCGAATCAGAGGTACCACTTCGGGCTGCAGAATCTCGTTGATGTACCGAGCGCTCGTCAGCGTGCCCCGAACATGCAGAAGAGAGGACCGTCCTTCGTACACAATAGCACCCCAAACCATTACGTTTATCTGAGGGTGCGAGTGGCGGGGTTGAATACACGCTTCCTGTAAACGTTCTCCCTGTTTCCGACGAACCAAGATCCGTACGTCCCCAGCCTCCAGGAAGAATCGTGACTCGTCAAAGAAGGTGCGTGGCACCAGTCGCGCCGTTCGCGACGGTGTCTGGGGGGGAGAGGTAGTCGCTGAAGAGTACACCGCGCTATCAGCCCTGCCGTTTGTAAACGGCGACGTACGGTCCGCATGGACACTCTCCTAGTTACCGCCGGTATCATTCCTGTGCGAAAGCTGCAGCAGAAGATACACGACTCGAAGTCGAAGCGCGGATCAACTGTCTGTCCTCTCGCTCATATGTCCCACAAGGGCGACCAGAGCGTGGCTGCGAAGAGGTACGACCCTCTTAACGCGTCATACGACGGGTGATTTAATTCCATGACGAGCCAGCCTCCCGTAAACCCACGATGTAGCCCCTTTCAAACTCCGTCAACTGACAGTACGGCACTCTTTGACGACGTCCTGACGTCGCGCACACGATACACTAACAATATGTAGAGTTGAACACGCGAGCGAACCGTTTTAATAATTATACAGACTACTAAATGTCACATTCTTCCTTCGCGCTAGACACGACGCAATTACAAATGCGTAGTCACCCATGACGCAGATATAACTTATCTTATATACATAACTTATTGACCCTCACTTATATACGCAATGTCACAGGGTTATTGTAATTGGTTTCTGTTTTAAAGGGGCGAGGGGAAACTTTTGGCCAGCAGTCTATTAGGCAAGGCGAGATGAAAGCGGAAAAAGTAAGGTTAGGTTATAAGGTAAGGTTATGAAATAGCATAGTATAAGTCAGTGCTGCATAACCGCTTGCTCACAAGCACCGGCGGTTCGAACGCCTCCTCCCGAGGTACCCCCACTATGCGACTCGAGCGATAGGCTTTTGTTTATCTTACAGTCGCGGCCACGATATTCTGAGATCGTAAAATCAGTCAGTCGTCAAAGTACATGAAATCCGATCGCTGAAACAACAGTTTCGGCGATAAATGTAGGGATAAGGACCTAAAACTCCGGCCAGTGCCGTACAAAGAAATGTTAGTAGGGTGTCAATGTACTTTAGCTTCGCAGTTAAAATGAATTTTATGGAATATCAACGGTTATTTGCATATAGGAAAAAATTCTAAATAATCCAAATAATAATTAAGATTTGTTGATTTACGAATACCATTGATCCTGAGGCATCGCTCTTTTATTGTACGGTGCCCGAAAACAGAACGCAGTACACAGCCATGAGTGCCGCGACATCAATCGGCACCGCTTCTTGATGCTTTAATTTACGACCTCAGAATATCGTGGCCGCTACTATACGTGATCTGCGTACGTATTGTAACAATCATTTAAAGACCATCATCGAAGGCGATGGAAGACAGATCAAGTTTTCCATCAAGAATTCCTAAATTTTATACAGGCGACACGTAATACCTTCTTTCGTTCCTTCCTTAATTATTTCTTCCTTTTTAATTTGTTTTTAAATACCGCTATTCTGCACCATTGATACAGGATTTTTTCGGATTATTCATTATTTAGTCTTTTCTTTCGACTTTTTACATTTACGAAATTCCCTATCAATGACGGAGATAGCGAAAGCTCAAAGAAATAATCAGTTTTATCCCGAATGTGAAGCCGATTATTTCTTTTTGATGAATGTTGATGCCCAGCCTTAATGCCTTATTTGTGACAAAATTCTGATGAGTGTTCGGTCATTTAATTTTGAACGGCATTATAATTTGTTTCACAAAAACAAATATCATGAATTTTCTAAAGAAGATAGATCGCGAATAGTTATAGATTTAAAATCGAAATAGCAGATAGAGTCACCGGTTATCAATGAAGTTACTACTATTCAAAAACAGAGTCTTGCAGCTTCGTACGCTATTTCCTTAGAAATTGCACGGTCAAAAAAATGTTTTACTGACGGTGAATTAATTAAGCGCTGTGCCATTGAAATGGCACGTGCATTTAACAACGAGGCTGCGGTAAAAAGCTTCAAGAATGTTTCCCATTCGCATACAACAATAACTTCTAGAGTAAAGGCAATCGATTCACAAATACAAGGCAATTTGAAAACATTACTGAGCAATTGTCGCTTTCATTCTCTGTGCTTTGACGAAAGTACAGACGTGTCAGATGTTATTCAGTTATTAATGTTTGTTCGAATTATTCAAGGGTAGTAGAGAAAGTACAGCTAAGGTACATAAAATGGACGCTCGGATTGGACATGCAAACACCAAGCCATAGTGCTGGAAGAAACAAAAAGAGCGCAGATGAGAGTAAGAGCAAGACAGAGAGCTCTGAAGTTCGAGGAAAGTATAAGAGAGGAAGTAGGAAGGGAAATTGTTAAAGAATGCTTAAAGGAAAAGGAGAGAGGAAAAAAAACAAAAGTACGGAATGGAAAAGTACGAAAATAGAATGAGCCAAGCAGGAATCAACCTATTAAGAAGGGAAGGAAAAGAGATAGTAGAAAGACTGAGAAGAAGAGACATCGAAGTACAACAACAAATGCAATACAGGAAAATAGAACAGTCCAGGTATAATGAAAGGTACAAACATATTCAAACAATTGGAATACCAGAATACTTAAGTAAAGAAAGAAGAGGTGAGAGCCAAACATGAATAGCGCAGGTGAGATGTGGAAACTCTGAAATGTGGAACAGGTATTGGGAGAAAGAAGAAGGAAGAGAATGCAACTTATGGGGAGATAGATTCGGAATACTGAAGCGTCTAATAAGGGATTGCAGACAAAGAAACAGAGGAGTTACGATTGTGGAGATAGTGAGCGGAAGAAAATATGAGAAGACAGAAGAATGGCTTAGAAAGTTGAAAAAGAAAAGGAAATAAGAAAGGAAGGAAAGTGCAATTAGTCCATAAAGAGTAGAATAGTAGGCAATAGTAAAATTAGGTAGAGCAGTAGGGAATATAAATTACGGGAATGAAGAATAAAGGAGTGAAAGGAAAGAGTGAATGTGACGGATGAGTGGATAAGGTAGCTTTATAAATATAGGATAAGTGTAAACCAAGTCCAAATTTCTTGGCTGTGAGGCTGAAATAAAGAATGTACATGAATTCAAAATTCTAAAGAATTACTATAAATATGTAACTTGTGTTTAAAAGTCAACTCAAAAAAAAATAATTACCCTATATAAAATTTGTCAGTATATGGAAAATAAATGTATTGTCAAAACTGTAAGATCAATTCATGATTTCAATACACAAGAGAGGGGATGTGGAGTAGGTAAATAACTGTAAAAGTAATAAGAGAGGGGATATGGAGTAGGTAAATAACTGTAAAAGTAATACGTCTTTAAGAATACTCTAGAAGAATAAAGGTGTAGTAAAATATTTATATAGGATATGTTGCTGCAGGTAGTACAATTGGGCAGAATTTGGGTACAAATTTCAACAATTTGTATTTTACGTTTTAGATTTTTTTTTTTCAATGCAGAATCAACCTCCTATGTGGCTGTACCACTTGTCTTGCGTGTCTTGTACTTTGCAATATATGGTGGAAAAGGAAGTCATAAAGAAATAAGGAAAGGTATATACCTTTTCTGTGCATCTTAAGGTAGCTTTTGAGAAGGTTGATATAAAGAAATCATGGGAAGCTATGAAGAAAGGAATAATAAGGAAAGATGTAATGGAAAGGAGAAAGGAAAAGTTGTGAAGAGACAAAACGTGTGCCAACAACTGAAAATGTGGCAACGAAGGAATTTTAGATTGAGGAAGGAGTCTGATAGGGTTACATATTCAGTCTATCAATCTTCATATTTCTGGTAGATTTGTAGGAAGAATTATGAAAAACACAGTTTGGCAGAATAAACGTAACAAACAGAAAATTCTGGTCATTGTTATATCCAAATGAAATTGTAGTATTAGAGAATGGTGAATTAGAAATTATAGAATTTATTAAGATACTAAAGAAACATTTAGACGAGCTGAGATTAATATTAAATGCAGAAAAATTCAAGTAGTTAATCTTTGGAAAAAGTAGATGAGGAAAAAAGAACGTAACATGGAGTAGGAGGAATTAGGAAGTTGAAACTGTTAAAGAATATGTATATTTGGAACTTATAGTGCAAAGAAATGGAGACTTAATGGAGCATACATGCACAAGTCTGAAAAAAATATAGCTATACAATGAGTATGAGGATTCGGAGAACAAATCTTTAAAGAAAAGTGTAAAAGGTGAATATTCATATTTGATTATCAGGTATTCTATTATACAGTGCAGGGGTTTGAGGACAGACAGAGGAAAAGGAAGTGGAGGCTGTGCATGTAAAATATGTAAAACAGTGCCTAGGTTTAAATAAATATATAACCTTTTTATACAGTTTTGCAGGAAAAAAATAAGGGTAGGAGCCAGAATAAACGCAATGAAGTATGAAAAGATGAATAAAAAGAATGAAAAAGGTAATCTAGTACTATACAAAAAGTGTTAGGAGAATACAGAAAAGAAAATCTGTGTGCTATATAAAAAATTTAGGTATATTAAAACACTCTGTAGAAGATAAAATAGTTAGATGGTTAAGAAATATAAAAGAGAGGATGAAAACAAAAGAAAAGAAGAACAAAGAATCACATAATTAGTAGATTAGGATAATTTAGTATATTCAATATTCTAGAGTTCTCTGCGAAGTAGATACTACCTGTGAGTATGTAGGAAAATGAGTGCAATATTTTTGTAAGAACCCAGCTATAGAATTACCAAGCCTACTCCTTGATCATTGTGGCTAGAATTAATTAGTGAATGAAATCAAATAATAACTAAGTTCATTCAGAATCTTTGGAAAAAATAACTCTAGCATAAAATATTAAAAGAAAGTAAGGTAAAACAAAGGGAAACGATGTTGAAGTTATAAAAATAAATAAAACAACAACAAATAAATCAATTTCATATAAAGGTTGTTATTATCAGAACAAGATATTTTTAAGTGTTATTGGTTTTAATTAGATAATATCACTTAATATGAACCAGAAATGTATTTTAGGCAGCAATAGTAAAATAACTAGTAAAATTAATAGAGTAGTATATAATAAATTATATTAATATATAATAGAATTAATAAGAAATTTGCAAATGTGTATATCAGTAAATACATTCATTTTATTTGATAAAATTGTGTGTACAAATTTTTCATCCCTATTAACAGGGGCATAACTTTGCAACATACTTAAAGGTATTCCTCAAGGATTGTGTACTTATTTTGAACTAGCTACAGGGTAGCCTATTATTAATAATATACACTTACAGTTACTTAACAGTAATATATTGCCGCTTCAATACTCCAAAGTACCACCTATTTTCAAATCTGCTTTCAAGTTACAACACAGAGCACTTATTATATAGGATATTCAAACAAGTTGGGGTCAAACTTCAGGGGTATGTAGTATTGATTAAAACAAACCAAAAAGTCTTCATGAACATGGGTCCAAATATCATTAGTTTTGGAGTTACAATATGTTTTCAACTCAGCCTGTAACTGAATAACAGACTCTTTTGTGTTTCTATTTAAATTCTATTGAATAAGTCGTTAGGTGAAGCAAAGTAAATGCAATACTAGCAACAGTAAGATAAATGTACTTTGTCATTTTAGTATTACAGCATTTGTATGTGTGCATAGTTATTCTTCAATTTATGTCTGTATTATTTAATAAGCATTTAATAATTATGGTTCATTCTTCCACAAATTCTGAAATAGCGGATATATATTTCATATACCGTAAAGCAAGTGACAATGCTAAACAAGCAGCATGGCTGTATCAAGATTTTCCAAACCACAGACACCCTACCAAAAGAATGTTCTTTACTAAATAGCATGTTTACAGAACACTGGAACACTGAAGGATAATTTTCGAGACTATGGAAGACTGAGATCAGTTCATACTTCTAACTTAGAAGAAAGAATTTTGCAAAGAATTAATGAGAACCCTAGCACAAGCTCTCAAAGAATAGCATTCCAAGAACAAATTGCTAGCCACAATACTGTGTGGGAAATTATGCAAGTCCAACATATGCTGTGGACAGAGGTAATATTTGATTTTATAACTAATGGAAACATCTTGTAACTCCGAAACTAATGATATTTAGACCCATGTTCATTAAAACTTTTTTGTTTGTTTTGATGAATACTATATACCCTTGAAGTCTGATCCCAACTTTTTTGAACATCCTGTATATTACTTTGAGTTAGCACTAAACATTATTAATCCTAACAACTTTTAAATTTAAAATCAATTTGTCTAAGGAAAAAGTAACAGACACCAGAAAAAATAAATTTTATCAATATCTGTCTTACGAGTCTAATTTTATTTGTGTTCTCATATCAACTTGAACATATAGCATATCATTCCTGATGTTATAAATACTTATGTATAATAACAATGTACATTTCCTTAAGAAATAAAGTACTTTATCACAATCCAAGGTTTTTGAAAGTACTGCTTGTAATACATTCATAATAAATGTTACAACATAGTTAACCATGAAGTAAATGGGCATAAAGTATTGAGAACTGATTAAATTCCATAACTTCAAATAATTTTTTTAAAGGCGAATATATTTATTTATGTTATAGTTTTCAGTTTCTATGTCATTTTTCTTTAAATGTGCAAATAATGATTCCTTCTAGCAAAACAAATGTATAAACTATATTGGCTTACCAGTTTACTCAACATTTTATTTCTGAGTTTGTTCTTTTAGTAGAATACATTTTAAATATTTCTCAATGAAACATATACAAATTTAAATTATAACCCATATAATATTTTTTAAATTTGTTACATTACATCATAATATTTACAATTAGTTCACCATTACCTAACAATTCAAATTTGGCATTTGCTAAATAGGATTATCTGATTTCACACCACCAAGAAATTCATCAGAGAAATGTATCATCTAATTTAAACATTTGTTCGTACTTAATTAATCTTGCCACTAGGTTCCAAAGTTGAGTTATCAAACAATACTAGTAAGAATATGGTATATTGAATGAATATGTAAACAATCGTAATGAACTTTATATTGTAAACAACATAATATAAATATATTTTTCAATTACTAGATTTTTTTAATTTAATAGTATGAACTTCGATTTTTTGACGGCGGGAATGTTGTATAACTCCGTCGACCAATAGGAATACATCAGTTACGACGCACAAGTACGTTATTGGATAACGCTGATAATCGATATAGAACGTTCGCATGAATATTTTATAGCGTTACGGAATTATAGAAACTTGTGCACAAAAGGAATTTTTTATATGATATAAATTGAAATATTATATAGATATTTTTATCAATCATTTAATTCGATTCTTCTATAATAATGTTTGGTGTTGAAGAAGGTGTGTTTTACACTATATGAGTTAATGAAGAATGTATACGCAAAATGTGATAGACGTTGCATGGTTAATATACAAAGGTATCTCATTGGCTTCTTGGTTATGACATCATTCAGGATCGACTCAAAGTACAGAACTATAAATGCAAAAAAGTTTTGTTTTTTAACTAACTGTATTGGGACTGTAAATAACAAAGCAACAAATCTTATTAAAAAACGTTGTTTCATATTAAAGATACATCAGTTAGGAAAAATGTGTTTTATTGACTTTACCATTATATGAAATATTCTTATAATTTCAACAGAAATTTACAACAAAGTTTGAAAGTACCATAATATGTACATAAATAATGCACATAGTCCTTAAGGAATTAAATGTGTGAAGGTTCCGTTTTATTTATTATTTATGTCTTTCAGATATAGGACGAATATGTTGTTACGTTTCTAATATTGTATATTAAAACAACAGAAACAAATCTCTTACAATATGTACAGATACATACACTTAAAAACTATGGTCTAGCAATTAAACAGATTCAGGTATTAGATGTAACATATATATCATTGTTTGTAAACAAGTCCATGAGTTAATGGTACCTCATCCTGTTTACTAGTTACAATCCTGACCGGACGAGCATGCGCAGTAACTGTAGAATCGAACAAGTAGTGGGGGTTCTTCCGCGGATGTTGATCGTTGGTTCGGCGAATGTTACTAAAAATCGCCCGGTGACTTGTGTGAAAAGCATACTGTATTATCCTTGGGTCAAATGTGAAAGTGAATCGAACAAATCCACAATGAAGCTTATTACATATGGGAATTAGTGTCATCATAAAATAAGCGCGGGTATCGCGATAATACTATTGTTGTGATAGTGCTACTAAGAAAGATGGGGAGAGATTTCAGAGTATATGCGAGCATACTCAATACACGCGCGCGCGCACACACAACATATGCGCTTGATACATTCGGCATGTTCGTGTACAATGGCAACCTTGACACTTGGTGATCGTTTTTGGCGGCTTCGTTCCGCTTCTACTGAAACCGTGTCTGGCAGGATCGCGTCGCGGGTGAAAGCGGTGGTGGCCATTCCATATTTTCAAGTGTTCGACGATAACGAATCATTACAACTTTTTGTGCTTCGAAATCACAATACGTTGTAATTCATTTTGTTTCCATAGCCTGATTGCTTTGTTCGTGGAAAATATATGTTGTGTAATTGTCAGCTCTAGGTATATAAAAAATATGCCAAGTAGTTTGCGCGTATACTAGAAATTGAGAAAAATAAACTAATTAAAGTATAAGTGTCACAAAATTATTATTAGTCAATGCCCACCAAGTAATTGTGTAAATTATTCTAAAGTGGGAACGTTATTCGTATAAAATACATTTTGTTGTTATCAATATCTTCCTACGACCGGTCCGACGACCTAATTTTTGCTTTCGTATAGCACATTGAAAACAAAGTATGCTATATAAGCATACCAGCGTGCCGTACACGTCCGCGGTCATGAATAACGTGTACGTGAAACGTATATGCATTTAAACACACGCAGTAATAGTTTACTGATGCATTTTACTTTTTTATATAAATTTGAGACGAGTTGTGTTTTTTCGACAGTTTTTCATGCAAAAAGAAACGAAGATTGTATAGTGCACATCATAAAGAATAACAGTTTGCTTCGATACGATGCACGCTTTAGACAAGAATGGCGAGAAAGTTAACCGAGTAAACTTTTAAGCCATCAAGCATAAAAATATAACACAATTACACATTTATCACATACGTATTAATATAAAATAAAATTTATACCTTTTCTTCGTTACTATACTATAGATTTTGCATATGTGGGGAAATCTGTAATACACTGATTTATATACGCGTCTAATACATTTGAGTTTATTATAATTTTGTGATTTGTCTCGATGTAAATGTTGCTAATTATTTCACTTTGCTAAATTAATATGCAAATTTGATTAAAAACTTTATTTTAAGATATGCACATAAAACATTTATATTTTTCGTAACAACTGTATACGCGCAAAAAATTTATTTTTGTTTAAATTACTGCCTAATGATAACTAATTATTAGTGTTTGTCGCAAATTAAGTTTTTGAATACTTTTCCTCGCGGTCTTTGTGGTGGAAAAATCCTTGATTCATCTTGTACTGCTGGAAGGCCGCGTTCATAGTACACAACGAATGAGACGAATTTTGTGCAAAATGTGTATTTCTACTTAGATGTTGATATCGAATATCAATTCATCGTATACAGCATTTCATCACGGAAGATGTTTTACAATACAGCATGTGGTGTTATATGTAAAACTATTATCATGTAGTTAATGCACAAACATTACAGTGGAGTTAATACATTTACAAAAGACAATGTTTATGTGAAATAAACAATTGTGCGGACACCAATTTTATACATCGCTACTTGAATACCGGTTATACGAAATAGGTGAGTCCCATTAATAATACATATATTCTGTTTAGATTTTGTGTATTATAGAAATTACTTCATAATATAAACTTTCCATATACATCTTTTAAAAATAAAAATAAACTTTTATGCCCACGAATTAGATATCTTGAAATTATACTACTGCACGCAGAATTGCGTCTTCAGAAGAATAATATGTATACGTATTTTTTTCATTGCCAATAAGTATTTTAAGTTATTAGTGTTTTTACCGATATGTAAAAACTTTTTACTTATAACGATTTGTTACATTTCGCAAATTAGGAAACATCTGATTTTTATATTTATTTGTTATACTAGTGTTTGAATAGAAATTCGTGTATTTAGTAATTACAATTCTTACTTTCTGTTAAAGGGTCAAGCCGAATAAGATGGTCAAAAGTGCCCCTACACCAAATTCGATTTGGGATGGGCCATTCGATAGCTTATCAAAAAAGACAAAATTGTACCAAGTTTCAACTTTGTATCTCGACTTGGGTAGTAAAAGGGAAAAACTTGAAAATGACGTTTTCGTGCAATTTCTCCTATATTATTGCATGAAAAATTTTGAAAAAAATCAGGGACGTTTCAGATACCGAGCCACATATTACGGAACGCTTTCAGATTTTTAAATTGAAAATCCAAGCCATAAAAAATAAAAAACGCAAAAAAATACTGAAAAATGCCGATTTTCTATCGAAGTAGTCGCGGAACCACATTTATATTTTTACTATAAGTACATATTATTGATACTAATATCCTGTCTTTTTTTTAGATTTTTCGGTCTTGTGCGCCGTAGTTAAAAAAATTAAAAACCAATTTTTTCGTTGTCTTTTACCCGCCAGAGTAACTTATATGCCCAACTTTCGCACGTTCTTTCTCAGATAAGTGTTTTATGCGATCTTCAATGTCTGTACGTACAGCAAAACATCTTAGGAATTAAATAAAACTAAATAAATCCAACAAATTGAAATTATGTCGTGCCCCGTTCACTCTAAAGGCAAAAGAATTTATCGTATTTTCAACAGCGTCGATGGCGCAGCTATAAGGTCTCGGATTGCTGAGTCGCTGCAAACTTTTTGAATGTAGGTTCGAGTCCCCTTTGGACTTACTTTTTTATTACATTAATTATATATTTTTTTAATTCCTAACTATAAGTAAAAATAATAATAATAACGTTCTTAACTATTTTGGAGTGCGTAAAAAGCACTTGAAAATAATTTTTAGGTATATTTCGGGATAAAGTATTTATAAAATATTCTTAAACCCTATGTAAATACATTTTGATTATTGTCATATATTTAGGAAAGTTATTATTACTTATGGTTAGAAATTAAAAAAAATATATAATTAATGTAAAAGGAAAGTAAGTCCAAAGGGGACTCGAACCTACGTTCAAAAAGTTTGCAGCGACTCAGCAATCCGAGACCTTAGCGCTGCGCCATCGACGCTGTTGAAAATACGATAGATTCTTTTGACTTCAGAGTGAACCAGGCACGGCATAATTTCAATTTGTTGGATTTATTTAGTTTTATTTAATTCCTATGATGTTTGGTTGTACGTACAGACATTGAAAATCGCATAAAACACTTACCTGAGAAAGAACGTGCGGAACTTCGGCGTATACGTTACTCTGAAACGTAAAAGACGACGAAAAAATTGGTTTTTAATTTTTTTAACTACGGCGCACAAGACCGAAAAATCTGAAAAAATACAGGATATTAGTATCAATAATATGTACTTATAGTAAAAATATAAATGTGGTTCCGCGACTACTTCGATAGAAAATCGGCATTTTTCAGTATTATTTTGCGTTTTTTATTTTTTACGGCTTGGATTTTCAATTTAAAAATCTGAAAGCGTTCCGTAATATGTGGCTCGGTATTTGAAACGTCCCTGATTTTTTTCAAAATTTTTCATGCAATAATATAGGAGAAATTGCACGAAAACGTCATTTTCAAGTTTTTCCCTTTTACTACCCAAGTCGAGATACAAAGTTGAACTTGGTACAATTTTGTCTTTTTTGATAAGCTATCGAATGGCCCATCCCAAATCGAATTTGGTGTAGGGGCACTTTTGACCATCTTATTCGGCTAGACCCTTTACATTATATCTTGAATAATTGATTATTCTAATGGAAAATTTTGGATATAAAATATTTCATGAAAAAAATTTAGTTTCCAAAATTCTAAACATTAACTTTTAATTGCGAATGACAAATTTGAGCTCATGTATAAAATACCCATGCTGCAAATTTAAAGAAAACAGACATCGACAAGGACAACGGGGAGAGGTAGAAAAATAAGAGACAAAGAACATGGGGAGTGAACATATGCTCACATAAAAGGAGGGGAAGGGCGGAGGGGCGGAAAAGTAGATAGAGACGGGTTAAGAGGAAAGACAAGGAGACTTGATGAACTTGATACGAGACTGTACCACATATTCGAATTTTTCTATTTAATACGTTCCGTGTCGGACTTGTTTTATGTCACCGATAACTGACGCTACCGAACTTGAAATATTTCTAATCTATGTCGGGTAATCCTCAAAAGATTGAAGATTATTATTGAGAAAATAACTTACCTGCAACATGCGCTATGAAATAAAACGAGTACTTTTATTGAAATAATTTATAATTCATAGAACATGTTCAACCATGAAAAACGTTAATGCAAAGGTGAAATTTATTAAAATAATCGTCAGAGAATGTTGCTATTTTTATAACATTTTCTTCTGCAACTTATGTACCAAACTTTTTAATTTCTATTTTTGTTTATAACAATCGATTTTTTTATAAGTAGATCATTACAGGCGATAGTAAATTTTCAGTCTTCTTTCATTTGTAGCGCTTCCTTTTGCTCTGTAATTTTTAATAAATCCTTGTGCCGCAAACAAATAGAGATTGCTACGTTACGTAGATCATCAGTATCAGATTGTATGATAAAAGCTCTATACGTGACAATTATGTATCAATTAATAATATGAAATATTTCATGAGAATTTCAGTAGTAGAAGCGGAAAGTCCTCTGTGGTTCATCCATGACCCATGCGGCATGGAACGTGTTAACTACGTCTGATCTATGCTTCAGCAATAATTTTTGTCACATTATCAGTAGAACAATATCAAAATATTCAATAATATTGCATTATAAAGGTTAGTATAAACCATATTTTTACATGATAAATATATCAAATACAAATAATTATATGTAGACAAACATTTATCATGCATAAGTTATATTTATGCAGTATATCATAACAAAGTTACACGGGATTTATTAAATATTAAGTACATTAAATTACATTAAACGCATGCAATTACAAAATAAATTATACATTTAATTAAAAAAAAAAAATAATTTAACAGGAGGTGATATTTTTAATGATAACATGATAAATACAATTATTTTTATCAATTTGTTTATTAGCTATTATATAGTATTCATAACAGTGAAAGTATACTTTATAACAATGAAACCATGAATGTGAAAGTCATAATGATTACACCATATCAATAATTGTAATCTTTACAAATAGACACATAAATATAGGTAAAATTGGTAACTCGATTAAGTTTACATAGTATCCAAAATAATGTAGGTAAAAAAGCAGTACTGAAAATACAGAAAAAAATAGAAATAGTATGTTAGTCTTATAATTATGGAACTATATTCACACTTTATCTACTTAACAAATATCATTTGTACATTACATTTAAATGTTTCTTTACAAATACAAAATAAAGCTTACAATGAACGAATTATAATTCATGTGCTTAGAAGAATAAACAGATTTTTTTCTGTTATTGTCTCCAGTGGTGTCTAAATATGTGAATAATATTAATATGAATAACTTAACAAATTTGTACCTTGATACTAACAATAATTACTGCTAACTTAACTTACATACGGTTTGTGAGACTGTGAGGATTTTTGTTAAGAATTTATAGTGTTTAATATCGTGTGATACGAATGAAGAAAAAAAGGAAAACTCATGCGAACTAAAAGTAACTTCTAAAATAAATAATAAAGTTTATATCAATGAAAGTTTTTAAAGGTTTATCAGTTTTTAAATTAATAAGCAATATACTAATGTAACCAAGTACCAATTAGAACACCAATATTTTAATCTTACATATGTTCATTTCCTCATTTTCTTGACTTCTTTTACTACATGGATGTTTATATAAAAGATGATAGTGGTGTAACATATTTAACACAATGTTCTAAAATATTCAACAATGTTAAATGCTTATTTCACACATTATACAAAATACCACATTATAGTTCAAGAAAATAACACAGGGATATATTATACTATTACTCATCTTTAAAGAATGTTTTCCTTTTAGCAACGCTTTCATTTTTGTGTATGATTTTATGTCATTTATGGTTTCACAATGCAATGCAATAATGTTTAGAGTTTCAATATGAAAGAAAATGAATACTATGAATCTAATACATGCTTACATTTTTATTGTACAGCATTTTGTTATTCACTAAACTAAATTACAAGAATTTTTTACATTTTGTTATGTTATTTAATATCAGTTCTGCATATCTGTCCAGATTATTCAATTACATCTTCTTTCTTTTAAAATTTCAGGCAAAATGGCTCAAATGGAACAACAGTTACCACTTCAAATGCCAGATTTAAGTACTCTTCGCATAACTACAGCTGTTTCTATGCTTGGCAAAGCATATGGATGTGGACAATGTAGTGGTAAGTTTAATTCATAATGAAAATTATACGTTAGTACACAATAATTCCTACAACTGGAATGAATGTTTGTTTCAATAAACAGTCTACATTTCCAGTTTATATCATACAAAATTTTCAAGTACAGTTCAATTATAAAAATCATTTCGACTTTTGTAATATTTTTAATGTATTTAAGTAAAAAGGTTTGCTATAATTATATTCTGAGTTTTGAAGTAACACAATTGTAATAACAAATTTTATATACTTTGTAGTAGGTAAATCAGCATGTGTCATAGCTCAGATTAAAGTTTTAATGAGTATAATTTTTCTTAATAATTTTTAAGAAGTTTAAGTTCTTAGGTGATAGTTAACATTCAAAAATAAAAACTTCCTATATGTTGCAGTAGCAGTATATGTAGAAATTTAGTCATCAACATACTGTTAGTAGGTGCTGGAGAGAGTAACAAATCTTTGCAAAAAACAGCCAATTTCAACTGTAGCAAAATTGCTACACCAGTGTGTTCCAAGCAGATGAAATAAAAGTATATTTTTCTCAGATATAAGATCAGCATTGTAAAGACTGTGTCTCCTTAAATTACATCATTTGTTACGAATAAATATTGTAGATATCATTGCACATTTACTTGATTATATCAGTGTCACTGTTAATTAATTTTTCACCTAGACTTTGCTTTTTTTCTTTCCTTAATAAAAAAATGATTCTGTATCGAAGTCACATAATTCTAATTGCAGAATTTCCAAAAGTAAAATGTTGTAAACTGTGAAATTAATTTCCAAAGAAAAATATAAAATGTGAAATTAACTTCTGTATAGCAATAGATAAAAGCTATTCTTTCAACAATAATAATTCTAACACATTCTTTTTTTTATTTATCATGCATATTGACCGAGTAAATGCATGCTGACATTGAAAAAATGGTTAAAATAATAGTGGACAAAAGAATATTAGAAAAGTTAGAAAAGGAAAAAGGCACTATAAATGGGAAAGAGAAAAGACAAAAAATTAATTGCTTACTGTGAAAGGATGGTTTATGTGATTTAGGTATGACAAGAAGGGACAGAAGGAGAAAGAAAAATTTGCTTTCTTGATACCTCCTTTATAGGCTGATGCTGTTTGCACATCACTACTACAGTACTTGAAAAATTATTATTTTTGATTGTCAACTACTGTTTAAGAACTTACAAAGAAAATTCTTCAAGCGATACACCAATATTTTAATGAGCTTTTGCATATCGATAAAGCTTGATAACTGATATTTCCTGTACATGGTTTTGGGCATAGACGATTAATAGTTTAAAAGATATTTAATGTTAAAGTTTTGAAACCATTTATCTACTCTTCTACAAGTGTTGCCTTTAAGTAAAGGAACATGGTCTAGTCAGCAAGTTTCTTACGTGATTAACAATATTTCTGGCATGCATAGCCTATGCAAGTAGTGCCACGAGAACTAGTTTCTGTTTTGCTAGAAGACAAGGGATGCAAAATTGTGTCCTGCAGAAAAAAGAGTTTTGGTTGCGTGAATGGACTGTGCATGATTTTGTTTTTATTCATTATGCTCTTATTTAAAAGAAGCTAATAATTTAAATCACAATATTTTAGTAACTGTTGTATATAAAACTTTCCTGTATAATTACACCAATCATATCTTAAATACATGTAAAAAAGATAATACGCCTCATAGTATTCTTCCAGCAAGATTTAGTCTGAGGTCGTGGACATGTAGGAAAAAGATCAGCATGGCAATTGGTGCCTAACCAATCAGACCAAACTTTTTTACTTGAAAGTGACAATTATAGAAGAATACATAAATGGTTTCAAAACTTTAATATGACATATCTTTTAAACTATTTATCATCTAGACACAAAACCGTATATAGGAAGCATTAATATATCAAGCTCTACCAGTATACAAAAATGTTGTATGATTTTATATCATGAACTTCCACGATCTTGTTAACTCCAATTATAGGCCTAGTTAAATTTCAATTTTCTCAAAAATTATTGATGATATATGTCAAAGATAAGGGTCCCTCTTAATGTGCTTATTGGAACGCACTTTATTATAATTAAATTTATACATAATATTGTCTAATTATATGTAGTCTATCATATTAAAAAGGTTAAACACTTTAGTTACTTACATACAATACTGCAAAATTTACTTATTTCCAATATTTTGCCTTTTTATCTTATTACTATAATAATGTAAACTTACATTGTTACATGTAAAATTTGAATTGTAAGGCGCTGACAAGTTTTTCTACAAATGTGAACGTGCACATCGTCTGCTAGCTACTAGTAACTTCATTGCACATGCGCGTAGTATTGACGTCATCGGAAACTAACCAAATTTTGTAGCAAGGAAAGTTAATTCTTATTTATCGAAACAAAATATGTGCTATATAAGAAGTGATACCAATCTGTAGAATAACATTGCTATTATAGCAATTTATTTTGCAATTAATTTTTAGATTAATCATGTTCCAAAATATCATTGAACTGTTATGTTATTCCAAAGTACATTGCTGCATTATAAAAAATTAGTTGTAAATTTTTACATTTAAATAATGAAGAAAAATAATATATTGTATTGATAAAAACTGATTAAATTCTAGCGAGTTATTCATAGAGAATGAAATTTCGAAAGACTAACCTCGTTTCCAACTATTGTAATGGAATGAATCAAATATTACGTTGACTGAATTTATAAATTTTAAGATTAAACACTTTAATTACTTGGTAATTAAACTTATTAGTTCCTGTGAGCGTATACTTTTCGGAACTTCTGTACGCGATTGTGTGTAGCGCATATCACTAGCAGTTACAATCCTAGGGGAAATGATTTTGAGTACAGTCGCACCAACATAAACCAAAATTTTCACATAAGTTTATAACGCAGAGATATGAACATAATTAAAATACCGAAATAAAGCTATGGATATCGGGAGATGTTACGTATTAATTTTTTTGTTTGAATTACTACAATATTCTAATAATATTAAAATTTTTGAGAGTATTATTTTAAAAAACTAACTGCAGTCACTATTAGCTTTTTATAAATATAACACCAGATATACGCTATGTTTGTAATATTTATTATTGTCGTTACATTCGAAAGTGAAAAATTTAAATGATTTTGGGAAGGAAACGATGGCGCCAAAAATTATCAACCACTGTTTTATTAATTATGCATGGATTGGTTGAGTTAAGACCAATTGGAATGAATGAAGCTGGTGGCAGCCATTGCACAAGGCTGGCTCTTTCGCAGTGTGTGTTGTAGGGAAGTGTGTTGTGTGGCCAGTGGGTTTTGTGTTAAATTTTTTACTTATTTATTAGTGGTTATCTGGTCTTTTTCATCATCAGCTGCAAAAATGTATCCTGTAGGGCAGCGTGAGTATTTCAGTGTGTTTATCTTTCCGTGCAATACTTTGAAATATTCCAAAACAGAATCTCTGTGGTTGTCTAAGCAAGAATAGGATCTCATTGCTCAAGTGGTTTCTAGCTCTTTGTTCCACTGGTTATTTCAAAGCAGTTGACATTTTTTTGACAGATGCATGTGCTAATCAATTCCGTCTCTGTTAATGAGTTTAAATTAGTGAGAAATCGAAGAAAATTTAAAAAATGACCTCGAATGAACCTCGCTCAACAGGCGCAATGTGTCGTCACTTGCTTTTCATCCGTCAGTGTATGGATAATGTATGAGTATATGCGCCAAATACCGATGAATGTTTTTTTATTTTATATCACGCATTTAATTTTTATTTATAATTCTTTTGATTAAAAATTTGGGACTTAAATGTTTCTTACAAAAATTAATGATAATGTAAGTAAACATGTTATTTTAGAATGTTATAAACCTATCATATTTTATTTTTGTGATATTAAACAAAATTAAGGTATTACAAAGTAAACCTTTTCTTATTTCTTATAAACATTTTATATTTCACAACATTTTGATATACAAATTTAATTTATCGTTGTGTTTACATACTAGCATATACATGTACTTAATTATTAAATGTATTAGTTTTATAGTTAATAACATATCCATAATTTAATAACAGTTAGTCTACTAAATTATAATAATTTTCATTTTTAAAAATGCATGTTCGAAGAAACATTAACTTCAAGCTTGTGACATACGTGAATTTATATGTAACTTATATGTAACTTATACATAATATGTGATGCATATTTGACATTTATACTAAAGTTAGACATTAAAAAAGCAACTGATTAAATATAAATTTAATATGATTAATACAGTTATCATAAGTAGTACCAAAAGAAATTAAAAATTGTTAATTTACAGTTTGAAATAAAAAAAGAGCAATGTATAATTTCACAAAATTTGTTTTGTATATCTATATAATACGAGAAAAATTTAATTTTTAAATAAATTAGTATATTTTGTAGGTTTTTAGAACATGAAAGTATACATGTACAAAATATTTCATTATAAATTATTATATAATCATGAATATAAATTATTTTTAAAAATTAATGAAAAGTAGTATAATGTATAATCTAAAAGAAATATATTATATTTAATAATTATTCTGTATATTGTACAAAGTACTAACGGCTATGTGTTTTTTAATATATTTACCTACAATAATTCGTCTTGATATTATTTTCATGTTTTTAGCTCCCCCACCTGGACCCACAACAAGTTCGGTCGGATCAGCTGGAGCAACTGGGAGCAATGTTGTGGCTCCTAGTTCTTTAGGGCTTGTTCCTACGCAACAAACACACACTCCTCCTCAACCTCCTGAACTGCCAAGTAAATTTTTTAAATTATTACATTAAACACGAGAATGAAATTACAATGCAGTTTAGTTGACTGACTTACTTACATTAAAAGGATTGATTTACACTTTGAGTGCCAAGCAGTGTGTTTGTGCCCTTTTATTTCCATGTATAATTTGCTAATGAGAAATCAATAAAAAACTATTTATATAATTTTTTTATCTATATACTCTGTATGCACATTGAAAGGCAAGAATTAAATTTATATAACAGTTAGCAATATGCTTAAAATTTAAGTGAAAATTAAGCAAATTTATAGTGAGAATACAGGCTAATATGACGCTTTTGATGCCTGATATGTTTTTGAAAACCCCATGGCACTCAAACGGTTAAATAGTCACTTGCCAAATGACCAAGATGTTAGTTTAAAAATTCATGGATAATTTATTTATTATATTTGTATTTTACATTTAAAATGTTTACTTACTCAATGGTTTTAAGGATTTTACATAAAGATTTCTTTATAGTGCATATTCTTGGCAGATTATATACCAAAAAGTTTTAATAAAAAAATTCATATTCTTTAATTCAAATTTAATTATAAAATTTTGTTTCTATAATAAAACAAATACTGTATTTGCAAAACCATATGATGGCATTGATTAAAGCTTTATCATGCTTTTCATGATAGAATACTAGAATGGGTGATTGCATGTCATAATTTTTTTACTACATTTAAGCAGTTTTGACTTGTGATATTTAAATTTATGATTTAAAATGCTGGATGTTTAAGAAATATATTTTTGTAGTGTTTTCATGTCCTCGGAGACCAAATATAGGACGTGAAGGCAGGCCAATTGGTTTGAGAGCTAATCACTTCCAAATTACAATGCCACGAGGTTATGTGCATCATTATGATATTAACATTCAACCTGATAAATGTCCCCGTAAAGTTAATAGAGAAATTATAGAAACAATGGTTCATGCGTATAGTAAAATATTTGGAACTCTTAAGCCTGTGTTTGATGGCCGAAATAATCTATATACAAGAGACCCCCTGCCTATTGGTACTGACAAAATAGAATTAGAGGTAAACACAAATGATCTAAAAAAACCTTCCACATTAATTTTCCTTTGTCTTCTATTTTTGAACAATTCTTTTTTCTCAGGTAACACTGCCTGGTGAGGGTAAAGACAGAGTGTTTAGAGTGGTAATAAAATGGGTTGCTCAAGTTTCCCTGTTTGCTTTAGAAGAAGCTCTAGAAGGACGTACAAGACAAATTCCATATGATGCTATACTTGCTTTAGATGTTGTAATGAGGCATTTACCATCTATGACATACACTCCAGTAGGTAGGTCATTCTTTAGTACACCAGATGGATATTATCATCCATTAGGTGGTGGCAGAGAAGTGTGGTTTGGCTTTCATCAGTCAGTTCGGCCATCGCAATGGAAAATGATGCTGAATATTGATGGTAAACATAAAACATACATTTCTAATTACTTTTTCATTATCATACTTACTGATTACTTATGTACATGTGGTTTATGTTACAGTCTCTGCAACTGCATTTTATAAAGCACAGCCCGTCATAGAATTTATGTGTGAAGTATTAGATATTCGAGATATAAATGAACAAAGGAAGCCATTGACAGACTCTCAACGAGTTAAATTTACCAAAGAAATCAAAGGACTCAAAATTGAAATTACACACTGTGGAACTATGAGACGAAAATATAGAGTGTGTAATGTTACACGTAAACCTGCCCAAATGCAGTCGTAAGTATACATTGAAGCGTTTATAATGTTACTTTAACAGAACATTTGGTAATTATTGAAAATTTTAGATTTCCATTGCAATTGGAAAATGGACAAACAGTTGAATGTACTGTTGCAAAGTACTTCTTAGACAAGTACAAAATGAAGTTGCGTTATCCACATCTCCCTTGCCTTCAAGTTGGTCAGGAACATAAACACACATATTTGCCACTTGAGGTTTGTTGTAAATAACTATTGTAAATAACTAACGTCTATAGAATGTATGCAATATACACTAATACGTGTTGTTAGGTTTGCAATATTGTTGCTGGACAACGTTGCATCAAGAAATTGACTGACATGCAGACATCCACTATGATAAAAGCTACTGCCCGCTCTGCTCCAGACCGTGAACGAGAAATAAACAACCTAGTTAGAAGAGCTGACTTTAATAATGATTCGTACGTTCAAGAATTTGGCCTGACCATATCAAATAATATGATGGAAGTTAGAGGTCGGATTCTACCTCCACCAAAACTACAGTACGGAGGGCGCGTAAGTTCCCTCAGTGGACAGGTGAGAAACTTCCAACTCAATCAGTCAGGTCTAGCCAAATCGTACATTTGCAGAGGCTCTTGTATTATTTTTGGTAGAGATATGTTTTATGCGACACTGTGTGATACAGTAGTATTATCAGGTATAATTTCATTATTTTGATTTAAAAAAGGGAAATATAACTCACATACTGTAGGTGGCAGCCGTTTAGTATGTTGAATTTAGGGAGATTGAATTGGTACTGGGTTGGATAGCTTAGTGGGATAGCACTCGCCCGAAAAGCGGAAGGTCCCGGGTACGATTCCCGGTCTAGTCCACCCAATTTTTTCTCCCTTACAATTCAGAAGTGGGATTCGCCATCGCGCGTTTTGTTTAGCCATTGTGCTTTGTGAATTTTGAATTTGTATGTGGCCGAGAACGGTCACGTTTGTCAGGCTGGCCGAATTGTAGGCGACTGCCGTTTAGTGTGTTGAATTTAGGGAGATTGAATTGGTACTGGGTTGGATAGCTTAGTGGGATAGCACCTGCCCGGAAAGCGGAAGGTCCCGAGTTCGATTCCTGGTCTAGTCCACCCAATTTTTTCTCCCTTACAATTCTAATAATCTTGGTTTAGTCAGTCATGATTGGTATAATCTGAAATAAATATATCAGATTGGCTTAATTTTTTCTTTTATTTTTACATTTTTTATATAAAGATATGATTTTTTCTAAATACGCAGTGGAATGAAAGACCAATCTTTTCCAAAGCAATAATACATTTGACCTTAATTTTCTATACTTTAAAACATCTAAAAAATGATAAAGTAAGATATTGTCAAATGAATGCATGGGTTTTAGACCTGGGTGATTTCGATGTATGGGCTGTCACTGTAATGGAAACACAAAAAATTAAATTTTTTGTAAAAACACAGAAGTTTAAGTGCTAGTTGCATAATTATTCCTTAAAATATTATTTTATTCTGCAGAAAGAAATTAAATTTTTTGTTAATAAAGTTTGTGTTACATTAACAGTCTAATATCGTTTGCTATTACCAGATGCTATCAGTACCGTTCCATGCAGTAACTTTGAATTTTTAATTATTTTGATTCATTATTATATTTTGTACGAATTTTTATTTATATTTTATATATAAATGTTTATATGGCTTTATATAAAGAGGATAGAACAGTAATTGTATGGAGTCTATAAAAACATTGGTGCATCAACCTTATTCATTTATTAATGTGCGGAGTAAATTCCATTATATTCATTGATAAATGTTCTTCCTTTTTTTGGTAAAGACGAAGCAGCAGGCTCTGCCTAATCAAGGTGTTTGGGACATGCGTGGCAAGCAATTCTTCACAGGTGTGGAAATTAGAGTTTGGGCAATTGCTTGCTTCGCGCCACAGAGAACTGTGCGTGAAGATGCACTGCGATTGTTTATAACACAGTTACAAAGAATAAGCAATGATGCTGGGATGCCAATTATTGGTCAACCATGTTTCTGTAAATATGCTACTGGGCCAGATCAAGTAGAGCCTATGTTTAGATATTTAAAATCAACATTTGCATCATTGCAACTTGTTTGTGTTGTACTGCCTGGAAAAACTCCTGTATATGGTAATTGTATACGTATTAAATTTTACATATTATTAAATATCGATATTCTACATATATCGCCTATTTTATTTGCCTGCAGCTGAAGTTAAAAGGGTAGGAGATACGCTATTGGGCATGGCAACACAGTGTGTACAGGCAAAAAATGTTAATAAAACGTCTCCACAAACGTTGTCCAATTTATGCTTGAAAATTAATGTAAAATTAGGTGGTATTAATAGCATTTTAGTACCCAGCATTAGACCAAAAGTGTTTAATGAACCTGTTATATTCTTGGGAGCTGATGTAACTCATCCCCCAGCTGGAGATAATAAAAAACCTAGTATAGCCGCAGTAGTTGCTAGCATGGATGCTCACCCATCTCGATATGCAGCTACTGTTAGAGTTCAGCAACACAGGCAAGAGATCATTCAAGAACTTGGTTCCATGGTGAGGTAGGTAAATTGTTATGAAATTATAACAATTAAAATGAATTTCACTTTTAGTAAAAACATATTTAGTTACGTGTCAACTTTTTTCATATTATTAAAATTTTTAATTAAATGTAATTACATTTTTAGGCAAGAGCCATAAAAAAAGAATATAATTATTTTTATTTTTGTAATGAAACATGTTAATTGCATTGATTACTGTTAACTTCGGTAAATTTAGGAAACTAATTTCCTATGATTTCTTGAACTAGTTTAAACTGACTGGACTTACTCGTTAGCCATTAATGTTCATGAAGTTTATCAATTTTTGCACATATGTAGGTCCATATGCTGGCTATAGATTACCGATGTTACTTCCTTGATTCAAAATGAGGGGGAAAGAACTGAAGTACTGATCTTATAATAAAAAGTCTTTGAAGGCCGTAGTTTTCAATAGAAAAGGAGATAGCAGAACTGAGTTCTAAAAAATTGCTAAAAAGAAGAGAGTATTTTGTCAATGTATATTTTTATGTACTTTATGTTCCAGTAATGCAATTTTTCTGCATTTTTTAGGTTATTCTATATCCAGAAAATTTACAAAAATCTAATTCTCCCCAAAAAAGTATTATCTGATGTTAATAAAAAATTCAGTATTCATAGATTATTTTATGCTCTTTCGCATGGTACAATTTATGCTTCGTGGACATGTTTTGTATGCATCGACAAAAAAAACTGTTTGGAGGCGGCCGACTGAAACCTCGCCGATGCTCTATCTCTCTCCCTCCCAGAGTATCGCTTTTCGAGCTACGCTTGTAAATATTGCGCTCGAGAAGGCGATGGCAACTTGCCCTAGCACGGTTGGTTGGAAGTTTTCGGTTCCGTATGCTCTTCCAGCCAACCGTGGAACTCTGTATATTGGTATTAATACTGTTCTGCTATATTTTTTTTTAAACTAACTGTTGCAACAGTGTTTTTAAATATACTGTCTAATATAATACAACATATGAGAACATAATATGAACAGAAGAACAGAGAAAAAAGGTATTATGATACCATATGTAATTCGCAAAATTTGGATAGTTAGTTTTTACTTGTAAAAATCTTTAGGTACTGTCAACTGTGATAAAAACTGACAATACATCGATTTTAAAGTATTGTTATAACAAAAAAGTCTAATGAAATTCTAAATGAGGCAGAGCATTAGGTAACGATAAAGACTCAGGACAGTATTTCAAATTTTTTAAATTACTGATAGGAACTGATTTAGAATTGGGATACTTTATAGATTTTGGCTAAAGAGTAGGTCCTTATCACCCTGCTCTTTTTTATTTCTATTAAGCGTAATTTCATATGAATAATATAAAAAAAATGCATGTGCAAATCGTTAAAATTCACAAATAAACAAATCATTTAATAGTAACAATTATAGTATGTACTGTTTTTAAGAAATACTAATATACATTGTTTTCTTTTGAAGGGAACTTCTTGTTATGTTTTACAAAAGCACTGGAGGATATAAACCACACAGAATAATTCTTTACCGTGATGGTGTATCAGAAGGCCAGTTTCTACATGTCTTGCAGCATGAATTAACTGCCATTCGTGAAGCTTGCATCAAACTTGAAGCTGACTACAAACCGGGAATAACATTTATTGCAGTACAGAAAAGGCACCATACTCGCTTATTCTGTGCAGATAAAAAAGAACAAAGTGGAAAAAGTGGTAATATCCCAGCGGGTACAACAGTTGATGTTTGTATAACACATCCAACTGAATTTGATTTTTATTTGTGTAGCCACCAAGGCATCCAGGTAAACTGAAACTTGTAACCATGTATTATTAAATTTTTAATTTACTTTAGGTAACATAAAAATTATTTATGTATATGTTAAAGGGAACGTCACGGCCATCGCATTATCACGTTCTTTGGGACGATAATCACTTTGAAAGCGATGAATTACAATGTCTTACGTATCAACTGTGTCACACGTATGTTAGGTGTACAAGGTCTGTTAGCATACCTGCACCAGCATATTATGCTCATCTTGTAGCATTCCGAGCCAGATATCACTTGGTAGAAAAAGAGCATGATAGGTAAATTACATTTTTTATTTATACATAAAAATACAAATCTTGTTGTCATGATCATAAAGTACAAGAAGGGAAGGGAACGGAAAATATAAACGTACATATATAAACAATAGTACATTAAACGGATTTAAATATGTGTATCATTTTGAACAGATTAAACTTCAACTCGTGAGAAGAAAGCTGTATCTAGTAGGGCATATACAAGGTGTCCCAAAAAAGTTGCACAATCGGAAAATTGTAGATTCTCCGTGCCAAAACAAATCGAAAAGTCCTGTACCATTCTGCACTTTGCGGTTTCGTTTCCAAGCTCACTCCGAGCTTTCCCCTCTCTGTGTCCATTCCGTCATATAGATTCTAATCTGGGTACGACGCCGAGTACATTTCTATTCGTCGGTAATCGTCAGAAAGTACGAGTTTCAAGAAACAGTCATGTGATAAGAACAATCATTTAATATGTATGACAATAGTTTTATCGAGAGATTACATTTCTACTTTGATGTACATCATTTGTGATATAATATCATATCTTAAATCTTTGCAAATTGAAATACAGTTTAAAAAATATATTCTGTTTGCTTCCACGTACACAGGTGTCCCTGTTTATCTGTTACAAGTCGATATTTTCCAACTTACTGAAGATACAAAAAATGTTTTATATGGAAGTTGCATGGTATGAGGGGCATATTTTTTTGACGGTGGTGAATTCTTTTTTACATTAGTATTTTAAGAGGTATGAAGGTCAAGTTAATTTTTTTAAAGGGAACTATGTATTCTGTTCAAATCATTTGATAGTGCTTTTCAAGAAGAATTCACTGATCTTTAATGTATACACTCCATTTTAACTGGTTTACAAGATGTTGCGCTTAGAAATTTTCTGATTTTCAACAAAAGAAATCCGGCCGAATAGGAAGTACCAGTGGTGCTCTTGTTCGCTCCTTAAGTCTCACGTGTTAGATATTGCCTCTTGAAACAGATATGAAGGATCTACACCAGAAACGGAAGGCCCAAACTCTAGACAGTTGTTCCCCGACACAGCATTTGCAGTATCGAGAAAGATATCGTTGATATTTTACAATGGAAATATATTGTCGAAAGTCTGGGTCTGCCGTTCCTGGTGTAGACCCTTCGCATCTGTTTCAAGAGGCAATGTTTACTGCGTGGCACTGAAGACGCGAACAAGATTACCACTGGTATTTCCTATTTAACTGAGTTTCTTTTGCCGAAAATTAGTAAATTTGTAAGCACTATTTCTCGAAAACCACTTAAAATCGGGTATGTACATTCAAGGTCAGTGAATTCGTCTTGAAAAGTATTATCAACGGATCTGAAAAAATATGTATAATTCCATTTAAAAAGACGAACTTGACCTTCATATCTCTTAAAATAATGTAAAAAAAAATCGACTTCGCCAAAAAATGTGCCCCCTCGTACCATGCAATTTCCCTACAAAACATTTTTTGTATCTTCAATAAGTTAGGAAATATCGGCTTATAACAGATAAGCTGGGACACCCCGTGTGTGTGAATGCAGTTTTACGGTTATGAATGTTATAAAATCTAATGAGCACACTAGCTTAAAAGATATTAACTTATCAAGTGCGTTGTGCATTGCTGTCACTGAATTTGTATTAGATATTCCAGATATTCTTAAGAATAATTAATATAATTAATTCTTGAACTATCAAACAGATCCGAATAAGTGAGTATATATGATATCCACCAAGTTTACATAGGACAAGTGATCTATATCAAAGTAGAAATGTAATCTTTAGATAAAACTAATGTCATATATAACAAATCATTGTTCTCATTACGTGATTGTCTGTGCTCGACGTCGTACGGTGATCGCAACCTATGCGAGGGGAATGGACATAGGGCGGGGGAAGCTTGGAACAAGCTTGACAATTTCTGATTTATATGCATCTTGAAAACAAAGCTCCAGATTGCAAAATGGTAAAGAACTTTTCGATTTGTTTTGGCATGGACAATCTATAGTTTTCAGATTGTATAATCTTTGTGGGTCATTCTGTATAAATATCAAGTATATACACATATACATTTTATTACATTTTACATCAACCCATTTTTGTCCACTGTACTCAGTTGAGTACACCCACGTTTTCGTCTGCTAGCTCTATCTATTGGTCGGCAGAAAATTTTCTTGAATTTAGTCATTACGTTGAATGCTTATTGAATGTTCCCACGAGAGATGACATAAGAATCTGCATTGGTATTATGGTAGTACTTTATTTAACATGTGCAGCTTTTCAATAATAAATGCTACTAAAGCAACAGGGCTAGTTTCTTGTGCAAAAATGGGTTAAATTTCGTGGACTCATTACTAGTGAGCTCTATTAGAATTAAGGAGTTAATTTAATTGATGCGACAGCTTAAAGTATTTTATTTCATATTGTATTTAACATATATGCGAGATTCCGCGCTAAGTGATTACAGCCTATATGCACACCGTTATCGATTTTTCGGAAATTTTCTCAGCACGTAGTCCTTTACGAGCAGAACAAAACGAGCTCTTCTGTTCTTTGAAATTGTTTATTCTTCTTGAGTTATGGATGCTGGAAGTTTAAAATCGTTTTTGTTTTGAATCGTAAGTCCAAAACTATTACAGATATTAACGTGGAAGAGACGCCATTTCACTTATAAAACCTTCGATTTTTATTAAAAAATTATAACAAACCTAGAACAAATTTCTAAGTTCATATAAACAATTTTTTTGTTTATAAATGTTTAAAAAAATCAAAAACTGAGTCCTGTTCTGTACTGAACCTTTTTCTGTAAGCGCCTTCTACTACCTTTTAATTACTCCCAAAAAATCAAAATGGAACATCAGGAACATTCTGAGTTATAAAATTTTATTATTATCAAGAAGTGCTGCTGTTGCGCTGTTACTCACTACGCTTAGGAAAATACATTCAGCCACGCTATTAAGATGGGTTATAGCCCTTGTTTCATTAAAGATAGAAAAAACGGTAATTTTTAAAATTAAGTGGTGTATTGTACTCCATTATTGTAAGTGCAATGATGCACCAGAAAAGTGCAGTTGCATTTCTTTTTTAAAAGAAATCATGCACTTATTTTTACATAAATCTGTTCTCGTCTATATTCTGTTCACAAAAGTGTCAACTTAAGATTTTTAATAGATCAACAGTGGACGAGATATTTACAATTTTTATATGAAGTACATAACATGCCCATATTAAGAAAGTATAAATAGCATGTGGGCCATTCATTTACCAAACATTTCGCCTCAATTCTTTTAGAAATATGAGGAAATACATAGGATAATTAATTTGCTTAAAGAATAAGTATATAACGCCATTAAGAAAGAAATTCAATTGCACCTTTCCATTGCATTGCTGTACTTACAAAAATATTAATTAGGTAATTAATTAAATAGCAGAACCATGTTTCAACGATAATAAAATTGTATAACTCAAAATGTAGCTTGCCTTCCATCTTGAGTGAATTTTGGGAGTAATTAAAGCACAGTATAAAGTACTTACAAACAAATTTCAGCGCGGAATAGGATTTACTTTTTTATTTTTTAAATACTTATGAACAAAAACATTGTTTATATACACTTATAAGTTTGTTCTAGGTGCATTGTGCTTTTTAATCAAATTCGAAAGTTTCACAAGTAAAATGACGCTTCTTCTATGTTCATATCTGAAATAGTTTTTCTAAATTTCTAGCAACTACAACTAAAAATGTGCATAGCATCACTCATATTTTTAATGTATCTGTTTTTATACTATATATTTGTAATAACATTTCATTAATTTAATGAAGAAACTATTACTATAGTATTTATTGTTTGTGTTTCAGTGGAGAAGGATCTCATCAGTCTGGCTGCAGTGAAGACAGAACACCAGGTGCAATGGCAAGAGCTATCACAGTTCATGCAGACACGAAGCGGGTTATGTACTTCGCATAATTTTTCTTTAAATTTTTTCCACATATTTGCAATTGATACCACAAGATGATAATCATCATATCTTATGCGTGGATATTTTTAGACTACTTAAATGCTAGACAATCTTCTTGGGTGGTCAATTTTTTTGCTTACTTTTATAATCAAGTAAGTCTGCCTACTACCTAAAACGTGTCAAGCAATCTTATATTGAGCTTTATTTCTTTTCCTCTTTTTTTATGTTCTATTTAATATATTAATCGCTAGGTTTTGGGCGGACTTCCTACACATTCTAGGAGATAGGTTTTAAAAGAGGTGCTTTTAGTTAATCATGTTTTACATTAGATTAAGGTGTACGCAGCTTGACTAGTGAATCGTTTCACGATAAATACCACGTAAATGAGTAATTTAACAAACAAATCAGCTGCCGTGCATATTACGCTTATTTCTTTAAAGGTTGAATTACCTTTAGCATTTGTAGAATACGAAAAAGTTACATTGCTGCATGAATTCATAATTGTATAAATCACTTTTTGGGAGACTGTTAGCTTGTTGATTATGCATAGCTGTCATTTTACATAAAATGAATCAACTTTTTGTAAAAAAAAAAAGGATTTTAGATTTACGAATCGTGCGAAGATGAAAACTCGGCATGTACAATTTCATGCTTATGCATATTTACAATTATGCCCATGAGACTACGATTATAAATATCATATTTATCACATCTATTATATTTATCGTAAGTGTTAAAAAGTTGGCCACATCAAGTAATGAATTGTCGATAGAGAAATGCAAATGAGTAAAGGATTTGTAAATGTTAATTGTCAAGGTCTTCGAGCCAATGGCGTAAATAAGTTAGGAATCTGTTATAAGGGAATCTAAAGTTGTGGCAAGTTAATTAAACACGGTGTTATGTAACATCTTTAGTGTCATAAATAACATTGTGCCACATTTGCTGAATAATATCTTTTGTACGACATAAATTTTAATCAGTCTAAATCTAATGTCATCTTTGAGGATTGTTTAACATATTTAGAACATTGATTTGACTAAATCAACAAGAATGTATGTCAGGATTCTTTCACGTGATTATTAACGTTTTGAAGTGAAACATATAGTCAATACTTGTCCTTTACAATAATAAATATAATGAAGCATAATTCCATGCATATAATTAGAGATATAGCATATTAAATTTACGTAATTCGATACTGTTAACTTAAAAAACTGAGGATGCAAATTTTATTAAGTTTATTTTAGTTTCATTGACATTTTCCGCATGTGTTACAGAAGTCATTATGTACGCTTATGTCAACAAAGTTATGATGCAGCTTGAACTGTGGTAGCACTTTATTCATATCAATATTGATGTAAACGTTGAGGAAGGTAAACGAATACCTTTTTGTCAGTTTAAAAGCGTTATCTGTCAGACACGAAAAGAGCTTTTTTCAAGTTGAATCTACATGGCATTAGATCTGGGCTGATGATGAAGCCCCATCAATGCAAAAAATGACTCGTATAATAGTAACGTAGACATAATTCAGTAACTGCAAAATAAGTCAGAAGTATAATGTAAAGTTATAGGATAAGCTGTGTTTTATTTGTTATATAACGCAAATTTTAAAATCCTTAAATTTTTATTCTCATGATTTGTGTGCAAGTGGAGTATATATAAATGGAACAATAATCTTAATTAACACAATAATTGTATTAAGAGCCTTGCAAGCAACCTCAAATCTAGAGCCAAGAAATAACGTAATGGAATGTATGAGTATGTATAGAATACCACGCGCCACAAATGATTTATTGTGTATTATTAGAATCATTAATACACCAGTAAATTTTCAAATAATTTTGTATTGTTTGAAACATATGTGCAATTTCATCCAATCAAAATTTGATTTCATCTGATTCGTAAAGAAAGACTACTAGAAATAGTTAAATACCATATCATTGATATAAAACTCGGCAAATTACAGAGGTTATAATAAAGTTCTTGTTAGATAAACATGCTTTTATTATTTTTTTTTCGAATTTAAGAACCAAGTTGTGAACACATAAGTTAAATAATTTTTACACCAAAATATTGTGGTCTATAAAGAAATTTGGAAGTAAAATCTAATAAAAAAAGTACCTTTTTAAATATTTATTAGTGAAAGTCTCAGAAATACTATTTATTAGTATTTGTATGGAAAAGTCACTGTGAGGTAATACTGGTAGTTTATAGAACTTACTGTGTATTAATGATTCTAATTTTAGATTTACAAGTGATAAAATGTTAATATTATCTCAGAAAGTATGAAAAGGACCTTGACCTATTAATAATATTTATTCTAGTTGTAAATTTAAGTCTGTACTTTAGGGTATCACAATTACAACATTTAATACTTAGTTTAATATCTAAATGATGAACGGCAGCAGATAAATGAATGCAAATATTAAAAGCAGAATAGCAAAGTAAAGAACTGAAAATTCCAATTGAGGAGGAGATAAAAAATTTATTGGTCATGTTGTTGGAGGTGTAAGGGTACCAAATGTCCGAACATGGAGAGTTTAATTATTAGTGAATTACGAATCAATTTGAATCGTAATGAGGCCATACAGATCTATTAGATTTTAAGTCAATCCATGTGCTGCAAGTAGCTTCAGCATATATATGTGTAATTGGTGCACAAGTAAATACCAAAATTGGAAAAAAATATCAAAGAACCAAGAAATCAAAGATGCAGTCTAAACTCGAATTCCATTGTAATATTCGCCTATTTGCGTCTGAAATGAAGCAGTCCGTTATGAGATTTTTCTCGAAGGTCTGTTGTAATACTTGATATTTTTCTGCATCCGATCAAGAACTAGCCCCCATTTGTAAATATACCTCAGTAACTTATCCATGAATCATTTTTCCATTTAGTAATAATGCTTGGTGGGTAAAAATGGAATGCTTACTAAAGAGTTTTGTAATTTTTATTTTGACATGATGAATTAAGATATTAATTAATTAGTTGTACATTGTTAACAGATCTTTTTAATCTAGTGTAACAAATTGCATTGGAAAACCCAATTAAATTGCGTTTTTATAACATACATGCCCGTGTATGAAACGCATAGTGAAATTGTACCTAATATGTTTAAAAAGAAAAACAAGCAATTTAAACCTTCGAGGAAACGGGTTTATGAAATGAACTTAGAGTGTAATAAATAATCGGATCTATTCACAAAGGACAAGAGTTTACTTCCTAACCACGTGTCCCAGATATTTTAAAATAAGACAAATAATTTATATTTGTATACCTATAATGAATATGTGTGTTTATATACATATAAACACATATATACATGTATATACGCATATATGAACATCCAGTTTTGCATTTGTTAACAAATGTTGCGTGCAAAGGATACATATGAATTATACAACAATCCCAGGTACGAAATGACGATACATATGCTTGTATTTTGAAGAGCTTTACATAACATTGTAATTAATTGTATTTGCTGGTGATCGATTTTCGTAACTGATAAGCTGTCTTATCTTTAAAAAAGGTCTATTATTTCTGAAACATCATAATCGTCAGTGTTTTTAAGTGGCGTTCTTCGATAGGCTAATATAAAGATTAAGCGTATAGATTTCGAGAAAAAATCAATTGAAGCGATTGAATGACTATTACATTATTTCGCAGTATTACTGTTCATCATCGATCCATTGTAACACCATTTGTGCACAAAATTATGTAAAGGAATGGCGATCCTTTTTTAGCGTTCGTAAGTAGTAAAGCGCCACCAAAGACGTTGACATTGCGATATTATGATTTTTGAAAAATTCTATTTACGTTCATGTTGAAAAAAAGGAATATGTGAATAAGTCTAGTACTACGTTTTGGTGTCAAACGGTTAGTGGTTAATTTCTAGAAAATGCAAATAATTAAAAATGTAATGATGTTTTAATTGAACCAAACACAAGTCACTATATGTAAGAAATTCAGTAATTTTGTAAAATAGATGGTATAATTCCACAATATTTCTACATTGTTTCTGTTTGCATTTCCTACGAAATTTTAACCATTATTCGTCGTCTTTTTTCGCAAACACGAAAGGAAAGTTCCTTTGTGAAAGCATCATGGACTTATATTATTATAGTATAAGTTTACTTCACTTAAGCATTAAAATATATGCAAAGGCGCTTAAGGAAATAGATGTCAAAAATGTCAGCTTTAAGAATGTCAGAACCTTGAACAGGATCAGTGATGGCGTTCCCAATGAATATTATTAATCCAAGCTTCATGATATAGTATCGTAGCTCTAGGACTATCTAGTTATTTTTGTTTCTAAGTGCGAATGTGTTGTACCTACCAATGAATACCGCACGAGTAAGCATACTGAGATAAGGAGATATTAAATTGCGATGGTCATGAACGATGGTCATGAACGATGATGATAATAATTATTCAAATGTACATCTGATTTTTTGTCTACACGCGCTTCTTCATCAATGATCTCAAACGATGTTTGCGTACTTTCTACTATGTTGCTGGACGTTAAGGCGTGAGCATTCTCAACTGTTTGTGTTAGAGAACTCGAGCATCTCAATTATTGTAAGGAAAGGTTTATGCAAATTCATGATTGCAGAAATACAAATTGCAATCGAATATGTATGCCGTTTGTAGGAAGTCTATCGGACGACTTTCAGTTACGTGAATTGCAGAGAAGGAAATCAATGGTATGCATAATTTATAACTACAATAGCGATCGATATTTTAGGCATATTATCCTGATTGTATTCATACAAAAGTAATGTGAATTTCTTCCCAAAAGGAGCCAACCACGAAAATGCACTTCACAAATTTGAAACAGATATATTTTTGATAATAATGCGGAGGTTGAATACGTGTAGACATCAAATTTTCTGTTACGAATATTATTAATTTTAACTTGTACTTACAATATTTAAATGAATCTAAAATTTTAAACTTCTTTCAACTGAACGTAAAACGATGTAATTTAATTTCCTATCTATGCGAAATGGTTTATATAATATGTTGTTTCCTTAAGTGGAAATTGCATATACTTTTGTATTAATTCACTCTAGCGATAGATTGTTACGGTTTCTACTACGCGTGTAGTACGCTATTCTTTTAACGAAAATGATTTTGTAAACTCATGCAAGTACATGCATAAAGGATGTCACGGACGCAAAGAAGCTATACGAAGATGTTCAAATTACAAACGAATGAAAGACTGTCTAAAAAGCGCGTTAATTATCTTTATTGAAGGGCATTACTGACAAGTAAAAGATACGTCAAAAGTGTCAAGTTGGCACTAGTTGAAATAAAGGTAACAATACTTGAACTGGTAAAGTCGATTAAGTGCGCCGATTCGAATGGAGACGTCGCAAAAACTGTTTCTTTTCAGTAGGTTGTGAGAATTTTAAATGAACTTACCTATGTCTGAATTTATAGTTTTGTTTAAAGTTTTATCACTTCACGTTGCATGCGTGCTGTTTTATTTTCAAGCTTTTTATACAAAAATGTAAAAAAGTATTCGAATGCTACTGTACCTGTTGAATTTTGGAGAAATACAAATCGAAAAAAATGTTTCGGTATTACTACTTAAATGACTGTCAAATAATCTGGTAGATGCTTGTTTTAATTACTAATTTGCAAATTTATATTTCGCTAATATGATACATTCGTTCAATTAATTTTTAAATCTGCCATTACTGTATCAATTTTTACCATTGCATTATTTAAAACATATTTTATTGTATTATTTTCATTCTGAATTCTATAATTTTCCAAACATTTATATTTTATGTTTGACCAAGGCTCCATTAGCATTAGACATAGATTTCTTCAATAAATCAATATTTGTTTCGATATCTTCATAGTTCGAACGATGTATTCAATTATTAATCCGGTAATAAAGCGTTAAACTACGAACAATTACGTACTTCACGATCGCTAAGTAAACTTTTACATATTTATGTGTTAAAAAAATTATTTTAGAAATTATAACAGTAGAGCGATGTCGTCCGTCCTACAAACTGCGTTTTATTAAATCTGGCATCTCTTCGTATAAAAAGTTGTATAAATCTTCCTTATATCTACAAGTGCCTAGCGGTTTATCCGCGCGTGTTTGACGTGACGAACAATGACTTTAAATTTATTAATGTAATAATTTTTCAAAATTAAGAAGAAAAAAACATCACGAGACTAGAGTGGAAGGGAGAGAAAAACATGTAATGTCGAGTGCATACAAAAATGTAACCGAGGTGACCATTTTTTAGGTTTCGTAGTTGAACATCCAGCCTTCGCGTACAATAAAATTTACACTATGCACAATACAACTATTACGTATTTCTATTTCTGTATGATATATATGTAACCTGTTACGGGTTGCATATTATTATATATTGTAATATCGTATGTTCTTAGCCCTCTATAACTCAATTTTTTCAGTGTATTAAAAAATTGCTCTTTTTCATATAGAATAAAAGTTCTTCGGGAATTAAAGCAAAAATTAATGTATAGAATAGTGTTATACAGTTACATAGATCCTCGTGTTGTAAGACGATTCGTAATACGTTGTGTCATCGAAGCAAACTTTTCTAAAATATTCGACTACGCTTTAAAAGCGTTCTCTACTAATTGTGAAGATAAAAATAGTATACAAACTACGAAAGGTGTTTGTATTTCATCCGGATATGGTTTTTCGAAACTACTTCGTAATTATAATGTGTTCTAAAATTATTGTATGGTATTATAATTATCGTTATTGAACAGATTGAACATAAAAAGTTGTGTTCAACTTTTAAAGAAACAATATATGCATATATGCATATATATTTGTTTAAATATTTCTACAATTTTTATTTTTACAATTAGAACGCACTTAAAATTTGATGAGAAATTCTTAAAACATTTTGTGTACATTTTGAAAATTTTATTAGCATGAAATGTACGAAACGACTTATAGAGGGTTCAGATGTACGCAATATGAAATAGCTGTATTATGAAATGGATTTTAGCACTAATAAATAATTTGAGATTAACTATTTGCATTTGAACTTTTCTATCTGTTTTATGTTTTTCCCATGCATTTAATAAAATTTATTTGATGATCAAACCAATCTTAATATTACAACACTAAAAGTGAACATTACTTTTATGAACGCAATGTTTAAGAAAGAAGTTTTATAGTGCATTAAGTTATAATAAACTAATTATTAAATTATCGCCAAAGGGTTTTAACTAGACGTTTGACACGAAAATGCCAAAAACTGATGAAATGTACTTAACTATTTAATATAACTTGTTACCTGGTGAAAAACAGGTATGTACTAATAAAAAGTGACAGAGAAATAATTTTATTGTTGCGAACAATAATATCCCATCATAACAATGGACTGTGGACTGTACTAGCAAAAAAGCTATTGCTGATATTTTATCGATAATAAACTAAACACGATTTCAAATAATAAAACAATGTAACTTGTAACAGATTCAATTTGATCCGTTGGTTATAAAGTTCAGACAACACTTTATGCATCGTCGTAAACTTAATTTTTTTAAGTTTGTTAAAATTAACATTTGTTGTGTATCAACAGAAAGACATTCCTTCAGCTTCACAGTGATTATTATGCTGCAAATGTTTATGCAGTTTAACAAGTTTAGGTATGTAAAATAGACTTCTTTTGAGATACTAGATAACTAAACTATCTAATCTTGAAATCAGTACAAGACAACGAAAATTCTTTCTGAGATTCTTCTTTTTTAAAGATAATAAAATATGAGAATATTTTAGATTAAAAATATATATTTGCATAAGCGTCTGCAGCCTAGTAATTACATGAACACAGTATCCGACAATTGAACATGAATACAGAGAGGAAAATAGTGAAGCATTAGCTCATTGCTGTTAATTTTCTTATATGACATTTTTTAATATATTAAAAACTATTGAAGTGAATGAGCTAAAATTTCAATATATGCTGTGAGTTTGAAAAAATCTGTAATTATGCTGCCACACTTACGATTTGACATGGAATAGCGAAACCCAATCAAATTTACGTGTCCGCAATCGAATCTGCTGAACCTAAGTAAATTGACGCATTTCGATAAACGAGCAAGTGCAATAATAGAAATAAATTTCTGTTCAGATTATTACTTTCAGGAATTTTAGAACTGCTTTTAATTTTTTAAATGAAACTACAACATGTGTTACGAGCGAAAAATACTAAATTCGGATATAACTTTTCAATATGGAAGTAGTAATAAATTACTTAATTTATAAAGTTTTGTGTAACTATAATTACTTAATCCTCCTGTTTGTAAAACGTTTCTTAATTATGCAAAAAATGTAATAGAATTGTAGATATAATTCTACACTGTACATATTGTAAATAATAGTTGTAAACCTAATTCTTCATTGTTTAATAAATATAAATGGCAATTATACGTACACGTGAATGAATATGAACATTGTGAGTAACCACCTAAAAATAGTATTCTATGACCTTCTGAATCTCATGTTTTACATGTTGGAGTATTAAATTGAAAATTTATTTTGTACTCAACATAACATGCAATATAAGGTATACTGAAACAAAGAAATAAAATAGTGCAAGAAATTTCTCTCCTCAAAAAGGATTCGGAACCCTGATCTTATCTAAATTAACTTTGCAAGTAACATCCATCGTAATATAAAATTCAGAAGTTAGGTTTTTCAATTATCGAACTCAAACTAACAAGGGACATTACCCAAGTGTCAATCGCCGATCTTAATGAAATATTTGTGGGTAGAAGTTCTCAAAAAAATATTTCACCCACATTTTTTTATATCGGCAATCGTCCATATCTAAGGGGTGAAAACAGCTCTTGAAGTTGGGGTCGAAAAACATATTTCACGGTATATCTCAGAAACTATTGATCCTAGAAAAAAAGTTTAAATGCACGGTATGCCTATTTTTTAATGCTGAATTGAGATGCATAATTAGTTTTCCGAAAAAGTAATTTGTTTAAAAAGTACGTTGAAACTTAACATATTTTTTCAAATTTTTCTGGTAAAATGTTAATTGATTTGCATGAATTTTTGTATACTTATACTATGGACCTTGCCCAAAAATATGGATAAAACAGAATATTCAATTTCACTCTCGTAAGTGATATTGTTGCATGCAAAAAATTAACGCGAGAGAAATGTTTTCTCCAATATCTCGAAAACTATTCGGTGTAGACAAAAATGTTTTAGATAAAAGTTGTGTATTGTTCTACAATAAATTTAATTACGTAAAAAAAATTTCTAAAATATTAATTTGTTTAAATTGTTATATTAAAAAGTATTAACATTTTGCTCGATTTTTTACAAAATGTTGATCCATATTCGTATAAATGTGTGATGATGATAAGTTGCAGAATTCTACAATTCCTTCTTCATTTTCAACATCAATAACTGTATACACCGGTTCATCTGTTGTCTTGTCAAATACTAATTCTTGTTCCACTTCTTGTCTGCCTGCCTTGCCTGTTTATAACCATTAATTATATCTATAAAAGCTTGAGCAAATTCAATTTCCTTAGCATTGGTAGCTGTTTCATTTTTGGCGTTTTCATAAGCATACATACCCAACAGGATATTTATAGTATTGATTGGATTTACTTTCATTTTTAAGTTGCTAACCGAGCAAACGTAGTCCACACTATTACAAAAATCAGATGTAAGATCCTGAAAAAATCTAAGACTGCATATGAAGTGAAAGTAGAATTAAATTGAAAACTGTGGGATGTCAGCAAACTATTCCATTATAATGTTACCGTCTTCATGACACAGCAGCAGCTGCAACTCGCAAGTCCACAAGAATTTATCGAATGATCACCGTCGAATATGTCGGTACAACGTATACAAATATGCATGCACCATATTTATATATTAGCTTCTTAAACGTAGCTGTAATGCCATATTCTCTCTTTAGGTAAACGAATCGATCAATGTCTTCGCAAGTAATATACAAAAACGTGAGGAAATTCCGGCCCTCGCAATTAACGGTTCGGAATCGAAAAAACAATCAGCTCTTCTGAGAGCTACCATATTTTTAGAAAAGTGGGAAACTTCGAATTCTGCCTAATAAACATTATGGAGAGATTTTGCCTAAATGTGTTCTGAAATATTTGTATGGTCCCGTGTAATTGGAGCGCGTACATCTTTTACACGACTGGCCAGGAGGATCTCCCACGCAGTCCTTCTCTATCTGCAGCGGTAGTACTTTCTCGTAAAGAATAATTAAGAATATAGTACACAATACAATTGACAAAAATATCGTAAACCTTTATAGCTATTTCAGTGCTGTGGACGAAGAGGTCGCGCCCTGAAACATGTGTTTAATACAGTAAGCCTAATTTTCTTCGAAAGGTTGAATCTATTAATTTCAAAGTATCTACATTTTTTATAAGGATCCACAGTTTATGTTAACACATTTATTCGAAAATCAACATTTTTTAAAAATCGAGCAAAATGTTAATACTTTTTAATATAACAATTTAAACAAATTTATATTTTAGAAATTTCTTTTACGTAATTAAATTTATTGTAGAACAATACACAACTTTTATCTAAAACATTTTTGTCTACAAAACATTTCTCTCGCGTTATTTTTTTGCATGCAACAGTATCACTTACGAGAGTGAAATTGAATATTCTGTTTTATCCATATTTTTGGGCAAGGTCCATAGTATAAGTATACAAAAATTCATGCAAATCAATTAACATTTTACCAGAAAAATTTGAAAAAATATGTTAAGTTTCAACGTACTTTTTAAACAAATTACTTTTTCGGAAAACTAATTATACAGCTCAATTCAGCATTCAAAAATAGGCATACCGTACATTCAAACTTTTTTTCTAGGACCAATAGTTTCTGAGATATACCGTGAAATATGTTTTTCGACCCCAACTTCAAGGGCTGTTTTCACCCCCTAGGTATGGACGATTGCCGATATAAAAAAATATGGGTCAAATATTTTTTTGAGAATTATTACCCACAAAAATTTGATTAAGATCGGCGATTGACACTTGGGTAATGTCCCTTGTAAGAACAGAAAGCCTCTTTATTTCTCTGGACGGAATGACAAAAAAAAACGTTGTGTCGATCCGACGTCCTCAAAATTTCGAACGAGTTGTTTATATCTTTAAAGCTTAAGGAACAACGAATTGTTCACATTCAAATCGGACGTCATAATGTATGAAGAAGACCGTGATACCGTATTTCAACGCTATGTGGCGTCTTCTTCTCACTCTAATGTTGAATTCGTCACAGCATATAATACATTTGAATCGTACAATAATGAGATAGCTTTCCAAAATTAGTAATATGGATATGATGTACTGAGTATTGCAAGATACAGTAACTAGTTCGTATTTTACTTAAAAATACGAATGAAAAATACGGACCGTATGTGCTTCCCTGTGTGGAAGCAATAATGAGTCCATTTTCGTTTGGATGAAACTTTCGGTTTGGTCCATGGGAAATAAACCTAACATTTATGTTGGATTTAAATCCCACAATATTTTTATGATTAATACGTTGATAACCGCTATGGGGTCATCGCTGAACAGCAACCCTGCGCTTTCTGTTTATACGACGTCGGTTACCGGTAGCCCATATTGTTGATCGCTATTACATACATAACACACACAATTAGTTATATTTTTAACACGTTCTCTGTCGGACCGATTTTCGGTGACTTTCCGTTTACGTCCCGTGGGTCTTATGCGCCCCACGTCGTCGAGACTAACAATTCACTTATGAGATATGTCTTAAAATATTTATAAGATTGATAAAATCATTATTATCAACAAAAAGGTATAACGTTTAAGACGTACTACAGAACAACGCAAAAATGTTTGTTTGAACACATTATCGTCGTAGTTGCATAGTTTAACCCATTCACTGCCAGGCAAATTTAGAGCGTCTTGCCCTGGGCGCCAAGATTTTATTTTAAAGAAAACATGGAATTTCACAAAATCTAATAATCTAATAATATTTAATTGCAGATATATATATATATATATATATATATCTTCAATTAAATATATATATATATATATAGTATATATTTTCATTCATCCTTTCTAATAATTCCTTACTCAAACGGTTATAAACTTATGCCGTGACCAATTGCAATCAATCTAAACTTGTAGCGCAAACTACGAGATATCGCGTAGTCGGCAGTCTTGGTACATACGCTTACTACGAGGTATCTCGTAGTTGGTAGTGAATGGGTTAAGTTAAGTCAAAGAATGGAAAAGGATTTGATTAAATAAAACTTTATTCCTCATATTGTTAATATTACTGTTTCTGTTGTACATTTTTTGTGTTTCAGCTAAAATATTTACAATTATAGAGGCATATTGCGATGTTGTTTTATTAAAACATGTTCAACATAAATGCGGCTTGCCTGGACTGTCATTACAGAATCTAAGTACTTTTATAGTACAATTTCTTGCTGATGGTATACCAAAGTTTTTAACATCATTTTGATAGCAAAGTTTGCAACGTTTTCTTACAGAAAAAAGCTGAAAAACTGATTGCTACTCCGCGCGGAGCGTCGGCGACCCACGGCGTGATAACTGCATTATGCATGATATTTAAGCATCAATACGTGATTTTATAAAATATTTTATGAATATGATACATTTAATAGTGAAAATAACAAATGATCTGAACGGAAAGTCCAAAGTGGGGCGCATACGACCCACGCGGCTGGTATGTGTTAAGACTACGTCAATAGCGTGTTTCATGAACATGGCAACTCCACGAAATTAGAATGCCCTGTGCTTTCGGTAAGGAATTGAAATACATATTCTTCGGGTACCACTGCTTAATGCCTAGAAAATAAATTAAAAAAAAGGATATAGCCGGATAAGTGGGTCAAATGTGCCCTTAGACCAAATTTGATTTGCGGTGGATCATTCGATAGCTTACCAAAAGAAAACATTTTACACCAATTTTCAACCCTCTATCTCGACCGAGGGGGTAGTAACAGGGAAAATTCGGATTATCCAGTTTGCACTATTTTCATAAAAATGGTTAGTTCGCGAGGTATTTAAATTAATGTAATTATTAACCATATGCGAACGCTGCGCGCAGCCGAGTTGCAATAGTACACACTGAACTAATCATCCTTCTACCATTTATAATAAATTATTTATAATATAATTATCAGGAGATATTTATAATAAATTACCAGAAGCAATCATATCAGAAACCATTAGTAAATGTAAATATCTCCTAACCTAATGACTTTTCGGTATAAATAGGTTAATACTTTTTTGTAGGGAATGCCTAGCTGGATCGAAGAATGTATTAAAAAATATATGATTATATTTACAAAACCACCGGTGATCTTTATGTGTTCTCTACGCGTTCATTTACGGAAAAAGTAATCACGTAAAATTATGTCCCCCTCGAAACCATTCAGCTTGTTCCTGAAATATTTTTTAATACTATCAAAAACTACCAAAAAACAATTTGACCTTGAATTTCAAGGTCAAGGTCAATTTTGCGGTAACTTTTTTTAACAGATGTCCACCGATCCAAAGGTGTAGAATCACGCTATGATGGTCGTGACATACAATTTCCACGCACCCTGTACATGTTATTCGGCCGGACCCTGTATATATGACAATTTTTTGTACATCGCTTACATTAAATCATTTTTATCGATAAAAAAGAATTAAATTAGATAGCACTAATGGATATAAAAAAGATTGTTTTCAAAATTTAGTACGGCGGCGGATCAATCACGATTTGGATTTGCTTTTTGACTTGTAGAATATCCTTGGTGACTTATCTACTATTGTAATAAAGAGACAGAGTTTGTTTGTATGTTCGCAAAAATCTCAAAAACTCTTATACCGATTGTTATGAAATTTTCACAATAGCTTTCCTACATTTTCCGTATTGTCATATGCTGCATTTTATCGCAAAATAAATTATATATCAAGATAAAACACATGGGACTATTTTTCGTCGGTGCGTCGGCGAGCCGTCCGCGAGGCATAGTTCATTCACAGCCGCTAGGTGGCAAAGCTTGGCGCCCGCGCGTTCAAAAGAGAATTCGCCTAGTTACAGGATATAAGGAAAAAAAACAATATTCCGAATTCTACAAACAGAAAAATCGCGAGCGAAGCAGTATCTGGGGTATGCTACTTTGTATTGCTTTAAAATATTTGTCTATTATGGATTTCCAGTTAGCCCGTATAATCCAGACCTAGAGATACAGACAACCCCCTTATAACACGGTATTCCTACAGCACGGTTTCGCTTTAACATGATTCGAGAATTGGGAAAATCCCCGTACAGTACCTTGTGTGATGCAAGCACCATCATGGGATACAACAATATTTTTCATTCGAGCAAGCGACTATGTTATGTCAAAACTGTGTACGGAATTTTAGAATATTAGAATTTTAGATTCGTTTCGTTCATTTAAACATATTTTAAGATATTCACTGTTTTTTTCTGTTTACCATACACATACATAGATTAAAAATTTTTAGTTATGTATTATTGAACCTTTTACAACGAAGTGTTAATTATTTCTTTTTTCTTAATTAAGTTGTAGCCCTGAATTATATCTGATGGAAGTAAAAAAGTACCTCTTAAAAGACATTTCATCTCGCTAGAATTAAAAATAAAGATTTTGGATTATTTTAAAAAGGGGGAAAACGTATCATACATGGCAAAAACCTTAGATTTAAATGAAACAACAATCCGGACCATACAGAAAAATGAACAGAAAATTGGAGCTTCTGTTGCTTTAGGTTGTTCCATTTCCGCAAATATGACAGCTTGTTCCAGAGCACCAATAATTGAGAAGATGGAAAAAGCACTCAAGATACCGCAGAAAAAAAGTTCAGAAGATGAGGATATTTTGCCAGAAAGAAAGCGCCCTCATTTAATTGTGTTTCACAGTGATGAAGAAGGAAACCTTATTCAATATTAATATGTAATGCTTTTGTTGAATCATTGATTGTTTTAATGAACCTATTTCTGTTATTGTTAGTTATAAGAAGAAAATAATATACTTTTGTTAATTTTTGGAACACGACCCTGTTTTTTGTACTAATTCCTTATTTGGTATAACACGGAATTTTTTAGGAACCTAATGACAGTGTTATACGGGGGTTACCTGTACTAATAAATCAAAATTATCCGAACAATCGAATCTGAAGGAAATAGCAAAACCTACATTTATTTCATAAATTATTATTTCATATATCTATAATTTGTAACAAACATTGAACATACATTATTATTTAAATAATTTCGAATTTTAAAATTTGTTCACATTAGATGATACACTTATGTATATAAACCCGTTATGGCCATTCGGAGCGCAGCCCTACTCTGGCCTTCCCCCACTCCAGGTCCGTTCCCTTCGTTTCAGTTCTCTCCATTTCCCCCTCGTCCGTTATTGTCGCAGATCACAGCCTGTATGAGGAGAATGGATGCAGAGTGGGGAGGCCGGAGGGGCGCAGCGCTCCGGATGGCCATGATGGGTGTACAGAATGGAAAATAATCATCATGGTTGTTAACGCCAGCGGCGGGCTTGGTTTATGGCACGGTCAAATCTTTTTATGTGCTTTAGGACATCCGTGAAGTCCACATCTAGTCGCCCCGGGCTAGGCAAAATTAATTTGCAGGGCGGCCAGGAAAGACTAATTTTTGGTGCATTTGAATGCCGAAGTGCCGTGTCATAAACGCAACCACCCGAAGAATATCAGTAGGCCCGCTCGGAACGGTTCAACGGAACTCGCGAGCGGGCCCGCGCTCATAGGAAAAACCCCGATATTGCCAAACTTCCGTCCACCAACGACAACCCCTCCCTCGCTCTACGGTCCCCTCCACTCCATGAAAATGTCATTGGAAGGGAGGGAAGAGTCTTCATCGTTGATTTTTGTAAATCTTAAAATATAGTTGATTAGCACGCTCCGAGGAGCACATTAGTTAGTAACATAGAACGCTCTCAGCAGCACACGGAACGCGCTGAGCAGCACACTAGATTTTGTATAACCGTAGCTTCCATACAAGTACTAGAACATAGTTTAAACGAGCACCCCGCTCGCACCTTTGTAAAGTAGAATATACGTTTCTTTAGTAACAACTTTACATTTTGTCCTTCGGTCACAAGGAAGGTAGTCCTTCGAATTAGTTCGGAAATAATACTTAGCCGTCACACCACGTGCAAACGCCAAAAAGGCCCGAACGATTCTTTAATCCAGGCTTTGGAATTAACTGCTCACGACGGCCGATTTTCGGAAGCAACGCCCACTTTTTCCCGCCGCGCGTCTTGGCCCCCGCGACAGCCCTAGTGCTCGACTCGTCTCAGGCCCGTACCATATGAACCGCACGTGGCGCATTAGGGCGACACTCGTATCCTATCGTATAAATAGGTTTCCACATCACCCATGGGGTATAATGCTTCTGGTACGCGCCTGAGACGTGTCGAGCACTACGGCCGTCGCGGGGGCCAAGACGCGCGGCGGGAAAAAGTGGGCGTTGCTTCCGAAAATCGGCCGTCGTGAGCAGTTAATTCCAAAGCCTGCTTTAATCAACCACGGGCGTTAACAATGGCTTTCATACGCAAACTTCTAAGTCATGACTGTGCAAAGTTTGCAATGTATGCTGCAGAATTCATTTTGACATTGAAATTAAAGAACAGTTTCTTTTTTAATTTTATATATTCTACTCATTAGTTATTTAATAATATATCATTAATGGAACAAAAAGTTTTTTTAGAAAAACTGATGAAATTTTTACAATAATTAAACGGTTCTTATATGCGGTATAGCTATATTCCAAGGCTTCAAAGCTCTAACAACCATAAAGGACCATACAATACAGAGCTCAGCTCTATCTGCGAGATACACATAAAACAGATTTCATGTGTTCTAGCTTTTGTCTTTCAAAGGTTATGTGACACCAATGTTGACATAGCATACTTTTATTTTTAACAGTTTTTTTAGACAAGAAATGTTTTATTCTTTTTAATAAAATGTTTTACATTGTGTTCTATGACAAAACTGTGCATAGAATGTGTGAGTGCATATAATTTTGCGAGTAGGTCAACTGCATCCAAAGCGGTGTTGTTGCAGTAGTTATCAGGCAATATTCATCGAGTACTGAGAAACTACAAACACATAGAATTTTCTTCAGGTTATTGTGTTAATAAAAAAACGTGAAAAAAAATAGAAGGTACTCTTTATATTTTTTGGAACTTATACATAGTATTCATGAATGTGCATATAAAAAAGTTAATGAACGTAGACCTAAAAATTGATTTTTTTAAACATTAATGCATATTAAATTCTAATAAATATACTAAATAATTCCATTAAAAAAATGTTTCTGTAAATTATTAGCATAAATTGAAACCTATTACTTATGTTATGTACATAACAATTGGATTATAATAGCCACTGTATTATCAAATTATTAGTTGTATACTAAATATCGTCAAAACAAATGTATATTTCATATTCTACTAAATTTATTACGAAAGGTATTATCAATTGAATATCGCGCCCAATTAATTCCAGGTTAATGTTTACTATACTTTCATTATGACATGCAGTTGGAAACACGTGTTGTGACAGAGATAAATTTAAGCAAAGTACTTACAATAGTAATAGCATTAAATTTTTCAGTCCATTCAATTTGAACACTTATAAATTGTGTATAGTTACACGTCTCACGGTAATTTGGTAAAATGTTTCATTAATAACTTGGAGGATATATTCAAACATAACCTTAAAACGCCGGTTAAAACATAATGATTAATTTTGTTGTAACATATTTATATAACAAATTTTTTTGTACTATTTGAAATTTTCTCCATTTTTTTACCTTTATTATTAAGGTAATTGTAATTTATGTAAGTAATGTAACTGAAGAATTTAGATTGTAATAGTAAATTAAGGATGAGTACTATGCTACACATATAGTTTTTTAGCTATAAGTTTATCACTTGTTATTTATTAGTAATATATTATAATGATATTTTTTTTAGATGCTCAAGTATCATGAACCAGTATCAGCATTTGCTATGTATGCTGTAAAGCGTAAAAATGTAGAACTGTCTTCGAATTCAAAAAAATTAAAAAAGAAGCATGTTTCTTCAGAAAAGAAAGTAACTCTGAAAAATAATGTAAAACGTAGAACAGAAGAAACAGCGAAACAAACATTTGCCCATGAAAATGTCAAAAATACAAATAAATCTTTTGTAAATAATATTCAAAGTATAAACAAGAAGAATAATCTGATATCTAAAAGACATAATGGTTCAACCACTACTAAGAAGAACAAATCAGTTCAAAAATCAGTGTGTAAGCAGAAAGATAAGAAAATAACATCAATTTCTGCTTCTAAAAGCAAGGGAACAAAAGCTAAACTAAAGAGCTCCCTTTTAACATTAAATATGGGTGTTGCAAAAATCAAACAAATTAAACAAAAGCAACCAAAACAAAGTAAAAGTAAAACATTAGAAAAAAGAGTTAATGAACAATCTAATTACAATAATTCACATTTATCCTTTGATACTTTAACAACTACAGAAAATCATGAAAATCCTCTAAAAAGTAGTCATTCAATGTTCGAGTGGTTAATACATCCTTTAAAAGTCGAAGATTTTTTTCAGTGAGCACAGAACATTCATATTTGCCTGAATCATGTACATTTACATATTTTAACATTGTTTTGCCTTTTAGAAAAAATTGGGAAAAAACACCTGTTCACATTAAACGGAATTGTCCAAATTATTACAAGTTGCTCATGTCAACGCCACTACTGGATAAAATATTGAGAGAGTCTCACATTTTGTACACAAAAAATATAGACATTACATCATATGAGAATGGTATAAGAGAAACACATAATCCTGCTGGTCGTGCAGTTCCAAGTGTTGTTTGGGATTACTATATGAATGGATGTTCTGTTAGAATGTTGAATCCACAAACATACATACCAAAATTACATTCATTAAATGGTAGTTATTTTTATAAGACACATTAAAATGTATTTCACTATAATACTTATAATTCGATTAATTTAACTTATTCCCACCAAAAATACATTTTAATAATAACGCTTATCACTGTAGACTACAAAGTTCGTTTTGTATTTTAGCTACGCTTCAAGAATTTTTTGGTTGCTTCGTTGGTGCAAATTCATACTTAACACCTCCAAATAGTCAAGGTTTTGCACCTCATTATGATGACATTGAAGCTTTTATATTACAAGTTGAGGGTAAGAAAAGATGGAGATTATATAAACCACGAACTGAGAGTGAATATTTGCCAAGGTACTCTTCAAAAAATTTCGAACAATCTGAGATTGGAGAACCTGTATTAGATACAGTTGTAAACGCAGGAGATTTGTTATATTTTCCACGTGGAACAATTCACCAGGGTGAAACTATTGATGATACTCATAGTCTCCATATTACCTTGAGTGTTTACCAAAAAAATAGTTGGGGTGACTTTTTAGGAAAGTTATTACCACATGCATTGAATACTGCTATAGAATGTGACAGTGAATTTCGGGAAGGACTACCCCTTGATTATTTAAGATACAATGGTTTTGTACATTCTGAAAGCCAAAGCAATAACAAAGAAGAATTCAAGAAAAGAGTAAAAGATTTATGTAGCAAATTAATAGAATATATTGATACGGACAAAGCTGCAGATTTGATGGCTAAAAATCATATCCATGATTTCTTACCTCCTGTTCTTTCGGAAACTGAACAAGAATGTTCTGTTCTCGAAGATGGTGAACAGATGACTGCAAATGGAATTGTTGAAAATCGAGTAGAGATAGAACCTGACACAAGGATACGATTACTGAGGTCTCATTCCATAAGGTATGACTTAAAAACACTTGTAATCTAAATTAATTATATGCTTAATGTCAAATTCATTAAAAAGTAGTATTTTTTTCAAATTCAACTTCTAAATGGAAATACAAATCCAAGGAATTTTGTTTCATTAAACAATGTGCAAGATACAGGGTGAGTTTTCATAACTTAGTGCTTTAAATAATTGCTTTATCTTTGATTTTACAGAAAAATGTTTTCTTTTTTTATAAATTTCAAGATCACCTTAATTTTTTTAATGGAATGTAGTACTTTTTTCATATTGTATTGTAACTAATGCAGAAACAAGTTTAAGAATAGACAACTTCATCATCTTGGTAAATTATTGATGACAGCACCTGAAATGTGTTATCTGTATTTTCAGTGTGAATGTTCAGTTTTAAGGTCACTTTGAATTCATGTAATTGTGGTGACTAAATTTAGTTTTGTCTCAGGTACAACATTATGTGACAAAATACTACTCTCCATTTCAAAAAGTCAGGGTACAAAAAATGAACTTCAATTATGCAATGTACTTTACTGAACAATAGATTGATATATTTTTCCATAGACATTTTTCTGTAATCAAGACTATAGCAGTTATTTAAGGTCTTAACTTATGATGTCTCACCCTGTATATTCTATAAAAATATACAAAATTATTTATATCTATAAGTTTGAGACTTTGACTTAAAAAGTTAGAGAAAATAAAAGATAAATATTGCACGTGAAATAATTGACAATAGATAATTTATCAGCCTAGCTAAACAATGAGAAGTTACAGAGTAAAAATCATTTTTTTATTCTTTTGTACTTTGAAATACAACATTGTTAATATAATGTAAATTAATATATTAATTATTACACAGTGAATGAGGTCATTAAGTAAATATTAGAAATTTTACGTTGAAATTTTTTTCCAATAGTTACCGTTTATTTGTAGATTAATCAAAGAAGGTGACATGTTTCGAATATATTATTCTTCTGAAAATTCAAAGGAATATCATGAGTATGAACCACAATTTTTAGAAGTTAATGAACAATTTGTACCTGCAATTCGTGAAATAATATTTCAGTATCCTAAGTTTATATGCGTAGAAGATTTGCCAATTGAAGGTGAAGATAACAAGGTAAATTAAATATACATTTAAATTAAGTATTATTTCCATGTAGTACAATGTAATTATTTTTGTTAAACAGATTCAAATTGTGAAAGATCTTTGGGAGAAATGCCTTATTGTAACAGACAATCCACTATGCATATTGGAGTAGTTATGTATTTTCTAAAAAATTGTAAAAAAATCAATGAATAAATAAACATTGAAATCTGAATTTAATGTATTGTTCATTAGTATATTTTATTATTGAAATGTAACACCTAAATAAAGAAAATGTATGTAGACAGATAACTGTCTTTATTAGATTTTAGCTTAACAGTTATAGAATTGCACTTTGCTTCATACATGTTAGCCGCGGGCGAATTTTAAGAAGGGTCGAAGGCAGTTTGTCCGACACTATTCTGCTTTTGTCTTATTTATGACTGGATTGAGGACTCTTTGTGTCCGTATGTTAAGAGTATGGCTTGATGAGTGGGCACCAGACGTTAGCCATCGACTCGAAGTCGTATGACTATCGGGTGTTATAGGTTGTTTGATTCAAAGAGGCATTAGAGAGAGTTTTAAGGGTGGCAGGCGACTCGACGTCGCACTGCTGATTTCCCAAGAAAAGAGACATCGTTCTTAAAGGATCTGGCCACAGAGTGGGGAAGGCGAGTGTGCTTTCTGGTAAGAGGACTGTTTTGGACCACTCAACACTTACCCCAGAACCGTCAAGGAACGTGTTTCTGAATTTTATCCTGACACCCTGGACCGATTTCTAACATACCATTCTTTCTGTCATCCACTCTCACACTCATTCACAGGGGTTTCACTTACATTACAATTTGCGCAGTAACTTCCATTTAGATACATGTATAGTAGTGCCCGGTTGATGATCGCAGTGTCGTCCCTACCAGGCCATTTCTTCCGGACTATTTAATAAATAGCATTTCATTCTATTTCACTCGCTCTCAATGCGTTTCCCTGCCGTCCCCGTCACACTCACAATCAAAGGCGAACAAGCCGGGGAGAGATAAGACCGGGCAATTCTCGAAACACCCACCTGCCCTGATTGTTCTCGCGATTAGGTCCGAAACCAGCGATCACTAACCAGGTACTAGTGTACATATTACAATCGGCGGGGGGGTCCTCATTGGTTTTTCTTTTCTCCTTTTCATATTTTTTTACCAGTTTACTATTACGTCATTTTTACTTCCATTCATTGCATTTTCCCACTTAAATTTACTTCTCCCCATTCCTCTGCATTTCTCTGCCAGAGATTGTTTCATATTTCCAATACCTATTCCATTTGTCTAAATTGCATCATTGTGTTCTAACTAATATCCTTTGGTTTTTAAATTGACCCGTTTTACTTAAATACTCTGGAAGGATTTCTGCTGTAATCTTACTTCTTAAGGGGTCTTCCTAGTGTGACGGTCGAAAAAAACACAATTTTTCGGTAATCTTTTACAAAAAAAGTATTGCATGTATTGTTTTGCCAGTCTCTAGATTTATTCCATGATTGCTTAAGAATGGAAGATTATTTTTTTTAAGTAAAAATATACACTTGTAGTCAAATAGGAGCACCGTGAAGAGACCGCCTTGAAGAATATCGATCCAGATGGCAGACCTGATATCAGCGGTTATAGTTGTCAGAAACACAAAATTCAAAAAGATTCTGAATCTGTATACGGCTATCGTCTGAACTAGAATAATAAAAAAATATTGAGAAATAAAAATATGGCAACGTCTGAAAAAATTTTGTTGTATTTTGGCAAAGAAAAATGATGGTTTTGTTAACCGCAAAAATCGAATTTTGCTAATATTCGCAAAATTCTAGTTCGGACGATAAAGGGACATCTACTGAGTATGCCTGACAAATTTGGAGTAAATCGGACTTTTGGTTTTTTGGCCATCACGTCTGCCAGTTTCAGAAATGCTGTTTTGAGATAAACGTGTTTAAAGTTTCAACTACAGTTTAAGACTATATAAAAAGCGAAATACTTCACTTATAGCTAATCAGCTATTGCAGGTCCATACAGCAGACCTTCCTCTTCCTCATAAAATGAATTTAGGGCCAAATTTTCCTTCCTGCGAGTGATCCTTACCTCTTTTGACGCTGCATGGTGCCTTTTCTCGGCGACTGAAATCCGGTTGGTGTCACGTTCCATCGCGAAATTCGAAGCAATAGGACCATTCACTATGGCCATCGTCTCGAAAATCTTCATAATACCCGAGTAGCCTTCATTAAAAATAGCTACAGCTAAGACATTAGCAATTTGTACTGTTTTTACTCCACAATACAAATGCTTCGGACCGAAGTGCCATAAGAAACCGTTGTAACTTTTGTTGTAATTCTGTGCGTATCCTCCTAAGCAACGCTTTAATAAATCCGACGCTGACAGATCTTCATATATCGGTTTGACAGCATCTTGGACTTCCTTATAGAGTGGCTCATCATGCTGATAATTGTTGAGCGCCGAACACCGGAGTTTCTACCTGCATACATTCGGACGCGCCGCTTCTTTTGAAGGCATGTACCTTTGCCAATTCTGAGAATCAGGCTTTAAAACTTCGTGTACATATTTTCGTGATGCTAAAATATAAGAAAATGCAAAAAAAAATATTGATTTTTTCAGATCGTAAAATCTAACAAAATGAGTTCAACGAAGAAGAAGGTTTTCTGTATGTGACCCTAATAGCAGACTAACCTCAGAGTCTTGTCAGTTTCCAATAACTGTTACTTTTTTGTACCTAAAACTTTAAACGCGTTTTTCTCGAAAGCACTTTTTGAAAACTGCGGGAAAGATAGGGAAATAACTATTGGTTCAATTGACTTGTCCCTTTGCATACAGCTAAACAAATACCAACCATCGTCGATGAACCTAAAAGTTAAAAAAAAAATTTAATTAAACAGTTGTTTTTGCATAAATAATACGAAAATTTTCGGTAAAAATCGTATCTTTTCTTTTAAAGTCCCACCAATTTGTAAATTTTGTACTTTTTTCTCGTTTTTTAAGTCCATCGACAATGTAATTATATAAGGAATAAGAAAATCCTTGGTTTTTTTGTTTTGGGAAAGAATTGGAGGCTCCAGAATTCCCGCAGATTTGCAACTCCGACGACGAGGACCTTTGAATATGTTTATATACATCCATTTCTACGGATCATATTTTAACGAAAAAATTAATTTCAATTGTCCGAATATGAGACAAAATACCCTGAATGTTTCGAAAATATCCGCTTAATACTTTCTTAGAAAAAAAATCCCAAAAATCACCTCATTTTTTGAACAAAGGCAAGGACAGCGAATAAAAGAGAAGGGTGGAATGAGAGTCGAGGCAACCGAGAGATTTAAAAACCTGCGTACCAAATGTTATAATAAAGACGACACTACGACGAAATTCTTTTTACGCAATTACATTTATTGTAAAAAAATACACAACTTTTATCTAAAACATTTTTGTCTACACCAAATAGTTTTCGAGATTTTGGAGAAAACATTTGTCTCACGGCAATTTTTTACATGCAATAGTATCTTTTACGAGAGTGAAATTGAAAATTCTGTTTTATCCGTATTTTTGGGCAAGGTCCATAGTATAAGTATACAAAAATTCATGCAAATTGATTAACATTTTACCAGAAAATGTTGAAAAAACATGTTAATCTTTAACGTATTTTTTAACCAAATTACTTTTTCGGAAAACTAATTATACAGCTCAATTCAGCATTAAAAAATAGGCATACCGTACATTTAAACTTTTTTTCTAAGACCAATAGTTTCTGAGATATACCGTGAAATATGTTTTTCGACCCCAACTTCAAGGGCTGTTTTTACCCCCTAGATATGGACGATTGCCGATATAAAAAAATATGGGTCAAATATTTTTTTGAGAACTACTACCCACAAAAATTTCATTAAGATCGGCGATTGACACTTGGGTAATGTCCCTTGTAAGTTCTATCCGACTTCAATTGATTAAACCCGAATACGAGATCGCGAAAAGGGTTTCGATAAATTGCGAGTCGACTGCTATTTCTATGCGGCGAGAAATGACTATATAGATTGGATCGACAACTGACGCTCGCGATTCAGCGCAGGCAGTTTGGATTTTTTTTTGGCTAGAAACCGTTGACGTCGTGATCACGTACCGTGACGGCAATGCTACTTACGGAGCCGAATAATAGTCTGCGCGAACTAAACAAGGTACTTTCGTGCGCGCTAATTACTCTGTTGTTAGATCTACCTTTGTTAGGAGATATTATTAGATGACAACATGAGTCCGGTTAGGTCGAAATCACGCCGCGTCAACGGTTCCTAGCGAATTTCAAGGACTGAACGGCGATGGAACGTTCGAGACTCCTTTTGATGAGTAAATTTCAATTGAATTCCAAACAGCTGCTTTCTCCTTAGATATTTGTATCCAGAATGAAAATAGGAAATCAATATATAATGAAAACATAATTCTTATGCTTTTTTTGCAGGAAGAGGTATTGAATTAGTATAATTAAATATTTAATAAAATTAATATTCCTATAACATTCATACGAGACTCAATTTGCTTTTGAATAGCCGTTGGTAATAATCTATTTTTTGAGTGCTGCATGGTCTGCGGGTTATATGATAATGTTTATGTTTGGAAGCAGGAAGATCTTTTCTACTACACCCTTCAAGCCAGACCTTAGATCAAAATGAAATATATACAACAACCATTCATGTTAAAGAGGTGAAAACAGCCCTCAAAGTGGGGGCTGAAAACCATATTTTATCAAATATTTCGAAAACTATTGGATTGGGGAGAACCATTTCTTTTGAAATTGTGTACTTTGTAGTTACGAACTGAGCTATGTGAGCGATTTTGCCAAAAGTTCATTTGTTTAAACAATATTTAAGAAATATAACATTTTTGCAATTTTTAATTCTGGTCAAATGTTAACATATTTTCATCAAAATTTATATACGTAAACTATAGACCAAGACCAAAAATACGGATAAATTGGATTTTTCAATTTCATCTTTCTAATAATTATTATTACATGCGCAAAATACTCCTATTTTCGTACATGCCGATTGCCCGTGGAACCATATGGCCGAAAAAGTTACAAGTTTCCGTGTTATTTTAGGAAATTCCATCATCCTATGCGTTATTGTTGTGTTTCGAAAGAAAGATTTTGCCGTCGAATATAAAAAGGTTCCCTGCGCCGCGATCGTCGTAGAGTGTATGTACGGTAGGCTTGAGGAGCTCAGGCCACGCTCGTGCAACTCGCGGTCATAAAATGACAGTAATTAATTGTAAGAATTAATACGTTTTATATTGTTACAGTTAGTTACAGTCATTTCATGACCGCAAGTCGCACAAGCTTGGCCTGAGCTCCTCAAGCCTACCGTACATACACTCTACGACGATCGCGGCGCAGGGAACCTTTTTATATTCGACGGCAAAATCTTTCTTTCGAAACACAACAATAACACATAGGATGATGGAATTTCCTAAAATAACACGGAAACTTGTAACTTTTTCGGCCATATGGTTCCACGGGCAATCGGCATGTACGAAAATAGGAGTATTTTGCGTATGTAATAATAATTATTAGAAAGATGAAATTGAAAAATCCAATTTATCCGTATTTTTGGTCTTGGCCTATAGTTTATGTATATAAATTTTTATGAAAATATATTAACATTTGACCAGAAAAAATTGCAAAAATGTTATGTTTTTTTAAATATTGTTTAAACAAATGAACTTTTGGCAGAATCCCTCTCATAGCTCAATTTGTAATTAAAAAATACACAATTTAAAACAAAGGGGTTTTGACCCACGTCCGATAGTTTTCGAGATATTTGATAAAATATGGTTTTCAGCCCCCACTTTGAGGGCTGTTTTCACCCCTTCAACATGGATGGTTTCCGATAAAAAGAATATGTTTAAAGTATTTTTTCGAGCTCTACATCATACTAAAATTTCATCAAAATCGACGTGTGACGGTTGAGAATCATCCCTTGTTAGTTATCAATCATTCGTGGTTCACAACATTTATCATAAAGGAAACTTTAATTGAATAAATGAGTACATTTTTCGAACTTAATTTTGAAATAAAAGAAGGAAAAAGCTGATAGTGTAAAGAATTTAACTAAAGAGTTCTTATAGTCGAATATTGTAATCCGATTGTTTTATGTTATTATATATTATATTTACATTTTATATGTAAGTTGTAACGTCTGCGTCAATTTGCACGACCGTCTTTTAATAAGACTTACAATATTGGGGCACCGGCACCCTGACGACGCGGCACTAAGTGATACTCTCGGGCACCGCCTCCACGAGGTACGGCGCTGTTGCGCAGAACTGGTTGCGCACAAACTGAGGTGCCTGAGCGTACCACTGCGGAGAAGGCATTCTATCTCTACGCATCGTACCGATCAGATCGCGAAACCTAGCTCATCGAATTCACGTGTATAATAGTCTAGTAGTACAAGGGTGGGAATTCCTTGGTGGGCATATCCTCCAACATTAGGTCCGCCTCCACCATTTAAGTTACCCCCACTCCTTACGAGCGGGTATAAAAGCCGGCGAACGGTGCCGCTTATGATCATTTCTGCGCCGAGCATAGCTAGATAAAGACCTAGAGTATTAACCAGGGCTTGAAAACGGTTATGATATGGCTTTCGGTTCTTGAAACAGTTATGAAGAACCTTTATTCTGAATAACTGTTATCAAGAACCTAAATTTCAGACTATACAAGTTTAAGTTACGGTATCTTTCTCAGCTCCCATATCAGTTCTATGACCGTTATTTTTCAAATTCTATATAAGTTCCAAAACGGTTATAGAACCAATTCTCATAACGATTGTACAGAATTTTGCAGTAAATGAAATCACAACATATTACGCTTATAGATTACTGTATACATATAAGCATATTTCATTTATAGCCGATAAATAAAATAAGAAAAATATATATGTATATACATATGAGCAGGTAAAACTGACGTTTAGGGGAGGCAACCCCGATCACCTTGATCTTGATATATGTTATCAAGGTCATTCTCTTAAGTAACTTTCAGAAAGTTTTAGCCGTCGCTCGTTTTTTATTGAAAAGTTATTAACAAAAGAAGTTTGCAAAATGTAGCAGTTATTTTGAGTATTGAAAGGCATAAACGACTAATACGTATGTGGAAATAGTACATGTATGAACGACGAAAAGTCATTTGAAACAGGAAATCGTTAATGGACAGAGGATTATGATATAAGAAATAGTCGACGAGTATGCGAAATGAGAATTTTAATCAGTATTAAGACGATCTAATGGGTACATAGAACTCATTATTTCAAAGAAAGCCTCAATGCGTCTTGGTATTTTTGCTAACACGGCATCGAAACTATGAAAAATCACGGGACGGGAGCCCCTCCCCCTGTACCCCCACCCAAAAAAAAATCCAACCCAATCTAACTCAATATTGAATTAAATTCAGGATAGGATAGTTTGATTTATCCCAAGGACAGAGTAGGTTAGGGAGGGGGAGTCTCCCCCCTCCCCCCTGCACCCCGACCCGAAATGATCTAGCCTAACCTTTTTTTAACGAGGAGGGGAAATGCTGTTACGCACACCTGCCAGAGATGGTAGTTGGCAGGTAGTGTGGGACTCACCAAAATGGCATACCCACTAAAACCCCTCCTCATACTGGCTCCCTTGTATACTGAGGGGCGCCCGGGCCTGGTATACCGCATTACTACAGGCGCCCCTCGGAGCTCTCCTATTTGCGCCGCTCAGCGACACGGATTATTCCGGTTGCTGCAAGGAGCAAAGAAAAAACAAAAACTTGCTCCTCTCGGCGTTTCACCTATAGTAGGAGGCAGCTGGAAAAGCTGTCCTAACAACACACGGGACCGGCAGGGTGTATAAGGCCCTGGCCGCGTCCCTCTCATCCTGCGCCGTACATGCGGCACGTTCCGAGCCTTGTCACAACCTTTCGAGCAATCAAATAAATAGCTTACGAATATATAACAGTCATATAAATAAATAAATAAATACATACATATGTACATAACAGTTATATACACAAATAAAATAAATAAATAATAAAGGTCAATAAATAAATAAATAAGTAGGTATATAATATTTGTATAAAAAATAGGTAAAATATATGCACGCTGTAACAGAAAAAATAAAATAACGAGTGATAAATAGATAAGTTAATAGACCAATAAATAGGTTAATAAAATAAATAAATATAATTAGTTAAAACGACCAGGTAAATGAAAGGAGATCAAGGTCGGGAACAGAGTTTCTTGTCCTTTTGTAGCGCACTTTTCCTAACGGCGGGCGACAGCGCCAGTGTGTCTAGATGTCCGTCCGCTCGCCGAGTGGCTTCCCGTCGGCCGCCTCTCCTTGCGACGCTCCTCCTCCTCCTTAATTGTGAGGATGCTCCTGGCGTAGGACTTCCAGGCCTCCCATCTGGACAGATCCGCGGAGTACAGGTCCTCCGAACAGGCCTCGACAGTGGGAGGCCTGCCAACCGCCTCCTCCAGCGCCTTCCTTTGCGGCTCCCAAGCGCTACACTCAAAAAAAGTGTGACGACAGTCGTCGCACACCACCTCACAAAACCAGCAGTGGGCTGTCGCGGCTCTGCCAATCCTCGCGCGGTAGTGGTTGAAGCAACCATGGCCCGTCAATAGTTGGGTTAGGTGGTAGTCAAAGATCTTGACTGGACCTTGACACCACCTAACCACATCCGGAATGAGTAGGTGCGTCCACCTACCATTCACGCTGGCATCCCACTCATCCTGCCATGGCCGCATATGGGGATCGCTCACTGTATCCGAGGTGACCAAGGTCATGCCCTCCTTCTCCCGGAAACGGCGTCGGCGCTGTTGAATCTTAATTACTATTGGCAGGGTTGCTGTGATAACACAGACCGCCTCTGCCGACACCGTTCTGTAGGCTCTGGCCACTCTGGTTAGAGCAGTCTTTTGTACGCTCATCAGGCGGGCCCTGATAGTACCAAAAGTAATGGCGTCAGCCCACACAGGGGCCCCGTAGAGGATTACAGACTCCACCACTTTGTAGTAGAGCATCCTGCTACGGGAACCCCCGCCGCCTATATTTGGTAGGAGTCTGGCCAGAGCCCCGGCTACTCTCCACGCTCTCTCCGTGCACCTTGAGATGTGCTCTTTGAATACCCTATTGGGCTCAAAGTACACCCCCAAGTATTTTATGCACTTCATGACCTTGATCTCCTCTCGCTGCAGGTTGATGGCAAAATTATCGCCCACTTTCCTCCCTGTTAGCAATATCAGTTCCGTTTTATCGGTGGCCAGATCGAGCCCCTTACCCGCGTACCAAGCTGTAAGCCTGGTTAGCAGCCACTCGCAGGTCCTACGGATATCCTCTAGTTTTTTGCAAAACTATATGTAACATAGTATATAATACATAATATATAAAAAATACATTTCCATGTTAAAAACTGGTAAAAAGAACAAAAATTTTTCACACACTACGGGACTTGAACCCGGGCCGGCTACGTAACAAGCAGATACGCTACCGTCGTAGCTACGGAATCTGCTTGAATGTACCTCTTATGTATCTGGATTACACGATACGTAAAAAACTTTAACTCAAAATATCTCAAAAACGAAGGCCTATTCTATCGAAACCCTTAAGGGTTTTGTTATACTACATGGGTACTACGACGTCCACATACTGTCGTTCAAAAAGCGAGAACAGGACCTGTGCCTTCCCCTTGTTAGTCCGGGGCACCCTTGTTATGGTGACATCCCGGCCTAGCGTTGGGACAGGGGCTTGTTCCCGACCATCCGCCCTACTGGGGCTCCTTGCTAATTTGCTGCGTGGCGCGAAAGGGTTGTCCGCAGCTGACTTGCGGTCCCCGCTCGCACTCCTTCCCTCGCGAGTCCTTGCCATCGCAATTTCCACATTTTCCACACTAGTAGCATTACTAGGTATCCCGGCCTATGTGGGCACCAGGGAAACCTCGCAGTTACGGGTTGACGAACCGGTGGGGCCCGCTCGAACACCCCGCTCCGGTCCGGTACTGGGGGATCCGAAGCCCCCTGCACCGTAAACTTTCTTTCCGTTGTTCTCGCTCATCATATTTTTTAAAATTTTTCGCCAGGTCGTCAACAAAAGATCTGTTCTGTTGTGTACCACTCACTCTTTCGCCTTCTGATACCGCAGAAGCAGAAACAGAAGCCCGGGGGGCCCCACGAGGAGGTGAGGTGAGTGGATTTCGGCCGAGGAGGATCCCCAACTTCGCCGAAGTTCTCCGCGCCGGGCATCCACCAGGGCATACGCCGTGGGAAGTTGCCCGGATATTGGCAGAACATCAGCTCCATCGGAGTTTTCGACCAGGAATTTGACGCTTCCTGGAAGACCCTCCCCGCCCCGCCCCCCAGCCTAACCTGACCTAATCTGTCGTTGGGACAAATCAAACTATCCTATCCTGAATTTAATTCAAGAATGAGTTAGGTTGGGTTGGATTTTTTTTTATGGGGTTGCAGGGGGAAGGGCGGAGCCCTTGTGTTGAAAAGTTGTTCATAAAAATCAGTTTAGTGTTAACCTGTAAGTAATAGAATATGCATGTAAATCATTAAGTGTCTGATAGGGTACTTATACATACCGAATAAGTGTAAAAATTTTAAAACCTCCATTCTATTTATATTATATCTATATATACATTCAAAATTCTGTAGATCCAAGTACGAAGGCAGCGCCAGTACTAACGGCGAAGCTAACAGAAAGGATAGAAGAAGTTCTAGGAAGTAATCCTGAACTTAATATCATCCTTTCCTAAGCAGTAACATTGCTAGGGTAATATTCTCCAAAAGAATCTGAGCGCTGACTTGATCGCGAACAAAGTCAAATGGAGAATTCAAAGGTGATTTGAGTCTAGAAGTACAAATTGAAAATTACATATGGTTTTCTTATTTTATTTTAACAAAAGAAATGATTTTAGGGATTAAAGAGCAAGCCGAAAGGTAAAAAAAGGGGCCGACGGGCAGGAAGAAAGGTCGGAATCCGCCGTGAGAGAGCGATTGCTTTCCAAAAATTAAAAAAGCAATTAATCACATCTGCGTTAGAATTTGCTAACGCAGCGTCAATAAACCAGGAGACCTTATCGACTACAAACGTTATCGAAACAATTGACCTCACCCTGGATAGCGATTCGGAGAATACTGAGTTCCGGCAGCCCCCATCGCGTATCCAGGAGATTGATACCGAAACAGGGATCACGGTACAGAACCATCGGGAAATACCACGAGAAGTACTAATATCTTATGTTCGGAATTATACTGGGGACCCAGAACTGATTCCGACAGAAACATATCAGTGGTGTGAGTCCGTTTTTTATAACCAGGAAAGCCAATAGCTTCTATTTTTCTTTTCGAAACTATTATATCTGGTTATTCCGAGTGAAATTGTGACTGTGGGATGTGTTCTTAACCGCTGATCCCTGCGAATCCGGAATGACCCCATGACGTAACGAATTTCCGTATGTGGCAGCGGAAAATCAGTAGGGTGGTATTATAAATAAAAGATAATTAAATAACATCGCAGGGAAAGTGGCAATTGGATTGCAATTACAAGGTAATAAACTGTAATATATAATAGGATAAATATAAGATATATGACTAAATTAAATATTATGTTAATTTAATAAATAAATAATGTACAGGAAATATGATACAGAAAAAAAACAACATTGTGGAAAAGAAATAATAATTGTATACCTTACTTTGAATAATGGATTCCATAAAACGATAATTCAGGAAAGAAGAAATATCCGTAGCTTGGACTATAGTGAAATTAAATACATAATCAGATGAATACTAAACATAGGGATAAAAAAAAAACCCTAAAAAATTAGAAATGAATATTAATTTAGTATCTTGTTAGATACAAACAGTAGTGGGCGTTGCTTCCGAAAATCGGCCGTCGTGAGCAGTTAATTCCAAAGCCTGCTTTAGAGGACAAGGCTAGGACGATGGAGATGCATGGTCGTGCACGAGACGATCGGAAGGCGGGAATTTAGTGTTTCGTGGAATCGGAGAACATTACCCTGGGTCTCTGAGCGGCTATATGCGGCTCGTCTGCGTCCCAGTGGCCTCTCCGTCGCGTTGTTTTCATAAATACTACACGATTACCTCGTGGCCTGCGTCGAAATGCATTGTAGAGTTAGAGAAAAATTTGAATCAATCTCGCAGTATCGTCATCGTGCGCGTGCTATTGCAATACAAGCTGTGATGGATTAGATATCGTGCGACCGTATTTCCATGGGCGCTCGCCAGCTGGCGCACGATCCTTCTCACTTCTTACTCTGAGCATGCGCGAGCACGTTCAGCGCGGGTGCGTGCTCGCCTCTTCTTTGAATGCGCGCCTGCGAGGGCGTTGCGGACGCATGCGTATGCTCATGTTTTTGTAAGAATGACTCTATCCGTTAGCTAAGCGAGCCAATTCCCTGAGTCGTCTGACTTCATGGTGCGCAAGCACACGCCGGAGCATTCATAGTCTCAGAGGAGCCGCGTGTTGAGGTACACGACCCGCCGAGGGTACGTGACATGTCATTCGACATGCAGGACGGAGTCGTTCGATCTTCAATTTTGTTCAATTAAATAATTAGTAGACTGGTGTTGCCCGAACTTTCTCACGTCTCCAGCGTGTCTGCTAAAAACTGGGGACAGTGGCGAAAAATGCCCGAGGCGAGCTGTGCTCGTCGGACCTGAGGGCCTTCTCACAACCCGACGGAGGTATCACGGGGGGAGGGCTAATTGCAGATTGGCTGGCAAGCCAGGGGTAGGTATTAAGGTTAAGAAGGCCCAGTGATGGTCCGCCCTGATGAGTAAACTCGGTTGTTCATGCGGGCCGGCCCTATAAAAAGTTTGAAGCGGTTGAACTGCGCCGGGAATTCCGGAAAAGAAAGGATGGAGGAAAGAGGATAGAGCGTTTCGTCCGGGGCCTGCTAGTGGACTCGTCAGTAAGGCTACCTAGCAGGCCCGTGCCTTAGACGCGGGATAGTGAGGGTCAGGTCGTAGGAGTATATATACAAAGCGCAGGATGGTCGTGGACTTGCGGGAAAGTCTGTGCGCCGCTGATCCCTCTGCTGGCGAGGTCGGGAAGTGCCGCTACATCACCCCCCTGCCAGTGATGAACGATATTCAAAGATGTGGAGTCCGTCCCGTGCGTCTTCTTCGTGGAGCGTCGTCGTCGTTGTTCTCAGGCGTTTCGGTGGGACCGTGAAACTGCTTATATCTCGTGGCGAGCGCGTGCTCAAGCCGAGATGCAGCCGTATACTCTGCTGTCCTAGAATGGCCACGAGGCAGCTTCGTCTTTAGCTGCGTGCCGCTGTATCCCAACGTGACCGTGCTGTGCTGTAGGCATCGGTCGTTGCGATCGGAAGGGATCGTGCGGTCGTCTTTTCGTCGGATGGCCACCCTAGGAGAGGGGTTACGAAATCTAATGTCGCCGATGAAAGTCTCGTCGTTCGAGATGCTGCCTGATGACGCTTGTTGGCTCCGCTCTGCTTCTGTTGTTCCTCCTCGTTGTTCGGCTGCGTTGTTGTTCAAACTCGGGGTCACCAATTGAGGCGGTGGAGCTGCGCAGGGATTTCAGAAAAGAAAGGAAGGAGGAAAGAGGATAGAGCGTTTCGTCCGGGGCCTGCTAGTGGACTCGTCAGTAAGGCTACCTAGCAGGCCCGTGCCTTAGACGCGGGATAGTGAGGGTCAGGTCGTAGGAGTATATATACAAAGCGCAGGATGGTCGTGGACTTGCGGGAAAGTCTGTGCGCCGCTGATCCCTCTGCTGGCGAGGTCGGGAAGTGCCGCTACAAGTTCAGCCGGGTCGAAAGCAGGAAGAATGCGAGCCCGAAAAGCCATAATGCGTCCCTAGTGGCTGTGGTGATGGTTGTACACACCGGTGGCGACCCGGGTATAGAGGTCTGCTTACGTTAGCGGACCCTTTAAACTGAACTGAACTGAACTGAACTGAACTGGGTTGGATTTTTTTTTGATGGGGTTGTAGGGGGAAGGGCGGAGCCCTTGTGTTGAAATTTTGAGTGGGTTTTTCATTCAGTAATGGCCAAGTGTTGCGACATGTATCAACGTTGTTACAAAATGGATTTCCTTTCGTGTTCTATATTTAATAATTAATAACTTTGTATACAATAACGAGCGACGGCTAAAACTTCTTGAGCGTTACTGAAGAAGGTGTCCTTGATAACATATATCAAGTTCAAGATTATCGGGGCTGCCTCCCCTTAACGTCAGTTTTACCAAATATGTCTGTTCCTCTCGTTCATTAATCGTAGTTCCGCAATTTTTGTAAGAGCACGAAACTCCACCTGACTTTTTAGTACTCATTTTAATGGTTATAAAACACTTTCAATAAAATGAACACTGTAAAAATGGAAACCAAAAGAACAGAAAGACACAGAAGAAAATAAAGTACTGTAAAAAGGTAACAGTATAAGAAAAGGAGAAAGAGTACAGTGCAAAAGAAAATAAAAGGAAAAAGGCACTGTAAAAAATATTTGTTTTAAGAAAATAAGACTGTACGAAGGGAAATAATGGAAAGACACTGAAGCGGTGGTGCTGCGCAGGGATTTCAGAAAAGAAAGGAAGGAGGAAAGAGGATAGAGCGTTTCGTCCGGGGCCTGCTAGTGGACTCGTCAGTAAGGCTACCTAGCAGGCCCGTGCCTTAGACGCGGGATACTGAGGGTCAGGTCGTCGGTGTATATATACAGAGCGCAGGATGGTCGTGGACTTGCGGGAAAGTTTGTGCGCCGCTGAACCCTCTGCTGGCGAGGTCGGGAAGTGCCGCTACAACACAAAAGAAACGAAGAAAGGCACTGTAAAAGAAAATTAATTTTAACAAAATGAGATTTTGTTAAAGAAAACATTGAAATGACACAAAAGGCACTGTAACAAAGTAATGCTATAAAAAAAGAAAAACAGAAAGTACAAAAGAAAAAACGCCGTAACACCGAATGAAAAAAAGCAAAAAAAATGTAAAATGTAAAAAATATTTTCACAACATACACGTTGAGCAGCACAAAATTAAAAGTGTACGAAGCGCACGTTTGTAAGTTTCCAATAAGAATGACCGAGCAATAGCTGAAAGGTACAGCTACCCCCTCGCGATATTTACCTCAGAAATCCCCAGTTTATGGCAGTCCGAGGTTTCTACAATATTCGATATTTCGCATTTTCTTATAGAAGAAAGAAAATAAGTTGTGCAGTATTAAACATGAGACACTGCAAACAGAAAAGACAAAACGCGTGTCCAAATATTTGAATTTTACCGCAGTTTTAGGATCATTACCGAAGTTTATCGGTAATTACGGAATGGACATTTAAATAGGTTGTATCGTTTTGTCTTTTTCTAAAAGTAGTTTCTTCGTCAGAGTGTCGTCTGTTACTATATCTACTCTTTGATATTATTTTAGACTAAATCGATAACGTTGGGTGTGATACGAAACTGAAAAGAGGGCTCGTGAGCCTTCCAAGCGTGTGACAAATGTTTACTTTGGATGATAGATCTATTCTATACTTCGTCGATGCTATTGTAATAAAGAGACAAGGTTTGTTTGTATGTTCAAAAAAATCTCAAAGACTACTAAACCAATTGTTATGAAATTTTCACAAAAGCTTCTTTACATTTTCCGTAGTGTCATAGGCTGCATTTTATCGCAAAATAAATAATATGTCGAGATGAAAAACATGGGATTATTTTTAGTAGACGTACCAGCGAGTCGTCCACAGGAGCATAGTTCACGCACAGTCGCTAGGTGGCATAGTTCAGCGCACGTACGCTCGAAAGAAAATTCGCCCGGCTACAAGATATAAGGAACAGAAAAACAATATTCTGAATTGAATACGCAGAAAAGTCGCGGGCGAAGCCGTGTCCAGGGCATGTTGGTACATTTACAGTCGTGGACAAAATTAAGTGGATAGGTATAATAAATAACAAAAAGCTAATTTAATTTTACGAATAATCTTGATAAATCCATACTTTATTGAATATTTAAATTAACAAAGTTTAATTTGATCAAATAAACGGATATATCAATTGTAATAAGCAATATATTAGAATTTTTATCATTTAATCATAGTAACATAAAATTACAAATGGACATTACAAAATTAAGTGGACACTATAAAAATTTGCAAACTAAGTAATTATACTTGGTATGGTAGCCCTTTGGTTTTATTACAGCTTTTAAACGTTGTGGCGTACTTCCAACAAGTTTTTTAAGATAATTTTTATCAATTTAGTAAAATTCCAATTGCAATTCGGTAAAAAAATCTTCTTTATTATGGCGTTTTTCTAGGGGAATTTCTGCATCCAGTAAACTCCACAAATTTTCAATAGAATTAAGGTCTGGACTTTATGGAGGCCATTCGAGAAGTTCTATTTTACAATTCTGGTAAAATTCTTTCGTTTTTTTCGCACTACTATATGTTTAGGATCGTTATTCTGTTGAAACGTCCATTCCTCATCGAGATCTATTTTTAGAGTCGACTCTTCTAAGTTTTCATTCAAAATGGCAATATATTTAGCTGCATTCATGATTCCACCTATGGGTACTAAATTTCCAACCCCATACCACGAAAAACAAGTCCATATTATTATTGAGCATCCTCCCTATTTGATAGTAGGTAAAACATACTGCTTTTTTCCAGCTTCATTCGGTTTCCGCCACACACGTGCTCTCTTTTTTTTAATTTAATAGCTTAAATTTACTTTCATCGCTCCATATTATTCGCTTCCAAAATGACAATGGTTTATTTACATATTTTCTTCACAAAAGTTAAACGTTTCTTTTTATGCACTTTACTAATGTGTGGTTTGCGTCTACCCCTGGTACAAACAAGAGCATAACTGTGACGCGACTGATTTTTGGCCGATCTGCGCAGATCTCCACTACCACCCACTACTTTTCGCATGCTATTGGTTATACTACCACTACACGCGTCTCTTAGCTAACAGCGCGTAGCGACACCGATGCCTCAAGGCCGCAGTACGTTGTGTGCGTACACAGGGATCGTATTTGTTTGTGAGCAAGAAATTTCGGAATTTTAAATTGAAATGGAGCAACAACCAGGACCTTCGCAGAATTTGCCTGTTCGAAAAATCCTTCAGGAAATGTAAGTTCATTTATTTTATTTCTAAATATGTAAATTCTATTGAACAATTTCTTACCGTCGCATAATTTTTTCTACGGTACGTTCTTTCCGGCCAGAAGAAAATTATTATAAATATTTTCAAGCGCGTCATAAAGGGTACGCCCGGTATGAAATATCGGTACGTTATCAAGACGGTGGCCAGGGAAAGCGAAATAGGCCAGTTAACTATTCTGAAAACCCAATAAACGACGTTAAAAGACAGCCCTCATGGACCGGCTTACCGAATCGGAGAAGAATTCCATAAGGAAAGAAGTTCACGATTTTTGGTTTCGTCGGGAAATCCCAAATTTGAATAAAATTTTAGCCGACGTAAATGCGGACCCTGAACTTGAACGTTCAGCAGGACTAATCTGTATCCTTCCTAAAAGGCCTAAAGTTTGAATTTACGGCGCGTCATAGAAACAGTGCCCTTTTATCGAGAGGAACAATATTGTTGTTTGGCGATATAAGTACCTGACGAAATTGACGCAGTACAAACGCGAAGGCCGTTAAATTTATTATTTAGATGAAACGTGGGTGAGCGCTGGCGACTGCAAGAAGAAGGTCTGGATAGATAAGTTCATCATATCAAGCAGGGACGCGCGTGAACGAGGGCTGTCGACCGGTGAACCAGAGCCTACCGGGAAAGGTAAAAGGTTCATTGTATTACGCATTGGGTTAGTGGATGGGTTTTTACCCTGTGGGCTCCTGTGCTTTGAATCGAAGAAAAATTCGTGGAATTATCACGATGAAATGAACGGCGAAACATTCTTCGAACGGTTCATGCACATTGTGCCATTGTTGAAAGAGAAGGCTGTTGTGGTAACGGATAACGCTCCATACCACTCAGACAAGCTGGGATTATGTCCAACAATGAACTGGACAAAATGTAAAATGACTGGATTGGCTTTAGTCAAAAGGCAAAGAAATTCCGCCAGGGGCAGGACAAGCTGTGTTGGTGGAGAGAATTTAAGTCATCAAGCCACAATTCGACAAGTACATGGCCGATGGTACGCGGCACAAAACAATATAGTTGTTTTGCGTTTACCGCCGTATCACTGCGAGATCAATCCAATTGAGCTTGTATGGGCAATGATGAAAGAATACGTTAAATCCCACAATACAACGTATAAACTGCCCTATGTAAAGAAGCTGTTGGAACAAGGCGTCGATCGAGTGTCTGTGGAAGTCTGGCAGAGTTTTATTCTCCACATTGACAAGGAAGAAGGAAGATTTGCAAAGATTGACGAGTTGACCGACGAATTGATAGACACCTTATTATCAAATTCGACGTTAACGCCTGTTATAGGCAGCGAGACAGTAGGCAAGCGCATCCGCGCTTCCTGTAGAGGTCCCGCGACGTAGGCAAGCGCATTGCGACTGCTACAGGAATCTCTCGACACAGAGACAAGCGAACGTGCGCCTGTCGATGGAACCCCAGCAGTGCTATCTACACTCGGGGTTACAATTCCACGGCGTATGCGAGTGCTACCTGCACCCGCTGCTGCCGTCCCGTGACGTGTGCGAGTGCTATGTGCACTTCCTGCTGCCGTCCCGCGACGTGTGCGAGCGCTACCTGCACTCGCTGCTGTCGTTCTGCGTCGTATACGAGCGCTATCTGCGGCCGCTACAGCACTGCCCCGTCGTGTGCGAGTGCTACCTGCACTCGTTGCTGCCGCCCCATGTCGCATGCAAGTGCCACGTGCACCTGCTGATCACCGGTTTCTTCAGTCGGTTTGACCCAATGCTCTGCATTAGTCTCCACCGACCTCTTTGAACTGCTTCGACATAGCATCTCCAATGCTTGCTTCAGACAATCCATGCTGTCCTGGCGTTATTCCGCGTATTACCCAGCAATCAGCCGGCTGCATGATCTAGAGCACCCTGAACTCATCCTCAGTCATTTAGTAACGAACCTAGGGCACTCTGTACCCATACTCAGTCCTCCACCACGACCCTAGGGCACCTCGTACCCATTCTCGGTCCACCACCACGAACCTAGGGCACCCCGTACCCATTCTCGGTCCACCACCACGAACCTAGGGCACCCCGTACCCATTATCGGTCCTCTACCACGACCATAGGGCACCTCGTACCCATTCTCGGTTTTCTTCGAGTTGCGGCACCACTACGTGATGCACTATCTGATGCCATCTCAGAGTGCGTTGTCAACACCGTGACGCCGACTCCTCTTCAACGTAGTTCAGCGGCTGCCTGTGCACCATCTTCTTCCAATACCGCAACTCCACGGATGAACGTCGCCAACCACTTCCTTATGATTGTCCGGTTTCCTTTCTAAACACAAAAGAAAGCCAATACATAAAACAAAAGCAGTATCACAAAGACAATATCCCTATAGCTATCAAAGCTACCAATTACTTTACAAAAGGATACTTGGTGGTCGTCTTCTACTGTCGTCCGTCTCCCTGGATCGATATCCATGGTTTTATTCGATCCGCTGCGACGACAGTTTTAGTGCGGCGCATACCCTCCCGCAGGTCTTCCACCTCGTACCTGCCATTCGGCAGAACGGTGCGCACTCGAAAGGGACCTTTATGCTTCGGGAGTAGCTTGTGAGTACCCCCCGTAGCAGAGTCTCTGGTTACCTGCAACAGCACCAAGTCCATTGCTGCATATTTCCTCGCAGCTCTCCTTGCTTTATCATACCGCTCCTTCTGGGCCTCTTGTTCAGCGGTAATATGCCGGGTGATGTCCTCTTGTAGTTGGGTCAAGTCCAATCGGTCTATTTCTTCCCGCCCTACATTTAAAATTCGGCCCTTGGCCGCGCATCGTACGTTACAGCCTCTTAGTACTGTCATGGGCGTCGAATTAATCCCCTTATTGAAAGTGGTGTTTAGTGCACTTTGCACCTTTTTCGCTTCTACGACCCAGTCCCTCGAGTCCTTACTAACTGCAGTTGTTGCCAACACGTCCACAATCGTTTTATTGTATCGTTCGCACTGACCATTCGCTCTTGGCGTCGCGACTGCGTTTAATACGTGCTTTATCCCGTACGTACCACAAATAGTTCGGAAATCTCGTGAGGTGGAGCTGGTCTCACGATCACTGATGATCCGCGTCGGTATCCCAAACAGGTACATATGATTCAAAATGACCTTAACCGTGTGTCTCGTCTTCTATTCTTTTGCTGGTTCGTCAATAACAAACTTTGTAAACGCATCGACAATTACTAATAAGTACTTATTGCGTTTTCTGCTAGTTTTGAAAGGCTCCACGTGATAGATATGCAAGGTATGAAAAGGTATCGGTACCTTCTCTATTTGGTGACGAACCGTCGCATATTGGTAAACCAATAATTGCGCTGTATGCGCTCCAGTTTCTTCTTTATGCTGAGATGTCCCGCGTCGTCGTGACACAGTCTGGAAATCTGCCAACGAGCGTTTTTAGGTACCACCCATGCCGTTTCTGTTCCCGACAACCACCGGTATAATTTATTGTTCCGTAGGAGGTATTCTTCAAAGAAATGTTTCGTCTCCGCTGTCCACTCGTTGCCTTCCAATATTTTCCGGATGCGTGCCAGCTGTTCACCCTGTAGCTAGGCTGACGTTATCCAGTCACTCTGTACCAGGTCTACAACCGAAATTTCAAGCGTTGGTCGAGGGTTTCGGCTAAGTGCATCCACGTGTGCACATCTTCGTTCCAGCCCGATAATCAATGTGGAACGTAAATTCCTGGACTTCTAACCATCAACGTCCTATACGAGATAGTAAATCTTTCTTTGAAAACGTTGTCCTCAAAGCGTTGCAGTCTGCTACAACTTTGAATTTCAGTCCTAGCAGATAGACCCTGAAATAACGCAGCGCAAGGACAACTGCCGTCGTTTCTAACTCGAAGGAGTGGTAACACCGCTGATCCTCTGTTGTCTGCTTGCTGAAATATGCGACCACGAACATCTGCACGCTGCATCAAGATGGCTCCAACTTCCAGCGAGCTTGCGTCTGTAACTCTGGTGGGTGGTCAGGATCGAATATCGCTAAGATAGGACGCGAAGTTAACTTCGCTTTTACCATGCGAAAAGCGCGTTCTTGTGTTTCCGACCACTTCCACCTTATATTTTTCCGTGTCAGACATGTCAACGGTTCCAGGATCGTCGCGTAACCCTTTATAAATTTACGGAAGTAACTCGCCGGACCGAGGAATTGGCGTACCTGTTTAACCATTTGTGGTGCCTCCATTTGTAACATGGCTTCAACCTTCTGCCTACCTGACTTTACCCCTTCCTCGTTAATTTCTCGACCGAATTACTCTATGGTCGTTTTGAAGAACGAGCACTTTTCTAATTTTAAAGTTAGCCCGTGTGTACGCAGTGTCTCCAAAACTTTTTGGAGCCTGCCCATACCTTCCTCTATTGTTCGGGAAGGTATAATAATATCATCCAGGTACGGAAACGCGATAGAATTTTTGAGCGGCCCCAAAACCTTGTCCAGTATACGTTGAAATACAGCCGGCGCGCGTTCGTCAGGCCAAATGGCATTCGTAGAAATTCGTAATGCCCCTCCGGGGGAATAAACGCTGTTTTCGCAATGGAATTTTTCGCAACCGGCACTTTATAATACCCTGACGCCAGATCCAGACCGGTAAAGTATTTGTTTCCTCCCAGTTTATCAATCTGGTCGTCGGTTAATGGAAGCGCATATTTATCCTTTATGCTATTCGCGTTCAGTTTTCGGTAGTCGATACACAGCCGATAATCATCCGTCTTCTTCTTCTTCAGGGTAATCGGGCGCGCTTACAGTGAATCGGACTCACGAATTATATTATTCTCTAATAATTCTTGAACCACTTCGGGTACAATCTTTTCCTCGGTCTTCGCCAAGGGATGCGTGTGATAGGATACAGGTATGTCCGAGAGACATATAATGTTCATCGCAGTCGCGTTCGGCTTCCCTAGGTTGCGCATCGACGACGACGTGCAGTCGCAGAATTCCCTAATTACTGCAATGCATTCCCTCCGCGCGTTCTCAGCGATGTCTCTGAACTGTAGTTCGACATTTGTAATAATGTTACACCCATAAACATCCCCTGATTCACTTCTCACGAGGTATTCCACCGCTGGTAGCTTCTTGAAAATTAACTGTTTCCCACGTTGTATCATTAGCACATGATCTTGTAATAAAAAGTCTTTTCCGACAATCACATGGTATGCCGTGCATTCGTCGGGGGCAATAACCGAATCTACATCCGCGGTTACATTCTGAATTCGTATAGTGACATGCGCCACTTTACTGACTGAAACCGCCTGCCCCGCAAATCCACGCAGCAAAATCTCTTTTACCGTCGACGTCGCTATACCGAATTTTTTTGGTATTGACGAATGAATTACGGTGTATGCACTACCGGTGTCTACGAGACTACTCACCCTGTGACCATTGACACGGTTGTTCATTTCGTATGGATGCGTTGTATGATCAGAATAAACCTGATTTACCTTCTCTTGTGTTCTGGGTTTTCTGCAATCCCTCGAAAAATGTCCGGCCATACCGCAGCGGGAACGTACAACTTTTGGCTGCTCGTTGCCCATTTTACTAATATGGTCCGTGGTGCCTCTCTCCTTTCTGCGGTTAAACGTGATCGCCGACGAAGCTAGTTTATTTCCCGATATTCTCAACACTGACACTTCCTTCTCACTTTCACACGGCATGTCACCTAACGTACACATGTGTGTGTACAATGCGTTCGCGTCGACCCGCTGTGCGGAACGTACACTTCGCGCTATCAAGTTATCCGCGATTCCACCTACCACCATATACACTAAGTATTTCTCAGGGATTGTTATATCCAGTTTTCTTAATTTATTGAGCTTCTGGAAACAGTAATCACCCAGATTTTGACCTTGGCTTGTCTTGTACAATGCGGCGTCTTCTCGAATTGTGCCACCAGAAGCTCTTTCGTTTCCCTCCAGGTAGTCTCGATTGGTTGGCGCGTGTCGTACCACTGTCTCGCGTGTCCCTGTAATCTCGTCGCGATAAGCCGCATGATCGAACGATCATCCCAGACATACCTTTCAGCCAGTTCGTCCACATGCTTGACCAACTGATTAACCACCATTTCGTCCTCGGCTGGGTTAAACACAGGTATCAGCTGCTCATCCCCTGGACGCACGTGTGTGGGAGTGCGTTCTCGCGACGATGAACTGTAACTCATTTCTTCTACAAGGCGTTCTAGCGTCTCCAGCCGCTCACTACCCCCGTCCATCGATCGCTGTTCTCGTCACTCAAACGAAACTGATGGTGATCGTAGTCGCGACCTCGATTTGGATCTTAAGCGGCGACTCAGACTTCGGATCATCCTCTCCAGTCGCTCAAACCGCTCATCAGTCTCCTTCCTTCTCTTCCTCATCGGTGTCGAATTGACAGAAGAACCACGTCTATGCTTCTTCGACTTGTCCTCGCGGCGAGAATGACGACCCATATTCACACTTATCACTAACTTTTAACACTACACAAAAGTTTGATTCTGCAGCAAACTTTTGGCGTCTTTTCGCAACACCACGGAATCACTTTCTATAAAATAGTTTTACGTGTGTTTCCGGACGCGTAAACACACTCGGCTCAATCCCACTTCTGTTATGTAAGATAAACCGAGGGGTGGGCGACTCAATAACACACAGTAACTACTAAATAATACTAATTGTAAGTATACATATTTTGCCTATGCCCGTTCTGGAATGCGTGCGTTGCTCACGAGGACCGTTACACGAATCCCGCGTCGTTGGCCAACATCTTTGACCTGCGACGCATCCGTTGTGGGCCCACGAATTGTACCCCCGATGGCGATGACAGGTGACGCTTTTCAGATGACTTGAACATCGCTTTTTCTTACACTGTTTTCAGAAAAATGCGTCAAATAAGAACATTATAGTATATCTCTATATACATAAAAGTCAAATCTTGTATGTAAGTATGTATGTATGTTCCGCAAAGACTTCTATACCGTTCAACGAATACACACCAAATTTGGTATGCATATTCTTCGACAACTTAGAAAAAATACTGTGTGGTTCCCCACCCCACAACCACCCCCATGGTCCACCCTCTCTTTACCTAAAAAACTAAAGGGTTCTATACCGTTCAACGTATCTGCACCAAATTCGGCATGAATATTCTACGACACCCTATAAAAAGAAGGGGAGTTCCATCCCCAACCACCTCCTCCTATGTTAAGAACCCAAAGGGCTCTATACCGTTCAACGTATCCGCACCAAATTTGGCATGAATATTCTTCGACACTCTAGAAAAAGTATTGTGGGGGTCCCCACCCACCAATATTCACCTATAGCCCACCCCTTGAAAAGCCCGAACAACGCCGGGCTCAAGCAGCTAGTATTACATATAATATATAATACAGATATTTCTACTTTTTAAGTGTGGAATATACAGGGTGTTTCACCATCCCTGTCAAATATTTTAAGTGTGTGCTTCTTCATAAATTGACGCAACTACGTAGTGTATTATCGTATCGTATCGTAGTTCATCGTTTCTGTTACATCAGTAATTGAGCGCTACACACGGTGAACTTGTCTGTTCGATGACAGCCACTGCGCGTGTACGGAATGCTGCCGCGGGACAGGCGTTTTCAGCCCATTTTTTGCGCATCGATAACTGAAAAATGAAGCCTCGGACGCGATTTTGTTATTCTTGATATTCGTCTTATTTTGGCTTGTAGAATCACCCCTTATAATATATGACAGGGGTGGTAAGATAGCTGTATTGTTGAATATCTGCATTCATTCCTCAACATGGGTGTAATATTTTCAGTTCTCGATATACCTGTAAAGCTTTATTGAAAAACCGTATTAAATGTAAAAGGTGTGTTAAGTATATTCAATAAATTATTTTTTGTTCTAAATTATATTAAACGTATAAAAAACCCAATAAATTGTAATAAGAACTAAGAAAATTATAACAAAATTTATCAAATAACATTTGTATATTTCAGTAAAAGTTGAAAGTTGTCATGCATAGATTGGTCCAAAGGATATCAAATATTATATTGTATGTATATGCATTTTAAATAAAGCTGGCTGTATTGTTCAAGCTCTTCACGACATGCTTTGTACGTCTGGATGTTGTGTCACTTGGCACCTCATTTTCCAATTTTCAGTTTGCTGTTTGCTTGATTAGTGTTCCTGTTTGCCTGGGCTACATGATCCCTTTGCCTGCCGAGTACGTATTCGATGTATCCAAGGTATCCGTCGTTATCTAAGTCGTCTTCTTTCAACACTCGATCTATTAATTCTTGATGATAAGAAATAGTACTGATTATTATTTCGTATTTACAAGTATGAGGGAAGTATCTTTTAATTACATAATGACAGTTGTGCACCCTGCGCGATATTAGCATATTACCCTACACAATTGTAGTTTCCTTAAATTTTGATAATAACAGTAAGATAAAAAGATAGAAGCTCTAATCGTAACATTCTGGATCAAAAACAGTAGTCAATGTTCACGATGACACGTTTGTACATGAAAGACGTAAAATTTTAAAACGAAGAGTTAACAAATTATACAATTTTTTTATTATTATATTCTACATATTTTACTTTAGTTTCATTAAAACAAACAAATCAAGAGAGCTTGAATCTACGGTGGAGGCTTCAGTTTGAAGTTATCGATGTTTAAAAATTAGGCTTTGGTGCGCCTGCAGTATGACGATCCGCCGTACATGCGGCAGATCAGTCACTGTACGATCAGTGGCTGTCAACGCACAACAGATTTATCATGTAGAACGCATACTTACCGGTGTAACAGAAACGATGACCTATGATACGATGCGATAGAACACTATGTTTTTACGACAATTTATGAAAAAGTACACACGTTCCGTTGTACGGCATTAAACCTGTCTACTTGCAAAAATCCACAAAGGCATATCAGAATCCGCCCCACAGGATTCTTAAGTAGAGAGGGTGAATGCTGTTTCCAGTACACGATTTTGTATTCAAAAGTCACCAACACGCGCACACACACGCACCACGATTGTTTAATTTGCAAGTGTCCATGTGAATTACTCGTACCGCAATTGTCCCGTCCGCGAGTGTTCACAACCTTGAACAATATTCTTCATGCGAAAATTATCGCATTGTATCGTAGGTCATGGTTTGTGTTACATTGTTAAGTATGCGTTCTACATGGTAAATCAGTCGTGTGTAACTGACCTGTCATGCTACAGGCGCTCCAGAGCCCAATCTTTACATATCGATAATTAAAAAATGAAGGCTCCATCGCAATTTCGCCATTCTTGATCTTCGACTTATTTTGGCTTGTAAAATCAACCCCCTGCAATATTTACTACCTGTTGTGAAACATTCTGTACAGTAATTTTAAATATTCTTTCATTTGTCTGTAAATTGCAATGACTGTAAAAAGATTTAGAAATACAGAATTTAATTACAGATCACACTATGGGTATTTTAATAGTATCTAATAAGCTTTAATAATTGTAAAAGTAGGGTTGGGTTAAACATTTGTTTTGATTTTTCTAGGAATTAGAAACAGAATTATGAATTTTGTATTATCAAAAATGGAATAAAATATAGATCGCTCCATTTTCTAAAATATAAGGTTACCTTCAGAAGACAGTAAGAATATAAAATAATTCGCAATTAATTATTGCATAGTATATTTTCCTTGGAACCATGAAACCTTTGCCTGTATAAAAATTTTCAAATCAAATCAATAAATTTGGAGAAGTATGCTTTCTTTATAAACAACATAGGATGATTAATACAAACAATAGATTTATATACCTATAATCCATGGAAAATCATCTTGATATTCAATTTGCAGCGTTTCTTCACTTAAGTTTCCGTGTTCTCTATCGGTGACCCTATTTTCATGAAGTGTGTGTTGGATTGCATGGAGAATTTCTAGTCCATCCAGTTTTGCATTACTATCCACATCGTGAGTTCTACAGTTGAAACATTAATTACAGTTTTGTCAGAATTATTGTATAATAACACGTTGATTGCCATAACGAAAACTGTCAGTTCATAATACTTTTATACATATTTTAGTATATATATTTTTCTACATATATGTCTAGCAAATATGTATATAGGGTGTTCTGCAATTGGTGGTATGTGCAATCACGGAAGAGATGATTTTACACGAAAGAAAATGCATTTGATTATATCTAGAATTAACAGATTTCTCAGATAACCACTGTTCACGTGTATAAGTCACAATAAATTCATAATGTACTGTGGCGATATTATCAGTAAGCGGAAATGGAAAGAAAAAATTAGTTTAGCGTTCGCAACATTTCCAACAAGTTTTTAAATAATAATAGTTTTGGAAAAGTAAACACCTTGTCTCATTGTATGCTCTTGACAATCAGCCGTGTGTATACACTCTGTATATAATGAGATCTAGGCTCAATAAAGTACACGTGCCCCTAATGAATTTTCAAAATCATTTTGGGTAAAATAAAGCACCGTATGACAAAAATTTATTCTACATTTTCGAGGTATTTTTTCATATAGAATCACGTCCTCGGTTATACCACTAGTTACGTACCCACTGTATGTTTTTAAGCATAAAAATATTGAACTGCTCGATAGTACACTAATTATTTTATATTATTGTTGCAACATTAATGATATTTAAAATTTTACAAGAGTCGCCAATTATTTGGTCAAATTAAGTCCTATGCTCTGGCATTCAACGTGATAACAGCAAACAATGCTAAATATATCTGTTTATGTTTAATTGTTAGTATACTTCGGAGGTTAGACTTACAATTAGTTAGACTTACACTTCATAATCTATACAAACGTACTTGAAGTAGTGGAATTCTATTTCTTGTTCGGTCATGTTCGAAAAGTCCAACTGGTCTGCCATAGGTCCCATGTCTTCTTTCAGATGACTGAAATTATATATTTATTTTCCTTCTTATTTGGAATAATGATTCATAAGTGGCAATAATATGCACAGTCGTTTCAATAAGTTTTAAAGAAATTTTGCTTCATTGAGACATATGTGCTCCAAATTAACACCAGTCAGCCTTTGACTCTCTCATAAATCCTTCAAACATAAAAGGGTGACGGCCTATCTGCCTTTAATTTTCTCTGAAAAATATATTGTGTACTGCCGTATGCGTGTACATTTGTTGAAATTCTAAATTTACACACTTTCAATTTGTATTTGCACGTCGGAGCGGTAGCTTCGTGAAAATTTTCAAAGGTGTATAAATCGAAATCTGGTCACTTGACGGTATGTGTTTATTAGAACTGATTTGCTTAGAATTACGTATAGAATATGTGGTTAAGATAGTGGCATTTCATATACTCTGTATATAAAAAATACTTTTATAGTGTTTTCTTCTTTATTAAATGAGAATTTAAAAACGATGGTGATAACAATTTTCACAGTAGAACTAAAAATTGAGGCAAATAAAATACCGTTCAAAGTAAAAGTTATTCTATGAAGTAAGGAGCCAATTGTTAACTAACGTAGCATCCTGTAAGAGTTCTGCATCTTGTGTTATTTTTATGTTTTTCTGCGGTGCATAATGATGATGCGAAACGGCACTTCGTGGATGATGTGGCCCGCGAAAACCATCAGAAAATCCAATGATTAGGCCAATCAAAACTGTTATTATCATGTGTGCGTCTGAAACAAATTAATGCGGATTGTTTTGTTATATGCTTGTCAAGAATCAAAATGGCCTAATGGTGACTGTTAACTTTTAACATTTTCCAATGCTGTATTCGTGGAAATTTTTCTTGTGCAAGTACAACAATTAACATAATAAATGGCATAGGATATTTAATTATGAATGAGGATTAAAACTTTGTATAGAATGGTGTAGTTTAGCTCGGAGTCATGGTAGTCAGTCGCAAAAATGTCAACCTTATGACAATATTAGTTAGCTTGATTGGACAACCTAGTAGTAAGATCTAAATGCCTGAGTTTAGAAGATAAATAAAACTGTTGTTCGAATAGAGGAAACTTTCTGACTCGTCCAGAAGGAGCATTAAGTATTATATCTACAAAAAGCCTATCAGAAATAATTTACCTACTTTCTAAGCTGTTCATTCTAACAATAAGTTATAAGAGAATACCAGCATAATACATAGTGATCATATGCGTTTGGTTGCTCAGATTTAAATGCAGCATACGGTAAGATTTATGTTGTACTTTATATATCATATCGTTATGTTTGATCAGAACCACCACAAAATTAATTGAAATGACTATTGGAACATCCTTCATTTGTTTTAACAAATGGAAGACAATATTTCCGTGAAACAATGTATGAAAGTAAAGATTTTCAAGTGCGTGCTAATATTTTTGTCCAGGCATACGATGATGGTAAAACACATTTTTATTAGTTATGTATTCCCTGTTTTATTGATATAGATTCGTGTTTTTTATATAGACAAGTAGGATATTGTGAATAAAGATCCATACAAAAAAAAATGATATAAGCAATTTGTTTAATAGTTATACATGTTTGTAAGCGGTATCGCGTACTGTGCGAATATTTTTGTCCAGCACTTTACATATGAAGAATTTTTAGACAATATTATAATGGAATATGTCACAACAAACAAATTGTTATTTCTTTTGGATTCTTAAGATGACCAAATGAATCCAACATTGTATGACCGGTGAGTTTATAATCCAGCATCATTACAACAGCGCTCGAAAAGTAACTTCACTGAAGTGTACAGCTCTGTGGCAGCCGTGTGACATGTATTTCTTTCGACAAATTAAAAATTTCATATCCAAACTGCAAATGCACGAATATTATTATGTAAACAGAGAAAGATAACGGGCAGACTAGACATAAAAATTCATTCAATAACTCGTAACTGACTGTCGGTTCCAATATTTAAGAAAATCATTTCATACGTCCGTTATGCATCACAACAGCACAATTAATTGTAAGAAGAAGTACTTCGCAACGTAAACGAAGTTAGTTACTTGAAAATATTTGTAATAAAAATGGCTGGTCAGATACGGTTAATTACTTACAATTTGTTTATAATTATAAGTTTGTATAATTTGAACCTGATCCCGTTCAAAAAGTAATTACACCTTGTTAATTCTACCTACTCATTGCGATCTATATTGTATTTTTCAAATAGAAATTATTTGTAACCAATGTTTATATATTTACTAAAATGTTTCAGATGAAATTTATTACATTCAGTGCGAGACATCTGTTAGTTAACATTACTTTGTTGGAAATGGAGTCACCCCCGAGATTTAAAGGTCTCTTTCGTTTCTTTAAATGGAATCACGCATTTTCTTTTATCTAAGCTTATATCATATAAACAAATGAATATAAGAACCAAAAATATTGAGATCACTCAGTGTAAAACTTCAATAAAAGATTTACGATGTAATTGTGTCGCTTCCTAGTAATGCATGAAATTCTCTAATAATGAAATCATGTTCAAAGTTTCGTTTGTAATTTGCCATTCTGAATAATTTTATTAATGATAACACTAATGTGAAGCCTGAATAATACTAGATAATATGTATTGTAATAATAGCGATCTAATGTACTAGGAATAAATGCTGACTGTTTATAAATGTCGGTGCGCCTTCTAATTTCAACATTAAGTGAGTTTAAGATTTAGTAAATATATTAAAATCTGACCTTGAATGATCTTAATGCGTTTGATAACAGAATTTATCTGTTCATAAGATAGAAGCCTAATTTATAAACGTGTACCTGTTCCATTTTAGGAAATGAAGATGACTATCGGAGCTCGGAGGACAGTTCACCTGCAACAAAGTCATGTAGAGTATAAATTCTTTTCATTTGGATGTCAAAATTTCATTTGAAGACTTTTTGTATATTACTACTAGATTCGAAAAGAGTCGCATAGAAAGATTAAAACAGAACATCCTATATTTGTATTCCGCATTGGAAGAACTGAATTATTAATTATCAAAAATAATGTAGAAATACCTTTCAGACTCAAAGAATATTAAAATACATCTTAATATTTTTTTTAAGTGTTAAACATATTTCTAAAAAAGACAATATTGAATCATGAAAACTAACGGTGAGAATTTAATTTTTATAAATGACCCGCCCAACTCCCTTCAAAACTCAGGATCTGCAACTATCCAGATGCAGTCTTTGGGTATAAAGCAATTTAAGAAGGTGCTGCTCTCACATCCACTTTGACTTACTTGACACCTTAACCTAACCTTACGTTCAAAACCTAAGATTCAAATTAAGACTCCATGGATAACTTGAGAGTACAATCTACTGATTACCTGGATTTGGTGAGGTTGATTGACTGAATATAATTTGCTCTGAGGCTTCTTCTCGACCAGAAAATTTTGGTCAATATTTCCGGCAATGTGTTCGGCTTGGTTTCTCGTCAGAAAAGCGCGTGGCATATATCGACGTTTTCACGGAGTTTGCGTGTTCGAGGAGTTGCTCAAAACTGTTCTTCCACTGAGCGGCACATTTTGTTCTGGAATTCTCTTACTATGTAAAAAAATCCATAGGGACAAGGTTTATTTAAACCGCCAAAAATTTTCGTTACACAATTTTCGTTATAACAAATTCTTTACCAGAATTATTTTTTTTTGTTATACTGGAACTTAGATCCCATTTCCTGCTTTAAGCCTCTGAATGTGTATTGTGTTCTTTTGGAGTCGTGATTTGATACGTTGTCCGAATTGCAGCTACTGTAGAAACCCAGAAACCAGGCACTTCGTGGCCACATTCTCCTCCTAATTTTGTTAAATGTCCTTTACTGTGCGTCTAAGGATACGTTGTTCATTATTTTTCACTTTCATTGATTCATGATGAAACCTTCAAAGCGAAACTTTGCATGTCTCTTGTTTTAGTGTGCCTCTGTAAACGACAAGCGACCCTGAAGTGCTTACTTTGACGTTTGTATTATAGTTTCATCGGAATTCAGGAACATCATGGTAATGACTAAATGTTGACCTATGTTGGTCAAGTATTTACGGTTCTATTTTCATTTTAGGGTTTATGTTGATTACACATTTTTCGTTTTTCTTTGCAAGTACACTACCGGCCATATACGTATATGGGGACGATTACAAATTCTTCAATTCTAATTTTATAGTTTCGAATTTCTATATGACCTTTATAGGAGTAAAAACATGTACGTTACCTACCTAGGAAATGTAATTGTTTTGACCAAAAGTCATAAAATAAATTTGCGATTTACTGGATATAATGAAAATATGTACTTCACAGGAAATAAACAGTTGTCCCCATATACAGGGTGAGACCGGACGGGTGATACAACCGGGCAAGGGGTGATTCTACATGTAAAAATAAGTAGAAAAAAAGGAATAACGTTTTTTGATCGAAAGCTTGTATTATTTTTTCTTTTAGCTGCGGAGGAGTTACTTGTTTTTTTTTGGAAACATTACAAAGGGCAATGAGCATGAAAGTGTGAGCGAACGAAAATATTTGTAGCAGACTCATTATCCGAAGAGATAGTCAAGTGTACGCGTACTTGATAGAATGTTCAAACTCGATTTTCTCGAAAACGGAGTACCAAACGAAAAAATGTTATTCTTTTTTTCTACTTATTTTTACATGTAGAATCACCCCCTGCCCGGTTGTACCAACCGCCCGGCCTGACCTTGTATATGGCCGGTAGTGTACATGCTCCAGAAGTTTGGCACTTATTTAGAAATGCTCTGTATTTTCTAGGAAAATATCCTAAATAACAGCTGAATTTATTTTTTGGAAAAAGAAGAAGATAAACGTGTAGGATAAATAGTTTAAGACAGAGAACAATTATTATCGCATAGTATTAACAACTCGATTTGTCATTAATACTCATCTCATTAATTGAAACCTCTAAATTCTCTTCATAACAGTGTGTTATAACTAGACTGCGGATGTTTTTTCAAATACATATTTTTAAAGCCTAATATTTTTGGTTTTAATGTACATATTTGAAGAAATGGAACATCGACAAAACTGTATTTTGAGTTTTAAACATAGCTGAGTGCATTTTTGTGGCACACACTTCAGAAAATGTGCATTTTCCACGCATTTGAACGTATTAAATTGCATAATGATCCGCAATCTAGTTGTAACTGTGTAATATGATGCTAGAAGAATATACGTACGACTTTGATACTATTGATAACACTGCGTCCTCCCCTTTGCGATTATACCATCAGCTTTCTGCACCCCTTACAATCTAGCTTTCGCTCCTTGCCGTTATAGTCTGCCAAAGCCTGCGCCCTTCAACCCCGTTCTCTTGAGATATCTGGAGCCACTCTGGACTCCTGATAAGTTGCCGCCTATTCCTTTTCTTCTCCGCAAGTCGTATTTATTCTATATCTTTGAAACGTGTAATGTACATGTAACGATTTTTCCACTAAACCTGTTAGCAACAGTTAGGTGATAACAACTATTTAATTTTCAAAACTTCTTTACGAGAGTGTAATTTAACAAAGGTTATCATATCCTTACGAAATTCCTTTTAGTAAAATACTTGCAGAACAGACGGTCATATACATACATACATAGAGGAGTCGAATAAACGAAATATTAGTCGTTTTGTCAGATTCCTTTGACAAGTGTTTGATTCTGGTAATAATAAATACAGACTACAGATATACATATAAGCATTTGTGAGAACCATTATACTACATTCAGTCTTCTTTTGATAATTATTCGTAATGGCTTTTAAATTTTGTAATATATACTTTATTCTCATTTCGGGGTTTCAGTGCCTATTTCACAGTAACAATGGCTGTTTAAGGTTTCCAAATGTAAGTCTTGCTCGTTGTGAATTTTATTCTGACATAGTCCCAAATTTCCAGCAAGCTTCATCAGGGTTTGAAAATTCACTGATAGTCTTATCGGTGAAGTAACGTTTACAAAATTAATATAAACTGAAGTCAATCAGAGAGGAGTATGCTACAATGCCTTAAAATTCAATAATTAAATTTAGTACAATTAAAGATAATTATCATCAATTATATTATCAATTACAAGTGAATTATACAGATAGTTTTATTTGTCAATTTTATACGTCGTTTTTATTCTACGCAGACTATCCTGTTTTCAACGAAACTCTAGAAATCGATTGCACGACGCGCCAACAAAGGGGAGATAGTTACGAAGAACCTCCGTCATGCTTGTTATCCTGTGAAATTGGCGCGCATTTCGATATTACCTTGCTCGTTGAAATTATTTTACTTGTATAGATTAACTGCCAGAAAGTGGAAAAGATTTTAGATCTTTCGCTTACAAAACTCCATAAATCCCTTCCTCGGTGCTGGTATATTAGTTCCGAATTTTCGATCAAATTGACAATTTTCTAGCAAATGGTGTAGCACACAGACTTTATAAGTTTCACAAAAATAAAATTTCATGGATCAAAAAGGAGAAATCATGTATGTTCATCATCGACTCTGGGTAGAAATTAGCCGATTTCGTCTTTTCTTACGCATTGATGCACAGTACTGTTTGTTCGAGCATCTTGAAGTGATCTAGGTAGGTCAAAACAAACCGAGCTGTTCGAAAAAAGCAGAGCGGTTTAGAAAAGTCTAGCATGCCGAATGTTGCAAATTAATATATTATAGTAAGAGTTTCACTAATTTGGTCATTCTCTTAGTACTAAATTTTGATGACGGTAGTGTACTCTATTTTTAATTTATTTTGTAATCTGCCTTTGTATGTGCATTTCTAACCTTTGGCAAAACATACTTATGTTGCGTCATAATTTTACACCTATTCAATAAACAAATTCATGTAAAAAACTATACATAGTATGTACTGCATATGTCATTTGTTATATTTATCTTTTAGTATTCTTCAGTTCTAATGTATTTTTTAAATGATTATGTGATTTATATTATTTAGTATGTTTCTATCATGTAAGAAATATGTAAGTAATCAGTAAAATAGTTGATGAATGGAGGAAAAAATTAGGTACACAAAGAAATGTGTAAACAATTAGTTTCAGGTGAATCTCCTTCCGTTTTAGATTTTGTTGTATCCTGTTGTATTGTTATCGTGTGTTAAAAGTTAACCTCGCCTGAATTAAAAATCAAAGATTTTTCGAACATTTTTCCGTTAAGATATGGCTGCCAAAATACCATAACATACTATACTTTTTAATTGGACTTAAACAATTTTTCATACATAATAATGCAGGAAATACGGAGACTCCATTGGCCACTATCAGAGGTCTCACATTTATGTCGTATTTAATTAATGATATAGAGATAAAAATATTCCAGGAGTGCGTGTTATTGTTTCCTGAAACAGGCATGAACACATCTTGTCTAGCCGGTCATTTGTTTCCCTTCGAAGACTGAACTTCTATAAATGAAATACTATGCATTTTCTACATGGTACGAGGGCAGTCTTCGAGAATACCGAACGATACATAACACAGTGAAGTTCATTCTCAAGCAATGATGCACGATCCAGTACATATTATTTATTGGTATATCTATCGTATGTTATTCTAAAACTTTTTTCAAAGTAGATTTCTATTATAGCACATTGTGGCGACCAGAAGGAAACAGAAACAGTATCTTCCTAGCACTACCTACTGTAAATCTACTAGAGTAGGGAAAACTATAACTCACCTATCGAAGTCAGAACTTCTTATTTTGTTTGTCGATTCTTTAACGAGCAATCTGCGTTGTTTGTTTCATCTTTCACTTTCATCGCTGTTATCTTTTTCCTCTTTCATTTCTTCGCAACTCGTACCTTGTTACGTTGTTCTTTTTTCTTCTTTGTATGTAACTTAGCATCGACGGCTATGGTCATTGCACAGGGAGACCTACAGTTTTTGGAGGGTTCTGAACCATTATGTGTCAATAACAACTCAAAAGCACTCAAGACGGACGCCGACCTCAGCGCTGACCGTGCTCAAAGTAACTTAACTACAGCAATCGGCCGAGAACTGTTCTTTTTCAAATTTGTTTACTGCAAACATTTTGACCATAAAAAAATTTACATTCTGCGCAATGAACAAAACGATAAACTTAGAGAAAATAATATTGTCAAACTTACTGGTCTGCGTACATACCTCTCTAACAAGGAAAGGTATTGGACTATCCCTTCCCAATTTTTATGACACTTTGTAGGTTTTGTAGAATAGCCAAAAATAAGAGGCAGATATTTTTTTTATCGTCGGATATTCATGTTTAACCATCTACTACTGAGACACCGTACTTGGGACGTAAAGCTGAAGGCTGAGTCTACGAGACTCCTGAACTTCCACTTAATTTATACATAAATATAGAACATTTCTGACAATACTTCCTACGGATTTTCCTTTATTACACATTTTCATAATAAACATGATAGAATAAAGTGGTCTGTTGTATTAATTTCGTTTTAACTTGCATTAATCAAACTTACAGCCTTTTCGTTAAAATTGTAGTTCCTTGTTTATTATAATAAGTTTATCAGTAAGTATGAATAACAAAATATAATGCTATATGGCATACATTATTATATGCAAAACAGGAAAACTCAATAATAGTCTAATTATAAACAATAACAATAGTTTAAGTTATATACATTGCGTATGGGGGTATACAGTTCATCGGTACAATCGTTACAAGTTTCTCTCGCACACTGCAAGGAAATTGGCCGATTACATGAAAAACATAAATAAACTGTTTTTGTGTGCTTTCTTGCAGGACAAAATGTATAGTATTTCCTTACAACGTTAGAAGAATGTTCCGACACTAATGCAAAATCTTCATTCACTTCAATGTCGTTACTATTTATTGTCTTTCTCTCATTCTGAAATATCACTATCACTATTTATTTCACTAATTTTTCGTTCCTTACTACTTGATTTACTGACCATAGCAAAAACCACAATAAACGTCTATTCAGTGGGACAGTTCATAGAAGACTAAATTATTACATTAAGACAGAGGTGGAGTCAGGCAGACTCCGCCTCAGACATACGAGCTTTCATTTCGCAAGGTAAGCAAGCTATGTAAGTCAATCTGCGTCAATACGTGTATCGTGCTATTGTTGAAAGGTAGACGAAATACAAACGCTGAGTTATAAACAGAATGGAAGAAAACAAGAAAGATAGAATCAACGGAGTCTGTGAGATTCCACCTCGGCAGTAGAGGGTTAAGGGGCGAAAACGCTCTTTGAAAATTGACACTCCCGGAGCTATCTCGAAGATTATTAAAGATAAAAATATATTACAAATCACAAAGTTGTATAGTTTTTTTGTATTGAATACAGTAATTTGGTACGATGACTTCTTAGAAAATGCAGGAGTTTAGAAAATAATGACTGTAGCTACCCTTATATTAAGGTTTACTGCTTTCATGAATATATGTAAAAAATGATGTGTATTCAATTCTGAATTCAACGATGTACTGATAGATATACATACATTCCACATATGGAATTTGAGATATCATAGATAGTATCTCAAGTATAATGCCTAGTCCCACGTAGTGCGTGTGATGGGATATGCGAGAGGCATTTAATTGGCATTCACTGGCTCTCTATTAATGGTGTAGAGGCTGTTATACTATTAGATCAGTCATTTTACAATCATCAACTCATTTATGTGCTAATTTCTTGATAATACATAAATAATAAAAGGATTAGAGATAGGATAACAAGATATAATCGTAATTATTGTCATTGAATAACTCCTACAGTACAGTTTTATAGAAAGTTTGGTGGCGTTGGATAGCTTGAATAAAAAGAAATAAACATTGTCTGAAACATTTTTTCATATTTTGCACAATTAAAAAAATATTAATGATTTACGTTTCGTGGGAGGATTCCTTGTTAGCGCGTGCTACACTTCGCGACAACTTTCGATGCTTCGATTCAATACTCTTCATAATTATACGGGCCATCTTTTTTTAAGAATGGAATGTTAAGTTGAAGGTAAGTGATTTCCAGTAGGAATAAACATATCATTTTTACACCATGACTAAATAATTAATAGGAAAGTTGCCGTAAAATATCAATACTGTTTTCGTCTTTATAAGTTTTCGTAGACAATTTTTAAACATAATTTTTTTTTAACTGATACTACTATGGCCATTTCAAGAATAGAGCTTTTTGAGCAGTGGTTCATTCATTCAAAGAAAGAACGTACTGTGCGTATTATTAATTATTTGTCTTCCAAGTTTGATTTCGAAAATATTCCACTAGAATGTGTAAGGGGGATGAAAATGAAAATATCAAAAATTTCGTCAAACTTACAGAAGAAGTTTCAAGCTTGGGCAAAGAGTCGTGAACGATTTATTGCGAAGCATGAGACTTGGCTAGGCAAAGAGGACATTATATTTAAAGCTAAGTTAGAAATAGAAACTCCATATACATCGCGAACAACTCAATCTACATCACGGACAACTTCATCCACATCGCGGACAACTCCATCCACATCATGGGCAACTCCGTCTACGCCGTGGGCAACTTCATCCACATCATGGACAAGTCCATCCATAGTTACAGTGAGTAACAAAAGTAAGGAAACAGTCAATTTCTGAATGATCTAATAATGTTTATGAAGTGAAAACTTAATGTTACATAAAATAATGTATAGTCCGTTATAGAACAGGGTATGCTTAAGTAGAATAAATGATACAATTTTTATTAATTAGTAACATATTTACACAAAAAAATGAAAACGATTATTACTAGAGATACATATGTTACAAAAGTAAGTAAACATCTTTTGATTTAATTAGTTAATAACCACAATGACGGCCATTGTGTAGTGACATTTTTGCCAAACGATCAGGCGGAGAGTGTGTGTATTTGTTACATTCATCAACCGAAAATCATTGCCACTTTTCTTCTATTAAACATTTTAAGTCATTTATATTTTGTGGTCTACTTTCTGCTATCTTTAATTTAAGAATTGACCACATATTCTCAATGGGAGATAATTCAGGGCTTTGCGGTAGCCACTCTAAGATATTAATACAGTTTTCTTTTATATAATTTGTTACAATTTTTGCTTTGTGTATAGGAGCATTGTCCTGTTGCACGATGAAATTATCCCCTATCAACCGTTTGCCCTCAGGAATTATTACATCTTGTAATAATTTTAAATATACAGAGGCGTTAACTTTACCACTTAATATTACAATTCTTCCTACCCCGCAATATGAAACACACCCCCATTGATTTTAGTGTCGGTTTAGTGCACTGATATGAAAGGACTTCATCTTTTCGCCTCCACTCGAACATTCTTCCATGACTATATTTTAGTCGAATCATCGATTCATCGGTCCATAGTATTTTTGACCAGAATGGTAAAGGTTTCAGTACGTGTGCATAGTAAAAATTCATCCTTTTTTTAATATTTTGTTTATTCAAATAAGATACTTTCCTTGCAGTACGGCCATGTTTTTCGACTGCATGTAATCGCCGCCTTATTGTTTGCATTGACGGTGGGTTCCGGTCTTCATTTTGAAGTTGCACACGAATTTTAGGTGCTGATATGAATGGATCTGTTAATGAAATGTTTACTATTCTTTGATCCATTCGATTATCCGTAACTCGAGGCCGTCCTGATTTGGGTACAACCGATACTCTTGCATTTTTTTGAAAGCCTTAACTATTATGAAGATGGCTGCTACAGATTTATTTAAAAATTTAGCGATTTGTCTATATGAGCTGTCCTCGTCTTTCATTTTAATAACAATTCTCCTTTCTTCGTTTGTCAAATGTTTGACTTTAGCCATTTTTCAGTAATGATTTTGAAAAAACAGAATACGATAGAAAACTTCTTTGAAATTTACACTTATTAATGAAAATGCACAGAATCTCTTCACAAAATAATAAAAAGACCATTCAACTATTATATCTGAATAAAACATTTCACGTATATGTGTTGCAAATGGAAAATGAAATCTAAATAATTGAAAGTGTTCACTTACTTTTGTAACCGCTATAAAATGTTTATATGAATAAACTGAATAGAATCGCACACAATACGTTTATAACGAGTGTAGTGACTGTTGCAAACAATAGAAGGGTGTCAATGCTATGTATTCTATTTTTATCGTAGGTGGCGTTAAATGTATAATTGAATAAAATGAATTTTGCCGTTACGCACCGTAGTGTTTACTTACTTTTGTTAGATACTGTACAGGAAGACCTACGAAAGATTTTGAACTACTTTCATAGAAAACAAAAAGAAGGCGAGTACAAAATTTAATTTAAACGCGGTGCACTAACGAATTAGCGGTAGCTGCTGAGATTTCTTTACGTATGTCTGGTAAAAGATCTGCAGCGAGGGCAATTCAAGAAATGAGTCAGAGCCTCGGTAAAGCCACTTCGGTTATTAAATAACAAACACAAAATGTAACGCGACTTTTATCAGAGACAGAGGCTTTGGCTTATCACGTTGACTCTAAATCTACCGCTAATTGATAAAAGTTAACACGAAAGTGGAGTATGAAAGCTGGGCATAACGTGTTTCCATCATACTACACTGTACAGCAAGAAAAAAATGCTTACTATCCAGCAGACGAATTTATTATTGTGACGGAGATGCGAGCAGAGGTAACTCTTCAAGCACTTCTTGACTTAACTGCCGAACGTCTGGTTAAAACTTGAATTAATGAGATAAAACAGTTTCTCCGAAAAAATTAATCATTCATGTTGATCTCTAAGTGTAATTGTGACGGTAGTTCCTGCGACGGCACTTACAAACGACGATTGATATAATGGCAAACGACTGCTGGTGCCAATTAGGTGGATACAAATAATGCGTCACAAACCCAAGTCGTTACCTAATTTCTGAATACTGCTTGGGTATTGAACAGATGGCACATGAAACTGTAAAGTATTTTGAATTGAGATGAACTGCGTCGCTGTTTTTATAACTAACAATGTTATAGCACTTTCAGTTGTACATATGTTGGATGTTGGATCTTAAACCTATAATATAAGAAAAATATCAAAAAATATGAAATATGAAAAAAGGTTCCAGACAATGTTTATTTCTTTTTATTCAAGCTAATCAACGCCACCAAACGTTCTATATTTTTTCGTTAAGAAAATTGGGGGTACGCACCCTTCGTAACCCCCCGAGTACCTGAAGGGGTGCACAATGGGTCATAAAGAAGGCATCATTGAACTATAAAGTGCGCAAAAAGAATTTTGTCGATATCTATAATAGATTTTGACTAATTAATTTTGTCTAGCTAAATGTGCCATTCGTTCCACTGTGCGTCGGGCGAATCGACCGATGTCGGTGCCACTGTGACCACAGCCAAACTTTTGATACATGCAAAATTTTGAAAAACTTTTCAAGCAAAAGTTACTCAGTGTAGTACGGACTATGAGGAAATATAAAAATTTACCCCATACTCTATTTAAAAAATTGAAGTTACCCTCCGTTTCCCATGCTCTAAGTGGGTCAGGATTTTTTTTTGTTCACATAGTACAGACGCGAACGATTATGAGACGGTAAACGGGAGGGGAGGCTATCACTGCCGTCGACTACACTGCCGGCACTGCATGTTTTGCCAAACTATTTCGTTTCTGTATCGAAATAAAACAGAACTTGTACCGTTTCTTGATATTTCCTGTAGGAAAAAGCTCTATCGCGTGGTGTAGTTATATTTCTTTTTAGATCATTAGTTTTTAAAATAAATAGAAAAGTACCTACAGAAATTGTTGTGTTTCTTGTGTTCTTTTTACTTTGATCATTGTTTAAATCTTATTAAGTTTTTATAATGTCAAAATAATTAATATTATTTTATTCGGGCGAGTTCGTAGAATCATTTCACGTAAAAAGCAAATGAATAACTGTTGCCAATAAAGCATAAAACATCTTTGAAGTTGAAAATTTTCATTTTTTTTCAAAATTATTTTCTTAATTAAATTTTACACATTTTAATAACTGAAGATACAGTCAGTCACTAAAGTCTTCATACACCTGTCGAATTGTACATATCCAGCTTACCATGTTACGAACCAGGGCCGTGAGCAACGCGTGAGGCCGGCGAGGGGTATTTTGCAAGGAGTATGGTTTATCAGTTTGTTAGTGTCGTACGCGGACGAACCTGATGTGAAATCAGGGAGCTGTAGGAGGTTGGATGAGTTTACAGACGAACCTGATGCAAAATCAGGGAGCTGTAGGATACGGACGAATCTGGTGCGAAACCAGGGAGCCGCAGGATGGGTTAGATTTCGTGGACGAACCCAATGCGAAATTGGGGAGCCACTGGGTTAGAGAAATCTCTTTTGGATAAATGTGTCGTGCGAACGAACCTGATGCGAAATCAGAGAGTTAGTTAATGTTAGTTAAGGCTCGTAACTCTAAATTAATAGTCGATATAACTCGAGCGGTAAAGCTATATCGTGTAGGAACGTTCAACTACTGTTATAAGGATTGCTGGTATAATTTATGGGTTTTGAACGAGATTATATAATTTATAAATGAACAATAGATGTATATTCAAGAAATCAGTTTTGGTTACGAGTGTATATGTGTGTGTATCGCGAATAGTTTAATGTTTCTATTACCTATACGATAGATGCTCGGTGTTGACGCACTGGCAATGCGGGGACAGAAGAGCGGTTTAAGAAAAATGCCAAATAGATTTTCTACCGAACTCGCGGATTCTATAAGGTTAACGGTTGATTCGAAAGGGAACTTGAGCCCGATCTCACTGGATGCAACCAACTCTTTAACGAATGTAATGCGACGTGACGTTACGAACGACTTTTCAGTTCTGCCCGAGAGGGTTAAAATTTCAGGGTTTATATACTCCGAAAAATGGGTGGGGATCCATTAAGATTTCCCTATAAGGAGATTTTTGTGGTCCTAGATGAATCAAGCTTTGGCTTTTGGTTGCTATCCGTGGGAACGGCTCATGCTCCCCTTTCGTTACTCACGAGATAACATGAAGGGGTTTTAGGGCGTTTTCCTTCCTCGGGCGCGAGCTTGGGAAATTTAAAGAAAGGGAACGGGAAAACATTCTTCATACGTAACAACCAAAAGAAATTAAAGGCGCACGTTGTCACAGAATCGTTTATGCTTTCATATTAACACATAATGACGTTGAGTTTGCTTGGTATGTTCACGTATTTCCGGAAGAAATTAAAAAAAACGTAAATATTTAGGTCACAAAAGTGTACTATGAGAGAAATAAGAGCGTTCCTCGAGGTTCGAAGGTGAGAGGGTACCGGCATCGACAAACTACAGAATAGACCTATCATCCAATGTATTTTTGTGTCACACGGATTTAGGGCTCTAGAGCCCTCTTACCATTTTCGTGTCACACCCAACGTTACCGATTCAGTCTAAAATAAGATTACAACGCTACGACTGGTAGGAATTAAAATTAAATATCTCAGAGAACATTTGAAATCTAAAACGATCTGAATATCACGACTAACCTCCAAAAATATATTGCATAATTCAGTTTACTAATACATTTTCATAGAAAAACAATTTGTACTTATTTTCATAAATAATATATAAATAAAATTGAGGTGCTCATATTTTTTAAATATGTAAACTATTAAAAATTATATGTTAATCGTCCAAATATGCTTCCGATTTTCTTTCTTCCATAAAATATGGTAAGATTAGATTTTTCAAGTCGATCTTATTAAACGTTCTACAACATTTGCTCATATAACTTTAGGCCTGTTTTTAACTCTATTCTTATTCCTCTTCTAAATATGGAAACACAGGTATTACTATTCACATTGTTTTTGAAATTGTTTAGAAGGTACCGATCCCTTATGACAATCCGTTAATCAACACTTGAAAGGAATAAAGAAGGCAATAACCCCTTGCGCTTTGATTTAATTATGAAAAATTTTGCAATAAAGCACCATTTTTAATTGCATGACGAGTATAGTTCGTCACTGCGCAGTTGGCCATTAAAACCTCATGACGAGTCTAGCTCGTCGTTGTAGCGCAAGGGGTTAATGTGCAGTATTCGCTAATGAAAAATGAACTTTTCATTTTTTTTTGTTTATCATTACGCAAACATCTGCAATGTATTTGTGAGATTATTCTCATAAAATGAAACCAAATACGACGTAATTTAGTGTGTGGGAGGTACAGCAAAGATTGTAAAATGTACTTAGAATTTCGCGATTCAGCGCTTAAACGCTGCATCAAATCCATTCTGTATCTAAAAGATAGAGAATGTGTAGCGGACAGAATCGTAAGGGGAAAGTTTTTACTTCTTTCGGGAAAGGCTTTCCTCTACCGAAAATTTCGGGTCCAAGCAGGCAAGTCCTTAGACAAAAGGTCAATAACATCTGTGTCGCGGGCCCACTGTTCCGTCCGCAGCTACGCGCCCTTGCGCTGTCGCATACATAATTTTCGCTGTTGAGAAAAGGTTTTCTCTTTCCCCGGAAGCTTTCTAAATCTTTGAGTGCGCATCCGTTTTGGTGCGATCCCTAAAAAATCGGCACGAAGAAAGACAGAGTGCTGTTAGCCGCCGATGCGATAACTTCTGCAAACTTCGTTCACCCGCAATTTCTTTCATACGCGTTAGCAGCGTAATATACATTTTAAGATTAGTATTAATTTATTTGTGACTTGTGAGAAAAAATACAACAGTAAGTTTACTAGAGGCCGTCTTAGAGATTGATTTTGTAAAAAACAAAATTCAAGTGAGTAATATTTCTTTTTATATCATTTTCTTCTTTTTTATTTCTATAATTTTTATATCTACTGTAACGGAGCATCAGAAACGTAATACGCATTATAAAAAGTGTGTTCATCCAAATTGTAATTTATTAAACCGTCATGTAACAAACAGTACTACGTTTCATACATTTCCGGTAAATGATAATGACAGATGTATAACGTGGCTGGTTAATTGTGGCTTAAATGATTGGGTGGAAATGTGCAACGCGGAATTAAAGAACAAGTATATATGTAGCTGGCATTTTTTAAAGGGTAGTTTTCACATGTCCGATCGGCTACGGAAGGATGCCGTGCCTGAAATGTATTTAAATAATAACTATACCGACATTAGTATGGAAATTGAAACCATTTCATCATCAAAGGAACGTTATTTGGAGCAATGGTTGATGGAAATCGAAGAGCAGTTAAAACAAGAGAAGGATAAATGTAATATTCTTTGCTTGCAATTACGGGCGAAGTGCAGAGTAATTAATCGTTTAAAAGATAAAGTTTCTTCAGGCTGTATACATGATACATGCTTGAAGAAAGCGATCCCGAGAGTAGTCTCAGGATTTATTTTAACTTTTATATTCCTAATATTATTTAAGTCCGAGAAAGAAAATTATACCCGTAATGAACAGCAATTATGCATGACAATGCACTACACTTCGCCAGTTTTGTACAATAAGATACGCCAAGTTTTCGGTTTTCATCTTCCGAGTCCAATTACAATTATTCGGTGGTTCGGAAAAGTAGATATTTGGCCTGGTATATGCCAACCTTTGTTCGCCGCGCTCAATATTACAGCTGCCCATATGGAACTCGCAGACCGTAATTGCGTTCTCTTGTTTGATGAAATGGTGATAAAGAAATCTCTACATTTTCATCCAACTAGACAAATTATTGAAGGATTCGAAGATTTGGAATTTTTGGGTAGAAATTTAGCCGTGGGTACGCAAGTCCTTGTTTTTATGCTACGCGGGCTGTTCACTAATTGGAAACAACCACTCGCTTTCTTTATCTCAAAATCAGGAGTCAAAAGAGACGCTTTGTCTACAATTTTAGATGAAATTTTAGATGCCTTGCATGAAACTGGATTAAAAGTCAGGGCGGCTGTTTCCAATCAGGGAAACAATAATCAGAGTATAGCAGACGACCGAACATCTATAGAAATTCCATATTTTCAGCGAAATGGCCAAAAAATTTTTTGATTTTTTTTCATTTTTTACATTTATTTAAAAGCGTCTGAAATAATTGATTAAAACATAATTTATAAATTAATGGATCTGAAGTTTCGTGGTCCAATGTAAGATCGTTGTGGAATTTAGAAACAAATAAAAATACTCGAGCAGCTTACAAACTATCCGAAAAGCATGCAAGGCCAAATTGTTTTGATAAAATGAAGTGTAAGCTTGCTCTCCAAGTTTTCAGCAAAAGGGTGACGTCTGCGTTGTTCACCGCTTCATTAACAGGTAGCATAGAAACAGCAACCGTTCAACACACAGCTAGTTTCTTTGAAACCTTGAACGATTTGTTTGATAATTTAAATAGTAAATGTGCCCGTGATCCCATCCCAAACAAATGTGCAGTTTCACGGTTTTCTGAGAATGTACAGAATAATCTAACAGTTCAATTAAATAGAATGAAAAATTGGTTCGTTATTAGTCCAAAAGGGTTGAAAGCACCTCCATGTTTCTTGGGGTTACGGCAATCTATAAATGCCACTCTGCAACTGTGGAATGATTTAAGAGAAGAAGGTATTACATGTTTACTTACATCGCGACTTAATACGGATCCGATAGAAAACTTCTTCTCTGTTCTGCGGATGCATGGTGGCACTCTTAATCATAATCCCTCGGCAGAAATGGTACGTCTTGCAATTAGGAAGAATATTTTATTAAATTTAGATCATAGTTTAAATACTGGAAATTGCATGCGGGATGACGACACACCGTTATTGCCGGGAGATTTTATATCACAATGCAAATCAGACACGTTGCCACCCGATGCTGCGTTACATGCTAATGAAGAGCACACCGATGATGATAGCATTAGTCCAGACGTAGAAATTAATTATGATGTTAACGAACTATCAACATCGGGGTGTTCTGTAGAATCGTCTGCAATCGAGTATTTCGCTGGATACATTGCTAGGAAAAGTGTCGAAAAGTCGCGGTGTCGTAAATGTTTTGACACATTTATTGATAGTAATAGTATTTTCGGGTATATATTGTTGCAGAAAATATTGACTTTGGACACCTTTGTGTTCCAACCCAATATTTTTCGTTGATTTTTCGTATAATATCTAAAGTTTTCACATTTATTATCCCGCCTTACGTAGCGAAGCATTCATATTGTCAGGCATTCATATTGTATTGAAAAATATCCAAAATGGTTTACTCAAGATGAATGTGGTGCGCAGCGTAGACAAATGGTATATTTTGTTTTAACAGTAAAAATACACAAAGATACAGTATGGCTCGGAGAACAGTTGAGATTTACGACAACTTCATCAGGAAAAAAATATTCAAAATTATCGATGTTACAGCATATTTGAAAATTTTATCTTTTCTTAGCAAGTTCTTGTCGTACTTTTTTTTAACTTTTTTATCTCTCACCTTACGCTGTATATTTTGGCTTATGCATGATTCTGAGTATTGTTGTCGAGGTGCTCCAAAGATTGCTCTTCTGGTTTACTTGTATAGGTTTATTCGAAAATAAATACAGTAGTTTTTACAAAGAACGTGCTTATACTCTTAACTGTTGCTTTTTTCTCAAAGACTCCGTTTTCCTCGTTCGGAACCTGTATTTATATCTGTTCCCTTTTTGGAGGGGTAAGTGTGGGAGGCGCCTAAGTCCCGAAATTCGGAAGGGGTCCTTAGGAGATCGTGAGACTGTTAGGGTAAGGTGTGTCGCCCAAAAGTCGCGCCAGAGGGACGATAGGATTATGGCTATCGGTAAGGGATCGGAAAAAGGGGTCTTTTCCCAGGTATGGTATCGCACGGATGTCGCGATAGCAGGATACTGTGTCCAGGAGTTTGAAAAAGGTTCAGGTGGGCAAATATTGTAGGAAGGGTGCGCTAATCGGCGCATGGCGCCGGAAAGTCGGAAGATAGAAACGACACCTCCCCCCTTATAAAGGACCTTTGTCTAGGCGTTAGACAAACGGTCTCGGAACTTGGAGTTCAGCAGCGGTTGAACTGCGGTGATGGTTGCTGTTGTGGTAGTACATGATACATGATGCGTGGGTGCCTGATTATTAACACTGCAATGATTGTAGCAGTTTCCAATCATAGTACGAATTGTATTAATAATTGCACTGAAAAACCCACTTTTCGCAAAGAGGACGAACAGTAGAGCTAGAATTGCTGCATATCCAGCATAAGAAAGGCATTCGAAAAATTTCTCTTTCCATATTTTTAATCTTTGATAATGTAGTATTTTATTTGATACCTCCTCGAGTTCATCTAATGTTCGTCCGATTGATTGCATTTTGTCGGCCTCCACATGCGTTTCTCTTACTAAATCGAGTGGAACGTCGGTTTCCGTTATATTGAGCGTCGGAGTTAGTATTTTGTGAATATTACTTGGTCCTCGTTAGTCTCATTGTTAAATGTCATATTGTTAGGTTTTAAGGTTGCTGAAAGCAATATTCCACTAGAATCCGGAGCTAGGGTAAGAATAAAATTGTGGTTGATGTCTACATGTCTAGGCTTTTTGTCTGAACACAATATATCTATCCTTTGATTTCCAGTATGAAGTTGTATCCATACTGTATCTTGAATTTGCATGTATCTGAAAGGTCCACGCCATTTTGCATCTAAAGGTCTGGCATTGTAATTTCGTACAAGTACTTGATTGCCTTCAGAAATTGGTTCTAAGTGTTCGTAGGATGTTGATGGTTGTTGAGCTAGGGGATGATCGCGAGTTTCTATTATTTTATTCTCGTGTTTTAGTTTAAGGTTTTCTATCTGTTCGCGTAAAGTTAAATACTGGTCTTGTTCGTCAAAGATGCTATTTGGCTCGTACCCGAGTTGTAATTCAAAGGGTGTATATCCCGTCGATCTATTAATGGTGCAATTATAATTAAGCATGGCTTTAGGTAAAATAAGATCCCAAGGATTATCTTTAGTTTGGTAGTGCCTTATATATTCTTTCAGGATGATGTGAGATCTCTCATTTTTGCCATTAGATTGGGGATGATACACGGATGTAAAAATATGCTTTGTTTTCATAAGATTACAAAATTCAGAAAATTCTTGTGACGCGAATTCTTTAGCGTTATCGGTTAGAATTTCTTTCGGTTTGCCGAAGAGTCGAAGCCAGGAAGCCCAAGTGGCTTGTATGATGGCTGCAGTTGATCTACCTATCAATGGTTCGCACATGAGGTATCGTGTTAGGTAGTCTTGGATAACTAAAATGTATTTGCAGTTACGCGGAGTCTCGTCCAATGGTCCGATAATGTCTAGGGAGATTTTGTCATTTGGTTTCATGGGGATGTCCGTTGCTTGTGGAATGTAGGTCAGTCGCTTAGTGTCTTTGTTTCTTTGGCAGATTTCGCATCGTTCGATGTAGTTTTTAACGTCACGGGTAATATTGGGCCATTCATAATTTTTTCGAATTTTCTGGAGCGTCTTGTCGTAAGCGTAATGTCCTCCAAAAAGTGAGTCGTGTGCTAGTTCAATGATTTGGCTTTTATCCGCAGGTGTTGGTTTCGATATATATATTTCTATATTTCTGCCTAATTGAGAGAAAAGGCGCGTTAGCTCCAAATTATGGTTTCGGTCTTGAACTACGTTAATTTTGGAATGGTTACTGAGAACTTTGGTTATTATTTCTAGCTTGAATCTGTCTGTCTCATGTGGGGAAACGTAAGTCGTGCTCCTATCGGTAATGTCAGGCGTAATCTCCGTATAGACGATAGTTGGAAATTCCTTCAGGAAGCCGTGTTTTAACGTTACTTCAAATCGTACTGAAGGAGTTTCGGAGGATACAGTCTGTCCAGGGGTGGAGTTAGGAACAGTTTCTTCTTGTTCGCGTGGTCTAGCCAATTCTTTGATAAATTCTTCGTCTTCCGTGGTCATTTGATGATCGGCTGACGAATAAAAAGCAATGTATTGTTCTAATTCGCGTTTTAGATCGTCTTTGATTGCTCGAACTCTAACGCGGGATACGGCGTCTGCATTCGTATTAATTTTACCTTGTTTGTATATGATCTCGTAATCATATTCTAGGAGTTTCAAACGCCAACTCATTAAACGCGAATTGGGATCCTTTACATTCATTAACCAGACTAAAGGTCTGTGATCTGTAATAATTGTGAATTTTCTACCGTAAAGGTACTGGTGAAAGTGTCGAGTAGCCCATACGATCGCTAGGAGTTCCTTTTCTGTTGTAGTGTATCTTGTTTCTGCCTGATTTAGCGTTCTCGAAGCGTATGCAATTGGTCTGTCTTTCCCGATAGTACCTTGGGATAATACTGTCCCTAATGCATAATTGCTTGCGTCTGTTGTAAAAATAAACGGTTTGTCCCAGTCGGGGTATTGTAACACGGGTGCTGTAGCTAATGCGTCTCGTAGAGTCTCAAAACTAATCTGTTGTTCGTTAGTCCAGTCGAATGTTTTGTTCTTTGTTAGGAGTGAATTGAGTGGTTTCGCTAGCTTGGCAAAGTCTTTTATAAATTTCCTATAATACCCGCATAACCCGAGAAATTGTTTAATTTCTTTGGCAGTTTTCGGTACCGGATAGCTTTTAATTTTGTCTATTCTTTTAGGATTCGGTTGCACTCCTTCGGATGAAATAACGTGCCCTAAATATTCTAATTCGGGTTTTAGATATTCACACTTATCGGGCTGGAGTTTCAATCCGCATTGTCTGAGTCTTTCAAATAGGATATTTAAGTTTTTATTATGTTCTTCTAAAGTTCTACCGTATACAACAATGTCGTCAATATATACGAAACAACTATTACCGATTAAACCCTGGAATTCTTTGTTCATCATTCTTTGAAAACTAGGCGGTACGTTTTTTAATCCGAACGGCATTCTAACGTACTCGAAGTGTCCCTCGTTAGTCGAAAAGGCTGTTTTGTGTACGTCTTTATCTTTTACGCCGATCTGGTGAAAACCGCTCGCTAGGTCGAATGCCGAGAAGTATTTAGCGTTCCCTAGTTTGTCAAGTATTTCGTCAATGTTCGGTAAGGGGTAAGAGTCTTGTATAGTTTTTTCGTTCAGTTTTCTATAGTCTATGACTAATCTCCACTTTTGTTTTCCAGACGCGTCTAATTTTTTCGGAACTATCCACAATGGGCTGTTATATGGACTGTCACCGTCGCGTATGATACTTTTCTGTAACATGTCGGATACCTGTTTCTTAATCTCGTTTTGGTGTATAGGAGGGTATCTGTATTGTTTAGTGTGTATTGGTACGTCGTCAGTCGTCTTTATTTCGTGTTCGAGTATAGTAGATTTAGGAAGAGGATCTCCAGGAAGTACAAAGATGTCGTGATAATTTGAGATAATTTTTCAAAGCGAGTATTTGCTGCTAGTAGATTTAACCTGTCATTTGTTCTAATTTGTGGTTGAATATGGAAAATCAACTTCTCATCAAATTCCTCTACTGACTCTATCTGCTCTTTTAACGAATTGGATACAATAGGTCGATTGTTTGCGTCAAGTTTCGTTATTGTTCCAATTCCTGATATGAAGTTAACCAATACTGTCTTATTTTTACAGGGATTACTGTCTCGTTTCTTTATAATATTACCGATTTTAAATGAGTTGCAAGAGATTGAAAAATCATGGTCACACAGAAAGTCCGCGCCGATTATGCCATCTTGTAAAATTGGAGATTCATCGTTTACAACTTGGAACCTATTGCATTTATTATTAAAAAGAATGAACACTGAGTAAAGCGTGTTCGTTGAATTATTTGTTATTCCCCTAAGTGTCATTCCTTCTCCTTTTTGCAAATTTGGGTCTATAATTTGTTTTTCTTTAATTACGGAAATCTCGGTACCCGTGTCAATTAAGAAAGTGGTTGGTTTAATACCTGTTAATTCTAATCGCACGAAGGGGGACTGATCCACTCGAAATTCTTGCTTGGCATTTCGAGTGTTCCCGATTGCTGCTGATCCTCCGGCGGGTTTGAATTCGGATGACCTCTGCCGAAAGTTTCCGTGATGATTGTCTGCTCGCTGGGCCTGTTCTCCCCAGCGTTTGGTTCTGCATTCTTCTTCCAAATGTCCTTGACGTTTGTAATAAGTGCATTCCTTCCTGTTGTAGGCCGGATTGAAATTTCGCCTTGGTTGATCCCGTTGATGCCTCTGGTCCCGTTGATTCAGAACTCTCGATTGTTGGCGGATGTACTGGAGTTCAATGTCGTACATTCTTGCTGTCTCGAAAGCTTGATTTAGGGTCTCCAGATGCTGGCTGTATAAGTATAGCGCGATTTCTGACCGGATATTTCGTCTGAAGACTTGTATCGACTCTTCGTTACATATTACCTCCTTTATGTCAATGTACGTTTGCAGTCTTCGTTCCGAATTTATAGCCGCTATCAATTCATCATGGATTTGAGAGAATCGCTGAATAAATTCGTCGACTGTTTCGCTGGGTCGTTGTCTACATGTGTCCCTCTTAGTTTTAATAGATGCATTGTCGATTGTTCTCCCGTACAGGAATCGGATCTTCTCTATATGTCTCGGGATAGTCGTGATGGTGTCGGGTCTGAGGGTCGTTGCTGCGCGTCCTTTTCATTTTTGCGACATAATCGCCATTAGCAATAATGGATGCTGATTTAGCGTGAGCATGGTTGATACTCTAATAATTGTGTTGATAAATATCTCTGTGTTGGTACCATCGAAGTCTGGTATTAAAGGTAAGCATTGTTCATATTTGTTTATGGTTCCCGATAGATGTTGGACTTCTTCGTCTACTGTGTGTATTATAATGAGTGTTTGTTGGAGCTGCTTTCTTTTCTGGTCTGTCTCTTTCTTCTAAGGTTTTTAATCGGTCGCTAATATTAATAATCTTTTCCGCAATAAGATTGAAATCGATCTGAGCACGGGTTGGACTTTGTGCGCGAGACATGGTTATATGAGATGGAGCAGTAACGAAGTCTTGCTCCTGAATTTCGGATAATTATTCGGTCGATAAACTTACGTTCGTTCTGCTTTCTCTCCACTGTTCCCACATGCAGTCCAGTTCTTCTTTGGAGTTTTCGGGTTCGTAGAGGATACTTCTGGAAATTTCCACTTGTGGAATAACTAGAGACAACTAGTATATGGTCTTCCAGATGAGCCCACAGGTAGTATCCCTTGCCGCTGCCACCAATTATGTTGTCGAGGTGCTCCAAAGATTGCTCTTCTGGTTTACTTGTATAGGTTTATTCGAAAATAAATACAGTAGTTTTTACAAAGAACGTGCTTATCGGCGGATGGCGCCGAAAAGTCGGAAGATAGAGACGACAGTATCTTCAGTGTTACATCATTCGGTGGAAGGCTTTATTTATAAAAAATAAAATATCTACTTTTTCTTTTCTTTTTCTTTTTTCGGTGAATGGTTTGGATTTGAGTTAACATTGAGCATACTCTGGGATGGCAAAGACCTTCTTTCACGCCTTCACGTGGCCCATCCCGTTAACTCTATTGCTTTGTTATTTGAATGCTTTATTGACATGGCAAACTTTAACACTATAGAGCAATAGAGGAACTAAGATGAAAGAAAGACTGAGTTTTTGTTAATATTGAGTAACAATATTTTATAGATACTTTAACTAACGCCATTAATACTGTCATTTAAAAAATCTTATATTTTTCGTAATACTTTGTACATTTTATATCTTTTACAGGATGGGGTGTTAACGACATAACTAAAAAACTATGTCCGAGAGAAGAAAAGGAGTTTAAAAAAAGATGTGCAATTTCATTATTTGTATCTTTTGTTTGACAGCTTCCTACAAATAAATGAAAATGTCATATGTCATATTAAAAATAATTAACATGTTTCACTACCATCTCATTCGTCCGAATGACGTTGTGTTTGGTTTTCCTTCCTATTGAAATCTCACCAATGTGCTATAAATGTTTCAGTAAAGATGAAACAGAGAATTTTTTGCTCGTTTTTTTAAAAATGTTGATTTTCGTATAAATGTGTTAACATAAACTGTAGATCCTTATAAAAGATGTGGATACTTTGAAATTAATAGATTCAACCTTTCGAAGAAAATTAGGCTCACTGTACTAAACACATGCTTCGTCCATAGCACTGAAATAGCTATAAAGGTTTACGATATTTTTGTCAATTGTATTGTGTACTGTATTCTTAATTATTCTTTACGAGGAAGTACTACCGCGGCAGGTAAAGAAGGACTGCGAGGGAGATCCTCCTGGCCAGTCGTGTAAAAGATATACGCGCTCCAATTACACGTGACCATAAAAAAATTCCAAAACACATTTAGGTGAAAACCCTTCATAATGTTGACTAGGCACAACTCGAAGTTTTTCACATTTGTAAAAATATGGTAGCTCTCAGAAGAGCTGATTGCTTTTTCGATTCCGAACCGTTAATTGCAAGGGCCGGAATTTCCTTACGTTTTTGTATATCACTTGCAAAGACATTGGTCGGTTCGTTTACCTAAAGAGGGAATATGGCACTACAGCTACGTTTAAGAAGCTAATATATAAATATGGTGCATGCATATTTGTATACACTTTGCTCTTTGGTGTTATAAGTGATCTCTTCCTGATGGAAACTATCATCGTAGCGACCTATTCGACGGCGATTATTCAATAAATTCTTGTGGACTTGTGAGTTGCAGCTGCTGGTCTGACACGAAGAAGCTGTCCTCATAGTGGAATAGTTTGGTGACATCCCACCGTTTTCAATTTAATTCTACCTTCATTTCATATACAGTTTTAGATTTTTTCAGTATCTTCCATCTGATTTTTGTAATAGTGTCTACTACGTATACTGGGTTAGCAACTTCAAAATGAAAGTAAACCCAATCAATATTATAAATATCTTGTTGGGTGCGTATGATTATGAAAACGCCAAAAATGAAACAGCTACCAATGCCAAGGAAATTGAATTAGCTCAAGCTTTTATAGATATAATTGATGGTTACAAACAGGCAAGTCAGGCAGACATAGAAGCGGAGCAAGAATTAGTATTTGACGAGACAACAGATGAACCGGTGTATACAATTATGGATGTTGAAAATGAAGAAGGAATTGTAGAATTAATTAACTTATCATCATCTCCGGCTGCACAACAAATTATCTTCAAGCTGACCCGATGGTGAAAGCCTAAAAGGAACAGAGCAAGAGACGTTACTATCGAATATAAAAATAATGTTATCAACTTTTGGCGAAGTAAGAAGAAGAGGAAACTATCTTTTGAAATAGTAAAAGCAAGGTTTAAAAAATTGAAATCTCCAAAACAATTGTATAGGTGGGAAGAGCACGTCGATAAAGGGGGATCAAGGGTGGACAAAATGCAGCTTATTATAATCGCGGATATAAATAAATTTATAGCGTCAAGGAATAACAAAATTAAAATACATGACATTGATTTGAGGCGATTGGCTCTAGAAGAAACACAAAATGTAAATGCAGAAGGGCTTAAGGCATTACAAAAATGGTTGTGGAAATTCAAACAAGCCTGTAACATCGTAACCAGAAAAACAACCAAATTTATAACGCGAAATTATAGTCACAATTTGGCACAGATAACTGAAGCAGCCAATAACTTTGTAACGCAAGTGAAGGAGTACATTGAGTATATAGCTACACAATAAAACCTACTGTGTCAGCTGATGGCCAACTGCTATCGCCATTATTTATTGTTCTGAAAGAAGCGGGTGGAGAGCTAGGATCTCGTGTAAGACAAACAATATTTAAAGCTCCGAACGTTATTGTTACAGCTTCGGCATCGGGGAAATTAACTAAAAATTATTTAAAAATGTTGTTGGAAAAAGTATATATACCACATACTTCAAAAACATCCATCTGACTTTTGGACTCGTGGAACGGGTATGATGAAGCTCTTATACAAGAGACAATTCCAGACAATAGGGGTCTCACAGTACTGGAAATTCCAAAAAGTACTACTGGATTCATTCAACCTTTAGATGTGTACGGATTCAGAATCTGGAAGAATTTCGCCAGGAAGCTTTCGGATTTAGTAATAACATTAAATTTGGACGTTAGTTTACATCCTAGAAACACAATTATAAAAATACAGTCGTTGATCCACAATCAACAGTCGGCGGCCAGATATAGAAATCTGTTGAAATACGCCTGGTTCCGTTGTGGTTATACCATTAATAGACTAAATGAATTTAAAAATCCGGTTATCTTTTGTTTTACTGAAGTGGACACTATGACTTGTGTCCAGTGTACAAACGTAGTAGCACTAAAGTGTTCCTGGTGTAAAGGACATTTATGTTTCAACCATTTTTTAAACGAGTATCACTACTGTGATAATTACGTAGAGTAACTTTAGTATTACTTTTGTTTCCTTTTCCAGCAACATGCGATCCACTTACGTTTTCGCCTTCTTTCATAAAACAGGGACAGGACCACCTGCAGTCAACGATTCCAAGTCGAAAAAACAATCAGCTCTTTTCAGAGCTACCATATTTTTACAAACTTAGGAAGTTCCGAGTTCTAGATAAAAAACATTATGGAGAGTTTTTACCTAAATGTGTTTTAGGATTTTTTTATGATCCCGTATAAGTGGAGCGCATAAACCTTTTACGCGGCTGGCCAGGAGGATCTCCCTCGTAGTCCTTTTCTACCTGTCGCGGTAGTACATACTTCCCTCGTAAAGAGTGATTAAGAATATAGTACGCAATACAATTGGCAGAAATATTGTAAAACTTTATAGCTATTTTGGTGCTAAGGACGAAGAGATCGCGCCCCGAAACACTGTGTTTAGTACAGTGAGCCTAATTTTCTTTAAAAGGTTGAATCTAGTAATTTCAAGGTACCTACATCTCTCATAAGTATCCACAGTTTATGTTAACATATTTATACGAAAATGGATCAACATTTTGTAAAAAAAACGAGTAACAAGTTCATATTTTTTAATATATTAATTTAAACAAATTAATATTTTAGGAATTTGTTTTACGTAATTAAATTTATTGTAAAAAAATACACAACTTTTATCTAACACATTTTTGTTTGCATCGAAAATTTTTTGAGATATTTGAGAGAACATGTCTCTTATCCCTAATTTTTTACATGTAATAATATGTCTTACAAGAGTGAAATTGAAAATTCTGTTTTATCCGTATTTTGGGGCGAGGTCCATAGGATAAGTATACAAAAATTCATGCAAATTGATTAACATTTTCCCAGAAAATGTTGAAAAAACGTATTAATCTTTAACGTTTTTTTTTAACCAAATTACTTTTTTCGGAAAACTAATTATACAGCTCAATTCAGTATTAAAAAATAGGTATACCGTACGTTTAAACTTTTTTTCTAGGATCAATAGTTTCTGAGATATACCGTCAAATATAGTTTTCGACCACAACTTCAGGGGCTGTTTTCACCCCCTAGATATGGACGATTGCCGATATAAAAAAATATGGGTCAAATATTTTTTTGAGGACTACTACCGACAAAAATTTTATTAAGATCGGCGATTGACAGTTGGGTAATGTCCCTTGTGAGGCAAAAAATAGAGGATAAGAAAGTAGCCATTAAAAAATAGAAAGAAAATGAAAACAAAATATCGCAAATAAATTCATAAAAACTGGTCTTTCATTTAGCTCGATTTTATCAAATAGTAACAAAGCAACGCCAACAATTCTGCATACCGACAAAATAACGGAAACAACCTCTAACGCTACCGCAGAACCGTCACAAAATTCCTTTCTAAAACAAATTAAAAAAATTATAGAAGCAACCGTAAACACTCAAGTATCGCAATTATTTGAACATATTCAATCAAATACCAATAAAATAAATATGATAGCTGACGCACTTGACATAGACTTTTAATGGCTTCGAACAATAAAAAATATCATGACAACTGTGCAGGAAAAACAGCCTGCAATAATCTTAAAACAAGAGAAATAAACGTAAATTCAATCATATCCAACGGAAGGAGAGCTTCTCTTACAGAATGCTTAGAAAAGCAGGACCCGGTTGTGGTCCTTCTCTGTGAAATAAAACTGAAGACTAGACACCGCTTTAGTTTTAAAAATTATACATTTATAAGGAATGATAGACCGTCCTCTAAAACTAATCATTTTTCGGTATAAATAGGTTAATACTTTTTTGTAGGGAATGCCCTGCTGGATCGAATAATGTATTAAAAAATATATGATTATGTTTAAAAAACCACCGGTGACCTTCATGTGTCCTCTACGAGTTCACTTACGGAAAAACCATTCATGTCAAATGATGTCCCCCTCGAAACCATTCAACTTATTCCTGAAATATTTTTTAATATTATCAAAAACAAGCGAGATATTCCAGGTGATAAAGTAAGGTGGGACACTATGTATAGTATCGAATATATTTTTGCGAATATCTGGGAAACTAAAGCCGAGCGGCGATTACATGTATAAGGAAAAGTTGTTTAGAATGTTAACCTTGACAATATATTTCAATTTCATAAAAATCGGTGAGGTAGTCTGCTTTGTAAATGATTATCAGTTATTGTAACTTTAACGTCACTTTTCAAGAGAACGGTTGAGTTGCGACCCATGGTTCCTCTCAGACTTTTTGTCCTTGCGGCGAGCAGAATACGATATGATCAAAAAAAATTTGACCTTGAATGTCAAGGTCAAGGTCAAGGTCAATTTTGCGGCAGCTTTTTTTAATAAATGTCCACCGATCCAAAGGTGTAGAATCACGCTGTGGTGGTCGTGACATACAATTTCCACGCACCCTGTACATTCAGTAACACAAACACAGCAGACAACCCAGGCACAGACATTATCCCACCTATCTTTTTCACATCGTTTAATAAACTAAACCTAACCTTAAAAAAACTAAACAATAAGAAATCATCGAGTTTTGACGACATCCCGAATATAGCCCTAAAAAACTTACTTCCGCTATACGTCTACAAATACACCATCCTACTTAATAATTGCCTAAATTTAGCATATTTCCCCGTAGTCTGGAAAACTGCCAAGCTAATTGCGATAAAAAGGAAAGGGAAAAATGAGCAATGACCCGGCCAGTTACCGAGTAATCAGCCCCTTGTCCAACATTAGTAAAATATTGGAAACTACCATAAATGACGCAATAAACGTTTTCTGCAAATGCAATAATGTAATGCTGGAAACACAGTTTGGATTCAGATTTAAGCACTCAACCATCCACGCAGTCACCGAAGTTACGGCAGACATCTGTTGGGCAAGAAAAGCAGATAACTGTGTCGGAGCAGTGTTCATCGACCTCGAAAAAGCGTTTGATACGGTCTAGCTGGACGGATTTTTCTTTAAATTAATAAAAAAGAAGTTTCCAAAACACCTGATAAAGGTACTATGGAACATGCTACACGGCAAGAAATTCCGTGTAGCGGAAGGACAAACTATTTCGTTCAAAGCATTTAGACTTCAAAATGGCCTACAACAAGGCACTGTGAATACCCCCATCTTGTTTAGTTTATACATATGTACATATCTATATATATTCATGTGAATACCTACGCATACATTTACATATATTCTACCTATATTTTGAGATGTCTCCATCATACGATATATATATTGTATTTGTTATTTTTGCTTTTTATATGTTTATCTTTTCATCTACTTTTCTTATGTCTGTCTTTATAAACTATAGAATTTTATTATGTTTATTAATACTATAATCCTATCCTTTTTTTGTTTTATGATATTATCTGTCCAAAACTTTAGGGCCTATTATTCCCATCTTACTGCCTTACATCATTTTTCCTATATCCATTTATTTATTCATTTGGTTTTCCTAATTTGTGCTTATTTCCTTCTCATTCTATTATTCATAATTTGGTCTATACTGACCTGAATGGTTATCATTTACCTATTTATTTCTTGCTTTATTCAACTTTTTTTCTGATCAAATATTTGTCATCTTTACGTCTCTTTTTTCTATAATTAAATCATGATTTAACTTTTCATACCACCACCTCTATTATATTTTGTCACTATTTTATCTTCTTTTTCCTTTAACCTTTTCTATTACGACTCGTCTCAATCAGTTTCTATACCTGAAGTTTTTCATACCCTAATTCAACCCTGTAGTGTTTATCCTTCTTTTTACTCGAGTATCTCTTACTTCCTTGAGTTTTCGTAATCCTCTTCCTTTATTTTATGACCTAGGTTCTTAAATCTATACTATCTTTGTTCACACCTAGCTTATTTATTTCGTAATATGTATTTAAATGTACTAAATTATTGTTGTTTATTATGTTCTCGATTATTTATTATTTGTAACTATTATACTTTAACACTTGTATATGTAGTTATTTTATAATTGCATCATATTATTCAACCTATCTATTCTTTCTTGTTACTTAATTCTTAACTTCATTATGATTGGTTATATTTATATACTTTTTTACTATTAATTTTAATCACTATTTCTTCCTAAATTTTCATCCGTACGCTTTATATCTATAATTTATTCCCGTTATTTCTTTTACTTTTAATTTATCAGTTCATAAATAGATAAAGTTATATAGTGTATTTATTATTACTTTATATATTTTATATTAGTAATTATACTTTGTGATTTGATATTACTTATGTAAAATTATTTTTCATATTGTTATTTATACATGTTTCCTACAGTCTAATTAGCTTTTGTGTTTTTTTTTATTTGTTTATCATACTTCTCAATATTATATTATTTAGCTTCTTGATTAAAGCGTACCTACTTATCATGTGTATGTGATTATTACTACGTCCTCTTCAATATATTTTAATTAAAACTAGAATTGAGACATATTTTAATCTCTTACTTCCTCCCTATCTCTATGTATTAAAGTTTAATTAAACCATTGATATTTTCATTTATAGTTTATTGTAGTGTATATTGTGATCTCCCGTTTTATTTCCTATTAAGTTTCCTCCCTTATCTGTTATATGTTAATCTTAGTTATATTCTAATTTTCTGGATATTAATTTTATCTAGACTTTGTATTCCTATTTGTGCCTTTTGTTATGTCTTTGAATTATATATTCCCATACATTTCTAAAGTGATTTGATATGTTTTGTTACATATTTATACGATGTACTTATGCAAACATTCCCCCCTTTTTTTTTCCATCTTATTTTTCGTTTTCATATTATGAATTATTATTCTCTACTTTATATATTATGATTCCAAATAATGTTATCTCTTCATTTTATTCTACTAAACAAACTTTTTCTATTTTACATTTGTTTATTTTACCATTAATTTATTTATCTATAACTCATTCTATTGTTTAAAAATTCTTCATCCATTCTTGTATCCGTAATGTCGATCCAGGTATTATTCACGTTTAATTTTTTTTTTATGTTGTTCTTTATTTGATTATATCATTTTCCCCTTTTTTATATTATATTCCTGTATTTATAGGTTTGATATTTATAAATCTATTTGATAACCTTATATGTCTATTACCCTTTTTAGTTTATTCATAATACGTTTTATCCCTATTATCTTAATTAATTATTTATCCTATTCATATATCCGTGTATTTCTATTACCGCTATTCATTGTCGCTTTCCATTTATACCACTTATTTATCTATTTCACTTACATAGTTAAATTTCTCCTTTTTCTGTCCTATTTACGATTTTTATTTTACTTGTATCATTTACCTATTATGTATATATCTCATTAAATTATTAGTAAAATCCTGTCAACCCATACTTTGTATTTCATTCTTCTTTATTATTTGTCCATGTCAATGCCTTGACTCTTTCCCTTTTTATTTATTTTTTCCTCACCCTCTTATAACACTAGGTCTGCTTTTCATCGCCTAATTCCAATGCCTGACCCGTTTTCTCCGTTTCTCGACTTTCTACACAAGTGGTACCCATTATGGCACTATAGGAGGTCTTGTAAAGTTCCTTTCTTTTTTTTTTTTTGGTTTTTCCTTAGCAGTCCTTGAACCTTTTTCTCTCCCTTTTCAGCTCTTCAGGGTCTTAATTTATATATAATTTATATATATAATTCCTATTGAATTGCATTTTTTTCTGTTTTCTAATTTGCACAACCAAAATCCCTATGTTTTCTCCTGCCATTTCTTTCGTCACATTATTCATTATATATTTATACATTTTCTCCATTCATTTTTGGTTGTTTATAAGCTTATGTAAACATTATTCATTTACTATTACTTCATTATTTTATCCCTTGCCTAGTCTTATTATATTGTATTGCTTTAATATGTAATTATTACTTATCATGATATTTATATTTAATGTAAGCTCTGAATAATGCAATTATTGTAGTCATTTCCCTTTCTTTTTTAATCCTTATAATTTATTCATCTCTAAGTGAAATATATTAAAACCATGAATCCCCTCACATATATGACTTATTATTTCCTTATGTCTATTATTCTTCCCTCCTTACTGTTCTTAGGTAATTCCCGTACTTTCTCCCTTGTGACCTTGCGTTTACAGCAACCGTTTACTTCTTTTAACTATAATTGTTTTGTCACGTTTTATTGGTCATATTTTGTCTTCCTACATTTAAAGTCTATACTCTCAGAGGCTTGTATGTTAAACTAATTTGCTGTTTATATCTCATTTCAGTTTTATTCGTATTATAGACCAAATTTATCCCTGTAATTTCTGTAAGACTATGTAAGTACAATCACGCAAGGCGAGTTTTAACAAAATATATACTCGAGGTCCGTTCAATACAGCGGTTCGGAATCGAATGCCCTGACTTTTCCTAAACTGCCTCCCTCGACTTTTCGCACGATCCTTAGGCCCGGAGTTGAATTTTGAAGGGCCCAAGGGGGTGGTGTTGAGAGGCAAACTCCAGATGTCTTTGCCTGGAACATGTCTTCGTCCTTGGCCTTCGTCACGTTGCTTAGGCTACGTTATAGCATGTGACATCTTACATTCGGCCTTCCTGCTACGATGCCCGTCCTCGAGCATCCCTGTTACGTTGATTTCTAAAACAAGGAGACACCCATTTATGAATATATAAATCAAATCTTTCTTGTCAAAACCCAGACATCGTTTAATCTTATTCTTAATAAAATCTTCAGCAATACTCTCCTCTTATTTTGCACACAACCTGTGCATCCATGGAACTTGAGTATAAATGTATCACCAATTGGTCGAATTACTGCGATGCATTTCCCATTTCATCGCCCAATTTCGTTCCTCGTTAATGGTACTGTGATATGCCATCGATGTATCTTCATATTCTTCGTCATGCGTGGAACTGTCAGAATCATGCAGAAGGCATACTCGCCTTCCCCACTCCATGGCTAAGTCTTTTAGCTAGAATGTCCTTTTTCTTGAAAAAAACAGCAACGCGACGTTGGGTCGCCTGCCAGCCTGAAACTTTCTCTCATGCCTCTTTCAAATAAACAGACTATGTCACCCGATAGCCGACTTCGAGTCAATGGCTAACGTCTGGTGCCCACCCATCAAGCCATACGCTCAACATACGGACACAAGCAGTTCTTAGTGCCGTCATAAATAATCTAAAGCGAAATAGTGTTGAGCTATCTACCTTCGACCCCTCTTAAAATTTGGGTGACGGTAACAGACTGCCTGATCAACTCCATTACTATTCATAAACCTTAACATGCGTTTGTTATACCATCCTCTGGTACAACTAGCTGAACAATTTTCATTTGATGACTGATTTCCCTCGTCATCACCATAGAAAATTCGATCTGTCCCATAACGGATTACTCTCGTTATGGTCACAAGGACTCAAACACTGTACTATGTTAGACGGATTACCCTCGTCATCATCATAGAAAATTCGATTTATCTCATAACGGATTACCCTCGTTATGGTCACAAGGACTCAAACACTGTACTATGTTAGACGGATTACCCTCGTCATAACAACAGTGCCTGTGTCTTACAGCATGTTGTGGCGAGTCATCTTCGTCACGATCACAACATTTTCAACTCACCATGACGTCATGGCGGATTACCCTCGTCAAGATCGTCGAAATCAAAACAATATTGCAAATAATGATGGATTACCCTCATCATTACTACAATGACTCACAATATGAGTCAAACAATATATGACAAACACTGCGTTGCATTAGACGGATTATCCTCGTCCTAACAACAGTGCCTGCGTCTCACATCATGTTGCAACAAATCATGCTGAAAGTTCTAAAACTAAAAATTATAAAATTAGCTTACAATATAAAATACAATATAATTTCACCGCTCTGTGAGCAATTGACTGGGGTCCCAATTTCCCCTCTACTCAATTGCAACCACCCAGGGTTTCAGGCGTTTTACGGCCATGACCGTTTTTGCCCGTCAACCTTCTTCCCTTAAACCTTCGATCTCGTATCGGTCATTGTAAAAGACTGTGGAAACTCGAAGAGGCCCCTTAAACTTGGCGTGAAGTTTCCTGCTGTCTCCAGTCACCCGCTCAGCAGTGATTTCTGCCATTACAATTTCTCCTACCTGATACCGTTTCACTTTCCGCCTGCAATGTATTTGCAGTTCATTTCTCACGCCGGCAAAATTTCTCAAGGTGTCCCTGTCCCTTGCAAGTCGCGCAGGTAACACGTGGCTCAGTGCATAATCGAACAATATGCCCTTCTCGCCCACAATTAAAACAGCCAGGGAACCGTTGACCATTCCCGCGATGTACCGGTACTGTTTCCGCCGGATGCAATTCTGACCCCGATGGTCCTGGCAACACCTTTCGTGGACGCACTACAGGCCGTGGCCATACCGATTTTCCGTCATATTTGCCGACGACATTGTCCCCATCTCGCTCATGGCCGCATACAATTCATGAATATCAGCATATTTCTTTGAGCGTATCGTTCGCTCAATCATTTCGTCACCAATGCCTCCGATCACTGCATCCTCCAAATATGCGTCAGGAATGTCCAATCTCAACGCTCGCAACTTGGAAAGTTTTTCGAAACAATAATCACCCAATTTCTGACCTGGTCGGGCACAGTAGGATGCTGCTTCTTTTAATAATTTTGAAAATGGGAGAGGCTTCTTGAATTGTTGAATCAACACACTTTTTAACGACCTCCATGTGTGTTCTTTCCGTTGTTCGTCGTTATAGAATTGTCGAGCATGACCCTTCAATTGACGCGCGATATTACATATTATATCATCGTCAGTCCACCAGTAACGACGAGCAATTCTGTCCACATCACGTACCCACAATTCCACATCCGCATTGTCTTTGGATGGATCAAACCGCGGCACTAAGTGTTCATCAACCGCGGGTCTATGTCGCATAGCTTTTAACTCTTGCTTTAACCGCTTCACTGTTTCACGTAAGTCATCCGAGGCTAAACTATCGTCGGAGTACGAACGTTGCGACCGTTCCCGACGACGTGACCGATCTCGCGAAACATATTCACGATCGCTAGCACAATCTCGCGACGGTGTACGTATATGCACCCGATTATACTTTACCGTTCGCGAAGAGTTTCGCGTGCGTCTCCGCGATCGATCTCGCGAGTCATCCCATGAACGATCTCGCGAATCTTCTCGTTCATGCTCCTGCGAAAGATCTCGTGAATCTTCCCGCGCAGGATCCCTCGAGCGATCTCGCGATCGATTGCAACGATCTTTCGAACGGCCCATGATGTAATACACACAAACTATTCACTACAACGTGCGGTTAATAAGTCTCACACTACAGTATTTGAAAAGCAATTACACTGGCACAATCGCGTAAAACGTCCCAAAAATTGTGCGGCAGTGATACAAATTTTAATTCACGATACGTGCGAGCACACAATGCACGTGGCTATATCCCACTTCTGATTTGTAAGACTATGTAAGTACAATCACGCAAGGCGAGTTTTAACAAAATATATACTCGAGGTCCGTTCAATACAGCGGTTCGGAATCGAATGCCCTGACTTTTCCTAAACTGCCTCCCTCGACTTTTCGCACGATCCTTAGGCCCGGAGTTGAATTTTGAAGGGCCCAAGGGGGTGGTGTTGAGAGGCAAACTCCAGATGTCTTTGCCTGGAACATGCCTTCGTCCTTGGCCTTCGTCACGTTGCTTAGGCTACGTTATAGCATGTGACATCTTACATTTCGTTTTTTTATATATATTTTGAAATTTATTTATTCTATTTTGACATCTGGATAATATGATTTAATCTATATATTTTATTTTTTTATATTCTTCATGATTAACCTACCTATTCCATAGATTAACATGAACTTGATTTATTTATCTAACTATTATTTATTTTTGTATTTGTTTGTTTCATATGTATGCTTATTTATAATTGATACTACCTTATTAATTTCCTTTTTTTTATATTTTATCATTTATATTAAAAAAAAATTTTTTTTTTGACGGTTTTACTTGAAGAGGTGTGGTGTTCTGATTAACACGAGTGTTCGGATAAACTGCTTTATTGACACGACTACTTGTTTCGGTCGGCGCTCGTGCGATCTGAATTTTCTTCCTGGAAATTCTACGCTTTTATTGCACCTCGCTTACTCTAGTGGGGGTACATATTTGAACCCGCGAGCTCATCGTTTCAGGTGTAACAAGGACGGCTGATCGCGGATCATCGACCGAGGTGGCGGTTGATCGTGGATCATCGACCGAGGTGGCGGTTGGTGATATTGTCTTTTGTCTACGAACGTGCGCTTTGCTATCTTCGGCAGTCGACCCAAACACAGTCGGGTCGATGCCCTGTAAGAACAACAGCCTAGCCCGAGTTCGTCGGCCGTAGACAGGTGCAAAAACTAGAGTCGCGTTTGACATAAACACCAACCGCCGCGTTCGGCGTTTGCTGACTTTTTGTCCGGGCACCTCTCTTTAATCCGATAGATCCGTCCGTTTTGTCGATGATAAACTCGTGTTCTTATTTCGTGTGCCGCCACATACTTTTATACACCTTTTCATTTTATTTTTATCCTTAAATTATTTGATTTTCCCTTTTACTTTTTCTCTTCTTATTGTTTCACCTAACTATAACTTTATTGGTTCCTTAATGGTTGTGATACTTTAATTGTTTGTGTTTTTTCCTTTTAGTTAAATCTCCTTCTTCCCCATTTTTTAGTTTAAAAGATATACAATCAATTTTAATCTTTCCATCTTATCTATTCATCTATTTATTGTCTATTACTGTCCTCTGTCACCTATTTATTGAGTATATATTTTTTTTTTTTTTAATTGATCGGTCTACATTATTCCATATTTTAGAGCTTTTCCTATATTTTTTATAACTCTATCCATTTACTTACAGTTTGGTACCCTATCATATATTTGATACTGTACCCTATCATATATTTGATGATGTTTAATTATTCCTTATTCCTATCTCTTTTGTCATTTTTATAGTGAATGGGTGACTTTTATTTCCATTTCTATTGGTTTATTATTGTTTCAATCTTTACTTTCTTAGTACTTATTGTTTCCTAATTTACTGGGTAACTGAATCTTCAAAAGTTGATCCTCATCAATTCTATTTCCTTGCTTATTTAATGATTTAAATATGTACTTCATCATCATCATTTATATATTTATCATTTATATATATATATATATATTTTTTTTTTCTTACCATGGTGTCTGATATTCACTATTGTGTGTTAAACTTATTATATGTTTTATAAGTTTTTTTTTTTAATATTTCATTATATAGTTATATATTATTTTTCTCTTTTTCTTTTCCCATATGTACTTCTATCCTTTTCTATATTTCTACTTGTTAGTCATTTCAAAAAAAGAGTAAGGCTTATTATTTATATTTTATTCTGTTAGTTATTTATTAGTTATATTAAGCCTTCCGTTTCGCATCTATAATTTATCTTTCTTTCCTATGTTTCCTATTTGTTGAAATTATTCCATAAAGTATAAGGGTTAATTTATTTATATTTACTGTATTTGATACTTGCAAATCTTCTTCTTATTGTTTATAAATACCAGATTATGTGTTCATAATAATATTGCTGCCTGTATTTTGATTAATTATCTCCTTCTTCCCTCTATCCTTTTAATAAACTTAATTACTTCCCATATTTAATTTAATTCTTTTTAGAATTCTATTTCCTATTTCCTTGTATATTTAAACTATAACTAAGGTTATCTACAATTTACTACGATGCTCTATTTTGCATTTGAAATTTATATATTATTCTATATATCTCCAGGTATTCGACTGCCTACTTCTTTTTTCTAAATTTCTGTCTATTCAAACATTATATTTTGTTACTTTATATATGTTGTTATATATCTATATGTATGTATGTTTTATATTTGTTATTATTATATATTTCCGTTGTTTTTACTCATTATTCTACTTAAAGGATAATAGGGTCAATAGGTGTGACAGAAATTATTTTTAAAACATGATTATAACTTTCTAAATACATATATTCTATTATATTATATACATTATGCTTATTCTATTTATATTACTATCTCTAATTATGACTATTTCTTATTTAACCAATTATTTCCTATTTTAATTTTAATATTTATTCATTACTTTTCACCCTAAATGTTACCATGCACATAACTCCGGCGATTTTTAACCTCATTCTTTCTGCCCTGATTTGAGCCATACTACGTTCGTCTATACTCAACTCAAATTCCACCCCTTTATTGTTGCTATCAATCTGTTTATTAAACATCCACTTATCAGAGTTTACTTCTTTATAATTAAGTCTTATTTGCTTAACTACTATCTCAGGTTTTATCTCTTTGCAATTCACCCAGACTACCACTGTAATCCTTCTCGCTACTTCCTCTAATTTAACTAATTTTAATCGTCTGTTAGCAAGTGGTTGAGTAGACAAGCATTTCTCCAGCCATCTGAATGATACCTCATCTCTAAATCTGTTAGTTAGTCCACCCGTCCTAAATCTAAACGGGTTGATATTTATTTCTGTATATTCTGTTTCTTCTAATATAAGATTAACGATTTCCGCCGAAATTTTAACCGCCTCTTCTAATGTAAGTCTAGTCCTCGGGAAGTCCTGAGGGATTGTTGTATATATTTCGCTTTGATCAAATTCTATTATTTCAGTTATTCTATTGTCATTAATGTTACTGTTATTTTCGCTTTCTAAATTATTTGTTATATTTATCGTTGAAGTTTCTTCAGTCTCCTTTCTGCCTATCTGGCTTATTTTGATGGGTGTGATGGTCACTTCCTCTCTTATGGATGGTCCAGCACACCTGTCATCCAGGTGTCTCCTGTTTTCATTAGTAGAATTACCATCTATTATTCCATTATTTCCACGTTTGAGAGCAAACTATCCTTGTCAGTGATATTTGTAAATATAAATTCAATATTATTATTTATTTAATACTTCTTTTTTACATTAAATATTTAAGAATGTTAAATACCTTCTGGCCTGTTATTATTTTTCCTATTTGTCATCATCATTTTTTTACTGCTCAGTGTTATATTGTTTATACCACCTTGTTACTATATCTTTACCTACAACATTTTGTCATTAAATAATTGTAAAAGAAAATTCTCCTGCTAGCATGTACTCGTGCCTTGTATTCTACTTACTTCTGTTTGAACTCCTTTTCACGTCCTTTTTTGTCGCTACACTCACTGTATCTAAAATGATAATAAATTTATTATTCACTTTTGATTAGTTTTATATTGGCTGTTTATTTCCTATGTTTGATATTCACCTGATTATGTTCTTAATTTTACTTTAATCTTAACTACGGATACTTCTTCCTTCCTTACTATTTTTAAAACACTATTTCCTAAAAATTCACTTACTATGCAATCTCCAACTGTTACGCCTCCAGATTATTCTCACTCTGTCCTTCCAGTCTCGCTTTTCCTTTTGTAGGCTACGCCTTTTTCCATCCCTACCATTTTCCCATTCTGCCTTCTGATTCGTCTTCGCCATTTCCCCACTTAATGTTCATATATAGTTTAATTTTCCTATTATAATCTTTCGTTTTATTATTAATATTTCACGTCTCTCCTTCAGTTTAAATCTTATTATTATCATATTCTAATAAATTATTATTTACCTTAAGTTTATTGTTTACTAAGATTTCCTGATGTTATTTATTTGTTTCCTGTAATTATTGAAATTCACATTAATAAAACCCCCTTTTTTTTGTTTATTATTATTTACTTACTTATGCTGTTCCGCTCATTTTTCCTTTTGTTATATCTATCCATTTTCTTCCTCCCTCTTTTTTTTTTATTTCCGTCTTGTTTAGCATTTATCATCTCTCCTTAAGATCTTATATCTATCTCTAATTAATCATTATCTGTTTGCTAACTATTTATAGCCAAGATCTCCTTTTTCTGTTTGTTTGCCCTATTCTATTTTCATTATTTACTTTGTCTTTTATTATTTATTTATATTTTTACCTAGATTGTTTATATATTTACGAACTTTTTCTTTGTTATCTGGAATCAACTATTCCAGATAGGGTATATAATTATTATTTTTACTTTTACATAGTGTTGTTTTTTCTATTCTTTAATTCCTTATTCCTGGAAATTATTTGTTTGTTAGATTAAAACATCATATTTAATTTATTCATATATCTTATATTTTATCCTATTATATATTATAGTTTATTACCTCACATTTGCAATCTGTGTTTGTGTTGGGTCCTAAATTCCTTCATCGTCGTGCATTGAACTAGGAAAATTACTCGATGCTTATTATCCATTATATTTAGTACCATTTTGTTCTCTTTGATATATTTCATTTCCTCACTTTCGATCACATACTCGCAAAGTTTCGTTCTTCCATCGAGCCTAACAATCTTTGTTAAATTCCATTCTCTTGTATGCAGAGCTTTATGTACCTTTCTTATTTCATATGCCAGTCGTCTTCCATCAATTTCGTAACACGACGGGAACGCTAATATCATTGTAAAACAATCTACATCTTCTAGTAGTTTAGAGTCCAAAACCATTACCTTGTTTTCTTTAAAGTCTCTCGATCTGACCATGTTCCTTATTATATTAATATCTTCTTTTTCATTTGTGTTGAGCGTTATGTATCCATCTCTCTCCTCTATCTTCTCTGGCAGAACGCAGATAAAATTCTTCGTTTTCTCTGAGTATTCTATCATTTTTCCTATTATCTTATTCCTCTCTTCTTTGTTAAATTGTTTCTCTGGGTACCCATACGGAACCAGACTGAGGAAGTGGACTGCCTCAGTTTCTTCAAAGTCAAAATCTACCCATATTTTGACTGATTCATCAGCCTTCCTTTTGTCTATATTACCGGGTAGTTTAGGTCTCTGATTCATTTTTTTTCCTTCTCTCTTTTTTTTTTACCCACTTGCAACTTCCCTTCACTGTAATTTAATTATCTTTGCTTATTAATGCTGCCCTTGCTGATTTGCCACTGCCACATCCAGAAATTTGTTACGTCGTGGGGTCTTCCGGGATTCGCGGGATCCGATGATCGACTACACGGCCCTACGGTCACAAATTCTCTCGGAAGGAGCGAATAAAATAAATTCGAAGGAAATGAAGACAGGAAATACTGACTTTATTAGTTATAAAATATAGATTCACACCACTGATAAGTCTCCGTCGGGATCAATTCTGGATCTCCGGTATATTTTCGGACGTAAGATAATAAGATTTCGCGCGGTATTTCGCGATGATTTTGCACAATGATACCTGTCTCAGTGTCGATCTCCTGGATAGGCGATGGAGGCTGCCAAATCTCGGTGTTCTCTGAGTCACTTTCAAGAGTGAGATCGATTACTTCAGTATCGTTCATAGGATTTGCAGCCGACGGGGTTTCCAGATATATTGAAACTGCGTTCGCGAACTCTGACGCAGATACAACTGAATGCTCGTTTAATTTTTGTAGAGCAATGGCTCGTTCGCGGCGAACTCTGACTTTTCTTCCGGCGCGTCGGCCACGCTTTTTAAATTTCGGGTTGCTATTCAATTCCTAAAATCAATACCTTCGTCAAAATAAAATATCAATATGTAATTATCAATTTGTACTTCTAAACTCAAACCACCTTCATATTCTCCATCGGTCCTTGTTCGCGATCGAATCAGCGCTCGGATTCTTTCGGAGAATATTTCCCTAGCAATGTGACTGCTTGGGTAAGGATGGTATTGAATCCAGAATATCTTTCTAGAAATTCCTTCTACCTTTTCTGTCAGCTTCGCCGTAAGTACTGGCGCTGCCTTCGTACTTGGATCTTCGGGACTTTTATATATAAGAGAAAAAAGAAAAAGGAACTTTGAAAAATAAGAATACACTCAGATATATATATATATAAAAATAGTATGAAGGTATATTTTAGCCCACACTTAGTATATATAAGTTACACTGTAAGACTCTTAGTATCATATACATACGTTCGATTTCTTAGCGATTCGCGCTAGACTGACTTAAGTGAATAATTATATGTGAAGCTTATAGCACTGACGAGTGAACTGGGCTATGCGAGGAGCGCGACTGAACTTCCTCGAGCGAACGCTGAACACTGACTGACTAAATACGAATGACTAAACGACTGAACGAATAATGACAGAATACTCTACTACCACTCTTCAACCCTCTACCATTTTCTTAAGTTACGCCTTCTTATCCCTTACACCTTTCAGCCCACTCTTCCTATTCGTCCTTACCATACCCCTACTCTTTTTATCAATATGATGAATACTTCTATCCTTTTTCTCATTATATATATTTATTACTGTACTTTTCATTATTTATTATTTGTTCCATATATAATTGCTTACTTAAATTATTTATTCCCTGTTTAAGACTTATTAGTTATTTGTTTTTTTTTTTTAATATAGTCCTGTTATTTCCTATTACTCTTTCCGGTTGTTAACTTATTATATTATTATTTATTTTTATAATTTGAAATTCCTTACTCGTAGATCATTTCCATATTCCTTATAATGGTTATTTATTATATCAATAATAATGATTTTAATTATACCAATGTTACTTATTGTTCCTTATATAATTTTTGTATTTTATTTCCTTTCTACTAAGCTCACCGTATCATCTTTGGTCCTTCTCGCCATGACTATTTACTCCGATCTCAGCTTATCTAATCTATGTATAATTCCAGTTTCTTTTATATTCATGGAAGTTGTCGACTTGTGTTTATATTTATACTATCTAATCATAAGTGTATATCCTATTATTCCTATTTAAACTTCTTATGTATCACTACCTTTTTAATATTTATCTGATAACGTTACCTATTGATTTTAACTATCCATTCACATTTTTTCACTTGTTTATAATCTATTCTTTTTTCAGTTATATATACATAAATATACATATATATACATATACATATATATACATACACGCATACTTACACATATACATACACACATCCCTATACATATATACCTACACACATATTTTATATTTCCTTGTTGATTTCTATATTCTTTTTACATTTAAATACCTACTTTTCTATATAAATAATTAAAATTAAATATATTTACTTATATTGTTTAATTAATTATATGAAGACCTCTTATTTATGCAATTACCGGCTGGCTGATTTCTTTTAATTCTTTCTAATTCCTTTTTACATTTTCCAATTTAGTGTCCATACTGTCTGTTGTCTTTGAATTTACATATTCTTCTAATTCTTATCTTCTTATTCTTTTAGTGAGACTTTATTTCAATTATATTTTATTATTCTATATGTATAATAATTAAATTTGTTTAATCCTTACTCTGCTTTACTTAGTATTGATTTCATTGAACTTTAATTACTTCGTAAACATCCCTGCATTCATTATTTCTTATATCCTCACTTATTTCAGTATGATTACTTGGTTTATAGTAACATTTATCTTTGCCTGGTGTTCTTCTATTATTTGTTCTATTCATTTTCTGCCAAGTAAATCTTTTTATTTCCTTCTTTATATTTATTTCTGACCAATTATGTTGTTACTTACTGAACTATTATCAGGGTAATCGATTTTGGTGAGTATAATAAAAATATTATAAATGTATTTATATTTATTCATATTATTCTCTTTCTTACATTTTGTTTATACACCTATACATTTTATCTTCCCTTTAGTTTATTATCATGTTTATTTCTTTTTCCTTATTATTATTCAGCTTTTTATAATTTATTCTTCAAGACTTAATTACTATAAATCTGGTAGTTCTTATTCTATTTCTTACTTATTGCATGTATCTAGACTTATTTATTTATTATATTATCATATTAGATTTTTATAAATTATATTTAGATACTATATATTTCTGATTAAATAAATTAATTTTAACAAACCCTTAGTATGTATAATTTATAATTGTCTAATATCTGTCATGTCTTTGTAATCGCTTAGCTCTTACTTAATTGATAAAATTTATTTCTTTTATATACCGCACCTTTGATATATGTTTCTATACTAGTTCTTAAAACGAGGAGAACTTAGATTAATACATGTGATGATAAGTTATTTGCTGCCATCCTTCATTTTCCCATTTCCTTATTCTACTGCTTCCTCCTTTTTTAATGAATTCAGGTTCATGATTCCATTAATTCTTCCTTTATTATACTTATCCTCCCTAACAATGTCTGTAAAGAAAGGTTGTCCTTACATTATTTTTATATATATTATCTTTATATATATTATCTTATACTAATTAAGCAATTTATTCTTTTCTTTTAATACAGTGTTGTGTCTTAATTGATTATCATTTTATTTTAAGTTGTATATATGAAATGTTAACCCTCTTGCCTATAGTGAGTTATATCAATATTTGTTTCCTATTATTTTATAATTTAGTATTTATATATTGATTTTTTTTAAATGATATATTTATATATTTTAAGTTTGCCCCCGTATGTCTTTTCTTCTTTTTTTTTATAGAAATTTAGCATTTCTATAGATCCTTTATAAATTATATTTCACTATACTTATTTATTATTATTTATCTTGTAATTTCTTACCTTATGTTATATTGTGTATTAGGAAAATGTGTCTTAATTATTACTATTTACTTTGTTCCTTTTATGTTGTTATTTATATCTTGGTTAATATTTACGATCTTGTTGTCTTTTCCTTCATCTATGTCTATCCTTACAAATGTTACTGTGAATTTCCCTTCTCTAATCTCCAATTGCATTCTTTTATTCTCTAAATACTCCACATTCTCTTCTGGAATCTCCAATATACATTTCAACTCTTTCTCTTCATTCCTATGTATACATACCGGTCTCCATTCTCTAATATTTAATATTTTGTGTTCATTTCCTATAATTTGTTTGAGTTTTTTTCCATTAAGGTTTGGATGTTTCGTGATAGCGATAAACATTGAAATATCCTTTAAATCCGTTGATCCTTTATCCGAGTTAATTTTCATCCTATCCTTTTTGCATACCTTTGATCGTAGCATCTGTTTAATGGGTTTAATATCTCCTTGTTTCCTGGTTAGTAATTCTATTCCACCTCTAGTTGTCTCTATCATTCCCACAGAATGGATTTCAAAAATTTTTCTTTCCATTCCAAGTTTATTCAGCTTCTCAATGATTGAGATTGCCACCTCCTTCTTTATATATCTTATAGGATACCTGATATTGACTAATGTATGCTTGTAACCACAATAGTACTTTCCTATTTCTTCACCAGTCCATATTTTTATTAATGGTTGTATGTCAGTCTGCCGTTCTTTATTTTCCTCCCTACTTGAACTCTTAACTTCATTATTATTATTCATTCTAACTCTGTTACTATCTTACACTTCTGCACTTAAAATTTCGATGTTCACCTTTCGCCTGTCTGTTCACTACTCTTCCTCCTTGAGTTGTGCTATGTCTTTCCACTTATGTTCATCCCTTCCCTTCAATCTCACCCTTTATGCATGTATTACGTAGTTATTTCCCGTTAGATGACACTATTTGTGTCTCCTAACCTCAACCTGCCATCAATATTTTGGTTGTTGTTTGTAAACTAACTATTTGATTACAATTATTTCTGTACTATTTATTACATATGCGAGTACTTATTTATTATCTGTTTCATTGTTATATAAGTTACCGTCGATATTTACTTGTTTATTATATCTTCAGATACATCTTTGTGCTACTAATAAGTTATTTGAATTTATTGTTCTATTATCTTAATGCTTAACATTTATGGGATTTGTACTTCCTGTTCATTTCATACAGCTACCTTTATTATCTATTGAATATTATGCTACATATTAAGTTGATGACTTATTTGTTTATTTTATTCATATTTGCTTATTCATTTGTTTATTATTCTTTCTAATGCATACACCTTGGGCCCAGTCCCAGTTCTACATTTAGCCTTACTACTTCAATCAAGGTAGACTTTTACTCAGAATTATCTCCGTACCCATAAAACCTAGTCAAGAGTTCTCCATCAATCCGAAACCTATTATATTTATTCAATCATACTTTTTATTTCATGAAGATTCCATGTAACAGTGTGTTCCATATAGATGTGTTACCTATTAATATATCATTCATCACTTATTTATTACGTTGTGTTTCCATGATGATCTATCTTCAATTTTTATTCTTAATTACCTGCTTGTCTGATATTTGTAATATTTATCCTCAATTTTAATTTATTGATACCCATCCTTACTGTTTCTTCTCTTTTTTATATATCAATTCAGATTAAGGTTTTTTTTAAATTTTGAATATATCCGCTTATTGCCTGCAGCTGATAAATCCCTTTGTTTCATTATTCTTCAAATTTTGGGAGAGTTAATAAATCCTTATAGAAATTGGTTGTAATTACCACCTGTAGAACTATTTCTAAGATGTTATTTGTAAATTGTGTATATTTTATGTTATTTCAATTTCTAAGAGTATTTACATACTTCAGTCTACAATTATTAAGGTTGTTAATTACCATTGTTTATTCGTTATTGTTCTTCGCGTGTATAATATATTATTATTATTGTTGTCATTTTGATATTATTTGGCAATATATTTCACTAGTATATCTTGTCTATTGTTTATTAATGATTGACTCATGAGTTTTGATGATGTTTATTATTTAGATTTTATCTTGTATTATTTTTATTAGTTATGAGTTTGCTTATTTATCCGGTATGTATTCTTTCTAATTTTTATGAATATAAACAAAATGCTATATATATTGACTATAATTCTTTGCTAAGCTTTGTAAGAGGTATTCTATATACTACTTCTTTTTAAGCTACATTTGATTTTTATACTTTAATGATTTATTACAATCTTATCTGTAACTTGGTGTGATGTTTACCACATATTATGTGATAATGTATGTTATATATTAGGACTTCCTATTTATATACACATTACATTAGTTAGCAATTTATATTTTATCTTGTCATTCTATCTGTTAATCATGTTCCTTCCTGTCATGATTTACCTGTTCTACATCTTAACTTCTAGCTTCTTAGAATCTATAAATTTTTCGATTATGTAATTTCTTGACTCAAAAATTCCCTTTTTTATATGCTTAATGTCATTGTTTGTTAGCACTAATTTACTCATCCCCCATATATTATCGTTTTTAATTTAAATTCTAATTTATTCATATTCATTATTACTAAATACTCCTTTGTTTTTTTTTATATATTTACCTTTTTATCAATTGATTATCATTGCATTATTTGTTGTATATGTACACATTATTATAATTATCTAATACATTATTATTGGACTACCGTGACTATTAACCTGGTTTTTATTGTAACTTATTTGGATTGGGTGGACATTATAATGCTAATTTGAATTTATTTTTTCTAAGTTCCTGTTATATAATCATCTATAACAATCCCTACATTAACTATTTGTTATCATCTATTCTCCTTTGTTTCTTCAACTTGTATACTTAGTTCTTATTGTCACGTTTCAATTTAGAATTAGTTAAATTTCTTTTTTGTAGTTTATTAATGTATTTCTGCTTACTAATTTATTAATGTTTTAAAAATGATATTTATACATTCTGATCTGTTCGCTTTATTTGTGTTCCAGTTAATCGGATCCCAGCTCCAATAGATTCTACCTTCAATCCAGATGCTACATCCAAGATAAGTTTATCTCCCATCATTAAATGCCTTCGTAGCATTCCATAAGAAGTTCATTCTCGGTCAGAAGTCCCTTACATCTTTTACCAGTTTTATTTCTTTTTATCTTATACTTATAGGTTTCTTCTGGTTCCTACAAGTATCCTCTAGCTCTTACAAGGTATTCGCATCTTCATCCATCAACCTGGTACGTGTCTATTTATATCTACAATTCTGCATTAATTCTATATGTTAATACACGTGTTATTTCTAACAAATAATTATAACTATTACAGCTTGTGGCCTCCTGTACTGCCTCTATTGTCCCACCTGCTGTTCCTGTCCGTTAGCCGTTTGAATTCACCTTTTATCTGTTGAAAATTTTATTAGTCTGTAATCACTTATGTTAGTCTATTCCGAGTATAGCCATTTAATCTCTATTTATCTAATTTACTTTAATCCGTGAATCTGCTTATATTCTTTATCTCTTTTATTTACAATTTTATTTAGGTTATCTTTGTTAACTAGCCTATCCTTACTTTTTAACTCTATCATTTGTTAGCTTCAGATATTTTTACATCCGATTCATAATACATTATAAAATTACATCACTTTTGACTAATTGTATTTGCGATTCTATTATAGTTACTACTCTGTTATACCTATTATCTTTATTATAATTTACTATTATCTCAATTTATGTTCTACTTGAATGATATTATATCATATTTAATAAGGATTTAATTATGTATTATCATTATCCATTAAATTAACATTTATTCATTATAATCTATCTGAGAATATGCTATTTCCTAATCTCAATTTATATTATTAATAATTTGATCTATGCTATTCCAGTTCTTGTACTATATTTATCCAATTATACTAATCATTTATGAATTGTGTTGCAATGGATTCTATAATCCTTATCGTTATTCTATGCTATCTATGGACCTAGTGTCAAGACGTCACGTATACTGTGTGTCCATGTCTATGCTGCTATTTAGTTTTTATATTTACAATTTCAAGTTTTTAATTTCTGTCCATTTATAATTTATTGTTAATATTTCGTCCATAGGTCATGTGTCCGTCTTGTCTTAGTTTTACTGAAAATTGGTCATTTTTCTTTTTTCATATTATGGTCTATGTATATTGGTTTTTTTGTTGGTTTTCGATGTTGATACGTTCATTGGTATATTTGAGTGCCTCAGTCTTTTGGTCGCTGAAGAAACCGGGGCCTGGGGAGCTACTGTCAGGATATTGGTCTCTGACTGTACCTTTCATGAATTCGTAGCTAGCATGACTCTGAGTATGGTCGCAGCCCGAATCCTTTTCCATTAAACACCATTCTTATTCTCTCTATTAATGTCTTCCTTTTTCTACTTTAAATTATCCTCTTCATTGTTCCTCATGTTCCTTCCTTTATTGTTTCCGTTCCGTTTAATCCGCTTCCACTTCATTGTTTATCATCCTTTGAGTCTTCTTCTTTGTGCTTACATCCATCATTTTATTTGTTTAAACTGTCTTTTTATGCTTAAGATTTATTTATTTGTTCACCGCACATTTTATTTATTAGTTTTTCTGAGTTGAGTTGGGTTGGGTTGGGTTTTTTTTTTGGGTGGGGGTGCAATGCCCATGTGTTGAAGTTTTGAGCGGATTTTTCATTCAGTAAGGGCAAGTGTTGCGACATGTATCAACGTTGTTACAAAATGGATTTCCTTTCGTGTTCTATATTTAATAATTAATAACTTTGTAAACAATAACGAGCGACGGGTAAAACCTCTAAAGCGTTACTGAAGAAGGTGTCTTTGATAACATATGTCAAGTCAAGGTCATCGGGGCTGCCTCCCCTAAACGTCAATTTTACCCGGGAAGTTGTGTCTAGATCTCAGCATGCTATAGAACTCGGTAAACTCGTGAGAACTAAACTCTTTTGCGTTATGTGTGAGTATTTCCTTTGGCTTGCCAAAAATGCGTAGCCACGAAGTCCATATGGCTTGTATGATGGCTGGTGTAGATTTATCGATTAAGGGTTCACAAATGATATACCTAGTTAAATAGTCCTGTATTACTAAAATATATTTATGGTTACGGGAAGTTGTGTTTAAAGGTCCTATTAGGTCAAGGGAAATTTTATCAGCTAGTTTCGATGGGATGTCAGTTGCGTGAGGTATGTATGTACGTTTGTCGTTGGCAAATTTCACAATTTTCAATGTAAGTTTTAACGTCCTTTGTGATGTTCGGCCATTCCTATTGTTTGCGAATCTCTGGTAAGGTTTTGTCATACACGTAAGTCTTCGTCCGTATAAGTACTGATGGAAATGTCTAGTTGCCCAAACGATTGCCAGCAGTTCCTTTTCTGTCATCGAGTATCGAGTCTCCGCGTTATTTAAGGTTCGTGAAGCGTATATGATTGGTTTGTATTTTCCTATTGACCTCTGTGATAGTACGGCACCGAGCGCGTAGTTACTGGCGTCTTTGGTTAGCACGAAAAATTCGTTTCAGTCCGGGTACTGAAGGATGAGTTATATCGATAGTGCGTTACGTAGTGTTTCAAAAGCTACCTGCTGTTCGTTTGTTCATTGGAAATTATTATCTTTCCGTGGAAGTTGATGAAGTGGTTTCGTGATCTTAGCAAAGTTTTGAATGAATTTCCTGTAATACCAGCACAGTCCTAAAAATTGCTAGATTTCTTTGGGTTTTTTTTGAACCGGATAATTTTTACTTTATCGATATGTTTTGGGTTCGGTTGTACCCCATTAGCGGAAATGATGTAACCTTTTTTTTTACGTGGAGGAAACCTTCAAAAGGCACCCCGGACCCTGGGGTGGGGTCCTGGGTAGTGCGGGATTTTTACCCGGTAAAACCTCCACGGTGACCTATCCTCTGGCGTGTAAGGGAGGGCTCCGGGAACCCCATAAGGACACGACTCGGAGTCCTCCCAACGCCGAGGCGCGAAAGCGCCCCATCCTCGGGGGTCAAACGGACCCCCTTCATACCTCCAGGCGACGTTGCATCGGTCACCCAGCAACGCCGCCTCCTCCTCGGGATCGCTGACTTCGGCGGACGGGCCCCTTACCCTGTTCCGCCTGCGATCCCGTGCGATCGTGGCGAGGAACACAATATTCCTCGCCACGATCGCTCTTGCGTCGGCCGTAGCCGACCGTCCGGCTTCGTTCGGGGGAGCGGATAAACCCACGCCCCTCCCCAAGCGCCGCCTTCTGCCCTACACGCTGGGAGGCCGGCGGCGGGACCTCGCTCCGCCCCGCCTGCCCCTCCCTCTGCCCCGCCTGCCCCTCCCTCTGCCCCGGCGGGCGGGATGGGAAGTCCGTTCTACATCTTGGATTTGTCGAGTGCAGACGCGCGTCACGTCGCTCCGCAGGAAACACAAGTTTTTGGTGGTTAAAAGTGCTTAAAAAATTGAACATCATATTACAGTGTGTAGTGCTAGTGGTAATGAGCAATCGTATATATAAAGTTTAATGATCCGTGCATTATAAGTGAAGTTATAGCGAAAAAACTGACACATAACCTCTCGACAACGACGCCACCTCTGCAACGGTAGTTACCGACGCGGCCGACAGGTGGCGCTCGAGTCGATCCCGCGCGGCGCGAAAATTCAAACGCCCAAAATGGACTGCGACTCAGACGGCTTCATAACGGCTGCGAAGAGGAACACCAGGAAGAGAAGGGAGATAGTCTCAGACACCACGGACTCTGAGACCTCAACCAAAGCCCGCCCGAAGAAGAAGACCACCTCCACCCCCAGATCGAGTGGAAGTGAAGAAGAAAAGAAGAAGTCAAGGACCCAACCCCCGAAACCCCGTGGCCTGGTGGCCACTGCAAAGCAGCTCCTAGCACTGCTAGAAAATGTGCGCAATAGTGACGATCTAGACGCCGCTAAGAAAGTGGCAGTAGATCTGTACGATCTCAGCCAAAAGGCAGAATCGAAATATGCAGCACTAAAAAACGAGGCCGACTCCGCAAAGAAAATTGAGGATAAAATATGCGCGATGGATGCAATGCTAAACAGTGTAGTGAAAACTGTCACTGAGCTTAGCAAAACGCAGCAACCGCAGCAACATCAACAACAGCAATTGCCGATGTCGTATGCAGAAAAATTGAGAAGAAGCACTGCAGCTAAAGTAGAAGCTGCAAAAAACTGCAAACGACACGTCTGTACAATATTTCCAGAGCCAAACAGCAAAATATTGGACAGCGAAGAAACAAAAAAGGCAATAATATCCTCTGTCGCGCCAACGAAGGAAAAGCTAAAAATCGTCAATGTACGAAAGATTAGCAACAAGGGTGTTCTTATCGAAACCAAGACCGAAGAAGACCTGAAAGCAGTGCTAGGAAGCACGAAACTCAAGGACGCAGGGCTGGCAGCGGGATTACCAGCCAAATCAAAGCCGAGGATCATCATCAAAAATGTCCCAAAGGAGTTGCAGGAGAAAGAAATCGCGTCCGCAGTGCGAAACCAGAACCTGGAGAAATGCCCAAAGGAGAAGCTGCCTGAACATTTCTCACTCGTTTTCAAAACGGGCCGGAAGGACAAAGAAACCGTAGACTGGGTCGCCGAGGTAAGTGCACAAGCGCGGGAAAAAATCTTGAAAGAGGGTAGAGTATATCTAGGATGGTATGCATGCCGAGTACAGGATTATTTGTCAGTAACGCGGTGTTATAAATGTCAAGCCTTCGGTCATATCGCGAAACACTGCAGAACAGAAGTGCAAACATGCGGCCACTGTGCTAAAGAGGGACATTCGATTCACGACTGCCCATCCAAGTCACAGAAAGCCTCATGCACACTCTGCAAACGCGCAGGAAAATCCCATGACCACTCATCCAGATCGAGAGACTGCCCCTCATACAGAAACGCGTTAGCAACTCATATCTCAAAAATTGATTATGGACAATAGAATCCCAAACGCGATACCCACAGAACCCCACACGCGCGAAAACACCGAAAACAGGCTACCGGAGCCTCCTATAGAATCGGTTTCCGCGATCGCGACCACGGGAATTAGGGTACTCCAGCTGAACATGCAACACTCAGCTGTGGTAATGGGCGAGGTGCGCGAACTCGTTGCCAAAAAGCACTTAGACGTCCTGTTATTGCAGGAACCATACGCCAAGCAGCAGGGCTCGAGTCACACCATCTGCGGGCTAGGAACGGGGCTGAGGGTGGCAGCCGTTAGCTCAGATTATCCATGGGCGGCGGCAGCCATTTGTAACCCTCAGTTTCATATGATTTTCGTCTCGCAGCTCAGTACGACACACTGCGCCTGCGTGGGAGTATTAGCGCCTGGCTTTTCGTTCTACGCCGTATCATGCTATTTTCAATACAGTGATGAGATCGAATTGCACCTCAGACACCTCGAGACGGTGTTCAGTTCACTGAGGGGTAAGAGACTGTTAGTGTCGTTAGATGCCAACGCCCGGTCGCCACTCTGGGGACCCCAGACCACCGACGACAGAGGTGTCCTGTTCGAGGAACTCATTCGGACGTTCGGCATGGAAACTGTAAACGATGTTGCACAGCCGCCAACTTATTGGTCGACAACGGGTTCATCATTCATCGATGTGACCCTGGCGTCGCCCTCCATGATCCGATTCATCAGGAGCTGGAAAGTTAGATGCGACTGGACCAACAGTGATCATAACTCGGTGGACATCGAGCTGAGGATCCCAAAGTCTACAGCGGCGGAACGGTGTACAGCAAACAACCGGTTCGACACTTGTCGAGCCGATTGGGAGCGATACGCCGAAAGCCTGGCCGATCTTTCTCGATCGAGGCTTGAGAATCTCCAGCTCGATTCCGCAGGAGATGTAGAAAGAATGGCAGAGACGCTCACAGGCGTCATCATTGATGCCTGCACTGCGTCAATGCCAAGAAAACGCGTATTTAGAAAATCCAACCCGTGGTGGACACGTGAGCTCACAAAGCTCAAAAAAGCCGCTTACCGAAAACGATGCGAATACCAAAAAGAAAGAGACGAGTCGACTCGCCTTCAGAAAAAGCTGGAATACCGCATTTCGCTGCGGGCATACAGCAAGAAAGTGAAGAAGACAAAGCTCAAAGGCTGGCAAGATTATGTGACGTCGAACGGCAACTCGAAGCCTTGGGGTATCGTTTACAAACTCCAAGCACAGAAGCTTCGGGTTGAGAGAGTGCTTAGTACTCTCCGGCGTGGTAATGAAATGACGATGGACTTATACGAAAGTGCCAGCTTACTTTTGGATGCGCACGTCCCAGATGATCGGGAGGAAAGTGACTCGCCTGAGCAACGAGTAATTAGGGAAAGCGCACGCTTCGCGCCGGACACTGCAGATGCCGATCCTCTCACGGAAGCGGAAATCGCGGTGGCCGTAAAGTCTTTCAAATATAACAAAGCACCAGGCCTCGACCTCGTTGAGGTCCGAGCGCTGAAAGCAGCGGTTAAAATAATTCCCGATCAATTGGTACGGCTTTTTAACGGATGCCTTCAGTGGGGCGTTTTTCCCTCCACCTGGAAGGAAGGCTCACTCAGAGTATTTCTGAAGGGTGAAGGCAAAGACGAGAAGGATCCTAAATCCTATCGACCGATCTGTCTCCTCTCCGCCATAGGAAAGCTGTTTGAAAAGCTCATCAAGAAGAGACTCAGCCAGACAGCAACAGCACCGGGAAGGATCTCCGAACGGCAATACGGGTTCCGTCCCGAAAAGTCGACGGAAGATGCAATTGTAGAAATGCGCCGCATGGTGGATGCTTCTGAGCATCGCTATGTGGTAGCATTATTTTTCGATATTACAGGAGCATTTGACAATGTCTGGTGGCCGTTAGTTTTGCAAAACCTTAAATCAAGGGACTGCCCGCGAAACGTCTTTGAAGTAATCTCCAGTTACTTCACAGACAGACGTGTGAAGCTGAAAATAGGGACAACGGAGGTCTCCAAGCAGGCAACGAGGGGATGCCCACAGGGCTCTGTCCTCGGCCCTGACTGCTGGAACCTCCAATTCGATGATCTTCTGAGATCGGTAGAGAGGGAATTTGGAGAATGCTTTGTCGCCTACGCGGACGACTTCCAAGTCGTTGTGGGCGGCAACAGCAGACGCGAAATAGAGGAAAAATCGCAGCGAATCGTGAATCACATTCTAGAATGGTGTAGCATGGCCAAACTGGAGATCTCAGCACGCAAGACTGAGGCAATTGTGCTCAGAAGCGGCTGGATCGAAAGAGCGGCCTTAGGAAGGCGGGGAGGACCGCGTCCGGATCGCAAACGAAAAGCAATACGTAAAACCAAAGCAGATCTAGCAAGTAGACCACCGACCATTCGAATAGGGAACGCGAGTATTAAATTCAAGGCTTCAGTTAGGTATCTTGGCGTCCACTTAGATAGCGGCATGGGTGTTCGCACCCATTGCCAATACCTCAGCGACAAGGTCGGGTCGCTATTTCAGAAATTGAGCAGGATAGCAAGGTGCGGATGGGGACTCCGCTTTGGTGCACTTTCCGTGATATACAGAGGTGTCTTCATCCCGGTGGTGGCGTACGCCGCAGCCGGCTGGAGTGATCTCTGCACTGAAAGAGATCTGAACGTGCTCCGGTCCGCACAGCGCCGAGCTCTGATCTCGATGACTGCGGCTTACCGCAGATCACCGTGGGAAGGCTTGTGCGTGGTGGCCGGCGCCGTCCCTGTCGATCTTGTCTTGCAACAATATAGGGCCCTCTACAAACTTCGTAGAGGTAAAGACGCCAGAATAGTAGAAGTTGTAATCCCATCATCCGAAGAACGACCGAAAAACCGTGTTCAAGAAGAAGTGTATAGTGCATGGCAAACCAAGTGGAATACTTCCCACAAGGGCCGCACAACTCACGCCTTCTTCAGCAATATACGGGAGAGAATGGCTGCGCGATGGATAAGGCCGAACCACTATTGCACGCAGGCGCTCACTGGCCATGGAAAATTCATGTCACGTCTCTTGATGTACTGTGTAGCCGAGGACGAGCAATGCCTGTGCGGTGCAGAGGCGGACACGGTGAGCCACTTCCTCCTGGAATGCCCACTGTTCGAGCCACAAAGGGCAGCACTCCGCGAACTTCTAACCCCCGAAGAATGGAGATGGCCGGAGGCGGCACAATTCTTCGTGGCGTCTCCAGAGGCCTTCGAAATCTTCGAACATTTCTGCCGCGAAACTCTCTGGATGAAAGGAATCATGGTGGATGAACACCTGCAAATGCAGTAAACCGCGCGCGATAACTACTAATAGATGATTTTACGTTACAGAAATATTTTCAATTAATAGGAATAGCTGATGATTGCCAATGAAAACACTAGCACTCCACACCCCTACCTCAATCCCAAACCCCCACCTCCTATCCTCTGTTCCCGTCGCCCTAACAGGGTCTCGGCGTGCGTACAGGCGTGTACGTAGCGAATCCGCCTCCCCGTGGTCCCCGTGGACACGGATACCGACCCCGGTTGGTACCGTGACCAAAGGATTCGCTCGCAGAAACGGCCCTGCGACGCCCTGGATTTTTCCGAGACCGTTCGCTCGGCGGTGGCCAGCGGAAGTAGAAGGAAGTTTATTTTGCATATGCCCTCATGGGCGAGGTAGCATATCCGCAGCCCTGTTCGGCAGGGCCGGATTTACAATATCCTATCCCGCTCCGCGGCCTCCTTCTGCAGCATCACGCGCTCGCAGAAGGAGGCCATTGCGCTCCAGGCGCTACTGCTGCCGACCATCTTACTCGCGATGGCCGGCAGCGACAAGTCCGTCCCGATTTCGTTTGCGAGGACACGGCGCTCCTCGGCCCATGCCGAGCACACCTCTAGGGTGTGTTGCGCCGTGTCCTCATCCGCCCCGCAGTGATGACACTGCGGGGTGGTCTCCCTACCGATTCGACGCAGGAACTCACCGAAGCAACCATGCCCGGTGAACACCTGCGTCATGCGGTAGGTCAGCCTTCCCGGCCTGCTGCCTGTCCATTGATCCAGGACAGGCAGCACGGCCTGGACGGCTCTCCGAGTGGCATTCGTTGGCTCCCTGAGCCAGCTCTGCCACTCGTTTAACGAGAGCCGTCTCGCCTCCGCCTTCACCGCCTCGACCGCCTGAGGGTTCAGGGGCGCCCCACCGAGGCCGCGGAGTTCGCGGAGACGTTTATATGTCTCCGCATTCTCCACCGCGGACACCTCAAATGGGAGCAGCCCCGCCAGCGCACTTGCTGCCGCGCACAAGATGGTGCGGTAGCCCCGGACGATCCTGATGGCCAGCTTGCGGTGCACTCGCCGCAGCAGCATTCTGCTGCGCGTGCTGGCCATCAGATCGTCGGACCAAACCGGGGCCCCGTACAGGGCCATCATGCGCACCACCCCGGCGTACAGGTGGCGAACCCTCTCCTCCGGTCCCCCCAGGTTGGGAAGCAGACGGCCCAATGCCGCGGCTGCAATCTTAACCCGGGGGACCAGGCGGTCGAAGTGGGCGGTGAAGGCCCAGGCCCTGTCCAGGGTGAGGCCGAGGTATTTCATCTCGGCCCCCACCCTGACACAGGCACCTCCGACTCGGATCAGCGGCTGGGGCGGCCTCACACGTTGAGGACCACCGTGGAACCAGATGGCCTCGGTTTTGTGTGGGGCCACTCTCAGCCCCAGCCGCTGTATCCGCGCCACCACGCGGGCCACCCCGGACTCCGCGAGTCGTGCGGTCCTCCCCCAGTCCTCCTCCCCGGCCAGCACCAACGTGTCGTCAGCGTAACACGTGATGCTGACCCCATGGGGAAGAGGCACCCGGAGGACCGCGTCGTACGCGAGGTTCCACAGGATCGGCCCCAACACCGATCCCTGCGGAACCCCGCAATACACCCTTCTCTGGGCCGTGGCCCCATACTGGGCCGGCCACTCCACCAACCGGTCGCTCAGGTAGGCCCGCACGATTCGCCTCAGGTAGGGAGGCACTCGATGATACTCGAGCGCCTCACCTATCCTGTCCCAGGGCAGGGAGTTAAAGGCGTTGACGATGTCCAAGCTCACCGCCAACGCCACCCCGCCCCGAGACACGGCCTCGTCCGAGAGGGACCTGACTCGACGAATCGCATCGATTGTCGAGCGCCCCTCCCGGAAGCCGTATTGGCAGTCGGCCAGATTCGGGCCCACCCTCGCGAGATGCCCGGCGAGGCGGCGAGAGACTATTCGCTCAAATAGCTTCGCCACCTCGTCGAGCAGACAGATCGGCTGGTAGGAGGAAGGCGCATCCGCCGGCCGGCCCGCCTTACGGAAGAGGATTAACCTCCCCCGTTTCCACCCCGGGGGGACCTGGCCAGACTCCAGGCAGCCGTCGAATAGTCGCCGGAGCCTGTCGGCGAGGACGTCCGCGGCCAACGCCCAAGCTCGGCCCGGGATACCGTCCGGGCCCGGTGCGGTATTCTTCTTCGCACCGAGCCTGAAATGATGTAACCTAAATATTCGAATAGTGATTTTCGGTATTCGCATGTATCGGCTTCAAGTTTTAACCCACATTGTTTGAGCTGTTCGAAGAAGATTTTTAAATTTTTATTGTGTTCCTGTAAGGTCCTACCAAAAACTGTAATATCATCGATGTAAACGAAGCAATGATTAGTGATCAGTTGTAGAGATGTAGTGCCCAGGGCGCCAGATTTGAATTAGAAGGCAGGCTCCAGTCCTGCGTAGGCCGCACGAGGTGACGGGAGTAAAAGAAGGAGAGTCAAGTACTCTAGAAAAGTTAATAGTATATTAGGTTCAACTTGATAATTTATCTCTCGCATAACTCTCTCCCACTGACGCGCGCAGGCGGCTGCACGTATCCGCTTTCTCCCTCTCTCCCCCCCCCCCCCCCCTCTCTCAATTTCTCCTGGATATCCGGAGAGCCAAAGAACTATTATCCGACACTATGTCAAATAGTACTGAATTAACTCCAGTGGTGCTGGACAAGGAGCCGACTGCTACAAAGCAGAAAAGCTTTAAGTCAAAAGGCACCCGCGCACGAGACAAACGACGCATGGAGGGAAAAAGAGAAACTGAGTCTGAAAAGACTGTGGCGAAGATGAGGGAAGATATTTTATCTTCATACCTCCTTGACAACGCTGACGAACTATCCGCATTACTGCAAGCTAACTTAAAATCCAAGCAACGGGTAGCCGTCAGCACCCGAGGCATTGGGATGCTAAGTGTAGCGTCCATGTGCTCAGCTCGGGCTATCAAGTCGCCAATTCCACCTGCAGATTTTCCTTTAGGCCCCCTGTTTCGCGTCTCCCATGGTCTGCTGCAAGAGAAAATGTGCAAAGTTTTCTCAGAGCATGTAACTGGGATAGCTCAGACGCCCAATCTAAGATCGTTCGTCGGATCTTCCGACCGAAGGTCGGTACTGCCAACCTTAGCGGTTATCCCTAAGGCTTTAGCCGCATTGATAAATAGTATCGGAGCCTGTACATTGAGCGACACTACCTATGTCCCTGTTATCCCTGAGGATACCTACACTGCGGAAGGAAAATTTCTTCCTGACGCGGGACGAGTACTTTTATGCAATATGAGAAGGAGAGTTGAGGCGCTAGCTGACCGACAGACACCGGTGTCCGTGCGCCGGCGGTTCATTGCCGAAAACTCCCTCCCGGGCGCTTTGTTTGCCAACGACTTGCTGCAAAATCCCGATGACATTATACCAGCAAACGACGACAACGATGCATTGCATCGAGACGTAATGGAGGTTAACTGTGCACTAATACCTCGTCTCAAAACAGCGAGCGACTGATTGATTCCAGCTCCATCTATGGATTCCACCAAAGTGCACCTGCCATACTGTCAACAACGGATCGCACAAGCGCCATAGCAACTGGGACGCGGGCAGAACTAGCCGATAGAGGTTTGAACCGAGAACCTGGCAAGCCATATTGATCACCCGTACCCCTTAAGCCTGTTGATTGGGCTGTGGGCGCCGCATGTTATCTATGCGAGCGACCCCGTGTACGAGGTGAACTGGGCGACGTGTGGGATGGCTCTTGTGAGCATACTTCAACTAACCATCAAGTCATGAGCCCCCTGGATTGTCTGAGAGTCCTGTTCAAAACGCAGTCTTAGAGTTTGAAGAAACTGCGGTCCACGACCACGAAGAAGTGTGTTAGCGAGAGAGAGAGAGGATGCGAGACTAGCACAGTGAACGCGTGTTTTCGCGGTTGCTATAAATCAGTTACCTAGCTGAAGCTAATAAATCATTAACGTTCCTAGAGTACTTGACTTTACCATTTCTACTCCCGTCACCTCGTGCGGCCTATGTAGGAGGGGGTCGAGGTGAAGTATCTCGGCCTCACCCTGGACAGGGCCTGGACCTTCGACGCCCACTTGGACCGCTTGGTCCCCCGGGTTGAGGTTGCAGCTGCGGCATTAGGCCGTCTGCTTCTCAACCTGGGGGGACCGAAGGAGATGGTTCGCCGCCTGTACGCCGGGATGGTGCGGATGATGGCCCTGTATGGGGCTCCTGTTAGGTCGGACGATCTGATGGCCAGCCAGCGCAGCAGAATGCTGCTGCGGCGAGTACACTGCAAGCTGGCCATCAGAGTCGTCCGGGGCTACCGCACCATCTCGTGTGCGGCGGCAAGCGCGTCGGCGGGGCTGCTCCTATTTGATGTGTCCGCGGTGGAAAATGCGGAAAGGTACAAACGTCTCCGCGAACTCTGCGGTCTCGGTGGGGCGCCCCTGAACCCTCAGGCGGTCGAGGCGTTGAAGGCGGAGGCGAGACGGCTCTCGTTCGTTGGCTCCATGAGCCAACTCTGACACTCAGAGAGCCGTCGAGGCAGTGCTGCCTGTCCTGGAGCAATGGAGAGGCAGACGGCCGGGCAGGCTGACCTACCGCATGACGCAGGTGTTTACTGGGAATGGTTGCGTCGGTGAACTCCTGCGTCGAATCGGTAGGGAGGCCACCCCGCAGTGATGATACTGCGGGGCGGATGAGGACACGGCGCAACACACCCTAGAGGTGTGCTCGGCATGGGCCGAGGAGCGCTGTGTCCTCCAAGAGAAAGTCGGGAGGGACTTATCGCTACCGGCCATCCCGCCCGCCGAGGTAGAGGGAGGGGCAGACGGGGCGGTGTGAGGCCCGGTCGCCGTCCTCCTGATTAGTAGAAGAAGCGGCGGTGCTTTTAGGGGGAGACTTTATTCCTCCCCCCCGAACGATGCGGAATATTGTGTTCTTCGCCACGATCGCACGGGGTCGCAGGCGGAACAGGTTGGGGGCCCGTCCGCCGATGTCAGCGATCCCGAGGTGGAGGCGGCTGCTGGGTGACCGATGCAACGTCGCCTGGAGGTATGAAGGGGGTCCGTTTGACCCCCGAGGATGGGGCGCTTTCGCGCCTCGGCGTTGGGAGGGCTCGTAGTCGTGTCCTTATGGGGTTTCCGGAGCCCTCCCTTACACGCCAGAGGATAGACAACCGTGGAGGTTTTAGTGGGTAAAAATCCCGCACTACCCAGGACCCCCCCCCCAGTCCGGGGTGCCTTTTGAAGGTTTCCTCCACGTAAAAAAAGGCCTATGCAGGAGTGGAGCCTACCAGCTAATATAAATCTGGCGCCCTGGGAACCAGATCTCCACACAGTCCCTGCAACCAACACCACCTATATAATAAAGCCAAACTGCTCTGCACACGTTATCCTGTGACGTTATGCACAAGAGGCTTAGAGCAGCCAGCTTCGTACGGATATATTTTACCACGTGCAGTTGTTTTAAGTGATATTCGTAGCCGTTTTAATCGTTTTAAATAATAATTAGTTAAGAATGGTTAGTAAGTGTTGTGTACCTAGGTGTAATGGCAATTATTCTGCTGACGATAATTCAAAAGTGCATGTTTTTAAATTTCCACGTGACGAAGAGGTAAAGCAGAAATGGTTAAACGCAATTCATCGAAAAAATGTCCGTATCTCAAAACATTCAGTGGTTTGTCATGAACACATTACGGAATCTGATATTGAATTTATTATAACGGCAGTAGATTGGAAAACAGAAAAAACAATAACAGTCCCTCTAGAGAAGCCTAGATTAAAAAGAGGTGCAGTGTCCTGTATCTTTCCACAGTATGTTTCGTATTTGAGCAAAAAAAAAGAAATTACAGAGAATCTCCGTTGGAGAAGAAGACCAAACAAGAAGCTCTAGCTATCCAAAGTGGTATTATTGAAAGTGAAAAAAGTGCTGCAGAGCATGCCAAACGTTTTTTCTTCAAAACTTTTGAAGAACTTAGATGTGCAACCAAATTGATTAACATAGGTGAAAACTCGAATATTATTGTTAAGAAAGAATATATGTGGGATCGGGACCTTCCAGACCCAACATAAGAGGAATCGTGGAAATAAGGATGTTAGCGGACTGACGGTGGCGTAGTGGGTAAGGTGGCTGGCTACCAACGCAGAGGAACTGGGTTCGAGTCCCGGTGCCGCGGTCCCTATTTTTCACGATTTCCTACATATATTGTTTACCTTCATTTAAACTTGGAAAAGAATCAATATGATATAATGTATATCTTAATTGATTCAAATTTGAAAGTAACCATTTTTGTGAAAGGCTCAGAAATTTCAGTTGTGTTCCCAAATTTGTAAATCGTGTGATGGATATTGAAAAAATAATAGACGTTTAGAGAGTATCAATATAGGTGATGAAAATGTGATAGTGGATATAGTTCTAAATTTATTGGAATCACTAAAAATAAATAATGAGGAAAATAATAAGATTCTATCATTCTGCAGATCACAAATTCAGCTTTGTACACAGCTCAAACAGCGATATCGCTTCCAACCTGAAACAATGATAATTTCTTCAATGCTTTTTCTTATATCTCCACATGCATATAGATTCTTAAGAATGACAGGAATTATTATGTTGCCTCGTCTGAATACTGTGAAAAACCTTTGTGCGAATATTAATTCAAGTATGCTGTCAAATTACACTAATTTTTTAACATTGTTCGGTTTTTATGAAAATTGTCACTGAGCGACGGCATCTGTTTGGAAATTGGCGAATTTTCCAATAGATGACGCTAATTGGCCGCGGTGAGGACTGGCCGCGTTTACAAGGGTTTTTCTGCGCGTTTCGATCCTCTGACCCGACTCACCGGCGCGCGCACTCAACTGGAGCCATCAATAAGGCTCAATGCACACGAGCGACTGTGTGATTAGTGCGATCATATCACGCAAAGCAGTAATACGGTGCGGCTGTGCGGCGACCCGTTTTCAGGACACTTTGGTCGGGCAGTGGCACGGAAGAGAAAGAAGGAAAACAGACAAGAAGAATAGGAGAATGAAATCTTGTCCGGCCGCGGCGGGGGAGCGGGGGCTGTCGGGACTGTGCTAGTGCGATAACATCAGGCACAGCAGTAATGACGGCGTGGTTGGATAGTGGCCTCCTCCACTTTTTGTGGCCGGAAAATGCGGTCGCTCCGCGACTGAAAATCCGGTGTGGAGGCCGACGAGACCGCGTTAGCATGTTGACATCGCACAGAGCAGGAAGACGGCACGGTCGCACGGTGACCCTGTCCGTGCTGCTGCGACCGGACGGGATCAATGTGGAAGGACGGAGAGCGGCCAAACATCTGTAGGAGCGGGATGTAGAAGAGGAAGAACGAGAGGCCACATGGACGGATGAAGACCAGTACCCGCTGGTGGAGTATCTCCACCAAAGGGGGCAGGTAGCGGGATGCCCCGTTTTCCGCACGGGTGTTCGGAGGACTGCTTCCGGGGGAATGATTTTTCACCGACCCAACCTAGGCTTCAGGGTTAAGTGCTGGATGGAAGCGATATCCGAATTCGGGCTCCCGACTCCGATCGTTGAGGGCAGGGGCACCGGAGGGGGTTCAAGCGAAGTGAGTACACCAAATCTCGATCCGACGATTTGCCTTCTGTACCAACTCTAGTCGCTGTTCAACGCTCGCGTTTGTTAATTTCTGGCATTATTGTGTGAAGTGTGCGCTTTTGCACACATACTATGTTCATGTTGTATCGAGTCTGCGAGCGTGTGGGTGTTAAACGTCCACGTTTGCGCACACTCTAACTCGGATGAGATGGCGGCGTTCGTTTATTCAATAATTCAAATTTTGTGGTTTCTAATATTCTGATTCAACTCTTCTATCGATGGAAGATCGATTCATAGGGGGTTTCCTTTCACCGCAGTCGGGATTATTATATTATAATTTACTCGTTAGCGCGTAGATCGTTAACGATTCTAAAAATGGGTTGTGACGAAGTTACGGATCATCCCCTCCCATTCACGCACGCGACACGCGTAGTCGTGCCAGCCACGGTTCCCACCGCGACCGCGAGAGGCCCGCGACCGGTTCGCGGGGCTCGCAAACGAAGTGGCGATGTCGCGACATGACGATAGAAGAACAGCTATTGGACAAATCTGGAGCTGCTAACAGCTCCCATGTTCGATTAGAGTTACCGCTGCTCACCATGCCCGTAGACGCTTTAATCGTGTACCACGGTGTTCAAAATCTTTGTGGTATATTTTACGAGGTTTATGTCCGGTACAAACGAGCGACTTGTCGTTGCGGTTTCGCACCTGTGACGCTGTGCGATTCAGCAGGTTTACATTTTTATTTGTGAAATGGACACGAGCGTGCGATCCCGCTACGAAGCCGCAATTGAGATAACGATACCGCCAATGATCGCACGTCATTTGCCGAATCACATGACTGCCGCATGAGGATGCACGAGAAGGTGGTGAGTATTCTTCCATCGTGAAAGGATGGAATGTGATGGGATTAGGTTAAAGAATAAATATTTGAACGTACCGATAAGCTTCTAATTAACTAAATGACCGATTATACAATTATTTAATCCATAATTGCTACAGCTTTTGAGTTTTCACTATATGAATAGATTTTAGTACGTAGATGAGACACTGTATCCGTCGGTATAAATGAATGAAAATTTCGCGTTTTAAAGAGCCGCCAATACCATCGCCTGCATTTTTGCCATGTGATGTTGCAAAATAATGCCACTCGGCGTTAATTTCAAATTCTTCGAAATGGAAGCTGAGATTTAGTAAATTATATTTATTCTTATATTGGGATGAAGCCCCATCAGAGAAATATTTGATTTTCTTAATGCCAGTGCCGTGTGTTTCTTTTAAAAATGTAATCAGCTTTATTTGATATAGGTGGACTGCGATACTGTCATGTTCATTACAGTCTGAAATAATGACAAAGTTGTCATTTTTTATACAATTATCTATTCGATAATAAGCAACGAATGTATGTATTGTAGCCTGGTTGCTAGATTTCATGGAAAGATAAAACAGAAGGTTTCATCCTAGGTCTTAGACCATCTTTTTTTGAATTGGTATTGGCTGGGGCCAGATTGAATTGCGGCCGCCGTGAGACGGCCGTCTGTGCCCGAACTAAACACAGAAATCTGATAACTTGTCATAATTATTGAATATGCTTATAACCCAACCCAACCCAACCTTACGATGCATGACTCGCACGTGAATAATGCTAGAGCTGTGTGGCGTGTACTGTAGAATACCTCAGACCAATAACATACATGTCGTAAACAACAAAATACCATATACAGGGTGTTTCACCACCCCTGTCAAATATTTTAAGGGGTGACTCTACAAGCCAAAATAAGACGAAAATCAAGAATAACGAAATCGCGTCCGAGGCTTCATTTTTTAATTATCGATGTGTAAAAAACCGGCTAAAAACGCCTGTCCTGCGGCAGCACTCCATACACGCGCAGTGTTTGTCATTGCGCGCCAAGTTCCCCGTACAGAGTGTTCGCTTACCGACGTAACGGAAACTATGACCTACCATACGATGCGATAAGACGCTACATTCTTGCGACAATTTATGAAGAAGCACACACTTTTCGTTGACGGCATTAAACCTGCCTACTTGAAAAAATCCACAAGGGCATATCAAAACCCGCCTCCAGGAATTCTCAAGCAGAGAGCGTGCATGCAATTTCTAATTGACGATTTTGTCCAAAAAAATCACCCACACGCGCTTACACACGCACCGCGATTATTCTATTCGCAAATGTCCATGTGTACACGCATAGCGATTATTTCATTCGCAAGTGTCCACGAGAACTACGCGCACTATGATTGTCCCGTCCGCGAATGTCCGCAGAGAAATGTTCAAAGCATGCACAAGATTTTGCACCTGGAAACATACACGTCAGGCGATTGTCCCGTTCACGAGTGTCCACTTGGTCACATACATACGCACTGCGATTACTTTACCCACGAATGCGAGATTACTTTACTCATGCACAGAAAAATACTGCAAACGAAAAAAAATCTAAAAAGTTAAAACTAAGCCTAACACTGAAAGTAAGATTAAATTGAAAAGGAGACTGCTTTCTTCGCGAGAAATATTTCCTGCCGATTACAGCTGTTCCAGAGCCCGAGGTTAACCACCGACAGATGAGACAAGGTAAAGGCATTGGCATGTAAACAGAAAAGCGTCGATATTTGCACGTGCCAGCAGGAATGCAGTGTTGAGCAAAATGTTATTGAGCTAACAGATAATGAATAAGAGTAACAAATACAATTTATGTCTTATCTTAATTGTGTTAACATTTATTCGCTATGTTACACATATTCTCTAATTATTACACGGTTTTACAATTTAATTATTCATGTAGTTTATCAAGTTTCCTTATTACTTATGCCTTAATTTTATACCCTTATTGTCACTAATTTTAGCTGTCTATATTCCTAAGTAATTTATCCGAATTAATTCTACCTATTACTATGTTCTATCTTTAAAATATTTAAAAGTAAAGAGCTAATAGTATTTATCTTTCTTTGTTGACGTGGAAGCTTGCTTCTGTGTATTAATATTCTAGAATTGTTGGCCCTCAACTTTTTCAACTTTAAATGTAACCGTGTGCAGACCGCCGCTTATCTTCACCCTCATTTTCGGGACGCGAAATTGCTCGGCGCACTTGCTGTCTCGTAAAAGGTATTGTGGGATTCAAAAATTGACTTACACTGTGAGACGTGAGTTGATAAATAAAAACTATAAATATATATTAAAATAATTAAACAACACAGTAGAATATATAACTCCTCACAAATAGACTCCACGCAAAACTCTCAACTCAATACTCTTCACGCAATATTCTCCGCTCAACTCCTCGATCGGTTCTCCTCTGCTCCCTGACCCGGAGGTCCCAAAAATTTACACAAACACATACACACATATTCCACACGCATTTCCACACCAGATTCATACGGAGGAGATGCATTCCCAGAAAGTCACACGATCCGTTCAACACTTGACTTCTGAGAGCGCACACACCTCTCACACCATGTATCCCATCAATTCTTCCACACTTATCACTCACGCTTCTTAATAGTTCGCCTATCTAGACTGTCCTCGAGACTTATCAAGAAACATACAAAAATATTCACCAACTCCACAGTATCGTAGATACTTTTAAACCGAAAACTTTTGTCCGGATTTAGGCCTGCCGTTCCTGGTGCGGACCCTTCGTGTCTGTTTCAAGAGGCAATGTCTAACACGTGGCACTTCAGGCGCGGACAAAACTGCCACCGGTACTTCCTATTGGCCGGATTTCTTCCGTTGAAAATCAGTCAATTTGTAAGCGCAATATCTCGAAAACCACTAAAAATCGGGTGTATACATTAAGGCTCAGTTAATTCGACTTGAACAGCACTATTAAATGACCTGAAGAAACATATGTAGTTCCATTTAAAAAAATGAACTTGACCTTATTATCTCTTAAACTAATAATGTAAAAAAAAATTTGTTTTCGCCGAGAGATGTGCCCTTTCGTACCATGCAAATTTCATATAAAACATTTTTTGTATCTTAAATAAGTTAGGAAATATGAGCTTGTAACAGATAAGGTGGGACATCCTGTATATCAGGCATTGGAATTAACTGCTCACGACGGCCGATTTTCGGAAGCAACGCCCTCTTTCTCCCGCCGCGCGTCTTGGCCCCCGCGACGGCCGTAGTGCTCGACACGTCTCAGGCGCGTACCAGAAGCATTATACCCCATGGGTGATGTGGAAACCTATTTACACGATAGGATACGAGTGTCGCCCTAATGCGCCACATGCGGTTCATATGGTACGGGCCTGAGACGTGTCGACCACTATGGCCGTCGCGGGGGCCAAGACGCGCGGCGAGAAAAAGTGGGCGTTGCTTCCGAAAATCGGCCGTCGGGAGCAGTTAATTCCAATGCCTGCTGTATATAATAGTGAAATGCACGTGTAGCTCACGTATCTTTGCGCGTTGAAAATAGCGGACGGTAAGTGCGTTAACGCATGTAGCCCGTAAATTTATATCTATATTAAGGTGGATAAGAAAGAGAAACAAACAGGTGAAGTTCTTGACGTCAGACTCAGGGGTGGGAATTGGGTCAACGTCTTCGGCAGTCAGCAGATCGTCAGTACGCCGACCCAATTTAGCAAAACAAGGGAATATCATGGGACTGGAAGAATTTAGACAAGGATCACAATAGAAGAGCATTGACGGCGCGAGTTACGGCAGTCGAGAGCTCCGCGATAGGCTCACACCCGTTGAGGGTAAACACCCGTGAGCCTGTGTGCGTAGCAAGGTGTTCGCAGGTAATACCAGAGCTAATTCGAATGTAAAAACTATATTTAAGATTAAAAGTGATTCTTATACTACGCATTCTGACACAAATTATATACTTATATCTTATCCATTTAGTACTATTTAGTATGTGCTTCTATTAAGTTTTACCTACGTTTATCTTTTATTTGTGTTACGATTTCAGTGTACGTTTTTCTTATTGTATTCATATCTGCTCCTTGTTATTCTACAAATTAAGTTGTTACGAGCCAGGGCCATGAGCAACGCGTGAGGCCGGCGAGGGGTATTTTCCAAGGAATATGGTTTCAATTTGTTAGTAAGATATGTGGACGAATCTGGCGCGAAGTCAGGGAGCCGCAGAATGAAACGTCTTGAACGAACCTGATGCGAAATCATTGAGTAACTGGGATTTTTGCAGACGAACTCGACGCGCAGTCGAGTTCCTGCAAGAGGGTTAAGTTTCGTGGACGAATACGATGCGGAATCGGGGAGCCACTGGGTTTGGAAAAACCTTCTTTGGATAAATGTGTCGTGCGAACGAACCTGATGCAAAATTAGGGAGTCGCAGGAAATGTTAGTTAAGCCTCGGAACTCTAAATTAAAAGTCGATACAACTCGAGCGGTAAAGTTGTATCGTGTGGGAACGTTCAACCACTATTATAAGGATTGCTGGTATGAATGATGGGTTTTGAAAGAAATTATATAACTTATAAATGAACACTAAATGTATATTCAAAAAATCAGTTTTGATTACAAGTATATGTGTATGTGTATCGCGAATGGTTAAATCTTTCTATTACCTATGTGATAGATGGTCGGTGTTGACGCACTGGCGATGCGGGGACAAAGAGTGGATTAAGAAAATTGCCAAATAGATATTGTACCGAACTCGTGAATTCTATAAGGTTAACCGTTGATTCGAAAGGGAACTCGAGCCCCATCTCACTGGATGCAACCAACTCTTTAATGAACGTAATGCGACGTGACGTTACGAACGACTTTACAGTTCTGCGCCAGAGGGTTAAAATTTGAGGGTTATATACTCCGAAAAATGGGTGAGGATCCACTAAGATTTTCATATAAGGAGATTTTTTGTGGTCCTAGATGAATCAGGCTTTAGATTCTGGTTGCTATCCGTGGTACCGGGCTCATGCTCCCCTTCGTTACTTACGAGATAACATGAAGGGGTTTTAGTGCGTTTTCCTTCCTCGGGCGCGAGCTTGAGAGATTTTAAGGATGCGAACGGAAGAATATTACCCCCCCCCCCCCCCCCCCCCCGAAATATCGCGATTCTCGTGATGCTTGCACCCGAGAAGGAAAACGCCTAATAAAACTTGTGGTGATATTGAGGTGTCGAGTATAGTATCGTGTCTGTTTACTTATCGCTAGTGTGATTCAAATGATGCAAATCAGTCGCTCGGGACCGCGTATCCCATCTCCAGCCAGTGAGCAGCCCATTCAGGGGTGGTTGTCCAGAAAGCCGGTCCAGCATTAGGTCAGCGAGGAGATCGTCCTCCGTTTTGGAGATGCGGTCCAGCCATCCCTTCCTCCTCTGCAACGCCATCTCCGCTATGGCTATTTTCCGTTGGGGCTAGGGCCAGGGCAGGTCTGTACACCCCTCAGGTAGACCTTGACCGCCAGCTATGGCAGGTCGTAAAAACGGGGTGGTAGGGACCAAATTTCACCCAGTGGTCGGATCACCTTCCTACCGTGGTCCCCAAGCCCGATGCCGCAGCAGTCCGTCGCCTCCTTCTGGATCACGCCCCGGTGCTCGCTTAATGGCTGTCTACGACGATCCACACAGCCGTCCAATCGTCCGCCTCGACGACGCTGCAGCCGGTTATTGTGGCCTCACCGAAGTCGAGGGCGGAAGTAGACTTCATCTTTTCTGCTTCTTATTGAATTGCTCTGCCGGTGTCCAGTCCTTAATGGTCTCGTCCGTAAGTTTCTGGATATCAAGCCAATCTGGGACGCGTTTCTCTGGTCTCTTGTTGGATGTCTGGGTTTCAACTGTAACCTTCTTGATGCGGCGGATTACGCAGCTTCGGCCTTTGGCGATGGATCCGCTGAGGCTTTTTATATAAGTTTTGGCTGTGAGGACTGTGCCCACACGTGACTGCGTTTCCTAAGTCCCACGGTGTCCCGTCTGTGTTGCTATTGTTCGAGTTCCCTTGCCTGGTAACGTTTGCGTACTTATGCTTCTCGACATGTGGATGTTTGGGTTGCGACTGAATTTTTTGGGTCGGATGTCCTGCTTTTAAGGGCGGCGAGCCCTTATCGCGCCCACTCGAGACCCGCCAGCGTCCCAGTGAAGGGATGTATCGGGGGTGGTTCATTCTAAAATATCGTGACGCTTCGTTTTGGATTTATTGGTTCGTCGCAGGTTGTAGATGTTCCTGGTATATTAATTACTATTTCATTGCTTTCATTGGGCCGATCAGGTTTTGTTGCGGTTCGAAAGGGTTGAAATTTCACCGTCAATATTGCACCCCGTATGACCAAAATGAGTATTATGATTCCTATGGACGAAAATGTGGAAATTCTTAGCTGTTAAAGGGACGCTTGGTGGGTTGCCAAAATCTTTGCTCGTTGTTCTATGTCGGCGAGTGACAACGCTACCGGAAGTTCGTCCCAGTGTGCGGGGTTTTGTTCCTTGTTGGGGATGTTCATTTCCAAAACTTCGTAATGGTATTCGGTACTTTTCGGGATAATTATTGATAGATTAAAAGGCACCGAGAGGCAGTATACGGTGTCTTCCGAGGACTCGACGTTTTCCAATAACGTAAGTTGTACTGAAATTATTGTTGCCTGGCATCCAGGTTCTAGCTTGAAAATTCCGGTTTTGAAGATGTCCTTTGTTACTGATTTTCTTCCCTTACAGTATATTTGTGCCTTCTTCCGTTCCAGCATGAAGTAAAGCCAGGTAGATGGCATATTTAGAGCCTCCCAGTGTGATTGTAAGTGTGTGGTTAATTTGATTTCGCAGGTATTCAATTTTATTGTAGTATGGTTCAAAAGGAACGTGGATTCGCCGGTTGGGTGTTGATCTACCTGGTATAGTGGTAGAGTTGATGGCCCCCAAAATTGTTTACGATGGAAATGGCAGTTCCTTAGGTATTTTGCAGTGGGTGTAAAATAGCGTTGTTTGCCAGATGGTACTGCAATAAATTTAGTTCGTGGTGTGATGTACGAAGCTACTTCTTTCGCTCCGAGTTTCTGTATGGATGGACAGGGGTATATTTTATACATGTTGTAGAGTTTTTGGTCAGGTAAGGGTATTGTGAGTTCAAGAAGTATCCCTCCTTTAGTGAACACTACGTTCAGCATGGTTACTTTCTCAATTTGTTCTGTGAATAATTCTTCTAGTGTCAGGGGAACTTCGTAAGTTAGAGTTTGTTTAATTTTTAGAGCTGATTTCCATAACCGTTGTGGCGAAGGAATAGTAGGGTGTAGGATGTCCTGTTTTGCTAAAAGTGTTGTGTCCACTAGCAGCAGTAAATTAGTGCTATAATCATCTAATCCTCTTTCGATTTTCTTTACTGAGTCTCTGATGGCTGCTTCGAGACGTAGCTTACTTACTTATGTCAAATTGAGTTTCCTGTAGTATTTGTGAATGTTCCGATACCGCCCTTATTAATTGAGATGCAGTTCTGGTAAGATTGACTAGTCGTGCATGGGTAGCAGAAAATTCCCCTCTGATAATGTGCGTTTGTTTTGCTATTATTTCCGTAATTTCACGCGGATCCTTACATATCTTATTTAATTCGTGGTTACGATATTCTGGGTCTTCCTGAAATAAGGTTCCCAATCATGCAATGTTGAGGGTTCCAATGAATCCGAAGGGCACGCTGCGACGTGGAGATTGCGAGTTAAGTTGTGGACTATTACCTATTGCAGTTCGCATTAAATTGTGGTATTGTGGTAAATAGGGTGATTTCTTCTTTCTTGATTAATCGAGGCCCTAATTCCTTGCTGAGGCCGTTGGTAGATTTATTGCGTTCGTAGAGTTGATTCATTGTCGTGATAGGTTCCTTTACGCGTGGAGCGTGCGCGAGATAGTCATTAACATTAAGAGATTTGACCAGCCGCCTTAGTGACTGAAAGGTCCTTATATCAGGCAAGTTTTCGTAGTACAATCCAGTCTCTTGTTCCAGTGGTGTTATTTTTTAATTATGGTTTGTCGGTTTTAATTTTCCGGCATTTTTTGGCGGCTGCTGAGGAGCCTCCCCCCTGCTGTTTCTATTGGCTTTGCGGGCGGCTGTACGGCCGCTTTGCCTTTCCCTCCCTTTTCCCCTTGCCCCGCACCACCTCGGTCCAGGTGCGCGTGTCGGGGACCGCGTTTGCGAGTGGTGGTCTCAGGACCTGAGTCTGGATGGAGACCTCGCGCGGTTTCCCACCCAAGTTCCCAGCCTGCCCACCCGACGGACCCTTCCTGCTTACCTTCGCGGCACTTTTCTTGTCCGGCCTCATCGTCGTCGGCGCTCCGGAAAAGGACCCCATGCTTCTACCGCTCATCGCTGGCGCCATCTCGCTCCTGAAGGCGGCCAGTTTCGCATCCAGTATTGCCCCGATTCGTTTCATCAGGATCTCCTCGGGGCCACCTCCCGTCCGTCTGCTTGGTAGGGCCGACTCCGGATTCAGGTTCCCCTCGCTCAGGGGCGGCATCTGCGCCAAGGGTTTCCCCTGCGCCGTGTCCACACCCCGTTCTCCACTCGCTGTCACCCTCCGCCCTTCCGGTGGTGGTGGAGCCGGTATGGAGCTCCTTCCTTCACGGAGCTGCTCCACATCGGCCCTCAGTCTGCTGACTTCCCCTGTGAACTTGCGCAACTTGTCCTGTAGCTGGGCGTTCGTCTGGCGGAGCCACAGGGTGTCCCCCGTCTCCGCCGTCCGCACCACCAGCTCACCCGCTGCGGATCGGGAGGTCTGGGCTACGCTTTTCAAGACCTTAATGTAGGCCCCCTCTAGGTTCTTGGAAGGACCGACCACCCTCTGAACCAGCTGCGCCAATTTTCCGGCGCAGCTCTCCACTTCGGATGTTGCCCACTCACGTAACAACTCTTCCATCTTTTCCTCGTCCAGGACGCCCTTCCTGAAACAGGAAGGTGGAACAATCCTTCAGGGCATCGGGTATGTCCTCCTCAGCGCTTTCCTCCGAGCCTCTATTCTTTTTGGCCGCGTCCGAATTTTCTTCTCCGGGTGAAGTTTAAACGCGTAAAAATATTTTATTCTTATTCAATAAAATATAGCGACACCAGGCGAAGGTTTCCCCTTTTATTCGTTGCACTACGAGGCTATCAGTGAGGAGATCCCGCATGGGCTGAGTTTTGTGGTGTCGAAGGAAAAGACTCCGCCATCTTGGTTTTGTAGAATACGGGCGTATGTCACGACGCTCCTCAGGAAAATCGAGTTTTGTGTGGTAAATTCTTAGAGAATAATTAATCGTCGTATACCAGCGCATAGTGCTAGTGAAAACTAACAATTTGCGATATTGGAAGTGATCGTGGAGTGAATACTGTGGAATGTCTCGGCGAAAATCGATCCGCGTCCCTTGTCCCGCATCGGACGGTAGATCGCCGATTCCGAACAATACAGTGCACCCAGCGTCTCTCCTCCAATACATCGCGTTAGGGAAGTACTCCCACACAGTTTCCTTAAAGAATCTGCAGGAAGATAGTGCCCGAACTTTGGAAATTGTGGAATAAAAGTGAAAGTGACAGGTTAGGACGTCATCTTGGACGCCGTCCATAGTTACCCACGCGGCTGTCAGGCGGCACTTAGAAGTTCACGGCGCGGCTGACAAGTGGCGCATCCGTCGTATAGACGCCCCTGATTGGTCGGAGCCACCGGCAGGACGCACCTGATTAGCTGGCGACACGAGGGCTCCCATTGGCCCACAGCGCACAGCAGCATCACCGGACTGAACGGTACGTCGACCACCAGCGCCAACCAGAGGATGGAACAATCAAGGAGTACCGCGCAAGTTTGAATATGGACGACCAGGATTCCTCAGACACCGAGCGGTTTCGGACCGAGCGACGAAAGCGGAAGCCGGATCGGAAGAGGGAGATCTCTTCAGGGGACGATAGCGCGGGACAGAGCAGCTGCTGCTCCCAGTCTAACAAAACCAAGCGCCCGGAGAAAAAGCTGACGAAAAAGCGCTCAGTCCAGCCCCCAGCTTCGGAGTCGGAGAGCGAAAAAGCACCTCCCGCCCTAGAGAAGTACAGCAGTCCACCACGATTCACGGCATCAAGGAGAAGGCAGAGCAAGTGGACAGGAGCCTCCTGGCCCATCTTACCGACGCAGAAAACAGCTACACAAACCAGTCGATTAAATACATCCTGGCCAAGGTAGCGAAGCTCCAGAGCCTGCTCTAGGAGTCATTACTGTTAAATGGCAACCTTCAAGGCCAAGCAGAATCGCTTAGGACTGTGGGTAAAAACCAACGGCAGAGCCCACCGACCGCGGCTCAGAGGATCGCGTCCCCCGTTCCGTCCCAAGAGTCGACATACGCGGAACGACTTGGAATAAAGGCGAAAGCGGCGGCCGCGTCCACGCTTAAGCAGGGCCCTCCGAGTGTCGTGTTAATACAGCCAAAGGACACAGCCACGTATACCAGCAGCGATAAGACCAAGGAGGCTGTCGCCAACCTCGTCGTCTCGGACGACAAATCGATTCAAGTCCAGCGAGTCAGGAAGATCCATGGAAACGGAATCGTCGTAGAGATGACGAGGAAGAGCGACGTCTCGGTGCTCACGAAGAGTGAGAAACTGTGAGCCGCAGGTCTTGTCGTGGGAGTGCCGACGAAGAGGAACCCAAGGCTCTTCGTCTACGACGTGCCGAAGACGGACAATGACGCCGCCACGTTGGAGAAAGTCATGGAGAAGAATTTTGATGCAGCACAGGCACTGAAGATGAAGCAGGTCATGAAACTGGCGTTCAAGACTGGTGCTAAAGATAGAAGCACGTCCAACTGGGTCCTTGAGGTCTCCCAAGAGACACGAGAGGTCCTAGTAAGGAAAGAGCGGCTATACATCGGGCTGAGGAGCTGTAGGGTCGAAGACTACGTAGCTGCGACCCGTTGCTACAAGTGCCAATGCTTCGGTCACACCACGAAGCATTGCAAGAGCGAGAAGGACGTCTGCGGGCACTGCTCCAAGCAAGGGCACTCCTTCAAGGACTGCCCCAACAAGGCCAAGGAGGTAATGTGCGCCAATTGCCAAGAGGCAGGGAAGCCGCATCTCCACTCCATCAAGGATAGGAATTGCCTGATGTACGCGGCAGCCATAGATCAGGTAATATCCCGCACCGATTATGGTCACTAAACCCTCGACGACAGGTCACCGGACACTCAACGTGATGCAACTAAATATGCGAAGGTCGCAAGTAGTATCAATAGAAATTAATAGAATAATGGAACAGCGCGGAATCGACGTGCTCCTGATGCAAGAACCGTATAACGTAAAAGGCAAACTCATAGGTTTTGTCAATTCCACGACAACAGTAACCGGCGGGGAACCGAACGCGACGACACAAACGGCCATCGCGGTAAGGAACAAAAACGTAACAGTACTTAAAATTTCACATCTGAGCAACGAGCATTGCACCTGTATCGAACTGACGGGTGAAATGGGACGCATTTTCCTTGCAAGCATTTACTTTCAATTTTCTCATAACATAGAATCGTACCTAGAGCACATGAAAAGAGTAGTTACCGACCTCCGTAACGAAAAAATTATTATTGCTGCCGACGCGAATGCTAAATCCTCCCTCTGGTATAGCGATAAACCAGACGAACGCGGTGAGAAATTGGAGCAAATGCTTGCCCAATACAACCTCCTCGTCCTCAACGAATCTTACAATCCCCCGACCTTCTCCACCGTACCCGGAAAATCTAATATTGACGTCACTATCTCGACCGAAACCACCCTGAATCTGATCGGCAACTGGGCGGTCAGGGACGGGTGGACGAGTAGTGACCACAATATCATCCAGTTCCGCATCAGATATAAAACGCAGTCTCATTTCACGCTGAGAAAACCAAGATACAGGGTAGTCAGAGCCGACTGGGCTAAATTCGCGGACATGTTCCATAACGATGCAAACACGCGCGCGATAAACCTGAACATGACAGGCCACCGCGAAATAGAGGAAACCGCGAACACCCTCCAGAAGTGTATACTAGACACCTGCGAAAGAGTCTTGAGTAAGAAAAGAGGATACCACTTATCCGTGCCCTGGTGGACTGAACACCTGACGATCCGGAAAAAACATACGTATAAACTCCGCAACGCCTTTCAGAGGGAAACCGACCCAGCTGAAAGATTACAGAAAAGAAACCGATACCTCCGCATCAAAAACGAGTACACTCCCGAAGTTAGGAAAGCCAAAAGCAGCAGCTGGTGGCAAATCGTAACGGAGGAAGGCAACTCGAACACATGGGGAGTCGTATACAAACTATGTATGCGTAAAGTCACGCCCGATAGAGCCCTCGCGACCAGTCGCGAATCACCAAACCCAGTACTCACGTGGACGGAAACCGCGCATGATTTCCTGAACGCTCTCGTTCCGGACGACGTGGAAGACACAAGGGACGAACAAAGAGCGAGAAGGGCATCATGCAACACGGATCCAGACACGGAGGATGCCTCAGATTTCACCGATTCTGAAATAAATTCAGCCGTCGGACTACTTCGAAACGGGAAGGCCCCCGGGTTTGACAGTATCGAAGTAGAGGCTTTCAAAGTTTCCTATAAAGTCTTGCGGAGAGAGTTCAACGCTTTATTCAACGCATGCCTAAGGAATGGTACATTCCCCTCAGCATGGTAAAGCGGAACAATTCGCGCTCTCCTCAAGGGTGACGATAGGGACGAAGCTCTCACCTCTTCCTATCAACCGATGTGCCTCCTACCGGTAATCGGAAAAACTTTAGAAAAGCTAATCGCGAACCGTCTCGGGCCAACCTTTTTACATACAGAGCACTCCTCAGACCGGCAGTACGGATTCCGAAGGAATAAGTCCACCGAGGATGCAATTTTGAAGATGAGAGGAATCCTCTCTGAAACCAGGGAAAAGCACGCACTCGCGATACTGTTCGACATCTCCTGCGCGATGGATAATGTTGGGTGGCCGAGCGTTCTCCATAGTCTCAAACAGAGACAATGTCCGCGAAATTTATATCGCCTCATAGAAAACTACCTAAACAATAGATCAGTCAAATTCCGCGGTAATCACGGGGAGGTATCCAAAGGTGTCACGAGAGGATGCCCGCAAGGGTCGATTCTCGGACCCCACCTCTGGAACATCATCTTCGATGACCTTCTCATCTCATTAAAAAATACAGGTTCAGAGGCAGTCGCGTACGCGGATGACCTTCTAGTACTAATCTCTGGCAACAGCAGATTAGAGCTAGAAGGGAAAGGTCAACGTATCACCACGATGATACAAGACTGGTGCCGCGACGAAACACTCAAACCGTCAGCAACAAAAACAGAGATGATCCTCCTCAAGGGGATTCTCGACGCGAAAAGGCCACCAACCATTAAGATTTATGACAAGCAGATTCGTCTCCGCGAGACAGTCAGGTATCTAGGCATACACTTCGACAGAGGATTACGAACACTTACACACGCGCAGAAAATTAGAGAAAAATGTACTGAAAAGTTCAACAGTTTCGCGAAAATTGCCAAAACCAAATGGGGCCTTAGCCACAGATGCCTCAACGTTCTGTACTCAGGAGTATTCGTACGAATATTAACATACGCCGCTGCTTCCTGGAGCGACAGTATCAATCTAGCGCACCGGGAAGAACTCCTAAAAGCTCAACGTCACGCACTTTTACGTGTGACGAAGGCTTGTAGGACGACATCTACGGACGCATTGCACGTAGTGCCAGGAGTAATGCCCATTGACCTGAACATACAGAAAGCAGCGTTCAAGTATATGATCCGTAAGAACATAGAGTTCAAAATAGGTAGCTACACATTTCCCGACGACGCGGAAACAACACCGGTTGTTCATGTAGTAAAAAAGCACCTTCTCAACGAGTGGCAACACAGATTGTCCGGCTCCGACAAGGGAAGATACACTTACAGTATCTTCCCGAATGTCAGCGAGAGGGTCGAGATGCACTGGCTGCATCTCAACCATTACACGGTGCAGTTTATGACTGTCATGGTGACTTAAAAAAAAAATTAGCATCGCTTCGCGCTCGTAAACGACTCACGGTGCTCGTGCGGCGTGGAGGAAACGCCCACCCATGTCCTTCTTGAATATGTGAAACACACCGAAGAAAGAAGAGATTACGAAGAGGCAACGCGACAGCGCGGCCAGCACTGGCCCCCGGAACTCCACCAGATATTCAGCAAGGACACGTACCGGCAGCTCGCGCATGCAGCCAGAAGACTTCTCCAGTGGAAAAAAGAGGACTGGCACCCAACTTCAAGCCGAAGAAGAAGTAACCCCAACCAGAGCAGGCGGATTCAAGGAACACAGGAGGTAAGACACCCCTGAGTGTCGGAGCAGGCGGTGCCTCGGTGCCGCGACACACAGAGTTGCGCGCACTCGCTTAACGAGTGAGCGGAACGGCGAAAGCCAACCTGCATGGAGTCGGGCGCAAGCCGGCAGCTTTACCTCCACGTGGTTCCCGCTGGACAACGATTCGCGTTGCATCGCAGTGCGCAGCGTTGACGAAATTTGCTGCTTCCCTAACGGGTAGACTGAACTTGTCCGATGATTCTTAAACGATAAGGACAGGGTTTTTCCAAGTCATCCTACCCGGTCCAACACCTACACTGGGCGTTCCCTCCTCGAGGGTTTCGATAGAAAGTTCAACATTTGCACACAACACCTTAAAGGCAAAAGCCATACTTCGGAGAGATCCGTAGGTGCGGCGCGTCGCTCTCGCGACCCAAAATGCCAATACTAACTGTCGAAGGAAAAATTTTCGCTCAGTGCCGTTTTTGTTCTTGAAGCTTATTTTTACCTGTCTATTATATCTTTATAATTGTTTCTTTGCGCGTCGTGGCAAGGATAGCAGTGAGGACACCCCGCACGGGCCGAGCACGACGTCTGCATTTGTAGTCACCTTTTCTATACCTTACACATTTCATTATCTATCGATACTTTTTCTCTTGTATTCACGTGAGACTATCACTGAGGAGACCCCGCACGAGTTGAACGTGGCACAGCCGAGGAAATTCTCTCTCTTTCTTTCAAACTACCTTATCTATTTTTCATTTCGCTTTATAAATTACATTCAGTATTATCACTATGCCGAAAACACGCCGCGCCGGTCGTAAGAATCAGCTACGAAGACTGATTGCACGATTTTACGCGTCGGCCAATTCTTCGTCGCTCCTGGGTCGTGGCTTCAGGCTATCAGTCATAGAAAATCAGTGCGTCGAGTCACCTTTCCGGGACCAGTTCATCGACCAATAGCAGACAACTCTACCTGCGGTCCAGTGATCCACACGCCAACCTGGGCAGCACCTAAAGAAGCTCGTCTCATCGAAGAAATCCACGCCAACGCGGAAGGACGCCTGGAGTGGAAGCTGATTTGCATATCATTATGAAGGAAATCGTTCTCGTTCATCTTCCGTCGTCTCGCAGCTGCATCGCCTTTCCACGCTTACCTGGCGGCCGGGACGAAGGAAGACACCAACGGTGAGTTAATGAAAGTTATAGCGCGTTACCCTCCGGAAAAACCCCAGTGACCGCGACCCTCGACCGTTGCGCAGATCGTAACCTAATTACGGGACCCTCGACCGTCGCGCGGAATAGAAATTAATTACACGGTACTTAAATTAATTTCGCGTCTGCAACAATTAGTGTACTGTCGGGAATACGTGTTATCCTTTGCGGGAAGACCCAGCCAGACGACGGACGTACGTGCCGCGTGGGCTAAAAGACGATCACAACCTCGAGCCGGCGGAAATCGCGGGAAAAATGAATTTCTTTTTATCAGACGACGCGCCGGCCCGTAACAGTATAGACGTCTCCGTGGCACAGCAGGGACGTCGGCCTATAAGCCGAGGGCGCATCAACAGGCCTTCCGTTTCCTCCATTCCGCCGGTATGCTTGCTGTCGCCAGACAACGATCGAAGATGCGACGGAGCCTCACCTCCACCGCTTCCGCACATGTCAGCCAGTCCTTGCCCGGGATTCCATCCAACTCTGGGACTGTGTTCTTCGCACGCAATCTCTTTATGGCCCATGTGAACTCCTCGCTGGTGACTCCCAATTAATCGGACCACGCGTCAGGTTCGGCCGGCCGTACCTGTACTGGTCTATTTACCACTATCTGGAAGATGGTTTCCAGCACCCTCGCCGGGAATTCGTGATTTAGCGTCTCCGTGACCGGGGGGCCCAGGATCAGAGCTTACCCATTCTCATTCGGTAAGGGTGCCCCCAGGGGTCTCGGTCCAGCGTTACAAGGAGTTCGTCCTACGCTGCGCCTTCCCCTTCGTGATAACCGCCTGCAACTCTTCCCGCACGGCGCGGAATCGTTGTTGCAGCGCGGCTAATCTTCCTTCATCGCCCCGCCTTCGTCTCCTGAAGCAGGTGTATTGGCGTCTTGCACGGATGCAGGCTGCCCGCAGCCGTGCTATCCCGCTCGAACACCAATACACCACCCTGCGTCGGCCCGTGGCATGGCGGCATCACACACCGCCGTCATTGTTTCGCGGAACCATCTACCTTCTTGCTCCGCGTCCCATGTACGTGTATGTTTGTTTTATTTCTTGGAGTTTTAGTAGACTGTGATAAAGTGTAATTACTAAACCTTATATATTTCTGATTATATCTATTACTTATCTTAGATTAACCGTCGATTATTCTCTAATCTTAAGGAGGGAGGTGCTGGATACTGCTCCAAGCTTCCTCCCCTTTTTTTGGTGTTCCTTTTCATCCATAAGAAGTTCATTCTCGGTTAGAAGTTCCTTACGTCAGGTATTCGCATCTTCATCCATCAACCTGGTACGTGTCTATTTATGTCTACAAATCTGCATTAATTCTATATATTAATACATGCGTTATTTCTAACAAATAATTATAACTATTACAGCTTGTGGCCTCCTGTACTGCCTCTATTGTCCCACCTGCTGTTCCTGTCCGTTAGCCGTTTGAATTCACCTTTTATCTGTTGAAAATTTTATTAGTCTGTAATCACTTATGTTAGTCTATTCCGAGTATAGCCATTTAATCTCTATTTATCTAATTTACTTTAATCCGTGAATCTGCTTATATTCTTTATCTCTTTTATTTACAATTTTATTTAGGTTATCTTTGTTAACTAGCCTATCCTTACTTTTTAACTCTATCATTTGTTAGCTCCAGATATTTTTACATCCGATTCATAATACATTATAAAATTACATCACTTTTGACTAATTGTATTTGCGATTCTATTATAGTTACTACTCTGTTATACCTATTATCTTTATTATAATTTACTATTATCTCAATTGATGTTCTACTTGAATGATATTATATCATATTTAATAAGGATTTAATTATGTATTATCATTATCCAATAAGTTAACATTTAATCATTATAATCTATCTATGAATATGCTATTTCCTAATCTCAATTTATATTGTTAATAATTTGATCTATGCTAATTCCAGTTCTTGTACTATATTTATCCAATTATACTATTATTTATGAACTGTGTTGCAATGGATTCTATAATCCTTATCGTTATTCTATGCTATCTATGGACCTAGTGTCGAGACGTCACGTATACTGTGTGTCCATGTCAATGCTGATATTTAAAATTTTTTTTTTTTTTATTTACAATTTCAAGTTTTTAATTTCTGTCCATTTATCATTTATACTTAATATTTCGTCCATAGGTCATGTGTCCGTCTTGTTTTAATTTTACTGAAAATTGGTCATTTTCCTTTTTTTTTTGTTTAATATTGTGGTATATGTATATTGGTCATTTTTGTTGGTTTTCGATGTTGATATGTTCATTGGTATTTTGCGTGCCTCAATCTTTTGGTCGCTGAAGAAACCAGGGCCAATGGAGCTAAGGTCAGGATATTGGTCTCTGACTGTACCTTTCATGAATTCGTAGCTAGCATTACTCTCAGTATGGTCGCAATTCTCGATGAAAAACAATAACATATTTACATTTGTATATACTTTATTCTTATATCATATCATATTATATTAGATTACATCAATTACGGTTTGTTTATTAGAATAATATTCAATTATTATTTCATTAATTATAAACAAGTATGAGTGAATCATTATGTTAGTCCTTATTCCTAAACCTGCCCAATTTAATACATTATTAACATATTTATAAATCTTCCCTTGGCTCTATCTTCTATCTATACTTCAGGTTTTTGTTATCAAGTAATCTTCTTTGTCGTGTAGATATAATATATATTCCTATACACGCCTACATAAGCGCACACACATAGTTACACATATATACACACATACGCATATAAATATATATATATATATATATATATATACATACACCCCGTACACACACAAGTATATATTGATTTTCCTTTCTTATTATAATTTCATATTCTTATGTTATAATATAAGTAATTACTTATCTCCAAATTTATCTCTTAAATGAACTTATAATTGTATGTTTTCATCTCTATGATAATCTGTTTCTGTAATTTTAATTAGTCCTTTTTTACTATTAATACATCTTTATCTTATTGTTGTTACATACCTTCTTTTATTTCTCTTATTTACCTGAGGATATTTCTTAACGTATTTGCTAATTGTTCCTAAGAATATATTTTTGTTCAAATTATCAAATTATTTTCTTCTTGATTAACCTTATTTCTTCCATCTTCCTTTTTTTCCAAAAGTCTTATTCAGAATTAAATGATATATAGTACATTTACCATATCTGTTCCTTGATATTTGGTTATTTTCTTATTAATATTTCATTTAGTCTTATTATTATTGCTTTTCCTTCCCTATATTTAATAATTCCTATTTCCTTTTACGTTGTGGATTCTGTAAAGTAATCTTATTGATTAGTGTGATTATTTATTATCGTAACACTCATATTTATTATTACTATTATGTCTTATAAAACCTTTCTTAGAAGTACTTACTTATTAGATTAAGTTATACCCTTTTTATATTTTCTACTATGTGTTCTTGTTGTTATTTATTCGATATGGGTGTCTTGTTACTTTCTTTATATTCCTTAATATATCTACTCTTTTCTCCCCTTTCTCTTGTTATATTTTTTTTTTCCCTCTTTTTTTAAAATACTATCAACTTTTATATCTTTACTTCCCTGTAATTACTTTGAGATATTATACTTTATTATAATCAACTTAATTACTGATATCCTTACCTCAACCTTTGATTTATACATCCTTCTTTTTGTTACAAATGATTTTTCTTTTTAAATAATTCTTGATTTTATTATTAAATTGTTTCCTTGTTTGAATGTTTAGAAGTTTTAAGCCAATTTAGTGCTTATTATGTGTGACTGTTATAATCTTTAAATATTTATTTACTTAGTCATCTCAAAAACTACTTTAATTTAGTTTTCTTATAAGTTTTATTTATTTACTTACTTCTATTGATCATTATAACTTACACTTACCCGGGTGCATGTATCTATCCTCAATTCTGTGTTCTCTTTCTTAGGATTCTATATCACTCTTTTATTTTGTTCTATTGCTTCTCAGCTATTCTTGTGTTGTATTAAAATAGGGGTGTATTAATTATTATTTATACCTATTTCCTTCTTCTTGGTTATAGATCTGTACCTCTTTCCGTTGCTTTTTTCCAATATCATTTCTATTCTTATTAGTTATATAGTAATGTTCTTACTGACCTGATATTGGATTTATTATGTATTATTATGCTTATTAATTTAACATGCATATCATTACTGTATAGAAACTTCTAAATTTTTTTTTTTCCTGATTATGGACAATTTTGAGACTTATGTTCTATTTAAATTACATCCACTTATATTCTAAACTTGACTATTATTACTTCGCATTTCTTTATAATTATATTAACAAACCTTTCAATTACCTTGTTCTTGCATTATTTACCTTAAGGTATCCATTCATATTTCATGTTTTTTTTTCTTTTTCCCTGTAATCTTAAAGTTTTACCATTTTATCAGCAATTAGTATTTCCTGAATGTCTAGTTCTTGCCTGTTTTCCTATTTCCCTTCAATTACCTTGTTAATTATATTCCTATTATTTATTATCATAAGTTTTTGTTTTATATTTCTTGTATTACCTTTCTTCTATAACATTACCATACTCAGTCCAAGGTTTGGCTTTTTCAAGAAATTTATTAATTCTCTTGCAATCTATACCATATCCCCCTTCACCATCTATCACTGGCCTACCTAAAAATTTGCTTCTAGTTTCTATAAACACAGGGCATTCCCATAATATATGTTTACTAGTTTCCTCCACTATACCACAGAATTTACATAACGTCTCTTCTACTTTTCTCATTTTATTTAAATGATAGTTAAGTGGGGCATGTCCACAGAGTATCCCAACCACATTTCTTACCGTTGTCCTATTACTATTAGTTAGTTCTTTGGAAAACTTGTTATTAAAATCCTCTCCAAATAATTCTTTCCCCTGTCTGCATTTATTACATCCCCTCCAAATATCAATCCTTTTCATGTCGGCCCATTTCTTAATTCTTTGTTTAAAGAGTGCCTGATTAATTGGTATTATTGGCTCTGGACCTTCAGTTTTCGCATTCCCTGCCTCCTTTGCTAATTTATCCGCTAACTCATTTCCCTTTATACCCCTATGACCTGGTACCCATTTTATTATCACCTCGTTTCTCTTAGCTATCTCCTCTAATGTCTTAGCACATTCATAAACTGTACTTGAGTTGAATACATATTTATTTAAGGATTTTATTGCTGCTTGACTATCTGTGCAAATAGTTATGCTTCGTCCAGTTACATGTTCCTCATTTATATGTTTAGCACAATTGCTTATGGCTAAGATTTCTGCTAAAAATACAGTGGCATATTTTCCTAGGTATGTTTTTTCATTTTTTCCTGTATTAATATTGACCCATGCTGCTCCAGTATTGTCATCTTTCTTTGATCCATCCATAAAAAAGATCCATTAGCTATTTACTCCGAAATCTATTTGTGTGTTCCATATTTCTCGGTTTTGTATTATAGTTTTAAATCTTTTCCTAAATATAAATCTAGGAGTAATGCTATCTGCAGTCATATCAAATATGTCTTCGACTTCTTGTATATCCAATGTCCTTATCAAACTACCATGCCCATGGTTTGTTACCATCCAATGTCCCCAATATTTTAACCTGTATGCTGCGTTGATAGCAGATTGTTTACTTTTTATATGCAATGGTGTAACGTTCATTATAATTTCTAATGCCCTAATTGGTGCTGTTTTTATTACCCCTGTTATGTACAATAGTGCCTTCCTCTGTACTGAGTCCATTCTTAGTTGAACTTTTATTAGATCAGTCGCTTGCCACCATATTATTGATCCATATAGAATTCTGGGTCTGATTACAGCTTCATAAATCCATTTAGTGACCCTTGGTTCTAAACCCCAATTACGACCCACAATTCTTGTTATGATGTTCATGTTTTTCTTAACTTTATTTAAGCAATTCATAATATGCTCCTTCCAATAAAGTCTTTCATTGATTAATAACCCTAGGAACCTAATCCTCTCCAATCTCACTAGTTCCTTATTCATATATTTTATTCCGTTTGTATCCCCTCTATTTATTTTCCTTGTAAAACATACCATTCCTAATTTATCCGGGTTAACACTTAGTCTATTCTCATTGCACCATTCTTCTAATTTGCTTAATGCTAGGTTAATTTTCCTTTTAGCTGTAAGCATGCTACTAGAGCTGGTTATAAAAGTAATATCATCTGCATATGCTATTACCTTGATTCCAGTTTCCTCCATCTTATACAATAGACCAGGCTTTGGAATTAACTGCTCACGACGGCCGATTTTCGGAAGCAACGCCCACTTTTTCCCGCCGCGCGTTTTGGGCCCCGCGACGGCCCTAGTGCTCGACACGTCTCAGGCCCGTACCATATGAACCGCACGTGGCGCATTAGGACGGCACAGAATAAGAGTGTAACCCTAATGCCCCACGTGCGGTTCATATGGTACGGGCCTGAGACGAGTCGAGCACTAGGGCTGTCGCGGGGGCCAAGACGCGCGGCGGGAAAAAGTGGGCGTTGCTTCCGAAAATCGGCCGTCGTGAGCAGTTAATTCCAAAGCGTGCAATAGACTATCCACTGTTATGCTCCATAGAAGGGGGGAAAGGATCCCACCCTGTGGGCAGCCTCTATTGGCTATACATTCCTTAATAATGTTTCCCCTATTTGTTATCAGTTTCCTGTTTGTTAACATAACTTTTATCCATTCAACTACCATTGGATGGATTCCAAAGTTCATTAAGCTTCTGACTATAATATTTGTTGTAGTCATATTAAATGCTCCCTCTATATCCGCAAAACATGCTATCGAATACTCTTTCTTCTTTAGAGCCCCGTCTATATGATTGACTAATCTATGTATAGCTACTTCCACTGAGTGACCTGGTCTAAAAGCATGTTGACACGAATGCAAATCCTGATTCTCCATAAAATGTTCTTTAATGTATCTGTCTATTAATTTTTCCATGGTTTTATGTAAATATGATGTTAGACTTATTGGTCTAAATGCTTTTGCATTTGTGTAATCGTCTTTAGCTGGTTTAGGTATGAACACCACCCTGGTTACTTGCCAGCTGTCTGGTACGATTCCCTTTGCTAAACAGCTTCTCATAACATTGGTAATTGGTTTAGCTAATGTATTGATACCTTCCTTCAGCATTTTAGGAATAATACCATCGACTCCTGAGGCTTTATAATTGTCGTATGAATGTATGACCCATCTCACCCTATTTTCATTTATTATTTGGTTTGCTAATTCCCAGTTTGTCCTGTTGTCTGTTTCCTCATTTAATTCTTCTATTTGTATTGTTTCTATCTGTTGATTATCAGGGAAGTGGGTATCCAGTAAAATCTTTAATACTTCTTCACCATCATTTACTACTGTACCATTTATATCTTTTAGTGCACCTAATTCTTCCTGTGTTGTATTACTTAGTATTTTGTGTATCCTTGCCGCTGTGTTAGCTTTTTCTATTGTTGTACAGTAATTTCTCCATGTTTTTTCTTTACTTTCCATTAAAGCCTTCCTAAATTCCTTTTTGTGTCTTTTGTATTTTATCATTATATTCCTCCTAGTGTTTGTCTCATATGCTTTTTTCTCCAATCTTCTGACTCTTGTCATTTTCTTCTGTAAATTTTTAGTCCACCAAGGTCGTGCAGGATAGTTATTCATTATTTTATTAGCTGTATTTTCTTCCCAGGCTTCTTTGATAATTTCATTTATTTTATTTATAGCAGCATTTATTTCTCCCTTGTTTCCATATCTTGTCATGAGCTGACAAGCTCTCCTGGCTAAAGATAATTTATAGTTTTTCCAATCTGTTTTCCTAGGATCCCTTTTTCTTATTACTTTGTTTACTATAGCCTCTTTAATATTAAAATGTATATATTTATGATCTGACATTGTTACTTCATCTAATACTTTCCAGTGTCTTATGCGTTCACTTAGTCCTCTAGTACTAATCGTTATATCCAATACCTCTCTCCTGTTGCTGCTTACATACGTAGGTTTATTACCTTCATTTATACAATTTAAGCCATTATTTGAGATGTAATCACTCAGTCTCCTTCCTCTAGAGTTGTTATCCGTACTGTTCCACATTTCATGTCTAGCATTTGCATCCATACCTATCATTATTTCTTTGCTATTGTCATCGCACCATTCAATTAATCTTCTACCTGTTCTGCCTGGTGTGCTTCTCCTTGAGTTCCATGGTGAGTAGAGCGATGCCATTATTATTTCTTGTTCCCTATTGCCTATTTTAACTTTTATCATGATCACTGTTAGATCCCTATTGCTATATTCATCCATATATGTAACCATTAGTCCTTTTCTTACAACTATACATGTCCTTGGTCTATTTTCATCTTTTTTATAATATAATTTACCAATTGACTATAATCCCCTAATTCCTTTGTGAGCCCACCAAGGATCTTGTATTAATGCTATGTCTATTCTAAACTTTTTCATATGTCTAACTAACAACGCTGATGCTGCCGCTGCATGATTTAAATTTATTTGTATTATACTTAAGTCTATCATTTTATTTTAGCTTTATTCTTCTGTTTCACTATTTGTATTTCATTAGTACAAATGAACAGAGGATGTATTGTGTTTGTTTCTTGTATCTAGTCCTGTTATTATGATTATTCTTTATTTATTATGCAGAATTATGATGATTAATTGATTTTAAATTCTTATTATTTTATTTTTCCTTATCCTATTTATATTTATTTATTTGCTAAGACTATATATTCTATCACCCTCTTTTTTTTTTTTCGTTTGTTTAATCCTTATGTTATTAATTACTTCATAAATATATCTTATTCTAATTTATTATACTATTTATATACAATTAGATTGTTGTTTATGTCATTGTTATTTGAACGGTGATAAGCTTTTGGTCGTTATCTGAAACCTGGTCCTAGATCAAGATTATATTAGTTTACTATATCTTTATATTTGTATCAGTTATCTCCATTAATTTATTGCCGGTTTCTTTACTTTACCCTGTTTGTATTTATCTTTCAGTGTATTCTTTATTACCTTATTCAATTAATTCCGATATTATTGATTATCTCGATTTATTGGTTTTTTAGACTTCTAATGCTTAAACATAAAATATTACCTATTAGATATGTTTATTTCGTTAAAGTTGTTTAATTAATATACTAACCAACTTCTTTATTATGGTATATTTTCTAATTTATCAGTCAAGTATCATTCAAATTATTTAATTTGTTTAGTGTAGATTTGTAGTGCATTATCTTATTTGGTTCAGTAGAGAGATCGGCTCTATGAAGTGGGTTAACTACCCTTGCATGTGTCTGCGATCTGATTGGTCAACCGTATTTTTAGTTTCCATAGTAACGTATAGACATCCCTTATTACTTCCTTTTTTCAGTAATGTCTGAGGTCCTTCATTTTTGTAATCATTGGATAACAATTTATATTCCTTAACACATTTTTATCCTAATTTATTTAGTCTGCTATTTATCAACAAAGATTTTCATATACGCCTTGCTCTGCCCCCTTTAATATATGTTATTTTCAGTATATACCATATAAGTCGATTGACAGTAATGTTTGTAATCACTGATAATGGATAACAATTAACTTTAATGATAAAAGGCGTCCAAATCTTAAATCGAAATGTAGGATATGGTTACATCCTTCCTAGCCCCAAATATTATTTCCTATTATATTTATTATTCATTCTCCACTATATATTTGACCTATTAATCTAATTCATCATTTAGTTTAAACACATATTCTTAGTTCCATAATTATCTACCTCCCCCCATCTCTTTTTTACATTATTATTGCTTATTTATTTATATTTGTTTGTGTATTGTTTAGGTTCATACATAATTTACTCAAACAGATTCTTCTATTCTTTCGTCTTAATTAACTATATATATTTCATTTCTTAAAATTGCTACTTCCCTTAGTTAATAGTTATAACTGCAGTATTTCGCGATGGTTTTACACAGGGTACTTGTCTCAATGTCGATCTACTGGATAAATAATAAAGGCTACCCAAGCAGATGCAACTAATTGCTCGTTAAAAATTTTTTTTTATTTTTTTTTATTTTTTGGAGCAAGTGGGTTGATCGCAGCAGACTCTAATTTCCTACTGACATGTCTATCTATTTTCTTTAAAATTTCGGCTTATCATTTAGTTCCTAAGATCATACTTTCGTCAATGTAAACTATCAATATATAGTTATCAGTTTATACTTCTAAATTCAATCTACCTTTGTATTCTCCCTCAGTCCTTGTTTGCGATTGAATCAGCGCTCAAATTCTTCAGGGGAATATATCCCTAGCATTGTGACTGCTTGGGTAAGGATGATTGAATCCAGAATGTCTCTCTACAATTTTCTTCTACCCTTTTTATCAGCATCGCTGTAAGTATTGGCGCTGCTTTCATACTTGAATCTTCGGATTTTCCGAGAATATTTAAATATATATGTAAGTCATAGAATGAAGGTTTATTTTAGCCCACACTTGATATGTGCATGTTATCCCATAAGCCACCTAACATTATGCGCGCACGTTTGATTTCGTACCATTTCACACTAAACTGACTTACACGGATAATTGTATGAAGATCTTATATCACTGATTAATGATCTAGGCTATAGGAAGAACACAATTTGAACTTCCTCAAGCAAGCACTGAGCATTTGCTGATAGAAACGGCTGACTAACAACTAACCTGATAATGACCAAATATTCCACTAACGCTATTCATCCTTCTACCATTTTCCTCTCTTTTTTTTCTTTTAGGTTACGCCTTCTTATCCCTTCCACCTTTCAGCCCACCCTTTCTATTCGTTCTTGCCATATCCTACTCTCTTTATCAATATGATGAACACTTCTATCCTTTTTCTCATTACATATATATTAATACTGTACTTTTCTTAATTTATTGTTTGTTCCAAATATACTTTTTCTTTTGACCTTCTTTTTTTTTTTTAATTATAGTATAACTGCCTTCTCTGGTATAGATCCCTTATCAATTATGTCTATTTCATGTTTCACTCTTTACCTTTTTATACCCAGGCATTCTCCTAACTCTGGAAAATTTGTACCCTTACGTTGTTATGACTGTTATGTTTCTCCAGCTTATTGCTTCTCATTCTTTTGTCTAAAACTTTATCCCTTCACTCTCCAGTCAATAGCCCATATTACGGGAGTTTTTAATGAACAAATACAATATGATAAGATATTGCTAACTTTTCATATTTATTTTCTGTCATGAGTTCATCTTTTTGTAAATTATTCTTCCATCTTATTGTTTATTATTCGCATTTCCATTATTCCTATATTCTTATAGTTATTTAATCCTACATATATTGTTCTCTCTACTCTCTACTCTACTCTCCTAATTACTGTTTTATTTCCTGTTTACTTATTTGTTTACTTCTTATATTGTATTCCTTTATATATAGTTTGATATTTAAAATCTATTTGATAACTTTATGTATTAATTACCCTTCCAAGTTTATTTATAATATATTTGTCCCTACAAGCTTAATTATTTACCTTGTTCATAGATTCATGTATTTCTATTATCGCTATTCATTAAACTTTTCATTTATACCACTTATTTGTCTACTTCACTTTACATAGTATATTTCATTATTTCCAGTCCTATTTACCATACAGGGTGTTTCACCACCCCTGTCAAAAATTTTAAGGCGTGATTCTACAAGCCAAAATAAAACGAAAATCAAGAATAAAAAAATCGCGTCCGAGGCTTCATTTTTGAGTTATCGATGAGTAAAAATCGGGCTAAAAACGCCTGTCCAGCGGCAGCACTCCATACACGCGCAGTGTCTGGCATCGCGCGCCAAGTTCCTCGTACAGAGTGCTCGCTTACCGATGTAACAGAAACTATGACATACCATACGATGCGATAAGACACTACAATCTTGCGACAATTTATGAAGAAACACACACCTTTCGTTGGCGGCATTAAACCTGCCTACTTGAAAAAATCCACAAGGGCATATCAAAACTCGCCTCACGGGATTCTTAAGCAGAGAGGGTGAATGCAATTTCTAATTCACGATTTTGTCCAAAAAAATCACCCAAACGCACGTACACACGCACCGCGATTATTGTATTCGCAAGTGTCCATGAGAATTACACGCACTATGATTGTCCCGTCCGCGAATGTCCACAAAAAGATGTTCAAAGCATGCACAAAATTTTGCACCTGAAAACACAAACACCAGGCGATTGTCCCGTTCGCGAGTGTCCACTTAATCACACACGTACGCACTACGCTTACTTTACCTACGAATGCGAGATTACTTTACTAACGCACAGAAAAATTCTAGAAATAAAAAAATCTAAAAAGCTAAGACTAAGCCTAACACTGAATGGAAAATTAAATTGAAAAAGAGACTGCTTTCTACGCGAGAAATATTTCCTGCCGATTACAGCTGTTCGAGAGGCCGAGGTCAACGACCGAGAGATGAGACAATGTAAGGGCACGGCATGTAAACAGAAAAGCGTCGATATTTGCCGACATGAATGCAGTGTTGGGCAAAATTTTATTCAGATAACAGATAATGAATAAAAGAGTAACAAATAAAATTTTATTCGTCACTAACGAATTAGAATTTATTCAAATAAGAATTTATTCGTAGAAGAATTTATTCGAATAGGAACTTATTTGTGGTAGAATTTATTCGGATAAAAATTGATTGATTTTTTCTTTTGATTTAAAACAATCAACAAATATTCGTATTATTGTTCGAATAATTTATCAGTCATTAGTCGAATGGATTATTCGAATACATTTGCACTCGGTATTCGAGTAAATTACTGAGATAATTATTTGAGATAAACATTTATTCGAAATAATTCGAATAATGCCCAACTCTGCAGGAAGGCACACATGTTCTACACTAACACATTTGCGTAACATTTTTTAGTCTCGCGTGAAATTTAACCAACGTCTCCTCTGTAAGGAAAATTTGTCAATAGCGTGCTCATCGTTCTATCATCTCTGTAAAAAGTACTCTTTCCGACGCGTGCAACTGCGCACTTCACTGATACACACACACCGCGATTATTTGACATGGTACTGTCCATATGAATTACACACACTAGAGTCTGCGGATAAATGAAATTTACGCATCTGAGGCCGCTGTCGTCGAACGATGACACGAGATCAGCTGCAGGTTCTGCGTTCAAATTACTGATCAGACGCACAACACATTGTCGCTGTTCAACGGTGAACCATCACGACGGAAGAAACTTCAGCATCGGTGCTAAGAATTCTTTAATTCTTCAGACATTCTATTTTCATACTTTTTATAAAATACACGGCACAGTATCAGACACGAACACTTCTTCCTACCTCGAAGTTTGGAAGAATACTGCATCGTTGGAAAGAAATGGAAGCGATCGGTTCAACGACACTCGTCGCGGTAACTACAAAGTATAAACAGTTTCGATTCTTGGAATCAAGTTACCGCTGCCCGGATCTCGAGCGTGCAAGAGATAAATAAGGACACACCGATTAATAACAAAGCATCGACACAGTTTTTAGTCTCTCGAATGGAATTTCTCCAAGGTCTCCTCAGTTTGGTGGCTATTGCGAACGAGAAAACAGCTGTAATCGGCAGGAAATATTTCTCGCGTAGAAAGCAGTTTCTTTTTCAATTTAATGATACTTTCAGTGTAAGGATTAGTTTTAGCTTTTTGGATTTTTTTCGTTCGTACTATTTTTCTGTGCGTGAGTAAAGTAGTCTCGCATTCGTGGGTAAAGTAATCGCAGTGCGTATGTGTGTGATTAAGTGGACACTCGCGAACGGGACAATCGCCTGGCGTGTGTTTTCAGGTGCAAAATTTTGTGCATGCTTTGAACATTTTTTTGTGGGCATTCGCGGAGGGGACAATCATAGTGCGTGTAATTCTCATGGACACTTGCGAATGAAATAATCGCGATGCGTGTGTGTGATGATATGGACGATCGTGGTGCGTGTACACATGAACACTTCCGAATACAATAATTGCGGTGCGTGTGTAAACGCGTGTGGGTGATTTTTTTGGACAAAATCGTCAATTAGAAATTGCATTCACCCTCTCTGCTTGAGAATCCCGTGAGGCGGGTTTTGAAATGCCCTTGTGGATTTTTTCAAGTGGGCAGGTTCAATGCCGTCAACGAAAGGTGTGTGCTTCTTCATAAATTGTCGCAAGAATGTAGTGTCTTGTCGCATCGTATGGTATGTCATAGTTTCTGTTACATCGGTAAGCGAGCACTCTGTACGGAGAACTTGGCGCGCGATGCCAGACACTGCGCGTGTATGGAGTGCTGCCGATGGACAGGCGTTTTTAGCCCGTTTTTTACTCATCGATAACTCAAAAATGAAGCCTCGGACGCGATTTTTTTATTCTTGATTTTCGTCTTATTTTGGCTTGTAGAATCACCCCTTAAAATTTTTGACAGGGGTGGTGAAACACCCTGTATATTCGTATCCTTTTTGTCTGTATTATTTATTTAGCTCTCCCCCTTTCTATTTTATTTTTTGTATATACTTGTATTTTGTCATTTATATCATTAACATTTTGTTTATATCAGCTATTGTTTATTTCGTTTACATAATTTTCCTTCTTATTACCTATCCAATTTATGATTTAATTCTTAATATCATTTTAATTATTGAAACATATATTTCATTTGATTATTGACAAGTTCCTCCCAACTTACCCTTACATATTCCATTCCCCCTTTTTACCTTTTTATTAACTATCCATGCCATTGCCTTGGCCCTTTTTTCTTTCTGTTCTCATACCCGCTCTTATAACGTCAGGTCTGGTTTTCGTCGCTTTTGTTCAATTTCTGACCTGTATTTTCCGTTCCTTGACTTTTCTGCACATGTGGTAACTATCATAACACTGTAGGAGACCTTGTAAAATTTTCTCTTTTATGTCTTCTCTTTTTTACCAGACCTTAGTCCTTTTTCTCTCACTTCCTCCGCACTTCAGTGTCTTAATTTATGTTCCTCTTAACTTTTGTCTTTTAACATTTCCATTTTCTGGTTTGCACTACAAACTCCTTAAGTTTCCCCTATTATTTGTTCCCTTTTACCAAAATATCATTTTTTATATTTTCACGCAAACTTTCCTTTTTTTACAAAGTTATGCACTTGTTTATTGATTCATTTTTCATCACTTCTTTATTTTCTCCCTTTTCTTTATTTGACTATATTATATATCCTTAAAATATATCTTTTAAACACCTATTATTTAAGTTCAATATATTCATTAATTATATGATATTGTAGCATCACCCTAACTCTTTTTACTTAATATTTAGTTCAATTCTATATGAATTTGATAAAATCGTAATTTCTCTCTCTTTCTTTTCTTTTAAAGAAAAACTACATTTTATAACTATACTACCTCTCCTTCTATCCTTCTGTACGTATCATACTCCCTTTCTTCTATCCTTATTTAACATATTTGTTAGCTTCTTTGATCATGCCTTGCTTTCCTCATTTTGCATGTCATCCTAATTTCTTTTTGCAATGAGAACCTATGTTTAAGATGTTTATATAATATATAAGTTTACTAATATTCCTTATTTCAATTTATTATCCCTTTGCTATTTAAGTTTGTACTTACTGTCTCATTTCCTTATTCATTTCTGTTTCTTATAACGGTTTTAGACTTGTTACATTCCCCTGAATACTCCCTTTAATTATATACTTATTTACTAAAAAGTGGGGTTTTTTATATTTTACATTATTATCTCTTTTTTCTGTTTCATTATGGTTTTATAGTATTGTTTCATAATTATCACCTGTTTAGTTTCATATTTATTTGTTGTTTGTCTCTTTTCTCTTCTCTCTGTCTCTCTTTTTTTTTCCTTACTATAACATTTATGTAATCATCCAACTTATGTCTTAATTTGTTACTGAACATCAGTGTTTATGTTTAATTCTATTTATATGCTATCTTATTATATATATCCTTCTATCTATGCCTGGTGTTCATTTATTATTTGTTTTATTCATTTTCCTATCAGATAGATCTTATTGTTTCCTATTTTATTCTATCCATTTTTATTGATTCTTATTCGAATATTATCGGGAAAACTGTAAATACAATGGAAGTGTTATAAATATATTTATATTTATTCATCTTATTCTCCTTTTTACATATTATTTATACATTTATCCATCATATCCTTTCTTTAGTTCGTTAATATGGTTATTTCTTTCCTTATTATTATTTTGCTTTTATAATTTAATCTTCAAGACTTAATTATAATGATTTGATAGTTCTTATTCTATTTCTTATCTATTACATATATCTATATTTATTTATTTATTATATTATCATGTTATATTTCATAAATTATATTTAGATACTCCAACAATTATGACCATATAAACTAATTTTACCAAATTCTTAGGGTATAAAATTTATACCTATCTAATATCTGTACTGTCTTTGTAATCGCTTATCTTCTCCTTAATTGGTAAAATTCTTAGTTTATATAACAAGAATATATGCACGTACATACGTATACATATATAGATATGCAAAGTATACACTTACATATCTATACTAAATCTCAAATTCTGATATATAATTCTTATACTAGTTTCTAAACGAAGTAAGCTTAAATTAGTACAATTGATGATGAGTTATTTGCTGCCTTCCTTCAATTTCATATTTCCTTATTCTATTGCTTCCTCCTTCTTTTTTTTTTTAACGATTTCAGGTTAATGATTCCATTAAGTCTTCCTTTATTGTGTCCATCCTTCCTGACAATGTCTGTAAAAAAGATATTCTTTCCATTAATTATTATGTTAAATAGTCAATTTATTCTTTCCTTTTAATACCTTGTTACGCCTTAATTCGTTATCATTTTATTTTAAAAATGTTAAGCCCTCTTACTTATAGTGAGTTATCAGTATTTATTCCTACTATTTATAGTTAATATTTATATATTGATTTTTTACAATATATCTATGTATTTTAATTTCACCCCCCTATGTCTTTTCCTCTCTTTTCCTAAAGTTTAATATTTCTATATATCCTTTATGAATTATATTTCATCTACTTATTTATTACTATTTGTCTTGTGATTTCTTACCTTATGTTGTATTGTGTGTTAGAATTTGTCTTATTTATTACTATTTATTTATTTCGTTTTTATATTGTTATTTATATCTTTATTAATATTTACGACTTTTTTGTCTATTCCCTCATCTATATCTATCCTTACAAATGGTACTGCGAACTTCCCTTCTCTGATTTCCAATTGCATCCTTTTGTTTTCCAGGTACACCACATCCTCCTCTGGAATCTTCAATATACACTTCAATTCTTTCTCTTCGTTCCTATGTATGCATACAGGACTCCATTCTTTAATATTTAGTATTTTATGTTCGCTACCAATAATCTGTTTGAGTTTTCTTCCATTGAGATTTGGGTGTTTCGTTATAGCAATAATCATTAATATATCCTTCAAATCCGTTGATCCTTTGTCTGATATAATTTTCATCCTGTCTTTTTTACATTCTTCTGATCGTAATATTTCTTTAATGGGTTTGATATCTTCTTGTTTCTTAGTTAATAGTTCAATTCCACCTCTAATTGTCTTTATCTTTCCCAGAGAATGGATTTCAAACATTTTTCTTTCGATTCCAATTTTGTTCAGTTTCTCAATAATTGCGATTGCCTCCTCCTTCTTTATATGTCTTATAGGGTACCTTATATTGACTAACGTATGCTTGTAATCATAACTATGCTTTCCTCTTTCTTCACCAATCCATATTTCTATTATTGGTTGTATGTCCGACTGTTGTTCTTTATCACCCTCTCTACTTGAGCCTTTTGCTTCACTATTTCTATTCATTCTGACTTCTTTACTATCTTATACTTCTGCACTTAAAATCACGATGTTCACCTTTTGCCTGTCTGTTCACTATTCTTTCTCCTTGTGCTGTGTTACGTCTTTCCATTCTCCTATTTCCCCTTCTTATTTCTTTTCTCTTTTTTATGCAACGCCTTTTTCACCCTACCATTTTCCATTCTGCCCTCTGATTCGTCTTATCCATTCGCCTATTCGGTTTATCGAAGGGGTGGTTAATTCCTAGCTTTTTTACATACGTACTTTTACTATTTCATCTATGTTATTTGTTATTAATGTTTATTTTTTTTATATTTGAAAATATCTAATATCCATTATTATTCTCTGTTATTACTTATTAAAGTTTTTCATTTACTATTGTCATGCACTTAGTTTCCTTTTTTCTTACTTGTTCATAATATTGTTGTCATCACTGGATATTAATATTTTACTACACATATTTAGTTTGCTTTTCTATTAGTTCTTTCCTATATTATTAATATTTGACGCCTCTCATTCAGTTGTTGTTTTGTGTTTTTAAAGTAAATTGTTTACTAAGATTTCCCGATGTTGTTTCTTCCTATTTACTTTCCTTATTTATTTCCTGTAATAAATGAAATTCATACTTATAAATCCCACTTCTTTTTTTTTATCTTCCTTGCTTATACTCTCCCTCGCATTCTTTTATCTATTATGCCTATCCATATTCTTCTTCTCTCTTCTCTTTTTTATTTTCGTCTTGTTTAGCATTTATCATCTTTCATTCAGATATTATATCTATCTTTAATTAATTATTATCTGCTTGCTAATTATTCATAGCTAAAATTAACCTTTTCTATTTATTTATTCTATCTATTTTATTATTTGACTCCGTTTTATGCTCCTTATTTATATTTACCTATATTATCTTATGTTTTACAAACTTTCCTTTGTTATCTAGAATCAATTATATAAGGTATATAAATATTATTTACTTTCACATATCATCGTTTTCCTATATATTATGTTTTTTATGTATATTAATATTTCGTATTTGCATCCTTTATTATTATTTCCTTTTCCTATGTTTGTAACTCTATCCATTTATTTGCATTCTGGTACCATAATATCTGTTTAACTCTGTATCTTATCATATGTTAGATGCTATTTAATTATTTATTTTCCTATCTTTTCTGTTGTTTACAATGAATAGGTGACTTTTATTCCTATACCTCACAATATATTATTATTACAATTCTTATTTATATATATATTTATTACCTAATTTTTGACAACTAATTCTCTAAACGTTGATCCTTGTCAATTTTATTTCCTTGCTCTAATAAAAATATGTACTTGATTATCATTCCTTTGATTTATTAAAATTATTTTTTTTCTGATATTTACTATTAGTTGCTGGATTATTCATGAAGTATAAGGTTTAGTTAGTATGTACTGACTATATTATCTTTACAAGACTTTTTGTTATTTGTAAAATCATATTATGTAATCATAATAGTAAAGCTACCTGTATTTTGATCTACTACCTCCTTCTTCCTTTTGTCTTGATTATCATTCATACATACTTATTTATTAATTTGGAATTTTATTTCCTATTTCCTTGTATATTTAAAATATAACTATGGTTCTATTTATTTGAATATGGTGTTCTATCTTATTTAATATGTATCTACATATCTCCAGGTTTTCAAGTACCTACCTTTTCCTTCCTTTACTTTTGTTTACTTTTATTATTTATTTGTCTTTATAATTCCTGTCTATTCAAGCATTGTATTTTGTTGCGCTGTATATTGTTACATATTTATTCATACATGTGCCTATATACATGCATATACAATATATACACATGTATACAAACACACACATATGTACACACATATACAAGTACATGTGTGTGTGTTTTTTTGTATATTTGTTAATTTATTATATATATATTCTATTATTTACTCGTTATTATGTCCACAGGGTATTAGGGTTAATAGGTGTGGTAGAGATTATTTTTACAATATAATTATAATTTCCTGAATACAGATATTCCATTATATTGTGTACATTATGCTTATTCTAGTCTACTTATGACTACGTCTCTCTATTCTTTTTCTTTTTTTTTTTAACCAGTTATTTCCTATTTTACTTTTATATTTATTCCTTGTTGTTTTTTCCACCTTAAGTGTTGCCATGTGCATACCTCCAGCGTTTTTTAATCTCATTTATTCTGCCCTGATTTGAGCCGTCCTACGTTCGTCAACACTAGGCTACAATTTCACCCCTTCATTATTGCTATCAGTCTACGTTAAAACATCAACCTATCAGAGTTTATTCATTATATATTTTTAAAATTGAATCTTAATTGCTAAAGTCCTATCTCGAGTTTTATCTATTTGCAATATACCCAGACTGTCACTGTAATTATTCTTGCTAGTCCTCTTAATATGGCTAGTTTAATCAGCTGTCAGCGCGTAACTGATGAGCCAAACCTCTCTCCAACCATTTGAATGATACCTCGTTTTTTTTTTAAAATTGTTAGTTCATCCACCCGTACTAGTCCTAGACAAGTTGCTATGATTTTTGTATATTCTCTTCCTTCTAATATGAGATTAACGGTTACAGCTGGATTTACATTCGCTTCTTCTAATATACATCTAATCCTCAGGAAGTTCAGACGTAATATTTATAATCTTCGCTTTTAATTATATCTTATTAATTCAAACTCTCTTTTTTTTTTATTGTTGATTACTATTATTCTTCTTCATAAATTATCTACTATATTATCGTTGATGTTTCTTAAAACTCATTTCTGCTTGTCTGGCTTATTTTTGATGGGTGTGATAGTACTTCCTCTCTTATGGATGGTCCAGCCAATCTGTTATCCAGGTGTCTCCTATTAGTAAAATTATCATCTATTATCTCCATTATTCCATGTTGGAGGGCAAGCAATCGTCCTCGATATCTGTAATTATAAATTCAATATTATTATTTGTTTCATGTTTCTTTTTTTATCTTAATTATTCAAATGTGTTAATGTCTACTGGCCTTACATCATTATTATTTATTATTTTTTTTTTTAACCACCATTTTATATTGCTCGATGTTATATTGTTTGTGTCAGCTTATTTATATCTTTACCTGCAAAAAATTTTTTTTTTTTTTTAAAAAGAGAATTCCCCTGCCAGCGTGTAATTCATGCCTGGTTTTTTATTTACTTCTGTTTGATTTTCTTTTCGCATCCTTCTTGTCACAACACACACTCATGTCTATATTCAGAATAATAATAGTTATTATTTACTTTTAATCAATTCTATATTAGATGTTTATCTCCTATGTTTGAGATTTACCTGATTGTATTTTAATTCCATTTTAATCGCACCCAAGGGTGCTTTTATTTTCCTTACCATCAGCATTTTTTTTTCGTTTTTAGTGTTAGCATTACATGTTTCTTTTTCGAATTAAATCATATTCTATCCATTTTGTTTCTTTCCGCCCCTTCTTTTTTCTATCTCTAATGAATTATTATCTGTTTGCTATTTATTTAAACAGTAATCTCCTTTCTCTACTTATTTGCCTTGTTCTATTTCCATTATTTACTTTGTTTTTTATTTATATTTAAACTACATCCTTAAATATTAACAAACTTGTATATATACAGGGTGTTTCACCACCCCTGTCAAAAATTTTAAGGGGTGATTCTACAAGCCAAAATAAGACGAAAATCAAGAATAAAAAATCGCGTCCGAGGCTTCATTTTTGAGTTATCGATGAGTAAAAAACGGGCTAAAAACGCCTGTCCATCTGCAGCACTCCATACACGCGCAGTGTCTGCCATCGCGCGCCAAGTTCCCCGTACAGAGTACTCGCTTACCGATGTAACAGAAACTATGACATACCATACGATGCGATAAGACACTACAATCTTGCGACAATTTATGAAGAAACACACACCTTTCGTTGGCGGCATTAAACCTGCCTACTTGAAAAAATCCACAAGGGCATATCAAAACCCGCCTCACGGGATTCTCAAGCAGAGAGGGTGAATGCAATTTCTAATTGACGATTTTGTCCAAAAGAATCACACACACGCACGTACACACGCACCGCGATTATTGTATTCGCAAGTGTCATGTGTACACGCACCACGATTGTCCATTTCATCACACACACGCATCGCGATTATTTCATTCGCAAGTGTCCATGAGAATTACACGCACTATGATTGTTCCGTCCGCGAATGTCCACAAAAAAATGTTCAAAGCATGCACAAAATTGTGCACCTGAAAACACAGACGCCAGGCGATTGCCCCGTTCGCGAGTGTCCACTTAATCACACACGTACGCACTACGCTTACTTTACCTACGAATGCGAGATTACTTTACTCACGCACAGAAAAATTCTAGAAATAAAAAAATCTAAAAAGCTAAGACTAAGCCTAACACTGAATGGAAAATTAAATTGAAAAAGAGACTGCTTTCTACGCGAGAAATATTTCCTGCCGATTACAGCTGTTTTCTCGTTCGCAACAGCCACCAAACTGAGGAGACCTTGGACAAATTCCATTCGAGAGACTAAAAACTGTGTCGATGATTTGTTATTAATCGGTGTGTCCTTATTTATCCCTTGCACGCTCGAGATCCAGGCAGCGGTAACTCGATTCCGAGAGTCGAAACTGTTTGCACCTGTTGAAACCTGCTTGAGTCGCAGTGGCTCGCCCTGTGCTCTCTACTTCCGCACGCGTAGCACCTACTGCTTCTGTCAACCGTACTGGTGCATCGTTGCCTCACGTGATCCGTTTCGAGGCAGCAGTAGCACTGCAGAGGGCGAGCCTCCAGCGCGTATACTCGGGCCGAGGTCCAACCAACCTTCAGCCTCCCCGTCTGCATGATTTTACGGATGGCGGCCAGCGGACACTGGATCAAAATGGAACCCAGGCCGAAGTGGGTGAGCCGGATTTATCCGGCTTTCACCTCACTTTCCTTACAGCCGCCTTCCGCGGCGATCGCGGCGAACACCTCCTGTGGGGAGGCTGAATCATCCAATCCCTTAACCCTTACTCCTGCCCGCTTGCAGGGCTGTCCCACCCGGACACCCGTACCTTCGAAAGCGCCCGCTTGGCGCTCTGCAAATGCAGCTGCTTTCTCCTTCCCGCCTTGACCGGGGATTTTCAAGATCAACCCTTCGGTCATTGCCCTTTTCGGCCGAACCGTCTCTATGCCGAGGTCAGCAATTTGGACCTTCTTATGTGCGGTCCGCATGACTTCGGCATAGTCCTTTTCCAACCCCTTCGGCAGGATCAGCTTGTGTAGTTAAAAAATGTTGTGCCATACTTTCTTAAATCATAATAAAAAACATTAAATGCTCCTTTTAGTGAACGCTCCGATAATAAGGGATGTATCTAATATTTATGTTTCCCTTTAACACGCTTGGAATGCTTTTATATTAACCACAGAGGAGATATTTCTTCAGCGTCCATTGTTTTGCGTAACAGGATTGACGTTTTATTTCGTGACGATTGGATGACACGCACTTCGAATTAGATTGAGGTCTGTGTATGTTTTATGGGTTCTGTGTGTTGTACGAGGTGGGAAAAATCTGTTTCCATCGGCGTTTCTATGTTTCGGGTGTGTCTACTGCAGCGAGGGTAGAAAATTTGTTCTAAAATTTGGACGACGAGTAACGATATTATTACGGGGTCAACGTTGTCTTCTTCGGTTGGGCCTAGCGCACGTGGTGTCCAGGCGTAGGACCAATGCGTTCATAAAATAATTTAGTGTCCGTGTTGGCTAAACCGAGCAACGACGGATAACTAATTTTTACCACCTAACATCTGTAGGTCGAGGAATGCTCCGAAGTGATTTGTGGCCGAGCGACACATCAGATGTAGATATGTAATAGCATGATGTGACTGCGAAATGTAATCATCACACGGACGAATAAATACTGAAAAGTAACAACTCTCGCTTCGCCTTCTTCGTCTGCTGCTCCGAACGCCTACGCGGCCATCTGGCCCTAAGATATTTCGGAGTCGTGACAATTCGAGTTGCGCGCGGCTAGTCGCAAGTGGAAATCGTCGAATATGGAGAGATTTGTTTTTGGCATGAGGTTTCGGCGATGATTAGCGGGGGGGGGGGGGGGGGGGGGGGGGGGGTAAGTATACAGGGTGTCCACCGTAAGTTTGGACAGTCTATTATCTCCTAATGTATTGGAGATACAAAAAATTGTTTATATGAAAATTGCGTGGTACAAGGTTACACATTTTTTAACGAAGACGAACTTTTTTTACATTATTATTTTCCGAGATATGAAGGTTATGTTCGTTCTTTTAAATGGAACTACGTATTTTTCATCAGGTCATTTAATGGTGCTTCTCAAGACGAATTCACTAACCCTTATTGTATACACCCGATTTTTAGTGGTTTTCAAAATACAGAGCTTACAAATTTACTGATTTTTGCGGAACAAACTTCAGCCAAATAGGAAGCACCACTGGCAGTCCCGTTCGTACCTGAAGTGCCACACGTTAGACATTGCCTCTTGAAACAGATACGAAAGGTCGGCACCAGGAACGGCAGGCCCGAACGTAGGACAATTATTTTCCGCCACAGATGCTACATTTGTAGAATCGAGAACGAAATTGCCGATATTTAAAAACGTTATAAAATTTATGTATTGTCATGGTTTTTATGCAAGAAGTACAGAAAAATAAGTCTGAGGTGGAGTCCTGGAAATGTGCCAATTAAATAAGTCCACGGAAACAACTTCACAGCTTTTATTCAAAAAAGCAATAACAAGTAATAATACAGTTCGAATCGATCGGCACACTTGTTACGAGTAGCGGGCGGAGAATACCGTTTCAGTCGCGTAGAGGCGGCCGAGTTATTGTTTTATGGCGCTTGCCCTAACATTTGCCTCCGTTCCGCTCCGAGTTTTTCGCTGCACGCCATAAATCCACTTTCAATTTTCACAATAATCTATTGCACACTTCCTTCTACGTATCCTCCACCGTTTAAAATACAATTTTGTACGCGTTACATAAATTCATGTTCTACGTTTATTCACTTATCCGCAGATATTTTGTTATGTGCTTTTTAATGAGTTCTTTTAACTCATTTACATTTTCTACTATGATTTCGATGCTCAGGCTGGGTTACAACCAGCAAATGTGCTAGTTCCTGACTTACAGATGTTTCCGTAAACAACAGGCGGGTGTCATAAATTTTCATTTCCTTTTCCATGACCATTTCTTTTTCGCGTGTTTTCAACCACCTCCTTAGGTTTTTTCAACCAATTATAGAAAGCTCGTTAGCATTTCATTTGGTACATTTATGACAGGTTCGCGACGAAAAGGCTATTTTTGAGTAAAGACGTTATAGCGTATTGCCGGCAATACAAATTAACTTTTTTCTAACAAAGGACTTAGAATTTCTGTTCCGTCACATCTTCAATAGCCAATTCAGGTCATAAAACTCGGCAATTCCGAGGGGTAAATTAAAAACGGTACGTCAAGACGGTACACGTGTTCGAGCGTTTTACCTGGAGGAAAAACGACGGCATTGCCAATCCTTCGACGTCCTCACGTCCTTGCAAAGGTCACCCCACCCCTCTCCAAGAAAATTGCGCGCTACGGGCGCATGGATGGGTGGATGTGACACTTAAGGGGCACGCTGATTAGAAAATTCAAATATTTCGGACGTAGACCAAGCGCGCTCCTTTAGCGTATAGAGCGTCACATTTCGGACACTCTACATTAATTCTCAGATTTGAATCTTGAAACAAACATCAGTCGTGAACATCATTCAGTCGTGCAACAACAATCAGTCGTGAAACAAACATCAGCCGTGAAACATCGTTCATGCGAAATCGTTCATTTGCAATCATTCGAATTGTAACAGTTTGTCTTCGACCGTCGCAAGAGACAGCATCAGTCAATCACATATCGGTCGGCAAATTCAACGAATCAGTCTATCGAATCAGGTTCATCATTCGGAACCAAATCCAGTCCATTCAGCGCTCATATATTGAAACAGTTGTTGAAAATTAATTTGGCGGACAACGCGTCGCAAAGACCGTGTATCAGAGAGGTGAACTCGAGATTTACAACCTCGAGGAGGAATTTTTAATCCGCGCGGCCGTCTCGTGACGCAACACTTTCCTTTCAAAAAGGCCAATAGCATCTTCTGAAAAATGTTCTAAAAGATTAGAAAATACTCTTGCACACAGAAGTGTTCAGGCCTTCAAAGTGTGTAGTAATCTTTGCATCCGAAGGTATTCATTTGAAAAGCATGTCTTTCACGATTAGAGACAAAGTGGAATTCGTTATGTTACGAGGCAGTGAACACTTATTGTAAAGTTTTAATTTTCTTTTCATAAAATACACTTAGACGCTGAATCTTTAACCCTTTCACTGTTTATTAAAAGAATAAGAGTCGGTAAAAAACAAAGTGGAAAAAACCGTTAATTATTTTCAATATTCAATAACCAACCATTAAGGAATTAAATATCTAGTCATGGTTTTTGATCTAAATAAATTATATTGACACGGAGGCGGTAACTTTTTAAATACAACAAGTTTGTTCGCGTTTTGAAGCAACCGGAAGTATTGATGAAAATAGACAAAAGTTAGACACTATGACGGGAAATCAGGAGACAAATATTTTAGCTGCAGTCCATGCTAACCCGACTGCCTCAGTTCGTAACATTGCATCGAATTGTAATATTTCTAAATCGACGACCCCTCAAATTTTAAGAATAAATAATTTTAAACCGTTGGAATCTGTTTGCGTGCATAAACTATCCGATCAAAACTATGGTGCACGTTTAAAATTTGCTATATGGGTACCAGAAAAAATCAAACGGAATAAAAACTGTATTCGAAATATAATGATAATCGACGAGTGCACAAGTCCATCAAAATACCAGTGTTTAGCGATACAAAATTCGCATTGGGCGCGAGAAGTTAACCATCAATACCGCAACTCTGTTCTAGTACAGTGTGCGATTTTCAATAGACTGGTATACGGGCCATATTATCTTGAAATGTCAGTAACAGGACAAACATATCTACAGTTTTGAAACACACCTCCGTATGATATTTTGGAAAATATGCCACGCGCCGACAGAAAAAGGCTATGGTTTCAGCAGGATGGTGCTCCACCGCATTATTGTGCAGTAGTGAAATCATGCCTAAAAAGCATGTTCCCACATAAATGGATAGGTCGTGGAGGATCAGTATGTTGGCCAGCCAGATCCCCCGACCTATTATCATGCCACTTTTGTTATGGGGATACCTTAAGCAGATAGTGTACTGTGGGATTAGAAAATTGACCTGAAACTGTGAGACGTGAGTTGATAAATAACTATTGCGTTGAACTGAGTTGATCTGTGTTGAATTGCGTTGAACCGTGTTGAACTGAGTTGAACTGTGTTGTCACAATGTGTGCAGCGTTGTGAAAAAAAATAGTAAGATGAATTCCACAGTACCAAACTCCGATCGAAAACATAACTGAATTAATAGAACGCATTAAAAATGCGCGTAACAAAATATTTGCAGATAACTTAATAAATGTGGAACATGAATTTATGCAGCGCATACAAAATTGTATTTTACACGATGGCAGACATGTAGAAGGAAGTGGGAATTAAAACATTATGAAAACTGAAAATTGACTTATCTTTTCGTACTTCGCCTTGCATAGAAACCATAACAGTTCGTAAATTTTATGACGTTTTAAAATATTAGTGATATATTCGATGGAAGAGATTAGCGCGTTCGTAGATTAGACATTCGAGCGACGGAGATCTTTGACGCAGCGACGCCCAGGGCTTTTTTTTTTTTTACGTGGAGGAAACCTTCAAAAGGCACCCCGGACCCTGGGATGGGGTCCTGGGTAGTGCGGGATTTTTACCCGCTAAAACCTCCACGGTGACCTATCCTCTGGCATGTAAGGGAGGGCTCCGGGAACCTTATAAGGACACGACTCGGAGCCCTCCCAACGCCGAGGCGCGAAAGCGCCCCATCCTCGGGGGTCAAACGGACCCCTTTCATACCTCCAGGCGACGTTGCATCGGTCACCCAGCAACGCCGCCTCCACCTCGGGATCGCTGACTTCGGCGGACGGGCCCCCTACCCTGTTCCGCCTGCGATCCCGTGCGATCGTGGCGAGGAACACAATATTCCGCGCCACGATCGCTCTTGCGTCGGCCGTAGCCGACCGTCCGGCTTCGTTCGGGAGAAGGAATAAAACCACACCCCTCCCCAAGCGCCGCCTTCTGCCCTACACGTTGGGAGGCCGGCGACGGGACCTCGCTCCGGACGCCCAGGGCTGCATACAGCATGCTATTGTAGGGTCAACGCAAAAAAAAGGTTACTACTTACCTCCACCGACCAGGACCTTCTCAAAATTCATCTGTTCCAAAAAATCCTTCAGGAAAGGTAAGTTCATTTAGTTTATTTCTCAATATGTAAATTCTACTGAACAATTTCTTACCGTCGCATAATTTTTTTTACAGTACGTTCTTTCCGGTCAGAAGAAAATTATCATTAATATTTTCAAGCGCGTCATAAAGGATACGCCCGGTATGAAATGTCGAGATGTTATCAGGACGGTGGCCAGGGAAAGCGGAATAGGCCAGTTAACAATTTCGAAAACCATTTCGGAATATAGCAAAACTGGCCGTATATCCAGTCTCCATAAACGACGTAAAAAGACAGCCATTATGGACATAAGAAAAGAAATTCACGATATTTGGTTTCGCCGGGAAATCCCAAATTTAAATAAAATTTTAGCCGACGTAAATGCGGACCCTGAACTTGGAATGTTCAGCAGGACTAATCTGTATCGGGTCCTAAAAGGATTAAATTTTGAATTACCGGCGCGTTATCGAAACAGCGCCCTTATCGCGAGGAACGATATTGTTGTTTGGCGATATAAGGACCTCGCGAAATTGGCGCAGTACAAACGCGAAGGCCGTCAAATTTATTATTTAGTTGAAACGTGGGTGAATGCTGGCGACTGCAAGAAGAAGAACTGGATAGAAAAATCCATCCTATAGGTCTAACCGCCGGTCTTTGGCGGTGCTTGGTGATCTCCTGCGACGTAGTGAGTTATATGGTATCGGTGGTAAGTCAACGGCAATCTTAAGTTATCGCGGTCTATAGTGTAGGTGTCCCCGGATCCGCCATCTTGGTTTTGACGAGGACAGGCGTGCGCCACGTCGCTCCGCAGAAAAATCGTGATAAGTGTGGTAAAAATCGAGAGGAAGATTATTCGGACTGTATCAGTGCATAGTGCTAGCGGGACCGAACATTTTGTGATATAAGAATCGATCGCGCAGTGAAAATTGTGGAAATAATCGACGAAAATCGTTCCGCGTGGCCGACGAAGCGTCGCGCGTCACGACCCGGACGGTCCAACGTCGATTTCCGGACTTTACAATTAATCCAGTGACTCGAGACTTCCACAAAGTGATTGTGAAGTGGTTCCCGCGCATTTTGCAACAGATCCATTGCGAAAGTAGTGGTTTAAGTGCAGGAAAAGTGCAAATTCAGTGAAAGTGACAGGTGCGGACGCCATCTTGGACGCCACCTTAGTCACAGACGCGCCCGCCAGGTGGCGCTCGGCAGTTCCTCACGCGGCCGGCAGGCGGCGCGGTCATCGCCACAGGACGTCTCTGATTGGCCGGAGCCAACGGTAGGACGCCCCTGATTGGTCAGCGGCCCGAGGACCCTGATTGGTCGACAGAGCGCAGACGAAACATCGACAACACGGAGACCACCAGCGGCATCACGCGGACAACACTCGAAACAACAGCGCGCATAATTTCAAACAAGGAAATGGACGAGGACTCCTCTGACACCGAGCGGTTCCGGACCCAGAGACGAACGCGGAACCCGGACCGAAAGAGGAAGATCTCCTCAGGAGAAGACACAGCTGACCAGAGCAGCTGCTGTTCTCTGACAGGAAACACGAACCGCCCGGAGAAGAAGAAAATGACGAAGAAGCGGGCAGTTCAGCACCCAGCCTCAGAGTCGGATAAAGAAACACCGACTCCCGCAACGCACTCCACCCACCCCGAGCCGGAATCGCAGGAACCCGCCACAATCCGCGGTCTCAAGGACAAGGCCGAGCAAGTCAACACGAGCCTCCTCGCGTACCTGACGGACCCGGAAAACAACTACACCAGCCAGTCTATAAGATATATTCTGGCTAAAGTAGCAAAGATCCAGAGCCTGTTCCAGGAGTCGCTGCTCATGAACAGCAACCTGCAGGGTCAAGTCGACTCGCTCAGGGCCGTGAGCAAAAACCAACGGCCGAGCCCACCGACCGCGGCACAGAGGATCGCGGCCGCCGCTCCGCCTCAGGAACCCACTTATGCGGAACGCCTTGGTATAAAGGCGAAAGCGGCAGCCGCGTCTACGCTTAAACAGGGCCCTCCTAGTGTGGTTGTAATCCAGCCAAAGGACACAGCCACCTACACCAGCAGCGAGAAGACCAAAGAGGCTGTCGCTAACCTCGTCGCTTCCGACGATAAATGGATCCAGGTTCAGCGGGTCAGGAGGATCCAAGGTAATGGAATCGTCGTGGAAATGACGAGAAAGAGTAACGTCTCGGTGCTCACAAAGAGCTACAAACTGAGAGCGGCAGGCCTTGTCGTAGGACTACCGATGAAGAGGAACCCCAGGATCATCCTATATGACGTGCCGAAGACGGACAACGACACCGCCACCCTAGAGAAGATGATGGACAAGAATTTCAACGCAACGCAGGCAACGACAGTGAAGCAGGGCTTGAAACTGGCGTTTAAAACTGGAGCCAAAGACAGGAGCACCTCTAACTGGGTCCTCGAGGTCTCCAAAGAGACACGAGAGGTCCTGGTGAAGAAAGAGCGGCTCTACATTGGACTGAGCAGCTGCCGGATCGAGGATTACGTAGCGGCGATGAGATGCTACAAGTGCCAGTGCTTCGGACACACATCGAAGCACTGCAAAAGCGAGAAGGACGTATGCGGGCACTGCTCCAAGCAAGGGCACTCCTTTAAGGACTGCCCCAATAAGACCAAAGAGGCTGTGTGCGCCAACTGCCAAAAAGCAGGGAAGCCGCACGCGCACTCGATAAGGGACAGGAATTGCCCGATGTACGCCGCGGCCATCGACCAGGTAATATCTCGCACCGACTATGGTCACTAGACTCTCGACGGCAGGTCACCGGACACTCAACGTGATGCAACTTAATATGAGAGGGTCGCAAATAGTTTCAATAGAAATTAATAAAATCATGGAGCAGCGCGGAATCGACGTGCTCCTGATGCAAGAACCGTATAACGTAAAAGGCAAACTCATAGGCGTTGGCACGTCGACGACCATAGTTACCGACGCGGAAGCCAACGCTACTACGCAAACGGCCACCGCGATTAGAAACAAAAACATAACTGCACTTAAAATCTCACACTTGAGTAACGAACACTGCACCTGTATCGAACTCACGGGTGAAATGGGACGCATTTACCTCGCAAGCATTTACTTCCAATTCTCTCACAACATAAAACCGTATTTAGAGCATGTAAAAAGAAGCGTCACCGATCTCCGTAAGGAAAAAATTGTCATTGCCGCCGACGCGAATGCTAGATTCTCCCTCTGGTATAGCGATAAACCAGACGAACGCGGAGAGAAATCGGAGCAAATGCTTGCCCAACACAACCTCCTCGTCCTAAGCGAACCACATAATCATCCGACCTTTTCCACCACACACAGAAAATCCAATATTGACGTCACTATCTCGACCGAATCCACCCTGAGTCTGATCGACAACTGGGCGGTCAGGGACGGATGGACGAGTAGTGACCACAATATCATCCAGTTCCACATCAATTCCAAAAAACAGTCCCATTTCACGCCGAGAGAACCGAGATACAGGGTAGCCAGAGCCGACTGGGCTAAATTCGCGGATACACTATACAGAGAATTAAATGCGCGCGCGCGATGAATTTACAGTTCACATGTAACCGCGAAATAGATGAAACCGCGAACACCCTCCAGAGATGCATACTAGATACCTGCGATAGAGTCTTAAACAAGAAAAGAGGATACCGGTCATCTGTGCCCTGGTGGACCGAACACCTGACGGTCCGGAAAAAACAAGTCTACAGACTCCGAAAGGCTTTCCAGAGGGAAACCGACCCAGTCAGAAGATTAGAGAAACGAACCATTTACATCCGCGTCAAAAACGTTTACACTTCCGAAGTTAGAAAAGCTAAAAGCAGCAGCTGGCAGCGATTCGTAACGGAGGAAGGCAACACCCACCCATGGGGAGTAGTATATAAACTCTGGATGCGTAAAATCACGCCCGATAAAGCCCTCGCGACCAGCCGCGAAAACACCAACCAGGCACTCACGTGGACGGAAACCGCGCATGAATTCCTGAACGCTCTCGTTCCGGACGATGTGGAAGACACAACGGACGAACAAGGGACGAACAGAGGACGCCCCGGAATTCACTGACTGCGAAATAAACTCGGCCGTCGGACTACTGCGAAACGGGAAGGCCCCCGGGTTTGACCGTATCGAAGTAGAAGTTTTTAAAGTCTCCTACAAAGTCTTGCGGAGAGAATTCAACGCCTTATTCAATGCATGCCTAAGGAATGGTACATTCCCGTCAGCATGGAAAATAGGTACAATCCGCGCCCTCCTCAAGGGTGATGATAGGGACGAAGCTCTCACTTCTTCCTATCGACCGATCTGCCTCCTACCGGTAATCGGAAAAGCTCTAGAGAAGCTAATCGCGAATCGCCTCGGGCCAACTTTCCTACACCCGGCGCACTCCTCAGACCGGCAGTACGGATTCCGTAGGAAGAAGTCCACCGAGGACGCAATCTTGATGATGAGGGGAATCCTCTCCGAAACTAGAGAAAAGCACGCACTTGCGATACTCTTCGACATCTCCGGCGCGTTTGATGATGTTTGGTGGCCGAGCGTCTTACACAGACTGAAAGAAAGACAATGTCCGCGTCATATATACCGCCTCGTAGCAGACTACTTAAACAATAGATCCGGCAAGCTCCGCGGAAATCTCGGTGAGGTATCAAAAGGTGTCACGAGAGGATGTCCGCAAGGGTCGATTCTTGGACTTCACCTCTGGAATCTCATCTTCGTTGACCTCCTCAATTCACTTAAGCACACATGCACAGAGGCAATCGCGTACGCGGATCACCTTCTGGTACTAATCCCTGGCAACAGCAGATTAGAACTAGAAGGTAAGGGTCAACGTATCATCACGTTGATACAAGACTGGTGCCGCGAAGAAAAACTGAAGCCGTCAGCAACAAAAACAGAGATGATCCTCCTCAAGGGGATTCTCGACGCGAAAAGGCCACCAACCATTAAAATATACGATAAGCAGATCCGTCTCCGCGAGACAGTCAGGTATCTAGGCATACACTTTGACAGAGGCCTACGAATCACAACTCACACACAGAAAATTAGACATAAATGCACGGAAAAGTTTAACAGTCTCGCGAAGATTGCCAAGGCCAAATGGGGCCTTAGTCACAGATGTCTAAACGTTCTGTATTCAGGAGTATTCGTACCAATAGTCACATACGTCGCTGCCTCCTGGAGCGACAGGATCAATCTTGCAAACAGGGAAGAACTCCTGAAAGCCCAACGTCACGCACTTCTACGCGTGGCGAAGGCCTACAGGACGACATCTACGGACGCATTGCACGTAGTTTCAGGGGGAATGCCCATTGACCTGAAAATACAGGAAGCAGCGTTCAAGTATAAGATCCGTAAGAACATAGAGTTCAAAATAGGTAGCTACACATTTCCCGACGACGCGGAAACAACACCGGTTGTTCATGTAGTAAAAAAGCACCTTCTCAACGAGTGGCAACACAGATGGTCCGGCTCCGACAAGGGAAGATACAGTTACAGTATCTTCCCGAATGTCACCGAGAGGGTCGAGATGCACTGGCTGCGTCTTAACCATTACACGGTGCAGTTTATGACTGGTCACGGCGACTTCAGGCAAAACCTGCACCGCTTCGCGCTCGTAAACGACACACGGTGCTCGTGCGGCGCGGAGGAAACCCCTATCCACGTCCTCCTTGAGTGTGTGAAACACACCGAAGAAAGAAGAGGCAACGCGACAGCGCGACCAACATTGGCCCCCGGAAATCCACCAGATGATCAACAAGGACACGTACCAGCAGCTCACGGATGCAGCAAGAAGAATACTCCAGCGGAAAGAAGAGGACTGGCAGCCTACCACGAGTCGAAGAGGAGGAAATCCCAATCAGCGCAGACGACGATAAGGACGTGAAAAGGTAACACACCCCTGAGTGTCGGAGCAGGCGGCGCCGCGACGCTCAGGGATGCGCGCACTCGCTTAACGAGTGAGCGGAACGGCGAAAGTCAACCTGCACGGAGTCGGGCGCAAGCCGGCAGCTTTACCTCCACCTGGTCCCCGCTGGACAACGCTTCACGTTGCACCGCAGCGTGCAGCGTTGACGAAATTTGCTGCTTCCCTCACGGGTAGACTCAACTTGTCCGATGATTCTTAAACGATGAGGGCAGGGTTTTTCCAAGCCATCCCACCCGGTTCAACACCTACACTGGGCGTTCCCCTCGCGCGGGTTTCGATAGAAAGTTCAACATTTGCACACAACATCTTGCAGGCAAAAGCCGATTTCGGAGCAATCCGTAGGTGCGGCGCGTCGCTCTCGCGACCAGACTGCCAATACTAACTGTAGGTGTCCCCGGTATCGGCTTCTGTTGATAACGGGTGAACTCAGCTCGACGGTTGGCTGTTTGAAACCGCCCCCCACGACTGTCCTTTACAGTTTCAAGGGAATTTGAATTTTCGGGTAAATAGGCAACCGGCCTGTTTACCCCCTGTTTAAATTCAACTGCCGTCACGACCCATCGCCCGCTAACCACTGCGCAATAGATAAAGTACACCGTATTTCCGTGATTGATAACCGTTAATTACGAAAACACGGCTGGCGTCGGCGCCTAGACGAATTTGCTAGGCGATTTTGTACGGGACTAGTGAATCTTTTTAACGCTAATCCAAGTGATCGGGGTACTCGTGCGTGTAGCCCGATCCATACCGCAGCTCCAAGTACCAGGCAGTGAGTTAAAAAAAGAGCTCCCGAATAATCTAAACGGGATTATTCGGGTAGACAAATTACCGATTTTAGTCTGTTCTGTTTCTTTTTTGTGATTTCGTCTTTGTGATTTTGTTCTGTGACCGGGTAACCAGCGGGCGGCTTCAGTTACCCGGTACGTATCGGACACAGTCGACAGAGACCGGCCCTACTCGCGCACCGTTCGGTGATAGTTTAAGTGTGTATTAACTCTCCGCAGAGCTCGCGACGAGCTCGACGATTGCACGCGAAAATAGTGATCACCCTCGAAAGAGCTACGGCAGCATGGGTGAGGAGACTGTAGACCTGCTGTTCCCTTTTCCCGCAGAATTTAGCTGCCCGTTCTGCTACCTCGGTCGCAGTATGGCGGGCAAGGAGGGTGCGTTCTCGTACCTCCGACAGGAGGACCTGGGGAAACACCACAGGTTACACCGTTCTATAAAAGGCTCATTGTTTTACACATTGGATCAGTCGATGGGTTTTTATCCGGTGGGCTTATGTGTTATGAATCAAAGAAAAATTCGTCGGATTATGACGACGAAGTGAACGGTGATACATTTTTCGAATGGTTCAAGCACATTGTGCCGTTGTTGAAAGAGGGGGCTGTGGTGGTAATGAACAACACACCCTACCACTCAGTCAAGCTGGAACCATGTCCAACAATGAACTGGACGAAATGTGAAATGATTGACTGGCTTCAGTCAAAAGGAGAAGAAATTTCGCCAGGGACAGGAAAAGCTGTGTTGATGGAGAGGATGCAAGTCATCAAGCCAAAATTCGACAAATACGTGGTCGATGAGTATGCGGCACAAAACAATATAATTGTTTTGCGTTTACCGCCGTATCACTGCGAGCTTAATCCAATTGAGCTTGCATGGGCAATGGTGAAACAGTACGTCAAATCCAACAACACAATGTATAAACTGCCCGATGTAAAGAAGATGTTGGAACAAGGTGTCGATCGAATGTACTATATTTTTAATATATTATTTAAATTGATAATTTTTTTTTAAATTTTTTTATGTGAATAAAATCTTTTTCCTGTACCCTTTAGTTTCCAAGATATTAAAAAAAAAAAAGGTTTTCAACCGTCAACTTTGAGGGCTGATATCACCCCTTCAATACGGAAGATTGCCAATAAAAAAAAATACATCTCCAATATTTTTCTGCAAACTATCTCCCATATAAATTTCATAAAAATCGGCGTATGTGGATTGGATATGTTCCGTGCGAGTATACGGATACTTTCGTGCCACCGCGTATACTGTTGGCGTCAATCGACGGAGTGGGAGAAGGTGCGCCACGGTGGAAAAGCAGGGATCCGCTGCGCGAAACAGTTATGCTCTTATTTGGAACAGAGGATAGTCTTGTAGAGCATACGTTCCTTTTGTCACGAGTTCAAATCCGCAGCAGGCGAATAATTTTTTTTGGGGGGGATAGCGCGAAGGGTGAAAGTGAAGTCATACGACGCGTGATTCTCATACTGTGCGAGCTGCGTATGAGGCCTGATTAGAAGACGGTCGTACATCTTCGCAGCCACGCTCTGGTCGCCCTCGTGTGACATCTGAGCGAGAGGATAGACAGTTGATCTGCGCTTCGACTTCGAGTCGTGTATCTTCTGCTGCAGTTGTCGCACAGAAATAACACGGGCGGTAACTAGGAGAGTGTCCGTGCGAACGGTACGTCGCCGTTTACAAGCGGCAGGGCTGATAGGGCGGCGTACTCTTCAGCGACTACCTCTAACCGCCCAACACCGTCGTGCACGGCGCGGCTGGTGTCACACATGGCAGGAATGGAGGACGGAGTGGCAGCGAATCGTCTTCTTTGGCGATTCTGCTGGGGGCTGGGGACACACGGATCTTGGTTCGTCGTAGTAAACGTAATGGTTTGGGGGGCTATTGCATACGAAGGACGGTTCCTCCACTTGGCAGGTCCAGGGTACGCTGACGAGCGTTCGGTACATCACCGAGATTCTGCAGGCCGGGTTGGTACCTCTGATTTGACGATTTCCAGGTACCACATTTCAGCAGAACAACGCTCGCCCACATGCTGCAAAGAAGGTATAAGCCTTCCTTACCCGGGAGCATATTCCAGTGCTTCTGTGGCCGGCTCGTTCGCCAGATGTTAACCCGATCGAACATGTATGGCATATGATCGGTCGACGTCTTCGGCATTATCCGCACCCCCCGGATAATGCTGAAGAGCTCTGGCGACGAGTCAATGCAGCATGGATGGCAATCCTCCAAGCTATCATCCAGCACCTGATCAACTCCCTCCCCTGCCGTGTAACCGCTGTACTCCAAGCTGCCGGTGGTACACGCGGTACCAAGGGTGCTGATATGGCTACTCATTGAGGGCTGCCTGGTGAGTTCAGCATTCTTTGTACATTAGCTACTTATGTACGAAGTTTTGTTGTAATATTATTTCGCGTTTCTGAGATTGGGGGAGGAGGGGATACTTTTGACCAGCAGTGTACCATGTAACTACACGTACCTTAAGGCAATAGGTCATGGCCGCATTATTTCAGTTCAATAGTCCACATTTTTCATTTAAAGCTTCATTTGCTTGGGCAGATAATTTTAAACAAAAACGTAATATCCGCCACCGACGTGTTACAAAATACGTGACATATAAAGATTAACATAGTTTGAAGGAAACCTTAGAATCTGCAGAACTATTTCATCAACAAAACGTGTGAAAATCCATTTCCGAAATAAGAAATGTCGTCAATGTTGCAGTTTTTTTCACAGGAGGACGAAAAATTAATAAAAAATGTCGCGCTAGTGTTCTATACGACATTAGTAATAAAAATTATAAAAATTACATCGTCAAGGAAAATGCGTGTAGTTGGATGTATCACTCTCCTAGATGGAGAAGATATTCGTTTTCGAAACGAATCGCAGTGCGTTGCGGTTAGACTGCTGCTGGAGCGGCCGATTGCAGACGTGGACGACCGTAAGAACAATTGAAAATCGTTTATAGAAAAACAGAGACATTGTATCGGACAAACGCGCCTGGCGCGAGTGACCGGTCGCAGCGGCCAGTCGCACATAGGAAATCCCACCTTTACGGTTTAACAACCCGTAATATAACGGATGGCACTTCTTTTTATTCATTTCCAATTAAAGATCATGAGCGATGCATAACGTGGCTGATTAACTGTGGTTTAGACGATTGGGTGGAAATGTTTGATGCAGAATTAAAAAGAAAGTATATATGTAGCCAACATTTTAGTAAAAATTCTTTTTTCGCGTTGGGTCGATTGCACAAACATGCTGCACCGGAACTTGTTGATTTATTTGATGCAACACAAAATACAGTCAACAATAAGTCTAACATTTCGTTCAAATGTGATGGCAGTTCATCAATAGAAGAATGCAGTGGTTAGAAATAGCGGTTGATGGAAACCCAGGTACAATTGGAGCAAGAGAAGAATGCATGTAATTTTCTTCGCTTGCAATTACGGGCAAAGTGCAGAGTAATTAATCGTTTAAAAGATAAAGTTTCTTTAGGCTGTAGAAATGATACACGTTCGAAAATAGCGATAGCGAGAAAAGTCTCAGGATTGCTTTTAACTTTTATATTGTTAATATTATTTAAGTCCAAGGCAGAAAATTATACCCGTAATGAACAGCAGTTATGTATGTATGACAATGCACTACACTTCGCTAGTTTTGTACAGTAAGATGCGCCGCCAAATTTTCGGTTTTCATCTTCCGAGTCCAATTACAATTATTCGGTGGTTTGGTAAAATAGATATTTGGCCTGGTACATCCCAACCTTTGTTCGCCGGGTTCAAAGTTAAAGGTGCTCATATGGAACTCGCAGACCGTAATTGCGTTCTCTTGTTTGATGAAATGGCGATAAAGAAACCTCTACATTTTCATCGAACTAAACAAATTTTTGATGGTTTCGAAGCTTTGGGATTTTTGGGTAGAAATTTAGCCCTGGGTACGCAAGTTCTTGTTTTCATGCTATGTGGGCTGCTTACTAATTAGCAACAACCATTCGTTTTCTTTATCTCAAAATCAGGAGTCAAAAGAAACGCTTTGCCTACAATTTTAGATGAACTTTTGGATGCTTTGCATGAAACTGGACTAAAAGTCGGAGCGGTTGTTTCCGATCAGGGAAGCAGTAATCAGAGCATAGCAGGCGACCGAACATCTATAGAAATTCCATATTTTCAGCGAAGTGGCCAACAAATTTTGTATTTTTTTGATTTTTTACATTTATTTAAAAGTGTCAGAAATAATTTATTAAAACATAATTTCTTAATTAATGGATCTGAAGTTTCGTGGTCCAATGTAACATCGTTGTGGAATTTAGGAACAAATAAAAATACTCGAGCAGCTTACAAACTACCCGAAAAGCATGCAAGGCCAAATTGTTTTGATAAAATGAAGTATAAGCTTGCTCTCCAAGTTTTTAGCAATAGGGTGACGTCTGCGATGTTCACCGCTACATTAACAAGTAGCATAGAAACAGCAACCGTTCAACACACGGCTAGTTTCTTTGAAACCTTGAATGATTTGTTTGATAATTTAAATAGTAGATGTGCTCGTCATCCCAACCCAAACAAATGTGCAGTTTCACGGTTTTCTGAGAATGTACAGAATAATCTAACAGTTCAATTACATAGAATGAAAAAATGGTTCGTTATTAGTCCAAAAGGGTTGAAAGCACCTCCATGTTTCTTGGGGTTACGGCAATCTATAAATGCCACTCTGCAACTGTGGAATGATTTAAGAGAAGAAGGTATTACATTTTTACTTACATCGCGACTTAATACGGATCCGATAGAAAACTTCTTCTCTGTTATACGGATGCATAGTGGTACTCACAATCATAATCCCTCGGCAAAAATGGTGCGCCTTGCAAATAGGACAAATATTTTATTAAGTTTAAATCATAATTTAAATACTGGAAATTGCATGCGGATGACGACATACCGTTATTGCCAGGAGATTTTATATCACAATGCGAATCAAACATGTTCCCCCCTGATGCTGAATTACATGCTAATGAAGAGCAAATCGATGATAATAGCATTAGTACAGACATAGAAATTGACTATGATGTTGAGGAACTATCAACATCGGCGTGCTCCTTAGAATCGAGTGCAATTGAGTATTTCGCTGGCCATATTGCTAGGAAAAGTGTCAAAAAGTCGTGGTGTCATAAATGTTTTGACACATTTATTGACAGTAATAGTACATTTTGTCGGGACGAGCAAATACTGCTATCTTTTCGGGCGTACATTTTTGCAAAAAATGTTGAGTTTGGACACCTTTACGTTCCAACTTAACATTTTTCGTCGATTTTTCGTATGATATCTAAAATTTTCGACATTTATTTTCTCGCGTTACGTAGCGAAGCATTCATATTGGAAAACTATTTTCGATTATTTCCCGTGTTGTTGAAGAAAAATATCCAAAATGGTTTGCCCGAGATGAATGCGCTATGCATCGTAAACAAGTGGTATATTTCGCTTTAACGGTAAAAATACACAAAGATACAGCATGGCTCGGGGAACAGTTCAATTTTATGGGAACTTCATTAGGTAAAAAATATTCAATATTATAGATGTTACAACATATTTGAAAATGTTGTCTTTTCCTAGCAAGTTCTTTTCTTACCTTTTTTTCACTTTTCTATCTTTCTATTTACGCTGTGTATTTTAACTTATGTATGTTCGTAGTATTCTCAGTGCTACATTATTCGACGAAAGGCTTTATTTCTAAAAAATAAAATGCTACATTTTCTTTTTTCGGTGAATGGTTTGGATTTGAGTTAATATTGAGCATACTCTGGGATGGCAAAGACCTTCTTTCACGCCTTCACGTGACCCATCCCGTTAACTCTATTGCTTTGTCATTTGAAAGCTTTATTAACATGACGGACTTCAACACTACAGAACAATAAAGGAACTAAGATGAAAGAAAGTCTGACTTTTTGTTAATATTGAGTTACAAGATTTGATAGACACTTTAACTAACGCTATTAATAGTGTTATTTAAAAAATCTCATATCTTTCCTAACACTGTGTACATTTTATATCCTTTACAGGTTGGCGTGTTAACCACATAAATATGAAATTATGGCCGGATGAAAAAGGGAAGTTTAAAAAAAGATGTACAATTTTATTATTTGTAACTTTTGTCTGACAGCTTCCGATAAACAAATAAAAATGTCATGTTTAATATTAACCGTTTTAGTGCCACGCAGCGCGATCGCGCTGTTCAGATTTCGTGTCAAAAAGTGCCACGGCATTTGGCCGCGATGCTCAATTAATGGTGCGCTCGGATTTGGATATAACATGGATAGAACACAATAATATCCAATAATATTGTAAAACACAATTAATTTTCATAAATTACGACGCAGCACTTCTCCGGTGTGATATATTCGACACGACTCTGCAAATGGATTAATTCGCAATTCGCAATCCGTTATAAAAGAAACAAAGCGAGATCGCGTCGCTGGCATTTGTCGACATGATTTTTCCAAAGACCCCTGACACTTAAACGGTTGAAGATAATTCACGTGTGTCGCTACCATCTCATTCGTCCGAATGACGTCGTTGTGCGTTTTCTTCCTTATTAAAATCTCATCAATGTGCCATAAATGGTTCAATAAAGATGAAACAGAAAATGTACAAATTATATCGTAGTACAGCATGCATGTTTTCCTATCTTTTAGTTACTGACTATTAGTTTGGGAGAATCTGTAGCAAAACAGCGAAATCTGATTCAATACAAGCATTTGAGCATAACTCGTGCGCAGACCGAATATGTAAAAATCGGGCACACGAAGAAAGAAATGGGATAAAGTATCGCATAAAGGACCTCATTCCGTTTCTCGTTTGTATCAAAGAAGTCGAGAATCGGAATGCACAAGATGCAGGGGCCAGAGCGTCACGATCCTACTATAAATTAGGAGGGGCCAAGCGTGTATGTCCCAGGACTCCTTAGCAAGAGGATTTTTCACGAGGAAAAGCCTAAAAAATGTAGCGAGCGTTGCAAGAGAATACATATCGACTTTTTAGGTATTTAAATTTGGCGTTAATCATGTATGTTGTATTTCACGTTTATCTAACATATGCTTCCCTTCCTTCTCACTCCCCTAATTTTATCAAACTCACGACTTACGTACGGCAAAAACTTTTTTTCACTCGTGCTTTAAAAATTAAAGTAATTGCTTTCTTATATCTTGGAATAATGAAAACAGTGCCATCGGGTCTCTATCGTTTTGACCTTACTATTTATGTATTCAAGAAATAATTACATATGTATTTAACTTTTAACCTCTTTCGTTATAATTTTTGTTACACTAGACGTGCATAAGGTAGAACAAGGGAAAAAAAATATAAACTAACCCATTACAAGTTCAATAATTCTTAAAAAAAAATTATTAGACCGATGAATGTCAAAGAGTTCCCCAACTCCTTCATCTTCATTAAAGTTACCAACGTAATAAGATGTATTTCAGTATTTACAATATATTTTATTATAATATAGGGTTAAATCCTTTTCCTTGTTTAGGTGCTGAGTACGAATTTAGTGGCGTTACCGTCATTGGTGGTCGAATTGTATTTGATTTCCAAAATCTACACTCCTAGACCAAAGAGGAGATACAACAAGAGGCGACAGTTTGACGAAGAAACCACTTTCAAAGAGAGCCGAACGATACAACCAATTTAAATGTCCATTCGGTAATGATCGATAAACTTCGGTAATGATCGTTGAACCCTCAATCAGAATTAGTTAGAAAACTTTTTCGGTAGTATCAGACAACAAAGAGGAAATGCTGTAAATCCAACAGCAATCCAGTTTGCAAGGGCATTTATGAAATTATTCTTAGCCGACTATTTCCATTCAAAATTTATAAATTGTATAGATGATTTTGATAATATATTAACAAATTTCGTTATTAATTGTTCCAACTGCTGGTGAATCTTTTCATGTAGAAAATTGTAATTACCAGCAACAAAGTTTACCAGAGCAAAATACTTTCAAGTATTGTTCGGTCCCAAAGACCGAATTTCTTTAACACTAACCGTACCAGCACTTCACATATACCTATTCTTACCGTAACCGGTCATAAACAAACCAGGCGATGAATTTTCCTCAGTAAAAAAAGAAGCAAAAAAAACAAAAATTGAGAAATTGATTAATCAGATAATATAAGAATTTACATAAAGTTAGATGATCAAAAGAAATAACAATGAATGTACAATTTTAAATTAAATTTTGAAACCGGTCATTTGACCGGGCCTGGTACGGTTAGTGTTAAACTTATACGAAGTTTGGGAGAAACCACTGCATTCTCCCAAAATTGGTGTGTGGTGCGCAATCTCAAAAAGGCGCATAGTGGGACCCCTCTTTTTCACCACGACAGTGACGGCAAATGTGTATGGCGATATAATCCAGCAATTTATTTCGTTACTGGAAAAGGACGAAAGAGATTGCTGGTTACAACAGGACGGTGCAACGTCCCATACAGCTGCAACAACCACCGAAATGCTGCACGAATTTTTTGGAGACCGTCTCATTTCACATGGTTTATGGCCGGCACGCTCGCCGGATTTAACACCCCCCGATTTTTTTTTGTGGGGAATGTTAAAAAATGAAGTCTACAGGAACACTCCTAGGACCATTGAAGACTTGAAGAAGAACATAACAACGTGTATTTCAGAAATTTCCGCAGAGATGTTGGAAAATGTATCCACCAACATGGTAAAACGGATTAAAGCCTGTTTAAGGCAAAAAGGTGGGCATTTCCAACATCTCATCTAAATATAAAACAATCGGTCCTTATGAGGACCACCAAACGCCAACGAGGATAACTCTCATCGATATTAAACATAAAATAATCGGTCCTTCTGAGGACCATCAAACGCCAACGAGGATAACTCTCATCGATATTAAACATAAAATAATCGGTCCTTATGAGGACCACCGAACGTCTTTCCTTTCCCCCTGAAATAAAAGTATTTCTTTTTACAGGGCTAGTTACAGCTAACAATCGATCATTGCATCGATGGCCAAGAAAGGAAAATTAAATTTCGACTAAACATCCATCAAACATTATCGTCTGGGAATTCCTTGCAATGTACGGCGATAATCAATTGTCACGTGAAAGTAAAGCGCGAAATTTGTTTAAACTTTTAATTAACTGAGTTGAATATTGTTCTACATTCCGCTGATACAGTAACCTAATCTATCTTTTCTTCGTTTGAATTATATTCTTCGTAAGAAATAGTCAATGATGATATTATTTTCATTAACTCATGCCCACCGTCAATGAGGACTACCGTGGCGGGACAGTGGCATTTTTCGATACGGAACAGGACCAGCGCGATCGCACTGCGTAGCGCTCTTAATCTTCTGTCCTCGACTAGCATCTACACGGCCCCAAAACTTCCATCCAGAACTAATAAATGGCAGATGCATCGACAGTTGAATATAGTTGTGAGAATATTTGTGTCGCTGTTGTCATTCTCATCTGTTCTCGCGAGCATGGATTCGGAGTTAAATGGATAATCCTGTGTAAGATGATATGTACATTCTGTAGTTTGTCGATGGCGCGACACTCAGTCGTTTCTTTTGCCGATTGTACAATATTTTTATGTTTTTGATTTTATGGGCACGGCATTAAACTTACAGTTTCTATCTTTTTTTGTCTTTGGTAGAATTCCTTGACCCGATATTTTATGTCCGAAATATTCACAGGATACATAATATTCCTAACGTTTTTTTCATAAAATACTATTTATTGATCGGATAATATTCAGTTCCATGAGTACTATCTAGCTTATAAATTTTGAATATTGTTTTTAACACCTAGTATATGTGTCCTATATCTTTCATAAAGAAAGCTACTAATTTCAGTTAACGATCATTCCATGTAGGGCCCTACCGGTTCTCGTTCGATCACCGAAGTCAAGCTGCATTGGGCACGGTCAGTACTTGGATGGGTGACCGCTTGGGAACACCGTGTATCGTTAGCTCCTTTTTTTTAATTTTGTATAATCAAACGACTACATTTTTATTTCAAAACTATTTACAACGCAGTAGTATTCTTTTTTACAAGAACACTTTTAGATGCAGTATCTTTTATAAAGCGAAAATGACCATGAAATCTTTGCTATAGCACCACATAAAAAAAAATGTGATACTGCATTATACTTCCCTTAAAATCATTCAACTTTTGTTTAACACATTTTCTTATATCACCAATAGTTTACAAATAATTTAATTTGTTTTATTAACGTTAAATTTAAAACCACACATTACCCCGAACTGAAGAAAATAGTGGAAGTAGTTATTAGCGCGCTCTATTATCAAATTATTTTCGAAATATCTCGTAAACTATTTCTTGCAGAACAAAACTGTAAATTGGTAATATGTGTGCTGTTGACTTCTGAATTCAGAAATGCAAACGGTTTTTGTCAAATTCGATTTGTTTAAACAATATGTTAAAAATGACACTTTTAAAAGTGAATATATTATTTCGCTTTTATAAAAAAATATTAATCTGCAAAGCAATTTGTAAAGACATCTCTTAAAAGTGGACTGCTTTTGGAACTTCTCTTAAAAGTACAACAAGGTACATGAGTGATTCTTTGTTGTTTGTTTATTCAGGACACATAGGGCTTTAAAATAAAGTTGAATGGAATACTACAACTCATCACAAGCTGAACAAAACAACGAAAATAGAATTTCAACAAAAATGCAGGAGAAATCTTGAACGGTTACGAAGTTATGATTTTAGTCCCGAAGTCCCATATAGTACTCGTTACATTGTGCGGCGAGCCCACTCTTCTCAGCGAGGCTCTGAAATGTTACTCTCAGACTGACCTCGAGTTAGACAAAATTCGCAATCGTTGGTGCTTAATAATTCCATTTAAAAAAATTGGGAACGTGACCACTCACACTACCTGGGAGGTGCGGGCAGCGGCATTTCATGTGAAACATTAAAGGCTCTTCTGAATCTTAAAAAGAAAAAGCAGATGTTAACGGCAGTGGCCGGGTAGAAATCACCGTAAAGTGGAACAAAACGTATTGATGGCGATTGTTCGGTCCCAAAGACCGAATTTCCTTAAAATTATATTAGGCGCCATAGACCTACCGGCGCGACCCTTTGCGTTTTTCCGCCCGGCTACCACACCCTCAGGTACACGAGTGCGACCTGGGCGATCGGCGATGCACTGCACGCTGATTGGTCGCACCAAGGTACCAAAACTAGTATAAAGACCCGCAGCTTTAGCAGACCAGAGAATATTCAATCAAGCAGCGACCATACACAAACATTTCAACATTGCATCATCGTTACACTTCTTGTCAAGTTTTGAATACAGTTACACTACACCGAGCGCCAACTTATTTTTTATCCTGATCTAGGCTGGCTATAATTAATTTTATACCAGCCACGTCCCAACATCATCGTCGCGATCGAGCGTAAGCGGGATTTACGACCCCGCGAAATTTCATCAGTGAATTGCGGTGTGCGGGACGTAACAGCGATCAAAAATCGATTTTCGTGTTGTAAATTGAAAAAATGTTAATGTCTTTTGAAAGAGAACTAATTGTTTTACATGTATTGTGAAAGATCCCGTTTCTTTATACTTGCTTTCTTTTTCCTGTAATCGATGCTCAAAGTCCACTCAAAGCAATAATAAATGCTTACCAAAGACTTTCATATTTCCCATAGTTTCAATTCACGATTCTGAAAAATGTTGCTTTGTGAGATGCAATTTAAATTAGTTACAAAGTTCATTCCATAGATATAAATTTGATTGAGTTCATAAACTAGGGTAAAATGTTAACAACTTTCTGAATAATAGTATTTAAATCAAAAGAGATACTTTTTAACAGAAATTCCAACTTTATGTAAATTTTTAAAAAGTTGCAAATGGTGATGGTAAGGGAGCGCTAGTGGAAAGTCAGGCCGTGTAGAATTTTAGCTTCAGCCGTGACAAAAGGTAGTGTTTTCACTGCGCGGTAGTGCTATTCTTACTCTACGGATATTGGTAATTTGGCGGAGTATAATATTCCTATTGTATAAATTCTATTCCGAGAATGATTTCAGCTTAGAAATCAGTCATTAGTTGGCGTTAGTGAAACTTCCTGCTCCTGTTCTTCCGTTTCACTTCATTGGTTCTTTCGATCCGATGCTAAAGAAATAGAACAACATGGATATCGTCGACAGTTTTGATATGATACCGTAGGACATCATACTGATGATGTGCGCGCGCGCATATTATGCCGTACCGTCGGAGTTTCCATGCAGTTTTATTCGAAGTGAATAGCTTATCTCTGTATTAAAGATGTATTACTTCAGAAAGTGTAACCAAAAGCAATGTTTAGTTAATGTTGGAAGTCTATTCCGTCATGCAGTCTTCAGAATATATATATATATCTGTAATCATAATCACATATATATATAATCATGTATCATAATCACATATAATAATGTAATCATCTGTAATCATAATCAATATCACTGTAATAGGTGACTGATGCAAAATGTGGTTAAACAAAGAGGAACAATTCAAGATACAGCCATAGGACAACAAGCTCCGGAACGTAACAATCGACGCTAGGCCGATCGGTGCCTGAACTGACGTTCAGTGCTTGCGTCGCGCTTATTATATGCGCGATCCCTCGAACGTGCCAGTGAGGAGCGCGAGCCGTCTGTAGCCACCTGGCGAGCGCAGCAGAAATCGCAGTTCTCGGGCGTGCTGACGTTACAAGAGTAATATAGAGCATACTTTGACAAAACAACAAATTTATCATTAGTACTTGTTAACTCATTACTCAGTTTATCTACACGCTTAAATTAGTGTAACCAATACAGTCGGTCACAAAAATATTTGGACATTAGTATAGTTTCGAATATTATGTTCTGTATTTTAAGTAAATATACAATAAACAAAAAATGTATGTTATGCTACGTTGCATTGCAGTTTCTACTTAACAAAAATGGCAAAACTATTCATTTATTATACATAGTAATTTAAATAATAAGTGAGAAACGAAGTAACAGGTAATTCTGAGGTCATAAGAATATTTGGGCATTAGCTATATTTCACAAATTTCCAATTGCCAGAAAGTCAAAGGAACAATGTTTACAAACAAAATCTTTACAGATAGCTCGGAACATGTAAAGAGAATGCTGGAGTTAAGCATTCATCAGTCTTACGTGAATTTTATGCGAAATGCGTCGCACAATAGAAACATGTCCTTCGATATGTGGCAATTAGAGATTTTTCATCGTAAAAAAAAATCAACAATTTTTAACACCCAGTATATGTGTCCTATATCTTTCGTAAAGAAAGCGCTAATTCCAGTTAACGATCATTCATGCAGGGCCCTACTTCTTGCAACGGAAGTTGCATGTAACAATCGAGCATTTCCTATCTCTAACAATAAGTAAAATAGTAAAAATATTGAATAACTGAAGGAGTGGTGCCGCTCGTCAGCAGCAGAGACTAAATAAACTTTGAGATAGAGCAATTCGGCGAAAACGATAAGATGCGCGACTAATAAAGAATTTGCGGACGAGAAGGTTGTAAAATAAGTAGCTAATCGTTTTAATTTTAACTGTTCCATGTCCGTGTTATTTTGTTTTCATGTTACAGAGTTCCAGGGATGTCTGAACTGCTTTTCGATACGGATGTATGAACCAGCCGTGCCCCAACCACATATCCCTTCTTGCTTCTCCGGAGCCGAGCCGAGAAGTCGGACGGCTCGCGGCGGCATTTGAGAAACATGATACATTGTACGAAGATTGAGTCATCCTTTAACGGAAATAACAAATTTTTTGTTTTTCATTGTACATTCATGAGAATATTATTAATAGATAGATTAAGTTTTCCCAATCAAAATGAGTCCAAACACGATCTCACTCGGACTATTTGTTATCAGAGACATTACGACTATCTAATTTTACCTTATGCAAAATTTTAATAACAAATGAATCGAATGATATCGTGTTTGGGCTCATTTTCATTGGAAAAACCTCACCTATCCATTTATAATATTTTCATTCGTGTATTATAAAAAATAGAAAAATTTTGTTTTTCGTTATACGATGACTCATTTGCGTCGACGAAAAAAACTCTTTGGCGGCGGCCGACTGAAACCTCGCCGATGCTCTATCCTCTCTCTCTCCCAGATTATCGCTTCTCGAGCTATGCTCGTAAATCTTGTGCTCGAGAAGGTGATGAAAACTGGTCCTGGAACGGATCTCTGAATTTGCTCAATCCCGAATGCGAGTTCAGACATCCGTAGAACTCTGTATTATTTTTGTGTCATTAAACTGTAACATTATGATAAAATCTATTTTCCAAATCAATCGTCATCCTCGATTAATCCCAAATCCTACATAACTAATTACGAAAAGTCTAACCATGGCCATAAAACAATCGGACAAAACGAAGGACTCAAAGGAGGAAAAAGAAACGGAGGAGAAGAGCCGAGAAATCAGCAAAAATGAAAATATCGGTGAGTTAACCTCAAATGGCGCCACGTGGCCAGCGTCGCAGACGAAGAAATTCGAAAAATTCCTGGATGGGGAATTATCCGCATGCCAAATACTAAAAGTCATACCAGGCGACGATGGGAAGAAGTCCATAAAACGGAAAATTGAAGCTACGCCAACCTTAATACCGAAAATGGCTAGAAACAAGAAACCGTTGAGCCGCACGCCGGATCCAGACGAGCCGAGCATGATCGACAAGCTAAGTGCTGAAAACAAAATATTCAGAGAAGAACTTCTGAAAATTAAAAGAATTTGTAAACGAGCTAGTGGCAACAAAAAGCAACAAGCAGTAGCTGAAGAAAGCATGTAAAGCACTTCTAATCTAGAAGAAGAACACGTGGCGGGTGGGAAATAACCAACAACAGGCTCAGTAGCTGAATCTATGAGGATAAAAAACCAGTTAAGCAGGGAAAAGGAAAGAGAACGCCTGTCCCAGCTTTCAAGACCATCAAATTCAACGTCAGCAGCAGCACACCGAGCTTCACCGGCGGACAAAGCAGGAGCAGACCGCAGCCAGGTAACGAAGAGAGGCCTACAAGGGCCCACAAATAAAGGGGGTAAGATTAGCAGCTCAGCAGCAAAAATCAAACCTGCACCAGTAAACGTATTATGTCAAGACCCCAAAGATACGACAGAACTAATTAAAAAGAAATATACGTAAATAAAATTTCACGTAAGGAGAGAGAGCAACGCAAAACATAATACAATTGCAGTAAGTCGAAAACTTTGATAAAGTGAAGGAGACACTCCACATTGCAAATACCAGCTATTATTCTTTTACACCAAAAGACCAAAAAACTGTAATTACTTTCTAATGGGTCTCCCTCAATCTTTCTCAGAGCAAGAAATTGAGAATGAACTCCAGACAATTGCTGGAGAAAACCTTCAATTCATCGAAGTGAGTCGATTTAAAACAGTTAGAACAGAGAAAGAAAATAGAATATTACCAATTTTTCTAGTGCAATTAGGCCCAAAAAGCGATCTGAGTAAACTCACTGAAATTAAATATGTCAAGTATCACGTTATCAGATGGGAAAAACTAGTCAAAAAAGGAGATGCCCAATGCAGGAGGTGCCAAAGATTTGGACACGCAGCACGCAACTGTAATATGAATTACAGATGTATAAAATGTAATGATCGGCACAGACCAGGTGAATGTAAAGTAAGCACAGAATCAAATGAGCAAACAGGTAAGATACCTTTTTGTGTAAACTGTAAAGCAGAGGGTCACCCTGCTTCTTACAAAGGCTGTCCAAAATATAAAGAATATAAATTGAGCAGTAAGAATGCAAACGCAAGTAGCAAAATAAATGTTCCAAGAACGATATTTAACCCAGCCCTTGTAAGAACAGGCATATCGTTTGCAAACATTGCGAGTGGGGTGAATCGGAACACGCTCCCGAGCACAAAACGAAAGAGCATGTTGAATGCAGGAAACCCACATCCCATAGCACAAATACAAAATAATATACACAATTTTCAAGCTAGAACTGATAAGATGGAAAATATCATAGAAACGATAGCAATAAAATTAGAAGCAATGATCACACAACTAAGTCAAGTAACAAATACTATATTAAATAAACAATACATTCAATAGCACACACAGAAACACACACAAATTAAAGCTGATTTCAGCAAGTATAAACTCATTAATCAGTAACTCTAAAAGAATAACCTTTTCGCTACTATTAGAAAAACAAAACCCAGATATAGTATTATTAAACGAAACACACCTTAACGAAAGACACACAATGTACTTCAGAAACTAAAAAATGTACAGAAACGACAGACGAAATAACAAAGTAGGAGGGGGAACAGCAATGCTAATAAAAAATGATATAAAATGTGAGGTAGACGAAAACACCATAGAAACTGAACTAATAGAAACAACAATAATAAAATTGAACATGACGAACAGCAGTAACTTAGTAATAGCTTCACTATATGCAAAAAAAGGACTAACATCAATGTTTAGAAAAAAACTAGAAAAATTATTTAGTAATCTAAATCTAGAGTCACACAGCAACTATTATATTATCGCGGCTGATTTCAACGCGAAACACAAGGAATGGTCTAATAAATCTAATGACGAACGAGGAATAAACTTGCTAGATTAGATAAACAACAATGATATCCGATATAGAATAAACTTATTCCATTCAAATACCCCATCATACTCACGTAACGAATCGTACATAGACCTACCATACCAATTGCAAGCGATCATATGGCAATTAAAACACAAATAAGAATACCAGACCAAAACCTAATCCTCAGAAACAACGTAGATAACATAACGTACAATTTTAAGAAATCAAAATGGGAAAAACTGCAAAGTATTCTCCAAGCTTGCGATCTGAATATAAAATCAGACACAAATCGTACAATAACATAAATAGAAGAAGACAGTAATAATATCACTTGCAAAATTATCAAGTTTAGACACAAAATTCAGTAGATAAATACATAACGAGTAAAACTAAACAACTAATGCAAGAAGAAAAACTGATTACTTCGCAAGTACGAAAAATTCGCAGAGTAGGTAACTACGGGCCGCACATAAGTCACGTACTAAGAAGCCTGGGTAATAAAATAAAAGCAATATGAAAAGAAATAAAAACGGAAGTAGACAGAACGGTGAATAACCACTGGTACTCCAGAATAAGCCAAATTTACACCAATCGATCAGACAAAATGTTTCACGAAATCAACAAAATTTTCAGGAAGAAAGAACCGCTGCAATTACCAACGCTCTAAATACCACCATGCAAAGAAAACTTATTACGTCGCGCAAACATGGAACTGGCTACACTAAACACAGATAATAACGGTAACTTTTTAATAAACAATAGCATCGAAAAGTTAAATTATCTCGGCATACAATACGCAACCGTAAACGAACAAAACAATAACCTAAACAACCCAAAACATACAAACGTAATAAAAAAAACATACAGTCAAGTAATACAAGACATCGCAAACAATATCCCGGGCACCATATGTAGATTCTCGATAGAAAACAATGCAATCGCGTTAACCCAGATAGACTCGTTAGCAAATTATTTCACAATCTTAAAGAAACTGCCGTTAAACATAATAATAAGTTACACAATAATATTTAACAATCTCCTAAACCATGCCCTCTTTCCAGGTGGTTGGAAAAAGGCATAAACATCACCAATTCAGAAAAAAGGGAAAGATGAGAGTGATCACAGTGGTTACAGGTCAATCAGTCTACTTCCGCATATAGGCAAAGTTTTCGAAAGAATTATAAATGATAGGATACAGATACTATGCAGAGCGGGAAACACAATACCAGAGAACCAATATGGTTTCCAACAACACCACTCAACAATCCATGCGATAAACAAACTAACATCAGATGTAAACTAGGCATTAAACAAGGGTGAGTGCGTGGGAGCGTGCCTGGTTGACCTCGAAAAAGCGTTCGACACGGTATAGCTAAACGGATTAATAGTAAAATTGAGAAAGAAAGATTTCCCACTGGCTCTAATCAAGATAATCCATAGTATGATATACGAAAGAAGTTTCCAAACATGTTCGGGGAACAAAGTGTCATCACAATCTTTTGAAATAGAAAACGGTTTTCAACGGGGAACTATAAAATCCCCCATATTATTTAACGTATACACAAGCGATTTACTTAAAGTTTAAGTAAACTATATAGTTTAAGTCTTAAACTATTCGGCCCAGAAAACACTCAATGCAACATGACAGTCTTTGCGGACGATTTAATAGTGTATAGAGCTGACAAATCACCAAAAAAACTACAGCTAACGTTACAAAAAGGTTTAAATAAAATATTCGCGTACTATAAAGTGTGGAAACTTAGAGTTAATGTGGATAAGTGGGAAACAATCCTTATCAGGCCCCCCTGCAGTAAGGCTAGCAGTACTATTGTAAAACAGTACAAACACTTCTCCTTAATAAATGATGAAGAAAGTAATACAAGTATTACACATAAAATCGCAGTAAGATACTTGGGCTTATTGATAGACGATAGATTCCTATTCAACAAACACATAGAAAACCAGTTAAAGAAAGCTAAGAAAACCTTTATCGCAAATGCTAAATTATTTTACTCTAAAAAATTAAATACTAAGGTAAAACTTACATGCTATCAACTGCTGATAAGATCCATAATAACATACGGATGCGAGATGTGGTATAACACAGGAGTCTTCATAATGGAAGAAGTACGCGTATTCGAAAGAAGCCTGAGAACATGTCTCAGTTTATACAGATCCAGTGCATCGAACTACCAAAAATACATAAGTAACACAATAATATACAACAAAGCAGGGATCAATAGAATAGATAACTTTATAATAAAAGTCACAAGAAACTACTTTGCATCGGCAGCGAGAACAACCAATAATAGCTTAATTTTTCCAATACCACACCCAGACGAAAATTATATAAAGCATACATTAACAACAGGGTACGTACCGTCAGAAGCTTTTGTATTCCTGGACAAGTATGAATACATACACAACAAACAGGCTGTTCCTGTGTTGTACCACATCCCGCGCCATAAAGCGGATAAAACAATCCTTTACCAGCCGAAACGAATAGAAGAGCAAGGAGATAGACTGTCCCTTAAATATAGGATAGCGATCCCGCAAAGAGATATATTAGAGTACAAAAATTTTGATAGGAAAAGATTATGGTGGCTCGATAGCACTCAAACAATTGTATTAGCAAGTATTTAGTAAATAAAAAACGCGGAAGAGTATATAGATTAAGAATCAAAGCAAAAGCGCAAGGTGTCTTTATCAATGTACCTGATTACCAAATATCAACAAATGACTAAAAAAGTACAAATAATAGAAAATAAGAATAGGATGGACGCGTGTGTGAGAATAGTGTGAATCAATATAGTATGAATGTGTGCATGGTGTATATATTTCAGTACAAACTATATTAACACAAATATAAAAAGCAAGTATTATAAGTGCAATTATACAAGGCAGTGGAGCATAGCGAATGCGGCGACGCTGCCAGGCTCGCAGCTCCTCCCCTTCCACCTTCCATCTTCCATCCATCACCCCCCTCCCCTTGTAAATAATGTACAGTTAGTAATAAGTTTAGTACGTCAGGAAACATAAGCAACGATAGCTCCTGTTTTAAATTGGCTTTTGGGATGCAATGTAACAGACACCGACAAGTCTCAGGTCGAACAAATTAATGTGAAATGAACATGTGATACAACGAACGCTAGTACTGCTCTATCAGTAGTGATAACAAACAAGCAAATGTAAGACTGAACATGTGTTAGATTAAGTCTGGCGAACAAATGTAAAACAAATTAATTTCGTTTATTTATTGTTATACCATCATAAAACTTCTTCTTGCCACAAATAAACAAATTACAAAACAAAACAAATGTAGGTCCCTACCGATTCTCATTTGATCACCGAAGTCAAGCTGCATTGGGCACGGTCAGTACTTGGATGGGTGGACTGCTTGGGAACACCATGTATCGTTAGCTTTTTTTTTAATTTTTTTATAATCATATGACTACATTTTCATTCCAAAACTATTTATTATGCAGTATTATTCTTTTTTACAACAACACTTTTAGATGTAGTACCTTTTATAAAGCGAAAATGAGCATGATGTCTTTGATATGCTTCCACATAGAAAAAAAAGTGATGTTTATAAAAAATGTGTAGCATTATGTTTCCTTAAAAAAGGAAAATCATTTCGCGAAAATGCAAATTTGTTAAAAATTAGCAAAAGCACAGTTCAGACATTGTGAAGCGATATAAAAATGAAGATGGAATTAACTTAATCCCAAAAACTGGGCGTCCTCGTGTTCTTAGCGCCCGCGATAAATGTAGCATTATCAGAAATATTAAAATTAGCAACAACGTTAACTAAAGAACGCGGAATAACAGTTCATTCAGAAAACGTGCGAAGAGTATTGCGGACGGAGGACTATAACGCCCGAATAGGTAGAAGAAAACCGTATAGAATTGGAGCAAATAGAAGGAAAAGACTTCAGTATGCAAAAGTATATGTATGTAGAGTTTTATTATTACAAATAAAATAAGACAATTACAGAAGATTCTAAAGAAAGAATATAAATCGAAACAGATTCTTGAATGGAAAGAAAACATACAGGACGTCTCACGCAAATGGGCGGAGCTATATCTTTAAAACTGTTAGAGATAGAAGAAAATGTCAGAGGTCAAAAGTAACTGGTATTGTACGTAATACATTTCTGTACCACTCTTATGCATTCTTGTGTATTGATGCACTTGCAAAGTGCAGCTGCACATTTTTTTTAAATGGAACTATATAATTTTTCTTGCATAAATCGATTCTCCGGAGCATTCTGCGTATAAAAGTGTTAGGTGATATGATCGTAAACTAAATAGTTTACGAGATATTTAATCTTTCTTAGTAATACGTACCTTTAAGCGTTTTCTTGTATCTACGACCTTGTTCACGCTGCCATGCAGTTTGTAAACCATAAAAAATGTTCGAAGGGTTGTCCACCACCTTCTAAATACTTTTCCATTCGTGTTCTAATGTTATTTATGACCACTTATATGGCTTCCACTTATTTTAGGTGTTTCTGTCACAACTTTGTTTTTTAAAAAATCCCAAAGGAAGAAGTCTAAAGGCGTTATGATTCCCACATGTCAGAAAGGAACCTGAGTGGTGGGATGATGTTATTTTTGCCGATGAGAGCAAATTTATCATTTGCCTTAGTGATGGAAGAGTAAGAGTTTGGAAAAAGTAGAAAAGGAACTAAATTCAAAACATTTACATCCAACCATAAAACACAGTGAAAGATCTGTAATGGTGTTGCGGTGTATTTCTACTCACGGAGTGAGTGACTTAGTATTTATTGATGGCATTTTAGATAAAAATAAGTACTCAACCATCCTAAAATATAATTTCGTAAAAGATGCTATCAATGTGGGGATTGGAATAAGGACTAAATTCTATCAGGATATCGATTCGAAACACGAAAGACGTATCGTGCAAGAATTTTTATTATGTCATTGCAGAAACGTCCTGCAGCCACATCAGCGATTCCCTGACTTGATTTCTGTTAAATACTTATGGGACGAATTGGACCAAAAAATTCAAAAAACTGTTACAAATTCGAAAATTTATTTAAAAAAACATCTTAAGAAAGAATGGCACTTTAAAAGTGAAGGACTTTCAGGTTAATGATATAATTTTTCTTCCTTCTTCTTTGTATGACCGTGTATCGACTTCTGTGGTTATTTAGTCGGGGAACTAACAGTTTAAAGTGCGTTTCGAACCTGCGTATGTCAGAAGCACTGAAGACGGTCACCCATCTCAGTGCTTATCATGTCCAGAGTAGCTTAATTTCGACAATGGGAAAACTGGTGTTTTCTACATATTTAGTTAACTATTTGTTTATTTCGAGCTTTACAAAATTTATAATAATGTCTTACGTAACTTTTGAATAAATAAAACGTATCTATAGCTTAAATTCTCATTTAGACTTAGATGGTTGAGTCACCTGATTCAATCTTTTACATTTGCAGAATAATGTCACGAGAGATAAAAAGGGTTTATTCTTCCTCTGCCGTCTTATATTTTAAATATTTTAATGTTTAATCAATAACGGTGATATCTTTAGATATGAAAAATGCTGCCCAAAAAGGCCGTTGATTTTTTTTTATTATATCGAGAAAATATGTACTCTGAAGTACATTTCTGAGATTTTGTATCGTTTACTACAGCATTTATTTTCTATAGTCCATATGCATTACAAAAATGGGACTGTTCAAAAAAGTGTTTCAAACAGAGATACTTTATACACCAGGCACATCGCAACAGTGCAGGCTTCCCACACACTTCACAGAGGGGTATAGAATAGGTATCTTCTTTTGCCAAGCAGAAACTTACTGGATTTTCAAATAGTTCAAGTCTATCAGGAAGATAACTATTTTTATACCAGACATATTTGAAAACATTATGAAAACGTGGCGATGTTAACTGATTATGCGTTAATGATTGTAATTTTATGATATTATTTCGCAAATGAAGATTTACATACGTCCAAATCTGATAGTATAACTCTATCGGAGAATGTTCTAACAAAGTTCTTCCATCTTCGGAAACCATAAACATCTAGCGGTTCAATTAATCCTGTCGTTTTCTTCGGTATGGTTCGAAATATCACTTCCTTTTGGTGTGGTATGTCTGGTTCTAAAGTAGCTGGACAATTGCCGCCCCAGGAATCAAGTAATAATTGGCTGCGTTGTGCAGTGTGTGGTAAATAGACATTGGTGAACCAATTCTTGAACTCATTAGATGTTAATTTTCCAGACATTGTTGCCGAAATATAAACATTGTTTGCCGTAAAGAGAGTTTCCTGTACTCGAGGTCTTAGAGTCTCAGTAGACTCTTTCAACACAATAAATGGTAGTGTGAGTAACTTTTCACTTGCAGATATTGTAGGTAGAATTGTGTAACTGTGCGTAAGAGATGATGGAGATTGAACGGCAGCTTCAACTTTTTTTACACCTCCTTCTGTTAATGTGCGTCTTGAATGTGTTTCTAACTGGAAGCCACTCTCGTCGGCAGTGTAAACATTGTCTTCACCAACGTTGTTTATCGATAGTTTTACATCATTCACAAAGGCGTTGCTTACTATTTCTTATTCTTCAACATTATGAGGAACTGACTGTCTGTGTGATAAATTTGGTTATCTTACGTGACACAATACCATTGTTTTTTTTGTAATTCCAAACTCATGAACGCCCTGCTCTGAAAGAAGAATAGTTGATCTTATCCTTCGCTTCCAAAGCCCATTGCCGAAAGTCAGTGTCATAAATCATCATCTTTTTTTCAGTAGCAATTTAAAATTTTTAGAACACAGTCAGCAATAAAAATTCTCTTAACCTGTACTGATCCACCTTTGCTCACACTAGCTTCCCATCTATGGAGTTGAGATACAGATGTTACTTTCCTAAATCGGTTTTGAGCAGTTTTGAAACCAAGACGTTTTCTTTTTACACTTGTCCAGTATATCACGGCTTTTGTTTTGTACTCCAAATCAATAATGCTGCCAGTTTCTTCAGGTATACAGACTTCACTTTGAGAGATATTTTCCTCATCACCGTCAGATGTCGAATCGTCTTCATTATCCGAATAGTATTGAAATTCATACAGTACATATGGATCTTCAAATTGCAACGCAAAATCATCTTCAATAAGAATACCTTCTTTCATACTCCTTATAACTACATCTGGTACAGTATCGTGCGAAGCTATTTCCCGAGGATTCGAAGGTGTGAGGACCATACCTGAAATTTATAGCGATGTAATTAACAGATTAATATATACTGGATTTACCTGTACTATTTTGCTAACAATTTGCACTGTATACAACAAATAGTATGTAATGACATTGTGCTAACTGCAACAAAAAATGACTGTTATTCGTGGACGGACACACTTATACATATATGAGACGAGATGCGTATCCTGAATTTAATTCAAGAATGAGTTACGTTGGGTTGGATTTTTTAGGGGTAGGAGTGCGCGGGGTGGAGGGTCCGCCTCTCCCCGACCATGTGTTCAAGTTTTGAGCGGGTTTTTCATTCAGTAATGGCCAAGTGTTGCAACATGTATCAACTTTGTTGCAAAACGGATCTCCTTTCGAGTTCTATATTTAATAATTAATAATTTTGTAAACAATAACGAGCGACGGCTAAAACCTCTTGAGCGTTACTAAAGAAGGTGTCCTTGATAACATACATATATCAAGGTCAAGATCATCCGGGCTGTCTCTCCTAAACGTCAGTTTTACCAGAGTTTCTTTTGTTAGACTAATTGAGATTTCGCTGACATCTAAAAGAGTGAAATAATATTCTTCCACTAATGGAACTGGGAATTTTTCTTTTGTAGTGTTTCACAAGGCTTCAAAGAGTAGAGTTGGTGGTATTACAGTTGGACGGACTGGGCCATGTTTTCCACCAATAATTGCATTTAAAAGTTTTTGTATTGAAAGAGAAAGTTCTGTATGTAAGAGTGTATAACCATACAAGACTTCGTCGATTTTTAGATTATAAATATCTTCTTTTGAAGCGTTTTATAAAACTTCGAAGTTGACCTTTAAATGTGTTAATTGATTTTCAATTTCTTGGTACAGTAAAAGTTGGATAACTGCCCGCAAATCGGGACCAAAGGCGGGTAGTTATGCAGTAGGAGAATAGATTCTAATTATAGACACGGCTCGAGCCGCGGTTCGGTTTGTTGACAAACGTAGAGAAGGACTGCGAGTGAAAGAAAAGAGGTCCGAGACACAAAAGAATGCGAAAACTACGTATCGGTGAGACAATACTAATGCAAACATAAAACTTTTTTAATTTTGATTTTTTTTAAATTAAACTATTACTAACGTATTGATGAGGTTTTCCTGGTTAAAATAAGACCAAACACGATATAATTTGATGCATATTTGGTCTATAATTTAAACCTACAACGTGGTGCACGTAATCAATATCAGGAAGTCAATATAGTTCAAATTACACCGTGTTTGGTCTTATTTTAACCAGAAAAACCTCACAAATACGTTAGTAAAAATTTAATTTAAGAAAAATAAAAATTAAAAAGTTTTATGTTTGCATTAGTATTGTCTCACGGACATTCGAGGTAAGATCAGGTTACACTACACGTCCGGCGAACTTCTGGGTGCGTTAAGGGGAACTCCTCCCCTCGTGGTGGGGATGACTAGCGGGCAGTTCCGCTGTAGATCGATCCGGGCAGTTATTCAACTTTTACTGTATTTTTCAATCATTTTTTTATCCGTCAATACAAAATGTAATAATGTGAATCTTTTTCTGATTTATAAAGATACCTATAAAGAATATAAAACAATATTAAAAGTATTAAACTTAATGTTCTTGAATATTTTTTTTGTGTCGTAAAAGTGGCACGTTCCAAAAAAGATGTCTCGTCGGCACAGCTGATTTCAGCTCGTATCCTTATCTGAAACGAAAAATTCGAAAAGATTCATAGTTAGTATAAGTGTCGCTATTGCAGGTACCAAAAAAAAGAACCAATTTTTGTTTACAATTAACAAAATGGCGCGCGTTGAAAGTGTAAATATCGGAATTTTACCCTTTTCGAAAATTATGCAATGTAAAAAGTATGATAAACGCAAAATAAAACTGTAATTCTGGTACCGACCGGGGCCACTGGTATAAAGAATAATCTGTTACAATTTCAGAGCAATGGGTTCACTACTTTTTCAGATTTCACCTGTGCCAGGTGAAAAAATAACGTATTGAGAAAAACGCGTTTGAAAGTTTCAAAATATAATTATCATAGGAAACATATACTTACAACTAATCGGCGATCCCAGTCTCATATTCAAGTGTATTTTCTTGGCCTTTACATTTTTCACAAGCTTCGCAGGTGCTTGACTTCACTACGATGTCCAAAATTTGATTACTATATTTACCTATTAATGAAAATACCAGGGAACGAAGAAAATTTTCGCCTCGCTCGCTTTGCGCTTCCTACTATCGTAGAAGCCAAAATACTTGGAATTATTTTACGAAAATTTAACAGTACATTCTTGAATACATACACTTTCGGAAACAATAAGAAGAAAATTGAATTTTTGGAAGTGTGACTCTGGAATGGCCCTTTAAAATCTGAGACGACCATTCCGGTAGTTTCCCCTGTCAGCATCCCTGACGGTATTCAATAATAGATTACCGACAGCTGGCAATCGCGACTAAGAATCGCATTTTCTAACAATATTAGCGCACAGACCATCGACAAACTACAGAATAGACCTATCATCTTATGGGACTTCGTGTCACCACAGACGAGGTACAGAATAGACCAATTGTCTTATGGGACTTCGTCTCACACGATCTGAAATACCGACGGCGCCAAAAACCACTGGTTTTTTAGCGCACTCTACAATTTAGAACGGTGACTTTAGGAATTACATCGGGCAAGAGGATAGAGGTTGGTTAGGTAGTAAATGCAGAAATGAGCTTCACATATAGCACATATAGCAAACCAATGAAGACGAAAACTGAATTTTCAAGCGCAGCGAATACTTAGAAGAATATCTTACATATTATTGTTGCTAACACATATATTGTATAAAACTACTGATCTGGTACAGTTTTATATTACGATTTTTTTCGGAGGTTTATTCCTCATTGATAATATAAATCTTATAAAAATCGAGTAAGGCTTGATTAATACAGAAGTTACATGCCTGTGAATTTTACAGAGACCAAATGTGTCCTTTTTCTTTGATGTCACAGAATACGTTTCTTCGAGATACATTTGTTTTTTTATCTCGCGTATTGTGTGCATATTGCATGCATATTCGGCTAATTGGCCATCACGTTCAGAATCGGTCCGGAAAAGAATTGAAAAAATTATTTATAGCTTTTTCGTGTTCGAATCAAATGATTTTGTATATATTTTGCATATTTTGATGTGTCATAATTGTATAAAAATCCACAGTCTAATAATCATGTACATGAATTGTATGTGGTACATTTGTTCATTTCAAGATCTCGATACATATAAAAAGTAATTATTATGTGTAACAAAACGAAGCCCAAGATTTCACAAGTAGCATACAGGATGTTTCACCACCCCTGTCAAAAATTTTAAGGGGTCATTCTACAAGCCAAAATAAGACGAAAATCAAGAATAAAAAAATTGCGTCCGAAGCTTCATTTTTGAGTTATCGATGTGTAAAATACGGGCCAAAAACGCCTGTCCAGCGGCAGCACTCCATACACGCGCAGTGTCTGCCATCGACAAACTACAGAATAGACCTATCATCTTATGGGACTTCGTGTCACATGTTCTGAAATACCGACTTCTCGAAAAACCACAGGTTTTCTTGCGCGCTCTGCGTCTAGGGGTGGTGATTTTGGGAATCAAATACATTCCGACCACCAAAGACGGTAACGTCATTAAATTCGTACTTGACTCCTAAACAAGGAAAAGGATTTAACCCTGTATTATAATAAAATATATTCTAAATACTGCAATACATCTTATTGCGTTGGTAACTTTAATGAAGCTGATGGAGTTGGGGAACTCTTTGACATTCATCGATCTAATAATTTACCTTTGAAGAATTATTGAATTTGTAATTAGTTAATTTATATTTTTTTCCTCCTGTTAACTTAAGCACGTGTACAAACACATTATAACGAAGTATACAAGAAATTATAACGAAGAGGTTGGAAGTTAGATACATACAGTATAACTACTTTTTGAGTGCATAAATAGTAAAATGAAAAAAATAGAGATCCAATGACACTGTTTTCATTATTCCTAGATATAAGGAAACAGTTATCTTACTTTTTACAGCACAATTGAAAAAAAGAGGGAATGGAAGCAGATGTAAAATGAACGTGAAACATAAAGCATACAATTCACGCCAAACTTAAATACAAGAAATCGGTATTTATTCTCTCGCAACACTCGCTACATTTTTGAGGCTTTTCCTTGTGAAAAATTCTCTTGTTAAGGAAATCTGGGACATACACGCTTGGCCCCTTCCTAATTTATGGCAGGGTCCCCGTCAAGTAGCACGCGACGTTCTGGCCCTTGCAGCTCGTGTGTCCCAATTCTTGACTTCTCTGGCACAAGATCCTTTACGCGAAAATCATTCTGACAGAGACAACAAAGTTTGATACTTTGTCTCACTTTGTTTATCGTTCTCCCGATTTTCACATGTTCGGCTCGCGTAAGAGCTATGCTCAAATGCATGTATTGAAGATGAATTCGCTTTTATGCCACAGATTTTCCAAAATCAATAGAGAGATCCATGCTTGCCTGAAAGAGCATTCAGGACCGAGAATTTTCGGCCAACCGTGCTAGAGCAAGTTGTCATCCCTCTCTGGGAGGGAGAGAGATAGAGCACCGGCGAGGTTTCAGTTGGCCGCTGCCAAACAATTTTTCCGTTGACGCAAATGAGTCATCGTATAACGAAAAATAAAATTTTTCTATTTTTTATAATACATTGATGAAAATAGTACACATGAATAGGTGAGGTTTTTTCAATAAAAATGAATCCAAACACGATTTCATTCGGTTCATTTTTTATTAAAATTTTGCATAAGACAAGATTCGATAGTCGGAATGTCTCTGATAACAAATAGTCCGAATGTGATCGTGTTTGGACTTATTTTAATTGGGAAAACTTCATCTATCTATTCATAACATTCTCATGAATGTACAATGCAAAACAAACAATTTTTTATTTCCGTTAAAGGATGGCTCACTCTTCGAGAAATGTAACGTGTTTCTCAAACGCCGCCGCCAGCCGCACAACTTTTCAGCCCGGCTCCCAAGGAGCAAGGGCGGATATCTAGTACGGAATGCGACCTATGCAGCCTGTCGTGCAAATAAGCGTAGCAGTCTACCAGGCTATTCTGTATACCATTTGCTTACGATGTACAGCACATTCATCTTGAGTAAACCATTTTCGATATATTTTCTCAACAACACCAGAAATAATTGAAAATACATACTTCGTCCAATATGAATGTTAAAAAGGAAAACCTTTTCTCGAAAAACGAAAATTATGTGGACTGGCGAGTATCCTAGGCGACCCTTTGCTCACGGGCGGTATAGGAGAAGGAGCCTCCCACCACTCGCCTAATTCACTCTCGTTTCCTGTTTTCGCACGCAAGGAACAAGAGCGAGTTAAGCGAGTGGTGGGAGGCTCTCCTGTACCGCTTCTGAGTAGAGGGACGCCTAGTGTGCTCGCCAATGTACGGAACAGCGCAACTGGACAGGACTCCCCTGGGCCTGCGATGCAGATGTTACATTCCTTTTGTTTAAGGACTCTGCTGCTCGGACCTGAAATCTTCGGAACAGGAAAGTTTTTCTCGAAAGAAGAAAAAAATTTCCACTCCCGGTTCTGTCCGCTACACACTGCGTACCTTTCAGGTGTAAATCGTTTTGATGCAGCACTTCAGCGCTGAACTGCGAAATTCTAGCTACGTGTTTTTTAGGGCGACATCAAGTCTCTGATGAACGTTTAATTTTTTTCATTAGTTTTTCTCCTTAAGCTAACTTTTTTTATGTTTTAATTATCTTTTCAACGTATGTCAACAAAAAACATTCATGTATTTTTTTAATGCCAATCGTACGGGACACAAAATGAGTAGTCTCCAAATATACGTCAATATTCTCATATAAATTGAAAAATAAATTATGTACATATTTAAGAATGTTAAGCGTTCATTTTAATTGTTAATTGTTAAATGTGAATCGTGATACCTGAGTTTCCATATTTAGAAGAGAGATAGGAATCGAGGAAATATTATATTGCAGTTTATTTGAAAACAGGCCCAAAATTTTATGAGCAAACATTGTAGAACGTTTATAAAACTGGCTTGAAGAATCCAATCTTACCATATGTTATGAAAGAATGAAAATCAGAAAGCATATTTCGACGATTAATACATAATTTTGAATAGTTTACATTTTAAAAAATATGGGTACTTCAATTTTGTTTATATAATACTTATGGAAATAAGTACAAATTGTTTTTCTACGGAAATGTATTAGTAAACGGAATTATGCAACATATTTTTGGAGGTTAGTCGTAATATTCAGATCGTTTTAGATTTTAAATGTTCCCTGTGATATTTAATTTTAATTCCAATCAGTCGTAGCGTTGTAAACTTATTTTGGACTGAATCGGTAACGTTGGGTGTGACACGAAAATGGTAAGAGGGCTCTAGAGCTCTAAATCCGTGTGACACAAAAATACATTGGATGATAGGTCTATTCTGTAGTTTGTCGATGGTGAGACCATTGAAATGGGTGCGAGACCTGTCGATATTGTTTCTAGACCATATTGAAGGTAACGTAAGGTACAAGTGATACGGGCAGCCGACCGTAATAGAGGAGTGCGCGGCACACTGACTTGAAACGGGGCACACCGGTTCTTTAACAGCTCATAATAAATGGCATGAAGTGTAGTTGTTGATAGTAGAGCGGCGGTAACATGTATAAGGAAAAGTTGTTCAGAATGATAACCTGGATAACATTTTTCAAGGTCATCAAAATCGACGAGGTGTACCTGATTCCGAATAATTGCCCTAGTAATTTATTAAAATTTCACCTTAAGTGATATTGAGAGGCTCAAGTGGATCATTAAATATATAATTTTGTTGAAACGAATAACATAGATTCGTAGCTGTCAAGAATGGTGACATCCCAAATAAAATTATACCTAATTTTTAAGGAACACAAAAACACAGGGTCCTACTCCTGACTTGACGACTTCAAATTAGTAGTAAATCACTTGTAATTTTTTCAATGTTTCAAACAAAAATTGCTCGGTATCAAGGTGGACAAAGCAACAATAGCTCATTTCTTTCGAGATATGAAGTAAAACCTGCAGTTTTTTAAATGGGATGCTCAATATTTCTTTCCAGATTTCGATAGGATATCAAACACTGCGTAAAAAAGTGTTACCTATACCAAACAGGGTCTAAAGGTAACAGTTACTGAGATATTATCAGGAAAAGCCGACAACGCTAGAAGATATGAAGCAAAGGATCATTGCAGCATGTGATGGAATCAATCCGGAAATTATAAGAAGTGTACGGGATACAGCAGTTTGACGATTGCAGTGTTGCGTCGATGCAAACGGTCACATATAGATCGTTGAAATCGACTAAACATATACACTATTATCCTAGGGACAAAAAGTATACTATGCCATTTAAAAAAATAGAGTGGACCTTAAAATCTCCGAATACTCTCCACCTACAACAAAAATATAACTAGAATGTTATGGCCACATTAGTATCAGAGAACTTATGTAAATAACGTTTTTACGCACCTCTAAAACTAATGCTTATTTGAGACAAGCCGATATTTCCTAACATATGAAAAAATACAAAAAATGTTTTATATGAAACGTTACATGGTACGAGAGGGCAAATATTTTGACGAAGACGAATTTTTTTTACGTTATTATTTTAAGGGATATGAAGGTCAAGCTCGTTTTTTTAAATGGAACAGTACATTTTTTTCAAATCATTTGATAGTGCCTTTCAAGACGATTTCATGAATCTTCAATGTACACACTCGATTTGGACTGGTTTTCGACATATTACGCTTACAAATGTGCTAATTTTTAGCGAAAGAAACCCAGCCGAATAGGAAGTACCAATGGTGGTCTTGCTCGCGCCTTAAGTTTCACGAGTTAAATGTTGTGGACATTAGCAAACAAATTGGGAGCTCCAGACCCAATATTAACACGTTGAGTGCGGCGCCGATCTTCCTATACTTTCCGCTCATTCGGCAGCGCGTGAGCACTTGATGCCGAGCGCTAAACTAGCCCGCGCGACGCGGAGGGTCGACACTTCACTAGACTGAAGAGTACGAACAGAGGATTACTTTGTTTCACTATTTCGTTTGTCGTTTGGACTATGAGAATGGTGCAGCCAATGCACATGCACATGTATACAATGTATAAACATAAAATAATGGGGTGGGGAATGCCAGAAATGCAAAAGAGCGAACACCAAGAGACGATCAGTTGGAAAAAACCACGGGAGTACAAAGATTCACAGCAGCAGAGAGAATTTAGTTTTACAGTGACTATTTTGAAAAAGTTTTGTTACCTATCAACTAAAAATGTTGAGAGGAGAAAGAGATAGTGACTCATCGAGTGAGCCATCCGTACCACGCAAACGTCGGCGTGTAATACCATTGCCTTCTTCAGATAGTGACAGTTCATCCGATAGTTCACTAAGGAATATCGAAAACAGTGCTCCAAATGAGTGGTTTGATCCGCGAGGCAACCAACCAAATATTGTATCTTTCACAAGTCCCCATGGTGCCAAACTCTCTAATGAAAAAGTGCAAAATTGTAGAAAAGTGGAAGATTTTGATGGCCTTTATGTCACGGATAAAATATTTGAACACATAAGCGAATAAACAAATATTTATGCCACACAAAAAAGAATCGCTTCCAAACGTGTCGAGAAATGGGTGCCAACAGATAAAGACGAAATAAAGCGGTTTTTTGGACTGATTTTGTGGATGGGATTGGTAAAACTCCCATCTTTACGTCTGTATTGGTCCCAGGGTCCATTGTTTATTCAAACATTCCCGCGGAAAATAATGAGTAGAGACCGATTTCAAATTCTGTTGAGAATGTTGCATTTTGCTGATAATACAAAAGTTGATGCTTCCAACCGTCTCTCAAAGGTCGAATTTGTGGTAAACGAATTAAATACAAATTTTAAAAAATATTATGATCCCGTCGAAATGTTAAGCATCGACGAGACGGTAATACCATTCCGTGGACGGATCATATTTAGACAGTACATGAAACAAAAGAGGCACAGGTATGGGATAAAAGTATTTAAATTGTGCTGCGATAATAATTACACGTATAACTTTCGCATTTACACCGGCAAATCATTGGATAAGAAAAATACAACACCCACAAATGTCGTCATGAATTTATGTGAAGATGTGTTTGATAAAGGTCATACTTTATGTACGGACAATTATTACACGAGTCTGGATTTAGCGAATAAACTCATATAAAAAAATACGCATTTGGTTGGTACTCTTCGGCTAAATCGCAAAGGCAATCCAAATGAAGTTATGACAGCCAAACTGCGACGCGGAGAAGTCATTGCTCATGAAAATAGTAAAGGAATTACGGTCATGAAATGGAAAGACAAGAGGGATGTTTTAGTTCTTTCGACCAAGCATTCTGACGAAATGGAAAACATAAGAACAAAAACAGGGGTTTGCTGTAAACCAAAAATTATTATTGATTATAATAAGGGGAAAACGGCGATTGATCTGTCTGATCAAATGAGTGCTTACAGCAGTCCACTTAGAAGATCATTAAAATGGTACAGAAAACTAGTATTCGACCATCTTTTGAATACTGCCGTTGTGAATGCGTTACATATGTTCCAAAATGTAACGGGAAGAAAGATGTCAATTACAATATTCCGAAAACAATTAGTAGATGCTCTCACACGACATTCACACGAGGAAACTCCAATTAGGGCCGATACAAGTAGACATATTCACAAATTTCAAAAGAAAGAAGGAAAGGCGCATCAAGTTCGAAAATACTGTGCTGAATGTTATAGCATAAACACAAAAACGTTCGGACGCAAGTTAGCGAGGAAACTCACAAGACAAGTTGTTACTTACTGTAATATGTGCAAATCTCAGCCACGTCTTTGCTTAAAATGTTTTAATAAACTTCACTAAATTTTAACATAAATTTTTTGATTGTCATTAATAATTTAACCCTTTACAATGCCGGTCTCATGCACCGATGTCGACCAAACGAGAAGTTCGGTGTTAGTCCCTAGAATCCACGCCGTCCAAACCCGGGTTCGAGTCCCGTTGCCGCGGTCCCTATTTTTCACGATTTCCTACCTACAAATTCTTCAATCAGTTAATAACGTAACATTGTTTAACGCCATGTAACATAATTCCTTATCAAGAATTTAAAATTGACGTACAAATTAGTCATGTGATAAGTCAAGATGTTAAGGAGGGGAGACCTAAGCGAACCGTTTTGAATGGATCATAAACATATTAGTACAATATTAATTGTATGTGGATACATATTTTTCTCTTAATAAATGGCATAAAAAGTTAAAAGTTGTTGGAGTGTTCTGAAGTTAGTGTTGAAAATTGAGATGGATGAAAGATTTGAAGCGCGAATACTGAAATTCTAATCTATCTAGATCTGAGATACTGAAGTGTAGTATACAAAATACTTGCGAAAATTATGGTCTCTTTAAGGCAGGGGTGATGAACAGGTGGCTCGCGAGCCACAGGGCTTCTTCCCCTACTGGCCTGCGCCACTGAGCCGTAGGAGAAATGCCCTCTCTCTGTCTTTATCTATATGGCCTGATTCTGAACGTTAATACGTTGAACGCCACAGTGAAAACAGCCATACCAAATCAGACGCGATATAATTTACCATTTCTTACATAAATCGTAAAGAAAGAAAGATTTGAGTACTCAGTCGTGTTCTTCTGTTCCTACATTATTGTTTCAGTATGAAGTTTGCTCAGAATTTTGCAACAATCAATAATTATTTAATTAAATTAAATTTGTGGTGTCGGTCCCCGGTGACCGACACGGCGTTCAACATGTTAATAATGTTTTAAGTACAAATTTTCTTTTTTATACAATATCCTTTAACTTCCCTTTATCCTGTTTTTTTTTTTTATTCAGATCAGAACCTATTTAATTGTAAGGGATATGGGCCCAGAGGGGGGAAGACCGGAGTAAGCGTGATAGCTAGCCAGCTAAGTAGTGGGGGAACGGACTGACTGATAATGAGGGTTATGCGACTCCCGGTGGAGAGGAAGTTCGTTATCTCTGTCTTAAGGGAAGTGATAGGAGAAGTAAAATGGTCTGAAGAACGTGGTATCGATGTACTATGTGACCGTGTACTTAATGAGATAAAAGTTTTCAAATGAATCGTCAAAAGCATCAATGTCCAGTATTATGCAGGATGTTCCAGAGTTAAACGATCAAACTATGCTGATATTCGTATGTGAATACGAATAAGAAAAAATGTGATACAAACATAGATCAAAAAGCGCTTTACCATAGAATTACAACAAATGTAAGGTGTTTTCTTCGGAGATTAGATTAATTTTTCATTTAAAAATCCAGAATTTCGCAATTGTTTAAGCAGTCTGGTAAACACTATAATATTTAACACTATTCTGTTAGAAAATCCCTGTTGACATTTCTTTCGTAAGTTCAAGCATTTCTATTAAAGAAATCAGAAATGAAAACCGTATTTACATATCCTGCGTTTGAGAATACTCATGTCATTTTGATAGGAAATTATACTATACAGGGTGTCCCAGCTGTAGGAGGCCATCTGAATATCTCCTTTGTTTTTAATGGTATGAGAAATGTTTGAAGCATAATTTTAATGGTTTCGAAGGAGGAATACCGTGGAAGAAAAATAATTTTTTTAAGACTATTCTTTCCGAGTTTCTTCAAGGTCACCAGTACTTCTATGCTGGAAAACGTATATTTTTTCTATTGCATATTGTAGCAGACGAAAAAATGTATTCGAGCATGACTGAGTTAGGCCTTGCAGATGACCACGAACACCGAAAAAGTGATCCAATTCTAAGGCAGTGTTAAGATGGTATGTAAACTTACTGTTTATGTTACAAATGCTCAAAGTGATGTCCATGGGTAGCGATGCAGTTGGCAGTAGGGAAGCGCTAAATGTATTGATTTATATTTATCAACATACAAATACGTACAAGGTCTGTTCCCTAGCGGATTGCAAAGAGAATATTAGTGTATAGGTAAGCATCTCCCGTTGCTTATTATTCAAAGCAAAAGAGGACTGAAATGACTTTTATTTATGGTTAAGCCAGAAGGTACATCGGGAAAGCTATACGGTTGTACACATAACGATTTCCTAACCGCAACTGACCATCGCGTTCGTTGTATGCTAAAGTAGCGAAAAAGTTTCGCAAAACCGATAGTATTCAGAACCGAAAACCTCAGCGATATAAAACTGTTACGCACGAGGCAAATGTAAGGAATGTTGTTCCTCCTCTTAATCAAAATCCGCACGTTGGTCTCAGACTATTGGAGCGCAAAATTAACATCAGTAAATCAAGCATAGGGTGTATGCTGAAGCTATAGAAATTTCACCCACTTCACTTGATGCTTCATCAAGAACTTCACGGGATTTTTAAAATCGCGTCTTGTTTTCTCGATGGGCTTTGCAACAATTTGAAGTGAACGAAGTGTTCTTTAAAAAAGAGCTCCTTTCTGATGAAGCATCTTTCACAAATCATAGCCAGGTAAGTCTTAGAAATAGGTATTACTGGTCCATAGAAAATCCACGGAAGATGAGACAAGTAGGTAGGCAAAGGCCGAGGACAGCAAATATTTGATGCGGCATTTTAAATAACGAGATTATTGGACCTTATTTTATTAACGGGACACTAAATGGATAAAAATATGCAACATTTATGTCAGATAATCTAGATGAATTAATAGATGTGTCATTAAGTGTTTGTGAGACTGTATCGTACCAACATGATAACTGCCCAGCTGCCCCCATTATTCACGGGCAGCTACTCAAGTACTCAACAGGAAATTCCAAAATCGTTGGATTGGACGTAATATACGTATGTACATAATGGCTAGCATGTTCACCGGATCTGACACAATTAGATCTTTTTTCTTTACGGAAAGCTAAAAGAAGATATTTACAGCAACCTGTCACTCCAGAAGACACGGCGGATCGTATAATTGGAGATTGTGCTGTTGTTTCATCAGGGAGAATTCGAAGAGTATCGCAATCCACAATTGCTCGTTCTGGAAAGCGTGTCACTTTCAGTATTTATAACATAAACAGTAAGTTCTCATATTATCTTAACACCGTCTTCGAATTTGATCACTTTAGCAGTGTTCAAGATCATCTGAAGATCATAACTCAGACATGCTCAAATGCATGTCTTCATCCGCTAGAAGCCGTAGTAGAAAAAATATATGCTTTTCTGAAAAAATTCTGAGGACCTTAAACAAATTCGAATAAAATTATCCTAAAAAATTATTTTTCTTACACAGTCCTCCTCCTTCGAAACCATTCAAATTGTGCTGTAAACATTTTGCATATCATTAAAAGCAAAGGAGATATTTAGGTGGGCTTCGTCAGCTGAGACATCCTGTACACTACAATTTAAGATTGATGCAAGTTATATTACATGCTTCCAAGGATAAAATATACTCTGAAGAAACACATTAGATATTCTTATCACGTCGTAATACATAATATTGAACCTGCTATTATTTTTCCAGATTTCATGGTTTTATTACAACTTTTTAGTAAAGCATTTTATAATTTATGTTTATATAACATGTTTTTCTTACTTCTTCTCAGAATACATTTGCATTATTTCATGATTTAACTCTGCAAAACCTTGTGTAGTTATCTAAACTCTCATGAGCTTTATGAATGTCTCAAGCATGTCTCAGAAGGGTTTGTGTTTATTTTACTTTTCTGTAGAAGATGTATCAAATGTTGTTCTAATTGAAGTCCTATATAGGAATGCAATGATACTTGAATCATATTTGTAGTAATTTGAACTTTGTATAAGGAAAAATAATAGCCATATTGAAAATATACTGAATTTTTGTTTATAATATCGGTCTCATTAAATATGTGTTTTCGACACTATGTTGATAGGATAGTTTTCATTACATTTTCGCTTAATGAGACAATTTTTTGCAAAGACCTCCAGTATAATAAGCCAATTCTTCAGTGATGTAACACCCTAATACAGTTTTGCATCTTATTTGTTGCGTTGTTTGTATTCGCGATTTCCTTTGAGAAATAATAATAATCAGAACCGGTCTTACATACATTGCATAGCTCCCGTGAATTTTTAGAAAATTCAATAACTGAACCAACCAGAATTTTCATTGTTACTTGTCCATCTGAAATAAATTAATATAGCCTTATTATATCTTTAACCTCCTTACTAAAGATTTGTAATGTATAACATGAAATGGAATTTAATTTACGCGAAAATTTTAATTATAAATACAGTACTGTACAAAAGTCTTAGGAAACTATGTTATGTTACAATTTTACACTTTTTGCCGCTAAAGAAAGTACATAAATTTAGGTTTAGCATACATACTTTATCATACAAATATTATTATACAGTGTACCGTTAGAAATTATTTATTATATTTATATCATTAACATAAGCTTATTTAAGTGAAAAACAAGTTCCACATCGTGGTCTAAGACTTTTGCACTCTACTGTATATATTTCTTACATGCTTGTTACACGCTATTTGTAACATGTTTTATACAGGATGATTCACTCGACTATTTCAAATTACTGGTAAACTATTTGTTATATGCAAAGAGTTATCACACAAAAGTTCTATAATATCCAAGGGAACATACAATGTAATAATCAGTTTTTTGTAATTTTGCTTTTTTATCCAGATATGAAGGTCACCTTGTGTTTTTTTAAATGAAATATGTATCATTGACTCCGCAGTTCGAGAGAGTATTGAACACTGATTAAAAAACTATTAAGGCACACGGGTTCAAAAATCCGTAATTACTGAGATATTGTTTAGTGAAAGAAACATTTCAACGTGTATCACTCGCGCTCATTGATCGATTACGCACTTGTATTGATTGTAATAGACAACACTTTGAGCATTACTTACATAGAAAATCGTTTAAAGAATATTTCAGTAATTACTGGTTTTTGAACCCATGTACCTTAACAGTTTTTTACTCGCAATCAGTGTTCAATACACTTTCGAACTGTGAAGTCAAATGGTATACATTCCATTTAAAAAATACAAGCTAGCCTTCATATTTCTATAAAAAGGCAAAATTACAAAAACTAATTACTACACTACATGTTCCTTTTGATATCATACAACTTTTGTTTAAAAAAAATTTTTCATACAACAAACAGTTTACGAGTAATTTGAGGTGGTCGAGTTAGGTAAATCACTCTGTACATTTTGTTACACGTTATATATTTATATATTTTCTTACACGCTATTTGTAACATGCTTTATATTAATCTGCTTATAACTGTTTTCAATTGTTACTTTTGCTTCATTAGCACAGGAAGGAAAAACAATGGTAGAAGTTGGCCAATTTGGACCTCGCGATCAACGAAAAATTTTTGCTCGGTACGTTCCTACAGGTTTTAAGGAGTCCGAAATACATAATTATTTATCCAGGAACCAACAACCCATTCGCCAACTTTACATCCGCACTCACATGTGTCCAATAACGGATTGTCGATTGTTGCTCCCGCGTAACATCAATTTTATAGTTTTTTGGATATGCTCGACACCAATCTACAATAATCTTACCCGAAAAATTTTACCTCAATGATTATTTCACTGATGAATCGTCATCCAAAGAAGATAACGATGAATTAAATTAATTAGGTGAGTTATACTAACATAGAAATACCAAAGTTAACGCGTACTTTTTATAACTTTTCCATCAGTTTCTGGATAAATAATTATGTATTTCGGACTCCTTAAAACCTGTAGAAACGTAGCTTGTAACAATTTTTCATTTGTCGCGAGGTCTAAACATGGCCAATTTCTACCACTGTTCTTTCATTGCAGTTTAGGGTTGTCACACTTGTAAAAATATCTACATGAGATTTGTATTTTAAGATTAATTATTGAGTCAATTATCAAAATCCGATAAAATTAGACAGTCTTCTTACTAACATAATTGTAAATTTCGACTTTTTCCACATTTTTCACATTTATTCGGTTAAAATGAAAATATTTCCTTTATTCTGAACAAGTGCCCAGTAAGAATTTCTGCTATGAGTAAGGTAACAAGAAGACTTGAAATAATTTCGATAATGTGTATGATTCAATTTTTTTTATTGTACTGGAATTGATATTTCTTTGTGTCGCAAAACTTAAATAATCATGATTGTCAAATGATCGAGATCGGTGTAAAAATTGTGACTGGTTACGAATTTTGGTTATGATTTTCAGATAAGGAAAGCAATTTGTAATATAAAAACACCGCCGACTGCGTGATATATACTGATGCGTGCTGAGAAACTAACATTTCAAATTACTCATAAATACAATAGTTCGAGGCATAGTTCGACATAATTTTATGTTACATTATTGTTAATAGAAAATATTTGTTGTCATAAGATATTGAGAAATATATAGTATATTTTCAGTCACATTTACACGAGTAAACAGGACATGCAAATTTAAAGAGACCCGATGACTGACGAATGCTCCGCAGGACATTTCTTACTATGCTCAATAACAATAGGACCTGCTGGGACATGGTCATCGTGCATGGTGCTATAGTATTGCCTACTGCCACTTCTAGGGGGTTGAACACCCCTTAGCTAGCGACAGATGGGCGGTAGAGGGGGTCCCTGTAATTATTATGCGATTACCCACAAGCCCATTGATTTAGATTGGACCCCGGGGGGGCGTAGTGCATGGCACTGGACCTGTCTTCAAATTTGCTACACATCACTCGTCAGCAACTTCACTACTTCTTACAAAGAGGATGGAAAACAATCTGTTCTCCTTTTAATGGTACATCAACTTTTTTAAGCGTTTATATAAACCGTTACTGAAAGTTAATTAAGTCTATATTACAGAAGATTAAGACTACTAATTGTAAGATAAGGAGAAATTTGAATAGCATAGTGGAACATGTAACTGTTAGTTTGCATTTATAATAATAATAAAAATAATAATAATAGTAATAGTATAGTCATAATATTACACGAATAATAACAATATGATGAAAAGCATTTAATGTATGCTATAAATACTTCCTATCAAATTTTAAAACATTTTAATTTCACATTTCTATTTTTCCCTAACATATTGTTGATTCTTAAATAAATGCGTAAACCATATGTACAAAGTTTGAAATAGTTTTAAAATTGATATTGTTTTCCACATCATATTCATACTAATTTTATTTGATTTATTAATTATATAAAACGTATAAATACTTTTCAAAATTCTTCAACTCAAATATGTCAGTCACTTATCGCTTTCTCTGTACAGCTTAGCTTTCTGTAAAAAATTTACTTTCGTTACTAAGAATGTTTAGTAGAATAAAAAATTCTGCGGTACTAGAATTTTTTTCATTCTGGCTATTCATTTTATAAAATGTTCAAAACGACAACACAGTTAAAAAACAACATTACACTTGAAATTTACGAATTTTTACCAAGATTTACTATACATTACGTAATTATGCGGTTTCTTCATAATAAAAAATGTATCGTTAATGCGAAGAGTAAACTGTGTAGTTACTTCGTTACATTCATAGCATACATTGTAATTGTTTTAATGTTGTATGCATAATTTCTTACGCAAAATTGTTCACAGGTTGAATGTAGCGGTACAGGTTAGTAAGTGTAGTACGATAAGAATGATTTTTAATACTGAAACGAAAGCGATTACTTCAAACAAGTTTACACTTGATACAAAAGGAAGAGGAAGCAAACAAGTGTCATTTCTCGTTAAGTTTATTCTCCAATTTGAGCACTGATTGTGAGAAGTGTTTACAGAACAAACGAAGATAGGTGTTAAAAGACACGCAAGACAGGCAGCAATACGGGGTACTTAGGAATCAATTTTGTACAGGCTTATGGCAGTTGAGTGAGAATGCATATGTTGAGGGGGCCTCAAGGGGCTTTCGATGTGAGTGGACCCCCCGGATACGCACCCCAACTGGAACAGAACACTCTCGATTCCCCTTCCCCGTTTTGGTGTCGAAATCTATAAATAATTTATATCATTTGGTCCATTCACCGAAGAAGCCCATATGTACCTGTGTCGTCTTACAGGGGACCTGCGTCCGCTCCAGACTTTTGACGCAGGACACAGTTAGGAGACTTGTATATTTTTTTGCTATAAGTAGTATACAGGGTATTTCGCACAAAGTGTTACGAGCTACCTTTTCAGGAATTAGTAAAGATAGAGACAAAACTTGTTCTACTTTGTCGAATTCCAAGAAGCCTTTTATGTAACGTGTGAGGTACCGCTGCCGCTTCCCAACAGATGGGAATGGCGTGCATCGCCCTATTTTTTAAAATGGAATGGTATATAAATTTTTTACGTTGTCAGATATCAGATACTTCGTTTATATGCTGAAAGCATGATACAGTTTTAATTGCTTTGCTCAGAACGTTTTTGTAATTAATATTGTACTACCTCCGTCCCAAATTAATTGTCACAATTTGTCCTAAAATAGTTGTTACATTTGTAAGTAACAACGAATTAAAAGATAAACTTAATGAAAATGAAATAGTTTAATAACTTAGTGCTCTATGTGATACAGATTTAAATCAGATATAATATAATTATTAAAATTAAAATATACAGTTTTCTACAATCGAGAAATTGTGATATGATATATACTAACTTTTGTTAAAGCAGTACTTATGGCGCCCTATATTAATTTTCCCCTTTTCATATGCTGCAATAAATACTGTAACACAGCATTTCGCGCATCATCTGTCATTTCGGGTTTTGTTTTCCTTCCTCTTAAATTTGCACCCATTACTGACATTATCTGCTAAAATATATAAACACAGCAGGTGCAATTTTGAAAATATTGATTTTTACTTACTTTTGAACACTCTTTTTTAAAACAACTTGCGTTGCTTAAATAAAATTGTCTGTCAAGTTTACGGCTAATTCCATGAAGTTGCCGCTAAGATAAATAAAAATGCATTTTAATAAGTCCTGCTAATAATCAGAAGAAAAATATACAAAATATAACAACTAATTTAGGACGGAGGTAGAATTTCATTAAGAAATTTCCTTATCTCTTTCTACAACTTCATCGGAACCTTTGACAACATGTATAGCATAATAGAAGATTATGCATTAAAACTTCTTTCTATATTCACTTTTGTCACAGCAGTAATTAATATAACTCTATATTACTAAAATGGTGTCCCAACTCTTATCCTAATTTACAGTTTTACAGCGTACCTGCTACTTTGCATCGTAGGAATAAACTCATAAATGCAACAAACTTTTGGTTTGTACTTGTTTTCAAACGAGAAGATTAGTGGTTTCAGTGCACATGGTTAAAATTTTTAAATTTCCGTTTCTTCTTCTCTGAAAAATATTGAATTCTCCTCCAAACATTTTTCTACGAATCGACTAACAGCATTTTGTGGTATGAAAGGATGAATTTTAAATAAATGTGTTTTTATTACACCATAAACATTAGCCAGGATTCAAAATAACTTGTTAGAAAAGATGTATGCGATTTGCAATAAAGAAGTATTTAGACAAAAACAGATAACACTTAGAACATTGAATAAAATAAAAATATAGTAAAAGAAACATCCTAATCAATGCTCCACGTAAATGCACAATTCTATGTAAGAATTTGGGGTCAGCACTCCCACTGGAGAGTGCGACAGCGGTATCTCATACGTCCCATAAAAGGTCCCTTTGAGTTCTAAAAACATAGCAACAGATTATGTCTTCATCTTCACTTGGTTCCGAGAAAAATGTTTATGTTTTATGTAAACCACCCCGTATACACCTATTTTTAGCGGATTTAAAAAAGTTTATTGTGTATCATTTTCACTGAATGCAATAATACTTTATTTCATCATGACTATGGCGGGCACTTCGAACATTTTCTTTAATCATCCATAATTCGAGAATTAAGGTATATAGGACATATGTTCATATGACATTTTTTACTTGTTTTAGTGTGTAGATATACCCCCTGAAGTATTGACATACATTTATGAAACATCCGGTATAATCTTTTGTTCTCACTTTTCATTTATTACGTTTAGAAGCTTTCAGATGTTAACACGTTTTTGCAATTATATCTTTTGCAACCTGGAAAGTTTATATAAAAAAACGCTAGAAAGGAAAGAAAAAAATAAAGAAAAACGAAAAAAAATGTTTGATGCATTTGCTTTAACCCTTTGAGGACGATGAACGAATATATGCATTCCAAAAAATCCTTTACCATGTGCTATGGGTCACCGTACTGGTCCAGGCACCGATGGTTATTCTCCGCTATAAACCTACGTATTCCGATGAATTATCACCTCAGCTTATTTTATTAAAATATGTACGTTTCATTACATATTTTGCAGTTTTAAAGCACTAAAACAACTGAACAGTCGACGTCATATACATTATAATGAAATGTTCAGTTTAACACGTGTCCCACAGTAGTAAATCTCAGCATATGGTGCACTCTTTTTCCAGGTATTTTTAAGGCTCAAAGGGTTAATATTGTATAATTAGTGTCCGTTAGAAAATACTACTTCTTCCATAGCCTGTATGTTGTTTCTGCTATGAATGAAAACTAAGTAATGCATTAATAATAATATTGTATCATATCAGTTAGTATAGTTGGACTTAGTTTGTTACTATTTTGTTTTCCGCTGACTTTTACATTGTAAATCTGTTATAAATATTGTACAATAACGAACATTCATTTTTTGGAAACGACCAAAAGTGGAAATACACTTTTTGTTAAACAATATAAACTATTCATCTTATGGAGCTGTTTAAGAGACATTACCTTTTGTTTATGGAGAAAGTAGCTAATTTGCTTTGAATATTTCTGGGCGATAGCTTGCAAAAGAGAATAACTTTTTACGAAGATTATGATTACTTTTAGAAACAATGATTTGATGGATTGTGTTCTAAATTGGCAATTACATTTATTACAATAGTTACTTTAATCGCCATTTTTATTACTTATATAAATTTGAAAATTGAATCAAAAATAATTTTTGAGCTGCAACCATGTTTTATATCACATTCTGAACCTTATACCTCATTGCTCAATTGTTTACAATTATCTGCCTTAAATTTTAAAATGATGTCTTTCATAATATAAGATATTTTGATTTATACAAGCCACTACTTCTTAATTCAGACAGAAGCTGAATATCTACGAATGCCTGTAACGCCACTGAGAAATTAGACAGGGTATAAAAAAGATTTCGTAAATTCCCTTATCATAATTACGTTGCTATATTAAACAGTCTTGAAGTGACATCTCTAGAAAATCGCAAACTAGTGTCTGGTCCTTCTCCTCTACTTAATGTTATTAATTAATTGCTAAATCAAATACCCAGCTCTTCTAGAGCAAATTAATTTTTACGCGCCATCTTGATGTATTGAAAAAAAATATAATTAAAAAGAAGGATGTTAAAAAATGGCCATTTTTGGCATCGCCTGGAAATGAAAAATTCATACAGGACCTTTAAGAGTGTCTTCCAAGGAACAAAAAATTTCCTTAACACTTTCTCGAAAAACGATGGGAAAGTTGTTAAAAATGAATAATAATAATAATATGCAATAATAATATCTCTTTACTTTGATTTCTTCCGCAATTACATTCCGATAATTACTTCAGATATACATACATGTATAGGTATGTATTTTATATCATTCCTATGTTTAAACCGAATACCACTAAGTTACTGAACTTACAATCAGTATACATGTTCGTCTTCAGATGCAGAACGGTGAACGCCTTATTGGTTGTTGTTCCCATGTTACACTGATTTTATGGTACTTTGGTTTTGCTTGATTCCAAACTTCAGTTGATTTATCAGCTAATTTTTTCATTAATTATTTTGAAATTGGTTTAATATCCGAAAAAAAAGATGAAATATAACTCCTAGGTGAGTTCGATCACTATCATATTCACATGTTTGGATTCATTTTTAACAACTTTCCCATCGTTTTTCGAGAAAGTGATAAGGACATTTTTTGTTCCTTGGGAAACACTCTTAAAGGTCCTGCATGAATTTTTCATTTTCAGTCAATGCCAAAAATGACTATTGTTTAACATCCTCCTTTACTAACTTGCGTACAGACAGCGTTAATATTTTTCTTAAAAAAGTACCGTCACTTAATCACCTTTATGACGTTTATGTAATTTGAATAGTGACGTATTTTAGAAATTTGTTGTAATATATTGAAATTCAGTCTATGTATGTTAGTAAATAATAATAGTAACGTACCTTGTGAGAATATTATACATATACAGTTCTTAATATATTCATTGTTGTTGATGATATGACAAAATTATTGGGGGGAAATCGCAGGAATCAAGGAGATACACGTGATTGCAAACATTAAGTGCCACTACTTCATGTACCTGAAAACGAAAAATATGTTTTAGTTTGAAGAAAGTAAAGTAGTGATTGATCGCATGAATATTCTTATGCATATAATAAGTCGGCATTGTCTGTCGTTGTACACCACACCGGTGCATTATTGTGTGAGCTAGGCAACGGTCATGTTAATACCACATCAATAATTGTTGTAACGAAATTTCATCTAATATTTCAGGCAATTTTTTAATCAAAAAGTCAGCATATCTGTCAGCATTCGAGATTCCGTCAATGAAACAAGGTTTCATAATTTTATTAGATAGAATAGAATACTAATGAACCACTTTATGAAAATTTACTGAGGAGTCTTAACGTGTGGAATGACACAGTAGAAACTACCATGCCTAGTCAGACACTCTATAATCTACTGTTTTAAGTATAAATTCCGAAGGAAAAAAATGTTTTCTTATTTGAACATATAGTACTTACTTTATATTATTATTATTATAACAATGATGTTGAACATTGTATAAGAATTACTAGTTATTTAGTTGAATACCTTTTGAGTCATCGGTCACCGGTGACCCCCATGGCAGTCAACGTGTTAATCAACTACAATTAGCACACGGAAAATTGGCCGAATTTTTCGTGTCTTACACACTAGGCCACAACAAACTCACTCTTGCCTCGATTCTCGTTCTTTTGACAACCGATTGCGGCTTCCCGTATATTTCATCTCTTTGTTCTTTGTATTTATTACCCTTTCACTCTCACTCGTTTACGAGAGCTGGGGCAAAAGCCGGAGTGGAGACTGTCCATGTGTCATACTTCAATGTACGAAGGTGGGTGAAATGAGTTAATTTTTTGTGTCCTTGTCATAATAATGCATGCTCCATGTATTTTATTATTTGTCATTTGTGAAAGTTGAATTATCGATAAGCAATATGCCGTTACGGTTTACATGCTTAATGAATTAGAACTTAGAATGGATCAAACATGTTATAGTTTAATATCTGCAACAAAAATTCGTAATTCCATGATAATGTCTAATTTACTAACAACTCTCTCAATTCTTTGCTACTGGTTCTACTACTTACAGGTTTCACTTATTTGCCGATAACAAAGCTTCGTCTTTCAGTTTTACGTGACTGGATATTATCCGAAACACAGGGTGCTGCCAAAAAACATAATATATGTGAATAGTGTGTAGTTTATTATAAAAAAAATGTGTTACAATTTTGGGATGTATGTTTTTGTACGAGCTGTTTAGAATACGAATTCGAGTTTCATCCAATACACGTGCACCTACTTGTACCACTAACGTAGTTCGACGAAGTTTGATCGGTATTATTCGTGTTTGCACGCAAACTTATACACTGATATTGATAAAATTAAACACATTTTTAATGTTTCCATTTATTAATATATAAATTGTTGCAGACGTTAGATTTGCGGTTGCATAGCTGTGTTCTGTGCATGAATTCTTGAAATCCTATTAATGTGAACTGTACCTTTAGTTTTTTAAAGGTTGACTCATTTTTTCTGTCAGTTAAGTTACATCATCATGTTCAAATACAGACACAAGTAATAACTTTACAGAAAGAGATATATAACTTCATGTTAAGGAGCTACATACTCCTAGATGGGTAAACAAAATCGATTTCCAAAAAATATTTTAATTCGATAGTACTATTTTTAAGCTATATTCCCGAAAAATTTAATTTAAAAATTCATGAAACTAAGGAAGTTACACCTGCAATAGACACCTAGTTGAGCGGTCCCTCGCACGCAGATATAATACGATCGCTGTTGCGCTTTGAGTAATTTATATAAAAACAAATAAACAAATAAGAATAATACCTTTTGGAAACCTCAACATCTACAGAAGGAGACCTATATGGTCGAGGAATCGATGACTCGATATAAGTACAAAAAAAATTAAATGAATGATAACTGTTAAAATCTTAAAAGCGTTTTTCTCAAAATGGTATTTTCAAAAACGGTAACCAATATTTCTGGAGAACTAATGGACCGACTCAGCCGAGGTTTGGCACAGATGTTCTTGATAGAATTATTTAGTTTCCGTCATAGGACGTTTTTTTTTAAATATCATAGTTCACTTTTTATAAATTACAAAGGGACGATTTTTTAGTGAAAAATCACACATTTGTATTCAAGTGGCCGTCACTATGTGAAAAATTCATATTTTTAAAATCGGTCACAACAAAAACTAGTTTTTCTTATCTATTTTAAGATAAAATTCGTATTTTCCGTTTCAAATAAAAATCATTGGCGATATTTTGGTTACCACGGAAGATGATCTTAAAAAACTGTCTGAAAGAAATAGCTACTACATATTGAGTTTTCTTAGTATTCGAATGAAATTTGCGTAGTTGTTACATTAAATTATGTATTTTAAGATGTATATAAAGATTTTTTAATTGAAAAATATTCTCAATAAAAAAAAATTATCAAATGTCACCCCAGATTTTCTAGTCCTAGGTGTATGTAGGCTCTTAATAGAGATCGGGGAGACAGTAAATTGAATTATGATGACAAAATTGAAATATTGACTTATTTTTTAACAAGTATTTATACTATATACATGTATCCTGCGCTTTCCACCGCAATTTTTATAATATGGAACAGCGATTCCTGTCCGGGTACTCTTTCGCATTCAGATCACATATTTAAACTATATTCGCTATAAACAAATGTATTGAGTCTACTTCTTTTTTAGGCTGTACTTTCTTCCAAAACAACTATGTTTTATAATAACTTCATAAAGCCTTTCAATAATCCGCAGAATATTAGAATTGTGTTGATCGATAAATCAATAACACTTTCGTTCAGTTCGTCTTTGTAAACAAACCAAGAAAATCGAAATCTTAAATAGTGTTTGACAATAGTTTGTAAACGTGTGATTAAACGGTAGAAGCGATTAATAAGTAATAGCGAATACAAAGACGAATGCGTTGTGTGTGAACTATAGACAGGAATCGTGAAAGGATTCAACGTTGACTTTTCATCCTCATAGTCAGTGTCGCTTCATGGTCGAAACTGCAATCTTATTGATGACATATTCAAAGATCGACGGTACTGTGCACGAAAATCGTTGGTGACCTTGGAGCGACCTTGTGGTCATCTTTATTTGGGCAGCAATGTATTTATCTTTTCGAACCATCCAACTGTCTCAAAACAATTTTTCATTCTAAAGACATTCAAGGTATTGGAAGTACTCATGATAAATGAGGCATATTGTACAAATATTACACATTGATGAAAACACGCGATTCTTTATTTTCCTTTAAGGTTTGTAAAAATTTAAGTTGTTTGTAAAAAAAAACACGCTTTCACTTCTAGTTTGTTTTTAATGAGACTTTTGTCATCGTTAAAGCCATTTGCAGAAAATAGAATACTGATTCATGAAATCAGGAACCCAAGTTGCAAATGCGTGTTTCAATAACTTGTTCTCTGTTTATCACAATTGAGATTCCCTCGCTACAGATGACAGACCATTGGTAAAAGTAACTAAAATATTACGTAACAATATATTCTTAATGTTAAAAGTTGACAGTGTAATACAAGTACATAAGTAGAAGCAGTTAGAGATTCTGTTATAGTGACAGCGAAATACTGACTCCTTCTGCAGTAATTTTTTGTTTTACAATAACCAAAATTTCACCACAGAAATGTAAGTAAAGATTTGTCACTGCTTAGTCCTGCTTTCTCAGATAGTTTTACTTGTTACTCATAATATTAAGTTACCGAGAAATAGCGTCGCATCTGCTTCATCACAGATAATAACTTACAGTAACCTAACCTAATGTTAAAGGTGCCTGGTCTGCTCGAATTTATAGCCAGTGGACAAAATTAAGGAAAATAGAGACTATTTATTACCTGAATTGATTGAGCATGATGAATCCTTAAATAGAAGTCGAACTTTTGTCCGACATTTTTGTGTTGATCTTACCGACAGGTTTGGCTTCTTGATCAGAGAAAACGCGTGACATCCATTGGCGTTTTTCGTGGAGTTTGCGTATTCGACGAGTTGCTCAGAATTGTTTTGTTTTCTGGCGGAATATTTAATCATTGAATTCCCTTTCTACATGAAGGCTTCTTCGAAAACATATTAATCTTTTGAGACAAGTTTTGGTGAATGAAATATATCCAATTAATCAGCATTAAAAACAATAACATACATGTGATTTACTATATTGCATAAGATATATTATAAATATTTGTAAAGTCTTTATACGAAAGAAATAATAACGATAACGGTATTAATATTGCAATATTAATAAAAAGATATCATACGCATACGAATATATTTATTGTACAGGATGCGTGGAAATTGTATGTCGCGACCACAATAGCGTGATTCTACACCTTTGGCTCGGTGGGCATTTGTTAAAAAAAGTTGCCGTAAAATTGACCTTGACCTTGAAATTCAAGGTCAAATTTTTTTTTAATCGTATCGTATTCTACTCGCCGCGAGGACAAAAAGTCTGAAAGAAACTATGGGTCGCAACTCAACTGTTCTCTTGAAAAATGATGTTAAACTTGCAATAATTTGTTATTATTTACGAAGCAGACGACCTCACCGATTGTTATGAAATTGAAATATGTTGTCAAGGTCAACATTCTAAATAACTTTTCCTTAAACATATAACCACCGCTCGGCTTTAGTTTCCCAGATATTCGTAGAAATATATTCGATACTATACATGATGTCCCACCTAACTTTATCACCTGAAATATCTCGCTTGTTTTTGATAATATTAAAAAACATTTGAGAAATAAGTTGAATGGTTTCGTGGAGGACATAACTTGACATGATTAGTTTTTCCGTAGATCAACGCGTAGAGGACACATGAAGGTCACCAGTGTTTTTTTTAACTATAATCATATATTTTTGAATACATTATTTGATCCAGGTAGGCATTCCCTATGTGAAAGTAAACCTCTTTATATCGAAAAACCATTAGTTTAGGAGATATTTATAGTAAATTATCAGAAGCAATTATATCAGAAATCATTAGTAAATGTAAATACCTCCTAAAGTAATGATTTTTCGGTATAAAAAGGTTTATATTTTTTGTAGGGAATTCCCTGCTGGATCGAATAATGTATTCAAAAATATATGATTAAATTTCAAAAAACACCGGTGACCTTCATGTGTCCTCTACGCGTTCACCTACGGAAAAACTACTCACGTCAAATTATGTCCCCTCGAAATCGTTCAACTTGTTTCTGAAATATTTTTTAATATTATTAAAAACAAGTGAGATATGGCAGGTGATAAAGTTAGGTGGGACACCATGTATAGTATCGAATACATTTTTGCGAATATTTGGGAAACTAAAGCCGAGCGGCGGTTACATATATAAGGAAAAGTTGTTTAGAATGTTCACCTTGACAACATATTTCAATTTCATAAAAATCGGTGAGGTCGCCTGCTTTGTAAATAATTACCAATTATTGGAACTTTAACATCATTTTTCAAGAGAACGGTTGAGTTACGACTCGTGGTTCCTTTCAGACTTTTTGTCCTCGTGACTAGTAGAATACGATACAATTAAAAAAACATTTGTCCTTTAATTTCAAGGTCAAGGTCAATTTTGCGGCAACTTTTTTTAACAAATGCCCACCGATCCAGAGGTGTAGAATCACGCTATGGTAGTCGTGATATAAAATTTCCACGCACCCTGTACATAGTTTATCACTACCTTTAATTTTTACTATTTTCTATCTTTGTACTTGTCTCATTTTTTGCCCTACTTATTTACTTATATCTATTAACCCTTTGCACTCGAGTGGTGACTCTCGGTCACCATTCGGTTTGACGCGATACGTCGAGCGACGGCGATGTTTATTTGTATTTGATTTCTTTGAAACTCGAAGCGTTGTACAATGTATAACCTTCCGGAGTGTAAAATGATGCACCTTCATATAGCGATAAGATTTTCTTATCTCAAATTAGTCCGGGATCATGAATCAACTTGCGTCTCTCTGCATCAGTCTGAGCTTGGCAGTCGTGGCTATAAGAATATTATTGTTAAATTTTTTGAGCCCTATAAGCATGGAATACGATAAAGAAATTAGTTCAAGTGAAGATGAGTTTGATTTTTCGTTGCTGAACGACGAAATTACATCTATACACACAGAGCTTAAAATATTATACTAAACAACAGTACAGAGACTAATATTTAAGAAATTTTCTTCTTTGAGATGTAAAGATACATGAAATATTAAAATATAAAAGTTTTATACATTAATTTATGTGTGTAATCATTCTAAGTTAGAGGTAAGCAATTCACCAAACATGCCGCGAAAAGTCTCGAGCTGCTGGTTCGCCTGAGCGAAAAAGGCCTCAAGTGCAAAGGGTTAATTTTGATTTATACGTTGAATGCCGCAATGACAACAGCTATACCTAATCAGACATGTTATAATCTGCTCTTTTTAATATAAATTTTGGACGAAAAATGCATTGAAATGTTTAATCATATAATCATATTTCTATATTATCAGCGCAATGTTAAATTTACACAAAATTTTGAAGAAATCAATACATACCTACGAAAATTATATATGAGAATTGAGGAGTCATCAGTCACCCCCGCGACAGTCAACGAGTTAATATGAAATGATAATAAGACTTTAATCATTTTTTACTTATAATTTTATTTCCATAAATAAAATAGCAGTAATATTAAAGCATTTCCTATACAAATAATCCTTTTGTGGGAAGTAAAAAGTAAGGACGAATTTATTGTTATTTGTCGTGAAAATAACGGAACCTGAAATAATCAACTGTCTAAAAATGTTTGCCTGGAATTCTAATTCTTCAATTTAAATAGTAAATGAGGATGGTTTAAGATTTGACTTACAATAATACTATTATTGGTATTAAGGAATCAAAATTTGTATGAAATAATCTTTGGTTCTTCAATCATTGCTACGAGAAATAATAAATATAAAAAATGCAATTCTTTTATATTCAAATTAATGTAAAGTGAAATTAAGCGATTTACCCCATTTTACCCCGTGAGCAGGGTCTAGTTCTTCATTACATTTGACGAAGTATCGTTTCTTTGACAATTATGGGAAAACAGTTACAATGAATATTGCCACTATGAACAGTATGGTTTATGATTTGTCCTTTGACACTTAAGTAAATCACGGTGGTTGAATTCAGTGTGATGTATACTACTAACCACATTGTAAGAAAAATATATAAGGTGTTAATGTAAAAAAGTACACGGGTCTTACATGTCTAAAAAGCATGCGTCGAACAATAAATGTTATTCGAGTTGTAAACAATTTTATTCTGAATAAATTATACATACAATTATTTACAAATCGGGTAATGTTGACTTCGTCAAACATATTTATTATAGATTTTTGTACAGTTTGATACGTACTACTTATGTTGTTAGTTCTGAATTTATGTTAATAATCTGTGTAATATTAACAAAGATACAAATATATAAATTTAAAAAAAAAGTATTCAGGATTCGCGGGTAGATAACATTAATCAAACTGAATAAAAAATTACTGATAAGCATGATTTGGAAAATAAACATTGTCTGAACTGTAAACAATTATGTATCAAAAACAGTTTTCAAACTTTCTTGATTATGTAACATATGTAGGCAATCTATCCAACACACATACATAAAGTTTTCAATAACTGCAAATGTATACGTATACAGACACGTATATGAACACTGCAAAAGTATACTACTTAGTGGGTACATAAAAACATTTACAGTACTGGACAGAAGTATTGGCACAGTACGTAGTTCCGCTTACAAAGATGTATAACTATTAAACAAATTACTGATATCAATTTTTTTGTATGGATCTTTATTCACAATATCTTACTTGTCTATACACAAAAACAAAACTACATCAATAAAATAGGGAACACATAAGTAATACAAATGTGTTTTACCATCAGACAAAAGTATTGGCACACACTTGAAAATCTTTATTCATGTATATTGTTTCACGGAAGTATTGTCTTTTATTTGTTAAAACAAGTGAAGGATGTCCCGATAGTTATTTCAGTTAATTTTGTGCCGGTTCTGAAGCTGATTTAGTGTGTAATTTCCAAGATACATGAAAAATGACAAGGAAAGGAAAAGGAAGTACACCAGAAGGAAGGAAAATTATATGGACTCTGTATAAACAAGATAAATCATATGCAGAAATTGGATAAATAGTGCAAAGAAACCGTTTTATGATTCGTTTCGCGATTTCGCATTATTAAGAGGTTTTCGGAAACATCAAATACTCATAATCATTCCCGAAATGATCGGCCGCCTACATTATCAGAAAAGGAGGAGCGAAAAATAATTAATATAATTAAAAGAAATCCACGACAAATTGTATCAGAAATCGCAGCATTGATTGCAGAATATTGTTACAATGAAATCAGTTCAAAAACAATTCGTGGAGTCCTGAAAAATGCTGGAAACTCTGTCCGGGACGCTCGAAGAAAGCTGTACATTAGCGAAGTCAATAAAAACAAACGACTAGAATTTGCTAAAGAATTTTCTACTAGAACTATTGAATTCAAGACCAAGTTCTATTTTCGGGTGAAAGGAAATGCAATATATTCAAATCAGATGGTCGAATCGTAGTATGGAGGAAACGTAACACTGAACTGGATCTGAAAAACCTCCAACCTATAGTGAAACATGGAAGTGGCGGAGTGACTGTACGAGGGGTGTATGTCTTCATCCAGACGTGAGGATCTGGCGTTTATTGCGGAAACAGTAAGTAGACGCAAAAACTTCTTTAAATATTTTAAAAGAAAATTTAAGAAAGAATACAGAAAAAATAAATTTACCATCCAGCTTCTATTTTCAACAAGATAATGCTCCTGCACACATGGCATATACAGTTCGGCAAAGGATTGTGTATAACACGGCACATACTTTAAAGACACCCCTTAAAATCCCGGATCTAAGTCTAATCGAAAATATTTGGTATCAGATGGAATAGAACATCCTAACACGTAACATCTCAAGTAAATAATAATTAAAACAAATACTCTCAGAAGAATAGATTAAAATCAGTACTGAATTAACGAAGAAGTGGTCCATTCAATGTCAAATTGGTGGAAAGAGGTAATAAAACACAAAGGATACGCTGCAAAATATGAAATTGTAATCTTTTAGTATTTAACATAACATTATTAAAAGTGTGCCAATACTTTTTTCCGGGCATAATATGATAGTAAAATACATTTTGTTAGTTACGTGTTCTCTACTTTATTGATACAGTTTTTTTTGTATATAGGCAAGTAAAATATTGTGAATAAAGATTCATACAAAAAAAATTATATAAGCAATTTGTTTAATAATTATAAATGTTTGTAAGCGGAATTGCGTACTGTGCTAATACTTTTGTCCAGCACTGTATGTCTGTCACTGAGCAGTTATGTTTAGTCGATAGAATGTATATAGTTAACAAGATTGTTTTCTGTTGACAAGGTATCCAAATGCCCACAAAACATAAATCAACTTTTATTTCAGTTTATTTATTACAATTTCTGTTTTAACAATAATTTTAAGGTAGCATTTCCGAACGTATTTTTAATAGAACTTTCTAATTTTAAATTTTATTCTCTGTTGTACCCTAAGACAGTTTTTTGTTTGTTTGTGGATTCCTTGCGTAGAAAGTGTCCTATAAAAAAGGGAGAAATCGATAAGTAAAATAGGCACGCACAGAGAATCAGAAGGCATTTATGTCACTGCAACTTTTAATTTTAATTAGTCCATATATTATAGAAAAAACATGAATTATTAATATAAAGAAGTGTACTTTGTTATTTAATGTTTCAAACACTTTCATCTTCATTATGGAAAAAATAAAATGAATTATCAGAACTATAAGTTTCATAACGTAATACAATGGAGATGACACAGCGGTAAAAGCTTTCTTGCTATAACGATTAGATAAAAAACATCGAAAAATATAATTTGATGTTAAATAGTTGAAAAAAGGAAGAGTCACTGAAAGGCGTAATGGTGAAAGAAAGACGAAACAATAACGGAAAATTTAATTTGTTAATGAAATAGGAATAATGTGTAGAGTTAAAAGGTATTATAACATTAGCACAGAAAAAATTAGGAAAATGCAGAATTACAAGTAAAGAAACATGAAAATACAATCTTTCAGGAACTGAAATAACAGGGGTGGTCCAAAATAACTGGCACTAACTTCAGAGCTTCTAACTTTACGAATCAGCAACGAATTTTAACCAATTTTTTTTATTAATTCACAACACAAATAGAAAACAATTTTTTACAAAACATGTTTAAAATGACCACCCTTACATTTAATACAAACGTCAAGATGCTTTTTAACATTTTTGAAGATGCTCGCACACTCTACCATGGTTATGTCACGCCAAGCCCTCTTGAAAGCATTTTTAAATTGCTCCAGTGTAACGTATTTTGAATAGAAGATTTTTGTCCCAGGATCGACCACACAGAAAAATCCATGATATTGAGATCAGGAGAGTCTGAAGCTTAAACATTTTTATCCAAAATCTGCGGAAACAACTCTTTACAGAGCTTGATTAATGATTTTGCTCCATGTGCCCAGTCCTGCTGAAGGATCCAATGCCTGTTTGCATAATGTTTGCGTATTCAGGGTTCCAATACATCTCTTAACATTCGTTTTTCATAATTGGCAGCGTTCATTTTGACGCCGCGGTCCACATAAACCAGCGGCGTCTTGCTTGTGGCAGTGATATCGGCCCAAATCATCACAGAGGCCGAGAAATGATGACGATATTTTAAAAGACTCTTCAAAGAGTTCCATGAACCTTTTGGTAACGATTGACAACGATTTTGTCGATTATGAAGTGTCTGGACGGTGAGGATTTCTTGTGTTGAGTCATATGACCGCGTCCCAGTTTGCAGGAACGGAGTTTTAGCTTGTTCTTAACACTTTGACGGCTGCAAAAATTTTGTAAATACTAATAACCGTTGACCGTTTTTACAAGGAACCTTAAGTAACAAAACATTTTACATGATTCTCTGTATATTAAATATTCTACAATTTCCACTTTATTAGTACCTGGATATGTACATATCTGTCATCAGTGACAGATGTGCTTATTTATTTTACAAGGGTTCTTTTCAAATTAATAAAAATCACATGTACGTGACAGCGGCGGTCAAAATGTTAACGATCCTACCCACGGGTTGGTAACTGATATTGAAATCCTTTGTAAGCTTTTTCATCGATTGAACGAAATTTCTATGAATTCGGTATCTCACCGCCTGAATATTACTTTTCGTGAATGTCGTTCGTTTACGCCCTCCCAGGTCTGTCTTCATTGCTGCCAATTTCTGTGTATCCTTTTATGGTGTTGTAGACAGTTCTAAGTGGCATTTTTATCACTTGCGGTATCGCTTTAGCACTGTAACTATTTTTGTATAAATCTAACGCTGTTACTCGCTCCTCTTTGGCTATTGAAAAATGTAAAGTGAAACGAAATGCTACCAAGATTTGTTACGTTAAGTGCCAAACTATGCAAAGAATCAAATAAAAATATTTGACGATTACACTTGGCAAAACAAAACGCGGCAAGTTTAGATTGTCAGTTATTTTAGACTGCATGTGTACCTCATAATGCAATTTTACTTTGAATATAATTCAACGTATGTTAAATCATTTACAAGTTACGGTTAGCTCTGCTGTGTTTTCATGAGGAATTAATTATAACACCAATTGCATACTATTACATATCAAATAGTTACAGTATAAATATAATAAATCATTTGTGTGCTGTTTTTCGCTCTGTGTAATTAATTGTTGAATTATAGTATTCTGTACTATCATTTTATTAATAAAATGTGTTCCAATTGAAAGCTTAAATGACTAAGTATTTTCTTATATTCCATCTTAATATTTCTATGTAATCCTTTGTAATCCGAATTACTTTTTGCGGATTTCTTTTCGATAGTCTCAGCTGAAGAACTCTTAGCTATATAAAATAGTAATTTTTCTTTAAGGCAGTAATTAACATGATCTGTGAATATTACTAATCTAAATTTCAATATGTCTGGAAGGAACACGTATGTCGTATCTAACCAACCTAATTACTTGTGCCTGGAAGGCATGTTTCGACTGCAAAAGGATAATTCACTAACCTAAACATTCACGGTGTACATCTATTTTTACAAATCTTTCTATTCGGGTACATAACCTCTTTTGTAAGCTGGATGCACAGTTCTAGTGTGTAGCAAATACAATAGTAGAGATCGCCAGAATAGGCCGCTCAAGGTCATAAAGTCGGTCTGCAGAATTACTTCTAACTTTTAAACCGATTGTCACTTCGCTTGTGGCGTGGTATAGTTTATACGTCTTCTGTTTCGTTCATATATCCATTTTCGCGCCCATGAAATCAGAATAGAGGACGCTGTACTACATGTGTAGAATTGACGGTGAGCGACCTAATTAGAATATCCCTACTATAGCAACGCGATTCCCACCTTACCTTTTCATGTTATGCCGTTCACTGTATCCACGTTAGTAATAGCTAATATATTTATGGCATTTTGATTTATTTACATTCGATAAACCGTCGGTCTCCAATGTTGAATTGTCCAGTATATCCCAATGCAATGCGTGCACGAAAATCACCATAGTTTTCTTCTTCTTCTTTTCAGTGTTGAAATCGATGTTACAATGTGTCTGTTGCTGTTATGGTTGTTATATGAATTTAGCGGTCTAACTGAAATCTATAATTTCCAATTATATTTAACCTGTTAGGTGTGTATGACGAGTATACTCGTCATGAAGAAATGGCAATTTTTTGTGTTATAACGAGTATACTCGTCATGCGAATAAAGTAATTACCATTTGCTATTTAAATTATAATTTTAGTGAAAACTAACACATATTCGTAAATTTCAGACATTTTCGAATATTTTGAGACAAGAACGAAATAAGAAAAAAAAAAGTAGAAAAAATTGTTACATGTATTTGATTTTCCTTCTTTTGTTTAATAATGAATGTTTAAGTTTTGTCAATAATATCAATGAATTTCAGCAATAAATTATTCATTTTTCAGAAGAATCGACTGCCATTTTGTTATAATTTAATTCAATTTTACAGCAGCTGTATATACTCTGTGTTTGACGAGTATACTCGTCACCTCTTCATTTTTGCGACACAACGTGGGTATATACACACTTTTAAAATAGGGCTACACAGCTAACACGTTAAATATAGTGACTGCAACGGGAGATGTATCACTTTTTGGTAATTATGCAATAAATATTCTTGGTATACATGTTAAGTTATTGGCCTGATAGATTGAAAAATTGTTATGTGTGTTCATAGGATTGGCACATTTTATTTAATTTTTTTATTCATACACAGGATGCAGTACATAAACATACTGTTAGAATCTCCAAATTAAAAAAATCGTTCGAGATTTCAAGTGCACTTCAATTTTCCGCACAGATTGCAATGTTTTCATTACCGTCGCGTTGTAGATACTTTAATAAAAAATACAACAATGCAGAAGTACGTGATATGAAAGTGATCTGGTTCCGCAATATTTTCGCCGAAATGTTCAGAAAATTGCAATAGTGATGCCGTAGATTTCACGCTCCGGCTGCCTCGTTCAAGCGGTACTCAACGTGAATCTCATTTCTCTTAAGGTGAGTCGACGGAATGTGACCTGTCGGCCTGATGATTATAAATGTTATTATTGAGGACTGTATCTCGAACAGACTATTTGAAATTTGTCCTGAAGATAAGAATAAAAGCCAGAACAGCATATCCAAAGATTTCGTTTTATTCCAAATGATGACGATAAGAAAAGTGATTCACCGACTTCCGCAGTAAAGATACAACTTTAAATTTGCAAGCTTTCACTGTCATGTTTTATGCATGATTTAAAAGTTTTTATTCGCTTCGCGCAACACTATCCATCGAATAAATAATGTTTATGTTTCTGGGATAAGAGCTTTAACGTACTAAAAAATAATTCATTTGTTAACAGAATTATAAATATGTATACACAACAATAATTCTTCAATTACCACAATATTGGACTTTTTGTGATCGATGACGTACTGTTATGTTCCTTTGTAAGGTAAGTTTGAAAACTGTTGTAAAAAATGCTACATACATCTTAGTACAAGTTGATACTGGTTGTCTTATTGTTAGTATTGCATACCTTTTCATATACTATGTACAACTTATGTTGCATATACAGGGTATTTCACCAAATCTGTTTCAAGCCGATATCTACGAACCTATAGCTAAGGGCAACAAAGGTGATATGTACAAATAATTACGAATTAAAATTAGAATTCTACTAAAGATAATTCAAACCGTTATAAACTATTGATACGTGCCAAATTTTGGTAAACGTTACAAGCGAAAGTTAGTTTAGTAAGGACTATGTAAATATATAAAAATTTACCCCACATTCCATTTAAAAAGTTGGTTACCCACCGTTTCTCACACCTGGAGTAGGATTAGATTCTTTTGTTCATATAATATAAAAAGCCCCCTTCATAGGATGAAGTTTAAAATCAAATATCTCGATATCATTACTAGGTTCGTAGATATCGGCTTGTAATAGGTTTGGTGAAACATCTTATATGTTAGGCATATATTGGTTAATCGAAATTTATTAGTGTTTGCATACAAATGCGTAACTATGAATCAATATACATCACAAATAAAAAATGAGAACGCCCACGAGTGCACGCAATACCATTATGCTTTGAGACTAGCTAAATGTTAATGCAAATTACTGTATAATTAAACGGTGTACCAAGCGTGGTATGCACACGTTTGCATCTGTGTAAGATAACGAAACAAAGGGTATAGGGAGAATAAAGTAAGAATGAAGAGAACTGTAAAGCGAATTACTTGAGTACATAGAGCGAAAGAACGAAAAAGGGGAAATAGGTTTCACATATCCGAAGGAGAGAAGCGGAAGCAGCTTTGGTTCGAATAGAAGGCAGAATGAACAACAGAAAGGAAGACAACAGAAAGGATTAAGGAGAGAGGGAAGTCCGCGAAAATGGGGCCAGAAAGGGAAACAGAAAATTGGACAGCATGCGTACAAGAACCGAAGAGTCAAACAGAAAAATAGGAAGAAGAAAAGGAGGAGAAGGCAGGGGTACGGAAATAGAGAAAAAGGGTAGAATAGAGGGATGCTACGAATCAGAGGAGGAGAATGGAAGAGAGAATAGATGGTACATGTATTCAATGAGAAACAGACAGAGCGAAACTATGAGAAGAATGGAGGGAAAGAAGAGAGTGCATATAAATATATATATATGCGTGAGTATATCTGTGTGTATGTATGTTGTGTGCAGAAAAGAGTGAGGAAGAGGGAAAGAGAGCGGTCGGCAAGAGAGCAAGAGAGAGGGAGTGAGAACGAGTAAGAGAGAGGCAGAGAGCGTGTACACGGATGGGTCTCTGGTTACCATGGCGACTACCGTCGCCTAAAGCTATGCTTTTATTGATTCCAAGCCGCAAACAATGTACAGGAGTGGATGTTTCGCTCTGTTCTCTCTCTATCCGTCTGAATAGTGAGGTATTAACGTACCCTGAAATACTGATACTCATGGGCACGTGGCCCAGAAAAGCACGGCCACGCGAAGAGCCATTCGATTAATTTACAGGGAGGAGACGTTACACCTACCTCGTCCCATCAAAATGCGGCTGTTTCAAAGGTAAAAGATATACGTATGTACATACATGCTCCAAGATACAATTTGTGACTAAAGTTCAATTAGGAAAATTTCTGTAATGAATATTGGACATGTTGCACGATCAATTTTGAACATTTTTTACTGCAAGTATTTTTGTTTATTATTTACATTTTGCTAGCAGTATTCTTCGTTATTCTTCTTCGTAAATCGCAGCTTATCCTTAGAAATAAGCATAATGCATGGGTGCAAGAATTAGGTTGTAATAGATATCAGTGGACACTTGTGAACGCAATCGGTAGATAAATAAATCAAACACCTTATTGTCTGGAAAAGAACTTTTCTGGCTTTTTATTTGTTACATGTATTAATACTGTTTAGAAATTATGCTAATTAGAAGAGGTTACGGCTTGTACGTGCGCATTTTGGATGAAACCAATCATAATATGTACGCAGGACGCGATGCGTATAAATACATCCTAGAATGTTGGGAGTTTCTGATAAATTTGTTTATGAAAAATGATGTTAAACGTGAAAGACTAGCATCCGTCGGATCTACTTCGTTCGTCTGTTAAATGTAGATGTGGTCAAAATAGAAAAAGAATTGACCATATTTTGCTTTATGTTCAGTAGCTTAACAAAAAATGGAGTTCATTATTTCAATAGAATTTTCACTTATTTGATTGTGAGCTAGAATTTAAGGAATATACAAACAGTACAATAGCCGCAGGTTAGGGGTACAGGCCTACTAAGAGGGTGGCAAGTTTGAAATCCTGTGTAAGATTATAATGTTCAAGGTGTATTTTCGAAAATGCTATGCGGAAATTTTTGTTTTTTGAACAGCAGGCTCATTAAAAAAACCTATAATGTTATTCACTACTAAAGTCTCATGATATTTAATATTATCTAATGTAAAAAGAACAAGAATGTTAGGCAAATTTAATTTCTCAGCATTGAGCCTATCTAGTAATATATATATTAACAAAAATAGCTTAAGGGTCTTGTGTAATGAAAAGATTGGTAATAGCTTTTTATCGTATAGGAAAGCACATGATAATTTCAGAGATTCATAAATCTATTGACTGTAAAGCTGACAGTCTGTCATAGGATTCTTGGTCCGCGGTATGCCAAAAAACCAAATCAATTGTCGAATTTTTCTCTTTATCCGTAACCATCTATTCAAAATCAAATCAATAAGAATGAATTGAACCACTGATGCGAAAGATAGATCACAATTGAGTTTTCTACCCGATTACAACGACCTGGACCACCTATCACAATCTCTGGATGAACTGTTCACCGTCTGGGGAGTCCTTTCCATTGATATAGGAAGCGAATATGTTTTTTTACATTGTACCATTAATTAGCAAAATGTAAAATACACAAGGTAGCTAAACAATTTGATGAAAAGCTGAATTTAATGAAAATTCCTTATTAAAAAGCCTCTGTTTGTTCTCGTGCCTATGCATGTATAAATATTTTACGTTGCAATATTACGCACGCTTAGACTATTAATTCTCATGCAGGTGTTATGCTTTTCAAGTGCTAACATGTTTCGATTTTAGTAAATGTGTGCAAGTAAACATATTAATAATTGACTTTCATTTCTTATCAATTTTATATAAGTAAAATCGAATAAGTTTATCCGATATTTCAATAAAATTATTAAAGTATTTTGAATAAAATTATATTTACAAACAATTGCAATAAAACTGTTACACGTACGATTCGCGCGTTCTACCTGCGCCATTTTCGATGTGTATCACGTGTTAGATTATTAAAAAATTTGACTAAGAATTGAACTTTGTCTTGAGATAAATTTGTTAAAACAATACTGCCAACTTCGTACTCTAATTATTTGATTAAAGCTGTGTACTCGGTATATGAGATCAAAGCTTTATCACATTCTCGATATTATGTTAATGCTCCACAATATTTTTAGGAATTCTAATTGGTAAAATGCAGACATTCATTTAATAATACAGTTATGAATAAAAGCGTTACGATATATGTGTGATAATTTAAACATCGTTTAAATCGAAATTTAAATATAAATGAAACTGGAAATGTGCAACCATTTGGTGAACATGAATTAAATGCATTATGATTGTATATCAGAATTTTGATGGATAACTTTCCAACATATTTTGCTTCTACTAATGTAATTGTTCATTGTATTTGTTTGAATAAAATGTAATCCCCCTAATTTATGTAGCAAGTTCAACTCACTTTAGAATAACTTTTATTCTCTGATGTATTTAACAATTTTACATTTACATATTAAAGAATGGTTGCATTCAATTTGATGGTTTTCTAATACCAATTTGTAAGTTTCACAATTGCAGAGTGTATACTACTTGAATGTTTCATATGACATCGATTAAAATGACATTACACATTTTTCAAGAAAGAGTAAGTCTTACACTTGTCCAAATATATGAAACATTAATCAACATATGATCGGGTTTTTTTATTATGTTTTTAAATATTTCAATGCCGCTTGTGTATTATGATAATCTTAAGATTTATTGTAGATAATTGAAAATAAAATGACTTTCGTATGGCCCCTTATCTTACAAGTCACATGCCACATATGTATACAGCACAGATCTAACGAATAAAAATATATAACAAACTATTGTAAGTTTTCTGTTCCTTCACAACTTTCTACATTAATCTCCTTGAAGAGTTGTAATCCGCTTGAACGTAATACCGTTACAAGGACTAATTAAATGCTAGTATAAAGTTAATTAATAAAATCCTATTGATTACGTAAACTCTACATCATATATCAGCTTACAATGAGTTTTTGTTCTATAGTTTATTAGGAGATAGAACTTCGTTGAACATGCTGCATATTTTAATTTTAATTCTACGTTACAATATTCTCTTTGCGAGAATTATATTCGTCCACAATACGATATACTTTGAGTGTAAATAACACAATAAGGGATTTTTACTGTTTCGTGTAAGAAACTTTCAAAATTATTACATTTAAGTACATAGGTCCTAATTAATAATACTAATTAGTAATTGCGGTAAGAAATGAGTATTACGCAGTCAAAAGTTATGGAAATTTTGTTATATATTTGGAACTATTTTTTGCCACGTTGAACATTAGTCTGTATAGTAAGGAAATTTTTAATTTAATCGCTTCAGTTGTAAAATTATAATTAAGTAGTCTACTACTTTTTATACCGCTTATTGATAAAATTTGCTGTTTTACAATAACTTACTACATGAAAACATTAAAAGCAGAATAATTCAAAATATATAGAATAACGAATATAGTGAACATACATAATGTCAACGGTATTACGTGCATTAAATTGCACACAACAAACGCATAAAATTGCTATATTAACATTTAACACCTTATCAGGGGTATAAATTTAAGACTTCTACGTATCTTTTGTGCTTAATTTTGGGTAAAGGTTTTGTAAAAATATCCACAACTATATTATTGTGCCCATGTATTTTACTTGACTATGGCCGCGATCGTGGATAATTACTATTTAAATGGTTAGTTGTAAAAATTATATCGAATGTCTATATGTATGTTTACTGTACGCATGATACGCATTATGTTTACAAAAGGAAATTACGTTTTGATTGTTACAAGATGTACTAATTTCATTGGGTACAAAATGACCCTATATCATATGATGTAATAATCTTCTTAAATAGATAATTTCTTTGTAATTTTTGATATCGGCATATTCGGCTTCCATAATCGATAAGGCTACGAATTGTTGTTTTCTTGGACTCCAACTGACAGGACCACATACTAGTAATACAAAAATACCAACTACAAGATTTTTTCTTACATCACGACCCAATCTGGGTACCGTAGAATACGGTACCAAAGTTTGGCTATCTCTTTCCGTGTCACCCTGTATATTTTGTAGGATCAAAATGATAATAATGCAGAGTCCCCACCCCCATCCCTATAAAAAATATCGATATTTTACTACCGATGTATCTATCATCACCGATGGTAATAGGCCGATGACAGTTATATCGATGCATTGATATATTTTTCAGTTTTTTGCTATCCCTAATCATTTTATTGGGCAATTGTTTACACAAAATGTTAAACAAACGATTTGCCCCTGTCATTAGAAAACGTCTTATTGGAACACTAGCATGCATAGATCGCGACTTCTCCGCGATTTTTGTGCGTATAGAATTCGGATTATTATGTTTTTTTTTCCTTACATCTTGTAGCCGCACGAATTCTGTTTCGAGCGCGTGGGCGCCGAGTTTTGCCACCTAGCGGCTGTGCGTGAACTATGTCCCGTGAATGGCTCGCCGGTACGCCGATAAAAAATAGTCTCATGCCTTTTTACCTCGATATATTATTTATGTCGCTATAAAATATAACCTATGACACTCCGGAGAATATAAAGAAGCTATTGCCAAAATTTCATAACAATCGGTGTAGTAGTTTCTGAGATTTTTGCGAACATACAAACAAACTCTGTCTCTTTAGTATAATAGTGAGATCAACCGAACGTGTCGAACATAATGCCTTCTGATCGTTGCATTGGACGTGGTTTAAGAATTTATTGGCTGGCTCGACCACCAAATTTATACAGTATTCCACTGTTGGCTGGAAGTTCTCGGTTCCGAATGCTCTTCCAGCCAACCGTGGAACACTGTACCGACTGGATTGCTTTTGGTACGAATACTTAAAAATACGGGTGAAAACGAATTTTAGGAAACTGCTATTTCATCATACCAGAGATGATGGAATCTATAACATTATTTATTTTTCGTCTTTGAAAATGTGTTGAAACTGATGGATATCATTCCGAACACATTTTAAACTAAATTTTTGCATTGAGAGAACATAAATTTCAGACTTTCCTGTGTTTCACAAATTATTCGTATTCATAGTTACTTGAAGGTCATGTTGACATAGGCAGCTAAACTGCGCTCTCTACCAAGTATAGTATCAAGTAAATAAAAAACTATAGTTCGATTACAAAATTTTGATGATACTGAAATTTAAAAAAGTGACATTGTAGAAAAAGCTTTTCTTGCCACTATACACATCGCTGATTTGCTGCAACAACGACACATCTCAAAATTTGCCATTTTTTAGTTATTGGTACAGAAATAACTGTTTTTATTTATAGTTTCTACTGGTAGAACGATATAACTGAGCTTCTAAAACTCACCATGAGAGGATGGTTTTTGAGGACAGATGTTCTTATAGAATTGCAGTGATTCGAAACATTCAAACTCGTTTTTCCTAAAATCACTCTTTTTGTGTTATATCATTGTTGTAGAAAATGAGCGATATGTACGTGCCTTCATAAACACTGCATCTTTTCCTCAGACACTTCCTCGTACTATGAAAAATAGCAAAGATATTTCCAATGGTCAAGATATACGACACAACTTCTTTGATAAATCACTTTGAACGTATGCCATAATTACACCTATCGAAATATTGATTTTGTTAACATTGTACTGTAATACTTTCTTATGGAAATTGTTCCGAAGAATCGATCCACGCAAAAGAAAAATGTGTATTTCTATTAAAAAAAAAGTAATGCAATTTGCATTTTTTAGGCGCATCGCTGCACTTACAAAAAACTGAGTTTATGAAAAAATAGACGTTCTTATACCATTCAACTTTTTTCTCTGGAATTTTTTTTATTTCGGACAAAACTCGAGTTATAAACCGCCCCATTTGCGTGACTGTATACGTTACAACAAAATTATTAAACGCAACAACATACAAATATTAAACGTTTTATAGTTTCTGCTACACACTCGCACGGACGAGCCACATAACTTTTAAAATATACTTCCACTGTTTATAGTAAATATTTTTGAGTAAATTTTTTACTTCAATATTGTTTCACTCAACTTTTATTTTAACATTTACGTAAACGAGAACCCGAGTAGAAATCTCTCCGTACACAGTTTGTTTCTTGTTTACTACCAGAGATGGCTATCCGGAGCGATGCTTGGCTCCATCCTACCCTCACTTTGCGTACTTCGTCTCACGTAATAAAAAAGTGGAGATGTAATCCATAGTTAAAACTCATGTCATATATAAAAAAAATTGTTCTTATTACGTCACGGTACTCTTGAAAAGTCGTACTAACTGATAATCACCGATGTTTTCGACGTTATATCCAGACCACAACCTATGTGAGGGGAATGGACGCAAAGTGGGGGTAGGCTGGAGCCAGGCCCAGCTCCGGATAATCGTCTCTGCTGACTACCGAAGTAACAAAGGTCTTTCGGGTTAGCGCTATACAGAGAACAAACATTTGCTTCTTTTGAATTATTTAACACGTTGAGTACCACAGTGAAAACAGCCAAACCTGATCAGACACTGTATAATTTACTATTTGTTATATAAATCGCAAAGAAAAAATAGATTTGAGTACTCAGTTGTGTTCTTTTATTCCTACATTATTATTTCAGTATGAAGTTTGCTCAGAATTGTGTGATAATCAATAATTATTTAATTAAATTAAATTTGAGTTTCCGGTCACCGAAGACACCCACTGCATTCAACGTATTAAGAAATGTAAGAAATGTGGGGTCAACAATTGGATTTGCCCCACTTTTCGATGCTATTGGTTCCATCGCCATTTTTGCAGTTCTAATTGCTTTCATATTGCTTGTCTATTGCAAACAGTATAATTAACGATTGTAATGAACGTACATACTGCCAAATGAAACAAACTGCAAAAACAAAGACACAAGTGAAATTAGAAAAATGAAGAAATTACTCATAGGACAAAATTAATTTACCGAGTATTAAAACGCGCCGTAGTGGACACTTACAGTCAGTGTAAAAAGTATTTGTACAGTGACAATTGTTTACAAAACCTTCATTCAATCGCTTTTATTTACAGACTTGTTTGAAATTTATCATAATGTCGTATTCTTAGAAATCTCTTAAATGAATTCCATGTAGAGCAAACAAATATTCTTATAACTTTCGCATAAATATTAACAAATATTCAAAGACTTGCAAAAATAGGCTTGTAATAAGTATACATGCAGTTTTTATATGGAAACCAGTTCACGTAAGACGTGTAAGTCAAGAAGATGTTTTTTATTTTAAAATTACATTTAGTCTTTTAGGGATTGAATTAACTAAACTAGATGTTACATTATGCGGTGTGTCATTTTATTGTTTCAGAAGAGCAGCTTTAAGACTTTCCTTTGATGAAATGTGATGATTCCGAATTTTTTCTTCCAATTATATTCATAAATTTTCTATGTGGTTGATGTCTGGGGATTGGAGACGTATCTTCAATTATTCTCGGGTATTATATAAGGTTCACTGCCTGATATTATAAGTCTTTGCTTTGTAGTGCTGTCTTGCATAAAGATAAGATTGCCAGTAATCTCTATTTCACTGACACTTAAGTTTTTTTTTAATATGTCAATCAAGTTTATTTGCATTCAATATTTTATTTACAGGAGATTATAAGCAAATGTGTTGTTAACACAGGCTTTTGACGAGAGCAACACGCAGTGTGTTGCTCTATACTTTCTAACTACAAGTGTACACAAGTATGTTCAACCCATGGGTGCTTTTAGCTATTCTGTAAAACGATAAGGAAGATCTAGTACATCGTGACTTTTGAGTTTTCGTATTTGTAGGCTATTGTACAGAAGATTAGTGGCGTGGACATGCGAATGATAGAGACTGATTCAGTCTGCTTGGGTATTTTGTGCTAAAACTCGCGATTTCTTCTTTCACTATTTGTATTCCGAAATCGTGAAGAAGTATCTCTCATTTGTGACGTACCATGGTGCGTTTGCAATAGTTCTTAGTGTTCTTTCCACTTGAGTAGAGGAAATTTTTTAAAATATAGGAGCAATATAGGTCCTATAGTCCATGATTTCGTCAATGAAATGCATAGATGCAACTTCAGCCACAGATTTTTCTTTTCCTTTCGGCATTGAAATATTAATGTACCGTTTTGCAAACTCCAATCGTTTCTTCCAATTAGTTTCGCTAACGAAATATCTCTTGTGAGCTACTCATTTCTTCCAAAATCGTTTCTAAGTTCTGCTGCAATTTTTGGTTCACTTATATATCTACGGATTTTGTTTTATTTTGTGAACAATTTTTCGTCCATTATGTTTGATAATCTTCGATAGACGTCCAGTCTTTCGTTTATTTTGTATTGTATTCCGCATTGCATGCCGATCAAAAATTCCTTGAAACGTGATTTAAAACAGTGCAAAAAATAAATTAAATGAGATATCGAAAAACGACTTTTTGAAACCTTTGGTATCAAAGGGCACATTGTTTGTGGTATTCGAAATTTGTTTAGTTGAAATGGCTTCGTAGATGTCAAGGTTACCTTGTCTTTTTTTTTTAAATGAAACACTACATTATTTCCTGATTCAACTATGTACGATTGTATGACCTTGAAGTGAGCTCATCCGGGGAAATTTTCTTATCTCTGGTCCGTTGCTACTAATGGTGTAATATGTATTCAAAACGATTTCCATCAACTTCTAAACTCTTGTATATTCTTATTTGAAAAGTTCGTTGCACTGAACTTGCACCAAAAACGTTCCTCAAATCTTTTAAGTGCCATATGAGATTTACGTACCCGATCAGGATAACGCTCTGTATACACACATATTATATTGCTGCACTTCTGTAATGTTTCTTGTATTCTCCAAAGATCTAAAGTATATTGAACTCGCCCTGAAAGTAGTCATTTTCTACAAATCTCTGCCCACTGGTCGGAGGACAACTAGCAAATTTGGATAAAGGCAATTAACATTGCTTGTCTTTAAAAGAACGTAATATTTACAAACACACAACGAGTGATGAACACAAATTCAGGTGAATTCTTCGCGAAACCTTATTGCTGCTCAAAATTAAGTATCAATGGTACTGATCAATTTCGCCAGTCAATGTCACTTCAAGGTCATACAACTAACATGTTTGTGTTGGTTATTGTATGACGTTATTGTATTAATGCCATCAACAACGTGTCCCTTGAAACCATAAAACCACCAAAAATCCGTTCTTTGATGTCTCATTTCGTTCAGGAGACATTGACTTTTAATAGCTTACGTGGGTCACCCTGTGTAAATAAAGGCGCTGCTTGTTATCTTCGAAGACAAAGTAGATTAATACTGAGAAAAATTTAATTAACAGCGATGATAAGAGATTGACTCTTTGTCGTTTAGTGTTTTCATTGCTTCACACTAAATTCATTTGATCTGGGGTCGGAGGTCCTAGCGTACCGGATATAAACGTGTATATACATTGCTGTTAATTCTTAGTTGCCGTAAAGATGAGTTTGTTAACCGGACCTGTTGACCCGTCGGAGAACCACTTGCGAGAATCACGCAAACGAGTCACTTGATCCAACATGTTTTTTCATCGAGCCAGAAATCAGGCCGTGCACATTGCATACAAATATTTCGTCGGTTAACAATTTTTTTTCATTTCGTGGCAGCCGCTCGATCGAGGCTTGTCGCATTCTGACGCATGAAAATGGCCCAAAGGGATGCACCAGCCATGATCGATGCTCCATCCGATCGGAGACTACCGAAACTGCCCGTCAAATAATATATTCATAGCTTCCGGATGGTTGAACACGACTCTCGAAATCCCCCGCCCCCACTCGATAACCACTCCCCACCGATTCGCTCCACGCTACATCCGTATGCAAATCGACAGTCAAATAATTATTGAAAATATACGGACGAATGGTTGACTTGTCTCTTCCTCTTCTTCCGTTTCTCCCTTTCCTACGATTTTGTTTTTCTCACGCTGATAAATTAAATCGTGTATCTAATTAAATCTGAGAGGGAAGAAGGTAAATTTCTCGTGTTATATAGCAACGAAGTATGTAATTTAATAAACAAGTAGTTTCGTTCTATTGAAAACTGACATACTTTTGTAATAGACTGATGCTTTAAATTCTTATCTGCACAATTATGATTTTGAAATGGCGCAATTTCGAATGGCGCAATGAAGAATCAAATTATTCGGAATGCCGGTGTAAACTTTTATATTGAAAATTAATATTTCTAATTAATAATAATTCTACAAATGACGAGTAATAATTCTATGCTCAAAAGCGCAATAATTTTCTTTTGTAATTTCTTAAGCATACAGTTCTTTTTTCATTCTTTTTAATTAGCAAGCAAATATTTGTCTTAACACATTCTTTAATAACATTTTTCTAGACAGTTACTTATTTTCAGTTTTAGCATTTTCTTGCATATTTTTTATTTATTTTATTTTTTTACGGTTATTAACACAAGTTGAGTTCTGGTGTGAAGAGAACCATACCTAGTCAGATATACTATAATCTGTTAGTTTTTATATAAATTATAAATCCAAAAGATATTTAAAAACTCGATCATGTACTTGTGTTTTTACATTATTGTTGCAACGTTAAATTTATTCCGAATTTTGTGAGACTCAATACATTACTTAGGTAAATTAAATTTGAAGCGCCGAGCATCAGTGATGAGGGGAGTCAATGTATTAATATTAGATTGTAACAAGGTTTAATAACTTATACTTTCACATTTTATTTCCCCGAATAAAATAACTGTCACAGTAGAGTATCGGCACTGATACATTTCCTATTAAATAATAATTGCAAACAAAGAAAATGCTCAACGTACGATTATGTGTCTTTACTTAATTTAAACAGATAATTATTTTGAGAGAAAAAAGTACTGACAATTTTATTGCAATTTATTCTGGAAGTAATAACACAATAAATAATCAACTCTAAAAATGTTTAACTATAATTCTAATTTTTAAATTTAAGTGGTGAGGGAATGTGAGTCCTTACTTACATTTAATTTACAAAAGAACAATAATTTTAAATACCGAAACAGTTACAGTTTTATGAAGTAAGTTTTGGTGCAGTTTTGCTATGAGAAGTAACAGAAATTAAAAGTACAAATTCTTTATATTCAGAATAATATAAGATAATATTGGTATTTGTCCAGTCCTACACCATTATCAGTAAGGTAAGGTGGGTCGTACCGTTCATTAAGTAATTAGGACAAACACGGGTTGCTATTTTGTTTTCATGTTCCATAACCATCCAAGAACAGTACGTTTAATCATGTCAAACTTGGCATGATACGCAACACTTTTTGGACTTCAAGTATAAAGAGAGGAAACATTATCTTCTACTTCATTATGATAAGAAATTTCCTTTGCTAAATTTACTGAAGAGGTGGGTAATAGTTACATTTGAATCACCTAGAGTCTAAGCGACTATGATAGACATCTTACACTCCACATTGCCCAATATGTTTTCTTTTGACAAAAAAGATCTTCATATTTTCTAAAATCATATTCTTGGTAACATATGTTTATTAAATATAAAATATTTATTCATTATATTAAATATAATGAAATTCGACAGTTGAGAATTAAGTAAAAAATGGTATAAAAATATATATCTATAAATGCTTTGTTACAAAATTATAATAAAGTTAAGAAATATGTAGTAATGCTTTTATATGAAACACGGTAAGAACAGTTTAATAACATTCCCGTAAACAAAGAATTAGTAATGCGTTCATTAAAATGAAACAGTGTTAACAGGATGTTCGTACGGTACTAAATTGCCTTTTTCAAAGACATCAGGCTTACACTAACAAGTAGCCGACATTTTGTAATGAAAGGGTAACTATAGATAATTATACAAAAGCTACAATGCGCTGATTGTCTAGAACGATTTCAGTTATGGACCCTTTGGCTACTACGTGCCACTATAGTGGCTTCCCGGTAAGCGATCGTGCAGAACGAAATGCCACTCTAGTGGCTCATTTGTTTCGCGGATTGCGTTGCAAGATTATCGACTGATTCTGCTAACCAACAGTCTGTTGAACTCTTTTAATGTCGTTTAAAGACTATTTCTATGATACAGACGAGAACCGTTTCATTATTTTTAATAAAATATTTTATATTGTTATTTTTTATTGGATTCCGCGGCAAAGCTGTGAGTGTGGCAATGTAACTCCGCGTCAAAATCAACCGTAGCCAAAGGGTTCAGCATTTAGTTTTATAAATATAATAAATGAATATCTTCCAATTATTGTTACGTTTAACCACGCTAATTTATATTTTATATTTTTATTATAACATTTATGTAAGATTCTGTGCTTATTTCTACTTGTAAAAATGATTTACATATAACGACTAGAAAGTAACCCAAAAATTACATAAAAACTGCGAGAACGTACCTCGATTCGCCAACTCGTACGTCGGCGATCACCTGTAATGTTCTACTAGGGGTGATGCATGAAAATTATGTTCGCTATGGCCATTATTCGTTATTCACTCTTCTTTATTCATTACAGCCACAGTTTATGCAAATAACTTTCTATACGGGAATGTAGGTCACCATATGTCACGATATCTAGAGATATCAGATTGTGTTAGAACGTCATGGCTATTGGTTTTGCACAAAAAATGTGTACAGCCAAATATGTGAGAACAAATAATCAAGATGTATAATGTTTGTAGAAACTAAGTTTACGTTGCATAAATAAAGTGATATTTCTGAGTGTCCATACAGTCGCCGCGGAAAATATGTTGACAGGCTTTAAAAATGTATGTTTTCGTCACTAATCAAAAAAATCTGGGAATAATGGAATAAATAAATTACGAATATTAATGAATACTACATAAAGACATATATATTGCGTGACACGCAATGCTAAACATTCATCAATAACAAAAATTATACATAAATCTTCAAAGGCGTGCGCGGAAAGTAAGTTGACAGTACATAGATTTTAACAGTAGAAAACATTTAAAACAATAAAACTGAATAATTAATATGAAGTTTGATATCCCCGATTTTTAATAGCTTCTTCGAGTCTTTTTGGTATACTTTCAATGAGCTTTACAACTGTATTATGGCCTATATCACACTAAGCTTTTAGTAGCGCCTGCTGAAATACAGATTTATTCCTTCTACAACTTTCGGATACATTTCTGTCCAAATGGTCCCATAAATATTCGATGGGATTAAGATCGGGACTTTGAGGTGGCCATGGTAACAATTCAATGTTATTTTCATTGAGAAATTGTTTTGCTTTCTTGCACGTGTGCTTAAGGTCGTTGTCTTGTTGTAAGATAAAACCATCTTCAAGATTGATTTTTGTAGCCGATTGTTGCAAATTTTGTTGTAAAATATTTATATACCTTTCTCCAGTTAATATCCCTTCGATGAAATGCAAATTTCCAACGCCGCACAACGAAAAACAACCCCAAACGCATAGTGATCCACCACCATGTTTGACTGTAGGAGTAACTGTAGTGGGTTTGAAACATTCATTGTGTTTTTTCCACACATATTTTCGTCTCTTGTGGGAACGAAGTTCAAATCTTGATTCATCACTAAATATGACCTGTTTCCAGAAGTCTAAGGATTTATTTACAAATTGTCTAGCAAACATTAATCGTTTTCCAGCGTTGATCTTACTTATGTATGGTCGTTTTCTAGACACACGACCATGAAATCCTGCTTCCTTTATGCGTGCACGTATTTGAGTCTCTTGTATAAGCAAATTTAAATCGGATTATAATTCTTTGGTGGAAACAAAACGATTTTTCAACACCCCTCTTAGTATAACGCGATCCTGTTTGGGTATAGATTTCCGTGTACGTCCTGATTTTAGAAGATTTTCTGCAGGTCCAGTTTTTCTTAACCGGTCTACTATTTTTCTGACACCTTCTGCAGAAATATTAAAATCTACAGCAATCTGCCTTAACGAATCTCCCTTAGTTCTTCTATTAAATATTTGTGATCTCTCCGCGGGTGTAAGTTCGCGAATTTTTGGCATTCTAAGAAAGTATTGATGTTAATTTCAATTTTAATCAGTATAATATTCGTGGAACAATGTTTAATAAATGTTATAAAATAAGTAATAATAATTATTTTTCAAATATATTACAAGGAATGGGATCGAATATGCCTGTCAACTTACTTTCCGTGTGGGCTTTTGATGTAAATGTAAAATAAAACGTCTATCCTTCACTGCAAAATGAATTATACTAAGCAGTGGTATTTATATCTAGTTTGTTTGTGCGAGCTGTATTTCCTATATGAGGTCGTTCAAGGTATCATAATACTCCTAGCACTCCTAGAAACAACTAATACTCTATTATTCCATTAGCCTGTTACTGTTTCCTTCGTATTTTTGTTATAACTTTTCAATGCAGCTTCAAACGACCTATGTTTATATAACATGTTTTCCTTATTTATACCCATAGAATATACTGCCAAAGTTCGGTCGGAAAAAACTGGGACACTGTATTTATTATTAGGAACTGTTAGAAATAGTTTTTATGGGCTGCTTACGACAATAGCAACAATTTGAAATGTTATTTAATTAAAACAGTATGATAAAAAAGAATGAGACAATTCATATGAAGTACAATATACATGATTTTAATAATAATTGGAGCTTACAGGGTGTTCGATAAGTTTCTGCATAAACTATGCCAAATTATTCTACATTTAAAAATAAGATGAAAGGGTTGTATAAATGTGATTTGAAAGACGTTTCGTAAGAAAAGACCAAAAAAAGATGTTTAAAACAAATATTCTAATTTTGCATGTTATAATGTACTCGTGACGATTTTGTCAAATTTTATGATCGCAATATTGATTCTATTAACTTCTCTTGTATTTTTGTACTGTAAACTTATCCGTGTAGCCTTGAATATTTATAGGGCCATCGAAATAGTTTTTTTCAAACAATCTGTTTATGTTTGAGGATAATATTTACTTTACCAATTCCTTTTTTGTCGTGCATCATGTGCAGGGTAGGTATGCTCGGAAGAGATATAGTGAAGTCACAAATTTCATGGGTCGTTTAAAAAACACATATTTTAAGTATTGGAGTCCCGATGCCGAAAGGTAAGTTAAAAGGCGGAACTGAAGACCTCACGTAGAGCCGTATGAAGCGTCCCTCAAATTCTGTTCCAATTGATGCGACTGTAGAACATAATTTCATAGATGTTTACATACAGTATATCAAACAAAAAATGTGCAAATACATGGTTATTACATACTCATTACACTAAAGTACTGTATACAGGAAAGAAGTACAAATATACACATACAGGGTGTTACAAAAAGAGGGTTTCAGACTTTAGGTGCATAAAGTATTCACCGAGTGGAGTAAAAAATGTTTAATCACCATAGGTTCTGAAATCAATCATTTTGATGTAAAATTAACTTTTATATTTATGAGTGTTCGATCTCGTGAGTCCAAAATAAAATAAAATAAGAAATACCAAAAAATAAGTAATATGGTGGACTTACGACAACGAACAGAAAATGCATGTTGTACAATACGAGACACGGAAGGAATACTTGAAAATGTACGTCAATTTATGATCCGCAGATGTGAGTCTTGTATTGAAATGGAAGGAAGGCATATCGAACATCTGTAACAAATGTGAAAACAAACTTCTCTATTTATTATAGAAAGGATTAATTTTAGGACCTGTGTTGATTAGACATTCTTTACTCCTTTCGGTGAGTACTATAAGCACCTAAAGTTTTAGACCCTTTTCTTGATCATCCTGTATTTTACTGCTATAATAAAGAGACAGAGGTTATTTGTATGTTCGCTAAAATCTCAAAAGCTACTAAACCTACGAAATAAATAATAAGGATGGTCCAAAATTCATGGTACAAATGGGGTCAGGGAGATTCTATGGCTTGAAATAAGACGAAAATCAAGAATAACAAAATTGCGTGGAAGGCTTCATTATAGTGCCTGACATTGTATCTTGTGCAAAAACAGTCACAGCAGCGGTCTGTAGTGAAATCCGTAATATCGGTTATTAGTTAAGTGCCGCGTACTCGACTAATTTTCAAATACACTTTTGTCGAAAACGAAGCCTTCCACGCAACTTCGTTATTCTTGATTTTCGTATTATATCGAGCCGTAGAATCTCTCTGGCCCCATGTGTACCATGAATTTCGGACCACTCTGTATGTTGTAGCGTCACAGCGTCGACGGGTATATTTCGCGACGATAGAATGACGCTGACTTCGAACTGGGTTGTAAGTCCAGTGAAGCCTTTCGAAAATGCGAATAGAGTGGACTGTATAGGTTGAATGTATCTACACAACGTGTCGAGAAAGAATGTATTACTGATACCAGTATTCCAAATACAAATGTATCGTTGTGTAGTGCGAAAGTGTAATGAGAATGTTCCAACGTGTAATAGCAACGAACGAATATGCTCTCTCGTGCAATAGTAATGTACGAATCTCTTCTCTCGTGTAATAGTAATGTACGAATCTCTTCTCTCGTGTAATAGTAATGTACGAATCTCGTCTATGGTTTCAGGTATGCTTAATTTATACTGTTTTCGGTTGCTGGTATGCGACCAATCAGCGTGCGGGAAATTCGGCAGCGTCGAAGCGCTGTTTTGTGGGTTTTTCCCACCTTGGTCCTTCGACCTGGCTCGGGCGCTGCAGGTAGGCGCGTACGCCGGTATGCGGACAAAATTGCACACGGTATTAAAAAATGAATGTTCGGATTTTACAGTAAAGACGAAACATGCCGCCCGCCTTGAACGGCTACGTTCAAAATAAACGCCTTGTGGAATATTTACATACTCGAATGCGAACGATGTGTATATATACATTGTGTAAGTGTGTGTGAGGCGTGGTTTACAAGATCATGCTTAAACGATTTGTGTGTATACATGTATGAATACGTACGCGTGTGACTTGTATGATTAAGCCTACTTATAAATTATCTTACTACAACTACTGACTATTTGTACAATATTTGCAAGTGTATGGCTAAATGGGTTCAATCGGCAATGGTGCGAGTTTCTTTAACCTGCGCTTATAAATACCGCATGATGTTTTAAGTGTCGCCACACGAACGACTCCATCCTCCCCTGGATGTATGGTGATAATTCACCCGAGTTTCCAATGCAGAGGTGGGCTGTTGTCTTCAATGAGTGTTACCAGTGTGCCCTCTTTGATGGATGATGAATCTCCAAGGTGCCATTTGTGCCTTGTGTGCAGCTCCTGTAAATATTCTATTTGCCACCTGCTCCAGAAGTGATGTTTTATATTCTGAATATGTTGCCAGAATGATAATCGATTAGTCAATGTATCAGCAAAATCATGTTCAGGTGGGCTTGCTAACGAATCACCTATCAGGAAATGACTAGGTGAAAAGGCGAGGATATTATTGGGATCAGAGGATAGGGGTGATAATGGACGAGAATTTAGAATAGCTTCGATCTCTACTGACAATGTATAGAACTGATCATATGTGAATATTGCATCACCTACTGTTTTGCACAGATGATTCTTAAATGATTTTACTGCAGCCTCCCAAAGACCGCCGAAGTGTGAGGAACGAGGTGGTGATAAATACCTATCAATATTTTCTTGCATGAGACAATGCTGAATTTTATCTTTATGTTCATCTGATTGTAGAAATGCGCGAGTTTGTATAATTTCATTCCTTGCATCTACAAAATTGGTGGCATTGTCCGAGTATATACGACACGGTTTTCCCCTTCGCGCAAAGAAACGTTTCAATACTCCTAGACACGATTTCGATGTTAGATCGGTAGCCAATTTTAAGTGTATCGCCTTTATTGCGAAGAGGGTATCCTGAATTGTAGGACCAGTTAATAACGCATCATTAAGGGATATACCTGAACTACTCTTCGCCGACGCATCGAAGACTACCCTAAACCTTGTCGTAGAGCTCGAGTCTTTTATGACCGCATGGTGCGGTAGGTAGTATCCCGGCTTACACAGGTCATTCGAGGTTTCAGTCATATGTCCTAATTGAATGTACTTTCTTAGAAATTCTGCGTATTGTCTAAAAAGCTCCGAGTCGTTCTGTAATCTACGTTCTAAACTGTAAAATCTTTTTAACACTATGCCTTTAGAGTCACTTATAAGGTTCCCTTTGTCATTAACGGGCAACCTAACCGTATACCGTCCCTGCTTATCCCGAGAGGTGTATCGGACAAAGTGATTCTCGCCTGCTGTCTCTTCTGCAGATAAAAATTGCTTCTCCGGAATTTCTTCTCTTGTCCAAAATTGACTAAGTTGTTTGTCAAGTGACAGGGCCACATGACATACCCTACCTAGATTGTTCGTCGATACACAAAATTGACCACGATTTTGAGGTTTCAAACGTAACCGATTTTCCTGCGAATTTGCAATTTCTTCCTCAAAGTCATCTCCGCGTGCGCGTTTATATATGTATTCAATCAATTGTTCGAATTTAGGGATTTCTGTATCGTCAAAGGTTCGATCCCAATCCCGTCGAGTATTTTTATCTAGTTTCCTCGTAATTAAGTACACTAGCAGTGTGTCCCAGTGTTGAATGGGTTGACCTATCGCTTTTAATGCATTCGCATGTACCTGGGCCTGCTCAGCTAATCGATTGAGATTCGCGGGCGTCTCTCGAGTAACCTCCGGAAGGTTTAGTAATAGCTTCAGATGAGCGGGTACGATTTTTTGCGGTTTATTGCAACGCTTTTGTAATGCCTCCCAAGCTACCAAATAGTTGTTTTCTGTCGCGTTTAATGAAGCGATTACTGACGTTGCCTCTCCCGTAAGTGCGTTCTTTAGTAGGTGAAATTTGTGCACGCCGAGTAATTCATCGTTATCGTGTACCAGGGATTTAAACGAATCATGGAAACTCTGCCATTCAATGAGATTTCCATCAAAAGGTTTCAGTTCTATCTTTCGAAGAAGCGCATTTATCTGCTTGGTTACGCTACTCGGGGAGTCTACCATCCTACTCGTTGACGCGGGTCGTCCGAGAGTACGTAACGCTGCCAAACGCTCACTTATTAAATCCGCGGCTAGATAGTATTGGTCTTCGAATTGTACCCGATCTAAAACACTGTCTGCTTCATCATCTTGTACTTCGATTGCTAACTGTACCTCTGAGAACGTATTGTAAAATTGTTCGAGTTTTGATTGACGCGTCTCTAATGCCGAAATGGGTGCTTCCAGGTTATCGTTTAAATATGTTAACATTCGACCTAATTGAGCCTTGATCGCGGCCCGCTGTTTTCTTAAGATTTTGATATCGGTCGATTGCGTCACGGTAGATATTTTGATCGAGATCGAAGCAGATTCTTAGCGCAGATAGGAGTGTATGATAGGAATGTGATTCGTTCGTGCTCGCCCACAAGAAGATTTGCTATCTGCTCTCTGAATGCTGCTAGTACTGCTGCTGCGTCTGCTGAAATCCTTCAGCTTCAATTGATTGCGATGAAAACGAGCACCGCCGATGATGGGCCAGGTAGACGTAACCGACTCCTTGGTCGCTGTGGTCCAACCGCAAACGTCGTGTGTCCGTAGATCATCTGCTTCCTGGATCAGCTGGTCCAGCGGCAATCCACGTCCGATGTCTCCTCACTTGGATACCACCACAATAAAGAGTTATTGAGTCCGGATCACTCCAAATCGACCCGGCTGCTCTCCTCTGGATTCCACAGTGAATCCGGTTGCCTTCTGGATCTCACAATAGATCCGGCTCGAAGGACCAAAAATGTTGTAGCGTCACAGCGTCGACGGGTATGTTTCGCGACGATAGAATGACGCTGACTTCGAACTGGGTTGTAAGTCCAGTGAAGCCTTTCGAAAATGCGAATAGAGTGGACTGTATAGGTTGAATGTATCTACACAACGTGTCGAGATAGAATGTATTACTGATACCAGTATTCCAAATACAAATGTATCGTTGTGTAGTGCGAAAGTGTAATGAGAATGTTCCAACGTGTAATAGCAACGAACGAATATGCTCTCTCGTGTAATAGTAATGTACGAATCTCTTCTCTCGTGTAATAGTAATGTACGAATCTATTCTCTCGTGTAATAGTAATGTACGAATCTCTTCTCTCGTGTAATAGTAATGTACGAATCTCTTCTCTCGTGTAATAGTAATGTACGAATCTCTTCTCTCGTGTAATAGTAATGTACGAATCTCTTCTCTCGTGTAATAGTAATGTACGAATCTCGTCTATGGTTTCAGGTATGCTTAATTTATACGGTTTTCGGTTGCTGGTATGCGACCAATCAGCGTGCGGGAAATTCGGCAGCGTCGAAGCGCTGTTTTGTGGGTTTTTCCCACCTTGGTCCTTCGACCTGGCTCGGGTGCTGCAGGTAGGCGCGTACGCCGGTATGCGGACAAAATTGCACACAGTATTAAAAAATGAATGTTCGGATTTTACAGTAAAGACGCAACACTGTATATTGAGATAAAAAGACATGGGACCATTTTTTGTCGGCGTGCCGGCGAGCCATCCATGGGGACATAGTTCACGCACAGCCGCTAGGTGGCAAACTTCGGCGCCCATGCGCTCGAAAGAGAATACGCCGGCTACAAGATATTAGGAAAAAAAATATAGAGTATTCGGAATTCTGTACGCGGGAAAGTCGCAGGCGAAGCCGCGTCCAAGGCATGCTAATATTGTATAACACAAGATGGTACTTTCATAACACAGTTTTGACGTAACATGATTTAAAAAACGTGGACGAGAGCACATATTTTGTTTAAATCATTAAAAATCCTTGAAACAAAAATTGTTTCCTGTTTTTACAGAATCTCAACTTTACGTAACTTTAAAGTGCTATACAATACGGGTTCGTTCAACGTAGTTTCGATGTAGCACGATACGAATTAACCGAGTTTTACCAGCGTTATTTGTACACATTTCAGTTACAATTGGATTCTGTACATAATACAATAATGATTTGTCATTGCAAAAAAATTCGACTCGTTTATTATGAAGGATTTAGTTCCATCACTTCTTTAAATCGTTCGAAACGTGTGATTGCCCGGGGTTTTCAAGCTATCGAAAAAGTAAAGTTCGTTTCATAAGCCGATAAACTATTGTCCACTTGCGAAAACACTGAAATATTATACGACTGATCTTCTAGGGTAACTTGTGAACATTGTCTTACGTCTCGTTCACATTCTGTCTCTCTTCCGCTAGTTACTATCGACAGTTTTAAAGGATTAAGGGGCATATACACCTAGAGAGGCTGAAAACAGGTCAATCTTTGTGAATTTGTTAAGAATAGACTAAAACATTTTTTTCATTTCTTTCTCGCTCTATTAAAAAGTATACACATTATATAATCTTTACAAAAATTTACATGAAAACATAACAAAAACTGTCTACACTACAGCTAGTTTTACGGGACCCGTTTTTATATCCGGAAATCAGTTCACAAATAGGCAGGTCGGATTTTTCGCAATGAAAGACTCACTATTGTACTTTGAATTTAATATAGCTTTCCTTCATAGTGTTTGTAATTACATTTTTCATTGATTATTTTAATATTTTTGTTATACGATTTCTTTATTCAATTTATACTACAAACAACAAATTGTGCAAAAGAGATGAATACATTTGTTATGAAACTTGTAACCTGTAGGTAATTTAAAAAAAAACATATTTTGTAAGAAGTATTTGTGTACAAGTAATAATATAAGTGTCATTTTCGTACATGTTTGACTTGACCTAGACTTAATTCTATTAACATTAGTGCAAACGAGGAGGTATGCATTCTGATGAAGAGAAAATAAACGAATCTATATTAAAGGTAATAAGCAACATAAAAAACTGTTTAATAAATATAGTCTTTAATATAGTCTTAATTAATATAGTCATAATGCGTGTTTGAGGCTGGTCGTCCTTTGGGGTTCGAGAAGGTCAAGAGAATATCTGCTACGTATTATCCATTTGACATCAATAACGACTACGTGAGTTCTGATTTACTGGTGTACAGAGATTTATAACTGTAATTATTACTTCCAACTGTAATTATCAGTATTTTATCAGTAGGATTGTAATAAACTCTTGAAAACCCAAATAATATCGAAAGTGGAATTATACTGAAATTGGAGTAGTATGAGAACCAAGCTAATACTAATTGTAACACCGAGATTCATACCAGCATTCCTGCTGTTGATTACTCAATGTTACTTTATACAGGACGATCGACGTACATATATAACTTTTAATACACAAGAATAACTTGTTTGGTTCGAGGAGTACATGTTAGGACTATAAATATACATATTCAGAATAGGTATTCCACTTGAACCTTCCCTGCAAATGTTTTCAAATCTATTAGTTATATGAAAAAATATTTCAGACAAAAGTTGAGTGATACTGTTATTTTTTAAATAGCATTTCATATTTTCTAACGCATTAATCAATGCAGTTTTTGTTTTTCTTTAAAAAAAATTATTAAAGTTCTTGTATTGAAAAATTGTTGATTTAGGAAATCTTTTAATTTGACTTTGTAAAATACTATTTGCGGCTTCTCACGCAGAGAATATTCATTTTTATAGAAACATTAATTCTTGTTACATACTCGTGGCTTCAAACAAAGAAACCATTTTTTTTAAGTAATACTATAAGTTTTTGTAATGCACTAACGGTTACATCTCCTCATTCTGAATAAAGAAGAAGTAGAGCATGTGTTGAAAAACTGTAACTTTATGAGATATTTTGATTTAAATGTTACTACGCTTGAACCCTCGAGCAGTATTTCACAAAATTAAAATTAAAATATTTACGAAACTAATGATTTTCGACACAAGCACCTAATTTTTTTTTTATAAAAAATGAACAGCTACACCGAATAATGCATTACAAATATATGATTCCGTTTAAAAAACGAAAATATCACATCTCTGGCACGCCTCCACCCATAAAGAAAGTGTTAGCACCACATTTTTCCCGTTCGAAATCATTTAATTTCTGTCTGACAAGTTTTTCGATATCACTAGGAGCTCCGAAAATATTCGCATGAGAATGTTAAAATGATACTCACTGTATCCAGGGTGTCTCAGGTTTTCTCGACAAACTTTGTCAGTATATTCTATGGGTATAAATAAGAAAAAAAATATTACATTATAATAGGCCATTTGAAGCTTTATTGAAAAGTTACAACAAAAATACGTAACAGGAAGGGAACGGTAACGGGCTTGTGGTTAATATAGCTTGAAACGATCCATCTTTATATAATACTTTTTTCTTATTTATATCCATAGAATATGCTGATAAAGCTTGAGCGGAAAGAACTGGGACACCCTGCATATTTTGAAGGCCAGGTTGTCTTATTCTTAGATTTAAATATCACAAATGCTTCTTTTTTTTTAAATGAAGCTACATATTTTTGTTTTCTCGGTTTTGCAGCTGAGGACCAGGCTAGTACAACAACTATTTGTTATCAAAGACATTCCGACTTTCGAATCTTGTCTTATGCAAAATTTTAATAACAACTGAACCGAATGACATTGTGTTTCGACTCACTTTCATTGGAGAAACCTCACCTATTCATTTGTAGTATTATAAATCATTATTATTATCATATCACATTTCTGTATTATAAAAACCGACTGAAACCTCACCGACGCTCTATCTCTCTCCCTCCCAGAGCGTCGCTTTTCGAGGTACGCTCGTAAATATTGTGCTCGAGAAGGTGATCAAAACTCGTCCTAAGACAACTGTCTGAAAATTCTCGGTCCCGAAAGCGAGTTTAGACAGCCGGGGAATTCTGTATCTTGTAGCCGGGCGAATTCTCTTTCGTGCGTGCAGACGCCGAGCTTTGCCACCTACCGGCTGTGCGTGAACTATGCCCCCGTGGATAGATTCCCGGCACGCCGAGAAAAAATACTCCCATGTTTCTTTCTGGATATATTATTTATTTCGTGATAAAATATGACCTATGACACTCCGAAAAAGATAATAAAGCTAGTGTGAAAGTTTCATAACAATCAGTTTAGTAATTTTGGAGATTTTTGCGAACATACAAACAAACTCTATCTTTTTATTATAGTAACAAGATGATACAATTGCACATTACAATGACAAGGATCGATGGTTACGATGTAGACGTAATTTCTTCTTTATTTTGGACAAATATAATTTTTACATATCGATTCTGCAATTTTTAGGGGTTATCAGTTGATGGTGAAGTTATTTGTTATTATTAGATAATTAAAGAACATATCTTTTCATTTAAAACAATGTTCGCAACTTTAAAATGTCCACAATGATTAAGTTCCTTCTATCAATAATACTAACAAAGTTATTCATGTGAATATTTTTAAATTGATTTTAAAGTTTTAGAATAGATTTGGAACCCAAAAGATTTACAGAAGCGATGTGTAAGAATTGTGTATCTCGAAAATAGCGAAGAAGTTATGTCTGCATCGTAAACTCGGTCTTTGTCACTGTCGTGAATAGTCATAATCGTATTATAGATTAATAATTTCATTCATAATCATTGATAAGTGCAAAGCGTGTGATATGATTTAATATTATTTACGTAAGTATGTTACTGAATTTAGCAGTTTAATTTCATTGCGGAAGTAACAGTTCTGTCGTGGTAACTGAGCTTGCATGACCTCGAATGACCTAGCAACACAGGTCATTGTATACTTCTTAAAAGACAATAATAAGACGTGAATAGAAAAATATGTGTACAAACACGTAAATGTTCTTGACTTTTGATCTTGCAACAATAAACGTCCTTATTACGAAATAGTCCCTTCAAACCAAGTGATTTTATTGCGGTGTCAATTAGCTAATCTATTAGGTTGGTGCATGTGGCATGTTCGATTTGGACGGTAAAGATTAAACTGCTATTTTTTCTAGAAAATATTATTCACTGAAAATAAGTACCGCTTAAGTTTATGCAATTTCTGTTGAAAAATTTGCAACTGATAAATCACATTATTTAAAAATTCCTGATTTGTGCATCTAATAGACTCTCTATTGCCTGTATTTCTTGTTCGGTTTGGATGACTTTTGTATTTTTAAAAAATCATTATCTGTAGGCCATAAATCTGGCGGATAAGGCGGATTTGGCGAGTTTCATATCCGGGGTCATATCATCTTGAAGCACTGAAAACAACGTGAAGGATACACCTTCCTACATCAACTTTAAACTCGATTTACGAGTTAAAAAAAAAACCTTTCTAATAAATATCTGTAGGCAGGATGTCAAGATAACAGCTGGGCTTTAAATAGTACCTACTGATATTCAATTGACACAACAATATTGCAGAAACATTCCTACTAAATGTTGACAGAAATCAGACATGTATTATGTGCCAACATAATAAATTACTTTCGTATACAGGATATTAATACAACTTTTTATAGGTATAAAATTACTATTAAAATAACTTATCGTACAAAACTTACCTTCGTTGAACGTCTCCAAGATTTCTTTCACCGGAGTATTTCTTCGATTTGGTCGTAAATATTTTTTGTTTTTTAACTCCAAGATGCTTTATAATTTGTTCAGTAAGGACATTTGGTAAATTGTTTTAACAGTGTTTCTGTGTTAATATCACGTAGATGCATTTCTCATCGGAAAACATCTATACAGAGTTACAACGTATATTGTCGAAGAAGAAGGTCATTGGGATGCTTTCTGTGCAGTCTTGAAGGTAAATTTACTGCATGTAGCTTTTTAGTTAGGTCGCTAGGGTGATCGTTTAATCTTGTTTTGTATTTTCCACAATGGCGTGCTATTTCCTCTGTTACGGATTTAACCCTAAGATCTTTTCGTATTTCGCCATTACGCATATACCATGGTGCATTGACTACAGTCCTAAGTATGATGGATTGCAATGCTTCTAACTTTGTTATGTGGCTTTTAGATCCAATGTCCCACAATTCGATTCCGTATGTCCAAATTGGTTTAATTATTGTCTTATATATTAAAACTTTGTTGTCTGCGTTTAATTTTGAGTATTTGTTAGTAAGCCAGTTCATATTTTTTCTTTTAATGCGAATTTGGTCTATCTTGGTTCGTACATGATGTTTCCATGTTAGTCGTGAATCCAACAATAAGTGCAAACCTAAGAATTTTACTACTTTAGTTTGGGGTACAATGACATTGTTTAGAGTTATTGGCGGAACAATGCTTTTCTTTAAGGTGAACGTTAAATGTTTACATTTATCAGTGTTCACTTTTATTTTCCATACGCTTAACCACTGTTCGAGTTTTAAAAGGTGTTGTTGTAGTACGGAAAATGCTGTCTTAGGGATTTCGTGTGCGGCTAAGGCAGCCGTATCATCAGAAAATGTGAGCAATGTGGTTCCTTGTGTAGTAGGCATATCAGCGGTATATAATGTGCATAGCATAGGCCCTAAGACACTGCCCTGCGGAACTCCTGTTTCAATGTTATACATGTCCGAAATGGAATCCTGAATTTTAACAAAGAATGTTCTATCTTCGAGATATGACTTGATGAGCTCATAGTAGGATGTTGAAAAATTGTGTTTAATCACAGTAATATGATTTATCGTTAATTATGTTTACGAACAGAGATTCGGGATGCCAGCCAACAAATTAGTTGTGCAACTTTCGAGAGGGTGGAACTATTATTTAGGGATCAAGTAAATCACTGTATTTATGTGCAAGGTCGTCCTTTCGAATACAGGAGATAAGGAACAATTTCTGGACGTTCAACGAAGGTAAGCTTAGAACGACAATAAATGACCTTCAATGACCTTGAAAGACCGACATATTTTGGTCAATGAATTCATCCCGGAATGGGCTATACGTCTACTTAAATGAAAACATATAGTTCCATTTTAAAAAGCAAAGGTTACCTTGAAATCTTGGAGGCACGTCCACCTAGATACGATTTGTGATCATCAGAAGATGTCCACCTCGAAACAAAGTAAGTTCTACTTGAAACATTTTTTGGAATAACGAATACTTCGGCAGATAATTGCGTGTGAAAATTCAAATGGGGCACACTGTATACTATAAATTCCGTTTGTTTAATTTCGTGTCATTTTACGATTTATTTCAACGCCTATGTACCTGCTACTATTTGCAATATTTTTAATTATAGTTAAGAATTACATTTATAAATATGTTCACAATAATTGTATCTCATGTAGTACATTATGCAAGAAGTTCATAAATCCTTTGTCTTAGATACGTATTTTTTCCGTATTTTTCACACTGTATTAAAATTCCCAAATTTTCCATTATTAGGTATTGTATACAATAGCTTTGTTTACATATTCACCGTAGACGTGTCACAAGACCGTACAAAAGAATCAGTTTGACTTTATATTTGACTCATAGACGATGTGTCACCTAACTTGACCACCTTATATTACTCGTAAACTATTTGTTGTATGAAAGAAAAGTTATGTAATGTTAGGGTTGAAGTACAGTATATTAATCACTTTTTCACTTTCTTGCTTTTCCATCGAAATATGAAGGTCATCCCGCGTTTTTTTAATGGAATCTCCAACATTTCATTTTGAAATCCGTAAACGTATCAAACATTGAGTGGAAATATGTTAGGTTAAATGGGACCAAATGTCGAAAATTACAGTGAAGTTCTTAAAATAGGTTAAGTTAGAAATTATTAAATCATTTACATCTGATATTAATTTGAGGACATTTTATTAATTATTGATTATTTTTACTCATTGTCAGTCTGCGATACTTCTTCGAAGTTTAAAGTGAGATGTTGGTAGTCCCATTTAAACAAATTCAATGTGACCTTCAAACCTTGATAAAAAAACGAATTAACAAGAAACTGATTACTATACGTCCACCTTGATGCCATGTCACTTTTGTTTGGAACATTTTTTCATGCAGTGGCCAGTTTACGAGCAATTTAATGTGGTCAAGTTAGGTGACTCTCGTGTAAAATTATGTGCATATACAGGATGTTCAAAAAAAGGGTCCACGGCTTTTAGTAGTAGGTGCTTATAGTACTCACCGAGTGGAGTAAACAATGTCTAATCAACGTGGGTCCTAAAATCAATCAGATTTCCTTATAAAATTTTACAACTCAGAATGTACCATGTGTTCCATCCTAATGTGGGAATATTGAAGAAACAATACAAGGTACAAAGATAATTGTAACACAAACTACTTTCTTCCATGTTCATTCTTCGTTGCAGAGCTATATTACGTCGAATGACCTTTCATAATACATCGTTGTGTTTATTTTAAGATTCTCTATTGTAATATAGAAACCTATATATATCATTCTGTTTAAAAAAAAAATGCTGATGACTTTAAAATCATCTGGACCTTGAGACAGACAGCGAAACAATTGCACTGCTTGCTTTCCCCCTCGAAACCAAGAACTTTCATCTGCAAAATTTCTGTCTATTACAAAAACGAAAAAAGTTTCGGTGGCCCATTTGAAATGCCTCGTCCTATATAGAGTGACAACTTGTTGTAGAGGCACAGAGACTAAGCGCTTCAGGGTCACTTCCCCCTTTCTGATTTTGTTAAATACTATTAACAGCCTAGCGTACCATGTTCATTATTTTTCACTTTTATTTCAAGTTTCAAAGCAATAGAGACTTCAGAGTGAACTTTACATTTCTTATAGTTTAGTGTGAATAAGTAGATGAAGGATAACCTTGAATTGCCTACACACGGTGCGTGTACTAGACAGTCTTGAACCCTGCAGGCGTGGTCAAAGAAAGATGAGGAATGATTAAGATACGAAATGACTTTACACACCCAACGAATTATTAAGCATTCTCGTCGCTAATATTATTCTCTTTGAAGTTAGCCATCAAAATTTAGGGGAATGTAACACAGACTGTGAAGAACATATTTAGAACGCAACTGAACAGGGTATTTTTCATTGCAAAATAAATCTCACCTTCAAGCCTCAAATTTAAGTTGTGCAGTTGCAATTCATTATGTTTTATATTATTTTATTATGAAATTATGTTACAAATTTTTCAAAATGTTTAGCCAGATTCGGTTTTAAGGCGAAACAAAACATTGTAGTACTTTCATTTGTTTCGAACGTTTTACGAGTAATTATGTGTGTGGAAGAAATCAACGCTTGTACGTGTGATTTTCAATCTTCGAACATTCTACAAAATGAAGCGAATCTGTGAATATGTATTAATAATAATAATATTTTCATAATGAAACATGTCTTTAATTGACTGTTTGTGTCCTTAGAATCAGTTGCAAACATATCAAGCTTAAGCATTTATTTATATTGATAATGTAGAAACTATATAAAACGAGTATGTAATTGAAATTCATTAACTTAAAATGTCGTTATAAAATATATTTATTCTTTGCGTGTAAATGACAAAGATTTTATTAGTTCTGTGTTTTATTTCATATGAAAATTCTTTTCATTGATTCTACAACAATTTCAAAAGTTAAAGTTGATGAATACATTACCTTAACAAATCATTTAAGCAGAAGTTATTCAGGTTATGTACAAGTCTCAATAAATTATCATTAAGGCAGTAAGAAAAAAACGAGCAGGTTCAACGTCTTACTGTAGTAGGACGAGCCTACAGTATTTGTAATTTTATCTATTTATTTATTTGTAAATTGTACGGGTACAAACTCAATACATATACATAAGTAAGAATTAAAAACAAGATAGAAAAATAAAAAGAACGTCGCAGCAATATAATATAAAGTAAAAAGAAATTAAAATTAAAATTATACATAAATGCAATTACAAAGAATTTATAATTAAGCATTAACCAAGGTGTGCGTAGTGCGCTGCGTAAAGATTTTTTAAGATAGTAAATAAGGCCACTGAAAAAATCAATTTTATCCGTAACTGTATTGGCTGATTTTAATGTTCGATTTATTGGATCACTCGAACCATATTTAGTCTTACTATAGTATAATGAAATATATGCCTTTTTCTAACATTTGCTGAGGGAGTAAACAAATGGATGAGTTGTAATAATTGAGGACAGGAGATCAGGCCATTTACAAGTTTAAATAAAAAAATTGATCATTGACAACTTTGCGTTCAGCCAAAGAAGCCATGTTGAGTGTATTTGGTAACGGTTCACAATCATGATCATTTCGCAGCATGAGTCTGTTTAATCTAAAAGCCATAGATGCACTCTCTCTAACATTAGCTTATATTTTGAGAAGTCTGAAGACCAAACGATTGACGCATACTCTATTTGAGGCCTGACTAATTGAATATACAGTAACTTACTGGTGTAAATCTTTTTAAAATTAGTAGAAAAACACCTGATAAAACCTAATGATTTTATACTCTACATGTGGTGAAGTATCACATTTGTCTATAAATATATGATTATAATTTCATTTCTTCCTTCACTATCCTTTTTTTCGCTAATATACTTCAAAGAGTGAAACTGAGGACAGAGTTGGGGATTCTATATAGCTTCATTCTCCCTTTTTTTTACCGCCTCTTCTTCGACTGATTCAGGGGTCCCTTCCCTGTCCAGCTTGTTGCATCGAGGTAAGTGCGAAATTATTTTAAAAATATTTTCTTAACCACGTTACCTTGAAAGCTGACCCCATCCACCCTGTGTACGTTAAAAGAGGGACGAACGCTAACAAAAAGAATTGAAAATGCCGCATCGTGGTTTTTTGACTTCCCACCGTTTTTACACTACCCCTATCTCTTTTCCCGTCTTCATACACGTTTAGGACCTCTGGTTGTTGTGAACGTAAAAGACCATCAAGTTTCAAGATAATCTTTCGAAGGATGACCACTAATCCCTATGAAACTTCACCCGAACGACGTTTATAATCACATAGCCAAGGGTTAAGTATCCTTCTAAATAAAGCATATTAATTCCTTATCTTTCAGTCTCATGAAGTTTCGCAAGAATAAAATATGCACGTACAATATTTAATTGAAACACCAAACATATAATTGGAAGAATCTATAGTAGAAGTAATCAAGTTGTGTGAAAAAAACATTGTTACTACAAAATGAAACTAAACACAAACATTGTAGTTTTCATTACATCTTACATATTATAACTGTGAAAGCTTTCTAACAGAATGCAGTTATCACAAAGAATTACTGAAAGCTTTCATAGTAGATAATGCACGACGCACAGCGGAGATTTCCTAATTTTATTATTTAAGTAATGGATGTAATAACTACAGTTGATGAATAACTTATGATAAAAATTTAATTTAAAAATTTTAAATATAAAAATTTCATAAATGTTCTTTCTATATATATAAATTTATAGTATATAATTTGAATAACAATACATATACACTAAAAAACAAAATTTTGTACTTATAACACAACACATTTCTCTTCAATCCTACCGAGTGAATTATTTTTACATGTTGTTTCTCCTTAATATGCTATTAAAGTCAATCAGAACGATTATGTTGAAAATATAGTTATTTTAAAAGGACCAATCTGCTGTTTGTTCGATGCTGCACAATTGTTTGCAGAACAAAATATTTTGTATTTTCTGATCGACATTCTACGTTTAAAACATCTTTTTCCTGATGCTTTTGCAAGGACCGATTTTTTCATTGTAACACAAACAAATTTTACGCAGCTTTATATTTTATAACCATACCAGTACGCCTTTAACACACCCTTTCCATTCCACGTACTTTTAAACCATCCACTCTGGAACCCCTACCACTTCGATGCTTTTTACGCCGCGCTTTTCTCTTATTTTGAACCTCTTCGTTGCTTTGGCCAAGAGTTTCCAGTCAGCGTCACATAGAAAACGTTGAACTTGTTCGAGAGGTTTTTTCTCGTAAAGCAGTAGTAGTGAAGACGAGTGATATGGAAGGAAAATGTCAAACAAATTTATTGCGTCTTCGAGACGCTAAAGTGTAAGAAGCATTTCTTACTCCTTTTATATGGTACTGTTTGAAGCAAAATTTAAGAAAAAATTTAGTAGTAAACATGCAATTACATTAAAAGCGCGTCAGAAATCGGCGGCATTGTACATTTTCTGTGCGATATATAATAATTAGACTGTGGATATTCATGTAATTTAACATACACCAATATCTGAAAAAAGCAATTTAAAACCATGAAAAATAAGAAGTATACTTTTGAAACGTTCACACAACAACATACAGTTTTTTCAATGTTTTATTTCTAAAACTGCATTATTGTCAAAAATATTGAATTCTGAAAATGTATATTTGCATAAATATCCGTAGTCTAGTAATAATACATAATGTTATTATTTTATAATAAAAGATACTCTTATTACAATTTTCTTTGCAATACATTGTAACATTTCATAAATAGAAATGCAACTTGTAATGTATTAAGTAGAATGCGATTTATATTATATCGTTCTGGTGAAATTAAAATTAAATACCATTCATGGATTTGTGCTTAAAGTATGTAGGAAGATCTAATTTAATAGGTATTTGAATTATTACGGCGAAACAAAATTAGTTTATGTATTTATTTCCATATTTGCAGACATATTTTTTAAATGTATGATATGTCCATAAAAATTCTGGAATATTTATGAAACAGAAAATATACAATATCTTGTGATCCAACATGGCTTCTGAATATTCTTGCTACAGTATTCTTAAAGTGATGCTAAGATTACTGTTGCTTTCATAAACTATTTATCAATAATAAAATGCAATGTAATAAAATATAATTTTATTTGTTAGAATTCTGTGCTAATAAAGGAGGTAACAGTAAAAATTTATTGTAATTAATCGAGTGCTGTCTTTAAAAGTTATTGCAATACATAGGAATTTAGTATACAGTTCCTATTATAATATGAGTATTTATTTCGTTTATTTAGAGTCGCCTCACATTATAGTAATTCTAATGAAAAACTCATAAAATTTGGTAATTGTGTGGTAAAACTGAGTGCGAGGAAAACAGGCACTCTTGAAAAAATAAAATCTTATCTTCCGTATTGAACAAGATTTTTTGTAGTATATTTTAATACTTCAAGTAATTAACATATTTGGTCAAATATAGTAAGGTACGGTAACCGAGCAATGCATAATCTAATTTATTACGATACAACTTCCAATCGAACGTGTTGCACATAATGTAACTGTAGAAAAACGAATTGTAATCGAAAATTTTATTACGTCCATTACAAAAACAGTCTTTAGATGTTTTATATATGCAAGAACTGTAAAAAAACAAGATTTTTTATATCAACATACGCATGCATTCGATGATATTACTTTCATCTGTAAGATTGATCAAAATGTCTTCATCGAATACTTAATTACTTCGATATCGCTATCTTGTGGATGGCTTGCTCTAACAGCCATGTACATTATATACAAGGAAGACTTATGATGGGGTTCCAATTTGCCGCGGGGCGCCGTCAGGCTGCGTTTAACAACTTTTTAATGGAGGCTTGGCGACCATCGCCCCGCCGCTAACGTTGAAATATTAATCCTAACGGGTGTCGTCTTAAAAATAACTTGCTTCTTTCCATATATTCTTTTTAGGACAGTAGGACCTCGATTATCCGAACACTGGTCAAACAGAAACTGTTCATTCTAAATCGATTACTACTTAAAATTATTATTAGGAGCACTGTGTACCTAATTTGATACCATTGTGTATTCCTCATTCTAAAATAAACTTATCATTTTTATACGACACGCAGTTAGAATGTCACTCATCCTGTTACTAATTGTAATTCTGATAATCGAGCTCCTACCGTATTTCAAATTTGAATGCGCATTGTAAAATGTATAACCGATATTTCTCTTTTATTTCTTCCTTCGGTCAATACGGTACCATTGTAAGTCTACATTACTGTTGTACACTTTGCTCATTTTTAAACATTCTGACTAAAAACGAAGAGCATCATCTATAATGTGATGCATTTACACTGTACAAAATTCTTTTTATTACCTTATCGAAAAAAATAATGCATTGGTATATTAGAATATTAGTTAAACAATTCCCTTTTATTATTCAAGTTAAAAGAACAGCGTTTAACAATGCTTTATTCCGTTTCCCCATAAATATATCTGTTTCGATCAGAGTCAAAACATTACGGAATATAAACCTCCTCTCATCGGAACTTACAATTGTTAACATTACACATTCAGAAAAGGTTCTACGGATTCCTTCGGTGACATCTTTATTTGAATCGTCCGTGCGTCTGTGTTTCCGCGCATTTCCACCCTGTTGTAACTTACCCTTGGGTTACAACAGGGCCTCACACGCATTCGGTACTTTCATCTCGTCTACGACTATCCCATTTACATCGCTAGAATCATAGCAGTCCAGAGCTCGGCGCGTCGAATGTACCGATCGATTTTTCGTGAACTCACGCATGCACGCACGCACGCACGCACGCAAGCACGCACAGATATGAGGAGAAACACATTCGAGCCGAGCCATCGCTCTGAAGCCCTCGCAAAATCAACCCCGAACCCAACCACTCCCGCCTCCGCCTCCGCGACAATTCTCCACCTCTGATAAGCGTCCACCTTCCCTCCTACCTCGTCCCTATCGAGCCATCCCCTGCTATCCAGTGAACGCAGACCTGGATGCCAGAGTTTTGGAGCCCTGTACCTCCATGTTCTTTTTTTCCACCCTCCTGGAATCTTTAACCTATCGTTTGCTTTCCGGGGAGTAACTCGATGAAAGTGAACGACCGGTAGCTTTAACAATATGGTGCAGAGGTACGCGGGAAGGGAATTTAAATATATCTACAATAAAAGCCATCAAAGAACTTCGTGTTCTTTGGAAATCTAGATGTGTTTTTATATTTATCGTATGCTGTGCGTGTATTCTGTAATGATCCCTCCAATATACAGGGTGTCCCAGGTTTTTACCCACATACTGTACCAGTATGTTCTACGAATAGAAATAAGCAAAAAATGTTATACAAACGTAGGCTGATAAATGCTTCGTTGAAAACGTATAAGAAAGATATAAGATATAATAATACTATCTTACAATGTAAGCGTAGTTCGATAAAATATATCTAATGTATTTATAAACCTAGGTTTTATCATTGAAACTGACGTAGATAATCAATACCATTTTCGTTAATCCTTAGATTGCGGATACCCTTTAAATATTTCAAAAATTTATTTCCTCTTTCACCTGCTTTATGAAATATACATTTGCCACGTGTTTTTGTATACTGAATTGCAGAAATATCGATAGTCTATTAATAAGCTGTTACTATTGTTCCATTTTAAAACAGAGACTATTTTGATCAATATAAATGCAATTAATATCATACGAATCTCGTCTTGATTCTGTTTCATTTTACTAAATACATTTTTAATTCTTTGATTAAATCTTCACTGGAAATTTCATATTTTTTGTTATAATTGTTTTGCAGAACATTTATGGATATATATTTGTATAACATTTTTTGTTTATTGGCTCTAGTAGAATATAATAACACAGCTTAGTGGAAGAAACCTGGGACACCCTGTATAATGGAATAGACGGACACTTTATAAATAACTTTAACACTTTGTTTGCCATGTCACCCATACGTGCCTGTCGCTTAAATTTAATTGTTATTTATCTAACTACGAATAGTATTAGTAAAAATATCTGAAAAAGTCTAACAGAACTAGTAAAAAAGTATAAAGTGTTATTAACATCATTGATTAAAGATGGCATAATTTGAAATTACTCTCATGGTGTATCTAAGTCTAGAAAAGGGTGTTGTTTTCAGCCTATATAGTGTGGCAATCAACGTGTTAATATATTCATGTGTGATGCATTATATTTCACCACATGTTTTGTATACTATATAATTATATATAGTATATGTAAATAACAGATTAATAACACCAAATTTTACACATTTTACACGGTTTCCTTTAATTGTTTAAGTGTACTGAATTGCAGAACAGGAGCGCGATAGCGTCCATACATTAAAGCACGTGATAAATGGCTTTTTGTAATATACGTTTGACGTGACCTGAAGTTTAAAATATGTGAACAAAGTGTTAGGTCAACCGTTGTTTCACCCAGGGTTAGGAATGAAATAAATAAATTGAACATTTCATAATATTGTATTTACTAATATGCCTTATTGATACGGTTACATATCGTATTCATTATAACTGTTATTGTGTTGCTACTGACTATTGGACCTCTTGTATAACTTTGAAGGTCATTGTATACCACGTGATTGAACTCGTTTTGACAATCACTTTAGTATGACGTAAAAGAATATACAGCATTCCATATAAAAAATTAATGGCCACCGTCGTTTTTCGAAAAAATATTATAAGTGTAAAAAAATATACTGTATTACTTTAGCCTTGAAACATCGTAAAACTTTTTCTTCTTCCATTCTTTCCGTATAGTTTTCACTTACGAAAAAACGCTGGTTCATAATAATGCGAGCACCCTATGTATATGTAGAATGTTTCATCTAACTTTATCACCTGAAATATTTTTATTATAATTAAAATTTGATACAAAAGTTTCGTATGATGGTTGCATAGTTTTTTGGGGGCCAGCGTAGAGTAACAATAGTTTTTTCCATTGGGAAGTCTTAATGAGATAAGAAAGTCAACTTTGTTTTTTTAAACGCAATGCTATATTTTATTTGTGTATATATACTTATATGACATATGACATCATTAAGAATATCAATCATAGCTAATTTCAACAAATGTGATATGTACAAATATTCAGACAATTCTAACCATTATAACTTCTGATACATGCAAAATTTCGTAAAAACGTTTCACACAAAAGTTACTCAGTTTAGTAGGGACTATGTGAAAATATAAAGATTTACCCACATTCCATTTAAAAAATCGAAGTTATTCTCCGTTTCCCACGATTGGAGTGGGATTACACTTATTTGTTCAAATAATATAAAGGGCCCCTTCATACGATGAAGTTTAGAAGAAAATTATCTCGATACCATTAACAGGTTCGTAGATATCGGCTTGCAACGGGTTTGGTGGAACACCCTGTAGATACATGCAAAATTTTGTTGGGGTATCATGTAAATATATACATTTATCCCTATGGTACCTGGAAAAGATATTATATCTGTACAATCGAACATACTATTTGATAAGCGCAACAAAATTTTGCAAAAATATTAAAAACTGCAGGATTATACTGTAGACTTATAGAATTATACAGAGAAATTTATTAGAAGTCAACGAATTCATTTAATACTTACCTATACGAAATCCAACACATATTTAATATCGTTCTTATTATCGAAGTACATACACATGTATATGATAAATAGACTGCGGATTTTTATGCTATTTAACATATCCGAGTTCGTGAAGAATGCACATTTTATGGAGTAAGTGAAACAAAAAATGTACTTTTAAATATATAAACCGCAAAATGCAGTTCTGTCATAGTTGGGATCCCTCAATTACATGGCAATCAAAAATATTGTAGTCTAAAAAGGTATACTTACATAAAAATCCGCAGTCTAGTAATAAATTAAATTTCCATAAATAAGAGATAACAAAAGAATGAGTGTTACTGATTTATGAAAGCAAGAATCATTTGTATGAATTTCACAAAATGAAGTGAATTATTATTTAAAGTAAAGAAAATAGGATAAATGTTGTTGCTCCTGTTAAATTCAGGAATAAAGTTCAGTTATTATTTGGATATTCCAATTTCTTGACTACATTCTCAAAAGGAAAGTCATTGTGTACTTGCTGTATTAGAAATACTTAAAATCACTTTTCTTTTTCTTTTATCGTACTATTTAATGATATTTTTGAAAGTTTAGCAATGCGAAGTAAACGCATTAAAGAATTATTTAAACCGTTTATTCTAGTAGCATTACAAACGCAGAATTACAAAATTTTCAAGAAACTCGTCAAATGAGAATATTCGATCACGATTGGAAAATGCATACTAACTTCAATATTACTTTTTCCACAGAAATATAAAAAAGCAAATCATTTTTAAGAGTGATTCATATATAGATTCAGCCCTGAGCTAACTCTCTTCCTCTCTTTCACTCTTTCACTCCTGTATCTTCCGCCTTCTGCACCCCTCGTTCTTCTGGTCCACCCTTTCTGGGTACCCTCGATCCGCCCGCACCGCGTTCTCCACCTAACCTAGCGCAGCATCCGCGTTCTGGAGCTGCTCTCGCAGCTCTCGTAATCGTATTTGACGTCGCTACGTTTTTGTTTCAGAGCTGTACGTGACCCTTCCGCCCGTGAGGGTTCTTGGCAAAACACGCGAGGAAGGAAAAAAAGCAAGGAAGAGGGAAAGAGGAACCGAAGGTGGAGAATGATGATGTCAAAGAGGGTGGGTGGAGAGAAAAGACGGGCTGGAATTGTGGAAGATCCAGAGATCGAATCGGATGTTCCTCGAGATCGTTCTTGATCGACCCTTCAACTGGCTGGAAATGCTTTTTGGTGTTCTCCTAGGATTTTTGACGTCTATGTTTAGACCTTCATTTTTCTGTTAGATCCTGCAGTATTTTATTGAGTTTCTCGTCTTTGCTCTTCGTGTTTTTCGACAAAATGAATTTAAGCCACGCCAGAGAATGGAACGAAACGGAGACAGGCGTCAAATATTTTCTATTCATAAAATGCCGCTCTAAATCTTATGATTATGAATAATACAATAATCAGAAAAGGATAAAGTTTTAGCGAGTTCGGGGAAACAATTGCCGTGCGACGGCCAAATTCGGGGTACAATCATGAATAAGGTAACTTTCTTGTGATAATAAATCAATAGTGCAAAACAATTTCATTAATATAAAACATTTCGTTTTCGGAGGAATGCTATTACAGATCACTGTTCGCGTTCAGTCCTATGTAAACATTGCCGTAATTCTAAGTAGGAAATCCGGTAATTTTTTTAATTTTTCGGAAGAATGTTTTAAAATGTATTTAAAAATATTAATGTTATTATTTTCTGCAAAACGATTTCTGCTTTTTCATATTGTGTTTTCCAAATTAATTTCTATATGACGTTCGAAATATGTACTTGTCTCTTTCCCTTAGATGCAGCTGCACATGTTTACGAACAACAGAATGGGATTCTATACAGTGATTTACCTTAATAATTTTAAATGTTTGTCTTATAAAAAGAAAAACCTAATACATTTGTTCGTGTCTGAATGACTCAGTAAGTAGATTAATGAATTATAAGTTCTTAAAAGCATTATTGTGTGGATGAACAATACATAAGACTATTTCTTATACGCTCATTTATTAGTCTCACATCAAACGTAATGTGTTCAATTTCAACACGTTGAATACCTCGGCGAAAACAGCCATATCTAGTCAGATGTAATATAATTTACTATTTTCAATATAAATCGTAAAAGAAAAACATCTTTGGGTTTTCACGTTTTTATGTTCCTAAATTAATGTTACAATATGAAAATTGCTCAAAATTGTGTAATAATAAATAGTTATTTAATTAAATTGAATTTTTAGTGTCGATCACCTGTGACCCCTGCGGCATTCAATGTATTAATCTAGTGAGGCATCTTAATATCTATAGTACTCTTTGTCTCAATATTCAAAAAGCGGAAATAAATCGGAATACTGCGCAGAACATAGAACGAGCATAAAGGAATGTAAAAATAAAATCTTTCTTCTGTTCCTATAAAGCGAATGCACAATACAAAAATCTGCGTCTATTTTATGTTTAAAATATGATAATTACAATTAAATTAAAATAATTTTTACTTTTGCAGCATTAATGTTATTTAATACATGTTTTATAGTATATAATACATGTACATGATAGACAATTGTGATATTCTCTATTGTACTTTATTAAAACGATCTGATTGAACAATGTCTTACGTTGGTGAAAAAAATTCGAATGCCACCAATGCACTGATTATATATTTGGCAACGGTACGTGTGCCACTATGACACCTAAGGAAACGTTTAAATTGAACAAACGCTGCTATTATCGAAAAGTCAGGGAGTCAAGCGACACGTGCTTGCCAATTTGTGCGTTGCACGTGTCACCAATAAAACCACGTCAAAATATTCCTTGCAATTTGAATAGGCCAATTATGAAAGTAGAGGCCAGAAAACGCCCACACTTCTCGCAAAATGAAAATAATTATTAACATAGAAATACCTGTTCACTCTACGTCACTCTGTTATTTATTTGCAGATTGAAAATCGCAGGTAAGTTTAGCGCCAGTGTGACAAAAAATTGGCTGTTTGCTTGTGTAATTGTTTAAAGTACAAATTGCCTATAATATTTGATCGATATGAAAAATATAATTTTCAATACTCATCAAATTTGATACATTCTCAAAAATATCGTACACGTTTGCACAAAATCTTCTAAAGATTTCAAAAGAATTTTCAGAATTACTGATTAAGAAAATGATTCAGTTTTACATTTTCATGTTCAGGGATATTCCGCAACAAAGATTTATATTGAAAACTTTGTATATTTATTTTTTTACTTTTATATTATGACTAATAAATTTGTCGTATGAAAATTTATTTCATTATATATAACTGTTGAATTATGGAATTTATACCAACTGTTTTCGGTAAAGAAATAACGGTGTAATAACTTTTTATTAAAGCTTACGTTGAAAATAGAATATAACAGAAACAAGTTTCACATTTTTATTTCCTACGATGCTGAAGGTGTATTCGCAGAATTTCGTTTCCAACGTAACATGTTTTTCTTTGTTTTTCTTCCCTCTTAATGTCGCATCAACTGCAATGGATATTAGCGACGACAATATTTAGTTATACTACAGTTATAAATTCTTTTGTCTCTTTCAGGAATTCGAGCAATGGAAGTACTTTTCTTTGGTTGGAAAAGTTCTCTTTTAAGTTGTAGCTTATATTTATTTTGATTTTAAAGTGAATTTTGAATGTAGAATATTGAGTAAAAGTATCGTTTCAATTTCTGTTTCAACCAATTTCGTATGCAAATATGTTGTTCGACCAAACGAAGCAGAAAGTGAAACTTTGTGCCCGGTATTTGATCGTCTCTGGCGGACATTCATCTAAACGGAGACGACACGTACGATCCCTGAAGAGGCACTGCGTGCAGATCAAAGCCGGTGAATTTTCGATGCACTGTTCGAGGGTGCAGGGGTATTCTGAAAAGGGGGTGCACACCATATCGACAGGGCGTGGTCGAAATCTGTCACACTAGCCACGAACAAACTGATGTATTGTCACCAATAGTATAGAATTTTTCCCAAGAAATATGTTTCATCCTGACTACGCTACAAGTTTCGAAAACATGTATGTAACAATCGATAACGAAGAATCAAGCTTTATGTTATGATTTCTCTTTCAAAGGTTTTTCATTGTCGCTTTTAGAAATTTCTCTTAGATGCAATACTTTCGTACGCTTATAAAATATTTTGTAATATACAATATAAAATTATATGTATACGAATATTACAAAATATTTATAAAAATACAAAAACGGAACAGCCTCACTACACATCTAAGAATGGTTAGAAGAATTAGAATAATTGAAATTGCAAATTACACAGAAAAATTGTACTTTCACATTGAAGAAATTCAATCTTTTTTGTGAAATTTATATGAAATTAGTTATATTCCACTTTCTTATTTACAAAGTATAGTGTTAAGGAATGGAATAATGTTGTTTTGTACGTACTAGTACATATGCCATGAATAGACAGGGAACTCGACATAAACAGCTTTTATTTTATTGCACAAATATAAGATATACGTATAAGAATATACATTTCATGAATATATGTATGCGATATGCATGTTAAGAATACACTTTTCTTATACAAGCTACGTAAACTTGAAATGTGGGTATGTTCATAAACGCGCATGTGCTACACGAGGAAATGAGTGGGCGGATTTCCCATATGGGCACAAACTGATTATCAGCGAAGTCTGAGCATGATTTCAATCAGCAATCAGCGAGATACATCATGTCAAGAGACTGTTATTTTTATTAACGTACAAAACAAAGGTATTTTTAATACATAAACAAATTTTTTTATTTTTCAGAATATATCAGAACTACGCTCAACATTGCATATTATTCGTTTACTCTCTTCTATTGTTCATTCTGTGATACCGACAAGAAAACTGTACAAATCGTACTGTTTGAATTAAAGGCATTTGCATGTTTGTGATTTGTTAAAATCATATATTCCTTATGAGGAAATTTTATACGTAAAGTAACCAAATTTATCTTCACCTCTGCATCTTGTCGATTAAATAGGGTGCTCGGAGCACCCTTATAAAGTATAACCTGCATATGGTCCATGTAGACCGTAAAGTCGGCTTTCCAATCCATAAGATCTAATCTAATCTAAGCGATCTACCCTTTATAAATTAGATCGCTGAAATGGTGACCATGTACAAACAGTGGTTTGACATTACATAGAAATCCATGTGGAATTCGCATTCTGCGATAACGAAACCACTTCTTTAAACGTAATGTACCTATGCATGCATTATGATGATATAATATACCATGCTGTTCCATTCTTTTTACGTATTTACATATTATTTAATGGATTAACCTGACACAATGTTTAGCACATAAAGCTCGTATGCGGAAAGAAATTTAAAAACGTTTTGCATAACACGTTCAAAATGCACGATATGTCAGAAAATTCATATTCATAGTTTTCTCCGAAAACTTTATTACCTTATTTAATCTATAGACTTCTTTTCATTGTAAAATACATTTAATGTAAACATAGCAGAATTTGTATACAGTTTCCTTATTGCATGTACATATAATAGCTGAAAAATCTGGTCAAGTAAATTGGTCTTCATTTTACAATGTGCCAAATATATTCCATAAATTTCTTCGTATTTATCGAACTATAGAAATTATTAAATTATATCCGTCTATTCTATATATCTTCCTATACTTTTTTTTACTATGCATTTTTAAATCTCTTTTAATAGTAATTTAAAAAGTGCACGAAACCGATTGTTAATTAATAAAACAATAAATCATTTAATCTCTCTATTTTTCACCTTTAATATACTGATCTGTTTAAAAATACTTTAAATAATATTAATAATTGAATTAATAAGTACAACAGAGATATAGTACATATACGTATATTTTTTTGGAAAACATTTCGTTAAACCACTTCTTACTCCACTTTCTCTTAAATTCGAAGATAGAAAAAGATGTCCCAGTAAAAACTGGCATTGTTTAAGGGATTAAGTGATAAAAAAATTCTGCTCGAAGCCAATTCGTTAGGTCACTTTGAAATCACTCATATTCTTTTTAAAGGGTGCCATACATGTTTCGCTTGACAGTCTCACAACCGACACTACGACAACATCGACAACTTAGGGCAATCTAAACGTGAAATAACTTTAAACTTGGAAGTTCAATATCAAGCAATAAAAATCTGAAAGTGTAAAATTAGTTTTTCGACGTTGTATCATGCCGGTACTACTTAAATATACACCGATGATTTTAAAACCACTTTTAAGATTGTCGTAAGGATGAATATTCTTTTTAAAGCTTCCTATTTGCTCCTTTGAACAATGCAAATTTTCTCTTACAGATTTCTTTGTTAGATACATTTTTTTTTATTTATTTGTGTCGCATCAACTGTTACAGGTTATTAACGACATACAATACAGTATACACATATTTTACAATTACTTGTATATAATATATCTATAATAATAAAAAAAAAGCAAGACATACTGTTGGTTACGTCAGATTCTAGAGTATAATGATTTTCCTTTCAAACAGCTTAATAATTTCTGCATGTGCGCTGGTTTTATTAACATTTCCTTCAAATCAGTAGCAAATGTAGATCTGAGGTTTTCAAGTTTCATACAATTGTATAATAAATGTCTAACTGTAATTTCAACATTACATTAGATACATTTTTCTGTCTTCGAATCCAACAGAAATATTTACGTGCTTTGTTTCTAGTGGTCCACCCTGTATAAAAAATTAATAAGAATACAATTATAATTATTAATTAGTATACTTCTACCTACTTCTGGAAAAGCAAAAAAATGTAAAATAAAAATAAATATATCGCAAAAGTAATGTAATGTGATGCACGAGTATACAGAAATGTATTATTACATTTCACATGTGCAGAATAGAATCACGTTGCTTCATTGGCTTGCTATATTAAGTGAATGAAATGTTATTGCTTTGATATTAATAATTTTTTAACATTTAGTCTTATTAATCTAATTGCCTACATGCATGAAATTACAATTACTTGCAATAATAGAAATATATTGTTGATATGCTCAAATAAATGGATTCAGATATTACAAAGAAGAAAGTGAATAAGAAAATTATTCACACTAAAAATTATACGTTACAAAGACTTCGAAATTTATGAATAATTGGTTGATTATAATTATGTGCACAATAAAAGTGTTAGTTAATGTCAATTGGTACAGTCAGTATTTATATAAATTATTTCACAGTTCAGCAAAGAATTAATAATCTTTTTACAACATATTCGTCAAACTTTACTAATTTTTATAATTATTTGTATATAATTACAAGCATGTTGTAATTGAAAAGATAATACTTCTCGAACCAAATTACAGCTCAAGTTATGGGAACGCTAACGGAGGGGCACGTTGAATGAATTTAAATGAACAATTATCTAGAGAATAAGAGAAGAGAAACCTCAATGGGAACGTTTTTGGTTTAGAATTGGCCCGCTTTTGACACTGCCGTCCCATAAGTTTTTCTCTATTGTAGGCGGAATTATAGCCTTTGCAATAGACGACACGCACGTTGGGCGTTCTGTTTTCAAAGTGCGATTCAAAGAGATGAAATTGCTGTTCTTCGCTAGGATACTTCACCTTTTGTATGCCGTCGACAAAAAGTTGCACGTTTCCTGGCGTTGCATGGTCTAGATACAATGTGTGTACACATAATAATCATGATGAGTTTTTATGAAATTTTCGCCATCGAACAGAATTTTAGAGAGTAAAACAAAGCATAGAGAGTTGCGGCTAAAATATTCGACATAACTATATAACTGCATTATGTTGCGCCGATGCGATGCATGATATGAGTGTATGTATAATGGCTTTATTACATGGAATGAAACGACATTCTACTTCAAATAAACCGAAATGCCCCTTTATTCTACATGATGCTAACTTCTTCCAAATTCTTTCCATTGTACATCTGGATCAAGGTCAGTTGCAGTTATGTTATACATGAATTTCTATTTCAGCAAGATAACATTGCAAATGTAATAAATTCATTAATATAATTAGAATAGTGTATGTTCGTAAACATGAGGAAAAACTCAAGTCATGATTCAGGTATTCCATAAGTTTTGGTCTTCGACATGACAGTATGTTATATAAATATAAGCATAAATACGCTTCCAAGGAAATAATAATGGATTTCTTGTTGCTTCTGATTGCCGCAAATATTACATTTCATAACATTACAGTTTTAATTCTGGTAATTTTAACACGTTGAATACCGCAGTGGAAACAGCCATACCCAGACAGACATAATATAATTTTTTTTATTTTATAAGAATCGTAAAGAAAAGAAATATTTGGATATTCAGTCGCGCTTTTATGTTCCTAAATTAATGTTACAATACGAAAATTGCTAAGAATTGTGTAATAATAAATGGTTATTTAATTAAATTGTATTTAAAGTGACGGTCACCAGTGACCCCCAACGGCATTCAACGTGTTAAAGAAAAATTTTACAGAATGAAGATTAATAAATGTTATAAATTAATAGTGACTAGTTATCATTCGCGTCGATCTTATATTAACAAGTACGACTGACATTTTAGAATAGATTACTACTAATGATTGATAAAAGAAAGTTCACTTTCATTATTATTATTCGCTTTCGTTTAAACATATTGGGCCTATATTTCTTTTAAAATACTTTTCCTACGTGTATTCACACAAGATATCGATACAGAAGGGACATCCTGGAACGAACTTATGCAAGTAACAGTCCACATGTTCGCTGATGCGTCTGAGATAATGTGATACAAAAAGTTATAACGAAATGTTTGTCTGTTTTAAGCTCGTAATAAATTACGGTAATAAATGTTTCGAAAAATAATTTTTCTAAGTAAACAGTTAAAGTAACTTTCGATTTTTTAAATTAACATATCTACAGTAGTGTTACCGTAATATTATCCTCAGTAAGGAAATAGTACTACATATTTAACCCTTCGAGGACGATGAACGCATATATGCGTTCCAAAAAATCCTTCACCGTCTGCTATAGATCACCGTACTGGTCCAGGTGCAGCTGTTTATTGTGTGCTACAAACCTATGTATTCAGATGTATTATCAGTTCAGCTCATTTTATTAAAATATACATGTTTCGTTACATATTTTGCAATTTTAGAGTGCTAAAACAATTGAGCAATCAGCACCATACAGGTTATTATAATTACATATTAAATTTAACACATTGTTCCACCGCGGAAAATTGCAGGACATGGTACTCGCTTTTTCTAGAAATTTTCAGTGCTCATTCAGTACTTACATTTGGTATGAAAATCAGAATATTTTTTGAATAGTTGATAGTGATAATAACTTTACTCCGGACTACCATAGAGAATTTCCATGGTAGTTCAGTGCACACAAGTTAACCAAATAACTATTAATTCTCATGCTATTCTAAATATCATTCATATCGCAAGAATAACATAAAATAACACGTGTCATCCTATAATTAAATACGTCAATCTGTGTTGATTCATATTTTAAAAATGCGGTACGATGCATTATATTTGGTATATCTATTTCTACCGTAATAGTTAATCTGTCAGTCTGTGGCCTACGCTAATGAAGCTGAACTATGTGGTACACAATTTGAATACATACAGTAATTAAAATTTGCAAAAAGCGGTACTATCACCAGACATTAAACGTGTCCTGGCATTTTATACAATATTCTGATTAAGATTCATACATCGGAATATTTAAAGTGAATTCAAGTGGACGTTAATTTTGTAATTGAAAAAGTTCTTTGTAACGTTTTCTGTTATAATTTATTCAACATTCGGAGCAAAATAACTTCATTTGCGACCTTTTTATCATAATATCTTAAGTACGACAAGTACAATGTATAGAGTAAGTGTATCGAATATGAGATATGTATCTAATATGGGACACCGTAGTAATTCCATTAGAATGTGCTGAAATGTTATGGCAGTTATTAGAAATATTAGAACACATCGCAGTACCGCCTATTTGCGATTGACATTATCACGAAAGCAATTATTTCGAAACGATGCCGTTGGGTTTGTTTTTTATCCTTTCCAGTCTTTTCAGTTGTGCACATTGAAACTCCGTACGCCATTAAAGGTAAGTTATTTAATCAATTTAATCATCTAATTCTTCTATTGTTTAGATGAAACATTAACAAACTATTTTCAGATTAATCTGACTCTTTTGTTCGAACCCAAGATGTTCCATATATGAGACCGTATGCTGTTCCTAATATGAGACACTTAAATAACACCTTAAGAAGATTCAGAGGAGGAAGGAACTACTGACAAGGAAGAAGAACTCATTTGTGTTAGCTCAAGATCAGAATTTGATGACAACGACGTAGAATGTTCCTGTTTTTATTCTCATGATCACGGTGGTGGACAGTGGGTTCAATGCACCAAACATCACAGATGGGCTCATGAATACTGCGGGGCTACAGACGTTAATTTTGTATGTTCAAATTGCCTTAAAAAGCAAAAAATAGGTGATTTTGAAAGACTTTTGATTCAAAATGACAGGGACTCATATTACGAACTATTTTTCAAAACTACTAATTTTGTACCGTTAATATGTTCTCTATTTTTTTAATAAATAATGGTTTATATGGCGTTAATATCATTCTTACTTATGTATAAATAAATTTTGAGCGTAACAGCGGAAAATAAAGACTTTTAATTTTGTCCCTTTCTATTCCCCGCTATTAAACAAAACAGTACACTTACGCTAGATCGTTAGGTTGTACACCCTCCACGTATATACCTACATGTACAATTTGTCAATCAGAACAGGTTACGAAACTTTAGGCGTTCATTATAAATATGATGCAAAATAATTTCTTTTTCCGTTATTTCGACGCCTTTTTAACCTCTTAGCTGTGAATGACGAGTATATTCGTCATGCGAGAAAAATAATTACCATTCGTTATTTAAATATAAATAAATTTAAACAATAAAATTATTGATTTTTCAGAAGAAAACAAGTGTTCCTTATAATTTAATTCAATTTTACAGCAGCTGCACATACTTTGTGTTTGAAAACGTAGATACACGTTTTTAAAAAGCGGCACCACAGCTGAGAGGTTAAATTAAATGTATATTTTTCGGCATGTTGCAATTTTAGGAGATTTTTAAAGTATAACATAATTTTATTCAATAATCAGAAAGGTACATAATTTGATAAGAGTGATTAAAGAGTATTCGCTTTCTAATGCTTCTGAAATTAGCTGGTTGTTTACGAGTATTATTATTATTATTTATTATCAATAATATTCTCGGGCATTTAAAATTGTTCAACAGTGTCTGCTCTAAGTGCTAATTGATAAGTTTTCATTTAGAATCCAAAATGCAACTATTATTAAGTTTATGAACTTAGAGTATCTTTAATAATATTTAATGTAATAGTGTAAACAATTTTGATTTCTTAGTACTTCATATTACGCAAAACACTCGAATTAGAAGTATAGATTTTAATTACAGCAATTCTAAATTTAACACGTTCAAAGAAACTGAATCTTAAAAATACATTTCAGTAATATTCGTGTATACAAGACAAGTCAAATTGTATTCCTGACGCCGTTTTAAGTATTCAAATCGTCTCACTTAAACATGCTTTTCATTCTATTTTAGTTGTAAACATTTTCTTTCAGTATATAAGTAATAAATTTGATTTCGCTCGACGCAGTTCGTTTTACGCATATGAGAAATATTAATTCGCTTGAGCAACTGAGGGGCCTAACGCCACACTAGTTGCTGTATAAATCATTTAAACCAATTAGAAAATTTACTGACCTAGTTTTTCATTAAAGTAATGTATTTTATATATTTTCTATCAGTAGCTCAAGATATATTGCGTATTATAATTGAATACAATTTTGTTGAAAAATGAACTTTGAGTTCTGCGATATAAAGTGCAGCTTGATTATTAATGCAAAAGTGTACATCGCATCAAAGAAAGATCAGTATTTTAAATGTATTTACTTTTTATATTTGTAATCAACCTTTTATACATTGAAACTACTTTGTTATGGTTTAATGTAAATCAGTATGTCATATGGAACAGATTAAATTTCTGTTTATTCTCTTTGCATTACTTTTACGAAGAAAATTTTGTGAATTTTTAGTTAAGAAATGTCTACCACTTAACTTGTGTTTTCGTTAAAAATTTTTTTAAAGCCAACTAAAAATCATACGCAAACAACTCTGCACAATAAAATTGTATTGACAATTTCAGCATTATGCACAAAGACGACATAGTTACAACTTTTTACTGAAATTTCACGTTTAACTGGAAACGTGCGTTTTATTTTTTATACATGTATGATCATTTTGATGCAGAACGTAGATATGCGAACCGCAATTAACGCATTGATTTTTGATACTTGGAAGAAAATGACGATCAACAGTTTTATGAAGCTTCAACAAACTTTGAAGATGGTGAAACTGTTAAAACTTTACGTTTCTACTTCGTAACTTCCCCATACTCTTCGGCTGCATGCCTGTTCGATCTCACCCTCGAGCAAGGAAACCCTCTCGCCTCGTTCTAAAGGAGGGTCGAACGAAGAGGGCGTCAAGTAGACGAATCGAAGGGTTTCGTGGGGATTTGTCGAAGTACACGGGACCACCTTCCAGTCAGACACGCCTGAGAACGTGAATCATTCTAGGTGACAGGAAGGACTGAAATTACAGAAAATCTCGAGATCAAAATTATGAGTCTGAAAATCTTTCAGTAAAAAAAATAAGCCAGAAGTACTTTTGGACCTTGTTTTCTATAAAAAGCATATTCTGAGCATTTCTTATGAATCTGTAATAATTTTTAATCGGCAAACCAGGTTGTTGTTTATTTAATTTAGTAATGTTTATGTTATTTTAACAATAACGAGAATATAGACAAATATTTTGTATTCTTTATATGTAACTTCTCGCAGTTATTTTTTATTATTTCTCATTCTGTTAAGTAATTAGAAATTGTGCATTTTAAGACTAATAATTAGAAAATATAACGAAACACGAATATATTATAATAAGTAAATAAAAACCATATAAAAATAGGGAGAGTAAAGAGTTGTACAGATTTCATAAACTTCAAAGTTTATATTAAAGGATAAAAAAATGGCGATGTAACAGCAAACATGTTCAAATCTCTGTTCTTTATTTGAAACATGCTCTAATATTAACGTCTATGAATTGAGTAGTTCAAATATTTGTCAGGTTTGCCAAAAATAAGTATATAGGGTAAGTGCCCCTAATATCGCCTAGCGCGTAATTTCGTCTACCCGTAATATTTTGAGAAAAAAAGCGTTGACAGAACTTAGCAACGGACGGAAGTTGTAGCTAAACATGTATAAAGAGACATATTTTATTGACAGCGTTACAAACAATGTCTCTTTTCTTTGAGACTCACTTGATATAAAAATGTCTCTTACCCATTACTTGAGAACGAGTTAAAATTTAGTAGACGATATTAAGTGCACTTATTCTATAGTGCGCAAACATTAAAATAAAATTAGCTTTATTACATATGAAAACACAAACAAACATAAGTTTTATTTTGCACAGAATACAATGTAATAATATTTTATAGATATTGAGCTAGAATATCTGCAGAAATATTAGAGTATCTATGAAGTCTTACATTCGCAAAAATGTATTATTTCTTTAAATGACGTACAATTTGTAAGTACTTTATTGCACTTTGCATGAAAATTTAATATGTAAGCGAAAGGGAAGAGGAATTATTTGTGATTGCAAATGATAACGTATGGGAATGTATGTGATATTTGAATTTCATAAATACAGATTGTAATTACAGTTGGCAAAACATGAAATCAAAAGGCTGAGTTCCAAATGTAAATAATAGTGGTTTAAAGTAGACGTTTCTGGGAGCTACTATCTTGACGCCTCACCAACATGTATCGAATATGAAATGGAACATATCATGCAGAAGTTGAAAATAAAAATAATACAATACAAAAATTCATAATGTAACACACATACAAAATTTAAAATACTAGTAACAAGAATATGTGAGAAGGGCCAGTGCGCCAGATAAAGATCGCGACTATTATTGGCACGAACCATTAAATAGGTTGTTTTACTTTTCTATATTTTAGAATCAATCAAAACATATACGGAATACATACACAGACTAATTATAAATAAACACATGAAAGTATTACATAGAAAAATAATGAAAAGTTTCATTTAAAAAGTCTATTTTGAATGGTACACTAGAAGAGAACGCGGTGTTTCGAAATATTGCGAATAGTATACAAAAATAAGAGTGAAATGGTACGAGTCCGGGATACATCAATTTTGAGAGAATCCTGACTGATTGATCAAAATATAAGACACTATCTAGCAGACTGCGTGTGAAATATAAAAAGGCGACCAGAAATTCGTTACAAGTTCTAACCTATTCGTTAAAAGATAACAACGAATACTGTCCACACGCATACGATACGTGGCCGTATAACGAAAAATTGCTCATCTTACACACGTAGTTAGGCCAGGCATGGGTGTACGTTACAATCAAATACGAAGAAAGGGGGAAAATTAAAAAAGCTATCTGCTGGGACAATAAAAAAGAAGACAGTCGCGCGAAGGAGAAAAATGGAGACAGAGTGTAACGTTAAAGGTTGGTAAGGGGGTGTCGAGTGTAGATGACGAAGACGACGAGGATGAAGCGGAGGGAAAGGATGAGAAACACGAACGGGGGTGGAGGAAGGACGTTTCTGATGAGACAGTAGTGGTGCGACACGCATTTTGACTGTTCGTACGTGTGAGTTGTTGGAAAAGCTAGATACCAGGGTGGAAAGAAAATCGCTCGCAGGCTATTTTCCGGAGGAATTTTTATTGGTAGGTCCGCCATCTTGGTGAGGAGGTGGGGATGTAGCGAGTGGTAGCAAGCAAGCCAGGATTGGCGGTCGCCCAGGCAACGCATCCCTTGCGCATCCAATGGGGTAAAGCGACGAGAGCCTCGTGCTTTCGTTGCCCGAGCGAGCACGGGGATGAAACGGAACACTGGTTACAGGCAACAACCCCCTACCATCGTAGTAACCCCTCTAAACGTTCTCTGTCCCCCCGCGGAGTCACCGGGATAACTGCATTTCGCGGACAGAATCCCACAAGAACTCACGGCGAGCGGTCGCCCCTCTAACACGGCCGACTCTCCTATCGTTTCGGCTTTTTCCTCCTCGTAACACGTTATCCTACGATACGAAGGAAGGGCGCGAGTTATCGTGGACGCTTCCACCTCGTCTTCGTCGGTGTCCGCGTCGTCGTCATCGCCGTTGTTGTCGTCTCCGCGACGCGCGTCTTCCTCCGTGCAGTTTCCAGCGGGCACGCGCCATTTCTTGGCAATTATTTCGATATTTGAATTTTCAAGGACACACTGTCCCCGTGTCACTCGCCCCTCCCCCTCTTCCGTCTTTCTCCCGTTCCGACCCACCTAATTGCATCGACGAGATAATAAGATTTAAATTTCGAATCGAGGCCACGGTAGCGACAACGTCCGCCTGCGATTAACCAGCCGTGCTTCTCAGCTTCTCCTAGGTCGCTCCCTGTTGTTCCTGTTTGCACCGCGATTTACTTGATACTTGTCAACATTCCCTGCAGTACTGTCGATCAACTGGAACGCTTCTTTTAGTTTCCTTGAGTTTTCTTTCGGTATCTCGACACTCTCTGATCTCGCTGGATTTTCACAAAATGTTACTGGGATTCGACATCGTCAGAATTTGTTCGTGAAAATTGAGAAACTTGTTACGTGAACTACTGCCGATTGGATTATCGAGAGCTACTTTTAAGAATTAAAATCGACACGAGTGTGTTATTGTCAGAGATTGCGAATGGATCGTGTTACAATGCATTTTCTCCTATAAGAAAATTGCTAACACGAAGGAGAGGAAGAAGTGATTGGCCATTTACAAGAAGAACTCCGGAGGATCAACGAAGGAATTGAATCAACATTGAATACCAAAGAAACTACTGTCAAGTCCAGAACAACCTCGGATGGTTTTCAGAAACAAGAATATTTTCTGATTGTCTTTGCACATCGAAGTTTTAAGAATTGAAGTCTGTGAAGATCATTCTCAAAGCGTAAGCCGTTAATGTTGAAGAACCTCACACGCTAAGAAACACTTCGGAAAAATTCGATTAGTCCACCTGTATTAATTTACGGACAGTGTCATTGATATTGTGCTGTAGAGAAGTGAACTACGAATATGTGCAGACTGTAAGAACTATTCATAAAGTTCTAGTTTACTTTTTCCATTTATGGAAAAGAACACACAGCTTCGGAAATCTGACTTGAAGCTTCAGAAGGTATATCCTAGATATTATACGTAATCTATATCATTGAATCTCGAATTTATTTATTTCAACATAAGCATCACTATCGGTCGTTGAAGTCTCCAAAAAATTCTACCGGACCAGAAAGCAGAACTTTCTTAGTTCAATAAGCTGAAGGGGACAAACAAAAAAGTATTATCAAACCTTTATCGTAGTACTATTGCGAACCACTGTGCAAGTATTAATATATTAATCCATAAACAATATCATCCTAGAGTCAATTAATGACTTCGATTTGAAACCATTAAGAAGGAATTCGTGAACAACAAGAGGCATCGTAGTACTTGGAGTGAGAAATCATTCTAAAAAGGAATAAATGCTCTGTGAAACTTCACAGTTCGATTGAAGTCAGAATTTAACCAATCCAGTATAAAGAGAAAAAAGAATTGTGTTGGAAAAGTATATTTGACTTAGAATCGCTACAACGTTACGAAAAACGAGAAAAAGCTAACCAGCAAACAACTGTGAGCAATTTCCGTTTCGATTTAGTGTAACACTTTGATATTGAAGTGGATTGATCGTGGTTCCTTTAGAAGGAGAACGACGGAGGATGACCTGGTAGGTGATCGAAGATCGTCGAAGGAGTATTCGGATCGAAAGACCTCTACAAGGTCACCCCGGCATCACCCTGGCTAACGACCTGTCTGGAGGTACCGGGGGCCCCGGTGCAGGCGGTGTTGGTTCCGTCGGTGGCACCTCCGTCGGCGGTGGTGGCGGCGGTTCATCACTGTCGACAACCGCCCTGAGTCTCGATCATCAGCAGTTCAACATCTTTCCTGCGATTTTCAGTAGACAGTTGAACTTCTCTGCGGCGGCAGCTGCGAACTGCGGTCAGAATAAACTGATGGATGAATTAAGGCCGAATCTCGGTTTGCTCGGCGTCGGTCTCGTCGAGAACGACAGCTTCCATTTGAACCACAACCAGGAAAAAAGAAAGTGTAGCAGCACCAGCTCCAACGAGCAAGATTTTGGTCTCTATGGAGTTCACCAGGGCCTGGAGGCCAGTCCACCGACTCCTGCCGCAACACCCGGAAGAAGCAGCGTTGGAGCAACTTCAGCTGTTGGTAAGTTTACCTTTCTTTGTTTTCCGCTTTATATTCTTTCAAAACTTTGTAAAATAAGAAGGGAAATATGTGAGACCAAAATTAAATTGACTTTAAATGCTTCAACCCTTTGCACTCCTAAGACCAGCTGTGCTACCTAGGCACTTAGAGGCGTTCTACTCCTACGGCCAGTGTTACTGCCCACATTTTATCATTTATAGATAAAAGTGTTTATATGCGTTCGTTCATCAATGTCATCGGGTGTTTATACTTTTCTGTGTTTATACTACTCTTATCCTAATTCGTAGTATATAAACTTTAAAGTTTGAAAAAAAGGCATACAATCTAACAAATTGCCAAGATTTTTTCGTGGTCATTTTGTGTAACTCAGAAATCTAAGAAACAACTCCTTGGAGTTGACAACGGATAGCCAACGTATAGCCTAATTACTTGGAGTGCAAAGGGTTAACACGTTGATTGCCACAGTGAAAACACCCATACCTGGACAGACATAGTATAATATCTTATTTCAAACACAAAGCACGAAGAAAAGAAATATGTAACTATTCAATTTCAGAGTCTTGACCTTCTATTCTTATTCCAACATTAATTCTGTTCAAAATTTCAATAAAACTAGTATTTATTTAATTAAATAACATTTGATGCGCCGGTTACCGGTGACCCCCATGGCAGTCAATGTGTTAATCGTGTATTATTATTTTTCGGTTGTGGGCGTCGACGTTTAAGTTTCTATGTCGTCATTTATGGGTGCAAATCCATCTACAAATGCGGTTGCGTTTTTGCTTTTAATACAGTATTACAGTTTTCACTAAATCATCTAATACAGTTTTTCGTTCTCAGTGAAATAATATTAGAGTATTTCAGAACAAATATGTACTTAAATTTTTATTTTAATCATTTTAAATGTATCAGTTTTGCTACACGATGCCTTGTTTGCATTTAAAAAGATGAAACGTTATTATGTAAACGATATTTTAACGATCGTGTAGATTTTATGGAAAGTATCACAGCAACACTAGTGCAAATAATTGAAGAGAGTCTATGTAAAATGAGATTAAAATCAAAAATGTATGAGGAATGTAATGTAAATATAATTTATTACAATATGAAACATAGTATTTACATGCAATACAATACGTTCATGTATTGAAAGATACGAGTAAGTCATTATAAATATGATATTAGAATGTCTTTTAAACTAATGGTTTTCTTCAAGCTACTGTAGTACGTTCTTATTGAGAATGCAAAACTACATCGTTCAGACGAATCAATCCGTGCAAGTTTCGCAGAATACTGAGTATATGGGTTGTAACAGAATGATATTTGGAATATTTGACGGCTTGTACTATTTATGAAATTAAATAAAAGATAATTAAGTAGTTTTATGGAGCACAGTAATTTTGTGTATCGATAATATATCGATAATCTAAATTACGTCTGATGTAAACGACAGTATTATGTTTACTTGTTTAGGAAAACAGAATTAAATTTTTAAAAAATATTATGACTTTTATGAGAGATTATGTCCAATAAATCATTAATTAGTCACCTGCAGAAATATACTAGAGACCTGCGGGTGCGAATTCTATAATACGAAAACTTCAAATTTCTGTTGTCGTTGAAACAGTTCTGATATATTAAACCATTACAATGGTATAATAATTTTGGAAAACCTTTAATGAGTCTTTATCGCAGATAGATAACTCACATGATCCAATAAAACAGTTACTATTCAGCTTAAAAGAAATTCTTTCAATACCTGTATTTGGCCGAACACAGTTTATATTTACTTTAGTGTGCAATATAAATCATTCAATTTTTGCATTCCTTTCTTTTATACAAGTTGTATTTAGTAAAATTGTTATTCGTGAAAATAAATTATTATATTCGTGACTCAGTAGTATAATTAGCAGTATTCTAGGAAATTAATAATCAAGGTTATTAAGAGTAATGTTATTTGCCTCCTTTTGTATGTGCTTTTAGTAAATATTTAATTAATATGACAGAACATACACACAGTACATATTACCCAAAAAAGTGAACTAAATTAAATCTGCAACTTTACGAAAATTCAAGTGAAACAAATTGAGAGGTCGTATAAGACAGACAATTATTTAAATAACTGACAATAAGAGTGCGAAAATTATTGCTAATATTTTGAAATTTTCAAACTCTAAAACTTGGGGACATTTGCGAATTGCTAACGATGGTATTATTGATATAAAACAATTACAATCGCAATTTCAATTTACTTATGTAAACAAAATTTATGTTTTGACAAGCGATACTGCAGCGTGTACTAATTACGGATGTGTACCTTAAGGGTGACTTTAACATAGAAATGGACAACGTGTCATCTCGATATAGATGAATTTTCCGCTTTTTGAGTCCCCAGTACACATGTGCACCGACAATACGATCAGGCGTCGCCAGAGGTGTTGGGAATAGGGTGCGGGGACTGGACCATATGGTGATACCTGTTCTATGGGCTATTATTATGTGCTCATGGGGTTTAAGAGAGCTTAGCACCAAGGGCGTGCTAATGGGGTTCACTCGAATCGTAGGATTCAGACGCATGTCAAATCTTGTCACCGAAACTTGCTTCACTGTATCGGAACAGTGAATGGTACTATGTTCATCGCCCTTTTTATGTTCACGTCTGTTCATCCTCAGTAACTTGCATTAATCAATAAGATATCCTACGTGGTCCAAGAATTAGGTTTCTCTCATTAGATGGTTCAAAGCTGTTCAGCTAGAAGGGGCGTGCGGCGTATTAACAAATCGAATTGTGCATACACGAATCAGCGTACACACATCTCTGTATGAAATACTAATGTGCGTGATACGTGAATAGTTATTTTTAGCTTCATATACAAATTGAATAATTTTATCCAAAAGATTACTGTTACAATTATATTTTTCTCGTGCATAGTATTATTTATAGAGTTTTCACGCATTGTTATTTATAAAGAAACTGTATTCTCTTAATACCATACATCCAACTACCTAAATTAGCTGCACATTCTTTATTACAAGTTGAAACGTATTCTCTGCGTTAATTATCAGTTGTTATAATAATGAAAACATTTGATCAACATCTCTTATCAGATAATACACTGAAAATACATTTTTGACATTTCAAATCTCCACAAAATATTTGGTTCCTCGCCGATGCGAAGACAAACAATGAGAACTGATTTTTATAGTTGATGGTAATGGAGACATTCTTAAAGAAATGTGAAGTTCAACAGGTCGCTCAGAGAAATTTTCCTCGAGTTTATCATTTGATAATACGTTTCATGTGATGGATCCAATTTAACGAAGGGTCATCCAACGTTTCATTTCTTTCCTTCAAAGTCAAGGTCAGGCTTTCCGGAAACGAGATGAAACTGCCGTGGTATTCTTATGCAAATGAAACCCTGCAACGTTGAATTAAGCGGAAAGAGAAAGATAGAAAGAGGGGCACCTACAGGGAAAAATTAATGTCATTAAACCCCTTGCGTTCTCGGGGGCATTAAAAGTACTCAAGTGATGGTCTTCCGCGCGATTCCCTTGCCCCTTTTAAATCATAAGCCCGCGAAATTTCTCTGTTACGAGTCACGGCTTCCGTCTCTATTGCAAAAAAGATGTGATATTACTCCTTGAACGTACTTACGTATGTGTCGGTTCTCCATTGCAATTGATTCAAATCTTACAATATTTCAAGGAAATATCGTACGTAAATTGCTGGAATGGAAATGTACAATCATCGTTGCAGCTGCAAAATCATGCTTAATTATACAAACAGACTTAGATTTATTTCAAATTTTGTTAACATTGTATTAAGTTGTCCCAGAAGTTCGTTTCGTTTTCTGACTAGATATTAACCCTTTATAACGCCATGTGACTTAGGAGTTACATACCTATATACTTATATATCTATATTTTTTAAGTGTTATTTCGGTTATTTACCACAGTGTACAATTATACTCTACGACGACACTGTCACCAAGGTGTCTGTTTATTTATTATTATGTTTATATCCTGCAATACGAACTTTATACTACCTGATGTATCATTTTCGTCATACACAACAAAATTTCGGTTATAGAGGGTTAAGTGTACAAAATTTCATGAACGGTACAATATTATGGAAGTATGTACAATCCTTTCTATTCAATCACCTTCCTCCGTCTCTCTGAAAGCCTCACAATGCCGTTTTCCTAAAATTCTTGTAACTAACTGGCAAAATACTGATCGACGTGATTTACCGAGAATTCAAATTCCGAAAAGAACTTTTGGGACAACCTAATACAATGTTTATCCAGCACGTGTGACCTTTATAAAACAGACTTGTTCTTTAATGCATATTATTTCTTATTTGAATAAAATACGCTATTTGGAATAGTAAATACTTTATGAACTAAAGTGATACAATTTCTTTTTTGTGATGTACGTAAATATTTGGCTAATAGGAGTTCTTATGTAGTAATTTGCAGCATTGATACAGTTTGAAAAATATTCAAAAAATTATAATGTTTAAAATGACTGTTCAACACATACTTAGACTTTTATCATTGAACAGACGTTTCTTATAGATTCTTGTGCGCTGACCACGAATTCGCAAGCCGTTTATTTCCATCGTCCTCAGGTTTTGAGAAAAATACATATACCAATACATAAATATTTATTTATAAAACAAAACAAGACTTGTACCTTTTCGTTATGCTTCCCGTAGGAGAAACAGTCTGTTCTATCGCGAGGTGTCGTTTGATTTCCTCCTAGACTCTTAGTTTTTAAAATAAATTGGAAAATATCCGCAAAAATTGGTGCGTTTCGGGTGCCCTTTTCACTCTGATAATTGTTTAAACATGTTTAAGTCTTTATAATGTTAAAATAATTGCTACCATTTTATTCAGGAGAGTCCACAGAATCATTTTGCGTAAAAAGCAACTAAATAACTGTTACTGTTAAAACATAAAACATCTTATAAGATGAAACTTTGCGTTTTTCTTTCAAATTGATTTTCTCAAAAACTGAAGGTGATGGGAACAAACGGTTTGCAGATTCGTATTCGGTACACAAAAATCTGTAATAACGCCAATTCAATGTTAAAAGACCGCAAAAAGGTAGAACTTATTGAACAGTGCAATCATCTTATATCGTTACAATATAGTATTTCCGGTGTTTAAATGAAAACGATAGGAGAAATATACAATAATAATAATAATTGTTTACTAACCTTAACGATATTTATAGCTGCGCTTGCCATTCACGCTTAACACTAACTTGTACTTACTTATATTATTTTGACAGTAATTGTTATTATAATCCTAAACTTGAAATACTGGAAAATATACATATAATACAAAGAGAAATACATACAAACCGTAAATTAGATGGGTGTTAAAGCTTATGATTCAACAATGGACATTGTTGAAGAAATACCACACACTCGTACATGGTAATTGATTTCAAAATTTATAGTGTTAAAACAAAAAGAGGTCCTGGTTATAATTAAGGATAGGAAAGAGAAAAACATTTATTGCATACTTCATGTGAGAAATAAGTTTTTGATTTCCAGAATCATTCCATAAAATTTGTTATAACGGGGAAACTCTAAAAATGGATTTTACAGTGTAAGCGAAGGGAAACAGTACGTTATTAGGTCCATTTATATATTTCTGTATGAAGTCTACGTCCTTGTTTACCTGCACTCTATTGACGTTTCCTATTTCGATAGTCACAACACGTGCCAATCTGCTAGTTGATCATATTTTTTTTTACTCACTATACCGTATTATAAAGAATAAAGTAATTTATGGGTGCACATATATTATATTACTATGTAAATCCTAATACTGTTAAATCTTCTTTTGCAGTGATTAATCTTGTTTCGTTTTTTTTAAGCTTATAAAATTGAGAAATCAATTAATTTTATCAACCAATTACATTTTATCAAGAGATACTTCATCTTTTCTTAGACTAAAATAAAGAATAAAAGTAATATCTTGTTATATTATCCGTCAACGTCACAATACACAGTATTTGTAAAACTAATAAAGTGCTTCATGTAAATCATGAATGTGTCTCATAAACATGAACTTCTTAAGTACTATTTACTAAAAGTATAATATATAATCTGCTTTATACAGATTATAAACAATATTTGAATTAAGAATATAAATTTACTTAGCATTCCGATGTTATCAAATTTTAAAATACCTAAATTTACTAGATACCCCAACGTGCTTTGAATGACAGTACCATAATGTCACCTTTGTACGATATCCTGTATTCATTGACAGCATGACGGATGGACATGCCATTAGAGGAAAAATCTGTCGGTTACAAGCGTAGGTACCGCTTTTGATGCTAACTGGAATTTGATAGCAGATGCCAATGGAGGACAGCTGTAAAGGCTATAGTAATCTGCATTATTGGTGATCCTATGGATCGTGTCATTCTCACGGCGCGCACATTTCACCTCGTTAAAGTTACCGGTAATTATTTCGTATACGGTGTCCAAGAATAAATGGCATTTGCAGATACCGAAGTTACATGACTTTCTTTCTCAATTGCCCTTATATACTTTTCGGTAAGCAACTAACTTGTTCAGTTACTTAGAAAATAGATTAGGTTACAGTATTAGTTTTGATGAATCTTACATATAAAATTAAGTATTATAACTTGATATTATCACGCATGCTTGTAAACTAAAAAATTTCTTATAAAACATATTAGCAAAAATTTTGTAAAATATACGGAGCATTACAGATAAAATATGTTAGAAATGATTGACTCAAAATTTTGGTTGAAACATTTGTAACTCTAATAAGCTACAGAAGAAGTTCTTTTGAAATTACTATAAAGCATTTTTAAATCGAACAGAAAATTCCATTTAAAACAGTTCTTATTTTAAAGTGTTTAAACAAGGAATATGTAATCATCGTTAAGAAGAAATCTATGAAACGTTAATAAAAGCAATGATTACAAGCCAAAACCATGAGATACCTTTTGCGTATAGAACACAGTTAGACAATAAGTTCATGAGAAACGAATCATAAGAAACGTCCTATAAGTACAATCTCGGTCGTATGGGATCGTTGTCATCGACATACTTAACATGTATAATACTGCTGAGACATTGATCATCTTGTCAAGAAACGGATCATAAGAGGTCCTTCGTCTTCTCCGCTGAACTTGACCGAGTTTCACTGTTCAATGGGTAACAGGGCAAGGTATGTAAAGTGGACAGCATTCATCCTTGAACATTGAATCAGCATGTAACATGATTAGGTCATTAACGCCCTAACCAAGTTAGCATAGTGCGAGGGACTTCGCTCGCCACGGTTACCCCGACCGTACGTTCGTACGTTCGTTCATAAAGCCGATACCGTGAAACAACCAAGACGAACGCAGTCTTCTGTATCAAGATAGTACGCTGCATCAACTGTTTGCAGAATCGGATGTCCCTTACGATCCATCTGACAAAATTTTGCACTGGCATCAGCCTTCATTAGTAAATTCTTCTTTTTCCACCGTTGACACGAAACGCAGCCGTTGTTAATTGGAAATTAAAACATCAGTTAAATAAATCTTTTCAACAAGCGTAGAAACCGAGAAAATGTAGGGAAATTCAATTCTAAGTCTTTACGGCGACTGAAATAGCAAGGTGAGACATTTTCTATGTTTTCATGAAAGTAGAGACGAACTATAACTATAGCGTTTTAAAGTAGATATAGTAATTTATTATTATTATGTGTAGACTTGTCAGGACACGTTTTAGTTTATGAATACGGCATTTGAGCGTCTTCTTGAATGAAATGTGCAGTAATACAAAAATTCGTAATATCTCAGAACGTATTCGTTTTTTGAGCACCTCCATTTATTTATATACAGAATCCTCGCAGAAATGAATTTTCTTAAAAACGACTATGTAGTTCCACTTGAACAAAATGCAAATGTACTCAGGGCATCGTTGTACGAGAAAAGTGAGACTATTGCAAGATAAAAATTGTGGCATTTACTTTCCTGCACCACATTTGTGTCAACAATTGTATACAAAATACTACTTGCGTTAATTTCGTGCTCACGTTGAACATGTATTACCATATATGGACATATATAAAGATGTTCCAAGTTTTTCTAATTAAACTATACTAGTATGTTCTACGAGTAGATATAATAAAAAAGAAGGTCATATAAATTACAACTGCAAATACTTTATTAACACTTCGACTACCGCGTCATCCATATCTGGGTGACACTTCGATTCAATCATTACTTATTTAATCATGCGCGACGTAAATAAATGTATCTGAGTAGATCCAATAAAACCAATAGAAGAATTATGAAATTTGAGAATGTCATTGATTAAAAAACATATTATTTTGGAGTATATTCACTTTGCATAAAAATGTAGAAAGTTTGCAGTTTTCAGTTAATACAGCGTGGCAGTCAAAGTGTTAACTCATTATAATAAAAATACGGAATATAAGTTACTATGATGTGCGGGTAAAGATAATTCGATAAAGTTTGATCTGTTCTTAAAACTATGTTTGCTATTTTAGATACCTAAAAGTGATGAGATTTTCTGCTTGCTTGCTATCGCTGTTCCATTTCTGAATGACGTTTACTCTTGTCAATTAAAAACTGTCACTGAAAAAGTGAATTTATTATTGTTGCTTTGTTTAGATATCTTGAATGACTTCAAACAATAAACTGTTACTCTACAAAGAGACTGGATATGACATACTGTGTAAGAATTAGGGTAGATTCACTCACGACCAGTGACTGTTACGTGTCCGGGCAATGCCTCAGACCCGAATTGGCTACGTACTGGACGATGATGTATAAACTATTACATATAAAATTACAAATGACATTCTATGTACTCTACTAGGGTAGGCCAGATGAGCGTTTCGGTAACGTACGTTGTGATGGACGTTGAATTCGAACGGATGTTTTTGTAGCAAACGATTTATCTGCGTTTGTTCACCAGAAGGAATTGGGGAAAGTATGGATGCAAATGAGATCATAGCTTCTTCTTACCAGACTTACAAGATATGATTACAAGTTCGGAAAAAAGATAACAATAATAGTGAAAAAATGCAAATAATAGTAAAAAATGTTTAGACTATAACAAAGTTTGGTATTAAAAGCCTTGGGACGTTTTTCAGTTGTTTGGTGTTATTTTTTGCTACGGAAATTCAGAAAAGTACATATGAAGCGGGTAATGACATAGGCAGCGAATCTCTATCAGAAAAAGCATTATTTTGAGGGGGTGTATGTATTGTCTGTGGATTCTTTAGAGTTTGCAAAAGCTGCATAAGTTTTACACGAAATGTAATTTTTTGATCCGTATTTAAACTCCTATCTGGCGGATGCAGCGAATAAAAGAATGCCAAATGCCCCTTGGTCACCGGATGTGAAGCTCAAGGAAAGACCCTTGAGAGGTTTGTGTCTATCGTGCAATAAAACGGACGTCAACGGTGCGCTTGTGTGAACAGCTACACTTGCCTCAATACAATGCTGCAACGTGCGTTGACAAAAGTCAACATTAACGTCTGTTGAAACGTGCGTTGACAGCGATGGGTGTTGATCGCGTGTGCACCTGAATATACAACAGTGTAATGCTACGACGGACGTTATGATGTCCGTCGCAACGGACGTTACAGAAACGCTCGTGTGACCCCAGTCTTAGATGTCTATTAATCATTTGAATTTTTTTGTCGAGTGTGACTCGATATCGATTTTATTCACAGGTACTCCTATATTGAGTCACACTCGACATTTTTAAATTGGCAGTTTAAGTGTGTACATATTATATTACATTTTCTTTGTCTATCAAAATTTTTTATTTTCCAGAAAAAAGTATTTAGAAATTCCACAAATATCAGATCTTAGCAAAGTTCCAATGCTATTTTCAATATAATTAGTACAAAAAAAATTGTTTAAATTGGTTCCTATCAGCCAACTGTATTTTGAAGTACATTTCAAATAAAACACTTAAGATAATAGGGAGTTACTGAAAAGAAAATAGAAAAAAATTAGTAGTTCAAAGTATGGTTCCCGGGAACTGTACGGACACGGAATGATTGTGTCTGAATCAATCCGTAGTACGTTACCGCTTCATTTAGATTTAAAAATTGTATTATAATTCTTTAACAAAGCGTTTACAAATGTACACTTGTTTATATGTCAATTTACTCTATATTTCTATTCGTGAAACATATTGGCACTTTAATTAACAATAGAAACACCTAGGACACACTAGATACATATGTATTACATACTAGTCATTCGCATAGATTTAAGTACGAAAAACATAAAATGTAAAGATGCCTTCGTGCTGAACGTTGCATCTGAACATTCTGAACTGTAAAGTATTCCTACAGAGAATTCTATAACTATAGAAATAGTTAAATGAAATTTGTTTAACGCGTTGACTTGCGCGCTATATAGGCTGTAAACGTCAAACCTTTCTAGATTTGGATACAACATGGGAGTAATCTCAAGTTATGCCTTTTTTGATCAATGATTTTAAGAATTCTTTATAGTTCCTTTACTGGTTCTGTTAGAGCTTTTTAAATATTTTGACTATTACTATTCGTAGTCAGATAACTATCAACTGAATTTAGATGTAACCCGCGTATGAATGACGTGACAGTCAAAGTGTTAGTACTTGCTGTTGAAATATGACGAAAATTACTTTTAATGAATTATTTTGACCCTAGGTGCGGAAGGAGCTTTTAAAAAGTTAAAACCCGATCCTTGCGCTTCGAGTCCTCATATCGGCCATACCCCTACCACTGCCAGTTGTCCAACACCTGCTCGACGACGACATAGGACTACTTTTACTCAGGTTTGCCCCGAAAATATTATATTACTGTAAAGCAAACCTTACTTTTTATAGTTTTATAGAAATTATATTATATTATCATAACTATATTAGACAATACAAAATTAGCACTAGATCTACCAACGATTAACGTGCATCTGCTTCATCGAAGCGATCAGAATGAGGCGTTTTAGAAAAAATACGTAATTCACGGAAACAATGTTTGTTTGTATTTTTCTTTAGCTTCAGTCAGCTTCAGTTCAAAGCAAACGTAATAGTCGCCAAAAATAAACCGTACATAATAAAATTTCAAACCAGTCACTTTGACTGCCTTGGTAGTTCTACTGTTAAATCACATATCGTAAGCTTCTAATTATCACGCTTCTTTATTATTGTTCGAAATTACATTTTTACTAACCGCTATTTTATAATTAATTCGCAAACCAACTTACTATTGTATGACAATTAATTTTCACCTTTCGAATAAATACAGTGTTGATTGTACATCGTTTACTCTTGTGTAACACGAATGAAGAAGTTTCACGCATTTCTTCTAAGTTTGCCGTCATCATTTCGATTCTAGATAACGGGTTTACTTTCTGGCAAACTCGTTCTACTTTTTTCGCTAACGACGTTTCGATTACCTCGATCCAGAACCTTTCGTATAGCGCTCAAATTTCCTGTCGGGTAGTTCAGATCGGCTTTACTACGGCCTTCCAATTGTTTCGCAGGAGCAGCTGGCAGAATTGGAATCGGCATTCGCAAAATCTCATTATCCGGACATATACTGCAGGGAGGAGTTGGCGAGGTCCACCAAATTGAACGAGGCTAGAATTCAGGTAAGCGTGTTGTATTTTCTAATTAAAAAAAAAACAGAGAACAAGGAGGCGGTTCATTCATTACGTAACAGAAACCAATTTTTGAGGTGAGAAATAGCAGCACCGGTTCGAAAAACTGCGCCATATTTTTCGAACAACTATTATCGTGAAAGTGATTTCCAATTACGATAATTTATTTTATTATTGAATGCATGATAGTTTCACAATGGATAATACTTCTCCCCTTAACGATCTCCATCTAAATAATATCTATACGTGAAATGTACATAAAATATTCGGCACTCTTTTTATTTCTCCTATATCATTAAAGTTGTACGTGTATTTTTTGTACGTCTATCTTTTTTCGGCCGTGACTCACACTGTAATTGAATCAAAGACGCATGCAGGGTGATAAAATGAAATTACGGGCGCAAATGTCGATCCAAGACAACCCATCTCTTTCGAGGGTTGCAGAATCAATCGTAGAGGATGGCTGGCGTTTCAGCTAAACTTTTCGATAGATACCCATGTTGTAATTACTGGTACTAAAAAAAAGCTCTAGTATATATTTGCAATTCATATGCAATACTGAGGAATTAGTATATAATGCTTAACAAATGTGAAAAGAACATTACAGTATCTGAAATCGATTAAAATGAAAGTCATAGGAAGAGTTGAGCATGGGAACTTGGAATTTAACAAATACTGAGGAAACAATGGCTATGCAACGATTAATGCGACATGAAAATTAAATAAAAAATTCCATAATTGTATACAAATTATGGTATATTTCTAACTTTGGTCGAATTATGAATAATTAAATTGTAGAAATGATGTGCGAAGAGTAACTGTGGCCTGGAAGAAAAACATGTTACATATAACATTCAAGAAAATAATAAAAGATTTAAATAACGATCTGATCCTTTATTTGGGCATTTTTTATAAAAGTCTTCATTACAGTAAGCAAAGCTAAAGTAATTTTTTTCATTTTCTGTATAAACCACGTTCTTAGACATATGCGGACTTCATAAGTAAATGAGTTTCTTCATTTCACAATTACTGCATGAGTTCGTGATTGCGAATCAGTAAAAGAAAAAAGAAAAACATAATGTTTAAATTATATATTTGAGGACACGGGCCAAATATGTACAAGAATAGCATAACAAAAATCAATTTTGAAGTTTCGTACTAATACTATGTATGAGAGAGTAATGCATGCAAAATTTTGTAAGAATAATTACATTAAAACTTAAGCTTTAAATAGGAAGAGCGTAGTTTTGATGAACATTTTTTGTTTCACTTCACGAATTGAATGTAGGTTTATGGTTCTCTATATAAATTACTTACGGTGCACTCGGGAAGAGATAATAATTCATATTTAAATTGTACAAAACAAGAAGCCGCAGCCATTCTATGTGACTGAAAACATCAACGGAAAGATGAAATACATCAGATTCAGAGATAGCAGTGTGGCTTTCGGCGATGTTAAAGAAGGATGGACAAAGGACTGTGGTAGCTCGGTACACCATCCGTGTTACGTCCTTGCACAGATAGAGCTAGCCCCCGAATTCTGAGCGGTACATATTAAAACAGTTGCCAGTGCGTTTCGCTCTTTTGATATATAATGCAGAATGGTGTTGTTTGAGTTAAAAGCCCGGGAACCACTGCGACTTAACCCTGTTAAACTGCGATGCCAAGTAAAACGCGGTTTGCTTTTACTCGTTGCTTATAATCCATGCACAAAGTATCCAGGCAGGAAATGGCTTCGCCAGTGTGGCGGAGACTTTCGAACCTGTTCATTTCAGCCTCAAATGCAAAACTGACTCGTACTTTTAAATGTCATTTCAAGTCGTTAGTTACGGAACGCTGATACGCGGAGCATTGAAACTAATTCGTGATCGAAAACTCCTGCGGTCCATTGCAGTTCTTCCTTTGCCGACTTTAAGTTTAGTTCTGAATATTGACATCTGATGGTTAGTACTGAATTGTGCGCCAAAAAAGAATATTATTGTATTTTATTATTGTATTAATTATTTTTAAAAGCATAGAAGATTCAAACATTGCAAAACTATTATTTAATAAAGTATTTACGTGTCACCTGTCGTTATATTTGTTAGAGTCTATTGTGGCACAATGAATATTTTGTGGATTGTTGTATCGCGTACTTTCTGTGTGTCATCTTTTGTGACTTTCAAAGATTCAACATTTCAATGCTCAACTAAGTATTTAAAAACAAATTCGTCTTTTACATGTTTGTATTCAATGTACATATGGTCGATTTCGCCTGGTTTCCGAATTATAGTTTCGTTTTTGTTCCATTATAATTTAAGAAGATTTCGAATGATTTATAACTCATTTGATTTCATTAGACGCGTGTTTCATAATTTTATTACAATTTCACGTTTCACTTTAAAAATTTGTCTATAAATCGAAACGTTTAATGATACAAGATAAGAAGTAACGTTTCTTCAGTAAATCAAATACGCCACCACGCAATGTACTGTTCTGTGTTTAATACGATTATGAAAAATTATCCACCGCATGTTACGTTGTGAAATAATACCTTTATTATGTTTAATTATTATGTTCGCAACTAAATTTGCGATGTTAAAAGCCTTTTACATACAAATGTTCAGTAAAATCCTTAAAATAACAATCTTTGATTAAGTTAATTTCGATTCGGATTAATGATCCTTTACCATATTTCTGCCAATTTTTCGATTCTGCGTCAATAGGATCGAGTAAATTTTAAAGCAATAAAATTCGAAAGATTACGAATTTAGTTGTCGACCTAATAGAAAATGAAAGGAGAATGAAGCAGTATAGTTTACAATCGCAAGGCTATACATTTTTCGTATAATTACGCTTTAATTAAACCTCGAATCATAGTCTCGAATACAACAGGCAGAAAGTATTATCAGCTTTCGAATTATTGTTAAGCACAATATATGTTGATTGGTGTAGGTAAAAGGTCCGAAAACATAATCTTTCGATGTTATACACAATCTTGCGATATGTAAATACACGCACACTACATGTTACAACAGTAACTATTATAGCAATAATGGGAAGGAACAGTGTATTATTGCAAAATGTTATTTTTACAATAGAATGTAACATAAAATGTTTATTCTAATTTTTCAGAAGGTCTATCAAATATTCCTTAATAGCTTGTATATTATGATTACAATTAGGACGGTATAATGTGTCATCATGTTAAAGGACATCATGTGATTAGTTCAGTTAGAAAAAGATAGTTTGAAAAGTTGTGATAAGTTTTAAACTTGACGTAAAATTCATCAATTATTTCCATATTTCTTTTTGGGCGCCGTCTCTGTTATAAGAGGACAGCAGTCCCTTGTCTGAATGTATTTTGATTTATAAATTATGATACAACTCTGTGAAGGTTGCACCCGTTCACTGTATGATATTTTAATACAAGGATAATTTTCTTTTGTCAATTCTTTTCTTATTTCCGTTTATATGATTTAAGTATTAAATTGTTCGAAAAGGTCGTAGCGTTTGCTATTGATAGGATATATTTTGAATTTAATACGACTGGGACGAAATTATTATATTTACCATAGACGCAATTCGAACCAACACCTACTGCATACAACTGAAGCAATTAAGCCAAAATATCCGGAATGTTCAACAGGAAAGGAGTCGTATTCTTACACGACAAGGCTAGACGTGTTTTCACAAAGAACTGGCAGAAATGATTGGAATTTTGCATAAATGTTCTATCGCATTCGCCATATTCACCAGACGTAGCACCCTTTTATTGCGAATTATTTCGGTCTTTAGAAAACATTTTTGAAACACCCAACATTCGGTAACCGGAGTCATGAAAAACCTGAAGCAATTCATTATTCTAAGAGATGAAAATGATTAAAAATAAAGCTATACAATTACAAAATGGCAAAAAGTCATTGAAAGCAACTGTGAATACATAGCTTAATAAAGGACAAATCTTATACACCAGCTTCACTTTGAAATTTTCAGTTAAATTCGCAATGAACTTTTCGAATACCTCAATATATAGAGTTAAATTTTATTACACAAACAAGCCAATGTCTAGTGCTCCTTTTTCTACTCCGAGCATTATGTAATACGTTTCAAACAAACATTTTATTCCTTCGAAGATAAAGACAAGTGAACACAACTGGTTGGTGAAGATAAAGCTTTGTTGTTTTATTAATTACTATTATTAAATACAGTATAGACGTCACAGTGAATTATTCTTTAAAACGATCTGATCGATAACAGCTGCGAATGAAAATATTGTGAAATATGCACTTTTGTTGTGCTAATATTCTGGACGGAAGATTCCTTTAAAAGCTCCCGCGCTAGTCACGGCATTCTGTACTTTGAAAGATGGCGACACGCGAACAGGGTGCTCTCGGATGAAAGAGAAATAGGTAGGGAACGGTGGTGGCAAAGTTGAGATGAGTTGAGGGAGGAAGGGTGGATGGGTGGCGCTGTACCGGAGGCTGCCATTATATCTGAGCCGCCATTTTAAATTGAATTTTCTCCACCCTAGATAGATCTGAAACGTCTCGGCCTCGTCGAGGTTCTTCCTGCACTACCAGACGAAGGGTAAGAAGATGCGGCGGATAGAAGGGAAAGTATGAGGGGAACAGGCTCCGCTTGGGTTGTGCATCTATCTTCTTATTTTTGCAACCCCTGTTTTGCGATGGATATCTTTTACACCCTTAACGAATAGCTGAGAACAATCTTGACTAGGGTCTTGTCTCCTTGCCTAGGTATCCAGGGGAACTAAGTAACAAATACCACGTGCATAAATTGACCTTAAATTCGCAGACTTTCATCCGAAATTATGCAGGAGTTCAATCTCGATTTAATTTTAACATTTTCTAGCACTAATATTCGACCTGTAAACTATTATATATTTTTGTGCAATGACATAATAAAACTTTATTAAACAACTTCAATGCATTGCCTATAATGCTTCAATTTGATGATTATCAAAAGCACAGAAGGGATGTCTCAAAATCTAGTTTTAGACTATGTTAATTTCAGTTCATTAAGTGAAAGTGCATCATTGCAATAAGTGGTTCTTTTTGGAAATACAAAGGAATATGTCAGGAATCGGTTCAAGCAGAAATGAGAAAGTCCGCCATACTGACAATAAAATAAAAAAGGGGTAGCGCCGTGGTAAAAGAATAATTCTCGAATCACCGCACAAGAAATTCTATTACGCCAAGGAAAAAGAAAGGTGAATCCGAGCTCCGATATTGAGTTAGCTGAGTTTTCATTCGACCTTTTTACTTCGATTCGACTTCCGATCGAAGCCTACCTACTGCGCGTTTTACGAGAAAATCGACTTCCTATCTAAGAGGAAATAAGGTAATTCACAAAAAAAAACATTCCAATGCATGTTTCCCCTGTTATTATAGTGTACTAATAAGTCCCTTAAATGATATAATTTATGGAAGAGGCAAGTCATTTTTTAATCATTTCTTTGCATTTCCAAAACAAATGCTTTTCTCTTCAATGATACATGTTTTTAGGAAAAAGAAACATTCTATATGTTAGTTAAGTCAAGCAGTACTTTAAAAGCAATCATTGTTGATAAAACGTAGGTATGTCGACAGTGCTCAATGAGTACTTTACTAAATAGAATTCATAAATCGAAAGAAATAGTTTCTAACTGGAACAGTTTATGAAATTAAATATCCGTAATTTAAATGATTTACAAGGAACCGATACTACAGTTTACTACATGCTTATATGATAAAGAAGAGTAGAATATTTATGAGTAAAGCACTGGTACAGCTGGACAATTTAAACTTAAACCCTCAAGGCGGAGCTCATTAGACGGGGAGAAAATCTTTCTCCGTTCGTGTTCCATATTCTCTTTATTACGGATAGTACACGGTTGTGTTGAGCCGACTTACACATTTAAAATGGTCCTAAACAATGAAATTCATAGCAGGAGATCCATTAAAACCACCTATAAATAGAATAAAGTATGCAATTTATTATCTATCAAATACTTACAAACCTATTTCTTGAAAATTACATCAGGGAGATACGGCCGAGTAAATTCAAATTTAAAACATGTTAAGCGGTTGAGCGTCACCCTATACATGCCCTCGAACGCTGGCTGGCCTCAAACAAAAAATATTAGCGTCTAAAGTGTGTTATTTAATGACTCGCTGTCAATGTGTAAAGTGTTTCTGCTATACGTACGTATATATGAGGGGGTAAAAGCCATACTGGAGTAAGAACAAATTTTTTTTAGATACTGACTTGTGTGCATAGATACAGTCTATACAGGCCTGTTCCCCGACAGAAAAAGTGGTTCCAACTACTTATAATAAGATCTAATAGCAATATTCTATCCGTTACGATCATGAACCTGTGAACTCCCAATTTTTTTTTAATTTCCATTTCAATAACTCCCTCTTACTTTAACTGCTTTATTTGAAATGTACTTCAAAAGACAGTTGGTTGATAGGAACCAATTAGGTACAAACAATAATGTACCTGAACATTTCAAGGACTTTTTTTGTTATAAAAAAGGGTCATATACATGTAATATTGCTTATCTAGGTAAAAAAAATATTGCGAAATATAATACATATTTAAACTGGCAATTTAAAAATGTCGAATGTGACTCGACAAAGGTGTACCTGTGAATAAAATCGATGTCGAGTCACACTCGACAAAGGAGTTCAAAGGGTTAACACGTGGCCGTGGAATTTATTAGAATCAGTCTAATAAAACCGTTTGTTTCTTAAAATGAGGATTAGGCGACTTACACCACTATGATTTTTACGCCCTCATATATCTCTACCAATGTCTCACTTGTAGTGAATGAAGTTTTTGAAAAATATCTACAGTAAGAAGTATTGCTTTCAATATTACGTAAAGGTTAGCCAATTTAGTCGACAACGGACGCCTTTTAATGACTGATATTTATGTTGATAATAAGTACTAAGAAACTTATAAGTATATGGATGAAATGTACTTCACAAAAAAATAAGACCCACCACGATCTGTAGACTTCTTTTATAGAAATAAGTATTCTTTCCCTTATATGGTACAAAAACAGAATAAGGAACTGCAAGTGTCATTGTGAATGATATTTATATTCACAGTTTGAAAAATCTGTTGTATATAAAATATGTTGGTACTGCTCTTTTTATAAACTAATAATTTCTATGCTACACTGTTTTTTAGGAAACAATAATTCAGAGTTGCTATCGTAGGATTATCTTAATTTTAAATAGTGTAGCATCTTAAACGAACATATAAGTTCAACAATCTGGAATGGAATTATCGCACTAATAAATTCAACTTATTCGGTAATTACATACATTCTGTTATTAAACCATTCGAGAAGCCATAGTGCATTATGTTTACATCCTGGGCAGTATGATTTCTAACAATAATATAAGGTAGAGAGAGCATACCAGCAACTTACAATTAGCTCAACACTTTGACTGTCATGTCACGCAAATCTGGGTGATACTTAAATTGAATCATTATTTATTTGATCATGTATAGTATAATAAATATACATAATGAAATCTAACAGAATCAGTGTAAAAGGACGGAAATTACTAATATTACTGATGAAAACGAGTAGAATTAGAAGTTATATTCATTTCGTATAAAAATTTAAAAAGTTTTCGATTTTCAGCTAATAAAGCGTGGCAGACGACGTCTTAATAGTTTGGCGATAATTCTTATGTACGTAAGAGCAGTGATTGATGATAAAAACATGAAATAAGAGATATAACTCAGCTGCTGTAAATTACACGGTAACAGTACACTGAATGTGTATTCTTTACGAAAAAAAACTGTCCAACATCATGAACCCGTAACTATAGTTGCGATGTTCTAAGTAAGGAGCTTTTAGAGTAGGTAATAAAAGAACTGTGGGTGTTCTAATCTGATACAACAGTATAGAATTGTTACTCCAGTAGAAGATATTTGACAAATCTAAAGATACTCGGATTTTAAACACTCGAAATGAACGGTTTTTTATTATCTAAGGAAGTAGTGGCGATGATTACAAAACTAATATTCTAATTAGCCGAATCGCATAATAATATAAACTGTTAGCTTCTCTGATCTAGCTATTCATGGATGCAGTAATAGCTTCAGGTTGTAAGGAATGGAACATTATTTCTAAAATTTGGGAACCATTTAATATCTTTTGTTGTACTAATGGAGACAGTGTTAGGTTTACCATTTTTGGTATGCATTTTTATTTAAATTCAAAGATTAGAATCTCTGCGTGAAGATGTTGTAAAACGATGCTTTTAATGACGAAACTAGTTCGAAGGAGAGAATTGTCAACAGAAGTAAAATGACAAATAATTTTCTCACATAAATATGAAGAAAGTGAAGGGAGTCTGACTACATATATACAAGTATGAAATAATACAGTTCATTAAACAATCGCATGTGAGCGGAATACTAAAAACGAATTAGTTGAATATTATGGAATGGAATACTATGTAGAAGCAAGTAGTAGAAGCAAATCTCAATTTGGTCCCTGAAGACTAACGTCAAAAGTGAAAGATGAGCTGATCGCCATTACTGGCAAACGAAATCTTAAGCTGAAAATCATGGCAGACGTGGCACAATCCAGTTTTATCGACACTGATAAAAAACATTTAAGAGATGCCAAACTGTCAAATATTAAGAAAATTATTCTTATTATGGCAGTCTCTTGTGAAGCCATACTTACCAACAATCACCACGACATAAGAAAGTATGTCATCATTTGCCACCATTGAAAGACCACTTCTAGCAAGTGATTAACGAATCATGAAACATTATTTTGCATGAAACAATATGAAAACTTAACATACAGGATATCTAGAATGGCACAAGCAGTCAAAAGGTTCCAGTGAAATTGTTTCGTAACATAATTCGCAATATAAAATGTAAACACATTTGTAATATATTGTAGACGATGACTCAACTTTGAACAGACAAAATTAAAAAAAAATTTATATAAATATACGTTGGTTAATGCTTTGATTTTCAAATAGGAAGGTGTGGAGTTATTCGTGTCCGTCAGTGTCCGTCGGATGAAAATTAAATTAAAGGAACAGTTGTAGGGTTTTAAAGTAAGGAATATACATCTTAACGCGTAGAACTTTATTGAATTTAATTGAATTAGAAACAATTAACCCTAGTGCGGTATTCGGGTCTTTTCTAACCCATCGCATCTTCACTTATCTAAAAAGCTTTCACAATGATGACATTATAATACCCACGACTGGCTATTTCTAGGTTTTCTTAGACCTCCCATTATACTAAAAAGTTGAAAATATGAGTTCCATACATTCGGGGCATTTTTAATCCGAAAGCCTTGAGTGTATAGTCGAACGGAAGAACGTAGTAGGGTTAATTCAATAAATTCTCGAAATGAAGATCATTTTGTTGAATGCGACGATCACAACATTTTCTTATTAAATCGATTACTACTTCAACGGTTACTATGTTTACAAGTAATCGGACGATTATGATCTTTACGAGACATTGAAATTTTCAAATTGCTCTATGCACTGTAACATAAATCATAGTATGAATTTTCGTCTAATAAACATAAATATTAAACAATTGCCTAAATAATATGTTCAACAGTAAATTATTTGCAGCTCGGTTAATATTGGTCCTCCGTCCAGTATTTACTATACAGACATTTTTTATTCAATTTGTCGAGCACTATCTATCCTTTAACTCATAATGCATAACGAAATTGTAAAATTTCAAGTTCACTTCGAAATCTTCTAAAATATTGAGCCATTTTTTCCTGACATTTATGAGTCGTGAGTTATTTTAGATAGCAGTTTCTAATGACACACTCTGTATACGCTCTGATAATGTAGACTCTCATATGCGAATGGTCAGTACAGTCGTTTCGAAAACCGTTCGTTAGTTGCAAATTACATACAAAAATTTAGGGTCGTGTTAATATCGAACCACCGGTCAGGGCAGCTGTCATTTATTATTTATTTTTACGTTCTCAGAAAAATGTTTACTAAGGAAAAGAGCACAGCATAATGATATAAAAAAATAAAAAAAATGAATTGTTATTGCTTCAAAGATTATCGTCCCACATACAACAAACAGAATTCACATGTCGCGTTTCGTAGCAAAAGGAATAAAGTAGTCGATATTGTTCGAGCTAGTAACAAGAATATTTTACAAAAACGAAGTGAGTGACATAATAAATTTGAGTAGAACTTATACGTAGGGTAGGTGTACCATTTGTGGCCACTGCACCGTTTATGGCCACTGTTGTATTTATTCCGATATTGGCGATTAATGCTGTTTTTGTACAGCAAGTATTGTATTATTTGTTCAGCAATAAACATTTGTAATAAATTGAAAACTATAATTCTTAGTGTTGGTCTATCGTATTACCAATTATACGAGTGGCCACAAATGGGAGGCCGGCTGACCAAAAATGGTACTCCTGTAACCACAAAGGGTGCAAAAAGGTCTTGCATGAGAATGTAATGATGTTTTAAATAATTATGTTAAATACACACATTGTGCAACTTATAATTACACTACGGAAGATTATGCAAATATAGATTTTTATTTCTTAATAGTTTTACATTGAATACAGATAAACAAATAGGATATGGAGAATAATTGGGTCTGTTTTGAGCAGATATCAGTTATACGCAACTTATTTATATTATTTGCTTCAGACAATATAATTTATGTACCCGGATATGTTAAATTGCATAAACATCCGCAGTCTACTTAAAACGTTTTGATTTTCTGTATATTTTGGACTACACTGATATATTCTTCAGTTTTGTGTACGTATTTTTTTAAGTTATGTATCAGTGAATGGTACGGAAGTCCTGCAAGTAGCTACAAGCAGTACATCTACCCTAACCATAGAAAATAATCCATTATACTTGAATCTATTTTCCGTGCTTACACATCGGTTGTCTATCGGCGCACACAATATTCTCTCAGGCGTACAGAAGGTTAGTTTTCTCGAACGTAGTCCTCAAAGTAGCAGACATTTTGAGCCGTTCTCCCCTTGAGAGAGAACGGTACGTTCGCTATCCCATCTCCTTATACTATCTCTCTCTATGAGAGAATGTAGTTGAGTGGAGAAAGGGAGGGTTGGAGAGCGCGGTTATTGAATTACGAACTCTTAGCTTTCCAGTTCTTGCAGAGTACGCGCCTTAAGGGACGAGCAAATATGTTCTCAAAAAGCTCTTCCGGAGGAGTTACAAATAAAAAGAGCCATCCACTTTTTCCAGATCTCTTAGAAAGATCTGTTCTATCTAGATAAATCCACCTAGCTGTACATAAGAGTATGAGTTATATAAATACTTATTTGTATTAGAAATATTATTTGTACGTAACTTTGGTTTTGATATGATAAATGGATATTAAAGTAAATATTTGGACGTAAAATTAAAACTTTCGATAATGTAGTATATGAACGTCATCAGTTACAGAAAATGAGGCATTTCTTATTTTCATTTTTATATGATTGTGATTAAGTTAATATTTTTGGTCATGCTTGAAACTTTTTCTCCTTCGGTTGAATTATCTCAACAATGGCGTGTAATTTTACAATATTTTATTGTAGATACATACATATATTAATTACGTGTACTGGTTCTAGCAGACTCTAAGTGCTTGACACATGACAAGACATAACCGATATCTTTCTGATGCTTGTTTAAAGCTTTATGACCAGAATGTAGATGTTTATACAAATATACATTTTTAGGTTTCCTTATTTTCTATATTAATACAGTTAAATAAATGAAACTTCATTAAGATCGCATTTGATCCTTGAAATGTTCAAAATATGTAATTTCTATTTTACTAACAATAAGTTATTAAATGTCCATCGTGTACCAATTTGGAAATGTTGGACTGCATAAACATCCGCAGACTGTTTATGACTTTAGAATGTTCGTTGTTTCAATTTCCTACGTAATCAAAACGAGTGTACACAAATAAATATAGAAACAAGTAATGCTATTAATTAAATATCAATTTTTCAGTTGAATTACAATAAAATAAAATCACTGTTAATGCTCCTCAAGATTTGTAACATACTTAAGCTGTATCTCATAAACAACTTTAATACGGGGTGAATGACTTAATTTGACCACCTTAAATTACTCATTTATTGTATGAACAATATTTTACGCAAAAAAAGCATGGAATCAAGGGGGATGTACAATATGGTAATCAATTTCTTGCTATCTCGTTTTTTCGTTGATATGTGAAAATCACCTTGAATTTTTTAAATTAAATATCCAATGTTTCACTCTGAAATTCAAAAGAGTATCGAATGCTGCATATAAAGGTATTAAGGTATATGGAGTAAAAAGTTAATAACTACTAAAGCATTCTTCAAATAATTTCTAATGTAAACGATGCTCGAAATACTGTTTGCACATCCATGAAGCGCAATGTACCACACTTCGAGCATCACTTACATTAGAAATAAATAACAACATCTTAGTAATTGTTGACTTTTAATCCCATACACTGGGGTGCTAAGAGTTTCCGGACAAAGAGTCTGCTTCGCATTTGAACACATTTATTGTGAATGTAATTTTTGTATATCATTAATTTTGAAGGAGCAACATATCTTTACATATTTTTAAGCAGATATGATATAATTATAGTTTGGATGGAAACTTTTGACAGCCATTGCACCCTGATACTTATTTACGGAGTGTACGATATTCTTTTAAATTTCATATCTCGATAAAAATGCAAGATAGCAAAAACTGAGTACTATACTATACACTCCTTTGATATTATGCGGCTTTCGTTTGAAATATGTTTTCGTCCGACAAACAATTTACGAGTAACTCATGGCGGTCTAGTGGAATGTCTCACCTTGTATATCATATTGCAAACAAATCGTTCGGATCTGACTCAGAAATAAATTATGATGTACTTATGAATAAAATAATTACGATAACAAAATATAAATTATCTTCAAATTTGCAATGAATAAAATGAACATTCGAACAGAATTTCACAACTTGTCCAAATAATAAGTATTTCAATTATTTTATATATAACTGTAACACAACGTGCTAAAGTAAATTAATTAACGTAAGTATTAATATGAATGAATATAAATGAATAAGCTGATTCCTAAAATTTTTTTAACCCCTCCATTGCCATTGTGCCCAATTTAAAGCTCCTCCGTATTTTTCCGTTTCGATAGAAAATAAGAGGGAGGAAATGAAAATGAAATATTTGAATGTAAATTTTGACCATTTTAATTCTATAAAAACGTGTTCCAAAATGGATACTAAATAAAATACAATATGCAAATAATAATAACTACTCATCTTTCATGTATTTGACCTCGAGGACATATTTAAAAAGAAAATGTAATTTCATAATACAGGGTGTGCCTAATTAGTGGTCCAGAAAATAAGTCTGTTCTAAGCGGATGCATAAAAATATGGAAGCAGAAAATATTACGTTATTAAATAAGCTCTATCCTCCCAAGATACAAATTTTTCAGAAACAAATCAGTAGAATTGCAATGTGCAATTGCATATATTTTTTACACAAAACCATATGCCTTTTTTTATAAAATTGACTTCTTAACTCATTTTGCGTATAGAATGTAAAAGTAAAGTTATTAAGAACTCAATAGTTTATGAGATATCTTATAGCTTGTCATACATAAAGAAACGCACGAGAAAATGTTTCGGATTTGCTACAATAGTAATTTTCTAACATAAAACGTGAAATATTTCGTGAACTATTATTTAGTTTCCGACAATCATATCTAAAAATGCGAGAGTCGTGAAATTTACATGAATAGTAATAATAACAATAATTTTCGCGGATCATATAATAAGGGAAGGAAGGAAATTACCTGGATCGGTCGATTTAGAAACGCTTACAATCCTATTCCCTGATCAACGAGTGTCTTCACGTCCGTAATTATTCGACCAAAATATTCGCCCTGTCAGAGGACGACACTAATGACCGGGTGCACGAGCTTCCAAAACGCGACATCCAAGAAAATTACTTGATCGGAATAATAAAGGCACAGAACAATAATATTGAAGAGTCAGGAAGATGTGTTACGATAATTTTGTAAATTTGAAGAGCCCGAAAAATTTGACGAATAGAATGGCGCAATGTTGGTCTCTGCGAAAACTTGAAACAGATAACTTGGAGGTTAATTCAGCATATCAGAATGTAGAATAGCATCAGTGATCGTACATTGCAGTATTAAATAATAATTTACTGACTCTAACTTTCTTCTTTTTTTATCAACACGTATGACTATGTTAGAATGATTTGGTATGCGACCATGGGTTGCTTGTCATGAAAGCAACAGCTGCTGATACGATATAATTAACTATAACTCTAAAACTCTATAATATAAAAATTTTCTTTAAAAATAAAAATTTATTACCTTTTGTACGTAACACTGTGCATAATATGTGTAGTTTCAAAATCGACGTTCTCAGAGTAAAGCTTAATTCAAGAAATTTTACTTTAACTTCTTGGTTTATTTTTCTACCACCACACGTTGTATATTAATCCCTTTCTTTATAATGGGTCACACTTCTGGCATAGATTATGGCCCATTGTCGCAAGCGCGAGTCCTGTTCGAATATTAATTCTTAAAAGCAAATTGTACGCGTTAACAAACGTTCTCCATCTATCACAACACTCGTATACTTAACCAATTGAGTTGGAATAACGTCTCCCACACTTGATAGCTACTTCGGGCTAAAAGTGAACTGCACGTGTCCGACTCGTGGTCTGACCTTTTCACTTTGATAACAGTTATACGTATTAAACAGACACTTATGGCCCATGCAGTCGTCGATTAAATTCTAACTGTTAATTTACAATGAACAGTCTATTCAATGTAGAAATAAAAATAATTAGCTTTACACATTGTTGAAACAAAGTATAAATTCCGAATGTACCTAAATCCCTGATTCATGAAAAAGATTTCAAGCATTTAATGTTTTATACTAAAGGGTTTAATTTGTATTAAAATAGTAATAATGAAGTTTACTTAATACGTCGAACGCCGTGGCAGTCATCAATGACCGACACCTCAAATTTTCTTTAATTAAATAATTAGTGATTGTCGCAAAATTCTGAGCAAACTTCATACTAAAACAATAATTTAGGAACAGAACATGACTGAGTACTTAAATCTTTTTTTCTGTTACGATTTATACAGAAAATAGTAAATTATATCGTGTCTGATTGGGTATGGCCGATTTCACTAGGTTGTTCAACGTGTTAAATACAAGAGTATTTAGCATTTTGTCATTAGTGCTAAACAGTATTCAGTTCACCGTTAAAAAGAATCCCAGTAGTAAATAACAGGTGAACTCAATTCACAAGTAGTATATCATTTAAAATATAAACAACACTGTTTTAAAAAAAATACTTGTGTATAAAATTGGTTTTGCTAAAAATTAACCTTTAAAGTTCTCTCACTCAGCGTCTATACATTTTTTCCAACGACCTAGGAGCTGTTTTATCTGCTTTTCAAAAAGTTTTGTAATTGAACGCGAATCCACTCTTGCACAATTGTGATCACGGTATGATCATCATCCTCAAAGCGCTGCGTTCTCGTAATACCAGACTTGTGATCACTGAATCATTCGTGTTCGAAAGGGACATTGTTCTTCAAACTGTCTTCGAAGCCTTTAAAGTACTTCCGACGGTGGACTGACGAAAAATTTGATAGCAATGCGTTTTTATACGATCCGCGACAGCTGCTGCTCAAGTATATCCTCCCAGCGACACTAGGCAATATTAACCCTTTGAATTCCTAATTTTTTTTTAATTTTCTTTTCAATAACTATTGTTTTAAGTGTTTGTTTGAAATGTACTTCAAAAGACAGTTGGTTGGTAGGAACTAATTAGGTACAAACTACTGTTCATGTACATGAACACTTCAAGGATTTTTTGTTACAAAAAAGGGTCATATACATGTAATATTTCTTATCTAGGTAAAAAAATATTGCGAAATACAATACGTATTTAAAGTGGCAATTTAAAAATGTCGAGTGTAATTCGACATAGGAATACCTGTCAATAAAATCGATATCGACTCACACTCGACAAAGGAGTTCACAGAGTTAACAATAAACAGCTTGCGCTTCATACAAACACAGGGCAACATTTGGTGCAATAATCCGTTAAGGTAAATTCAGTGAAAGGAGTAGTTCAACAAGAAAAAATCAATCCCGATTATATTTGGACGTCCTAATATTTAAAGCACACTCGTGACAAAATATTAAATGGCACTCCATGAGATATACTTACAGATTCGTTGGCCACTTTTCCAAACCTGTGCAGAGACGAGTGTCGTTTATTCTTATTATTAACAAACAAACTATTGACTTTAATGATGATTGCATCAGAATAAGGTATGAAATTTTTATTAACCCCGTTCTGTTTCGTTCAATAAACGCTGCATGAAATTTGTAAATGGATAATAATAATCAGAACTTCTCATCAAGTAATACTATATTGTTTACAAAACATAAATGTTTGTAAAGGTTTGCCCCGTACTTAAGTCAGTATTGCAGCTGAGCTTTACAAATTAAGAAACTTATATCTTGTTGAATAGGAAATGTATTTCTATGAAACGAATTAAAGTTTAAATTTGTTACGTAAATTTTAATACTTACAGTAACACGACTTTTACAGTAATTGTACATTGCCGAGTTTGGTTTACACGTGCGACTAATAATCGTCCAACGGTAACAAGTAACCTTTTTTATCCACATTACTTCTTAAAAATATTCATGAATGAATACTATGTAATAAATGAACTTATTCGATCTCACATCTGGGTGACACTTAAATTGAATCATTATTTATTTGATCATGTATAGTATAATAAATATACCTAATAAAATCTAACTGAATCAGTGTAAAATGATGGAAATTAGTAATATTACTGATGAAAACTATGTAATAAATGAATATTTTACGCAATACAAATAATATTTGTACCGTCGTTTTCATCGATTCGGGAGACTCGTGCTACTTACGCAAACATACGTAACGTGTGCGTGTAGAGCAAAATGCTGCTATATTTGTCGAGTAATATAATTTGCAGCGATGCATAGTTGAATACTCTGAACTTTGACTTTTAGAATGTCAGTCTCTATCATCGAACAGTGTCTATGTTTTATCGTAACAAAAAACGAAGTTCTTAAAAGGAATAAATGAGTTGCAGTATTGAGCGCATGAGAACACATGAATTGTATTATGAAAGCATTTTGAAAGGAGTTAGAAAGAAAAAGATACTCTATAACGTATACATTTATTCCATATACAAGATGGTACAAGGATTCAGAACTTTAACACGTTGAGCGCCACGTGTACCACCGGTGACCCACGTACCAATTATAGTTTCGCCAAATAACCGATTACCCCAACGAAATGTTGAGTTACATCTATGTTACAGTGATAGTACAAAATAAAAAGTATATTATCAAATAAATAAATATTTATATATTCCACGATACATGTTAATAAAAAGGTATTTTCACGTGTCTGATTAGTTGCGGGATTTTCTACTGCGGCGGTCAACGTGTTAAGGGTAGATAATATTCGCCAAATTGAAGAAAAGAGTTCTAATAAACAAGGGTGGAAGAAATTAATATTTTCAAAGTTATAAACAATTTTTCGTTTTAGTTAAAGCGAGTGGCGTGCTCGTTTTTGGTGCTCCAGGACGGCAAGAAAACAGGGGATCATCTGTCCTTTCCTCACTTTATGCACACGTATCATAACACAGAATTATCTTACCATTTAATTTCACCAGAAAAATGTCCGTTACACATCCTCGCGATCAGTGAACAATTCCAGAGAACTAGTACAAAATTTCCATAATGCAATAAGAATGATATCACATTACTCGATCAAGAAATAGCAGATATATAGATTATGTTTGGACGTGCCAATGGAAGCACTGCAGCAGCACGAAAGCTTTACGCGGAATAACATCTGAGTCGGAAGATAGCGTGTCACAAATTGTTTAACACGTTGACTGTCATACTGTATACACTGTAAACGACACGACTTTCTGGACTTCGATACACTCCGAAAGTAATCTAAAATTATACCTATCTTGATTAATAATGTTAGTAATAATCTATACATTTTGCTGTTTCTGTTAGATCTTCTTAAATATTACGTTAATATATTCGTATTCAAATAAATAACAACTGAATTTAAGTGTCACCCATATATGGGTGACATGGCAGTCAAAATGTTAAAAAACTTCACCAACGCCTTTGTGAAACTAGTTCCTTTAACACGACATCGGGATTAGGGAAGGCTTAAGTCTGTTTCGATTCGCAATTCTGTGGTACGAAGATGTAAAGCTTGAGTGGAAATGGAAGGGATGTAGAAAGCCTTCTGTAATCACGAAAGGAAGAAATGATAAGATAATGCATTGTTTTTTTGTAGCACGATACCTCCCAAAGCGAGCAAACCACTCACGTTAGTCGAAATTAAATATTGTTTACAGCTTTTAACGCGTTGAGTGCCACAGTGGAAACAGCCATACCTAAACAGACACGATATAATTTACTACTTTTTATATAAATCGTAAAGAAAAAAAAGATTTGAGTACTCAATCGCGTTCTTCTGTTCCTACATTATTGTTTCAGTATGAAGTTTGCTCAGAATTTTGTGACAATCAATAATTATTTAATTAACTTAAATTTGATGTGCCGGTCACCGGTGACTCCTACGGCATTCAATGTGTTAAATTTTAATTTTTCGACCCACGTTTATTAGGAATTTCTTCCCCCATTTAGTGAGTACTATCTACCCAGTGCTAAACCCTCCTTTTTTCCACCTTGTAAAGACATAAAAATACCATTGGTTTTATTTAATTATTCTATAAGTGTTATTATAGATACCTATATAAATTAAATGTAGATGCAATCTCGCCAAAGTCTCCTCACCAAACTAATGGTTTAAAATGACGTACAAGCTTAAATTATTCACAATTCAAAGTATCCTTTGTGCAAGTGCAAATCGGCTGATGTGTTGTGAATTCGAATACACGTTCTAATTGATTATGCATGGTGCTTCGCTTGTGCCACGATTTCCATACGTGTACGTACGTTCCCCTTTTCAAAACTGTCCCTTTGTTTCTTTACCTAACTAATGCAGATTGCAAACATGTACAACGCAAAAAAGACGACATTTGTATGTAATGTATCAAAACTATTTAAATAGCGTTCATGGCTTGTAATCAGTTACATATATTCATTTCTTCTTCATAATTAGACTGCGAATGTTTATGCAAATATACATTCTTAGAGTTCAACATTTTTCATGTTAATGCAGTTATAGAAATGAAACTTTGACAAAAACGTATTTTCTTCTGTTAATGTTTAATAAATGTACTTTTGATGTTTTCGTGGTTTTAAGTGTGCATTTTGCAGATATTTGAGTATGTTAAATTGTGTAAACATTCGCAGTCTATTTATAATATTAGTGAAATATAACACTATAAAAGAATACATAAGTTTCTTCAATTTTCTTTATGGTAGTCTGTGATTTGTATAATTACTGACTTTGCGTTTCAAACGAACTGCATTCTCCTTCCCATAAAAATTCGTAGTATTCTGGACGTCTTTTATTCCTTCATAAACTGGGTATAACTTTCTCTTGATGCAGTTAGTGTTTTACCATTATTAGTATTGATCGTAGTTTACAATAAGCTTTTTCTTTAACGCACTGTTCTGTGACACCCATTCTTCATATCCGATGATCAACTTATCCAAAAGCGGTCCGACATCATGGTGAATATGAAGCGAACAAATTTTTATCCGCTCTTTTTTAGTAATGAATTCAAACAATACACTTCGAAACAAGCCCGAGGTATTTATTTGCCTAAAAGGGGCCAAGTGGTGTTCACCAAACTTTTTACTATTAGCGAGAGATAACGAAATCAGATTTCTTTTCATTGTCAGTGTTTCTCGCAAACTGTCGCCGGAAACGTTAACCCTTTAAAAACGATTAACGCATATACAATACAGTCCAAAAGTATCCGGACACTTACATGTTTGCGGATATCACTGAAAGATTTTACAAATATAGTTTTCTTATAGGTTTGCTATGCTATTTTAAAAATATTATACTATTATTGAACTACATAAGCACTATTTATTAACAAATAATGTTGACAAAATCGGTATACGTTCATACATATACAAGCGGTATGAAGGGATCCAGTCTTAGATGACTTTATCTCACGTCTGTTCTTTCTCCACATCGCCCTGTATTTAATATGTTTATTTCTGACCAGAGTTGGATATTTATATAAATTTGAACGAGTCTCAGCCACTTAAGATTGGCAAAACAGAGACCAGGACGGCTTTCGATTGATTTTAGTTTGAGTTTAACAGAGGTAACGATCACAACCATGAATTCAGGAAAGGAATTAACAACAGAAAAACGTGTCGCTATTACAGTATTGGCCAAAGAAAACTACTCTATTAGACAAGTAGTAGCGAAAACCGAAATAATAATAGTTGTATTATCATAGCATTAGTACGCTATTTATCTGAATTCGCTAGGTGCCCGGACGCTTAAGGACGGTAGTGTATGCGTTCTAAAAAATCCTTAACCCTTTAAAGACGATTAACGCATATACATGTGTTTTAAATAATAAACAATAATACAACAATAAATCTAAACAATAATAAACACGCTATAAACCTGTGCATTCAGATGAATTATCACTTCAGCTCATTTTATTAAAATAGACATATTTTGTTACATATTTTGCAATTATAGAGCACTAAACAACTGAACAGTCAACATCATACACATTATTACAATTAAATATTCAGTTTAATACGTTCTTCCGCCGCGGAAAAACTCAGCATATGGTGCACGCTTTTTTTCCGAAATTTTCAGGGCTTAAAGCGTTAAATGGACATTCAAAGCATGGTTCATGTTCGCTCATCTTTACCGCTCAATATTCCATTAAAACAGAGTTTCATTGCTAGAAAACTCAACTATGCTAGAAATTAGAATCTGTATAACAAATCGCAACTCGAGTGAACAAAACATTGTCTGCTTGGGACGGGCAACAATTGCAGCAACAATTGTCGATAAACTTTTATTTTCAATAAAAGATCAAGGTCACCGTGAATTTTTTAAGTGGATTTCTGCTTACTTCGAAAGTACTCCTTGTATTATATTTAATACGAAATCGACAGCATTATTTGAAATGGCGGTTATTAAAACTGTATTCTACCCAAATCTAAATGCAAATACTAAAACGTTACATTTCTAGTCAAAGCTGGAATAATGAATTGGAATCTCCTGCTTCAGTTACATTAATGCCGTGAATTTGATATTAAGTAGTAAGGAAAAAGGTTTTGTGATACACTTTGATTTCATCTTATTGTTGCATATGATATTATACAAGAGAAAAATGTACGATCCAACTTGAAAACCTATACGTAACACTTTTTTATAACAATTTCTTCCTTGCTCGTAACAAATATAGTTTTATATAAAACACTGCTGTATGTATTTATTGCAAATACCTGAAAAATCGTCCAACACGTTACATTGCTCACCTTATATAAGTTCACTATACAATAGTAGGAAATTTTCTCAAACTGATTTCCATGAAAGCAAGTTTATTTACATATTTTGTAAGTACAGTAAAATTTTGCAACTCAGCAATGTCAATAATACTTTTACAATCAGACATAGGCAGACTGCATCATTGAAATAAAAAATTGCTTTTTGTTCGACGTTGTTTAACTTTATACGCCGTTTATTGCCAGCCTTTAAAGTAATGTTTTTGCTACAAACATATACGCTAATGACTTTTTAAATTAAAAATGTTAACAGTAATATTGGCATCGCGTAGGCTGATACATTTCTTTTTAGGAGCAGGAATATCTAATTCTTTCAGTTTCATTAAATTTGATTAAAAAATTTCAACATAATCTGGAGATCTACAGAAATATCGATGTAAAGTTCATATTTTTGATTTATACTTATATAAAAGGCAACTGTTCAACAAACATGTGACACGCAATAAAATGGGTGAATAAATTAAATTATAATTGTATACAGAAGTACATTGTGCTACAATTTGTACAGTTTACAAGTATCTGCTGACCAATGCAAACACATTGGTGCGAATACAATATTTCACGAGGCAGGCTTTAGAAATGCTTCGCTTTTATATAAAATGAGATATTAATACAGAGGAAGCAGTGGAACAAAAAATTGAAGGTAGTGAAAACGATGCGAGGGCCAAACGAAAAAGAGGATTAGAAGAAGAAAAATAGCGTGGAAAAGAGCAGAGAAAGCAGAAGGCACAAGAGAGAAAGTCTCATCGAGCCACCCTCGTGTATCACCTAGTTCTGCGATAGCATGCAAGAAAGAGAGCGAGAGCGTGCGCGGGAGATAGGGGGTGCAGAGTAGAAATGTCGATAAAACGCGTTGGCCAATGAGAAAGCTTGGAGTGACGTCACAGTCATGGCATTGGCCAATCAGGAAACACCGGTAACGTCACCACGAGAGTGGAAACAAGCCGACCGCAACTAGGGGAGAGGCTTTTCTCTTTCTGGGGGTTGCTGGAAAAGAGGAGCTGGTTGGTAGAGTAGGATGAGAAGGGCGATCGAAGAGGGGAGAAACGAGTGAGGGAACAGAAGGAGGAGGGTATAGAAGGTTCAGCGATTCGATGTAGATGCTGGGGAGTCGCTGATGTCTGCCGGCTCAAGCAACCCCCAAATATGGGTTTACTAATCCCGTGAAACAATGGAAATTGTCCAATGTGAAATGGCGATGGGTGAATTACTCTACCCCGTGAAGCTCGAGGAAAATTAGAATATGTTGCTTAATAGTACAAATAAAAGATAGTCTTTCAATTTACGTTCCCTTAAATATAGATTTATAACTAGATTTTTTGCCAAACGTATCAAATATGTATTGGATATTATATTATTACATTACATATTGTGGAATGAAGAAACTGAATCTCGATTACGAAAGGTGCTATACAAAAGCAGTCGTGAGTCAATTTATAATTGCATGTAATACGATTCTTTCAAACTATTTATGCCATACAACAAACAAACAAAAGTTTGGAATCAACAGTGTATTATTTGAGCACGCTGAAACAATCGATTTTATTCTTTTAACACTTTCTCACTTAAATAAGAATTAAATGTATGAAAACATTAACTAATCAGCACTGTTTTGGAGTATATAAATACTGTATTGGCATTCTATATTTGCTAATAGGTTTGGTTTCAAAATAGAAGAGCGAAGTATCGAAAACAAGAAAAACAGCTTCAGAAGGCATTAACTCCAATTCCTGCTTGTCAAGGAGCCATGATGAGGAATATTTATCCTGGTGCTAGCAGAGGTTATCAACCGTATCCTCATCCTCATAACAGTATAAACGGAATAAATCGCTATCCTCAGGTAAGTCGTCCTTGTAGCATGTAAAATCGTTTCTACTCTTGAAAGAGAATGAAATCACAATAAACTCATTGTTAATGTTAGAAAAAGTTGCTTAATTATATTGGATAACCATGTTACGTTTAAGGTATACAATGAAATACATTTGAAGACGACGAAATATTTATACAGTAATTTTATTATTTACAATATTTTTTCTGCTGATTGAAATCAGAAATAATTTGTTAATAAAACAAAGAAAGTGCGAAAAAAAGAATATATGCAACTGTTAATAAAATCATTGTTTAATTGTGAAAGTATAATCAAAATTTTACAGTATAAAAAAAGTTAGTGTTTCAAATTTATGTGCATTACGTAAAATCAGTAGATAGAAAAGCAAAGAAGAGTTCAAGATCTCAGTGTACAGTTTTATTATAAAATTTCATTAGATTTCATTAGAGTTTTAGTTGCATTATCTACTAGGAAACAAATAACCATGCAATGTTAATACTGTGTCGATATGAGAACACAATATTATCCAGCCAGCAAAAAATAGTTTCACTTGAAACAGAAAAGCTAAAGGAATTTGGAGGTTGTTCACGTCTTGTTTGTACGTTATGACCTGAGTTGCTTGTTTGACAATCGATGCATCGAATTCAGCAGGCAACGGATTGTGCCCATGCGAATGAATTCGATGCGTTTCTCGTTAACGATTTTAACCGAGGTATTAAATTGAAGTGCAGCCGAGCGTACGTCCGGCGCATCGCTATCGGTCGATGTAGCTAAATTGCATTTCGACTGATTAGTTGGGTCGGACGGATTACCGAATGCCTACCGGTTTAATTAAGCCAATAATTCGTCGAGCGTGTTGGTTTGCCAATGAAAAAAAGTATCGACATCCTCTCAATCGAACTTCGAAGCCATGTTTGGAATTCCGCTATGATATGATTATTGCACACCCTTTACTTTATATTATGATAATTGTATTAACATTCAAAATCTCAAACTCGATTTTGTAATTTTATAAAGAAAAAGTTGGTCCGCCAAATAAATTCGTATCTATTACTTGTCAGTTAACCCTCTCATAATATATTCTAATTTCACACACTCAGGTGACATAACGCACATAAATACATTTGAAAATGCAGGACGTTTTTGAAGTCTGTAGTAAAACTTCACCAACATATGCCGCTACTTATATTTATGAAATAATGGTATATAAAATAGCTGTAAAAATACTTTGTTTGCAAGTTATATTCATTTAAAGTTGCGCATTAACCCTTTGAGGATGATTAACACATATATGTGTTCCAAAAAATCCATCACTGTGTGCTACGGCTGTTCATTGCACACTATAAATCTATGTATTCAGATGAATCACCATCTCAGCTTACTTTATTAAAATATACAATGTGTTTAGTCACATATCTTCAAGTTTTCGAGCATCAAACAACTGAACAATCAACATCAAACAGGTTATTATAATTAAATATTCAGGTTAACACGTTGTTCCACCGCGAGAAACTTCAGTACACGGTGCATGCTTTTTCCCGAAATTTTCAGGGCGCAAAGGGATAATAATGTAATCTCAAAATATGAAATACAGTCAATTAGGTAAATATATATTACTTGATATTGCTCCAACACAACAGCCACAAATAAACAGTCGTAATTAAACACCGAAAAACCATAAGGATGATAGTATTAGTTTACACCTATTGATAGTTTCGAAGCTTGTTTCGTTGCTTAACTAGATCATATTGAACACTCCTCTGAAGTGTAATTTTCAAATTATAACTTGGAAATAAAGCATTTGCGGAACTACGTTTACACAACAGTTCTTCATCGTTGCTAATATTAGAATATATTGGTAAAATATATCCAAAGGTTTTAGGTACACCCTGTACATATTAATTTTAATGGAATACTGAAAAGAAAGATTGCGAGATATTAATTGTGAATTCAAATTGACGTTATGAAAACGCTTTCCAGTAAAGTTATCGTCCACAAAGAAATAAAAGCGTTTCATGCAAAATTATTAACACGTACCACAGTGCTTCGTTTTTGTTTTCCTTTATTAATTTTTCCTTGGTCAAGTAGATTGTTTGTACAATACAAGTTCAATGCTATCTTTGTGATTTTTTATCAATGTGATAATGCAAATAATATATTTTATACAGCTTGCAATATAACGATAAACAGCCATAACTTCTCATTAAATTTAAACTTATTTTTCTTACTAATGTCATAATTAGACTGCGGATGTTTATGCAATTTGATATATCCAAATTGGTGAATAATACACATTTAATAGTTTAACGAAATAAAAAGTACATGCTTTAAACATTTCAAAAAGCAATTGCGGTTTTGTTGGAGTTTCATTTATTTACATGTTTTATGTTTACATTATTTATAAGCATTCACAGTCTAGTCATAATTATAAAACGCTTATATCAGGTAACCAAGAAAGTTTGTGCCGTTTATCGGTGTTGAAATGTTTTGTTTTTGTGTGAAAGGACAACTTTTATAAACACGCAATAGAGAAGTTATTAGATCGTTGGAAAAAGGTAATAGAAGCCGACTTTTCTGAATAAAATATTGTTAAATCCACTTTGTGTATTATTTATCTCTACTGATGAAATCGGCAAGAACTTTCTTAGTTACGTAATATATGTCAACAGTGTGGTATTTATTTAACCCGTAATTACAGACTTGGAAGTATTGTTACTTCAACACAGACATGCGGTCTCGAATTCCGGTGTGTTAATGTGGCAAGTAACACCCTATGACGTCTTCTTTGACTCTGTTTCTAATTTCTTCCATGATATAAAAGTATTACAGTTATATGCTTATAGCGAGATACTTTAAATTAGAACTAATTATGTTTGTATATTGATAAATCTTAAAAAGGGTTAAAATTTTCTGCAAATTTGCAGAATATGAAACGTCTCACAGACCGCATGTCTGTGACTACGGGTTAACTGGAACAGTACAACGTTACAAATAACGTGTATTAATGTGAAGGAACTTAGAGTTAAGTTTTAAATATTTTCTAGTACAATTTGTTATAGCAAAATGTATTGTACATTAATTTTTCTATTGTCTTTATATTGTTTGATGTATACTCTTTAATACAATCTGTTATTATTGTACGTTTAGTTTTTGAATGTATTAAATATTGGATATTACATAAAAATGTTTTTTTATAGATGGGTACGACGTCCTATCCAAGCATGACCCAACCATTTTCTATGTCGCATTCAGCGTCAAATATGTCGGCAGTCACTGGTATGAGACAAGATGCAATGGGTAAGTGTATATGTTGAAGTTGAATACAACCAGATTAAAATTATCATTATTACTGTTTTATGACTTTATACATACATATAATAGCCGCGGAAACTTTTTATCTAATTTCGTTGCTTTAGCCGAGAACAATTGAAGAGTGTTTGTAGAAAATACTGTAAGTGGCAAAATTGAAAAATTTTGTTTTTTTGTCGAAAAATGTTCTACATGCCAATGGAAATACTGTAGTCCAAAATTTGATTTTTGGCACTTCCAGTGTTTTCTACAAGTACTCTTCAATTACTAACAGCGTCTCTGTATATTTATGTACCATAGGGTATGTATATTCAAAAGATTGCCTCGACAATTTGTCTGAATAAAAAGTTAAGGTGACCTTGATTGTTACAACTGTTCACCTTGATTTTTTTAAAATAGAACAATTTATTACGCAGTTTTGTTTCACAACCTCAAGGAAATTCAACTCATCACACTGTGTCACTCTGGCATGGATTATAAACAAAGCCAACTCAATATGTAAACGTGTAACCGAAAATATTGACTACATTTATCACAAGTAAGCATACTTTTAATCACGGTTGGGCACTTTCTATTTGAAATGAAAATAACAATAATAATGACAAATAATTACTCCAAACAAAAAGAACAAATAATTACTCCAAATAAAAACGACAAATATTTACTTCAAATAAAATAACAAATAAGTTTAGTTCAAATAAGGACAAATGGACATAAATTTCACAATATCATTTGAGATATAAATTATTTCCAATTATTTGGTTATTTCAAATAATATTACAAAATAACAAACAACAGTTAATCAGAATATAAACATTGCGATAAAAGTCAATACTGCCGATATTACACTATGTTGGAAGCAACAAAAAAAAACATCTTTATCTTTCTTGTAAAATCAAATAATATAATAAATATCTTTCAAATGAAATAACAAATATCAAAATAATTTATTTGTCAAGTACATTATTACCGAAATAATATCAACTATGGCAAACTAACAGAACAAATAGCAAATAAAATAAAAATTTTAATTAAATAATTATTTGAATAAAAGTATATTTCGATAACGGCCAGATCTGCTCTTAATGTTAACCTTTACCTAGGCGGATCCATAATTTGTATTCCACAGACCTTAGCCAATTTTATTTGAAATGAAAATGGGAAATAACGATTTGAAGTAAAAAACATTTTATTATTTTTTCTTTCGAATGTTTTAAATAAATAATCCTGAAAACAATTTCAATGTATATTATGAATTTGTTGTATTTTAATAGTACGTGGTGCTGTAATTGTTTCCCAAATAATTAATCGCAGTTGTTCAATAGATGCAATTTTCAATCTGAGGAAAATTTAATAAATACAATTACAATTAATTTCATTGTATTTATATACATACGTGCGCAAGTACACTGTATTAACTACGTACTCTGTTAATATAATATAATATGTAATAATTTTTTGTTTAAAAGCGTGATGGTAACCTTGACCAAAAAATATTTTTGTGAGAATCAGTAAGAGATTTTAGTGGATTTTTACTTGGATTATTTAATTCTGTAAATAGATTTGAAACTACTTTTTCGAATTGAATACTAAAATGAAATAAAACGTATGCTTGAACTTGAAATTATTATTTTATTATTTAGAAAATATTCAAGTCTGAATGTATTTTACAAACGAAATGACCTTAAAGTAAAATTTGTAACTTAATATTTCAGTGGTTTCGACAAATTTTTGTTCACGAAACATTGTTAATTTATTAAAATCGATATTATTATAAAAAATACGTTTCATACCTACTGATTGTGTGTACCAAAGACTCTTTATTCAAATGGAATTAAATTCATTATGAAAAATGTACGTTTTAGTCGGTATTTTTTTCTTTTGATTAAAATAAACTCATTGCAGTCATGTGTGCCATCGCAATTAGTTGTACATAGAACACAGAGGTATATTTATTAACCACATTCTTCTATCACACTATCGGAAATAGTTAAAAAAAGGCACAACCCTTTATACACTTACTGCGGAAACTTTCATATTCTTTTATGTCTACTTACAATCAGAACTAAAACTGAAAAACACAGGTAGTTAATTTGTTTCCTTATTCAATGTGTATCTATTTATATACTAATTTCTTTTTTTATGAACAACTAGCTGCGTATGCCCGGCGTTGCTCGAGCTTTTGAGGGGGTGGGCTTTAGGTGAATAAGGGCTGGTTGTACTTTGTACAGTAATTTTTCTAGTGCGTCAAAGAATATTCATACCAAATTTGGTGCGGTTACGTTGAACGGTATAGAAGCCTTTTCGGAACATACATACAAGTTTTGACTTTTATATATGTAGAGATAGTGAGTAATATTTTAATTTTATCCCAATTAGTGTTCTAATTATACAATTATATTTATCTTATCTTATTTTACTATAATAATAAAGAGACAGAGTTTGTTTGTACGTTAACAAAAATCTCAAAAATTATGAAACCGATTGTTACGAAATTTTCATAGCAGCTTCTTTACATTTTCCGGAGTGTCATAGGCTATATTTTATCGGAAGATAAATAAAATTTCGAGAAAAAACATGGGACTGTTTCTTATCGGCGAGCCGTTCACGGGGATATAGTTCACGCACAGCCGCTAGGTGGTAAACTTCGACGCCCACGTGCTCGAAAGAGAATTCGCCCGGCTACAAGACATAAGGAAATAAACATAATGTTTCGAATTTTATACATAGAAATATCGCGAGCGAAGCCGCATCCGGGGCATATTAGTATTTCATAACTGAAGAATGAAACTTGGGCAAGGACTTTCTAGGTGAAACGAGACTAACAACCTAGGGGACTACGAACATAAACAAATTTTACAATTAGAGTATTAGCCGCTATCACACGACCATAATTATAAAAGATAACTTTAAACATTAAAATTTCTAAATTGTGCTTAATTATATAAGGTTACAACTGTTTGTTCAACTATGGTGACCACAAGGCAAGTGTTTAGGGCTAAAAACCTATACCTCTGAAAACACGGATCCAAAATAGTAGTTTTATCTATTATAGTAGTAATAGATCCACAGAGTAGTAAACTGCAACATATCTTTCTCTTACCTGTTTCACGTTGCTATACGTATTATTTCGCTGTTTTGTGCACTACTATTTATAATAATTTTTCCAAATTAGAAATTCGTTACCGTATGTGTCTATGTATACAACGTACATAAATTCTGGTATACATAAATATGTAAAACAAGTACAGCATAAAATTATATTTATAAGCAGATTCCTTTTTGCAAGTTGTACAGAACATTATGTAAGAAGTTAAGAATTCAATCTTCTATAGATTCTGGAATTTTCACTATCATGTAACGCATGAAATTTCATTATTATTTTTATGTAAGTACTTATTGTAACACGCGTTTCACAATATTGTAGAAATGGAATAATTTGACTCTTAATTATTCAAATACGGAAGTACAATTTCTCACTGTTCATAATTAGCATACTTTATGTATGTTGTATGCACATTGCCTTGTCATATTAATGTAAATAGATAAATTGTAAATAGCAATACATATACACCGAAGTAACTCACAATATGCTGCAAAATCAAGGTAGGAAAGAAATTAGGTAAAAAAATACATTACTCCTAGGTGTAACATAATGTCGTTTAAGTTTTTACAATATTCGTCAAAGACTAATTGTTCCTGGACCCGCTCCATAAGTCTTGAAATAGACTTCTCGGGGCATGTATGTATGTATGTATTTTACAATTGTTTTTCTAAGTAATTTCATTAGTTTTCTTTGGACGTACACTCTCGTATACAAGTACTAGGGCACTTACTATTTCTCTTGAAGAAATACGATATTTTGTCTGTATTATTGCAAAAATTAGTAAAAAACATTTAAAACTGTTACAAGAAAGAAATAAAATGAAGATCATGTACTGGCCTTCCCAATTTCCCGTTTTGAACTCAATTGAGAAAATCTGGAATGAACCGGATCGAAAAATGCGAGAAACCAGCTCGAAATAAAAATCTGCCTTGTGTAACCACTTGCAAATAAAATGGGACAAAATATAATATTACCATAAATGAGAAAGTTATTGAGAAACTCACAACTACAATGCCAAAGTTGGTGAAAACCGTAATGAAGAATCGAGGGGACTGTATTAGTGTAATGGTTTGATTTTTAATTAATTTCCATAGTAGTAATATAGAATTAAATATACATTTCCTTTGCGATATAAAGTATAGAATAAAGAATATCTGTTTGAATTCTCCAGAGATTTTATAACCTTATTCAGATTTATTACAAATTTGACAAGTGTCCTAATAGTTATGGACGGGGTGTACATATATTAGAACTTCGCGCCGATTATTCTAAAATCTTCAATACGTAAGAATTAAGTCAAGTTTGTTAGCCATGAGATTTCCATCCCAATCTTGCAATATTTCTTTGTACTAATGAATCCACTGATTTATCAACCTTCGATACGACGTACTGATTCAATAGCATAATGATTCTACCTTCATATATCAAGGTTTCTTTCACAGAGTGCTCCTTCAAGAATTCCAGCATAAGAAATCTAGCTCCACCTAATTGTAAGACGATCAGACCTAAATCTTTTAATTTTAATTTCTGTTGAACCACATTATATTTTACTATACAATAAACAATGAATAATTATTGCGCTGTAACGTTTAAAAATAATTTCGAACAAAAAGATTTATTTAACCACTAAAATCATAGACGATAACTGTAACAAGGACATCGGATACAAATTTATTTCATGTATTCGACCTAATACCAACAAAAATTACTCCTAGGCAAAGTGACTGTTTATAATTATCTGAAGTTATTTTCTACTAACAGAACGTACCATATAATTGCAAACTGTACTCTTATCGTCTAACAATTAGCAAGAGAGTCATTCCACGCCACATCGATCATTTTTTGACATCGATATCAGGGATTTTGTTCCAAATGGAATATGATGTAGTATGCTTGAAATTACAGGAGGTTTAAGTCATCATTTTGCTGGTTTTGAATTTGTTTAAAAAATACGTACCTTTGAATTTTGCAATTTTTGCCTATTTTCATGGAAACGGGCTGTACTTCTGAATTTTTATAAATTTCCCCTTTGTGCCAAACGCCTGGTGACACTAATAACAAGGAAAGGATTAGAAAATTGTTTTCGTACAATTCTAGATATGAAATTTTCTACCGCGCTTCGGAACGTGTATTAATTATTATTGCACTGAATGCTGCAGTGCAAACTGCCGTGCTCCATCAGACATTACAATATCTTATTTTATAATAAATATACATCCCGGAGGCAAGACAAATTTAACTATTTGATCGTATAAGTACTACCTAATATTGTTATTACAATATTAATCCTGCTCCAAATTTTCTATCAATTAATATTTGTTTAATTACATAAAATTTGACGCGTCGGTCATCGGTGACCCGGTCGGTGATGGCAGTGGTACATTAAGTCAGTGCGAAAAAGATTTACTGTCATAATATGTGAGTTACAATACACATTTTTACATAAAATAAGTGAACTATTTCCCATCAACACGATTCTATCGTTGGAATTTTTCAAGAAAAAGCTTGTCCTCACATGTAATAACATTTTTTTGATGTACACAAACTGTTTACTATTTATTCTGCTTTTATGTATGTTGGAAAAATATATTTCTCAGTATATACAGAAAAATTAAATATTTAGTAAATCGTGTTTCCTCAACTTTTTTAATTATCTCAGGTGTTGATCTAAAATTATTGGACGCCTTTGCAAAAAGCTAGACCGGAAATGATGGGAATCGGACATCCGTGTAAACGTTCGCTCGTTCAGTCCAAGACGTTCTCTCCATTTCCGCTTTAGCGCCGTCTTACATCATTTCCGGCGCAAGATGGAATATCGCTTTTAAATCGAATCAAGACTATTCGCGAATTGGCTGTCTGCTTCTCTTCGTATACACGTCTACATTTGCTGTAGAACTTCTACTAATACTTCAGCTTCTTGTAACGATTTAACGTCTTAATGCGATAGCAAATCGTCCGATTAGCGGCTGCGATGAAATCTCGGGGAATGTCGTTAAATCGAATCATCGGATTGCTTTCTCAGGAGAAAAGAAATTTAGTTTCCTTCATTGAGTCATACCCGACATGAACGGATGGATAAAATTTCTCGTTTTTCTCTTCATATTAATTAAATGCTGATTATTTCTAACCAATTTTACCTTCAGATTAAAAGATACGCGTAAGAAGTCGGTGGACACAGTCGATTTATCTATACAGAATTGGTAATAAAATTAATCCGAATAATGATAATTGTCATAATTAACATTGATAAAGTTTATTTTAATGGTAATATTTTATTATAGACATTGCAATGTAGCGGTCCATGTCAGATAGAACATTCAAAATAAACCACCCAATTAATTCTCCTATTCTTCAAGAACACTAACATGTTTTTCAAATAAAATGACATATCGTTTTACTTATTTTCTAACAGAGCGTTTTAGATATTGCTTTTAGATGTATAAAGTTGCCTAACGCTTAAAGACATTCAAGGTCAGTTCTGAAGAAGAATATATTGCAATAAAATCAGTCAACGGCAGTTGCCGCATAGGAAACACCGGTTCTCGTAAGAGGAGTCTGTCAGTCGAAGCGCAGCAGGGTAGGGGAAAAGATAATTAGAAATTAAGGAACACAAGCACCTGGCAGCCTTTTGGAAGCTGTTAAAAGGAAAATTGGACGTAAGTAAATAACAATAACGACAAAAATGCCCCACAGGGGAGCAAGAAACAAAGAGGGAAAACAACCCACTTTTTAGTGATTTAATAATAGAAAAAGAAAATAAATGAGAAGAGTGCCTCTCAGGAAAAGGAACAAGTATGAAAAGAACAAATGTACAAAATCCAGTACCACTATCTAACAAGTATGAGGTGCTTAGTGATGCAGAGGAATATGTTATGGATTTTGAACTCAGTCTAACCCAACCGTATTGAAGCAGGGAAAAAGCCTAAGCCAACACCTACAGTATTATATACATGAAAACATAAACTCTCATAAGGGCTTAATAAATAAAATCAAACTACATGTAAAGAACAATTTTCATGTGTAAATTACCAAGACAGAATCAATATATGTACGTACAACTACCGTGGATATGGCTACCAGACGTCCGAGGTTGTGTCCGGAATTGACAAAATTCCGGGATTTTTAAATGAGTGTGTTGGATTATTTGAATTTTCCCTCTATGCATAATTGAGTGCCTTGCTTTTGTAGGCATGATTAATTACATTCTTCTTTTGTTTTTACTTCTTCCTTCTTTTTCCGTTGTTCAAAATAAAATACACGAAATCTTTCTTACTTTATTTACTATGAGAAAGAAAGAGTGCAGTTTCAATGAAAAGTTGTAAACTGACAATGAGTATATGTTTTTAAAATCTTACGACAGTGAACGTGCAAACTGCACATTGTGTATTAGAGACTTCTCAGTCACACAGAAAGGAAGACGTGATATAGAAGATCATATAAAAAGTGCTAAACACAAGAGAGTAATCAGCAATAGTTTCATTTTCTAATACTGCTGCTTATTTTAAATCGACAGACGCTACTGATAATGATTTTAAATGTGCTGCTAAAGAAGCTGCATTTGTTTATCACTCTGCAATGCATAAAATCAGTTTATAGACATCAGACTGTACATCTAAGAAGGGAACATCCCGAAGTGTCCGCCTCCGCTTTTGATAAAACTTCATACACTTATGAAGCAGGTGAAAATAAAAGACAGGTAGTTCTTTATCGGCTGAGTTGCAACTTTAAGGGGTGAAATCAACCCCCAAAATTTTCAGCCGCTTGGACAAAAACTGAAGCGATAATTATAAAGTGATATCGCCATTAATTTTCAATGAAATGTTGGGTGCTTTAAAAACTGTTAGTTTCGGAACTATAACAATTGGTAGTTCGAATCATAAAGACATAAAACTAGTTCCTATAGTAATTAGGTACTTTGCTTTTGATCATGGGATGCAAATAAAACTCGTACATTTTGACAATCCTACAATCAGACGTACTAGGAGAATCTTCAGACATCTAGTGTGATTATCTTTTGGAAAATCTCAAGAAATACTCTCTTGATAAAAAGGTGACATGATATTGCGCCGATAATACTAATAGTAATTTTGGAAGAATAATTAGGACGGATAAAAAAATGTATTCAGAAAAATTGAAAGAAGTTTTTCTCGTACTGTTCTAGGCATTGGCTGCTCGTCGCGTACAGTAAACAATTCTGTTCAGGCTGCTGCAGATGTACTACCTGTGGATATTGAACTGACAGAAATTCAAATATACACACATTTTCATATATACACAGTCAGAACAACCCAACTTAAAGAATTCTAGGAATTTGTAGATACCGAAGCCAAAACAATTTTGTCTTACAGTAGTTCAAAATTTTTGAGCTTATTGCCTACAATGCAAAGAATTTTAGATGTACAGAATGCTTCACAACAGGTGTCAAATATTTTAAGGAATGATTCTGCAAACCAAAATAAGACGAAAATCAAGAATAACGAAATCGCGTTGGAAGCTTCATTTTTTAGTAATCGATGTTTAAAAAATGAGCTACAAGCGCCTGCCACGCGACAGCCCTCCGTACACGCGCAGTGGCTGTCATCGCACGACAAGTACACCATGTAGAGCGCTTACTTATCGATATAATAGAAACGATGACCTACGAGACGATCCGATAAAACACTACGTCCTTCCGACAATTTATGAAAAAGTACACATGTTTCGTCGATCGTGTTAAATCTGCCTTCTTGAAAAAATCCACAAGGGCATATCAAAACCCATCTCACGGGATTCTCAAGTAGAGAGGGTGAATGTAACTTCCAATACTCGATATTGTTCTGAAAAATCACCCACGCGCGCTTACACGCGCATCGCAATTATTTTATTTGCCTGTATGTCAAACTGTAATCAAGCAAGTAGAGTCCAATTCTATAACTGCAACAGAGGTGTAATAAAATATTCTAAATTGAAAAAAACTTAAAGAAAAATTTCAACATAAATTTCTGCCATTTTTGGTAAAACAAGAGTTAAGTAAGGTACTATCAAATAGTGAAATTAATTTGGATAATTTCTATGAAAACATCAGCAAGTTTTATGATGTCAGTACAAATATTTACAATCCTAAAAGAAGAGTGTTGAACAGTCAGACAAATTTAATTGGATATTTTTAACTTCTGATGTGAATTGGGCTGATTCAGAATAGAGTGCAAATTTTATCAAGACGATAATACATAATTCAGTAAACACAGATGAATTATTTCATGAAAGATCAATGCTAAACAAAGTTCTACAACAACAGAAACAAGAATGCGACTCAAAAAGTTTAAGCATTCAAGATAAATGGTTGTCTTTGTTTGAAATCTTCAAGAATGGCCTCACCTTAAACAATATATTCAAGTTAATAGAACTTAGTGTAATTATAAGACGGACCCCCCCCCCCCCCCCGGGATCCGACACTGGTGGACGGGATTATCCTTCCTAAAACATGATAACCTTAACCATAGATGATTACAATGAACTTAAACAGCATTGTTGAAAGTACACAATACCACCCATACTAACAAACAAGATAAAACCAAATCATTCGTCCTACACGGACTCACAAATGATTTAGACTGCGAGGATATAGTCCAAGAGTTTCTGAAAGCTGGAATTACAATAAAAAAGAGTGCTTGAGAATGAGAGGTACCGTTCATCCGCTATACCTGGTACTGGTCACAGGAAATGTGACTGTCAATAGTCTCAACCACAACTTGAAACACCTCTTCTATTCCAAGATAAAATGGGAGAAGTATTATCACAGAAGGAACATCATCTAATGTCACAGATATCAAGCGCGAGGACATGTTACGGCTAATTGTCATGTGCAACCAAGGTGTCTTAAATGTGCAAGCAATCATCTTACCAGAGATTGTCAAAAGGTCTGAAAATTAACTGCCAAACGTGCTCACTCCGGCGAAAATCACCCAACCAGCTCCACGCAATGTATTGTATATCTACAAAGACTAGAAAGAATAAATAAAAATAGAAACACCAACGGTCAGGTAGAATATGAAGCAAAACAAAATCTGTTACCCTTGCAGTTGTCACAAAAAAATGTATTGTGCTCTCAAAGATTAACCTCCCTGTCCCATTTAATTGAAGAAAAGAAAAATGAAGTTGATATTTGCAGTAGTTTCGGAGAAAACAGCTAGTAACACTTTATTTGGGGCACTCTGTAGATCTCGTAACAACCAGTCGTTCTAGAAATGACGAACTACGTGGTACCAATAACACAGATAGTCTGTACAGAACATCTGTGCAGACAATCAAAATACTTTGTAACTGAACACTTGAAAATCATTGGTTAATTAGGACATAGAAAGTGACATTTATTTGTTAGAAAAATTGAAACAATAAGTGTACAGTGAAATGCTAATAACCATAGAAAATGTGAAACAGCTTGTTGCGTATAACAGCTGCAATAAACTCAAATGAAATAAAATATGCATGTTTTCCAGATAAAATCGTTTTCAAACATATATGGATGCGCAATTACGATCTTGCATACTTTCCATGAGTGTACGTTTTAAAACGGTGTATTTGGGAAGTGGTAAACAAACATAATACCCCATTAAGAAAGTATTGCAGACCTTAAAATGTTCTTAACCCTTCAACCTATGATCGATACTTGAAACGAAGCTACAAGTACATGAAATATTTTATTTTTTTATTAGAAATAAGAGAGTTATTTAGGTGGCTTGTTTGAAATGGCTCACTTGATATCTATGATAAGGTATTCTTAAAATCACTTACAATGGAAATGGCGCTCGAAGTGTTACCCACACTTGTCTTGACCGTAATGAACATTTCGAAAATCATTTATATTAGAAATTATTGTAAGAATATTTAAGTACTTATGGACTCATAACCCCATATATTGTAATACACTTTTACTCAGGTTTGGTTCTTTTTCGAATACCAAGGAGAAATGTTAGGAGAAATGTGTTCCATTTTAAAAACTTAATGTGACTTACATATTTATACAAACATCAAAATAACAAAAAAACTGATTGCTGTATCGTTCGCCTCTCTTCATATTATGCGCCTTTTTTCGAAGCATTTTTTTCATACAGCATACAGTTTACAAGTAATTTAAGGTAATCAAGTTAGGTAACTAATTCTGTCTACGGTCTAAAGTGTGTATATGGGAACACCAAATATCTTTGTTAGATTTGAAGACAGAAAAAAATGTCTAAGATAAAAGTTGCATTTTCAAGAAAGCAAATATGATAATACGTACAAACTTTTCCTCAAAGCCTCCATAAGGGTTATGTCAAGGTCAACAATGTTTTTTTTAAATGGAACAACTTTTTTTTTAATGCCATATAGCCGACCTAAAAATAAAGTCACTATCTTATAATGCCATGACCTTAAGATGACCCTGAGTTTACAAATTTAATCATATCGATTAGGAAACGTAGCCTAAAGGCGTTTAATAATTTTAGTGTTTATAAAACAATTTATTATCTGATTGCAGGAATGTCAGCAGAAGACGAATGGTACAACAAGAGTATCTCTGCTTTAAGAATGAATACTGCTCATCACCCTAATCTCGCTGCACCTATGCTGCAATATCAAACATAATTGTGAACGTATATGAGTGGGCCACGTGAAGATTCTATGGAAGAAATATTCGAACGCATATCTTCGTTTGCAAAACACAGCATCGACGAATTGTGTTATCGAAAATAACGAAGAGAACAATACTTCGAGGTACCACGAAAAAGACATAAGAAGATGAAGTAAAACGAGAATCAAACTAGCGCAACTCACATGATGTTTTCAAGAAACAAAAAAAACGAATTTCCAACAGACACGAAATACGTCGTGATTCCGTTCAGAGTCTTATCAAAATTATTCGTTTATTGTATTATGATAGAGAGTCAGACCTAATTACTGCGTTCAACTTAATGAGATATCATCTGACACTTTCATCGTAATGTTAATGATATTTTGGCGAACTACTTTGTTAATATCGTTTAGTATTATTGGTAAGAGTATTATTCATTCATGCGCGTCGTTATACATACATGCAATTAGTGTATGTATATCTCATTAAATGCACGTATTAGCACATACTCTACAATTATTAGTGCAAATGGTTATGTAAACTAATTCCAATTATTCTGTACAAAGCATAATTTCACTTTTTGTATTCTTTAGTTAAATAATACTTGTTCGTTAGATTCATATTTTAACCTTTGATTGCTTGTTGCATTTCTAGTATTACGATCTACGCGTATCGACCGATTTTCTTTTCATTTTTATACGACAAGAAACAAAGACACGCATTCTACGCACTGCGTAACTTTAAGAAATTTCTTTCTACTTTAAAATCAACATACTTGTTTCTAGAAAGGTATATTTTGAATTCTTTGCGTCGTAATTTCGCTTGCATTAACATTTTGTATTCGAATTATAAGTACTAGTAAAGAAGTTCAGGCACTACGGAGTTAAAATGTATTTCTTGTTTCGCAATGTCATACGCGATACACATACTTAAGTAATTGATATCTACGTGTAAAGTGGAATCCGATACGCACACGGTCCACATGATCTTTCGTTAGTTTCTTAACAACGATTCAAAACACTTTCGTTAATGAAAAAGATTGTACATAAGGAAGAGATACGTATACAGCGTAATCGACAGGTAACCTAGCATATGCGATTTTTCAATGTCCTTTTAAGAATGTAAGCATACCTACCCTTAGTGGAATATTAAGCATTGATTTGTGTGCTTACGTTGGCCAGAATTTTAAATAATCGAGAGTGGATGAAGGTAACTGATAATGTCTTGTGTTCGAAATTTGAGGGACGCCAGGATTTATATTATTAAAACTCCACTTCTCACGCTCCTTTATCGTATAATACTGTACGATGGATATTTCTATTATACAAAATGGGCCGTTCTTTATCACCTAAAATATCTCCACTGCTTTTAACAATACGGTAAAATGCCTTATAGCGGAATTATTCAATTCAAAAGGACACATTACAATTGGTAGAATTTTTTCGAGACTTTAGGTTCACCGATATTTTTTCAAAGGGAACAACACATTTTCGTTACTAAAACCATTACAAGCGAAAAGGAGACAAATTCAATCATATATAATATATTAATCTTCAGATAATATTCTAAGCCATAGAAACAAAGGCGTTGTTCTTAAAAAGTCATAGTACGAGGTTAGAAGCAAAGTACACGTTTAACTTATAGTCCAGAGGTGGCCACCGGAGCGGCGGCCTTCCCCCACTCTAGGTCCATTCCCCTCGTTCCAGTTCCCTCCAATTGGCTCGTCCTTCCTCTCGGTCTATCGTCGTTCCAGATCACAGCCTGTATGAGGGGAATGGGCCTAGAGTGGGGGAAGGCCGCGGCTCCGGTGATCATCACTGGCTTATACAAAACAACTTCCAATAAACATCAGGAAATCGTCTTTTCTTTAGAAACAACTTGCAACTAATATGCGTCTAAATAGTAATTTTAATTTGCGAAAATAAAATAGTAAAAAATATGTTCGAAGTGGTTACCACCGACATAAACACAAACATTTTTGTAATCATTTTCTCTGAGAATGTGGCAAGGTAATTTGTGACAGTCGTAAGTCATTGCTAAACAAAGAATGGTGACGACAATGTTTTGATATTCATTGGACGTGAGCTGATGTAAAGTAAGTGCGCAATTTGCTCCCTACAACGCACTATTACTTTTTAAGAATAAATAACTCCGTAAAACGTTATCTGAATGTTAGCATATCAACGTGGTCAAATTTATCTTCTTTCCGACTATAACAGTGTTGTAACGAAAATGTGTTAAATTATTTAAAAAATATCGTTAACCTTAAACTCTTAAAAATTATGATTTTGAAGATGATGTTTTACCAAGCAAAGACATGTGCCTTTTTGAACTGAATAATTACACTCTAAAACATTTAAGACACCCAGTACATCAAATAATTTTACAGGAAAGTTTGATTCCTTCTAGTCGAAGTAGTGACAATAATTTTCTGGGTGATACGTTGCAAGTAATATTTCGAACTTGCTCTTGCTAGAGCAGAGATTGAAAAAAGTGCAGATTGCTAATTTAAATTATTGACTATTGCTATTACTTCTAATTTTTTTCCTTTTACAAGAACTGTTTTATGGAATATTATCAATTATAACCGATCATGTACGCACTGATGAAAAAGAAACCTGGATGAAACTTTTGATTTATTTTTATAAAGGAAATGTCGATCATGCAATAACAATGAAAGCATAGGAAGATAATGAGCAAGAGAGGATAATCGTAAATCGAAAAGTAATATGTACCGTTAAATGAGCAATTCGTTTTTAATGCTGCAAGTGACAAAGAGATTCTAAAAATAAATTTTGAAGATTTTGGGGATTGTTTGTATTAAAGTGTTGTCGTGCTGTCTTCTTTCCTTGGCGTCCTTCAGGGGTGATATTTGGAGTCTGTCCAATCAACAATCCTCTATATTGGTGTCATTTTTCGATAACTGTCTAATCAATATATCGATCGAGAGTGGAGCTGCAGACGACTGCATTGTTTTCGTGTAGTTTTGCTGCAACCTTATTACTAATATCGCTCGCGGTGTTCCACGCGAAATGTTCCTAAAACTTTATAACATATCACACTTAAGAATACACATGCGCGTACGCACACACACACGCGCGCGCATGTGTACGGCACACAGTGGACACATGGATACATACACACTTTTACAATACACCACGTACATCAAGGAAAACAAAGTCAAAGATTAAATGGAAATGCATACCGGGCGAGCGTAACATAGTTTTAAGCAAGAGTCACGTATTGTACGTATGTGTTGTACATAGCCTAAATAAAAATTACATTTAAATCTATACGGTGTTGTAAAATTTCCTAGTTAATACGGTAAAACGAAATCAATAGAATTATAGTTGCACTGGTAGATCCGACAGGAAATACGTATGTACAGTGGCTTATGAAAGTATATGAACGCTTACATGTATAAATTTTAATGAATGAAATGTATATGTTAAACTGAGCTGTTTAAAATATTATGAAGTCTACAAGAAGTCTTAAGATTATGCTAGTGAAATTTGAAAATAATTCAAAGATACATACAGTACTTATAGTGTATTTATTACGAACACGCACCATCAGGGGTCACAAAAGTATTTGAACGCTTCATATATTACTACATTATTTAGTGCTAATATTTTGTTGGTCCACCTTTAGCAGCAATACTTCGCCTAAGTCGACGCTCCATACTATAAACCAGAGCTGCATAACTGGCTTATGAGTAATGACGGCTCGCACTTCTCCACCCGAGTTACTCCTACTATGGGGCTCAGGTTGACTCGCTCGAAACGGGAGGGGGGGCACTGTGCTACCAAAGAATAGATACAATAAGATGCGACACTCAGAGCGGCACCTTTGAAGTCGACCTGTTTACTTGCCCTTTAAATTGGTTGTGTAGGCAAGCGGGAAATTTTAATCAACTGGATTCAATATCTTTATTTCACGTCAACCGCTGATAATTGGAAATCTATTTGTGTCATAAATTTTCTACATGTTACCAATATCGGCTTTCGGAGTATTTACATCAACCTTACAAGATTAAAAAATTTAAAAAGAAGAAGTATAATAGAATGATAACTTTAAAAAATATATTATAAAAATATACATTACGAATAAATTACAAAAACATTTATTACAAATAAATTATAGACAAATATGTTATAGGTAAATGATAGAAATATTTAGTACAAATAAATTACAAACAAATGTGTTACAAATGAATTACCATAATATATATTGAAAACATATTACAAACAATATAAATATACATAATTTAAATTTATTTACAATAAGTGTTATAAATGTAAATATAGGGTGTTTCACCACCCCCGTCAAATATTTTAAGGGGTGATTCTACAAGCCAAAATAAGATGAAAATCAAGAATATCAAAATCGCGTTCGAGGCTTCATTTTTTAGTAATCGATGTGTAAAGAATGGGCTAAAACGCCTGTCACGCGGCAGCACTCCGTAGACGCGCAGTGGCTGTCATCGCACGACAAATTTACCGTGTGCAGCGTTCACTTACCGATGTAACAGAAACGATGACATACGATATGATGCGACAAGACACTACGTTCTTGCAACAATTTATGAAGAAACACACACCTTTCGTTGACGGCAATAAATCTGCCTACCTGGACATTCGCGGTGCGTTTACACATGGACACTTGCGAATAAAATAATCGCGGTGCGTGTGTATGATTTTTTTGGACAAAATCTATTAGAAATTGCATTCACCCTCTCTACTTGAGAATCCCGTGAGGCGGGTTTTGATATGCTGTTGTGGATTTTTTTAAGTAGGCAAGTTTAATGCCATCGACGAACGCTTTGTGTTTCTTCATAAATTGTTGCAACAACGTAGTGTCTTATCGCATCGTATGGTATGTCATAGTTTCTGTTACATCGGTAAATGAGCACTCTGTACGGGGAACTTGGCGCGCGATAGCAGACACTGCGCGTGTGCGGAATGCTGCGCGGGACAGGCGTTTTTAGCTTATTTTTTACCCATCGATAACTAAAAAAATGAAGCCCCGTATGCGATTTTGTTATGCTTGATTATCGTCTTATTTTGGCTTGTAGAATCACCCCTTAAAATATTTGACAGGGGTGGTGAAACACCCTGTATATTACAAAATAAGTTACAATATATTTACAAATTCATAGTTATACAAAGTTTGCTATCTTCTTTTTGTATAATTTTTAAAATTTCTGTCACTGTACTTGAGGGCATAATAAATCCTTAAACGAATACATAATTTTAATAAATATTTTGCATATCTGGCAAGAATGGATTTTCAAACATTTATGTAATAAATAACCAGCAATATACTTGAAAAGTATATTGCTTTGGTAAAGTTTGTTACTGGTAATCACAATTTTCTACATGAAAAGACTCACGAGCAGTTGGAACAATCAATAAGGAGACTGCTTGTTCTGATAATCTTGCTGAATTCGTTAATATATTATCAAAATCATCCATACAATTCATAAATTTTGAATGGAAATAGTCGGATAAGAATAATTTCTTAAATACCCTTGCAAACTGGATTGCTGTTGGATTTACAGCATTTCCACTTTGTTGTCTGATACTACCCAACAAATTTTCTAACCAACCCTGATTGAGGGTTAAACAATCATTACCGAAGTTTATCGATCATTACTGAATGGACATTTAAGTTGGTTGTATCATTTCGTCTTTCTCTGAAAGTGGTTTCTTCGTCAAAGTGTTGCCTCTTATTATATCTACTCTTTGGTGCTACTCATTTGAAGGTCATAGTATAGTAGGTCATTGAACTCGTCTTGACATCAGCTACAATACTATGAAGTCAAAAATACATAGTGCCATTTAAAAAAGTAAAAAAAAAATTATTTGGAAATTTTTTATATTGCAATTTGTAACCGACTGAAAACTGATTAACATGTGTTCGAAACATTCTTTTGTCAGATTATCGGAAGTGCCTGAAAAATCGTGGGGACAGTTACATGCCACAGTCTGTATATGCACTTATAATTCAGTCTTCTAATCTCTAGCTCCCCACACGTAAACCTAACGGCCATTTCGGCATGGAGTCACCCTAAAAAACTCGTCCATAATATTTCGGCAAATTTTGAATCAGAACATTGCACAAATCGGTCACTAACGAAATATGACTACCGGAAAGGTGTAACATTAGATTTCCATCATCCAACTATAAAACTCATGACAATTAAATCCGCACGTGCCTAACAACTTGCACCAAGAGACTGCCTAGAATCAGGACCGAGCAGAGAACAGCAAATCAATTCCCCGGAACAACTTCAAATGCGGAATGAGTCAATGTACCATGACCGCATACTTTGTTGTCATTCCACGAATCCAGCAGAACAAACGTCAGCATTCAGCAGAATCATCTGAGCTCAGGCTCCGGTACATACCAGCACCCACCACCACCTAAAATCAGCAGAATCAGCTAATTCCGTCATGGCCATCCGGAGCGCAGCGACGCTCAGGCCTACCATCACTCTGCGGCCATTTCTCCTCACGCAGGTTGTGGTCTGGGTACCTCGATAAGTACGATTTCTGAAGAAACGGTCACGTAATCAAAATAATTATTTTTTATATATGACATCAGTTTTATCCAGAGATTACATCTTTTCTTTGATATATATATATATATATATATATATATATATTTTAAATATATATTTTATATTTTATTTACATTTTAAATATATATTTTATATTTTATTTACATTTTAAATATATATTTTATATTTTATTTACATTTTAAATATATAATTTTATATATATATATATATATTTTAAATGTAAATAAAATATAAAATATATATTTAAAATGTAAATAAAATATAAAATATATATTTAAAATATATATATATATATATATAATTTTTCATATAGTAACTTAGCGGACAACATATACACTAACTTATTCAGATTTGTTTGATAATTAAAAGATTAATTACAATATTATTTATTTTAAAGGAATATATTTTCAAACCGAATTTACGCAATTTTTTATATTTTTCCACGGGTAGCAATTTGAAGAAGTTTTCCGTTGTCTCTGTGTTTAATACAAAATATAGATTTGCGTGTAAATTACATAATTCCACTTGCAAATCCACACTTGCCTCTTTTATTTAAATTTACAAAGTCCTTGACCTGCGATACATCTAGCGGACAAGGGCCCACGACAGGCACCCCCAATAGCGATGACAGGCGATGTTTTCCAGATGTCCCAAAACTCGCATTTTCTTTTTTTTTCTCTTACAGAAAAGTTTACCGGTCTTCAGTGTTCCTCTGTTTCAACTTTCTCTTCTCCCACACGTTTTCGTTACTGTGGAAATAATGTCTAAAACCTACAGAACAGATTCATTCTGCCTACGACAGGTATTGTTGTTATTCGACAGGCCGGGAAGTTTGCTATTTGTGTGCAAGTGTTTCCCCCGACAGCCAGGGAACTCTGTATTTGGTAACTTAAGAAGCATAATGGGAGATAAGAAGTGCGATCTTTATTTACACAGCTTGGCGTGTAACCTAATATCCATCAACCAGCGATTCCAGCTCCCTTGACTCCTTAGGAACTGACGAATTTATAACATTTTAGAATTATAAATGACCTTATATGCAGGTCGTTGAATTCGTCTCACCAAATGCCATCGTACTATGAACAAAAAAATATATGATTCTATTTAAAAAATGAATTTCACTCTGAAATTTTTCCCTCACCACTCGACAAATCCTTCCTTGGCATGCGACGCATCCGCTGAAAAGGGGTTTTGTTAGATTAGACTCTTGTAAGAAATTTTGAAACTTTATTACTTCCGAATAAAATAAATATTACTCAATTTGATGTTTTTTTGTGTTGGAAATGAAAAGTAACTCAATAAAAAAAATCAAAACTTATAATTGTAACAAATCAGGAACGTTGTAAACAACATCTGTATATACAAGGTGTTTCACCACCCCTGTCAACAATTTTAAGGGGTGATTCTACAAGCCAAAATAAGACGAAAATCAAGAATAAAAAAATTGCGTCCGAAGCTTCATTTTTGAGTTATCGATGTGTAAAAAACGGGCCAAAAACGCCTGTCCAGCGGCAGCACTCCATACACGCGCAGTGTCTGCCATCGCGCGCCAAGTTCTGCGTACAGAGCGCTCGCTTACCGACGTAGAGAAACTCTGACTTACCATACGATGCGATATAACACTACATTCTTGCGACAATTTATGAAGAAGCACACACCTTTCGTTGACGGCATTAAACCTGCCTACTTGAAAAAATCCACAAGGGCACATCAAAACCCGCCTCACAGGATTCTCAAGCAGAGAGGGTGAATGCAATTTCTTATTGACGATTTTGTCTAAACAAATCACCCACACGCGCTTACACACGCGCCACGATTGTCCCGTCCGTGAGTGTCCATGTGTACACGCACCGCGATTGTCCCGTCCGCGAGTGTCCATTTATTCACTCACACGCACCGCGATTGTCCCGTCCGCGAGTGTCCATGTGTAAATGCACCGCGATTGTCCCGTCCGCGAATGTCCACAATGTTCATGCACACACAATGTTACTACAGGAGATGCTCAATATGGCTACCATTCTCCCGAATGCAGACTTCAATTCTTCTTTGTAAATTCCGTCGAACGTCCTTGAAGTCTGCCATAACATTTTGTAGAATGCCCGAAGAAAATTCAATACGCTCTTGAAGTTGTTGTTGCGTATTGACGGGCGTTGAATACACTAATTGCTTCATGTGTCCCCAGAAATAAAAATCAAGAGGGTTTAAATCTGGGGACCGAGCAGGCCATGGGACGGGTCCTCCTCGTCCGATCCATCTGTGGCCAAAGTGCGCATTCAAATGATCTCGTACTAGAAGGGTGGAGTGTGGTGGTGCACCATCTTGCATCAACCACATGCTTCTTCGTACTTGCAGTGGAACGTCTAATAATAGACGTAGCTGCAGTTGGAGAAAGCTGAGGTATCCTTGTCCGGTCAATCGAGGGTGTAGAATTATGGGACCAATAATTTTGTCTCCAAGAATTCCTGCCCAAACGTTGACCGAAAACTGACGCTGCGAAGGTGTTTGCAGCAGCGCGAGTGGGTTTTCTTCAGCCCAGATGAGAGCGTTGTGGCCGTTGACCACTCCACGTTTGTTGAACGCCGCTTCGTCCGTGAACAATATTCTCGATGTAAAGTCTTCATCGTTTCTCATTTCTTCTCTCATCCACGAACAAAAATTGAAACGACGGACAAAATCGCCCTCTTCCAGTTCATGCACCTGCTGATAATGGTAGGGGTGCAATTCCTTATCCTTCAGTATTCTCCAAACTGTGCTGTTGCTCACTCGTTCCACTGCCGCAATCGTACGTGTGCTGGTCGAAGGGTCTTCTTCAATACGCTGCATCACCCTCTCTTCAAGGTCCGGATCACGCTGGTCATACCCTCCGGATTTTGTACCCGCAAACGAGCCTGTATCACGTAATCTTTGATACAGCCGCGTAAATATTCTTGCACTGGGTACATTCCTCCTTGGAAATTTCTCGCTGTAAATGCGGCATGCTTCGTTTGCTTGACCCCTCGCTTCACCGTAGCACATAATCATGTCTGCCTGTTCTGCAAATGAATAGTGTCGTTCCGCCATCGTCTATTCCGTTGTCTTCTCTCTTCAGACACCGCACTTCAGACACCGCACATCACACACCGCACATCACACACCGCACACAGAAAAAAAAATTAAAAAATACTAAATCTAAAGAATTAACACTAAAACTAAAACTAGTACTTAAACTAAAACTACGGCAAAAGTGCAATTACCACTGAATTAAAGGCAGACTGCTTTCTACGTTTTAAATATTTTGCGCCGATCACAGTCTGCTTTCTTGTTGGCGATAGCTACCAAACTGAGGAGATGTTGGACGAATTCTATTCGAAAGACTGAAAACTGTATTGATACTTTGTTGATAATCGGTGGGTCCTTGTTTATCCCTCGCACGCGTATGTGCGGGTCGCTCGAGATCCGAGAGGCTGTATCTTGATCCCGCGAGTCGAAAGTGTGTATACTTTGTAGTATCGCGACGAGTGCCGTTGGACGGATCGCATTAAAGGGTATAGCCGAATAAGAGCTTTCATTTCTTTCCAACGATGCAGTACCCCTTCAAACTTCGGGATAGAAAGAACTGTTCGTGTCTGATATTGTGCGGTGTATTTTATAAAAAAATATAAAATCAGGATCTCTGGACAATTAAAGAATTACGAACGTAAAGAATTCTTAACAGTAATGCCAAAGTTTCTTCCGTCGTAACAGTTCGCCGTTAAGCAGCGACAATGTATTGTGTGTGTGGTCAGTAATTTGAAGTGATCGACATTTCTTTTGCAGAACCATTTCGGTCGAGAACGCACAGTCTGCAGCTGACCTCGTGTCATCGTTCGACGTCAACGGCCTTAGTTACGTAAATTTCATTTGCTGCAGACTCTAGTTTAAACTCTTTAATTTACGTATACTTGAAAATTTAATAACAATTCCGTTCGTTCCTAATTCGTTGAATGTGGAATTAACACTCGCGGATTGGGCAATTATGGTGCGTGAAAGTCATATGGACACATACGAGTAAAATAATCGCGTGTGTATGTGTGTGTGGAGTGCGCAGTTCTACGCGTCGGAAAAATCACTTTTTACAGAGATGATAGAATGATGAGCATGCTGTTGACAAATTTTCCTTACGGACAAGACGTTGGTTAAATTTCACGCAAAAGACTGAAAAATTTTACGCAAATGTGTCAGTGTAGAACATCTGTGCGTTCCTGCAGAGTTGGGCATTATTGGAATTATTTCGAATAAATATTTGCCTCAAATAATTACCTGAAGAATTTATTCGAATACCGATTGCAAATATATTCCAATAATCTATCCGAATAACGATTGATAAATTATTCGAATAATAATACGAATAATTGTTGATTGTTTTAAAACGAAAGGAAAAATAAATCAATTTTTATTAGAATAAATTCTTCTACAAATAAGTTCCTATTCGAATAAATTCTTGTTGGAATAAATTCTGATTCGTTAGTGACGAATAAAATTAATTTGTTACTCTTATTCATTATCTGTTATCTGAATAAAATTTTGCCCAACGCTGCATTCCTGCCTCACGTGCAAATATCGACGCTTTTCTGTTTACATGCCAGTGCCTTTACATTGTCGCATTTCTCGGTCGTTGACCTCGGCCTCTCGAACAGCTGTAATCGGCAGGGAATATTTCTCGCGTAGAAAGCAGTCTCTTTTTCAATTTAATTTTACTTTCAGTGTGGGCTTAGTTTTAGCTTTTTAGATTTTTTCGTTTGTAGTATTTTTCTGCGTGTGAGTAATTTCGCATTCGTGGGTAAAGTAATCGCGGTGCGTGTGAGTGAATAAATGGACACTCGCGGACGGGACAATCGCGGTGCATTTACACATGGACACTCGCGGACGGGACAATCGCGGTGCGTGTGTAAGCGCGTGTGGGTGATATGTTTAGACAAAATCGTCAATAAGAAATTGCATTCACCCTCTCTGCTTGAGAATCCTGTGAGGCGGGTTTTGATGTGCCCTTGTGGATTTTTTCAAGTAGGCAGGTTTAATGCCGTCAACGAAAGGTATGTGCTTCTTCATAAATTGTCGCAAGAATGTAGTGTCATCGACAAACTACAGAATAGACCTATCATCCAATGTATTTTTGTGTCACACGGATTTAGGGCTCTAGAGCCCTCTTACCATTTTCGTGTCACACCCAACGTTACCGATTCAGTCTAAAATAAGATTACAACGCTGCGACTGGTAGGAATTAAAATTAAATATCTCAGGGAACATTTATAATCTAAAACGATCTGAATATTACGACTAACCTCCAAAAATATGTTGCATAATTAGTTTACTAATACATTTTCATAGAAAAACAATTTGTACTTATTTCCATAAATATTATATAAACAAAATTGAAGTACCCATATTTTTTAAAACGTTAACTATTAAAAATTATGTATTAATCGTCGAAATATGCTTTCTGATTTTCATTATTTCATAACATATGGTAAGATTGGATTTTTCAAGCCAGTTTTATAAACGTTCTACAATATTTGCTCATAAAATTTTGGGCCTGTTTTCAAATAAACTGCAATATAATATTTCCTCGATTCCTATCACTCTTCTAAATATGGAAACACAGGTATTACTATTCACATTGTTTCTGAAATTGTTTAGAAGGTACCGATTCCTTATGACAATCCGTTAATCAACACTTGAAAGTAATAAAGAAAGCATTAACCCCTTGCGCTTCGATTTAATTATGAAAAATTTTGCAATAAAGCACCATTTTTAATTGCATGACGAGTATAATTCGTCACTGCGCAGTTGGCCATTAAAATCTCATGACGAGTCTAGCTCATTATTGTAGCGCAAGGGGTTAATGTGCAGTATTCGCTAATGAAAAATGAACTTTTCAATATTTTTTTGTTTATCATTACGCAAACATCTGCAATGTATTTGTGAGATTATTCTCATAAAATGAAACCAAATACGACGTAATTTAGTGTGTGGGAGGTACAGCAAAGATTCTAAAATGTAGTTAGAATTTCGCGATTCAGCGCTTAAACGCTGCATCAAATCCATTCTGTATCTAAAAGATAGAGAATGTGTAGCGGACAGAATCGTAAGGGGAAAGTTTTTACTTCTTTCGGGAAAGGCTTTTGTTGTACGCCGGAGACGTTCGCCGTTGGTATGATGACCTTTGACGCGTCACCGACTTCCTCGTTGGTTAATTAAATCCGCGGAGGATGGTTGAGATAGTTGTTGGTGGAATAATGTGTGGATGGCGATATATATATATATATATATATATATATATATATATATATATATAATTTGATTTAAAATATATATATATATATATATATATTTTAAATCAAATTATCTAAGAATAGTGCACATAACAAAAAAACAGTGAATGGCTTTGAGTCAACCTCTCAATATCCTTGCTCGAGCTCGACTGCCGCCAAAGCTCTTCCTCGAGCCCTGCGACGGTTTTTCGATGAACGCGTGATGTCAGAAACAAAAGACTCGCAGGGGATCGAGAGTCGTCGACCTCTTCGACGAACAGCTTCAACGGCTACATACATTGTTGTCTCTCGTCGCGCAATCGGCAACCGTTGGTTGTTGCCGGCCTACGACACACCTGTGTCCTTACATATGCCTACAAATGATTGACTCACTTGTCGAGATTATAATTTAGTTATCTGTTAGGTGTGATGTTACGCTTGAAAATAGGTGTGTGAGAGCGCGAAGAGGAATCTTGAGGTTTACGATGGTGACCGTCAATAAAGGGCTTACGGGCCATATGCCTATTTGCCGTGCACCGTAAGGTCTGCGCGGCAACAGCTTTCCTCTACCGACAATTTCGGGTCCAAGCAGGCAAGTCCTTAGACAAAAGGTCAATAACATCTGTGTCGCAGGCCCACGGGTCCGTCCGCAGTTACGCGCCCTTGCGCTGTCGCATACATAATTTTCGCTGCCGAGAAAAGGTTTTCCTTTTCCCCGGAAGCTTTCTAAATCTTTGAGTGCCAAAACGGGTGCGATTCCTAAAAAATCGACACGAAGACAGACAGAGTGCAGTTAGCCACCGATGCGATAACTTCTGCAAACTTCATTCACCCGCAATTTCTTTCATACGCGTTAGCAGCGTAATGTACATTTTAAGATTAGTATTTATTTATGTGTGATTTGTGACAAAAAATACAACACTTAGCTTACTAGAGGCCGTCTTGGGGACTGATTTTGTAACAAACAAAATTCAAGTGAGTAATATTTCTTTGTATATCATTTTCTTGTTTTTTTATTTCTATAATTTTTATATCTACTGTAATGGAGCATCAGAAACGTAATACACATTACAAAAAATGTGTTTATCCAAATTGTAATTTATTAAACCGTCATGTAACAAACGGTAGTACGTTTCATACTGTAGGATCAGCAAAAGGGAAGCGACTGAGTGTCGCGGTAAGAGAGGAAAAGTCGGCTGGAATCGGCAATTGGCCGGTGGCTCAGTGGTTAGAGCGCACGCTTGCAAGCGGAGAGGTCGCGGGTTCGATTCCCGATCCCTCCGGTCTGATTTTTCTTATTTAAAATTCCTACAATACATTTCCGGTAAATGATAATGCCAGATGTATAACGTGGCTGGTTAATTGTGGCTTAGATGATTGGGTGGAAACGTGCAGCGCGGAATTAAAGAAAAAGTATATATGTAGCCGGCATTTTTCAAAAAGTAGTTTTCACATGTCCAGTCGGCTACGGAAGGATGCCGTGCCTGAAATGTATTTCAATAATAACGATACCGATATTAGTATGGAAATTGAAACCATTTCATCATCAAAGGAACGTTATTTGGAGCACCGGTTGATGGAAATCGAAGAGCAGTTAAAACAAGAAAAGGATAAGTGTAATATTCTTCGCTTGCAATTACGGGCGAAGTGCAGAGTAATTAATCGTTTAAAAGATAAAGTTTCTTCAGGCTGTATAAATGATACATGCTTGAAGAAAGCGATCGCGAGAAAAGTCTCAGGATTTAGTTTAACTTTTATATTCCTAATATTATTTAAGTGCGAGAAAGAAAATTATACCCGTAATGAACAGCAATTATGCATGACAATGCAGTACACTTCGCCAGTTTTGTACAATAAGATGCGTCAAGTTTTCGGTTTTCATCTTCCGAGTCCAATTACAATTATTCGGTGGTTCGGAAAAATAGATATTTGGCCTGGTATATGCCAACCTTTGTTCGCCGCGCTCAAAATTAAAGCTGCCCATATGGAACTCGCAGATCGTAATTGCGTTCTCTTGTTTGATGAAATGGCGATAAAGAAATCTGTACATTTCCATCCAACTAGACAAATTATTGAAGGTTTCGAAGATTTGGGATTTTTGGGTAGAAATTTAGCCGTGGGTACGCAAGTTCTTGTTTTTATGCTACGCGGGCTGTTCACTAATTGGAAACAACCACTCGCTTTCTTTATCTCAAAATCAGGAATCAAAAGAGACGCTTTGTCTACAATTTTAGATAAAATTTTAGATGCTTTACATGAAACTGGATTAAAAATCAGGGCGGTTGTTTCCGATCAGGGAAGGAGTAATCAGAGCATAGCAGACGACCGAACATCTATAGAAATTCCATATTTTCAGCGAAATGGCCAAAAAATTTTTTATTTTTTTGATTTTTTACATTTATTTAAAAGCGTCAGGAATAATTTATTAAAATATAATTTCTTAATTAATGGATCTGAAGTTTCGTGGTCCAATGTAACATCGTTGTGGAATTTAGAAAAAAATAAAAATACTCGAGCAGCTTACAAACTATCCGAAAAGCATGTAAGGCCAAATTGTTTTGATAAAATGAAGTGTAAGCTTGCTCTCCAAGTTTTCAGCAGAAGGGTGTCGTCTGCGTTGTTCACCGCTTCATTAACAGTTACCATAGAAACAACAACCGTTCAACACACGGCTAGTTTCTTTGAAACCTTGAACGATTTGTTTGATAATTTAAATAGTAGATGTGCCCGTGATCCCAACCCAAACAAGTGTGCACTTTCACGGTTTTCTGAGAATGTACAGAATAATCTAACAATTCAATTAAATAGAATGAAAAATTGGTTCGTTATTAGTCCAAAAGGGTTGAAAGCACCTCCATGTTTCTTGGGGTTGCGGCAATCTATAAATGCCACTCTGCAACTGTGGAATGATTTAAGAGAAGAAGGTATTACATTTTTACTTACATCGCGACTTAATACGGATCCGATAGAAAACTTCTTCTCTGTTCTGCGGATGCATGGTGGCACTCATAATCATAATCCCTCGGCAAAAATAGTACGTCTTGCAATTAGGAAGAATATTTTATTAAGCTTAGATCATAGTTTAAATACTGGAAATTGCATGCGGGATGACGACATACCGTTTTTGCCGGGAGATTTTATATCACAATGTGAATCAGACACGTTACCACCTGATGCTGCGTTATATGCTAATGAAGAGCATACCGATGATGATAGCATTAGTTCAGACGTAGAAATTAATTATGATGTTAACGAACTATCAACATCGGTGTGTTCTTTAGAATCGTGTGCAATTGAGTATTTCGCTGGATACATTGCTAGGAAAAGTGTCGAAAAGTCGCGGTGTCATAAATGCTTTGACACATTTATTGATAGTAATAGTACTTTTTGTCGGGACGAGCAAATACTGCTATCTTTTCGGGCATATATTGTTGCAGAAAATATTGATTTTGGACACCTTTGTGTTCCAACCCAACATTTTTCGTTGATTTTTCGTATAATATCTAAAGTTTTCGACATTTATTATCCCGCGTTACGTAGCGAAGCATTCATATTGGATAAATTATTTTCGATTATTTCCCCTGTTGTTGAGGAAAAATATCCAAAATGGTTTACTCAAGATGAATGTGCTGCGCATCGTAAGCAAATGGTATATTTTGCTTTAACAGTAAAAATACACAAAGATACAGTATGGCTCGGAGAACAGTTGAGATTTACGACAACTTCATCAGGAAAAAAATATTCAAAATTATCGATGTTACAGCATATTTGAAAATTTTATCTTTTCTTAGCAAGTTCTTGTCGTACTTTTTTTTAACTTTTTTATCTCTCACCTTACGCTGTATATTTTGGCTTATGCATGATTCTGAGTATTTTCAGTGTTACATCATTCGGTGGAAGGCTTTATTTACAAAAAATAAAATATCTACTTTTTCTTTTTTCGGTGAATGGTTTGGATTTGAGTTAACATTGAGCATGCTCTGGGATGGCAAAGACCTTCTTTCACACCTTCACGTGGCCCATCCCGTTAACTCTATTGCTTTATTATTTGAATGCTTTATTGACATGACAAACTTTAACACTATAGAGCAATAGTGGAACTAAGATGAAAGAAAGGCTGAGTTTTTATTAACATTCAGTAACAATATTTTATAGATACTTTAACTGACGCCATTAATACTGTTATTTAAAAAATCTTATATTTTTCCTAATACTTTGTACATTTTATATCTTTTTCAGGATAGGGTGTTAACCACATAAGTAAGAAATTATGTCCGAGAGAAGAAAAGGAGTTTAAAAAAAGATGTACAATTTCATTATTTGTATCTTTTGTTTGACAGCTTCCTACAAATAAATGAAAATGTCATATGTCATATTAAAAGTAATTAACATGTTTCACTACCATCTCATTCGTCCGAATGACGTCGGGTTTGATTTTCCTTCTTATTAGAATCTCATCAATGTGCTATAAATGTTTCAGTAAAGATGAAACAGAGAATGTAAAAATTATATCTTAATACAACATGCATGTTTTACTAAGATAGTATTTTAGCTACTGACTACTGATTTCGGAGAATCTGTAGCAAAACAGAGAAGTTTGTTTCAATACAGGCCTTTGAGCATAGCTCGTACCCAGACCGAAGATGTGAAAATCGGGCGCATGAAGAAAGAAATGGGACAAAGTATCGCATATAGGATCTCGTGCCGTTTCTCGCTTGTGCCAGAGAAGTCGAGAATCGGGATACACGAGCTGCATGGGCCAGAGCGTCGCGTGCCACTTGACGGGGGCCCTGCCATAAATTAGGAAGGGGCCAAGCCTGTCTGTCCCAGGACTCCTTAGCAAGAGGATTTTTCACGACGAAAAGCCTCCAAAATGTAGCGAGCGTTGCGAGAGAATAAATATCGACTTTTTGTATTTAAATTTGCCGTTAATTATATATTTTGTATTTCACGTTTATGTTACATGTGCTTTCCTTCCTTATGACTCCCCTAATTTTATCAAACTCACGACTTACGTACGGCAAAAGCCTTTTTCACTTGTCCTTTAAAAATTAAAGTAATTGCTTTCTTATATCTTGGAATGATAAAAACATTGCCATCGTGTCTCTATCGTTTTGACCTTACTATTTATGCATTCAAGAATTAATTACATATTTAACTTTTAACCTCTTTCGTTATAATTTTTGTTACACCATACGTGCATAAGGTAGAAAAAGGAAAAAAAATATTAATTAATTAATTATAAATTCAATAATTCTTAAAAGGTAAATTATTAGATCGATGAATGTCAAAGAATTCCTTAACTCCTTCATCTGCACTAAAGTTACCAACGTAATAAGATGTGTTTCAGTATTTAGAATATATTTTATTATAAGACAGGGTTAAATTTAAATCCCTTTCCTTGTTTAGAAGCCGAGTACGAATTTAGTGACGTTACCGTCTTTGGTGGTTGGAATGTATTTGATGCCTAAAATCACCACTCTTAAACGCAGAGGGCGCAAGAAAACCTGTGGTTTTTCGAGGAGTCGGTATTTCAGAACATGTGACACGAAGTCCCATAAGATGATAGGTCTATTCTGTAGCTTGTCGATGGTGATTGGTCTATTCATATATCTCGTCGGTGTCCATACCTCGTCTGTGATTTTATTACGTGCTGCTTCTTCAGAAATCGCACTTACGGACTGTTCCGACATACACAGATCACACCTGCGCGAGGAGAAATGGCGTAGATTGGGGGTAGATAGGAGCGAGGCTGTGCTCCGAATGGCCATGACGGAACTAATTCTACGGAACTGCCCTTGAAGAAGTACACGGAACCCCGGTTTAGTTATCAGCAGGATGAGCACGATGACACCTGTCACCCGCACATTTTCCTTTCCTTACCTTATAAATAAAGCGATAAGGATCTCCAGAGTAGAGTCCTGTTCATTCTGTAACTAGCGGTGAGATAGTTGACATATTTGTTGTGAACTCTACGATCATTCAGATTCAATTATAAGTACAGTCAGTTGCTGGAAAGATGACGAGCGGAAGGAATGCGGGTCTGATTGGTTGCAGCAGGCCTAGTCGAACACACTCATAAAAACAAAACACACGCATTTTCTTTATTGGCTGAACGGTCACATCCACTAATCGGGTCATATAGTACCGTGTGACAAAGGCGGAGCGTGCGGAGTACCCCTCTTGCCACTGTGCCGTCCCGCTAGTCATCTTTCCAGCAACTCACTATACTTATTATATCAATTAAATAAATTTGAAATATAACTGCGCTTTCGACTTACGATTTTCTGACCTTTAGACAAATCAAAAAGAAACCTTATAATTATTCAAAATCCTACGAGATTGATCATTCGCTCATGATAATGCCGCGGAATCTGGTAGCGTTTCGTTGTACATTTTGATTAACGTGTGTAACTTCGACATAATTCAAAATTCACTCCCCTTCAAGGATCATTGCGCCGGGACTACCGTCTCAAAAGAGCCATCGACTATCTGCAAGAACTCCCACGAATCAATCCACGAACGGTCCTAATCATTGTATTAGAAGAATTCATCCAGAACCATCACCTGTGCCTCGTTCCTTCTCAAGGTTCTCCCGTCACCACTGTTCCTATTCAGGAAAATATTCCAGAAATAGATTTAACTGACGACTATTCCCCAGAACCGGATTCCTACTCATCAGAATCTTCGTCCTCTGTCACGTTTTCGTGGGATCGCCTGAGGTTCGTAGGCCCAGCGCTCGAATACACGATCCTACAGTTACGAATGCCTCGGATGAATGGGAAAGAAGCAGTGTGCAGAGAAAATGGGTGTTATATTAAATTGAATCTTGTTCTTTCCTGGGTCTCGTACATAAAGGTACACCACTCATGCACGGCGGCCGGAATGATATTGGGGTTTACACAATATGTAACATATTCTTGTAAGTATTCATTGCGCTTGGAAATTGTGTATTCGTCTTCATTTGTTTGCTATATGTGATCCTCATTTCCCACATTTACTACTTCACCAACCTCTATCCTTTTACCCGATGTAATTCCTAAAGTCACCGTCCTAAATCGTAGAGTGCGCTAAAAAAACACTGATGTTGGACCATGTCAGTATTTCAGATCGTGTGTCCCGAAGTCCCATAAGGTGATTAGTCTATTCCATACTTCATCTGTGATCGTACCAAATGTCCGAAGTCTAAACTTGCCCCATTTATTTATTATATATTATTTAAATAAACATACATGTATTAATCATATATTATTAATTTATAAATATTTATTTAGCCAAATGGAAAGACGTAAGACGAACAAAAGCAACTTACATAAAAAAATATGTAGATTGGCTTGCTTCAAAGATTTGGCATTTTGAGTGGATGGCATATTAAATTTTTTCCCTATTTCTTGGGATTCTCCGCAACTGTGCGGCGCACAGTGGAACGAATGCCACATGTAACTGGGGTTGCGCACCCCTTGCAACCCCGAGTATCTGAAGGGGTACATAATGTGTCATAAGGAAGGCATCATCGAACCACAAAGTGTGCACGAAGAATTTTGTGTTTACTTATAATAGTTTTTGAAAAATTAATTTTGTCCAGCTAAATGTGGCATTCGTTCCACTGAGCGGCCGTCACACTGGCACAGACGAGGCATACTTCGTTGATGGTCGTTTTCAGATTACAACCTGTATGGGGGTCATGGTCACAGAGAAGGGGATGCCCGGAGTGAGATTGGCCACCTTTGCACTATACATTCGCCCAAGTAACCAACCTACAGGTTCTTATTGAAGCCTTGACCCACTTACAAATTATGAGAAAGCTGCATAGCGCCAGGCTATCTGCCTTCGAACAATCCCCAAAAATGCCTCGCTGCTAACAGATAAAACATTTCCGACTCAGTACATATATAGATAGACATTAAAATTTACTGTAAAAAAGTCATTAATAGTTTGAGAAAACACGTTCTTAAAAATTATATTATTGAGTAGACAAACTCCATTTTTAGATTTATTGACAAGAGTAACAGTCTAATTGAAATTTAACTTTAATGACATTTTACTTCTTGGAAATAGGAAACGATAGGAAACAAATAAAATGGAACACATATTTTTTCAAAGACGTATAAAAACATTTTTAATACTTAACAAAATAACCAAATGCATTACAAGTATTTGTGTCTAAATAAATAGTATATACTATATTATTTACAATTCGGTATTTCACAATGTATTACATACTAACTTGTTTTATTTTGAAGCATTTAATAGTTATTCACTTTGAATAAGAAATTATGCGAAAAAGAATTTTCTTTTAATTTGAAGACTCATTAACGGATATGGCCATCATCAGGTATCATCCTGATATTACTTTTCTTCCCGAATTTCAACAGCAGAAATAATAAACCAAAATGGTTGTTATACAAAGTCTAAAATATGTAATAATCTTTCAATATAATTTTTTTTTAATACAGAAAAATAGTAAAATTTTCCAGCAGCTATTCATATACATACATATAATCTACTTACATACATACTTTTCCGTCTCTTTACCTAAGAAAAATCTAAACTAATCGATAGAAATAATGTTAATAGACTCTGACGATAAATTGATGCATAAATCTTTCGATCTTGAAAAAGGATAGATATGTTCATACATATTAATGTCAGGATGAAAGAACTAATGTAAAACTATTTGCATATTATTAAAATGATTTCCACAACGTATTCTACTATTTAAGTCGGCGCTATGTTAGTTATTTTATTTTTCCATTTCTAAAAGAAGCATGTTGTGTGTAGTTTATACATACACGGGTGTACAATATGTACGTATGTACGTACAGATTATCAGACTACTGTTGAATATTTGAGTTTTGTATCCGGTTTAACGTATATTTATAATTTCACATATTATTTTTATTTTAACTGAATCTCTTAGTATTAGTTATGTGCAGAAAAAGTGCTTACTTAACAATTTTATTTGCGCTACATCCTTGTATGTAGAACATCGAAAGCTTAAATATGCACGAAAAAATTAGTTGTGTATAATCACAATAATCATTCATAACTAGTTACAATAATATTAAGCTACGTTTCTGTTCTATCTATCATAATTAAGAAATGACTAATATTTTCATTCACAATACGTAAAGTTGTGATTTTTCGGCAACGGATAAGATGTAACAGCTATACTTCATACAATTAAAAAGCTGCGCTCTTTATCCATAAGAAATTGTTATTTTTTCAATACTAAATAACGGACAACGTAACATGTTGATGAAACAAATTGTCAGATTTTAATAAACTAGTTTAAAAGGTTTAATGAGAAATGACACAGAAACAAGCCGAGAAATAATCTAAATATATAATGAACTATTAAAGTACATCTTCGACAATTCAATTAAGAAAAGAAATACAATGACTCTCAAAAAGAGTACTGTGTATACATTTTTTATAGGGTGAACCAATAATGATTAACACCTTATGTATTTCGGAAATTACAGCAGTTAGAAGAACATTTCTCTAATAAATGAACACTATATGGAGAGGATTATTGCGTGATGATAACATTTCATATGTGGGTAGAGTCACTTAAGAATTATGAAGGTCATCATGTGACCTTGTAATTTTCTATATGAGCCGGTGTTTTTTTATTTGTCACGTGACAATGGCTTCTAAGACGAGCATAATCACCTACATGTAAGGTCATTCACAGAAAAAAGGATAAAACATACTTTCTAGATTCTAATGGTAGAAGTTTCGGTGGTGAACAAAACTTAAGGTTAGAGAAGGTGTTCAAAACGATAAGCACAATTTTCGATGACAACACTGCCATTCTATTGTATAATCTACCACTGTAATATTATGATTTATTAAGGTACTAATTCGGCAATTAGGACACTATAATTCGTTCATCGCCGAAACTTTTGTCATCAGAATTGAGAAAGTGATAAATAAAAAAATATACCGACCCATATAGAAAACCAAAGCGACCTTCATACCTCCTAAGTGTTTTGACCCACAAAAGAAATGTTACCATCACGCAACAGCCTCTTTGCACAGTCTCGTTTTTATTCGAAAAATATTTCCCTAATTACTATAGTTTTCAAAACAATTACGGTGCGAATAGTTACTGCTCCACTTTGTATATTGCCTCGATTTCAGTATCGATTAATTTTTTTTATTACACAGAATAGTCAATTACTTTTCAAAGAATTATATTAATACATCGAAAATACTATTCATATTACAGTAGATTTTCCGTTATAACAACATTTATACACTTTTTTATGAATTTATAGAAATATCGATCAGGTTTAACACTATGAACTTTATGAGATGTACAGTAACGTCTAATTCCTTTAATAAAATTAACTTTTAATAATTCATTTTCCTTAATAATATAACTTCGGCTTCCCAGTTTTAATATTGTTACTTTAAAATAATACTAAGAATAAATCTTTAATTTCTTTAAATAAAAAATATAATTTATTTGCGATAGATGATTGTAACAGACGAAAAATTACCTGAATATTGAAACTGTAAAATGACTTATATGAGGCTTATTAAAATTGTATCTAGCAGTTGCTTTTTATCGTTACTCATCGCAGAATACAAATTAATGATGGACATCTTATATTAGAGTTGTTCACAGTTCAAGTCTTTCTTATACCTGAGGGAACAGATACATTAAATATGCTTCGAAAAATTTTTCAACGCATTCCTTTCTGTATATTTCGTGTTATCGTACGTGTATTATTTATATTTCCGCTAATAATACCCACGTAAACCTTTATGAAACGAATAGCCATAAATGTAAAAATCGTAAGAAAATTTGGAACGTGCATAAAATAATGTTATGCAATTTTTAGAATACTTTTCAAACATCAATAATACAGAAAAAAATAAGTAGAAGAACATATGAATATTACAACATTAAGGGATCGAATTATTCTCGCTATTAATTTTACTTAAACTAACTGTATTATAATCGCTATCAATTTTAATTATAAATCATTTGTTTGCTTACAATTATATAACCTACGCTATTTAAATTGATATATGTTATTAAATACAATTCTATAATAGCAATTACATTATTGAAATCAATTTGTAATTATGCTAACAGCTTGGACGGCTAAACTACTTTTTATTAACACGTTGGACGCCACAGTGAAAACGGTCATACCTAATCAGACGCGATATACTTTACTATTTTTATATAAATCGAAAAGAAAAGAAAGATTTGAGTACTCAGTCGTGTTCTTCTGTTCCTACATTATTGTTTTAATATAAAGTTTGCTCAGAATTTTGTGAAAATCAATAATTATTCAATTAAATTAAATTTGAGGTGTCGGTCACCGGTGGCCGCCATGGCGTTCAACGTGTTAATGGATAATATCATAATTTTACTAGCGTCAGAATCTTCAAATATGTAACAATAACTAGACTGTTTTGTGTAAGAAAAAAGTGCTACTGCTATTTCGAAACAATAGTTTATATATTCACTTAAGAATATTTCAATAATATTCACTTAAGTGATAATTCATTTATGAATCACAGTTTAAGTAATGATTTTTTTTCTAAGACTTTCAATGCTTTACTCTTTAGCTTCTTTATCAAGCGTAGCACCATTTACTTTAACCAATTACTCACTTCTTATGACAAAATTACTACTATTGTAGTATTAAAGAATTTAAAAAATACTGTATGGAAGAATGGAAATTAAATGTGGTATATTGGTAAAAGCTTATATGTCGATGTATAAAATTCATTGTGTTCACTCGAAGAAATTTTTATGTATAATGCTTCTTAAAATTTGTATTTTCGACATACTATTTCTGTAAGTAATGCTTTTCTAATTAATTGTCAAAACACAGTTTAAATTCACCGAAACTTTTGTATGTAGTAAAATATTAATTCAATATGATAACATTAAATTTTATGCACAATCCTTAAAGCACATTTCAAGTGCAGCTTCTGTGCCAGATAGTCGTGAATTTTCTGATTTTTGTACAAGATATAAGTGAAAAACCATGAGCGAAAACAGGGTTCATTTCCGTGATGTCATGTTATACGAGTTTCGGGAAGGATCTAGTGCAACTGAAACTGCAAAAAACATTTGTAGTATATAGGGGAAAGGTACTGTATCTGATCGTACCTGTAGAAAGTGGTTCGAACGATTTCGACAAGGGAATTGCTTGGAAGATGAAGAGCGTTCGGAACGATAATGTTATCCGTTCTGTAGAACAATTTTTTAACCAAGAAAATAAACAATTTTACGAAAGTGGTATAATGAAGTTACCCGATAAATGGGAAAGAGTTGTCGAAGGAGATGGAGATTACGTTTCATCCAAAAAAAGATATAAATTGAAAAATATAAACCACGATTGCACGCATGAAAACGGCACGAACTTTCCGGACGACCTAATATAATTTTCACATCGTTAGACAGCATGTCAAAGTATGTCCTACTGAAAAAATTTAAAACAAGTGCAGAAGAAACAATAATAGAAAGCGTCGTCATTTATGTCTGATATGTGAACAAGCTACGAGTTCTATCGGCGCCTACAAGCGCTTGACAAGGCTACTCACCGTGTCCTGTCGACACCCATAGGCGTTTAGTGTAATGGCTTTCTATGTACTACTGTAGCTCACGCCGCATGCAGCGTTCGCCTGGCTTTTCAGTAGCACGCAGTCAAAGGATTAGGCAACAAATTACGTACTACACACCAGGAGTATACTATGTAAAACTAATCATACGTATTTAAGAAAATATCAGTCGCTCTCTTTAATTATGAAAGTAATCAACGACGTTGAAAGACTTACGAAGCGCGCAACGCCGTATTCATCAATGAAGAATCACTGTTTCCAATCATCTGTTGCTACATTAGAAAAGTTTGATGCCAGAAAAATAGCAGAAAAGTAATTATCTAAACGGAATTAGAGTGCTGTTTTGCAATTGAGTTTACTGATGTGCTTTGTGCTGTGAATTTAAACATCACAATATTTATACTGTTATAAATGTTCAGCTTTGTTAATGCAACACAATAAAGCATAAATTATCAATTTCATTAGTTATGTAGTTAAATAGGAAACTGTTATGTAATATTTGTATTTTCTACTGTTTTTAACTTTCTATATAAAAATGTTACTATTGGATTACTGCGCCTCAGACCGATCGAATACTGTAATCTTACACTATCATTCATACTGGCTAATTGCCTAAAAATTATGGACATTATGACTTATACTTCAATAATTTATAAGTTACTTCAGTTATAATATACATCAATAACACGTAAACAACAATTAACATCAAGATGTATCACTTTTCATTATTCCAAATGCAACTGTGGGAACATATGAATTATGAATTGGTAAGGTTTTCTGTAAAAATTTATAATTTAATCTTGTTATATAATATAGTAAAAAATATACGAAAACTGAGATAGATAATGAATAGCTGTGTATAGGTACCAATTGCACTGAAGTAATGAAGCATAATTATGTGCGAAAATGGAATAAATATAAATGTCTGCAGTGCTTTTTGTTACTTATATAAAACTAAGTTCAGAAATACAGAAACTAAATAACTTTCTTCTTTGATAATAGGGCCAACATATGCTTATATTTTACTTATACGTACATATGTACTGTGCGTTACTGGAAAGATGCTAGCGGGACGACACAGGGGTAAGAAGGGTACACCGTCCGCTCCGCCTTTGATGCTTCCGAGCCGCGGTGTTATATGATCCTTCTTAGTAGATGTACCGTTTCGGCCAATAAAGAAAATCCGTGTGCTCTGTTTTCATAATTGTGTGTCTAAATAGGTGGGCTTAGGGCTCATTTTCACTTGCGACTAGCCGCGCGCGACTCTCGAGTGCTCGCGACTCGAAATGCCGCGATCCAGCCGCGCGCGACTCTCAAGTGGCTTAACGCCACATGGGGGCGACTCCGAAACATCTTTTAGTGCCAGATGGGCGCATAGGCGACCGGAGCAGGAGATTTTTTATACATAGTGTCTTGCATACGGCGAGCCTTGACCAGGCACCGTCACGGCAATACCTATTGCGTCGCACCGCTACACGTATCCTGCCGATACCAGCAGTACTTCTATATGAGCTTTCATGATACTTTTACAACATATTTGAATACTTAAACGATGCGTATTCATTAAGGCATTTTTATTAATACTTTCATTGGTTCGACTAAACTTACTTAGAAAGGACATTACCCATGTTTCAATCGCCAATTTTAATGAAATTTTTTTGGGTGATAGTTCTCAAAAAAATGCTTGACCCATATTTTTTTATATCGGCAATCGTCCATATCTAGGGGGTGAAAATAGCCTCTGAAGTTGAGGTCGAAAAACATATTTTACGGTATATCTCAGAAACTATTGGTCCTAGAAAAAAAGTTTAAACGTACGGTATGCCTATTTTTTAATGCTGAATCGAGCTGTATAATTACTTAGTTCAAACGGTTTACGACCTGGCTGGTCCTCTTATTTAAAGAACGTGTATATTGGTAGTTAACAAATCTATTGCTTAGGAAGTTTAGCATTTATTATGATTTAGATTCCTTTTACGATCAAGTTATAAAATATGTTGCCGTAATAAGGTCGAATGAAAGAAATGGAAATTCTACCATCGACCGTGGATTCGGTATACGGTATAAATTGCGTTGTTCTTAATTGTTTACTAAGTTGGTTACAGATTGACTAAATGTAGTAAATTTGATCTTTTTTTATAAAACTTCTAACAAAACATTTAAAAAGTAATCCTGTATAACACATTCGATATATAGCGTAGACAAAAATTTCTAGAATTTTTCCAACTTCTCTCGGTTTCCGGAAAAGGACCCGCACATGTGGATACCACGTGCAGTAGGCCCAACCGAAGAGGACAAGGTTCACCCACGAACAATAGCCAACCTTTCTCGGGTTTCTGAAGCACTATGACATTCGGTCGCGATGAGAGTCGTGGCTGTATTTTCCAGCCGCGCGCGGCTCGAGTCGCAGCCGCGCCTGTGGAAATAGCCCCATAAGCCGCAATGTATTTCAAAATCGCGCGACTGACAGTCAGCTGCAACTGGTCGAGTGGAAAGAGGGTCCCAGACTTAAAAGTCGCGCGCGGCTGGCAGTCGCAGCCGCGCGTGTGGAAATAGCCCCATAAGCCGCAATGTATTTCATAGTGGCGCGACCGAGAGTCGCGCGCGGCTAGTCGCAAGTGGAAATGAGCCCTTATGTGTGCTTTAACCAATCAGACCCGTATTCCTTCCGCTTGCCATCTTCTAAGCAACGCACACTACAGTGTATATTAGTGACGGGTTATGATACATATCAATTAATATAAATTCATAATGGTAAAGTATCAGTGCTTCAAGAGTACTTACATATAAGTGCACGAGTATCAAATGATATCAAATTCTAAATGACACCTACACAGAAGGATCGACCTTACTTCTGTTGTTCTGAAATATGGATATAATCACAGTTCAGAGAGACAGCTAAGTAAGTAGTTTCCATTGCATCTGCTACTGTACAAAGTGATAAAAAAAGGGTCTAACACAGTGATGGCCACCGGAGCTGTAGCCTTCCCCCACTCTAGATCCACTCCCGTCATATGAGAAGGGAACGAAGAGCGAACTGGAGGGACCTAAAATGAGGAGAATGGACCTAGTGTGGGGGATGACGGCCGGTGGTCATCACTGGTCTGACACTTTAGGGGCTTATAGTACTCGCTGAAACGAGTAAAATATGTCTAATCAACATAGGTCCTAAAATCAATCTTTGCGATAAAAAATACGAACAATAAGTTTGTTTTCACATTTGTTATAAATGTTCGATATGTCTTCCTTCCATTTCAATACAAAACTCACATCTGCAGATCATAAATCGACGTACATTTTCAAACATTCTTTACATATCTCGTATTGTACCACCCGCATTTTCTATTCGCTGTCGTAAGTCCACCACATTATTCATTTTTTATTTTTTTTAAAGCAACTTACTATATCGGACGCTTGTAAATATAACAGTTGATTTTACGTCGAAAATATTCATATTACAACCTATGTTGATTAGACATTTTTTACTCTCCTCAGTGAGTATTACAAGACGTTAAAGTCTTACAATAGAGCTATTTTTATCATCTTGTAGTAGTCGATTTTTTGAAACATAAAACCAGCTTCCAGTTCCAACGGAATACGAGTTTCGAAACTGATCACAAGGTTCTTAAAAGATTTGATTTGATTTGTGATAGTATCGATAACTCCAATGTTGTTATGGTAATTTTTTCAAATAGTAATCACTCTGACAGGTATCGTCCCAAATGATGATACAAAATATGTAATTTTTCGACACATTTCGATATTTTTCACTGAGTACATGATCGAATTGCATGACAAATTGGTATACAGGATGAGTCACGAGAAACAGCACACCAAGTATCTCTGTTAGAAGTGAAGATAGAAGAAATTATCAAAGAGGAAAGTTATATTGTTGAAGGTGACAAATATGGCCATACAAACAGATCTGATTGCCGTTATCTTCAAGGTTATTTAAAGGTTATCGACGGATTTTTAAATGGCACTATAAATTTTTAACTTCAAAACGTAGTAAGTGATGTCAAGACGAGTTCAACGACAGATAATAAAAAGGTCTTGAGATGACTTTGAACTCAGAAATCTAAGTTCAATCAACGGAAATATTAACGTTTGAAATTTGGTTTCTCAAGCCATTAGGTTTTATTTATAGTAATAACGTGTGTCGTTAACAGAAGGTGACCTCGAAATGTACAGAAACATGATTAGAATAGCTTCGGATTTAGATTTAGGATGATAAATTTCTAAATTGTTAGATTGGATGTACTGGACAAATACCATGGTCAACTCGTTACTTCACTCGATTTTTTTTCTGTGGGAAAAATTGAGGTAAAACTGACGTTTAGGGGAGGCAGCCCCAATACCTTGACCTTGACATATGTTATCAAGGACACCTTCTTCAGTAACACTCAAGAGGTTTTAGCCGTCGCTCGTTATTGTTTACAAAGTTATTAATTATTAAATATAGAACACGAAAGGAGATCCATTTTGCAACAAAGTTGATACATGTCGCAACACTTGGTCATTACTGAATGAAAAACCAGCTCAAAAATTCAACGCATGGCCTTGCACCCCCACCCAAAAAAAATCCAACTCAACCTAACTCATTCTTGAATTAAATTCAGGATTTCGATGCCATCGTTAGCAAAAATACTAAGACGCATTGAGGCTTTTTTTGAAATAATGAGTTCTATGTATCCATTAGATCGTTTAAATACTGAGTCAAATTCTAATTTCGCATACTCGTCGACTATTTCTTATATCATAATCCTCTGTCCATTAATGGTTTCCTGCTTCAAATGACTTTTCTTTGTTCATACATGTACTATTTCCACATACATATTAGTCGTCTATGCCTTTCAATACTCAAAATAACTGCTACATTTTGCAAACTTTTTTTGTTAATAACTTTTTAATAAAAAACAAGCGACGGCTAAAACCTTCTGAAAGTTACTCAGGAGGATGACCTTGATAACATATGTAAAACGTCAGTTTTACCAAAATTGAAATATGATGTATACCGCGAGCAATCAACCACCCCAAAAAATATGCATTTCATCGAAAACGGATGAGAGGGTATTTCAAAGTCCTACAAAACATTTAAATGCTTGTACTACTGTGGAAGGTTACCATCTTGAACATTTAACCCCTTGCCGTACCAATTAGCTCAACGAAATCCGGGCCCAACTAGTAGGGGACGACGCTCGCTAAACGGGCAAAAGTGGTGCGCGAGAACGCTCGCAATACGAGCCGAAATGGTCGGGAAAGATGCTCGCAGAACGGGAAAAAGTAACATCTTGATACCACGAGTCTCACTCGTCACATTCATGTTTGGCCCGAACTTAATTCCACACATCTGACTCGCGATATTCATGTTTGGTCCGAAATTGTTATCACGAGTCAGACTCGTCAAAGTACGGCAAGGGGTTAATTTAATTCAAACTATATAAAGTGTGCAATTATTTTCAGTTGTCATTGCTTGTTTATACATTTCTGAGTCCAAGGTCATCTCAAGACATAGTATCGCATATCGTAGAACTCTGTATATCAGGTACTACGCTGTGAAGTTAAAAATATCTGGTGCCATTTAAAAAACCATCGATACCCTTTAAATAACCTTGAAGATAACGTTCTTCAGAAGATTTTTGACATTTTCTCTTATCTTCAATACTAACAGACGTTCATACGAGTTCTGTTTTTCGTGACCCACCCTGTATATTGGATCATTTCCATCATTAAACTATATACTTGTACCTTGGTAGAAAAAGGACCAATATGCAATTTGCAACTTTTTAAGAAAAGGTACACATTGGTCCTTGTCATTGTAATACACATAACACATTGGCTTCTTGAGAATGTATCTAACTTTGTTTCTAACAGTGGAAGGATAATGGCCCTTTTTTCTATGATAACGTTCGTTATTTTTATGTGAATGGTGCATAAAATTCAAATGCAATAATTTTGGACACTGTCCCTTTTTCTACCAAGGTACAAACATGTACACCTACCTGTACAGGTACCTAACATGATTACTTCCAACAAGTTGCGTTTATAATTTTTTAAAAAATGTATGTATACACAAATTACACGGAGTCAAAGGGGACGTTACTTATTGTCAGTGCATAATAGTGACTCATTTATTGCAGAAAAAGTAACATCTTTTATACGTCAAGAAACTATTATCCACTTTTGAAGACGCTAAATCATTATCCAAGTGAACCTGTTTTTATTTTTGCACCAAACAAATAACGAAGCTATGTACAAAATATTGCATGCAAGTCTCTTTTCAGACGAAGTTTCAATAATAAATTCAATTATTATTATTTGTACAAGGTGTAACACAGTAAGTGCCATGGCTTTCGAAGAGAAAATTCCATGTCACGTATGATGTAGATTTGCAAAACAAATTAGTTGCAAAATTCATTTTGATCATATAATTTAGGGCCACATCTTTTTCGAAGTTCAGCGTATTCAACTCATAAATATTACTTGTATGGTTCACAGAAGAATACTGGCGTTCATTCATATTAAATTTTGCTTTACATATAGTAAGAACCTGCTTATTGTAAAAAACTAATGGTCACCATTTTTTTGGGAACGCCAGAACGGTGCCTTACGTCTTGTTTACATTCAGTTCCCTTCATGTTAACTATTGCAACCACAGACAGACAGTTAGATGTTCAGAAAACAGTTTAGTGATTTATTTGTTTCAAATAACCACTCCAGACTTTTCGCAATACACGAATCTCTACTGTATATTCTTTCTTTTTTTGGTGAAGAAGTTCCAGACATACGACGATCAGTTTTTTAAAATTAACGTTCCATTTACATGCCAAAGTTCGAATGAATGTCGAATTCTAAGTAAAAACGAATTGATCTTAGTTTGTACTAATCCTAATGAAAACTTAATAATTAAATTATCTTTTCAGCTTTTTTAAATGTAGTTCGAATAAAATCAAATTGGAAATTTAATATCATTGAGTGTTTAAACAAGATAGCGGTGCCTATTTTACAATGTTTATTGCTTTATGTGCTCTTGATGTATTAACTTTGAAGGACATTCCTTCGATCATTTACCTCGGGTATGAAAACTAATAAAAGATAAAAATACTTGTATTAATATCTTATTATTAGATTGCTGCCTTTCTATGAGCTTAACAATTTTGCCACTCAACATGAAGTTATTAATCAGTATTGTTTATTATAATATGTATTTTAAAACTAAAGTAATATAAAATATTCAGTAATCGCACCAAGAAATATTTTTAGAAAATTAAAAGAATTACACAATAGTATTATACTTTAGAACTTACAATCCATTTACATATTCCAATTCAATTAGCATGTTAATTGCACTTTGTACTGTATTAATCCATACATTATAAATTAGTTTTGTTGTTTCTCGTTTCGATAAATGTTTCATTCCTTATGTTTTGTATCCGACAGTGTAACTCTAGAAGCGAACGAATAAAGTACTGAAAGTAAAAGAAATAAAAACGTACAGTTTCGAATCATGAATATAAAGTATAAGTTTACATTTATGCTTCCTTACGTAGGTCACCAAGTCCAACAAAGTTGGAGAGGTGACTATAATGAAACTTCGTCATTGAATGATTTCTTCACACAAAAGAAGGAAGATATTTTGAATATAGGTAAATCTCAATCATTTTATGTGAATAAATTGTACATGTAGATGATGATATATAGCTAAAATATAGTATAAATGTCGATAATACGCTCGCACGTACTATAGTCCTACTTTTTCATGTTTTGTGTTCTCGAGTACATGATCAAACGTTGTAACTTCCAGATATCAGAACGATGATCATCCGTTCAATAATATAATATTAAAAATCACATTAGTTTTCAATTCAAGACTATCTTCAATTATCCCAAGCCTAGAACGTACTTAGGTAAATTGTATGCAAACCGTGGAATTGCCATGAAAACAGACATCCTGTAAAAGAAAGAAGAGGCATTTATATCGAGAAACTTAAAGCTGTAACAAAAATATTTAAAGCATTATTATAAACTTTTAACATAGTAAAATGGTCAAATTTAAACAGTCCGTTATTAATATAGTTAAATAAAATTGAATTTGGAGTTAGTTTCTAAAGTCTAACGAATTAGTTTCCCTCTGTTTAAGTCACATTTCTCATATATACAATTACTTTGGAATATAAAAATTACATTTTTGAAAAGATGAAACATAAACAACTTTTAACATAAAATACAATTAATACAATAATTCTGTACTTGAAACTACACGAAAAAATTTAACTGTAACTTCGTTCGGGTTCTGTTTATTTTTTCTTTACATAAAAATTCTGTTCGTATCTTTGAAAAAGCAGATTTATGTACGGTTACATATGTATAAGAATACTATTTCGAAATGTATAATTATACGTTAATTTTTGAACTAACTCTTTTCATCTGGTACGTACGATATGCTTTATACGTGACACAGAATGCAGAGACTATAAATTAAAAATAGAAGAATGCACAATACTTAATATGATTCTGTAGCAGTAGTTTACTGATATTATTTACAGTCCACTTTATTCAATTTTTTAACAATTTCAGGATTTATAATAAAGAAAAGATTTATTTGAATAACATGCAAGCAAGTAATTACGCACAGGAATTATAATGTTTATGTTTCATCAATAGTGGCTATTATTTCAATTGTTATAAGAATTTCACTAATGCATGTTTTGTACAATGTTATTATACATATAATGTATGATATTAATACTCATTATCATTTATATAGGATACATTTGTTCCATTTTTAAAAATTTATTGTAATATTTACAAATTCTATAATCAAAAACTTTTTAATTGCGTATTAGTATATTTTGGAAAACAAATTACAATGCCTATAAGCGTTTTTCGGTGTTGGCACGATAAGTCATTAGAAACACGGATTGGAGAATCAAAGTGTCATTATAAGGTGTCATATACATATGTGTTTAAAACTATTCAGGTGGCTGTATCCTTCACGAGAATACTTTATATCTTGCATAATCAGTAGGAATATTTTTAAATTATATAAAGCAAACAGTCTATTCTAAGTGGGCGTGAAGGTGAAGAATAAGCAGAGTTATAAAGATTCTGTTTTTTTTTTGTATACATTTACATGAATTCCAGGAAATGTATTACACCTATAAAAAAGGACACTATTTTTAATCTTCAATCTAGAATTTCTGTACTAAAAAGAATGTTACTCAGTCGAATTGGAAAACAATATCTTACGTATTAAACAAGAAATTAGCTTACCAAATTAAATAATATTTTTGTGTTGTCTACGATAGATACTTACTATAAGCAATAAAGTATAGCAGCAGAATTCCAATCACCATGTTATATGATCCACCACCACTTACTGAATCGCTGGATATTGCTTGTGTATGTACAGTTCTACATAAAATTAACGTTTTGTTTACAACTTGATCAATGAATTGAATATGAATACTTTCTGGAGATATTTTTAGCATCTTTGAATCTGTAAATTTCTATAGTACATTACCTCTTTCCCACAAAAATATGAACAATATGATTTTTCTAAATTATAAAGTTTAAAAATAAGTTTAAAATACCATGTCAATATTAAACAATAGTTTAAGAACTGCTGAAACAATTGAAGCTGTAATAATACGTAAAAATGCAAAGCTTCGATCAATATTTTATTACAATTTTTCTTAATATGTTAATAAAGTATGTATATACACTTTTAAGAATTCTAAATATTTTAGTCCACATTTATTACAGTAGAGAGTATAAACGTAGCACAACACTTTCCTGTTGAAAAGCTACGATGTTAATTGTTTCGCTAGAAAACCTCTGAAACATACAAACACCATATGCGTCTTATATGTACAATCATTTAATTGTTTTAACTATAAGTGGTGTTTTCCATGCATATATCATAATAATATGGCTGCAAAAAACGTGCAAGCATTGTTTAGTCATACAAAATAATAATAAAATACTATTTAGTACTCAGTGTATTAGAATGTAGTACAATTTTGAAATTAGAATTACTTCACATAGTTGAAGCTGACACTGGAAATGGTTTTATCTAAGTACAAAATGTATATTAATAAAATAATCTGCAATACTCAGATTACTGCATGATAATTATTTCAGTGCTGGATTTCAAGCAGAGGAAATATATATATACTACTTTCTTAAGAATTTATTTTTCACAAATAACAGATAAATACAAAAAGAATACATATGCCACTTATTAGACCTTCATAGAGAGTGTTGCATCGCAACAAATTTATGACTTCCAGGAACACAGAGAGTATAACCATGATAACTACATACTAAACTATTGTTACATTTTATCTGAAAAAGCACCTAAGACAGTATTTTGTAGTAGAAACGCATACATAAGAATGTGTTGTTAATAGAAGATAATGTAATACAGCAAGCATACGAAATTAATTTAAAGAGCTCTATGTAATCATTTGGTAAATTAAACTTATTTAAAAGTGTTGCCGTGCTTATATTACAATTAGCAAGAAAGAACGTGTGCTACGCAGAAATAGTATTTAGAATAAAGTGGGTGAGAGTGTTCGGTTAGCAATAGATCGTTAATTTCTGCATAATAACTATATTGGGATAGAACTCGTAAGTGAAGTATTTAATATGTAGCAGAAATGTTATTATAAATTTTTTATAAACTAAATTTTTCAACATTAGCTTTTTTTACATTTACACACTTTTTCTACTGCTAAATACAGTTTTCAATGTCGGTCTCAGAAAATTGTACTCGAGTTTTCTTGAATCGTTTTCATACAACTTGTTTCACACAATTAAGATCTGAAAAAATTGTCATCGTAGAAGTTTTTTAATTAGAAAAATATAGGTATAAAATATGTATAGATTATTTACCAAAGAGTCAAGCAATAACTTCTGTGTACTATTGTAAATAACGAAACAACAATGAATTAAATTGTATATTAAGAAGCTTATTTGCTGATAGAATCAATGTATCAATGAAGGAGGACCGGCTTTAAAAAGATATATCATTGCCGGTGATGACTAAAAATTATATAATAATCATTCTTATTACTCATTGATTACTCCACGTATGATAGAATTATGTACAATGTTACGTATCAACTCGATTGCTTTCTACATCTCCAGAATAAGCAGGAAGCCACCAATCTTGTACGTACGACAAAGCGAGTCCGTTGTAAATCCAAGCTCGCCAGCCTGTTCTCGTTTCGTTGTCTATCCTAGATTCGAGGCTTTGACACAGGGCTTTGCGATCGTGACTCCTTCCACTTCGCAAATCACAAAGTAATCTCTTTCGACACTCCTCGTTGCACGTTGGCCTAACCGGAGAGTTTTTATAATAATGCCTGCAACATTAATTAATCTTTTAAAGACTACTTATTCATAAGAAAGTACAAATTTACAAAGAATATTTACATCCCTTGTAACACCTTAATTTTAATTCAGTTATAGCAACACCCTGTAGGCAAATTTTTAATTTTGTTTTGTTTCAAACTTATGTTGGATTTCAGACAGTAATTCGGACACCGAATCCATATATTTGTAACAATATAATATAGATTATACAGGGTGTTCACCCTAATGCTTCGCACGATTTTTCAGCCATTTGCAGCGATCTAATAAAAAAAAAAATGTTAACCAAAATTTATTTGTGTTGAGTGGACAACATATAACGATAATAAACATTTTGAAAATATTTGTTTTTCCAAGTAAATCCAAGGTCACATTGAAGTTTTTAAATGGAACCACGTATCTTTTTCCGGCATTTGTGTAGAAAATTTAACAGAATTCGACACTTTTGCCCACATATTACCAAGTTTACAGCAGTAGGAATAGTAATACTTGTTTGTTCGGCTCAATTTACTTTTGAAGAATGTAAACAGAAGAACATGCATGTAAACGATTGGCATTTTATAACGCTTTGATCAAGTAAGATCTATGAAAAGTAAACACAAGAAACTACATTTTATTTTAATACATGTTCAAATTTTTGCATAAGAGCAGAATATTATATTACTGAAGGCGGGTTCAATTTCAAAAGCAACCGAGCCGAACAAACAAGTATTACTACTCCCACTGCTGTAAACTTGGTACTACGTGAACAAAAGTATCATGTATTACGCCTGTTGAAATCGGCTCAATTTTATATACAATATGACGGGGAAAAAATTTATAGTTCCATTTAAAAAACTCAAGGTGACCTTGGGTTCACTTCGAAAAAAAAGTATCTTTGAAATGTTTATTATCGTTACATGTTGTCCCCTCAACACAGATGAATTTTGGTTCATAACTTTTTTTTATTACATCGCTGCAAATGGCTGAAAAACCGTGCGGAGCGTTAGACTGAACACCCTGTATACAGACATGATATAGTGCTCGTACAATTTCAGTGATATATGCATTATTGCATTTAAGGGTGCACGAATACCCGCAGTCATTATACTTACCTATACCCTATATATTCTATACAGGATATAAGTTTTGAGGCAGGAAACAGTTGCAAATGGATAATGTTTTCGCAACATAAAAAACATAGAGAAATTGTTTTAAAACAAACGTTATGATTGAGAACTAACAAAAGACGGAACATCTAACACATACAATATATTTGTATATAACTGAATATATATACATACATATAGAACCTGACAAAACTATTAAGAAATTCTGTACATAAAGTTCACACTTTAGAAAGTAATTCATAATACTGGGATATATGTATATGGTGAACAACGTAACTTGATCACCTTGAATATCGCACTTGTTTTTGATGATAGGAAAAAATATTAAAGGAAAACGTGATTTCTTCGAAGGGGCAAATATTATAGTAAGAACAAATTGTCTTCGGCGTCATGTTTTTCGAGATTTCAAGGCCATTGATGTTTTTTTAATGTGAGTACATATTTTCATCATTATGCCGTGATAGCTGAGGTCAAGACCAATCCAGTAACCTATAATATCACGACCTTCATGTGACCTTGAATATGAAAAATTCAGGAATATTTGGAAAGAGATGCGAATAATGAAATTGCGACCTATAATACCATTACCTTCATGTAACTTCGTTACATACAGTAGTAGGTCATGGTATAATAGGTCACTGGATTGGTCTTGACTTCGACTTGATAGCGTGATCGCCATGATGATAAAAATATGCACTCTCACTTGAAAAAAACATCGGTGACCGTGAAATCTCGAAAAACATGACCTTAAGAATAATTTTTTGCTTACAGTAATATGTACCCCTTCAAACAAATCACATTCTCCATTAACATTGTTTTCCTATCACCAAAAGCAAGTGGGATATTCAAGGTGATCAAGTTACGTTGTTCACCATGTATAAGGAATAACACAAATAGTTTTTAGTTCTGTTCTGTGTTGAAGTTATATCTTACAATTAGTGATATAATATACGGTCACATTCCTTTAATTTTAATATCAATTGTCACTTTTACGTAAGTTTCAATTGAACAATTTCATAATTTCATTTAATTTTCATTTGAAAAAGCAAGTAAAAAGAAAGAAAGTCAATCATACTAAAAACAGAATACAAGCAATATTTTTTACTTGTTTGTACTTTGTTTTACTTGAAAAAGTAAAAGATTGAAAAACAATTAATTTGAAGTCATGCAACATTTAAGAATGCGGAGAGACGCACTGTTTATGTACTTTGTATGTAAGTACTGTGTAGAGATGACAAGTTGGCTAGCGGGACGGCACATGGACAAGAAGGGTATTCTATTCGCTCCACCTTCGATGCTCCCGAGCTGCAGTGCTACATGATCCCTATTAGTAGTGTGACGGTTTTGGCCAATAAAGAAAATCAGCGTGCTCTATTTTTACGATTGTGTCCAACTAGGTGGGCCTATTTATGCTTTAACTAATCAAACCCGCAATCCTTTCGCATTTCTTGCGCAGGCCAACTGTCCAGGTCTGCACAGTACACACGCGCGCATCCTAGGCTACCCTCTGTTAAAAGCGGTAAAGGAGAAGAAGGAACGCACGCAGGAAACAAGAGCGAATCAGGGGAGTGGTGGGAGGCTCCTTCTTCTACACCACTTTTGAGCAGAACGTCGCCTAGGATACTTGCTAGTGTAGACATGTACACACATAAGGTGGGGCATGTAAAACAGGCAACCTGAAGAACTCGCTTGTTTTTGACGATAACGAAAAATACATTGTCATAGGATTTCACAATGTTACTACCATAGTGTCACTTGATTATACCAAATTACACTATGTTGCCACTATGAGTAAAGGACAACGCTACCTAGAACAATCTGGAACAAGGTTACACCAGATTTCACTACGGGGGTGTAATCTACGTAATCTAGAGCAGCCAAAGACTATATAAGGAGGGGCGCTGCAAGCCGCGGTGCTGCAATACGGTACAAGGGTGTAGTACGGTGCAGTACAGTGCAAGAGTGCGTTCAAGAGCAACCAGTCGACGAAGAGCGACCACCGACACCCCATCGGCTGTTCAAACTTCGAAAATTCGACATCAGGCCATCTTCGAGTGTGACAACATAAGATTAATCTTACCTGGTTTCGAGTGGCATATAATCTGACCTTATTAGTCTCTTTGGAGGTGAAGGCACACAGGGGATATGAAGGTTAACTTTGTTTCCTTTTTAAACAGAATGATGTTTTTTTAACTTACCTTTTAACAGAGCGTTTTAACGCACGTACAATAACCTGTGGTTCAAGATAATTCAAGGTCGTTGAAGGTTAACTATGGTGAAAAATAATTTACTTCAGGGTACCGATCGAACACTTTCGCGTCATCTTTGGTTGTTGCTTATATCGCTCTTGTAGTCGCTATACAGTTCGAAGAATATAAATAAACATTCAATCACGTTGTACGCTTTATATTTATCTGTATCCATGAATATTATTATTAATTTGTGGAATGCTACCAACCAAATGCGTTGACCTTCAACGACTTTAGGTAACCTTGAACAATAGGTATGCATCTTAAAACGCCATATTAGAAGGTAATTAAAAAAATATATTCCATTTAAGAAAACAAAACTGACCTTCATATCTCCTCTGTGTTTGCACCTACAAAAAAACTATTAAAATCAGATTGTGCCCCCCACGAAATTATACAAGATTCGTCTTATGTTTTTTTCGCTGTCGTCAAAAACAACCGAGTTATTCAGGCGGCCTGTTTTAGATGCCCCACCCTGTATAAGTGTATACATGTTGGCGCCAGCGAGCCTAATATTACCTTTCACTCCTTAATATCTCAGTACAGTGTTGCCTCTCCAAATGTCGCGTCGCCATCCTCAGGCTTGAGCACGGCTTACGATATTTGAGCCGCTCAGAAGTCAAACTGATCAACTCCACTTTTAGTAAATTTCTCAATTTCATTGCCCAAGTACACGAATGTTTGTAACATTATCACTTTTCTTTACTTTTCATTTTATGGAGTTGATCAATTTGGCTTATGAGCAGTTCATTCAGGAAGCAGTGTTATAATCGATAGAGGTATGTCGATTCTGGTTATCCCTCACTACTATACGTTTGACTGAAATCGCTCATTTTCTGCTGATGAATTTTTATGTTCAACAAGGAAAGCGTTTGGTAATACGAGTATTAATTGTAACAGTTAAGCACTGTCTACCCCATTCTTATCCTCATTAACGCTCTTTCACCAATAAAGAAATGTTCGACGGTATAATGTGTGCATATTAGCTACTAAAAATTCACATCTACAAAAAATACATACTCAAGTCAAATTTATAGTTAATGTGTAGTGTGGATTGAAAATGACATTTTGGTCAACTTTGTTTTATTTCTCAATAACATTTTAAATGCAGAAACATGCTGACATTTTTAGAATTCATATTATCCATTCTCTTAGATGACATTTGTTTCCACCTCCAAATAAGTTTACTATCTTATCAACAGAAAAATGCACCACCGACACTTAATACACACATTTTGACAAACTATTTTAGGAATACGTGTGGCGGCAAATAGTTTCCCGATTTTTTCCTATGGGGTTATTTAACAGACCAAGTGTACTTATATCCACTTCTTTTACCTCTTGTTTTATTAACCCCATGTTAAATTTACAATTTTTTAGATAAATACATTAGGTAAATTATATTATCATTTTGACATAATTAATACTTCTTTTACTAGATATTTACAACATTTAGTCAAAATTTATTTTTTTCGCGTAAAGTCGTTTCCGAGGTTTAAAAGTCATCATCATTTCTTTAAATAGAATGAGACACACATACACACTTTTCCTTAGACTTATCTTACTATTATGATAAAGGGACAGAGTCTGTAAGTTCGTAAAAATCTCAAAAACTACTAAACCGATTATTAAGAAATTTTCACAATAGTTTCTTTAGACTTGCCGGAGTGTCATAGGCTATATTTTATTGCGAAACAAATAATATATCGAGAAAAAAACATGGGACATAGTTCACGCACAGCCGTTATGTGGAAAAACTCTACGCCCGCGCATTCGAAAGAGAATTCACCCGGCTACAAGATATAAGGAAAAAAAAAATAATATTCCGAATTCTATACGCAGAAAAATTGCGGAAAAATCTGCGTTCTGCGCATGCTAGTAGCTTGTAAACAGACACATTCAAATATATAAAATATTTATTAATCAAGATCATTTTTTAGCTAGAATTCCTTCCTTCAGCTAGAACATTTTCTAAACTTACAATTAGTTAACATTGAAATTTGATAACACGCCTGAAAGGTTTCTAGTGCAGCCAATACAGATTTGAAGATAATCGCATCAAAAAATTAGCATAGACTGCACATGCTCTCATTAAAAGTAGATAGACTCTATCAACAATTAGAACATAATATCATTTGCAACATCATTACATTTAATAATAATAATACTTGTACTCACTTATAATAAAGATCGAAGAGTGATGGTTCATTACTCATTTTATCTATTAATGAATCCCAATCTTTTGGCAAGAGTGATGGCATCTGATATGCTTGTCGCGCACTGTACATTTTGTGCCAAATGGGATAATTATACAAATTTGCTTCTTTTAGATTCATAACCCAAGTTTCGTGATCCACAACCATCTGTCAACAAATTTTCAATTGTTACACAACAAATAATTTGAAATAAAAATTAATTTTCTGTATTTTCATATGTATAATTATTGTGTTAATCATGGCAAATATTTCCTAAGGATTTAATAAGCACATTGAAATAAATTTTGCATGTGAAACGTAACATGTTAATTAATGTTAAAGCATTGCAATTGAATAAATCTCGGTGTAAATGCAAGTTGAGAATGTTTCTTGACCAACAAATGGCTTAGTTATTTATTAATTATAAACGGCAGTTTCTGAAATCATAAATGTTTTTATAATAAGATCGGACCTTTTAATACTTCTTTTGCATCCATTTCAGTTCAGAATTACATGAACCTATTTGTTTGAGGGTATAATTAGTTTTTAATCATTTCTGTTATATACCATAGCCTTGTTACGTTAAAACAGTGACTAATTCATACGATGATTTCTTAATAGTCACATGCAGTATAATTATGTAACATTACGAAAAAGCAATTGTATAAAATGTACGTGGTGATCTGTGTTTATTACATAAGGTGAATTTTTGTATAACTTACTCTAGTTGTTTTTGAATGATCACCATCAACGTAATATATTCTGTATCCAGGATTTACATCATAGTAAGGTGTAACGGATGGTCCGACGTATGCTATACTGAGGGCTCTTCCCAAATCCATCACATCATAAAACAGTTCAAATTCATCGTAATGAGTGTGTCCGAAAAATTGTGCCGTAATTGTCGATTCGTACCTGCGTTAAAACATTTTTACAATAGTTCCTGATTGTATTTATATTTTCAAGAACAGTTTGTATGTTAACTCCGATATACAGAGCATCTCATCAGAAATCGAACACCTCATTATCTTTTGTTAATTTCTTATTGACGTCCACGGTATTGTTTCATAAAATACAATAAAATGGAAACTTACATGTCCTTTTCTTTTATGAGATATAAGAGAAGAGAATACACTATTATTTTGCAATGACTTCAAATGTGAAGAAATTGACAAAACAGTAAAGTAGCGTTTTTGGTAACTGAGCACACTCTATACATTAACAAATATTAGCTATACCGGCTCTGATTATTCTATTCTTTTTCCTTGCATTCATAAAGGTATACCGATAAACATCATTCATATACATATGCAGTTCAATGGCAACAGTAATTGCATCGATAAACATGAATACATTTAGGCCAGCTGCAGACGAGCGATTTTTGTCGTTGTGATTTCGCACCGGTGACACTGTGCGATTTTGTCAATGAGCTGTACGACGTCGTTGCGGTTACGCACCGGTGACGCTGTGCGATTCGGCAGGTTACGTTCATAAACGCAGCGTCACCGGTGCGAAACCGCAACGACGTCGCATGGCTCGTCGGCGGAATCGTTCAACGTCACCGTTGCGAAATCGCAACGATAAAAGTCGCTCGTTTGCACCGGGCCTTATAAGTAGAAGGTTGGTAATGTGTACAAAACTTTTATATATTAAGTCAGTGATGGCTTCCGGAGCTGCGGCCTTCCTCCACTCTAGATCCGTTCCCCACGTTTCCGTTCCCTCCAATCCACTCCCCGTTCCCCCTCCGTCAATTGTCCTCCCAGATCACAGTTTATATGAGGGGAATGGACCTAGAGTGGGGGAAGGCCGGAGCTCCCGTGGCCATCATTGCTTTCTCGAAACACGAACTCTGCTATTAGAAATCAGAAGTATTAGCACCGTCACTTATTCTTATGGAATCTAGACTGCCGTCAAAAGTATGTGGACACTTTCTTAACTGTAATAAGTACCTGAAAGAAGTTATGAAATCGTTAATCAATAAATTTTGACATTCCCACTTTTCTTGCAATTTTCCTTACAAAATGTCCTTCGTTTGATAGCATAAGTATTTGAAAACACATTTGAATTCTGTTCTTCTTGTACCCATCGTACTCTCGCAAATATTCAAACAAAAATGATTTCCATAGAACGACAGAACAGTCTTATGCTCTTACCTGAAGTTCTCTCGCATTGAATCATGATTCTGAATGTTTATAGTAGTCGAAAGGAGACAGAGAATCACACTGAAGCAATTCAGTCATCGTGAAATGAAATAAGAAATCCTCAGAAACCGTCTGCAGACAACAGAATATAATGCAGCGTAGACACCGCATAAACATTTAATTATTTAAACGATTTAAGGGATTTAAGTAATTAAATTATTGAATATAATAATACTAGAGTAAATTAAATAGTCGCAATAGAATTTAGCAATAAACATCGTTTCACAATAATAATTTATATCGGATAACATTGAGAAGTGTCCACATACTTTTGAGCGGCAGTGTACGTATACATAAAAATACTATCATCTTGCTCAGTCTCGATATTAAATATACATCCATTAAGTACGTTACATGAAGTATTGCAGATATTAATTTGAATATTTCTTAATGAAATTTAAAATCCAATCGACTTTAGTTTTGACTCGTTTCTGCACTAAACAATTTAGCAATTGAATCAAAAATTAAAATATATTCAACAATTTTAATTAGTCTTTAATTACTTAGGTGGTAAAAAATATAAATTAACCAGGTAACTGCGTTCGACGTTTATACACGTCAATCCAAAGCTCTATTGCGGTGCGGTTGACGTGTATACTCGTCGTGTAAAATAAAAAATTACCATTTACTATAAAAACTCGAAATTTCAATAAGATGTAATAAAAATGTCATTTGGTGGTATGTTTCCTTTATATTACCAATAAAACTGCTATGTATTTTATAAAAAAAAATTTGATTATTCTCTTTGGTATGTTACGACCCAGGGCCGTTAGCAACGCGTGAGGGCGGCGAGGTGTATTTTGCAAGTTATATGGTTTATCAGTTTGTTAGTGTGGTATGCGGACGAACCAGATGCGAAATCAGGGAGCCGCTAGGATTTTGAAAACGAGGACGAACCTGATGCGAAATCAGGGAGCTGCAGGAGGATGGAGAAATTACAGACGAACCTGATGCGAAATCAGGGAGCTGTAGGATACGGACGAACCTGGTGCAAAACCAGGGAGCCGCAGGATGGGTTAGATATCGTGGACGAACCCAATGCGAAACTGGGGAGCCACTAGGTTAGAGAAAACTCTTTTGGATAAATGTGTTGTGCGAAGGAACCTGATGCGAAATCAGGGAGTCGCAGGAAATGTTAGTTTAATCTCGTAACTCTAAATTAAAAGTCGATATAACTCGAGCGGTAAAATTATATCGTGTGGGAACGTTCAACTACTATTATAAGGATTGGTGGTATAATTTATGGGTTTTGAAAGAGATTATATAATTTATAAATGAACACTAAATGTATATTCAAAAAGTCAGTTTTGGTTACAAGTGTATATGTGTGTGTATCGCGAATAGTTTAATGTTTCTATTACCTATGCGATAGATGCTCGGTGTTGACGCACTGGCAATGCGGGGACAGAAGAGCGGTTTAAGAAAAATACCAAATAGATTTTCTACCGAACTCGCGGATTCTATATGGTTAACTGTTGATTCGAAAGGGAACTTGAGTCCGATCTCACTAGATGCAACCAACTCTTTAACGAACGTAATGCGACGTAACGTTACGAACGACTTTTCAGTTCTGCCTAAGAGGGTTAAAATTTGAGGGTTTATATACACCGAAAAATGGGTGGGGAACCATTAAGATTTCCGTATAAGGAGATCTTCGTGGATCCTAGATGAATCAGCTTGGGTTCTGGGTGCTATCCGTGGGAATGCTGCTCATTATTCCCTTCGTTACTCACGAGATAAACATGAAGGGGTTTTAGGGCGTTTTCCTTCCTCGGGCGCGAGCTTGAGAAATTTAAGGAAAGCGAACGGAAAAAATATTCTTCATACGTAACGGGTACATTGGATATTCCCCGTACAATGTATTACTTTTTACAAACTGAGTTGATTATTTTCACCAATGCATCTGATGAAAAATATCACACTGAAATCAACTGAATTTCTTAAAATTATTTTTTTTCTTTAATTTTTCTTGTTTATGAATTTTATTATTTTTTGGCAACTTTTAAGTTTTTAATAACAATAACCTTTTCAACAATGAATTGTTAATTTTTTATCGAATAAAAATGTAATCCTTTCTCGTTTTGCTTTACTTTTTTCATAAAATTTATAATAGGAGCATTTGCCCTGCGTTCGACGTGTATACTCGCCATTGCTTGATTTTAATTCCGCATCCCGTGAGGGATTTTTAAAACAAAATTTCGCAGTTAATTGGTTGAACTGTATATTGTTGAAAATATGATAGAAGAATCAAGAAATAAATAAAAAATTTGCCATATTTTGCAAAGGAGGAAAGTCGTTTAGATATTCATAACGTTCAGTTAATTTTATATTGTAAATAGCTTAATCTAGTTGAAACAATAAAATATAAACAAGCATCAGAAGGAAAATAATAGTAGTGCATATACTAGAAAAAAAGTGCAAGTAAGGAACAAGTAATGTATTTTTACAAAAAAAGTAGCGCTTTCATACTAACCGATTAATGATGTGATAGTAATTCCTAGACCACACCTTCAAACAGTCTGAATGGCCAGGTGGTATGTGTCCAATTATATGAACTTTTTCACCATTCATTTCAGCCCCTTGCAACTCATAGACAAGCCATTGCAATTCACTTACTGGATCAGTACTATTTAACAGTAGCCACCAGTTTTTGTTATTGCAATAATTCATATTTACAGATAGAATCCTAAAGCCTGGGCGAACCAAGACTGAATAGAAAGCACCTCGGCGAACAGTATGTGAAACACCTGCTGGTAACCACCGTCTCCAATGTTTATCAAGCGAATCGTATAACCAAGATATGCCATTATCTTTCGGTACAAACGGCGGTGGGAAGCTGAAACATTTATGTATAAATTTAATTTAAACACTTTGGAAGTACAAATTAAAGATTTTGCTGAAATTTTATTGCTGAGCTAATAAACATTTGACTCCCGCTGCAATTAAATATTCCTAGACATTCAAAGTAACAATTTTCTCGCAAACTGTAAAAGCATTTTGTACGGTCAAAATTATTACTGCATATATGTATGCAATAAAGTGGATCAAGATGGAAACAGATTTTAAAATCCACTATAATAGTAAATTATAATAGGCGCATGAACACTGTAAATCTAGCCGTTCACTCTGCTTCAACTACAAGAACAACTGAGAAAATTCCTTTTTGATGACTTGAAACTTCTATAATAAATGCTTATATTCTGCATAAACTATATGCATCCGGTCAAAGCAATAAGCGAATGAAAAATAAATAATTTCGACAAACACTTTTGTTAGAATTAATCAACGATTGCACAATTATATCAGAGTGGACGAACATTTTCTTCTGATTGGAAACTGTAGTTAAATGGAAAATTCCACATCATTCTATCACATCCACAAGGAAACCAAAGATTGGGTATGTTCCAATGGCAAAGTGCCAGATAAAAGAAGAGAGACTTGTTATACATGCAGAACATGCGAGAAAAAACCTGGACTACACGCCACAGAATGTTTTTAATGATATAAAATGACAAATTATATATTATCACCGGTAATACATATAAAAACCCGATAACAATTTAATATCTATTTTTATGCCCTAATACTACAGTTAATATAAATATATTGTTGTATTCGTTAAATGTAGAAATAATAAAATAAATCGTTTCCAAAAAACACAAACGCTTTCTACAAAAGTGTAAATATACGTATTGAACTCGGTTAACGTGTTTTGAAGCCGTTAAAGCGTATTCAGATTTATAAATATGACTGTTAATAAAATTATAGCTGGTGCAAATTTCATTGATAAATAGGTAATTTCATATGCACCAACCTATTACAGCAACTACGTACTCTTACTTTTAGAAAAACATTTAAAATGATAATCATAAACAATTTTTACTTCTTCTTTCAAGTACAAAACATACGTCCAACGTATGACCAGAAAAGTATCAAACATCATAAACGTATACATATAGTCTGACAGCAATAGTGGAGAATTTGTGTAAACTATAGTTTAAGTATTTGTAGATTGTATATCCACATTTTCAGAATTAATTAGTATTAAGATAAACAATAGCACTGTAGTATCTAACATGTGTACAGCTTCATGAAATGTCAGAAAGAAATATACGGAAGAAGGATACACAAAAGGAAGCAGAATTATATTTATCTTATTACGATAGTTATTCAATAAATTAAACATTAAGATATTAGGGAATCTAAAGTAGCTATAATTCATGTAGTTCTGAGTCATATGCGTACCAAGATTGTTCTAAAAAATAAGTATACCGACATACAACTTTATATTAAAACCTGAATAATAGTCTGCAGATGAGTAATGATTTGAAAAAAAATTTGGTCCTTTATTTCTATTCAGCAATTATATTTATTTAAACAACTCACGAGTGAAAAAGGAATTGAGAACGAAGGAACTGTTGGAAGAAAATTCAAGAAGTAACAAAAAGAACATACCTATTAACAGGAGCACTTTCATGGTTTCCTAGAGCTGGAAAGATCGGTATTCCAGGAAACATTTCAATCAGCTGTGAAACCGTTTCGTGCAAAACTTTCAGATTTTCTTCGCGCGTTTGATTCCATACATCGTGTGGGGGTAAATCACCAGTCCACAATATATAATCTATATCCTAAATCACAATTACAAATTTATAATATATTACAATTTCATCTATCTTGTATCTTAGCGTTGTTGTTCAAACAAAAAATGATTTAATTGTAATACCAAGAAATGCAATAACATATTCGTTATATTTTAGAATTTTCACTTTTTTTCTATGATACATGTAATTCTGTTACTTATCCAAAAGATGGATCCTCAGTCTGTTATCACAATCACTTCTATGGTATTGCAATACAATTTTGTCATAATTTTAAATATTCTTTTCCCAACATAGCATAAAGGTATATGAATACATATCAGGTCATCCTATAAGTAATTTTATTCGATTTCATCTAATAAAAATTTGACTGTGCACTGGTGGAATGTCGGAAATGTATATTGTTTTGAATTTTTCAATAAGGATTTGGTCTATCACAGCAAAGATTTGTAGCCAACAATTTTGTAAACTAAATGCAATTTTTGGTACAAAAATATCATGTTGACGTTTGAGTAATATTATTACACTAAAAACTTGTACGTATCAGCTATTACTTTTGTAATTCAATAACACTAATCGGTTCTAACATATTTAAAATGAGTGCAATTGTTGAGTTCTTTTTGCTTGAAGTCACATTTGAAAGCGGCGTTACTTATGGAATGACTTGATACAAAAATGTTCATTACACACTTACAAAACCGTGTCTAAGGAACAAATATAATATTTATGTAATTAGTTTAAATGATACACAATGAGTAACTAAAAAGTGCTATCCAAAACAAATTCTGACCCGTTGATACTCAAAAATGTAACTGCAAAGAAATTTGTTGTGCTTGGAAGGCCTCAGGACACTAAGCAGTTTTAATTTTTAACCGCTTTATACTTGTGAACATCCGGGGGAACTTAGTCTTCATTAATAACATCATGTATTTATTTAGTTACAGTGTGGTAGCAGAAAAAAAACAAATACAAAGATGTACGTGTTACAATGTGACTCCCAAATGACCTCAACATTCAATACAAAAAGGAAAGCAAAGAGTACCCGCCTTACTTATGTTACTATTATAATAAAAAGGCGCAGTTTGTTTCTATGTTCGCAAAAATTTGAAAAACTACTAAACCGATTGTAATGAAATTTTCACAATCGCTTCTTTACATTCCCCGGCGTGACATAGGCTATATTTTATCGCGAAATAAATAATATATCAAGATAAAAAATATGGGATTATTTTTTGTCGGCGGGTCGTCCACGAGAGCATAGTTCAAGCATAGCCGCTAGATGACAAAGCTCGGCGTTCGCGTGCTCGAAAGAGAACTCGCTCGGCTACAAAATATAAAAAAAAAACAATATTCTGAATTCTATACGCAGAAAAGTCGCGGGCGAAACCGTATCTAAGGCATGCTAGTTTTCATTAGCTGTGTTGTAGAAACAGAGACACTACTGCGGCACTACATCTTATTCGCCTTCCTCTCTAACTCCTTGCGGCTCTCATTCTCTTTCCGCCAACTTTGGTCTCGAGAATTTATGACAAGGGTCGTACTGTGTAACACGTCCATGATTTCGTTTTCTATGTCGTCACACTGTATTAAAATAAACATATACTGCAATCTGAGAACTTCAAAGTTGCTGTGTAATCTTCAAAAACATAACGTACGTACGAACTAAAATATTTTTATCGCACGAGCCTTTCCGGGCACATATTTTGTTAAACAGATATTTTTCAAACAACAATGAGCTATAAGTCATTTCAGGTAGCAGTTTCTAATAACATGCTCTGTAGTGCGTATAACAAATTTAGAAAATATTATATTTCATGGGAATATGTGTACATGTGCCACAAAAAAAAAACTCTTTGGGAAAGAAATTGCAACTGTAGAAGCAATATAAGCCAGTAAGCTATAAATTATGTAATTTAAATCCATTACTCACAGAGTGTGTATCAGCGATATGCTTTAGCATATGTTCCACGGTTCTTTTCGGTGTGTCGCATTTTCTGTAGTCACCCCATCGGCCAGCACCTGCAGCTGGAGTCAGGGGTGCTCCATTGGTTAATCTGCAGCATAATGGTTCGTTACATTCTGCGTTTGCGCCCTCTTGATAGTAAGGATCGTAGTGTGTGTCAGAGATATGAAGGACTTTGAAGGTCGGCGCACCTTCTTGAGGTGGTATAGGAGGCTTAACAGGTGGTTTGTTCACTGGTGGAAAAGCCACTTCCCACTCATGTAGAGGATTATATGCATCATCGCAAGCGTCGCCAATTACAAAGCTACAGATTTGGGTTGGGCCCATACTCACTTGCTTTAGAACATAAATCACTTCCCCCTGTTCAACAATGTAATAATGAAATTAAAATTTAGTGTATTAAAAATACTTTCGATTAAGATCAAGGTCAAAACATGCCTAATTAAAATGCATTGATATGTAGTAAGTAATCTGAAAGTTTACGCTGGATATTTAAAATCTTACAAAGAAGGATCACAGCAATCGAGTTATTCATTTCATTATACCTTCTGCAAATTTACTTCAGTATTGACACTATTCTTCTATTACATGTTACGTTTTCTACTTAATTTTGAAGTTCCTTTCAATCTTTAAAAATACATAATGAGTAAATAATATGTTCCAATAGTATCTACCAAGGGACGTTTCGCAAGTGGTCCCTTCGATTTTGACGAAACTTTAGAGTAATGTATAACTCGAAAAAATATTTGACACGTATTTTTTCGTATCGGCTATCATCCATAATGAAAAGGTGAAAACAGCCCTCAAAGTTGGGGTTGCAAAACCTATTTTGCCGTTTATCTCGGAAACTATTCGTTGTAGAGAAAATATTTAAATATACGATTTGTGTATTTTTTAATGCTAAATTTGACTATGTAAACAGAGGAATAAAAAAATAGTTTGCTTAAAAAATGTACTAGAAACTAACATTTTATTGCAATTTCTTTTGGTAAAATGTTGACGTATTTCCATGAAAATTTATGCAGGTAATCAGGTAATGTAAATGACTTAAAACATAACAATTTTCAACTCCTTTGGTTTTACAAACCTACAGACAGTTATCGAGTATAAAACATAAGTATGTAGCGCATGGAACAATATTTATTACAAAAATGAAATTGAAAATTCCAGTTTATCCATATTTTCGAGGAAATACATCAACATTTTACCAAAAAAGATGGCAAAAAATGATAATTTTTAATATATTTTTTAAACAAGTTATTTTTTTAGAATTCTGTTCACATAGTCAAATTGACCATTAAAAGATTCACAAATCATATATGTAAATATTTTCTCTATAAGGAATAGTTTCCGAGATAAATGGCAAATTAGGTTTTGCAACCCCAACTTTGAGGGCTGTTTTCACCCTTTCATTATGCATGATGGCCGATAAGAAAAAATACGTGTCAAATATTTTTTCGAGTTCTACATTATCCCAAAGTTTCATAAAAATCAGAAGTGGCCAACTGCGAAACGTCCCTTGTAAGTATTACAAAAATAGTAACGATACTATTAAATATAAAATATAAAAAAGTGATATAAACGAAGTTAATTTGGTTCGTAGCGATTTAATCAACCACTTTGTATCCAAAAGTTGTATTATTTATGGGGCTTGAAGAAATGCCCGGTATAATCCTGAAAAAATTTCCCTATACATAACAAGAGATTTTGTACGATAGTTTCAGATAAACACGCAATACCTTAATTACATAATATACTTTCGCAAAACTAAGGAAGACAATGTAATGAAATGCCCAAAACTATTAAACCAGAGTAACAGTAACTTTGCATTAAGGGGCACTGACATTCATAAAACTTAATAGAATCTCATCTCACAATTTCTTAATCCAGTTACATAGCGCGTTCGTTATTGCACCTCACAACGCGTAAAGATTAAAAAATTGAGACCGTGTTTACGCATGAACGAACTAGTGCAACGCAATAATTTAATAAAATCTGAATGTGGAAAATGAAAAATTTAAGTGCCTTTAATAGTGTGAAAAAAGATTGATTCGTTAACATCTGTAGAAAACTAATTATAAGTATTCGAGACAACAAATATAAAATAAATTCCTCCACAGTGAACAATAATATTTTCAGAAACATTACAATGCAAAACCTTGAACATCGGAAAATAGCGAAAAGTGACTTATGCCAGCCTGATAATAAAGGGCTCATGTACTAATACAACACATTCTTTTTATAAGATCACTATTTCGAATCAACTACGATGTTGTAAGAAAGGTAAATGAGGTAAATCTATATTAGCAATTCACCTAACTGATAGTTTGTAAATTCACAGTTTCATAACCTCTCACGAACAAATATTAATACGTTGAATGCCGCAGGGGTCACCAGTGACCGGTACATCAAATTTAATTTAAGTAAATAACTATTTATTATTACACAATCTTGAGTAATTTTTACATTTGAACATTAATGTAAGAACATAAAAATACGACTGAATACTTGAATATGGTTTTCCTTTACGATTTATATTAAAAGTAGTATATTATATCGTGTCTGTCTAGGTATGACCGTTTTCACTGTGGTACTCAACGTGTTAACAGATTTCTATCATGAGGAATGACAATTTGAAGCAAAAAATTAATATTTTATATACTAATAAATTCCATTGTAATTTTCGTTTCAATTTTTATTTCAATTACCTTTTTTGCGTTAAATCTTTCTGTACATCTAAATAAATAAAAAATTTTCGATGGGATTAGGTTTGGCGTAATTTTAATCGAAAAAAAATACTCGAATTCATAAGTCATTTCCGTAAATAGAAGATTATTAAAATGTTAGTTTTCACTATCGGCATCATGGATAAAGTTCGAGACCCACACACTTCTCGAATGATAAGAACAATTCATTGTGTGTGTAATTTATTATTATTAATAATTACCATTTTGCAAACACCTTTGGAGGTATTTACAACTCTAATGTAATAATAAAACAGTTTGCTACCTGATCTCTAAAACGTTATAAGGAAATTGTGAAAAGTACATAAGCGAAACTTACCCCGAAAAGTAATGTCACTCCTTGACAAACTCGAGGACTTTGAATATTAAGTGATACACAAAATTGGTAAATACTGTTCATAATTTCTTCGTCGCTTTTGCCAGCTTTTATGTAATGTTGGAGAAGTCCCGCGCCAACTTTACACGCTGAACAGGACACTTTCGACATCACCGATGTCTCAACTTCCATCATGACTTGTCTTAAGTCTAATAATTTTAAAGCTTTATCCACGAATCCAGAAAGGTGGCCGCTAGGTTGCACAGTCTCCATGTCCCACAGCATCCGAGAATAATTGTACTGTACAAAAAATATATATATACATTTTAATGAAGAAATATACATACATAGTATACAAAGTAAAATAAACATCTAGTATGCTCTGTTTAAAGGTAGATACTTTGTTATTTCTTAAATTATTGGAGATAGATAGAAGAAAATTGTATATACAATAATTCTTTACGATTAACTTTAACCGACAGAAGTAATAGTAAACACGAATTTTTTTTAGATCATTATGTTGGAGATTTCAGGGCCATTGTCATTTCTTATAAAGTGGAATTATTTGTACGTAAAACCATCTTATATTGATATATGCAACGAATTCAATGCATTACATAACATGCACTTTTGCTCTGACTATTACAAAATGCTGCTATGATCATTCCTGAAAAACTCTATATTCAGTCTCACCTAGTACGTGAGGATGCAGTACAAAAATCACTTCACCAGTAACACTATGCTTGCAGGATAAGTACAGAGAAGCTCGGTAAGCTGCAGTAGCATTCTGGAACGAGAACAGCAGCCTGGCGTGCTAGGACCAGTTTTCATCACCTTCTCGAGCTACATCCAGAATGCTACTGCAGCCTGTCGAGCTACTCTGTAATTATAGTTCATATGTATACCGAAATTCGATATCAGTGAAATTTTATGAATACGTAATCGAGTTGGCAAGTAAAACAAAATCAGCTTTGTTTCCTCGAAAAAAAAAACAATCATATTTTCTAAAACAAAATGAGCTTCCATTCCTTAGGAGTGTTTGAACTTTTTGAGTTATTAACATGAAAATTTTGGGACGAAGTTCTTTTTAATTCATAAGTCAAAAAATATTACAGTTATTAATATGTAATAGACAGGATTCTACTCGTGAAGATTTTAGCTTTCTTGAATTAAAAATCATAAACAAACAAATTTTTCTTAATAAATATAAAAACAAACAGAAGTCCATGCCGTGTCGTATTCAAAATTTACTGGGCAAATATCTTTAACTACTCTACAATTACCTTGAAAAAATCAGGATGGAACGCTATGGATTTTGAGTTATAAATTTTAATCATTTGCTACGTTCAGTCTGGGGCCATATGAGCGTTTTAGGAACGTCCGTTTTTTTTTTTTGAAAACTACTGTTACTAAAAATAGCCTGGTCAGTTATTCACTTTCCTAAACACAGCCTAATTGTAAGTGTAGAAAAAGTTCCTTTGGGCAGGTCTAAGGCGGGAAGACTAAAATTGACTTTTTCATCAGCGTAAGTATAATTGGTATCATGCTATGGACTATTACACATAACGCGGTACGAGTGCCAATAACAGGTAGACATTGAAATTGTGCATAGTTACAGAATTAATTAGAACTAATATTGTCAATAAAGATGGTACAGTGAAATTGTAAATTAGGCAAAATTTCATACTGAAGTACGATTCAAATGTCGGTATTCTTAAAGGTGAAATATCACGTACGCCTAGTTATGCATTAGCTTCTGAGCATAAAGAAAGTAGTAATTAAACAAAATCTATCCAAACGATGCTCCCTGAGCGAAAGCAATATTGTCACTTGGTGGTTCGAAACCCATCTAAAACTGTAGGTCCATCGGCTAAAGACCATAGCAATCAATGCTGGGTCACAGAAAGAAATGAGAAGCATACATCTTCACTTTATCTCTGCTTCCAAAATGCAAGAACGTATGAAGGATACGCGTTAAACATGAGCACATCATAATCATAAGCAATCCCGCAAATTAATCTAAAGTTTAATTAACAAAAATAAGCAATGACTTTCCAGAGGAACCCAACAAAGTCAGGCGTAACCGCTGCGTATCAGTGGAAGTGATTAACTCTTTGAACTCCTAATTTTTTTTAATTTTTTTTTCAATAACTCTCTATTATTTTAAGTGTTTTATCTGGAATGTACTGCAAAAGACAGTTGGTTGATAGGAACCAATTAGGTACAAACAATCATGAACCTGAACACTTCACGGACTTTTTTTGTTACAAAAAAGAGTCATATACATGTATATTGATTATCTAGGTAAAAAAAAGTATTGCGAAATATAATACATATTTAAACTAGCAATTTAAAAATGTCGAGTGTGACTCGACATAGGAGTACCTGTGAATAAAATCGACGTCGAGTCACACTCGACAAAGGAGTTCAAAGGGTTAAGAGGGTCGTGTTACACACGAAGTGTGGCTATTAAATAACGAGAATGGGCTCCTACGGATCGAACAACGTCACGCAGATGAGAAGTGGGTGCGGAGTCTCAACCTATTACAAGCATAAACAAACCCTACAATTTTCAATCATGTAGCATTATTAGTTCGTTGTCGCACATGGTTGTAGTTAATATGTTTTTCTCGCACACCAGACAAATGATCAGACCGAAAATCAAGAAACGTATTAATTCGAAATTGTTGGTGAAATTAAATAAAATCTTCAAGGAAGATAATTGACATTTACGAGGAAGAATGCATGACACATGCATGTGCGTTAAAGGGTCATGAATGATTTTCTGTAGGTCGAGAGGATGTCGAGGACGATGAACGTTCTGAACACGTACATTGAAAACTGACAGTAATATGGAAAAAGCCGAAATAATCATTCAAAATATGTGGGGACTCAGCACCAGAATGATTGCAGAAGTGGCTTGCAACGATAAAAAGACTGTTAAGCAAATTTTGCACGGCAATATGAACATGATGAAAGTTTGTGCCAATGTTGTCCCAAGGCTTCTGGCCCCTGACCACAAGGAAAACCGCAAATGAGTTTGTGCTGATATTTTGATGCAAATTTAAGTGAACCCGAACTTTTTAGAAAAAAGTTATTACTTGCGACGAGACTCGGACCCTTCAGTAGATTCTTAGAGGAACCGACAGTCAATGCGATTTCAAGGCCATCTTGATTATTGTCTGTGTTATTAGCCCTTTCGCTACGGCGGAGGTGGTCATCAATACATCGCCGCTGCACAGTGGAACGAATGGAACATTTAACTAGACAAAATTAATTTCTCAAAAACTATTATAGGTACTGACAAAATTCTTTTTGCGCACCTTACGGTTCGATGATGCCCTCTTTATAGCATGTTGTACACTCCTTCAATATATGAAAAAATCATTCAGACAATGTTTTACAAATTTCTATACCACTAACAATAAAAAAAAACAGGGTTGTACTCTGAGTTGCGAGTTCAGACAAAAATTTTTAGTAACTAGGATAAATTAACTAGTTAATTTTGAAAGAATTACGGCGGGTACAAGCCGGTGAACTGAGAAATTCGTCTCTGAAGTCATGGTGTTAAAATGATGTGTTTACTCCTACTGGAAATCACTTACCTTCGACGTAACAATCCATTGGTAAAAAAAATGGCACCTGTCATTGTGAAGAGTATTGAATCGAAACACCGTAAGCTGTCGCAAAATGTAGTACTCGCTAACAAGAAATCCTCCCGAGAATCGTAAATCTTGAATATTTTTTTCACTATGCAAAATGTGAAAAAAGGTTTCAGACAATGTTTATTTCTTTTTATTCTTTCTATAGTATTTCGTTAAAAAAATTGGGAGTGCGCACCCCCTGCAACCCCCCGAGTGCCTGAAGGGGTGCACAACGTGCCATAAAGAGGGCATCATCGCATCATAAAGTGCGCAAAAAGAATTTTGCTGATACCTATAATAGTGTTTGAGAGATTAATTTTATCTAGCTAAATGTGCCATTCATGGATGAAGGTCATCGATTAAAATGGCAAATACAGTCTACGACACTGGATTAAACGCAATGATATTTTTCCTATATTATTCTCGACACGACCTCAAATTAATAAATTCTCAATGATGTTCAAATCTGGTGATATTGCCGACCAGTTTAAAGAAGTTATTTCCTGCTCCTTATGCCAGTCCTTCATTAACTTGGCTGTATGTATGGCCGTATTATCGTATTGAAATATCCATTGATTATGTTGCATTACGTCAAAAACTTTGTTTTGGTTGATTACAATATCTCGAGATATTTTTTCGCATCTGGCTGCCCTCTCATAATTTTGAAATCGACGACACCTTTGAAGCTTATGACTCCCCAAATCATTACCGATCCTCCTTCATGTTATCTATGTGACAAAATCTTCTCTTCCTTTCTTAGATCATCAGAAAAGACTACATTTTCCCATTCAGTTACCCAATTCATATGTTTTCTCGCAAATTCAAGTCTAGCCTTCTTATGGTGGTCTTTCAAACATGATTTTTTCTTCAAGGATTTCCTTAGAATATAAGGCGTTTTTTTTTTAAAAAAATCGCTGTACACTTCGTACAGAAGCTGAGACATTAGCTTATTCTGCAATTTGCTTTGTACTATAGCTAGAACTCGAAACTATACGAAGAACTGATCTCTTATCTCTGGGCGACAGAGCCTCTTTAGTTCTGCCTCTATACAGTTTTCCATAACATTCCTTATTTTTTAGGAATGAACGAATAACAAAATCACTTCTATTTATTCTTCTCGCTACCTCCCTGTTTGAATAACCCTTTTCGTTTAATATTTGAATTTTCCCCACTTCTTGATCTACCCATTTTTCCTTTTTATGGATAATTCTTTGACAGGACTTTTTACGATGTTAACTTCTCTGTGTTATATCTGTTACTAAGCAACAGATTAACAAAAGAACAGCGTGCATAGTTAGACCGAAGTGGTGAAGAAATGAGATGCGATTATTCGAGTGATGCAAGAGTATTCGTCTCGTTTTCTACAGAACATGAATATTTGTACACTCCATAAGTGATTCCTCAAAACAAATATGTATATTTACATTAAATAGAATTATTTGTCTTAGAAAAATAAAATTTATTAATTTGAGCCTGACAATGAATAGAGAATAATGTAGGAAAAATATTATTGCATAATTGAGTAAACTTATTTATAAATTTATAAATAAGTGATTTTAAAAACACTACAAAAACGGGACGAACATATATTATAACCCAATACATAGATCAACGCAAAATGTTTGTATATTAGTGATTTCTAATACAATAAAAACCTATGGTTGGTTTATTATATTGCAGAATTATGCGACGGATTGAACACAACTTTTTAAAGATGTTATGAACAATAAGTAACCCTTTAACAAAAGTAACCTTTTTTATAATTTAACGTAGTTTCAATAAATACCCCACGTGATCGATGACGACTATCTTTCTGCATTAGAACTATAAGTATTAAAATTTAATTAATCGGTACTAATGCATTTAGCTTACTGCTCTCGAATCCAATCAATGTATGTATATTTCGAACCATAATCACGTTTGGTGTATCTTGATGCCGTTGTTGTGTATGAAAGAAATTTATTTTGTAATTTTTGACAACGTTTTCTCTTATAGAATATTACTTTTCAGGTTGCGTAAACTTTTTCTGTTTATATCGCCACCAGTGTTTGTTAATTATCAATCGGAAAGGAATAGTTCTAAAGGAAGAAAGATTCGGATTTCACATAACAGAAGCTAAAAAACGAATTGAAAAATCAGCAGATTTAAACTAACTTATAAGAAGTACTATCACAGTCTCTAATGCAGAAATAGAACTTATTTCATTTGGAAATGACTATTTTTGGTTAGCTACATATTTTCAAGTTGCAGACAGTTACATGTATGAGTAGAGTCCCGTTAGATATTTAGACAAAGACGAAACAATATTGGAAATAGTATAACTGATTAAGAATCACTTTATATACAAGTATGTACACCCCGACCAAAAGTATTAGGACATCTACTAATTTCGAACAAAAGGTGTATTTAATCCAGATTACAGAACTTTCGCTAGTTTTCTAAGATCATATTAGCAAAAACATATATTCAGATGCATACATTTTCTATTTATGTAATTAAATTTCCCACTTATTGCATTTAACTTATTAAAAATGTAATGAATGTGATCGGAAAATCCGAGAGATTTGCTCAAAATCTGAGTCTGATTTGTGAAAACGTTTAAAACATGTATCAGAGCAGATAACAACTGATAGAATAGAAAAACTATTAAAACGAATGCCAAAATTGGTTAAAGTAGCTATAGGCGAGAAGTAAGTTTAATTTTAGTATACATAAGTGGTGAGATCACTGTTGTAATATTGAATCTACGAATTCTTTATAGTCTAAGGCAGGGGTCAGCAACGCGGGACTCGTGGACACTTAGGTGCCCGCTAGAGATGGCGTGAACTCCTACTTGTGAATCATGAGTGATGTGATCACATTCGTTCCCCATCACGGTGATTATTCACAGTGATTCGTGATTTTTTGTGATCGTTTCTGATTGGTGGAGAACGTAATAACAGTTCTTTGCACGCATCACATAACCTGTATATTTTATATTAACGACATCAAAACAGAAATATAAAGTAACAGAATAATGAGGAACAATGAAGAATAATGAATAAATTAATGACTATAAATTACAAGCGTAAGTTTAATTTTAAATTTCTTTAGACTTAATTCTACAAAATATAACTATAACTCTACTACAAAATAATATATAATATAAATACATAAAAACGTGTATAATTTCTTTCTTTTCTACTGATTTTTGAAAACACAAATAATAATGTAATTCATTATCAAATCATATTGAATATGTTTTTTTTAAGATCAAGAATTACGATCACAGTGAGCAAATTCACTCAAGATAAAAAATCACGATAACAGTCGTGAATGAAGTTAAATCACAACCGTGAATCACTGTTAGTGATATTGTACACCATCTCTAGTGCCCGCAAAGCATTTTCAAGGGGCTCGCCGCCCACCACTGTGCTAAATATCTTTATTTTACAAAAAATTTCTAACCCATAGAACAACTCTTTCATTAAAGTCATTAAAACTATCAAGCCATAGCTCCGTTTGAAGCTTATAGTTATTCAAACTTCAATCTGAATTTATTCAATTTCAGATCATTAAGGGTTGGTAGGTTTTTCCATAACATGGCCCAAGTGCCCGTTGTCATAAGCTAACCGTTCGAGGTGCCCTTTACAGTGAAAAGGTTGCAGATCACTGGTCTAAGGTATCAAATTATTGGGTTGGCCAGTAAGTGATGTCGGATTTTTCGATAAAAAATAGAAACAATTTCGGTTCTCAACGCTGGATTTCGATATTCCTAACATTTCAGCAATCTCTCGTGTGGTATAACGTGGATTATTTTCAATTAGTCTGGAGATTTGATCGTTATCAATTTCGATAGGTCTGCCAGAACGTTTATCATCGGTAAGACTAAAATCTCTATCACGAAACTTTTTAAACCATCTTTGCATCATTTTTTTATTCACAACACTATCATCATGCACATCAGAATTCTCTTTTGCTGTTTGTACCGCATTTTTACCTTTGCGTAAATAAAAAAGCATAATTGCACGAAAATACATTTTCTCGTTTTTCATCTTCAAATCAAAATAAACACCCAAAAAGTCTAACCAAATATAATGACCTTTTTTTAAATTACACGTTAAAATATCAGTTTTTGGACTATACATGCGTTCTATAGATTACGAATAGTCTTTTATTTTAAAAACAGCAGAAACGATCTCTTACGGAAAAATGCGACATTACTTATTGGCCAACCCAGTACATAGTAATTCGTAAAGAATTTAATTATTAACTAATAATATTTCAGGTTTTCTTAATTTTTCGTAAGTATCCTAATACTTATTGCCGGGGCTGTACACATATATTTTATGCACACATACAACATTTATTAGAAGTAGAAGAATGGATGGAAAACTACAAGAACTTATTAATGCCTTTTCGAAATAATAGAAAATGAAGATTAATAAATACGCATACGACGCAATAGTTCCGAAACAAATAACAAAAGTATTACTTATAACAACAGTCACCACTGACATGTATAAACAAAATCAATGCAATATGCTATAAAATGCAGCGATTGTTTGATTAATTTATACTTATGTGCAAATATATCATTCTAACACAGATTCTGTAAATTTGTGCCTGTATTTGTTCATTATTATAGATTGCTTTTTTTTAATCGCACGCATTATCTTTATTTATTTATGTTTCATGATAATTTTAAAATATTGCAAGAAACAGGAAAATGTTAGCCCGATAAACGACGCAGTTAAAATATAATTCTTTTTTAGCTGCAGAATAATGTGATTTATGTTGAGATGAAAAATTTTATCGGCCATCGCGAAACTTTCGCGGGCGAAAGTCACTGACATTGGATGGTACGTATACGTGGAAATACGAACAGGAAGGACATATCTATGTATTAGTATCCTCGTCGATCAAGTTGGTGAAAGTATTTTGGCACTGAAAGTGAGAGTCGGCGACATCGTCTGGACGGTTACGGATAAAAAAACTGGGGAAATACGGAAGAATCGAAAGGCAAGCTAAAGATACTGCATCCCGTAAGAATTAATCGACAACGGATCACTGCAGTCTGCACTTGACTTTTTTCGCATAATTATTACCAGTTTTTCAATACTCTTATATATCCTCCGGAAAACAGCTGATAAAATAGTTTGCCGCTATATCCATATTAAACAGAATTCATTTTTGAAGTTCATAGTTAACACTTCGTTAGTGCAGAAACATTTTATCAGATACTGTAGGCTTTATTAAAGGCTAAACTTGACAATTAAAAGGCAGCTCACGAGATTTGTCGGTTTTATTTCGAGATGTCAAAATGATATCCATTATCCATAGCGCGAAGATGATTGATACTAAAAAGACAAATAAATATGGTGAATTCTTAATAAAAGAGACAAAAGAACCTCAAACTATGTTAAATAATATTATAAGAAAGTACAAATTCATTGCGATATACGGGGTGACCCATCTAACTAGAGCAGCTTAAATATCTCCCTTACTTTTAATGATGGAAAAAAATGTCAGAGGAAAACATAATTTGGTTCGAAGGGGTGAATATTGCGACGAGCAAAATATTTTTCTCACGGACATACTTTTCGAGATTTTAAGGTCGTCGATGTTTTCTAAATGAGACCACATATTTTTGTCATCGTGGTGTAATACTCAAGATCAAGGCCTATCCAGTGGCCTACCATACCATAATCTTCACGTGACCTTGAATACGGAGAATCCAAAAATGAATGGGAGTAGATGTAAGTAGTTAAATAACTACGATAGGGGGATTAACACAGAAAATTTATTTTAACAAGTGTTCAAGGGGATGCCCATTAAATTCGATGTATTTTTGCAGACGATAAATGAACGATTCTGTGGCCTTCCTTATACTTTCCTGATTAATATCAGCACATGCAGTTCTAATACGTTCTCTCTCCTATTTTCTGGCGTTGTTAGAATATCAACATGAGTTGTAGCTTTAAGAACTCCTCACAAAAAAATCTAATGATGTAAGATCAAGTGAATGCGGGCATCATTCTGAGCATTTGTTAAAATAAATTTTCTTTATTAATCCCGCTATACGTAGTTATCTGATTACTTGCATCTACTCCTATTCATTTTTTAATTTTCGGTATTCAAGGTCACATGAAGGTCATGATTTGATAGGTCATTGGAAAGGTCTTGATCTTGAGTATTACGCCACGATGACAAAAATATGTGGTCTCATTAGAAAAACATCGATGACCTTGAAATCTCGAAAAGTAAAACCGTCAGAAAAATTTTTGGGTCGTCATAATATTTGTCCATTCGAACCAAATTATGTTTTCCTCTGACATTATTTCCTATCAGTAAAATTTAGGGAAATAATGAAGGTGCAGAAGTTAGGTAGGACACCCTGTATACCGATGAACGTAAGGTACTTATCTGGTGTCAAATCTGTTGGTTGTGCTTGTTTATGTAACGTACTAGACATCTCAATCCAAAATAGTCTTTCTAAAGAATTCTTCATCTTCATCGTAAAATATAGTGCAATTAATAATGCATTTAATATTGCCATAAATAACCGTTATATCAATTATAAGATTATTACAGACTCCCTTAACGCCCTTCTATGCCTTAAAAGTACTAAAGTAGACATAAAACTCAATCCATATATCTTCACTATAAAAAGTAAATATCTCGAATTCAAACAAAAAAATACAAACAATAGCAATATTGAATTAATCTGGATTGCATCATATACAGACATTCAAGGCAATGAAGAAGCAGACGGTTTAGATAACAACGCCCCAGTATCTGAACCGAACAAAGATATACTAATTCCATACATGGATTTCCGTGAACAGTATAAACGCAGTGCTATTTTGAATATCAAAAAATGCTAGGAAAATGTAGGCTTAAAGAAAGGGAAAGAATACTTCCAACTGTATCATGATACTAATAATAAACCATGGTTCTATAACAAAAACTTGTCGACGAAAGTCAGTCATGATTAATCGCTGCAGAGCCGACCACTATAAACTTGCAGTTTCATTGTCTCGAATAGATATCATAAAACAGTCCAAACGTGATTGCAACAACGAAATCCAAGATCTAAATAATATCTTTTGGCAATGCCCTTTATATGATTCTCAAAGGCAAACGCTTATTGAAAAATGAAAAAGTCATAAACACTTCCCTCCACTTAATATTAAACCTCTTCTTGCGGAACGTAACATTCAAGTTCTTCAATACATATGTACATTCTTCGAAGAATGCAATCTCCAAATATAACCATAAGTAGCTGGCAAATGTATTTCTCAAACTTTTGTAAGTATTTGATGTATCGTAAACTTATGTATACCAAATTATGTATAGCTGTATAAATCTATACCAGGTTTGAGTAAGCTCTAAAAAAAGAAATACGGCGAATTATCTTATCGTATTCTGGAATAATGAGAAAATTAAAAAATGGACAAAAACGGTAGTACTGTTTTTAATCAATTGTGCTCTTTTTAATAATTTAATAGTGTATCATCATCTCAATCTAGGTAAAAAAATTACGTTCAAATTGTTTCTGAAGGAAGTATCACAAGACTTCATTATATCTACGAATAAAAAAATTAACAGTATTGTTGTTCATCATACCAAACGTGTCTCAAAAAACGATTTACATGGACGGTTACCTGGTGACGTAAAGGCACATGTACTCAAGGCAATTCATTGTCTCGGTAAAAACAAATAATTTTCAATACGGGCATGTCCAAACTGAACAACTCATAAAAAAGGGAGTGAGATACGATACATTTGTAATTGTATGTTTTTTGCTGTACCTCTGCATAAAGGAACTTGTTTCTAATAATATCATATCCTGCGAAATTACGAAACTTATTTTATAAAAACTATCACTACCTTTTGTACAGTGTGAGTCACCTAACTTGACCACATGCAGTAACTCTTGAATCATCCATTATATGTAAAAATGTTTCATACACAAGTTACATGTTATCGACGGGGACGTATGGCGTGTGCACCATTTTTGTTCTCTACCTTGCATTGTTACTTGTACCAAATTCCGAGTAAAAAAGTACTGGAGTACACATGGCTTAACACTAACAGTTGCTGGGAAATTAATGAATTAAATTTGATTCGTGTGATAATCATGTTCAATTTACGTTACCATAATAGACATGTTAAGGACAGTTGAGTTTCTTGGGCTTATTTTTTCAACAAAGTTACCGCTGGGTATCTGAAATTGAGAGGTTTAGTGGAAAAGGGGCACATGCCACATCTATATCGAGTTTCGGTATTTTGTACATACCATCAACTAGCTCTTACAATCTAGTATCCACTCCATTACATTCTAACACCGTGGTGTGTACCCCTTCGTAAATAGAAGTATATTAAATTCCTTGACATTAAAGCAAACAAATACCTCAAGAATCACGATTCGACATACTAAACTCACGCACCAATATCTTCTCAAGAAAGAAGACCCCCCATCCTGCGACCTGTGCAAAGTACAACTGACAGTAGAACACATCATCCTACACTGCACGAAATACTACTCTCATAGACAGCCATTCAACATAAGGCCCACATTAAAAGATAATTTAAAAGACAAAGAAGCATTACAAAGACTACTACACTATTTAAAGCATCCCAAACTGTATAACAAAATGTGAAATTATCTCTTATGTATGTCGCTAATAACCCACACAAGCGGTTGATGTGACGTTAAATAATAGAAATACAAAAAAAAACATAGCGAAAAGGAGGCCTATGCCACTTTGTCTTCTTAGAGAACTTGTTACAAAAATCCAGCAAAGAAAAACAATGGTTCTAGGACAAGTAAGCGGACAACATTCTATATATGTATCAAGTATACTCCTAATCAAATTGAGGAACCTATGACACTTATTGTTAGCGTTCAAAAATGTCGTGTTTATCCTCCTCACCTTGGACATTACATATTACCCGTCTAGTACCCAGGTGGATATAAAATGAAAGTTTTTAAATTTAAGAACTTACAGAGTTTCAGGCAGTTTATACTGCCTGTGTATGTTCCATTTTTTTCGATCATTGAGGTGTGATGAAAGTAAACAGAGAGTGAAGAACTTGAACAGATTGCTGATGAGTTAGATTAAATAAAAATTTGTTCTGCCGATTATTATTGCTATTTCGTGTATTTCGTTATATAAGTTTAAATTATAAACCAAGTATGCTTCAAATTATATCGTGTTTGATCTTATTTTAATTAGAAAAACTCACAAATACGTTAGTAAAAGTTTAATTTAAAAAAAATCAAAATTAAAAAAGTTTTATGTTTACATTAGTATTGTCTCGCCGATACGTAGATTTCGCATTCTTTTGTGTCTCGGACCTCTTTCTCTGTCACTCGCTATCCTTCTCTACGTTTGTCAACAAACCGAACCTCGGCTCGAGACGTGTCTATAATTAGAATCGGTATTCCTACTGCGTAACTGCCCGCCTTGGGTCTCGATGTGCGGGCAGGTATCCAACGTTGACTGTATATAGTTACTTATTACTTCCCGATCCCCGATGTCTAGAAATCTCAAATTTCAGCGCGCGTTCCATCTCAGCCCTGACATGTACTTTGAACCTCGGTAGTCCTCAGATATTCCAGGATGTCTTCCATTGCCCTTTCCTAGATACCTCGAGAGGGTGGAGAGTCAAAATGTAAAACTTAATCAGTCTCGAGTATTGACGCATTCTCCACCCTCACGAAGTTTCAGAAGTCTAGGAGAGGGAATTCACAAGGTTATAAAAGCAGCTACCGGTAGAATCAAACAAAAGCAGAATTTAAGAATCTCAGAACCTTTGAACTTGTCACTCTATCACAACAGTCACTGTAATAAGTGTTATTACACAATAAATTTTAGAGACGAGAATTACAAACTCCTTACGTGTCACCTTACAAGTCGTCCCAACAATATTGTTTTCTAGTAAAAAATAAAGTTGATTTACATTTATTATTGTTACCTTTGGCTAAAAATAAATTATTTGTGTTTATTACTATGTTACTCTGAAAGAGAATAAAACTTATTTACTTTTATCACTCTTCTTTTGTATTTTTTTTTTAACTTTTTCATTCAACTTGCAATACCGTGATTTTCAATTATCCGGGCACCCATTCCCAGTCATTAACCCGGATAATCGAGAGTCCATTGTACTTCAATTTCCAGTTAAGATAATTACAATTTAGTACCGAAATTCCTGAGAAGGTTATTTTTCCTAAAACTTGTTTTGCTGTAAATTTATAGTATTGCGGCATGTGCCTGTGTTCCACTGGGCCCCTTAATTATTGGAACGATTTACTCATTGGTTTAGTGTAGCACTACGGTTCATTACGGGTGTTACAGTGTTATTTCAAAATGAAGTTCAATGATAGGGAGATGATAGATATGATCCTTGTTTATGGTGCGTGCGATAATAACTCACAATCAGTGAGAGTTGAACGTCTTTACGTAGGAAAATACGCTGACCGTAATCACCCATCGCGATCTACTTTTCTGAGACAGTGTTAAAGGCTTGGTGAAACTGGTAGCTTTAACAGCACAAAGAAACGCACACGTGGCAAATCTGCAACGAACGAAATAAATGCTACTACCGTTTTAACAGCGGTAATCCATTATCCGCTCACCGCTATTACTATCACTGCTTCAAGTGTATTTAAACGTTAGAACTTAATTAGTCAATGTCTCAATAAGTGTACATCTATTAGGATAGATTCTTTGCAAATCTATTAGGATAACATAAATCGAACATTATTATCACACAAACGAAACTTAATTAACTATATTTTTCAGCAAATGTTAGTTCTAGGCTCCAATACTTTTTTATATGGAATATGATATCCTTTTGAAGTGTCAAATAAAAAAATGGAAGGTGGACTGGATAGCTCTATAAAAAAGCGAGGCAACGAAAAAATGGTACACATACCAGATGCTCCCTCGATAATATGTAACTTTTTTATGAAGCATTCTTTCATATAATGGATGATTTAAGAGTTATTGCAGGTGGTCAAGCTAAGTGACTCACCCTGTATAATCTTACTATTACAATAAAGAAACAGAGTTTGTTTGTATGTTCGCAAAAATCTCAAAAACTACTAAACCAATTGTAATGAAATTTTCACAACTTCTTTACATTTCCCGGAGTATCACAGGTTATATTTCATTGCAAAATAAGTAATATGTCGAGATAAAAAACATGGGGCTAGTTTTTGTCGGCGTGCCAGTGAGCTGTCCACGGGGATATAGATAGGTCACGCACAGTCGCTAGGTGACAAACCTCGGCGGTCGCGCGCTCGAAAAAGACTTCGTTCGGCTAGAAGATATAAGGAAGAAAAACAATATTCTGAATTTCATACACCGAAAAGTCGCAGGCGAAGCCGTGTCCCGGGTATGCTAGTCAGTTATACAGGGTATCTCAGGTTTTTGCCGGCAAACTACGGTGGTTTATTCTGTACCTAAAAATAAGAAAAAACGTTATATAAAGTTGTGCAATTAATATTTTGTTACAAAGTTATAAACAAATAAATATTGTATGCATGAAATATAGATAGTTACGGATTTTCCATCTAAGCGTAAGGAAAGTCGACTGTGTTTATCTTGTCTGCGGACGATATTTTGAAATGAGGAATTAACAATATTAAATAATTGCTTTTAATGATATTAACTATCAATGATACGGAATCGTTACCCGATAATAAACACTATGTAACTATGCAGACAAGATACAAACACAGTCGACTTTCCGTGTGCTTCGATGGAAAATCCGTTACTACCTATATTTCATGTATACAATATTTATTTGCTTATACCTTTGTAATAAAACATTTATTGCAGAACTTTATATAACGGTTTTTTCTTATTTTTAGGTAAACAATAAAGTACCACAGTTTGTTGGCAAAAACCTGGGACATGTTCAATAAAGATCAGAATTTTTAATTGCTTTTAGTTCTTTTGCATTTTCACTTTGCTTTTACTTGTTACGATTTTCCGTGTAAAAATTTGTCTTATGAATATATTGTGCTTTCCTTCCATTATTCTTAATAAATTAATATGGAATACCAAACAGATTCCAAGTTATAAGTTTATGTTTGCTACTTTTACAATTAGAAAAATGCGGAATCAGTCGCGTATTTAAAATGGGTTGTTTCATTGAACACAAAAGCCAGTAATAGACAGAAAAGCTGCATGGTGGCCACTTTCCGAGGAATTAATTTTCTGCGTAAGTACACCGACGCATCGGAAACATGCAATTGAACATTCATAGTCAACTCTGCTGCGCATTCTATGTAAGTGCATTCATCTGATACAGAAGGATTGAGGTACGATGTTCATAAAACAAATAGTTCACAAGATATTTACAATTTTTAATGAAGCACGTAGCATGTCTGTGCGAAAAAAATGCAAATATCTTGTAAATTATGTTTATGCAAGTGCAGTAAAAGTTGGATAACTGCCCGCATCGATCTACTGCGTAAGTGCCCGCTAGTCATCCCCACCACAGGGGGAGGGGTTCCCCTTGACGCATCAAGAAGTTCGACAGACGAGTAGTGTACTCTGATCCTACCTCGAATGTCGGTGAGACAATACTAATGCAAACAAAACTTTTTAACTGTAATTTTTTGTAAATTAAACTTTTACTAACGTATTTGTGAGTTTTTTCTGGTTAAAATAAGACCAAACATGGTATAATTTGAATTATATTTACTTATTGATATTGATTAAGTGCGCCACGTTGTAGATTCAAATTATACCGTGTTTGATCTTATTTTAACCAGAAAAACCTCACAAATACGTTAGTAAACGTATAATTTAAAAAAAATCAAAATTAAAAAAGTTTTATGTTTGCATTAGTATTATCTCATCGATACGTAGTTTTCACATTCTTTTGTGTCTAGGACCTCTTTCTCTTTCACTCGCTGTCCTTCTCTACGTTTGTCAACAAACCGAACCTCGGCTCGAGCCGTGTCTATAATTAGAATCGATTTTTGTAGTGCATAACTGCCCGCCTTGGGTCCCGGTTTGCGGGCAGTTATCCAACTTTTACTGTATCTCGTAAGTGATGTGCGATTCCACGATGTGACGTCGCTGCGGCTACCCACCGGGGACGCTACGCGACTCGGTAGGTTACGTTCAAGAACGTAGCGTCATCGATGGGTAACCGCAACGACGTCACATCGCAGAATCGTACGTCACCGTTGCGAAATCGTACGACAAAAGTCCCTCATCAGCACCGGGCCATATGCTGTTAAAACTGTAAAATAATCAATACAAAAAGAATAACATAGAATGTTTTGTTACTTAACTAAAGCATTGCAAAAACAGTGAAGGTAATTAGTTTTCAGAAAATATGTGCAACCATTAAAGCGTTAATAGTGCGACTGACTCTGTATTTTTTACGGAAAATAAGATGTTTTAGAGTAACTTAAGGATGGTTCACATTTTTCAATTCTCTATGATGTTTTTCTATGACGTTTATGATTGTAGTCCTTAAAACTGCAATAAAGGCACTACATAAATAATTTTAGAGAAAAATACTACGAAAGTATTTACTTGAGTTGGATTCTTATTAGTCGAGTTTGTAAGCATCCATTATTGTTATTATTATATTTTAATACTCAACATTTTCTCCACAGAACTTTCTGTATTTTGTACCTAACTCTTTAGTTTATTATTTAAAGTACGAGTAAAGTGAAGGGGATGATCGTTATTCTGTAAGTCAGACATAATTTGTGTTTGGACGCGGTTTTCAGGATACACTGTAAGATTTAATTATTATGATAAATCTTGTTGGAAATGTTGTATTTAGGACAGTTACACTTTCACCCTTTAGAAATATTTCAATTGTGTTCACAGTTACGTTATATTTTTAAACCTTTCACAAAAAAGAATGGACTAGGTATTAATTATCGAAGTTGAAAGATTAACACGTCCCGTGCCACAGTGGAAAATTCCAAAGACAGACAGACATGTGAAAATAGTTCTTTTCATGAATACGTTGAATGCCACGGCGAAAGCAGCCTAATCAGACACGATATAACCCCTTATAACCGGAATTCTTTTGCGTATCACGAAAATGATACAACAGGTAAATGATAAAGAGAAATGATGAAGTTAGTATCGTGGGATATAAACATAATAATAAATGAACAGACTACTTACTTGGTGACAGTATAGTCGTAGAATATATGTACATAATTGTAAACCCTGATAAATAAACAGAATAAGACTTAAAAAATATAGATAGTAACTTCCAAGTTACATGGCATTAGAGAGGGATAATTTACTATTTTTTATACAAATCGTAAAGAAAAAAAAGATTTGCCTACTCAATCGTGTTCTTCTGCTCCTACATTATTGTTTCAGTATGAAGTTTGCTCAGAATTTTGTTGTTAAATGTATACATATTTATCTATTTAATATTACACTTCTTATTTATACTATCAGTGTAACGTGACTGTTACTTCAAATTTCATAATGGTGAGTAGTTATTTAGTCAAATTGAAATTGATCTTCTCACCGCCAGTGGCACATGCAGCATGAAATGCGTTAACCTGAAAAACACTGTCATTTCCGTGACAGCAAATGAACACAGAATGCTGAGTAGGTGTATTTATCACGTAACCCACAAACAATATAAATCACCTAAACTTACTTTCGAAGAATGCGGCTTTAATCCATTCCACTTTCCTTCTCTTCGTAAAGTCAGTTGAAAAAAACAATACCAAAAATTAACGTGGTTCTACGGATGCGCAATCTTTGCATGAAATTGAGTGTAGAAAATTTTTATCAATTTTTAATATAGAACGGGGTAGTAGACTAATATAAACCTGGAAATAGTACCAACTTCGAATTACATTTTCCGAAAAATCTGCAACCTCAGAAACATTACAGAACAGAGATTTCTAAGTTAAAGATGAGTCATAGTAGTAATAATATAATTGATGATTATAACAGAGCATGACTGTAAACATACGACAGCGACATCCGTAAAGACAATCATTAAACCAATCACAATCCCTAAGTATGCAGAACGAGAACCAACAGACAACAATAGCACACTGATTAAGGAAATTAAAAGCAACATTTCTAACTAGAAAGACAGTTTTCCTGGCAATCACTGGAGATTGGCAAAACTACATACAAACGAAGAACGAAAAAAACTACACAATCTAAAAAACGATACAGTACCTTTAATTACTGATAAAATGAACTCTACGAAAGACATTCATAGAGTTATATACATTACATCCTTCGCGTTACTATAGTTTCATAGTCATGAACCAATATGAACATGATGCAAAATCAGTAAAATAAGAACGAAATATCAAATGAAAATAAAATGGTTATTATGCTGATTTGTAAGAGTAGCAAAATATAGGATAACTAATAAAATACGCACAAAGAAACAGGTCTCAGAAAGCTCGCAAATAGCAAAATCTATCCCGCATAGAAGAAATTAAAAGAAAAATTAATTATCATTAACTAAACGGATACAGGTATGGAATCAACAACACGATCCACATGCTCAATAGTTTATTAAACTGTAACATAAACGAACTCTAAGAATCCCAGAATTTGCTTAATACGTTGAGTATAAAAGTGAAAATAGCGCTATCTAGTCAGAAAGATATAATTTACTGTTTTATATAAATCGTAAAGAAAAAAAAGATTTTAGTAATCAATGGTGTTCTTCTTTCCTACATTATTGTTTCAGTATGTGCTCAGAATTTTGTGACAATCAATAATTGTTTAATTAAACAAAATTTAAGGTGTCGGTCATCGATGATCGCTGCGGCATTGAACGTGTTAACATAAACTATGAAGGAAAAAAATATTTCGCTGGTCGATCTTATAGTTGAGTTTTTATATAATCGTCGTAAGTTAAAATTTCAAATTTGATAAGTGTCCTATTACTTTTGAACAGAGGTGTACACTTCGAAATCCAAAAATTGTAAACATGTCTTCTGCATGACTGGTCTCTCACATTTAGCTTTTCAAGTTTTTAATCGAATTCTGCCCTCTTTACAAGATTTATCGTTTATTCGCACTATTCAACGGTATAACTGGTTCATGTGAATATAATACAGGGAGAGTCACGCAATTAAAACGGTTTATAACTCGAGTTTGGTTCGAGATAAAAAAAATTGTAGAGGAAAGTGTTGAATAATATAAGAATATCTATTTTTCTATAAGCTCAGTTTTTTCATGAATACCAGTTTTGGAACAATTAGAAACCGTAAAGTTTCCGATAATGTACATATACATATTTTAAGTGAATCATTTAGTAAATTGTATACATTTTGTAAAAAATTTAGATTAAAAATTTAAGTTAAAAAGAACTAACGGAGTATTTATTGGTGTTGATTATTTACAATAATGTAACTGGACTCATAAGGGCTATTTTCTCATTAACCCTTTTAGTCCTGAAAATTTCGAGACAAATTGTGCACCGTGTGCTGAAATTTTCTGCACTAGAACACGTATTAAGCTAACTATATCATTATAAAGATACGTATGATGTCGATTGCTCAGTTGTTCTGTGCTCTAAAACTGCAAAATATGTAATTAAACATATATATTTTAATGACATATACTAAGGTGATAATTGATCCGAATATATAGGTTTATAGCATACAATAAGCGTCTGTACCTGGACCAGTACGGTGACCAGTAGCACACGGTGAATGATTTTTTGGAACGCATATATACGTTCATCGTCCTCAAAGGGTTAAGGAAGATTGTAATTAACGTCATCATTTGGCACTCAATTTTCGCGAAATAGTCTGTACTTGAATTCTGTAAGCCCATAGTACGCCAGACGTAGCTAACTAATTAAGGGTGGTTCACCCTTCAGTAGTGATGGGAAGTCATAAAGCCACTAGTTTATCACAATAAAATAATGCATGTCTAAGGTTCCTTAAGAATTTTATGAATTTTTTTACACGTTTCAAGTCTCTAAAATGCGTATTTAAACGATTAGGGGTAGTTTACCCCCTGCTAAGGGCAACGACGACAAGAACATCATCCATACAGCAAGTTTTGACGCAAATTAAATTTATATCAAGTTGTATTCAACACAATGATATAACTTGTGTACCTCTTCTTATGAACTTTGGGGGGCGGTTTCACCCCCTAAATATGCCAACGGGCCAAAATAAAAAAACACGTGTCTGTTATTTTACGGTCCTGTAAAACATATCCGAAAACCAAAGCAGTGGAGGCGGACACCTAAAAACCTGTCCTTGTTAGAGACGCCTGAGATCAACTGTCGCAAGCAAAGTGAACTTGCTGGCTTCACCCTCGGGCGTGTCTACTACACAGCGCTGACATCGGTTCTCGCAATAAATATTGCAAATTGTTCGATAGTGTAGACGGTGCTTAAGAGAATGCTTGAAACTGTTGTTCTCACTTACTTCACTATAATATTAATTTGCTTCACTTTTACAGCAGTATTTCTCTACGGTTTGCATTCGTGATAATGTCTTGAAAATCGCATTTCTACATCTTACTCTCCTGAAGTTATAAAAACTACACTTTATAAGAGAATGATAAACCACAAATCGGTATGCACGAAGATTGAAGAAGATTGAAAGAATCGTCATCAACGATCTCTAAATGTATGACGAATATAGTAAAACAAAAGCACGACACCTTAAAAGACCGGCAATTGTTATGGAACAATCTAATGCTGTTCACTATAAAGAATATGTATATTTAAAATAATGAAAATTATATTACTCGTGCAAGTTGGTCAGGACTCGAGCCATTGATGAGGACAGTTTCAGGGGTCGGTGGTAAATCCCTAAGTGTGTCTGTAAATGGCAAAATGGTAACGTCCAACGTTTCGGCGGCAACTGCTCTGGCAGCGAACCATTCGTCTGCAAGTTGCGTCCAATTGGTTGCAGCTATTTCTGCTTCCCTCCTTAACCTGTCCCGGATAGGACTCCCTGCGTAAAAAAACGTATATGAATTTACTTAAAAAAAAGTATTATACAAATATGTACAAGCAAATACATACATACAGTGTCGTCCACAAGTATTAGGACACTTACAACTTTCGTCGTATACCTATGCAATATTTTACCCCATTTTTATAACTCTGCCGTTATATTATTAGATTAAGCACACCCTTAGCTTTAATAATTAATGTACAAATAACTTTCAACCACTTAATTATACATTTCGGTAAATATTCGATGTCACGCCAAAGAAAACAATAGAAGCTACGATTTAAAAAATAAGTTTTCCAACCATGAAAAATATGCCAACTGCTCAATTTCTCAAAGAAACCAAACTACTTACAATTGTAATATAACTGAACATTGTCGTCGTTAATAACCCTTTGTAGTTGGCGCGTCGTAAAGAAAGAGAGGAAAAAAAATTGTTGTATAAGTGGATAAATTAACATTTCAATAGCTCAAATTAATTAAAGATGTAGACGTAGTCATTTTGTAGAGTTCGTATGTGTCAGTACGGATACTTTCCAGTGTTTGATTTTTTGAGTGTATTAAAGCTGTAGAGTCTTTATCTCAATCTTTGTTTCTTATACTTACATAAGTACTTTATCTAACTATAGAAACATTAATAGCCAGAATGCAAAAATTAGTGAAAGCAGTAATCATAGACCGAGGGGGGTATATTAATAAAGATAGGATATGATTGTTCATTAATTTCTATAGTGCATATTGTGATATGCTAACATACACCTACCGGCCAAAAGTTTGAAATCACTAGCTGATTGTTAACAAAATCGAATGTCCTGATAAATTTTGTATTGTCTCATTGTTAATATACCAGATATGGACAAGAATATATTTTATTTTAAGATCGTTTGTTTTAAAGGCGTTCATATTTTCTAAAAAATGTACCCGTTTCTCTTAATTTATGTAGGAATTCCAAACTTTGGTCTGACAGTGTGCGCACATGACCCTGACGGTGTAAAATATAGAAGAAAGTGTGAATTCGAACTCTCTAATGATTTCATAACATTTTCAGGCTTAGCTCAAGTTTGACAAGTGTCCTAATGCTTATTGATGCCAGTGTATATACACAGAACATTTTTTAATACGAGTAAATAACATCTTTACTTTCAGTGATAAAAATTGTAGTGTAAAAATATTTATACTGATGCTTTATTTGTGAATTCAAATACACGGGTGGTCCACGCAACTAGATACCGTTCTCTCATTATTTTCATAACCGAATTGTGGCAATTTTTGGTGACTGTTATCCAATAAAAATAAAATATTTATTATTTTTTTGTCGAAATCTTTACGTTGCCATGGAGGGTTTAAGCTTCTCCAATGAAGCTTTTAACTAATCTGATAAAAGTAAGATACTTACTTAACATGTCTCCCGAACTAATCATTTTTCCACCACTTTACCCCCATACTCTTTTACGCAAAATGACGAGCGGACTTAGTTTGTGCAAACCATAATATACGTTTCCATTTAAAAAACGGCCGAAAGTGTAAAATACGGTCTTGAAAGTGTCCGCTTTGAACCATCTTTGAAGCATTCATCTTTTTCCTTCAACATTTTTTTTTGATAGCAATCAGAAAAGGGATATGACTTGTTCCAGTTGCCAGGACCACGCTGTACAGACATACTTGACGCACTTATCCTACTATTATAATAAAGAGACAGAGTTTGTTTGTATGTTCGTAAAAATATCAAAAACTACTAAATCGATGGTTATTAAATTTTCAAAATAGCTTCTTTACATTGCCCGGAGTATCGTAGGCTATATTTTCTCGCGAAAAAAATTATACATCGCGAAAAACAGAGGGGACTGTTTTTTGTCAGCGTTCCGGCGAGCCGTCCACGGGAGCATAGTTCACGCAACTGCCGCTAGGTGGCAGAACTTGTTGTCCGCGCGTTCAAAAGAAAATACGCCGGGCTACCAGATGTACGGAAACAAACACACAGTGGCTCATGAAAGTATTCAAACGTTTACATTTGCAACGTATAATAAGCGAAATGTGTATGCTGGATTAAAGCATTTACAACAATATGGTATCTGTAGCAAAGGGAAAGTCCCAAGATTATCTCTGTAAAATTACAAAACAATTCAACGATATATGCAGTAGTTACAGAATGTTTAGTACAAGCACGTATCATCGGTGGGTCACAAAAGTATTCAAACGCATGCATTATTATTTATTATTTTTACATATTATCTTATATTAATATTTAGTTCGTCCACCTTTCGCTCTCATTAAATCTCTAAGACACTATTCCATATTTCAACCATTTCTTATTTTAGTAATCCTTTTGTGTTTATTTCATGATTATTTAATCCTCTACCTATTTCAGACCATAAGTGCTCAATAGGATTAATGTCTGGGCTTTGTGATGGATTGTTTAGGATGTGGGGTGCATTATGTAGTATCTCAATTTATCTTGCTGAAAGTAAAAATTTTATAACAAGCCTTATTTTTTCGGTACTTTCTTTAAAATTCTCCTTCAATGTATGTAAACACTTGTATTTGTCTAGAATTCCATCGATAAATACTAGATTTTTAGTACCATTAGTTACCATGCAACCCCACACCCTGACAGAACCACCACCGTACTTTACTGTTGGACGTAAGTTTTGTCTTTCCATTTCAGCTTGGGGTCTTTTCCACATATAATTGCGTCCATCTGAACTAAAAATATTAAATTTGCTTTCATCGGAGAATATAACTGTATCCCAGAAGATACTGTTTTTATTGATATACTTTCTTACAAAATTTAATCTCTTTTTCTGATTTGTCATATTAGTATACGATTGTTCCTTGCAACTCTACCGTGAAAATTATTTTCTCGTACGTCTTCTGAGAGAACATCTTTTCCAAATGCATTTCCGACCACTTCCGCAAGTTTCGGAGCCGATGTATCTGGGTTCTGCTTTATTTCACGAATAATACTGTTTTCTTCTTGACGAGTAACATTGTTTTATAATCTTGACGGTCTTCATTTGCAGGAGTCCCTGTATTTTTCCACTTTTTTATAATACAGTGGATTGTAGATTTACTTCTACTAACGAGATCGGCTATTTCTTTACGAGATTTTCCTTCTTTGTGGAGTTTTAATATTAATTCTTGCTTACACTTCTGTGATTCCGATTACTTCGCATTCATAGCTTCTATACTCTGATAAGTGCACACAGTTATAACACGAAAGGTACTAAATGATGTTGTAACATCAATTGAGTTTGTCAATCATAACATTTGTTGTGGAAATTCATTGTAAACACCGTTTACCTCTAAGCGTTCGAATACTTTTATGACCCACCGATGGTACGTGCTTGTACTAAATGTTCTGTAACTACTGTATATGTCCTTGGATTATTTCTTAATTTTACTGAGATAATCTTGAGACGTCCCCTATGCTATAAATAACATATTATTTTAAACGCTTTAGTTTCATATACATTCTTCGCTCATTAAACGTTGAAAACGTAAGCGTTCGAATACTTTCGTGAGCCACTGTACCTAATGTATTTCGAATTCTACAAGCAGAAAAATCACGGTCGAAGTCGCATCCAGGGCATGCTAGTAAATTTATAAACAGCTGCAGCATTTTTCGGCATTTTTTGGCACTGTCGTGAAGGGATGTATCAATTTTAAGAATCTAAAAATGTTTAAAAAATGTAGCTAAAATATCACCACTTAAAACACGCGGAGGCAAATAAAACATACTGAATTAAAATAGATTCCCTAATTAACCTTTTGAGAGTAACAGTTGCTATTGTTCATGCGGTGAACTCATAAACTATTTGTCTTATCCACGTCACTGTCAACGGTAGAAAACGGTGTGTGAGTACAAAAGTCACATGACTAGGTTTGATAATTTTCTTTAAATTAATTCCCGAAAGCACATTGAAAACGCGTGTCTACACTAGAATACCCCTTTAAGTTTTCCAAAAGCTAGTGGTGATATACCCAAAAATGTAGGTATTTCTTAAAGTACTTAAAAGGTACAATATGTGTTGTGAATTTGTTACAAAAATATGTTTCCACTTATGGTCCTCTTCTCGTTAGTCTCCGCACTAATGAATTTTTCGCAAAAGCAATTATAGTGGCGAATATATCGGTAAAAAGAACATTGTTACCAAGCACACAGAAAAAGTTCTAGATTCTTAAATTAATTTCTATAATTGGGAAATGAAAATATTGCCAAATTGTCTAGTAACTATCAGTAACTGAATATAGGTTGCCAACTTTTGCTTCGTACCACATGCTTCGTCATGCATGAGACATGTTTTTCGCATCCAAACATTCACTTGTCTGCTTAAATGACAGTTGTTATCTTCATTAAAGTTTGCTATTCTTTAACAGAGTTCATCAAGTCTGAAGGAAATTGTACGTAAAGTAGTCATTTTACGTACATAAATACATAAATCCTGTATCCTGAAACTATTCAACGTCGACTATAGCTATATTGGGAATATAAATATATGTTTAATACGTTTCACAAACGAGGAAACTACTATTAAAACAAAAAGCAACCGCTTAAAAGTAGGAATTGATATAGAAAACATTTAAAAAATCTGCGAAGTATGTCAATGTTGTTTGTGACAACACACTAACCGAATGTACAGTATAAATTATATAATTTTTTTCGTTACGCTTCAAATATCTCATAATGAACGTGTCTCGAAGAATCGCGTAATTCGTAATCATAAATCAAAATCACGGTATCTTGTACAAGTTTCATATCCGTATTTAAAAAAAAAATCGGTATAGAGTTGCTAAGACCTAAGTATTAATGAAAATATTAGAATATTGCTATTTGCATAAAAGGAATATTATTTTTAGATTAGCTTGTTACGTAATATTCTGCTGAAAAATTTGTACGTACCAACAATGGTGTTCGGTAGGCCGAAGAGGAAAAGAAGAAAAACCTTCGTTAGAATCCATCTTTGATTTGGCATTCTACCTTAGGCTCTTTGGTATTATCAACTGCAACAGAAAAACATAATGCATCTTTTATTTTGATCGATCCAGTACGAACATTAAGAGGGCACATACACCTAGACAACCCAAAATATGATCTGATATTGAAAATCTTTTATAGAAAAACTATAGGTACTATCATTGTGTGATTTTTTTTTGTTTCAATTGTACAGATCAATGAGTGTAATATCATGCTTTTCAAAAATGTAAAGAAATCGATTGTTTTAACTATCTAGGTGTATGTACATACGTATCCACTTAAAGGACCCTTCAATTTCATTCCGATAATGATGATTTAAATATTTACAGTTTCATTTTGGGATACAGTAGAACCTCGTTTATCCGAACAGTTCGGGGCACAAGGCAATTCGGACAACCGAATAGTTCGGATAATAGAGGCTCACCAGCTATCCCCACCCGTTATATTATAAGTTCGGATAACTGAGTTTGTTTCATTCGTTTCCATGATTACACGATCTTTGGTTTTGCGATGGTAACAATAGAGACCGGTACGTCTCAGTTTATCCAACAATATGTCGTGCAATAAATTTTTGAAAAGAAAAAGAGTGGTGTGAAGCCTCAAAGACAAATGTGATATTATCAAGCGGATAAAGACGGGTGAATCAGCAGTCGTTTTGTCAAAAGAATATAAAGTCGGGAAATCAACAATATCTGGAATGAAACAAGATGAAACTAAGATCTTACAATACTATAGAGAAAATATACTTTGCGACGATAAATATGGAAATATGAAGAAGGTATTGTCAAATGCAGAGAGTTCTGAATCGGATAGTGCAATTTTCCGATGATTTACACAACAGCGTGTCATAGGCACGCCAATTAGCGGCCCCATATTATGTGAAAAAGCTTTGTAACTCAATGAAAAAATGAGATGCAATAAAGATTTTAAAGCTAACAATGGGTGGCTACATAAGTTTAAAGCACGTCATGCGATATGTATGTTAAATATTTATGGTGAAAAACTTTCTGCGAATGAAGATAGTGCTAAAGCATTCAACAAAACTTTATACGATTTTGTACGCAATCAAAATTATTCAGAAGATTGTATTTATAACGCCGATGAGACGGCTTTATATTGGAGGTCGCTACCTCGGAAATCGATGGTTTCAAGTGCAGAAAATACCGTACCTGGCTTTAAAATTTTTAGGGATCGGGTAACTGTTATGGTGTGTTCCAACGCCTCGGGTTCGCATAAGCCTCCATTACTTATGATTGGGAAATCTGCGAAACCCCGATGTTTTAAGCATGTCAGCAATATTCCGATCAATTACAAGGCACAGAAGAATGGATGGATGAATGCCGAACATTTTAAAACCTGGTATCTTTCGGAATTTATTCCTAATGTACAAAAATATCAGCAGGCAACAGGAAGAAAGGGAAAAGTACTGCTTTTACTAGATAATGCACCATCTCATTCCGCTATAGAATTAAATGCATTAAGAAATGAAATGTTTGACATTATGTTTCTTCCACCAAACGTAACATCGTTAATACAACCGATGGATCAGGGTGTAATCGAAAAATTGAAACGATTATATAGAAAAAATTTACTTAAAAAATGGTGCTTGTAGACACAGAAAACTGAAATGTAATACAATCTGCAAAAAATTTAACATTAAAAGATTGTTGCTATATATTAAACGAAGCATGGAGTTTATTGGCAGCGGAAAATCTTCGTAAAGCATGGAGGAAACTTCTTCATTCCGAGGAAATAAAAGAAGAAACGATCGAAAGGAATAACAGTAGAGAAGAAATTTCAGATATTCATGAAATTGCAAGATGCACTTCTTCTTATGCAGATTACGAAATAGAGAACACCGCAGAGTGGATCAAAAGTGATAGAAATGAGCAGAGTCACCAACTTTTGAACGATGAAGAAATTATACGGGAAGTTATACAGGACATAACACACCTATTGACGAATTAGAAGAAGAAGAAGAAGAAGGGGAAGAAGCAGAGGAAGCGGAATTTAATACTAACAGCAATGATGAACAAACTCCCACCGACATGGATGCATTGGATGCTTTAAATACAGCTATACAATGGTTGTTGCACAGTGCGTACCAATTAAGAAAGGTTATTAACTAGCTTACTGCTCTCCGGGTCGACCGTATCTTAATACTTCTAACTCACTTTACGACGCGCGGTTCGCGTTAATCTCACTTCAAACGAAATTCAAGTACACGTCCAAAATTGTACCCGCGCGATAAAAAGAAGCGGATTACTGCAGAAATTCCGGACCGGACTGTTTTATTACCACTTAGAACTTCGCGACGCTTTTCTAAAAAACATCATAAAACCTCCAAGGAAAAGGGTCCCGTGAACCCGCACATCTGCGTTACACCCGCGTCCGAAGGCATGGGCCGTTCTCCGGCACAGAAGGAGCAGGCAGCCACAAAACAATGGCCAGGCTGGAGCACGCCCAGAGTCAGGAGCGCGAACCTGGTGACTTCTGGAAAATTAGGCAGGGGGTCACAGGTCTTCGCGCCTCCACGTGCAACGCAGATGCACGCTTTCCACTCTCGGGAAAAACCCACCGTGCTCAGGGCTGTACTTCTAGTCTGAATTGCCCCGAACCATCGGGCAACTCTGATTGGTTGTGCAGCCCTCCCACTACATCGCAAATCTATGCATACAGTTTTCGTCAAACCATGACAAACAGTCAATCGGTAGTCTTGTACGACATTTGCACACAGCAACGTCTTCTCCAGTTCGTCATAACTGATCTGCCTCGATCGAACATTGGTCCTTCGAGAGAGACTCCGGAACACACGCCCTGCGAGCGACGAAACGAGTAGATTCCGTCCCGTGTTCCGTCAACTTCATCCAGTTTACGTACTCACATATATTACCAGGGTCTATTATAAAGAGACATTCTTACTGTTAGCCACATATCCGTTCAAATTACTGTCCCCAGCACGATAACTCGTCCTAGGGAATCTCATGCGATTCGTGGCGTCGATATAAATCGAGACGGAGATTTACAACCTCCGTTGACTAGGCACACCGCGGCCCTGTCTCCCCGCGATCGCGAGAAACAATGGTTTCAAATACAGCCAGAATCGAATACAACTCATTTAGAAGTCCTTAATCATTTAAAGAAACTCGCAAGCTAAAGATTTCAAATAAAACTTAATTATTTCCATACATATTAATTATATTATTTACTATTTTTCTTAATAAAAACTGACCTTTTCATTACGATTTTTATTGTTATTAAGAATTAAATATTTTGCACTTTGTAACTGAATATTATACCATATATATATGTATGTATGTATTACACAGTAAATATTCTGGAAAAATTACGTAAGAACAAAATATATCAGTGATCCTTACAGAATACACGTTCGTATAACCGAGAGCACGCTCGACCTCAGTTCGGATAATAGAGGCTCACTTAGGAGTTCGTATATCTGAGGTTGGGTCTGAATTTGTTTGTATAAACGAGGTGCGAATACACGAGGTTCTACTGTACTAAAATAGGACAGAAATGAGATATCGATGTTTTATAATAATGTATACAATTTTTGTGACAGTAAATTTTACTCATATGTCATACCCGTTGCACTTTTAAAAGTAATTTAAATTATGGTAGCAACTGTTTGAGGTTTTCGTATGAAAGCCGTGTCCTTCAATAATTGAATCGGTTATTATTGAAAGGACGTATGTTCATATTTGGGGGAAAATTAAGTTATGCGTTTAAACCATTGTAAGCTGGTAACCCAAACTTTGGGTTAGGGGACCCAAAAACAACATCAAACGTGAATAAACATTCTTTCGAAGTATATTAGGTAAAGTTTTTATTGCTAGACGTCAATTTTTAAAAAATGAACATACGCTATTTCAATATTAAACGATTCAATTGCATTACACCGAGCTTCATCCGGACATGAGAGCTGATTATTAACACGTCTATTGATTACAGAAATTATGACCAGTCGGAACGTTGGAATACTCTTCACAAAAAACGCTGATTACACTCGGAAACCTCAAACAATCGCTGCTACCAGAAACTGGACCATGAAATCTTAAAAATTTCAATTTAAAACATTATATACAGGGTATAACTCTATATTTTCTACAGTATATTGGAAAAACTGTGTAAATATCTTCAGCACCTAAAAGCAATAGAATAAGTTGATATAAACATACATCCACTCTGATAATCAGTTACAGAACTTATATTCCAGTACATCTTCTGATATATTAATGCAGTAGAATTAGCTCGAACTGGCTATATCTTCTGCCAACGAATTAAAGAATTTTCTTCAAGTACAAACAATCTCAGCACGTGTCAAAAATATCAACAGCGAGAGGTTTACACGGTTGTACTGAAGTGTAAATAATAATTCCAAGCACTTTTTGTAAGCGTAAGCAGACACAGATTGCTAGAAAACAAAACTTGGTATACCTTGAGAACAAAGACAAATTAGATCAGATGTATATTTATATTATTCTTTTATTCATTACTAAACTCATTGCATGAGGATGTCTCATATATTATGTTACACTTTCTATTTTAATATGTAAACATCAGTTGCTTTACACGCTCACTTTATTTACACTATTTTCCAACGTAAACGGAATTCAAATAATAGAAGAAAATTCCGAAGTAATTTAAAATACGACTTGATTGTCAGGTACTTTCGAACATACGCCACCGCTTTAAAAAGGCGTTTTAAATTTTGAACCGTATCTCTGATTACTGTTATTCCTAAGTAGGTCACCGATGAATGCCTGCTCAAAATTGTCGTCCGAGCAATGACCTTCGTGTATCGAAATGATACTGGTTACCCTAAGTATAAGAGCCAACTATTTCAAATAACAAAGCTGACTTTTCGTTTTTGCATTACAAAAATAGGGTTACTAAATGTAATACGCAATACTTATAGTTTTTTTTATATTTAAATTTTGTATACAGTGTGGAATTATTTAGGAATAATTGAATTAAATTTTTCAATATAATTCAGTAAAAACTTATTATATTTTTTAATAAGAAAGATATTAAATGAAGACGTTCTCGTAGAAGTCGTATAATGACTAGGAAGGTAAATTCAAATGAAACTGAACACACTACTGAGGGATATTCTAGAAAAAATTATCGAACTGCATAACGAAAATATATAATAAATACAGTGGTAAAATAATAAAAGAAATTAATTAGCAAATAAGCATTTGAGTGAGCACAAACTGTCCATATACACAGCATGTTTAATCACACAAACACTACAGCAAGCAGAAATTAATTATTCAAAAATCGACACATGTAACTGGAATGATAACTAATATCTGACGATTATTTTTAATTTCGAGTACTGATCATATGTATTTTAATTTTTTGCCCATTATCATCTTAATGTGTTTTGCATACAATTCAGAACTGTTCTACGTTTGAATACCAAATTATTGGTATTAGCATTCACTAATAAATTGATATATGTATACACGTGGCACAAAACATCGTTCATCATCTTTTCTTCGCATTTGCTTCTGAAGAAAAATGTTCATTTTTCTTCGTTCATCGCATTTTGTAACATTTTCTTTTATTTAATTTCTTCACCTATGAAAGAAATTATAATATTATATGACACCTACAACACAAAGTAACGAGTTACCTAATATAGGTTCTTCTCGTAATATTTGTCTCGTCCGCTCGAAAAGTAGCGTATACAAACAAAATTCCAATATATCATTCATCAACATCTAATATAAGAGAAGAATCTCAGTTACAAAAGTTCCATAGATCTGCGAATCTGCTAGTCAACTTCTTCCTTTTTCTTTTGCAGTCATTTACAAATCGAAAATTTATTCGAGTGACGAATAAATCCATTAATTCTTATTTATACACTATGATATACTGCACTAAAAATTATTTATTTAATTTAATTTATTTTATTTGTACTTAAATTAATATTCTAATGGAAACATTTTTAATATAAAGTATAGAAAATATTGGAAAACATAGTAGTTACACATTTAAAGAAAAAGGATTTAAATAAACTGTAAAACTAAATTAAAAAATACGTATCATGCTTAATAAAAAGAGATTTTAATGCAAATGTGGAAACGTTTGGGAAACATAGCATTGCAGAACCTTTAAAATTCTAACACCAGCGTTAGTATGATTGTATGATATCATGTCCTGTAATTAACTTCCCATGCCCCTGATTAATTACTTGTATAATAATTAATTATTATATTAATTATAATAACTATTTTAACTAAAGTCAGTATTAGGAATGTTAAATATGGTAACAGCGGTTAACCGTTATTTAAACTTGTTGGTTGTTAGCAGATGCACGTGCAATACGCAAAGTTGAACACGTAATGCGTGTTCTCTCGATTGTAACGCGACTATCGCTTGCAGTGGGTCAGTGGGATTTGTTTTGGCGAAAGTTGTGCGATCGTATTTAACCGATGGCGCCATTTCCGGATTCCTTTTCCTTTCTTGAGATTTTTTCAGCGCTTACAATTGGTCACAGCGAGAAACAGCTGATCAGAAATTCTACATGTAATTAATGGAAGATACAGAAAGAAACTTTTAAACTGATAATTATACATTTCGACAAATGCAAGGGGACCCTAGAAATCTTTCTAGGGGATCTAAATTACACCAACAGACATACCATAGGCATTGTCAGGAATGCTGTACCATGATATTACAGGTATGCCGAAACATGACCAATCAAGGTCACGTCTGTTCTACGCAAGCGCAAGCGTGTGCGTACAAGTACAACAGGCACGCATCTTTGTCTTTCATGTACAGAGTGTCTTAGGTTTTTCCCGCAAAATGGTGCTAGCATGTTCTACGGGTAAAAATAAGAAAAAATGTCATATAAATAATGAAAAACAATCAATAATCAAAAAATAAAAAAAAATAATTAGTGTTTACTAATTTGGGTCATCGTATATAATATATACGAGTAATGGATATATAATATATACCAGATATGGGTAATATAGCTTGTATTAATACCAGTAAGTATTAGTAAATTTTACGACTTTGTGTCAATATGCCGCGGTGTTTTCGAATCGAAAATATGCCGACATGCGTTTCATTTACAGTTTCTGCAATCGAAATGCTCTAGCTGCTGTCAGGGAATATCGACAAAGATTTCCTCACAGAAGAGTATCAGATCGTTCAGTGTTTACAAAAATTTCTGAACAATTATGTGTGACCGACCCATTCCAAGGTGTACAAGAACAGCACCAGTTTTATGGATGCATGCGTGATCAAAATTGCTCTCCAAGAATTTTAAATATCTTCGATAATAATTCTCACATAATCCTTTGATAAACATCACTGAAATGAAAGGAAATTAACATGAAACTCGTAACAAGATAAATTCAATTATTCATAGATGTCAATCCTGTATCCATAACAAGGGGCGACACTTTGAAATAGAACTACAGTAAATATCGTCAATTTGTTTCCACGCTGTATTGATTGAAAGACCAGTTACTGGTTATTTCGTATTTTTGTTATAACTTTTTAGTAAAGCATTTATGAGCCTATGTTTATATGACATTTTTTTTCTTCTTATTTTTACTCAGAATATGTTGGCACCATTTTGCGAGAAAAACCTGAAACACCCTGTATATCGACGGTTACTTTCTCGAAGCCTTACATACGTGTGTGTGCAGAAGAGGCATGACCTTGAGTGGTTAGGTTCCTGCATCGATGATCTAACAACAAAGTAGGGATATCTGCTATCAAGGAATTTGTAAAAAGATTTCTGTTTTTGGTTTGCTTCTAATAGTATATTTTCTCGTGATGACATTTTCGAAATCATGATAATCATCGATAGGTAACTGTTTGCAGTGCAATTATGCAAGACAGACATACGTACATTAAATGTTCAAATAATAAATTATCAATTCTACAGGAATCTAATTAGAGATAAGGGGAATAGTGGTTCCAGTAGCATGTTGCACTTACGCAGTCACTACTCATTTTCAGTATTACTGATGTGAGTCAGTAATAAGGGAACTTCATACTCGTTATTCATATTGACAGATGATGAGATTTTTATGTCTAGTATTAAATAAAGGAATTTATTGACGCGAACCAACCTAAAAATCGAAAGAATTGCTTCAGGATGTGGTGAATTTAGCGTAGCGGTACACTTTAGCTAGTAAAATCATCACACTGTTCACGTTTGTCGCATGAAAATACGTTATCACTGATATCAGTCGATGGTACACATATAATATACATCTTACCCATACAAGCATGAAGTTAGAGCTGAAAGCCCAGTTTGTTAGAACTAAAAAAACACAAGCTTGATTCTGTTACATTTAATTATAAAAGTGATCGCCAAAAGTTGCGGATGTAGATTTGGGCATTTGATAAATGTCTCTAATGTCCTCAATCTTTATGTTTTAAGTAATATGCTTTTATTTGACAAATGCCATTCGTGTCTTCGTAATATTTAAATATATTTCTTTCACCAAAACAACACATTCGAATAGTGAGAAATTAATGTAAACGATGTAAAGCGAAAGATAATAAAATATAAAGCTGCAAGGATCAGAAAATATTTTACGTAATACTCGATACTTTTTAAACGGCTATGCACGCCCACACAAATTTAATATTTTCTGAAAACTTAACTGCGTGTGCGCTTTGTCGAAATCAGTACGCAACAATTTGTGAGATTACTTACAATTAGAGAGCAATAGCTCTAAACAATGATACCGGTCAATAGTTTAGTAAACTGGTATTATGTATCAGGTAATATTAAAAATCGATAACTTTATTTATTTTTCCGATAAAATATATCTTGTTAACCCCAGAGCGTTATTCCGTTCGACTATACACTTAATATATTTGAGTCAAAAATGACCCGAATGTATGGAACTCATATTTCCAGCTTTATAATACAATTTGAGGATTAAGGAAGGATAGGATCATCCAATCGCATCTACTATCATAGCTTTAATTATAGAAAAACAACATATTTTGCACAAATTGTTTACTCATAACGGGTTTTACATACTTGGCAACAGTGCTGTTTGCATATGAATTTCCCTCCATTCGGATCCCACTATACAATAATTCATTTTTTTTGGCATTAATGAAACTATTCTAGTCATTTTATGCTATTTATATATTTTCTTTCGATTATACCATCATCCACTTGTTTGCAAGATTTGACCATGATTAATTTTTCTTATTTGATTATACCTCGTTTATGTTGGTTCAAAAAAGACCCAAAGAACTTATGTGTAACAATTTGTGCTATCAGCACGCAATATGAACCCAGACAATAAACTTTTAATATAATGTCAAGGAAACAGAAACAAGTACATTGATACTAATTTCATTGCATTTCTTCTATAACAAGAAAAGTTGAAAATAAAAACAAAAACGAGGTGTGTCGAGAAAGACCCGAAGACCGCAGTAAGGTTAAAGACGTGTTTTCGGTACTCTGTTTATAGGACTTTTGCACTTCGTTTTATTCCACATAAAACCTCTAAAAACATCTTTTTACATGTGTGACTTACATCAAAGACTTTATAACTCATTTCAATGTGTTCAGTAATTGTAGTAGAAGGAAGAAGCGTTGCAGGGAGACACATGCATAAAAATAGTAAATCTTTAAAGAAGTAAGGTATCTACATCGGTCTAACAATAAACAAGAATTAATATAAAGGTTATTTAAGAATACGTCTGCTCCTTATAAAACAATTTTGTAACAATGAAATATTTTTTTCAATACATTTTTCTTACTCAAACATTCTGCAAAATGCATATTAACTTGGATCTAATCATTTTTTATAGTAATAAGTGTCGGTTTCTCGAAACATACAATATTTAACTTTAGTAATTAATCACATTAACATTATTGATTTACTGTAACTTTTAAAATGTTCAAACGACCTTTTAATGCATTCTACTGTTATAAGACAATACATGAAAACTTTGGAAATTGCATTAATGAATGTAAATTATTGTACTATTCCGGATAATCATAAGCTAGCGTGAAGCGTAGAAGATTACAAAAGAATGTATTAATGAACACGCTAACTTCACGTCAATGTTGCAACATACTACATAAAAGCAATTACAGAAAGAAATCAGTATTTATCGTTAAAGCAAACAAATTATTGTGCGTCTTATCTTTATGATTTTAACCAGAATACTTAATTAAGTATTTTACAATTTGTAATTTAAAATGTAAGCTACCATTTCCTTAAAGAATAATTAAAAATATGTATATAAAATATTACATTTGTAAGTTTCATAGACTCAGTATAAGTCATTTTACTAAGTTTTCTATTACTTGTCGTGATAATAAATTAGAAAAAATTTAGGACATGTTTAATAAATAGAAGTATTCATTACTTTTCTACTGTGCGAGAAATTACTTCCTTTGATTTTCACGCTTCTCTGTATTATAATTGCAAAGAGAGACCAAAGTCGTAGACACTTTTCAAAATTATGTACTTTAATATAGTTATGTATATGTAAAATCGTCAATGTCATTTAATTGACATAAATATAAATTAAATAGGCGTATAACGTGAATTATTGTGATGGGTCACTTAAAAGAACAGGATGTACATCACTTTTGGGACAACCTGTGCTCGCGTGCCTGTATGCGTGCATGTGTAGATGCATATACGCAATTTTTCATTAAACGCGCCGCAAATTATAAAATTTGAAACCAATCACAATCACCATACAAAAATGTAATAGATAACAAAGCAGCGCTTTATTATATAATGTAATATAATACATTCTGGAGCAAAATACTTGTACAGCTACTACCAATAATAGTAATTTCACGCAGTAACTTTTAATAACAGCCTTTTAATCAGCCCTCGTCATTTAAAAAGCATTGAAAGGTAACTACAAAAATGCAGTTGATAATTAAAACGAATGTTTACAAGATAGTATAAATATTAAGTTCTGTGTATTGTAATGAATATTGTAATTAAAAAATCTAAAAATCGGAACGAAAAATTTGAAGAAATGAGAATCATGTGAAAAAAAACGAACATGTTTCGTATTTCTATTGTTGATAAGAAATATTTATGTTTGACGTATAATTTTAACGTAAGTTAATCCTATTAGAAACCAGACTACTTGTATAACTGTTATATACTACGATTACTTCATTTGGATTATGCAGTGAGCTGGCAAATAATGTTACGGGAGCGGCTGAAAAAGAAATTACGTTAATGGAATTAATGAAGAATCGTCACACATAAGAGACGAGATTTACATTCATCATTGATGAGGATGGTAGGTAAATGCATAGTATATTCAATGCAACAGAACATATTTATACAGGATGATTCACGCAACTGTAACAAGCCATATCTTTTTTTTTAGTGGAAGTTAGAAAAAAATGTTAGAGGAAAAAAATGAATGTTTCAAAGTGGACTACATATTCACAATCATATTTTTTTCGCAAGTCCAATAATGCATGTGCATTTTGCAGTCGCACTGTTTTTTTAAATAGAAATCTTTTTTTTCTTTTGCATACATCGAATCCCCTCGGCATTCTACGTAAAAAAGTATTAGGGTAAAGTGGTCGAAAAATGATTATTAGTTCGCCAGGTATTTTGAAAAAATGCCTTTATAAAAGGAAATGCTCAAACGCTTCACTGTAACGCTATGTAAACACTTCACAACAAGCGCTCGAAAGAAAATTGCCCAGCTACAAGATATAAGGGAAAAAACATAATATTGGAAATTCTGTACGCAAAAAAATCGCGGACGGAACTCATACACCAAAAAAAGAAGTAATAAAGATTTTATTTTTATTGCACAACAATAACCAGAGATCACCACGGTTATGAAAACAATGTAAATGTATGAAATGTTTAGGATACAATAGTGAAGTGTTTGAGCATCTTCTTTAACCCTTTGTCTGCTAACAGCGCCTATGGGTGTTTGACATACCCGCTCAGCGTGTACTGTGGACGCCCATGCGCGTTCAGTGCAATAGCTCAGTGTTACTACTGCAACTCGGCCGCACGCAGCGTCCGCATATGGTTAATAAATACATTAATTTAAATATCTCACGAACTAATCATTTTTCGACCACGTTACCTTAATACTTTTTTACGTAAAATGACAGGATGATTCGATGAATGTAAAAAAAGGCAGGGTTCCATTTAAAAAAATAGTGCAACTGCAAAATGCACATGCATTACTGCACCCGCGAAAAAAATATAAACGTAAATATGTAGTCCGCCTTGAACCATTCATCTTTTTCCACTAACTTTAATCGAAAAAAAGATATGCCCTATTACAGTTGCGTGAGTCATTCTGTATATTATCATTTGCTCTACGTTTATAGTGCTGCAGAGGATTTTTATTAAACATTACTAACAAAGACTTTGGTATTAAATGTTTCGTTTTCAACAGTTTTATTCTTTGATACCTAACAAAGACTCACTTTCAAACAAATAAATTGATTTTGCATTAGGATCAATATCGTTCACGTTGCATAAGCGTGAGCAACAGTCGACGAAAGATAAGCACGCTTTTTACGAATTGTAGCACTTTCAATAATAATGAGCAGAAAGAGGTTACGCGTAATCAAACGAAAAAGTAATCCGTCGTACTCCGTTCCATTTCCCATGAAGCCACTGCACGTTGCGGAGCCATCTGATAATTTTGTGTTCGTGTTAATCGTTGACGTAACGCTGTCTGATCGAATCCTGTCAATAAAATAACGGTGCGTCAAAGGTATTTCAAATTTCCTAGCACGGAGGAATTCCAAAGGTTCGGCTGTTGAATCAAACGGGAGGAACGAGTAAAACAGCCAAGTGGAATAAGCGGTTAACCGTTATTCGACCCACCAAGGGACCTTGTTGTTGAAAGAAGCCTCTTCGGACATGCTCGTATTTCGCGTCCATTCAAAATGAAATCATCTCCGTCGCGGTGACAGGTTGCAGAGGCTGTTCAATCTCACCTTCGAACTGAACTTTTCTGTTACCCGCTCGCTTGTCAGTTGCTACACAGTGACCGTAATCCGGAAACATTTTCACCGCTATATCAAAAAACAACCGTTAACCAAAACGAATTTGTATTTTGAACACTGATTGGTAACTGTAATTCTGAGACAACGGAAATTACAAATTCCCAAGGGTGACTGATGATGAGTCAATCACAGATCCGTTGTAATGTTGCCTTTGTTTTATTATAAAGAAAATTATTGGAAAAGTACTTTTTTTTTCTCTTCTTTTAACATCGCATCAATTACAATGGTTATTAGTGACGACAATGTTTAGTTATACTACAGTTGTAAATAGTTTTGTTTCCTTCAGGAATTGGAGCAGTTGACGTATTTTTTTCTGGTTGGAAAAGTTCTCTTTTAAACTGTAGCTTATATTGTTCTTTGACGTAATGTCGAATATTTACTGCAGTGTATAATTAAGTGGTTGGCAGTTATTTGAATGTTACATTAGTCACAAATTGGAGGAGTATTTTTGAAGAGTAAATATGAATGGGTTACTTTTATATATGCAATTTTGATTCGGAAAACCGCAATTTGTTCTCTTCTTGTTAATTCTGGTGACATATCCTCCTTAACACGTTGATCGCACAGCATAAATCAAGTATGTTTCCCGCCGGGCCCAAATCCGCGGTTCGCCGCGGTCATTGCGCTAGCGTATAAGCAGCAGATAACAATTTAATAGCAAGAAAAATTCTGACTGAAGAACAATTAGACGCATGTGCGTTTTTGCTATAACAAGTAGGCAGCCTCAAGACTGTCAAACAGCCAGAAAAAATGTCTAAAAAAACAGAACTTATTACCCTATCTGGCTGGACACGCCCAGCTTTGCTTAAATTGTATCTAAAAATACCATAAAAGACTACTGTAACATTATATAATTTTTTGATGTATAAATTAGTTATAAGCCCTTGTACATAATTTAGTGTGCTGTTAGTATTAAATACTTGTTATACTATTAAATACTCTACCAAATTGTTTTTAAAGTCCTGCTAATTACATGAATAAAATTGTCACCCACATTTAGGTGACGGGACCTCAGCGGAAACTTATCCATCACCCATATGTGGCTGACGTGGCGATCAACGTGTTAATTGTGAAGCTGCTGTTGATTGTCTGGATATGTGATCGTGCTGCATTTTTCTAACTCATTTACCAGATAATTTGTAGTTTCTTGAAGGTGTATTCTTGTAGTTCAGTTAACGATGGGAGAATTTGTGATTGAACTAAATTTTGTAGAATGTTGGTAACCTCTATTGCTACTGTATCTGCTACTGTATTGTCAGTTATACCAGTATGTGACGCGTCCCATGCGAGAATTATGTTTATTTCTTAAAAAGTACATATTAACCAGGAAGAAAGTATATATTTTTTTAAAAATACATTAAACAATTGTGTTGTTCCAATTTTAATAAATACTCCAAAGGTGTATACCAACCATGGTATCTCATTTATTAAAAAATTAAATAGTTTACAGTGGCAAATTTCAGAAATGAAGCCTTATGTCATGTTGCATGGAGCATAGCTAAAAAATACGTAACAAAATTCATTTCGATCTCGAAATTCAAAGACTATTTTTTATTATTCTACGTATTCTTCTCATTAAAAAGACATAAAGTACTGAAGGAACCATGTGTTGTACATGAACCGTTATTGCAGACGAATTTGTCAAGGTTCCTGCATAAATTAGACGGTTATAGCTTACGGTCTAACTGTGGTCTACATACAGGGTGTCCAAGCTTATCTGTTACAAGCCGATATTTCCTAACTGATTGAAGATACAAAAAATATTTTACATGGAAATTGCATGGTACGAGGGAGCACATTTTTTGGCGAAGAAGAATTTTTTTTACACTATTATTTTAAGAGATATGAAAGTTAATTTCGTTTTTTTTAAATGGAACTATGAATTCTTGTTCAGATCATTTGATAATGCTTTTCAAGTCGAATTCACTGACCTTTAATGTATACACCCGATTTTAACCAGTTTTCGAGATATCGCGATTATTTTACTGATCTTTAACCCTGGTGCGGTCTTCAGGTCTCTTTCAACCTATCTCGTTCTTATCTTTTTTACACTTTCGTGTTTATCGAAGAAATGCAATGAAATTAGTATCAATATCAAAATAAGCTCTTTATTCTTAGAAAATGTATTTCCTTTTATAATATAATCATAACCAAATGTATATCTGCTTAAATTTTATCTATTTTTTTAATTTTGCACTTATAGGTGCTTTATTACGCTTTTCACCATTTCTAAACTTTCTGTTAGGTTAGGTATAAACAGAAGAGAATACTAAGGTATACACAAGCGTTCGTTGTTAGTAAACAGGAGACCCCGGATAATCGAGATTCCGATAACCGAGACCTCGGTTAATCGAGACCACGGATAATCGCGGTCTTACTGTATTAAAAGTTTATTGTCTGGGTTCGTTGGCGTGCTGATAGCAAAAATTGTTACACATAAGGTCTTTGTATCTTTTTTGACTCAACGTAAAACGAGGCACAATGATATAAGAGAAGTCAATCATGGTCAAATCTTACAAATAGGTGGGTGATAGTATTGTAATGTGCAATGGAAAATTTCGAACGTAGCAGAGGCGAGCGCGAGGGTAAGCGTCATAAAACAATAAACCAGCCGAATTTTCCCCTCTCCACTCGGAATTTTCCCTATTTTGCACGACACAAGAATCTGCATCACAACGACGGAGAAATGAGCATGAGACGACATTCTCGTTCGAGTCTCCAACGCGACTATTTCGATCATCGTCCGCCCGCTACTCATAACATGTGAGCAAGTTGGGTGACCGATTTCAAGTAATACTATTATCAATTTGTTACTCATTGTTTTTGTTGTTGTAAGCAAACTCGTTGATTTTGTTACGTTAATCACTACCGCCTTGCATCTCCCACGCCCTCATCTCAGTATAATCTAAAGAAAAGATATAAATAGCATAAAATGATCAGAATAGTTTTATTAATGCCAAGAATAATTCATTACTACATGGTGGGATCTGAATGGGGGTAAATTCATATGCAAACAGCGACTGTTACTAAGTATGTAAAACCCATTAGAATTAAACAATTTGTGCATAATATGTTGTTTTTGTATAATTAAAGCTATTATAATAGAAGCGACTGGATAATCCTATGCTTTCTTAAAACTCAAATTGTATTATAAAGCTGCAAATATGAGTTCCATACATACGGGTCATTTTTAATCCAAAGACCTTAACACTTTGACGGCCGCAAATATTTTTATAAAACTAGTACCACTGGCCATTTTTTGCAAGGCCCTTTAAATAACAAACATTCTACGTTGTTCTGTTCATACAAAATATTTTATCATTTTCACTTTGTAAGTACTTGGGTATTCGCTTTTGATCGAGGACAGGTATGTCCATTTATTTGTTTCATGTGAATGTTACAAGAATGAATGAAACCACATGTACGTGACAGCGGCTGTCAAAGTGTTAAGTGTATAGTAGTCGAACGGAAGAACGCTTTAGGGTTATCGGAAGGAATCCGACAGAATAGGAAATACCAGTAGTGGTTTTGTTCGCGACATAAGTACCACATGTTAGATCATTGCCTCTTGAAACAGATACGAAGGGTCTGCGCCAGAAACGGCTGGCCCAAACTCTGGACAATAGTTTTCTGCTGCAGATGCTGCATTTGCAGTATCGAGAAAGGTATCGTTGATATTTTAAAATGGAAAACCATCGTACCATGCAACTTCCAAATAAAACATTTTTTGTATCTTCAATAAATTATGAAATATCGTCTTGTAACAGATAAGCTCAGGCAGCTGGTAAATCTCCAGAGCGATAGAAACCCTAAGACACCGTCATAAGGGGAATACCCTTTATATTAAGCACTGCATTGAAGTTTAAATGGTACCAGTATCTGCTTGCTTGATAACCTTTTATCTTTTAGCTGGTGACTTCCGATAAGCTTCCTTAGTCCCCTCTACACCACTACAGGCCCAGAATACGGACATATCATGAATGAATACCGCTAATACATATGTGAGCCGCTCAGAAGCCAAATTGACTAACTCTATACATTGAAAAAAGAGAAAAGTTATGATGTTACAAACATTCGTGTACTCGGGTAATAAAATTGAGAAATTTACTAAAAGTCGAGTTGATCAGTTTGGTTTTGAAGCGGCTCAGGTGTCGATGCGTTAATAATTTTTCTCTAAGAGTTCGTACTGACTACGACTGTTTGCGTCTGATATACCGCATTTAAGTTTAAAATGTGGAACTATTATGAACAAAATTCATCTAACTGGCGACAAAAATTCACCATTAATTTCTGGGAAACAGTTGCTTTGGAACAGGCTGTTCCTTTAAGACTTGTGATATTCTTTATGAGTAGAATACAATATAATTAATAAAAAATTGATCTTCAATTTCAAGGTCAAGATAAATTTTGCGAAAAGTTTTTTAACATATCTTCACCGATCAAAGAATTTAGAATCATCTGTGGCAGCGAGGACACAACATTTCTTTACAACCTGTAAGTAATTTAATTAATTTTGATAGTACGCACGGAAAACATATAAATAAGCGTTCCTATCACTGGAAAATTAATGAATAGCGAAGTACTTATAAAATTAATATTGAAAATAGTCGATGTAAGACGAATATGGCGTAAAATATTATTTTACTTAACTAAAGCCTTGCAAAAATGACCAAGGCACCTAGTTTTTGAAAAATATTTGCGGTCGTCAAAGCGTTAGTAAGTAGAACACGTAGAATTAAAAAAAATGCTGTCAATTTTTACATATCTTCATGGATTGGAATGTGGAGATTCATTTCGGAAAATAACAGAGTTATTGTTTATACGTTTTGTGCACCCTAGAGAGGGGCAACATAAGCATCTTGTAATAAATAATCTGCTGTCCCATTACTACACCTTTACAAAACTGTGATAGAATATTTACTATAATTTCTTTTGTAGTGGTTGTAACATTATTTTTTTTATTGATTTGTGTCGCATCAACTGCTAAAGGTTATTAGCGACATACAATACAATATACATATATTTTACAATTATTTACATATAATACATTCAGAATAATAAAAAAACAACAAGACATACTGATGGTTACGTCAGATTTCACACTATAATGATTTTTCTTTCAAACAGTTTGGTTCTAGCATTATGTTACGGTTAATTATTATCTATTTTGAACAACAAACACCTGAGTAAAAATTGAAATCGAGGAACCACAAAGATGTTATAACTTCAACATGATAAAAGCTTCAATATATTCTAACGTAGGTTAAATAATTTTTCATATCTCTCATGTAGAATGTGTTACAAAAATATTGGCACAGACAGAGCTTAACAAAGAATATAATAGTTTAATAAAATAATATTTTACGTATAAAATGAATCTCTACACATGCAACAGTCATTTGACCCTCAAAATGAACGTTACAAATTTGACATTCCACAAAAACAAATGAAGTTGATAATATCGGAATGTATTTATTATGGTTGTAGAGATAAAACATTGCTTAGTACATTGTTGAGTGATGAACAATGAAGTTCTATTGTCAAAATCTGTGTTAAAATTAATACAAACTATATAATTTCTTAGCACAGTTAACAAAGGTAGAGAAACAAATGTAGAAGTTATAAATATTGTAATTTCTCAGTAGAATGCAGGCAAATTATAAAGAGAAATTTGAAAAACAATATAAAGGAGTTTTAATATCGTTAGAAGTTTCTTAAAAGTTTCTCAGAATAAAGAAATTGACAACATTTTATAGTACGGAAAATAAAAAAAATTCTAGACTCACTGGTCCTCAATTAATTTCAATATTTAACAGTTATTCTTTAAAAAAACCGTGTCAAATGAGACCGTAGAAAGAGTACTTCGAAGACGCTTATTCTAAATTTCTTTATCAAGGTTTTGCCTGTATTAATAATATAATGTAAATTAGCATTTCAGTTGCCATGTTTGAATTTAATTGCTGATTTTAAAAAGTTTCAATTAAAAAACTATGAAAAAATTATTTTGAGTTATAAATATACATACTCTAAGTTTCTGAAAAAATTTACGGAGTAGTGTACTGACTCTTTTTATCGCACAAGAAAATTATTAGAAATCTTTTGAAGTTTACGACAAAAATTTTAGTAAATAAATTTCTATATAAAACACAACCTCACATGAACAATTTTAATTAGTTTTACATGGCGAATCACCCCCTGTCCGGTTGTATCACCCGACCTAGCTCACCCTGTATAATAAAAAATAAAGTTTTCTCCAAAGACACAATAAAAATACATATAAGCTACGAAACTCTTGAAAATAAAGTAATATGATATTATAGACTGGTAATTGTTTGCGTTCATAAGCACCTTAAACTTGTCTACGATAAGAAACATGAGATTGATGGACTGTTACGTTAGAAATCACAAAATAATTCCATGAACAGACACGACAGGAAATATCGTGCAACTGAACATAACACTGTTATTGTTTGTACCAAACAGATTGTATCACTGTACAGAAGACAATCGTCAATGTAGGTTAGGTAATAATTTCATAGTATCCGTTAATGAGACGCAGTTGTTCATAATATTCCCCATTGAGTAGTAATAAAAAAAAGAAAACGGTTAGGTAGTAAATGATCTAAAGTGTAAACTTCACATGGCATGGGAGTTTGAGGAACGTTCTCACAATTTGTCAAGTATTTCCCCAAACTTTTAGCTACAGATATAAACACTTATAAAGAGCAAAACATCTCATGTTGTTGGCACATCTTCGTACGTTGACTTAAGAACAAGCTTGTTATACTTGAACCTAAACCGTGCATACAACAGAAAGCATGCCGAAACTTTGATTTTGGCGAATACGCACTACTTGCAGAGAGGAATGAACAATGAGTTATGATTTTGAATTACGTACCTTACAAAGTGAATGTAAACGTTTTAATGCTATTGTATACTAAATAATTATAGCAATTTCATTGGTAGCCGCTTGCACTCTTAAAATTATGGTTTTCCATAGTTTTGATTTATACTTTCAAATCAACTTAAAACGATGAATGAAAAAGCTACAAAAAAAACTATATTCGAATTCGAATGAAAGTATCCTGAACCGCTCTTTTCAAAATTTACGTTGACGTAACAATATTACTAACCGTGGGTGCATTTTAAATATTCTTTTCTTACTGCGTATTTATGCGATACGTAAGGAGAACTGTATGAAAACTAGCGAAGTAAGTCTGAATAAAGTAATAGCGAAGCAAGGGACCAACATAGTTGATAAATATTCAGAGCGTATAATCGCACAATTAATTCCTTCTGGGCAAGTGATCATTAAGTCAATATGGTTTTTCAGGCTGGCAGTGATTGCATCGTCAGTCACGAATGCGAAAATATAGTTCAATCTCACATACATGATGAGTTTCACAAACTATGCTGAATTCACATCACGCTATCGTGATTTAGCTCGCGTCATTTCCGAGTTAAACTAATTGCCCGACGATACACACGCAATTGTATTTGTTAGGTAACGTGGTGAACCTGGTCTTATCGTTCCGCAATAGTCTCCTATAGGCATGCCCATCAGTGCCAGTGGCGATTACGATCTTTTGTGCAGCCCTTTAACTGTCATGAACACGCTACTAAACGCGCAATGAACCGCTTTTACAAACGGACAACGCTTATATGTAGACGTTCAATGAACATGCTTACCAGTATGGTTGCCGCGAGCAATCTTCTAGCATTTTCCGGAGCGTCACAGGTCGTATTTTATCGCAAGATGAATAATATAACGAAAAAAAAACGTGGAACTATTTTTTATCGACGTGCTGAAGAATTCGCCCAGCTACAAGAAATAACAAAAAAAAAACATAATATTTCGAATTTCATACGCCAAAAAATAGTGGTAGAAGCCGCATCCAGGGCATGCTAGTATAAAGATAAAACACTGCAACGTTTTCAGCATCGGAGGGGCAGTCACGAAAACATGACAAAAAGCTACACAAGACAGTGCATCTAACATTAATACTCTATCGAGAGATCATCAGTATTTCACCAGCAGTCACTAAATCAATACGTTTTCGTCAGTTTTTTTTGTAAGGAAAAAAAAATTTATATACATGTAGTTGAAGAAGTAATTTTAAAATAATTCCTATGTAACGTCGGAGCAACTCTGACGTGGTGATAATATAATACATATACCGACGTTGTGATAGTATACTTTAGTGTACAGGTCAAAGACGCGCCGATAAGATGAACGTCTTTGAACTTCGACGAATCTAAGTAGTTGCAATGCTGGTAAAACGTTAACATACGTATCTTACTGTCATATAACAGATTCTACATTTGGAAGTACCTGTCAGTAATAACTGTCAGCTGCTAGGCTGTGAAAGCCTCACAAATTATACTCTGATGACATTATTTTAATCAATGAAGTATGAGTGTTGCGGAAACCCCGAAAATTATCTTTGTTAAAATATAAGATTTTATAATATACATAGCATCGTAAGTATGCTTAGCATTAATACACTTGTATAATACAGCACATATAGAAAAATATTTCATAAGGAATAATAATAATAATAATGAATCCCGTAAGGCGGTCGCGTTATTTGAATTCGCGGTATTCAAAGTTATAATTATATGTAACGTGCGGCAATTAGTTCCAATCCAATGGAAATATGTAATGAAAACTTTTAAACTTAAGTTTTTTATATGTTAATTAACGGAATACAACAGCAAAAAATACGAAAAATGTAATCATGATTCAAGCTTATTACAAAATGTTAAGTATCCCACAAGTAATGTCCTTTATTTACGAGGCGTGTTTGAAAAGTCAGGGCTGTCCGATCATTAGAAAAAAAAAATTGTCTGTATTTAAAAAACGGTTTTGCAACAGTATTATCATTGTAGCTGTAGGTATCAAACAAAAATAAAGGTTAACTTGAGTTATAACACATCATACCACATTTTTGTCAACATTTTAAAGTAACTCTCAACATAAATTTAAGCACCTGTAATTCGAATTGATTGAATTTCATAGTTAATAATATTTTTTTCACTATTCGGACTAATAGTAAACAATACTTCATGTAGATATTTGGAATGTCAGATTTCACATACTTGTTAGCAGAATACTTATCAGCAACCCACGAATGTATAGGTCATAAAGGTCTTCACTTATCAACATTGGTTAATTGTCAAATTGAATTAGCATTTCACAGTACTTGGATGTAATTGCTGTTGCATTACGATCACAACAAAATACAGGAACGAAAAAAATTCTAAAATAGTTCTTTTATGGTAAACGTGGCCAAAATATAATACAAGGACACAATTTCAGACGTTATTTTCTATCATTTTGCTAATGAACTTTCTTAAAGCATTTAACGATCTCATAACTCGTTTTTAATTCGTAATTTATGTTAAAAATATTGTATCAAGTACTTTTCCCTAATAAGTTTTTTAATCTTATATATGATCCGATTTCTTGTCGTTTATCAATACCATATGCGAATAATATATTACACGTATTCATAGATATTTTCTTTTCACTGAAAACCCGACATTTACCAATGTTCCAAATCAGCTTCCCTTTTTTTTCCGAAATTTTCACAAAACTGACCAATTATACTGCACATATTAGTTACATTTGCTAAATGAACTTTCGGAATACTACTGTTGAACCCATAAACACTTATTTCATTTCAAATGTTTTGGTACGAATCCGGTATCTTCGAATTCCAGTACACCGCGTATACGCACAGTATACAGGGTGACCCATTTTAATCTACAAATACTAATATTTCGGAAACTATGTTGAATTGAAAAACATGCTTTTGGGGGAATAAATGGGATGGAGGGGAACACGCTTAGTAAGTGCGGGTGTAAGTTTGCTAAGTGTAAGCTTAAGGGGGTAAAAGGGGTTATTAGACAGCTAAAGTTGACCGTTTCCTTTGGCTTGGATTGAAAATGGACTAATACCTCAAAACAATTGAATGTTTTATAGTTCTTTACTGTGGATATAACACGTATTTTATAACAAAAAGCCGCAAAAATATTAAATTTAAGTAAACTACAAAGCACCAAAGTGGGCGCTGCACAATGCGCACATCCAGGTGGTGAACGCGATTCTAGTTGAATGACTCATCAGAAAGCAAAATCGTTGTAAATGAATATTCTCTGACTCAAAATCTACAAGGTCGAACTTTGTTGAAAAATTCTAATGAAAATTCGCGATGTTGTACAACAAATATCGACTTTGTACATTTTTTCTGTAATAATTATCTGAAGAAATGTTTAATAAAATTCTTCACTGTTCCGAGGTCTTGTTTAGCAAGTTCCACCTTGTGCAGAAAAGTTTTATGTAGGTTCAGTTAAAATTTCAACTAAAAATATCGATACTTTCTCGATATATGATGTTCACCGTCTTGAAAAATACGGCTTCGAGAAAAACGACTACCTTTACCGCGTTTACCTGCATTGGGCCCGTTGTTACTTTTCGAGCTGTAACTGCCGTAATTGTGCGAATTTTTCAACGAATTTTTTTTAAAGTACTTTTAAGGGATGAGGTTTTCATAAACAATCGGAAAAGAATTTTGATTTTTTGAACTTGTAATACCCTTTTGTCCCCTTAACACGTTCGCTACCAGCGTCACATTGTATCTGTGACGCACCGATTTCCCTTGAGAGTCCAGCGTCACAGATGTGTGACGACAGTCAATTCTTGTTATCTCTGCATAAACAAATGAAGTCTGTCCTGAGCTTGGCAAATATGTCTGAAAACGGTCAAAGCCATAACCAGCACGCGTGGTCTAAGGTTATATTATATCGTTTAAAAAATGTATTAAAACAAAGTGTTAACTCGTCTCCCCGTGTATTTTGTAATACTACACAGTTTTGCAATAGCTAAAATACATAATAGACATGTAAGTCAAATATGTTATGTTTTTTTTCAATACAAATTTTATTTACTTTATCGATTCTTTGCCTTGTCACAAATGTGTGACACATTGAAAAACTAGATTTATATGCTCATTTACTAGATTTTAATACTATCTGAATAAAAATCTGCAGTATATTTTGCAGAAATTCGAAAAAAAGTAATGGGCTGTGGTTGAAATCTCTTCTCCGCGGCGAGTTAGCGAACGTGTTAAGGTAAATTCAAGGTCAGTTGAATTTTTTTAAATGACTATTTTTTTCTACAAAATGATGAGGTTGCTACGGGGGGTAATAGCAATCAGTGCGAGATGCCTACTACTACTTCATCAAATCAAATGTTTATTTACGTTTGCCCGTTGTATTTCCAATAAAATCATGCAACATATGAGGTCATTGAATTCATCTTGTTACGCCCTATCATGTTGTAGAAGAAAATATACTGTGTGTCGTTTAAAAAATCTAACTTACAGTTAGTGAACTTACAGCTGCACATACTAATGTCCCCCTCCATTCCATTTAATCTCCCAAGCAGGTTTTTCAATTGGACGTAGTTTCCGAAATATTAGCATTTATAGATTAAAATTGGTTACCCTGTATGTACGTATAGTGAATATCACAATTAATGAAAATTATCTTTGTATAAATTGCTTCAGACACTCAGATTTCTTAACAAAAAATAATTACACGACTAATTACCGATGTAACAGTAAAATTACATCCGCTGTTCATTTAAAACTTAGTAATAGAATAATCGATAATGGCACGAACTTTTTCTACTGTATTATATACTCAAAAAAATATAATTGTTTTTGAAAGAGATGTATTAATAAAAAGAAACTAATATAATTACATTAGAGAGTAAGAAATTCTCAATTGTGACACGTGATCACATTTCCTACTTAATAGTGTGTGAGATGCTATACCTACACTATTTTAGTAAAAATATTGTTGACGCCCGGTAAAGCCGCGTCAACGGCCTGCACCCTAAAGTTTAAATCTTAATTACTAGTTAAAATCCTACGCGACACATCTGGTGAGCATGCCGCTAGTATTCGAGGATATTTATGAATTGGCCCTTCAACAATAGCCTGGACAGTCCTACGATGAACAAAGGAGACCGTCTCACCGTCCAGGAGGACTCGGCCAGGAGACAACGCAGGTATCAGCGCCGCGACGCGCCCTTCCTAGGGCCCTGTGCACCCTCCTCCTCGAATATCGGCGCATGCCACCAGCCAATCAAAATACATTTATATTTGAATCCAAGACAAAGCCACCTACGAAGGTGACGACTAATTTGTACGTATCGACGACAGACAGTTACGTCCGAGCCACCTAACAGCAACATTCCAATAGCATTATACCATTAGTCACTCACCTTTTTCCAATAAATCAGTTTTTTTATATTCTAAACACAACTCCTTTGCCTACGTGACTCATTTCAAAGCGGCTCTAACACATTAAGTTGTGTTAGAGATAGTACGATCGTCTTACAAACGCGAGTACTACTGAAACTGAACGAATAACGGAGCAGATCGTACAAATACACCGAATTATAGTATACTGAAATTGTCACATAACCAATTGTTCAATAGAACCAATTTAGTAATACGTATGTTTCATTGTTAACAAATGTGCTCTTCAAATTAGTTCGCAAAAAGAATGGTATTTTCTTTGAAGGATAAAGTGCCACAAGAATTCCGAGAATTGTGAATGATAAGTTCCTGAATGGACGTGTATGTCTCGGTGTATCACCCAAGGATAGCTTCTTATGGCGGTGCTCGTTGAAGCATAGAACAATGATCGTTATAATTGAATTGCCGTAATGTTTTGCCGCCTTTTTAGGCGCTCACCCGGACCTGAGAAACAATGTGCTTTTGTTAAAATAAAACATAAATTTTATGTCAAAAAACAGTCGTTTCACTAAATTATTGTAGGAAACAGTATTCTATTTCATCCTTTGACTTTAATCTTCATTAACCCCTTGTCTTACGATTTTATTAATCACCAAGTGCACTGTAATTAACTATTTAAATGTCCCTGTGCTTTAATAAATAAAGAGCATACATTAACACGAACAATGTGTCATTATCAATTCTTTGACAGTCAAAGGAGCTGCTTTTAGTTTAATTTTTATAAATCAGTACAAGACTAATTTTTTTCTAGCACATGGAACGTAATCTTTGGCACAAGTGCGGCTCGTTGTTATAAGGCAAGGGGTTAATGTTCTCTTGGTTAACATCGATATCTTACTATCTGTCATGTATACATATACAAGATGGAAGAGAAATATCTGTCACGATTTTTAAAGGTAAATTTTCAAGTTTGGAAAGAACTGCACGCAAAAGGCAAGCCTCCCTTTCAGAAAAACTTGTTCAAGCTTTTGCATTAATTAGGTGGTTCTTATTTATACCAGACCCCGATATCACAGATGCCTTAAGAGCTCTGCCATAACGAGCTACATTTTTGAGAAATACTCTTCCTGCAGGTGTCATAGAAGTACCATTGTAAACAAAAACTCTCCTAATTTATCGACACTCAAGCGTAAATTATCATAATTTTTAACGAGCCTTATAAATTTCCAGTACAATTTATTTTCACTCAACAATGTTTATTTATTTATTTATTCATTTATTTACGGGTATAACCCTTTAGTACACATATAGTTTAAGAAATTTAAAACGATTAGTCAGTCGCTTGCAAACGTTTAAGGCATATGGCGTGTTTGAAATATGAGAATGATGAAAAGATGTCTGTCGACTCGCAATATCTGTTGACATTCATTATAATCCGGTTTAAGCAATTGTATTTTCCGTAATTTGTACAGTGTGCCTCTCCGTACAACAGTATATTATTTCTCCTTCAGGACGAGGACGTATTTAGATTAAATTTGATTAGAATATCTGAGCACATGATATTGCCATTGAGCACTTTATGTGCCAATATGTAAGATAATAGAATATTTAATACTTCAGATAATTGCAATTACAAAATAGTTGAAGATCCTAAAACTGTAATTATTTGAATTGTACGATATTGAAGGCGCATCGGTAAAGCTCCAGAGCCTATTAATTTAGAAGATTCTAGTGTTATGAGATTTCTATATCATTCTAAGCCTCGCCTCTTTTTGTCACTGTCTTTATGTACCGTAATAGTATGTCTGGATTCTTCGTGTGAAATCATTAAATGCATGTTTTGTTAAGTTTTAAAAATAAATACACTCCTTATCTTTTCTGTTCTGACTATTTTGTCCACCACTCTTCTCCACTACAAAATCATCAGAAGTGGAGTAGTATAAACATTTTTACCTGTCTTTAACTTTCTCGGGGTCTCTACGATAGAAATCAACAGCAAAAGGGCTGATCAATTTCCCGTGTGAACAGTAGCCTGTTAGTAATAAACATCTTTAATCTGACTATGTTCTCCGCAATGTCTCACAAATGTTAGTTCAAATTGTTAGCTTTGGCTTGATACTTTGACATCCGATCACTTTGTCCTGCTGCTGTGCAACCACTTCATCTTTTTCTACCGTAATTATTTCCCCTTCACTCTTTTTCTTTCTTACGTACACTTTCATACTAAGACTATTATGACTTCTGATATTCCAGTATTTTCACGCTTTTCATAACATACAATTTGCTTTACGTAACATATTTGTAGATAAATTTAAAATCCATATTTCTATATTACAAGTGTAAAGCTCTCAACAAGTTATATGTTAAAATTATAAATGGTTCTGACTATTTTGTTACAGTTGCAAGTAAATTCAAACGGAGTGTCCCATTTTAATATTTCCATGCGAATGCGTTGCAAACTATTAGTGACATCGAAAAACATTTCAGACAAAAGCTGATTGATTTTGAGGGGGACATAATTTGGAGTCCACAGTTTTTTTATGGATGGAGGCGTAGCGGAGATGTGTTCATGCGGTCATCTTCGTCGTTTTAAAGAGTATATCACATTTTTTAATGCACTGATCGATACAGCTCTTCATTCTCTATAAAAAGATGTTAGGGTGCTTGTGTCGAAAAAGTGTTAGTTCAGGAAATATATTCATTTCGATTTTGTAAAATATTATGCAGGGCTCCTAACACAGAGAATATTCTGTTTAATAGATCCATCAATTTATATAATTAACAATTCGATGCAATCCTTTCTTCTCTATGAGAAAGTGTCAGAGTAATACTACTGAAAAGCTGTTAGTTTAGTAGATATTTTGACTTTAATGTCACTACGTTTGAAGCCACAAATACCACTTTACAAAATTAAAATTAAAATTTTACTAAACTAATGATTTTCCAACACAAGTATTATAATACTTTTTTTTACTAAACATTTTGACGCATTTCACTATCAGTGCGTCCTCAGACCCCTAATTAAGCTGGCAGCAATTCTGACGAAACGTTGAAAATACTTTCCTTCTGGACACGACTTACAACAAAAAGGCTCAAACTGTATTAACTGTAACCAACCTCGCCGTAAGAGCCTCAAAACTCTCAAGCGTTATTGAAAACTTTGGTAGAATGTGCGAGTAGACTGTTTGCGAAATCTCGCATTCTCAATGGGATACAAGATGACAAAAGTACGAGATATTGATAAAGGGTATTCGGAATGAAATACATAAGCATATTACAGAGGATCAAGGGCGACAAAAGGAGAGCTCATTATAAGTGATTTGAAGATAGTGCAAATCACGAGCTAGGTTGCAACAAGGTCTAGTCGTAAGCTGATCCTAACTACAAGTAACCGTTTAATTTAATTCGAGTGTTACTCAATGACCGATATTTAATCCAAAATCTGAAAGTCAACGACGGACATCTACAGTGATGCAGACGGATTATTTGATGCCGTGGATCTAGATTCAAATTAAGAAGTAGCTATAACGTCATAAAATAGTACCGTGTTATTCCATAGTAAAGAATAAGAATGATAGAAAGGAAGAGCTAATAATAAATTAGTAATTACTATTGCTCCTCGATGTGATGTTCATCCTCGTGGTACAGTACACATCTTATTGTAAAAATGCTGTAGCTTTTAAATTATAAGAATTGGAACAAACTGACGTGGCACGCATGAGGTTAACCCATTAAGTCCCGAGGAGTGAAATGAAGCAAGTTTTATACATATCATTATATATTACTTGTAAAGGTGTATAAGAAAGAATATAAATACCATCAAAAAAATTGGTGGATCGCTAATTTTTGTATAACGAAATGTTGCGTTTACGCAACTTTGGGCCTTCAAGGTATTCCTATTAGTTTGAAGAATGGAACTGCTCAAAACACTTTGCGTGGAGATGCGTATCGCATTTTCGGCATTTATAAATAGTTGTACTCCTGCACAATTTGCATCTTCTTCTTCCCATACCAACTATTATAGCATGGCCTATACGGTCATAACGTATTTCTATGGGTAAGACATGTTTCGTAGGACGACCATAATTTATTCTTTTCTCTTGGCCAATTTCTAGGCTAGCTTGCTCATTTTCGATCTCAAGATCCTCAGATTTCATTCGAGTCATAGCTAAATATGATCGAAACTCTAATTATGATATCTTTTCAGCATGTGCAAGTTTATGTATTTTCCATGAATTCACAATAACACTATCAACCAAATTTGTAAACAATGGCCACCACCACTTTTTACCTCTTATACGAATTCTATAATTTGCAATACCATTGTCATGCAAGTCAACGCCTCCCATATGTTGATTATATTCCGAAATTACATGAGGCTGTGGTACAAAAACAGTTTTCTTTGTTTCCTGTTATATTGTTTAGCCTGTGCTAAAGGTTCTATACAGTAAAAGCTGGATAAATGCAAGAAAAGATTGGCTGGATATATGCAAGGTGACTATCCCCTCCACGTGTGGGGATCCCCCTTAGCAAGCCGCGACGCTCGACGAGGGATCGGTGTAATATGATCCGAACCGGAATATCGGTGTGATTAATACTAATTTAACGATGAAACTTTTTTATTTCCGACTTTTTCGTAATGAAACTTTTACTAACGTACTTGTGAGATTTTTCTGATTAAAATGAGACGAAACACGATATAGTTTGAATTATATTTACTTGTTGATACTAATTAAATACATACCGCAAAGTACACAAACACGTTGCTCTTATTAAAATTCGTAAAAGCTGGATAGATGCAAGAAAGATTGGGATCCAAACATTGCATATAACCAGCCGAAGTGTCGATTCTATGTTTACAGTAAAAGCTGGATAAATGCAAGAGAGATTGGGACCCAAACATTGCATATAATCAGCCGAGGTGTCGATTCTATGTTTACATGCAGTCTCGTTCGAACCGCCGATCCGATTAGACGCGTTTATACGAAGCGATTAAGTATCCTACGCGTGTGTGTAGTGCGTACGTGTGTTGACAATTAACTGTTGCTTGTGTACACTAATACTAGCTTGCCTTACGGCAAGCCCAAACATCTACATGGCATAAATAAATCGACAAGACACGTTAAAATTAAAAATTTCCAAATAAGGGAATAAATACTTAATGAGTAATAACAATGATACAAACAATAACGCCAGTACCTACTGCGAAATGAACATCGATAGGCCGTTAAGTAGCGATTTCCTTCCAGCTACAAATAAAAAACGCAAAATTGGAGTGCCCGCTGCCTTACGCCCATTAACCTCAGATCTGCAACAAGACAAATGGCTTTCGGACAATATTCCACTTGAAAATCCATTTAGCTTGCTACCTGAAGTCACCGACGAACCCTCGGAAAGCACTATCAAGAAGACTTTACAACCGAAACCGCCTCCAATTTATATTGAAGCTCAAATAATTGAACCTCTACTTGAGCTTTTGAAAGAAACAGCAGACAACAAATACACAATAAAACAACTACAGAACAACCAAACTAAAATCCAAGCCGATACAACTGAAATTTACAGTAAATTAGTACTAGCTCTTAAGGAGAAGAGCGCTAATTTTCACACGTATCAGTTAAAGAAGGACCGAGCCTATAAAGTAGTGTTAAGAGGAATACACCCTAAAACTAATGTTGACAGAGTCATCAGTGAGTTAAAAGAGCTAAATCACAAGGTAAGAAAAATCAACAACATAGTCAAGTACGACACAAAACAGCAGTTACCGCTTTTTTTCATCGAGCTGGAACCAAACGACAACAACAAGGAAATATACAAAGTTGATCGACTATTAAATACTGTAATTTCCTTTGAGCCGCCTAAAAAGAAAAGAGACATCCCTCAGTGCATACGTTGTCAAGCCTACGGTCACACAAGAAACTATTGTAATAGAACTCCCGCGTGCGTAAAATGTGCAGGTAAGCATGTAACTTCTAACTGTCCTTTGGAAGGCAAGATTGAAAATGTGAAGTGCTATAACTGCCAAGGTAACCACCCTGCCAGCTATAAAGGATGCATTATAAGGAAACAACTCCAGCAAAAATTGTATCCTGCACTTAGACAAAGAATAAGTGCTAATAACCTTCAATTCCTTCCACAAAACCATATTCTGGACCTCAACAACAACAATAAAGACTGTCAAAGCAACACCATTAAAAAAAGTTATGCTGAAGCATTAGCACCACAATCATCCCAAGTTCAACCTTGCCTCCAAAATCAAAATCAAAATCAAAACAATAACTCAATGAGTGATATCACTGAAATTAAAAACCTGCTAATTCAATCAACAAAAAACTCAGATCTTATAACAAACATGCTCCTTGAACAAACCAAGCTACTACAACAACAGACGCAACAAATAAACACCATGATACAACTACTAACAGACGTGATATTAAACAAGATCAAAAACTAAACTATGCCTGACGAGCTAAAAATTGTAATCTGGAATGCAAACGGTTTACAACTAAGGACCCAGGAGCTAAAACGATTCCTACAAACCAATAACATCGACGTAATCCTTATTTCTGAAACGCACCTAACAGACAAACATTACATTAAAATTCCATTTTATACGATTTATGATACCAAACATCCATCTGGCAAAGGCCACGGTGGTTCCGCAATAATCATCAACGATAACATTAAACATCATCTTCATAGCAAAACAAATCACACATACTTACAAGCTACTACGGTAAATATCGAAACCTCTAATGGCTCAATCAAATTAAGTGCTGTCTATTTTCCTCCCAAACACAAGATAACTGTGCAACACTACTCTGAATTTTTCAAGTCACTAGGAAACAAATTTCTTGCCGGTGGAGACTATAACGCTAAACATGGACTTTGGGGATCCAAAACTAACTCACCTAGAGGTAAAACTCTTGAAAATATTATACGTAAACTGCACCTTAATGTTCTTTCAACAGGCGAACCAACATACTGTCCAGCAGCACACGACAAAACCCCCGATCTAATAGACTTCGCAATTATCAAAGGACTAACAAGGGGTGCTTCAGGACTGGCCCTCACCGATTTTTATGAAATTTGGTGGGGTGGTAGATGTATGTCTACAATAAGCGTAACTATAATTTTAGCCGTATATGGCCAGCCAGTTTTGAGAAAAGTACGTGTACAGTTTGGAAAAATCACATATTCCCATATATTTGCGTATTGGAACACTACATTCAACAAGCGCCGTGGCGTAGCGGCAAGTTTACGAGACTTCTAATTTTTTGTCCCAGGTTCAAATCCCGTCGCGGATATTTTTTTTTTCTTAAGAAATATTGCATCCTACGTTACAATATGGAAATGTAGATTATTCTATGCAATTTTTCTTGAAATATTTATTTACTCATTATTAACAATACAGTTTTATGCTGAAAGTAAAAATATGTACGTATATGTGTAAGCAATACAGTTTTATTCTCTACCTGTACATACTGTTGAATGGAACTTATCACAAAAATAATTAAAACAAATTTAAACTACACCACGAATATCTCGCAAAAGAAGGTTGCATGCACGAATAATTATAATTATGTATATCTGCGGGGAAATTAATGTCACTCACATTATAAAACGTCAGGTAGAAAAATAAGGTATTGACTGTAATTGGCTTCTAAAAACAAAACCCGTAACGGTGTCAAAAATTCGTACCGATCGTTGTAATATTAATTTTCAGGCTGCAAATATTTTTATTTATGAAACACGTTTATTAGAACTTTTACTAAAGAATACATTTTATTCATTACATTGCGTGAAAATAAAAGTGGATAAAGTTAACTACCGATAGAGAGTTTTTTTATAATGTAAATGAAATCGATTTCCCCGCAGATATACGTACATATTTTGACTTTCAGCATAAAACTGTTTTGTTAATAATGAGTAAATAAATATTTCAAGAAAAATTGCATAGAATAATCTACATTTCCATATTGTAACGTAGGATGCAATATTTCTTAAAAAAAAAAAAATATCCGCGACGGTATTTGAACCTGGGACAAAAAATTAGAAGTCTCGTAAACTTGCCGCTACACCACGGCGACTGTTGAATGTAGTGTTCCAATACGCAAATATATGAAAATATGTGATTTTTCCAAACATTACACGTACATTTCTCAAAACTGGCTAGCCATATACGGCTAAAATTATAGTTACGCTTATTGTAGACATACACCTACCACCCCACCAAATTTCATAAAAATCGGCGAGGGCCAGTCCTGAAGCACTCCTTGTAAGCCAATCGCACTTTAGAGTCAAATCTAGCCTTGATCTCAGTTCCGATCACACCCCGATCTTGCTAAACTATGCAATTAAACCCGTAGGAATTACAAAAACACCACCCCTCTGCAACAACACCACAGACTGGTCACTTTTTAAACAACTTATTGAGGATAAATTAGATTGCAACGTAAGCTTAAAGAACCCAGAACAAATTGAATCCGTCGTAGAAAAATTCATTACTCTAATCCAAGAAGCAGGATGGCACGCCACTGGACAAAACATTAACAAAAGCCACACAAACTCCTACCCCGAATATATCTTACAGAAAATCAAACAAAAACGTAAACTAAAGTACATTTGGCAAAGGCAAAAAACTCCCTCTAACAAGAGAAGGTTAAATTCACTCACCAAAGAGGTTAAGCGATTAATACAGGACTACTGCAACGATGAATTCTACGTGTACATCTCTAGACTTTCGCCTTACGAAGACACCAAATACTCCTTATGGAAAGCTACCAGAAGGCTGAAAAGGCCTATCTTACCAGTACCATCTATAAGGAAAACTGACGGTACTTGGACAAAAAATTCACAAGATAAAGCCAATACCTTCGCCGAATATCTAGAGAAAACATTTCAAACCAAGGAATCTAACACTCTTGCAAATAACATACCTACGACCCTACCCGCGGAAACCACCCCAGAAGATTCACAAGATATAAAAAGTACCACGGTGAAGGAAGTTAAAAAAATCATCGCAGGCATTAAAACTAGGAAAACCACAGGCTTCGACTTGATCATCGGTAAAATTATTAAGGAACTTCCTCCAAAAGCAATTAGGATGCTAACAATCATATTCAATGCAATACTTAGAATTAAATATTTCCCCATCACTTGGAAACTGGCACAAATAAATATGATACACAAGCCTAAGAAGGATGTTCACATGGCTGCATCGTATAGACCTATCTCATTACTTCCGATAATGTCAAAAGTGCTAGAGAGGGTAATATTAATTAGAATGCAGGACGTCATCTCACAAAAAAGTCTCATCCCACCGCACCAGTTTGGCTTCCGGAAAAATCACTCTACGATCGAACAAGTTCACAGACTTATAAACAAGATTACCGAAGCAATAGAACAGAAACAATATTGCACCGCTATATTCCTCGATATCGAAAAAGCGTTTGACAAAGTATGGCATGAAGGCCTGCTACATAAAATAAAACTGAACTTTCCCATCGCCTTCTATCAACTAATAAAATCTTACCTCAAGGACAGAACATTTTTTGTCAAGACACAAGATAGTATCTCTGACATTTACAAAATCAGAGCTGGCGTTCCTCAGGGCAGCGTCTTAGGACCCACTCTGTATACCCTTTACTCAGCCTATCCCTACCAGTCCAGATACTGCATTATTTACATTTGCAGACGATACAGCTATAATAGCCACTCACGACGATCCTACGATAGCTTCTCATCTAATCCAAAAGCACATTCAAACCCTTGAACTTTGGCTAAACCAATGGAGAATAACACTAAACTCGGACAAATGCAATCATATTACTTTTACATTAAGGAAAGGCATTACACCTCTTATCAAGCTCAACCACCAGACCGTACCACAAACTAAAATAGTCAAGTACTTAGGTTTACATTTAGACTCCAAACTTACCTGGAAACAACACATTCACAAAAAAATAGAACAAATCAGACTTAAAAGGAAAGATATGCACTGGCTTACTATTAGATGCTCCAAACTATCACCTGAAAACAAGCTGCTGCTATACAAATCAATCATAAAGCCTATATGGACGTACGGAATCCAGCTTTGGGGTATGGCAGCCAAAAGCCACATTACAAAGCTTGAATCCCTACAATCTATAATTCTTAGAATGGTTGTCAACGCCCCTTGGTATATCCGCAACGACGAAATCCGCAAAGATCTAAACGTTAAATCGGTTTCCGAAGAAATAAAAAACCTATGTAGTCACTACAAAAATAGATTGGAAAATCATCCGAATACAACAGCTAGGGAACTTTATACATCCGATCAACCCAGGAGACTACGGAGAAAACACTCGATTGACCTTCTTCTCTGACTACTCGTTAAACCACCACAACTCCACAAGGCATAACACAACTGCACCAACGCATTGGAAACTGACGTTTTTCTAATGGGACAAACGTCTACGTGTTACATGAAGCAAGCCAATAAACCAATTTACCGAATGTCCTTACTTGGACAAATTGTAAAGCTACGTAGGAGAAAAAAAAAAAAACTGTTTACATGCGGCTCCAGCCGAGCGTGAATATAATTCAAATTGTATCGTGTTTATTACAATGTATTATTATATTTATTATAATGTACTTTATTATTTTACATTATCCTTTTATTATTATTTTAATAAGAGCAACGTGTTTTTGTACTTTGTGGTACGTATTTAATCAGCATCAACAAGTAAATATAATTCAAACTGTATCGTGTTTGGTCTCATTTTAATCAGAAAAATCTCACAAATGCATTGGTAAAAGTTACATTTAGAAAAATTAATAAATAAAAAAGTTTTATAGTTGCATTAGCATTGTCTCGCCGATACGTTTCGGCCCCTCGCTTTGTTTCCTTGGACCTCTCTGTCTCCTCCACTGTCTGTCCCTTTCTACGTTCACGCTCGGCTGGAGTCGCATGTAAGCATAGAATCGACACCTCGGCTGGTTATATGCAATGTTTGGGTCGCAATCTCTCTTGCATTTATCCAGCTTTTACTGTAGTGCTATTATTCGTAATCACATTCCCACCAAATTTGTCATTCCACTTCACCACCATAACTCCAGCCTGCTTTTCGAAAGCAAAGTCGAATGAGCCCCTGTCTTTTTTCTTCATAGTTGAAGTTGTTTCAAAATGGCAATTTCCAATGCGGTTCTCGCGAATGCTGCCAGGGGCATAAAATCCTTTAAGTCTCAATGTATTAAATAATTTATAAGACGAAAAGAAATTATCAAAAAATATTCGATATTGAGATTGATTTTCAACAACAGAAAGCAGATCTATAACTACTTGCTCTACTAAAGAAAACTCAGAGTTTCTATTGTTTTCTGTTCTTCCTCCATAAGGAATAAATTTGTACAAATAGCTAGTAGAATTACATAAGCACCACGATTTGAAACCAAATCGTACAGGTATTCCTCTTATAAACATTTTGCAGGAATGTCTACCGAAATATGGTACTATTTCTTCATCAATAGAAAGATTGTCTGAAAAAATTCCAAACTGACGATTTTTTTCATTTATGATATCAAAAATCGGTCTCAATTTCGAAAATTTGTCGTTTTTGTTTAATTCTTCATTATCTTATAAATGTACATTTTGTTTGATTGTCATAAATTTATTGCGACTCATACATTCTCTAACTAAAGGAAGTTCTTTGTCCTCATCTTTCGACCAGTATAATTTCATGGCAGGCAAAGTGTGATACCCTGATAGAATCATTATTCCCATAAATTTCTTTTAGATCGGAAATAGTTAGCCTAAATGAGTGACGATTCTTGCAAGAAGCGTATTTGTTACTATAATCAACAATTTTCGACAAAACTTCTGAATCAAAATATAGTGAAAATATATCATACGGTGATTTTCCATTTACTGCAAGTTCTACTTCCTCAATTTTAGATGATTCTACCGAAAATGGGAGTGAACTGTAGGTGGGTTGAACTTTTTTCCACTTTGAAGTCATTTCCTTCGTCTTTCTTTTTTTGTTTGTTACTTTTCTTTTTTTAGTGGAAGATGGTCCGGGTTCTTGTTCTGGCAATGTACTTTCTTTTTCCTGTATACTTGCATGTATTTCGAAAGTACCCGCTATATCTTTCGGTGGATCACCTGTTACCAGCAAATCATCGTCTATGCCTCTTTATCCGTGACGTCACAAACATCAGGTGGAATATATACAGCTTCAATGGTTTCTGCAGTTGCTAAGATATCATCTTCGTTCAGTATAGTCAGGCAGTCTGTTGTACTTTCAGACGTTACGTATTTGGATGACATGTCTCAATCTTAGTAAGTAATTTCTGTTTGCATATGAATCACTACCAGTGGATCTGTCATCACGAATCAAGCTAGCCTTACTAATTGCCTCTGTCTTTTCCATACACATTTATTTGGATTCTTGGTTATTGAACATTTCACTTACCTAAATTGCTACTTTCACGGTACTATACTTGTACGTTTATACACTGCAAATCACAGTCTCACTGACAAAAATATAATTACTTCTACCGCTGACGTTCTACGCTTACATTTGTGTCGAGAAACTACTTTTGGATTTATGTAAAAGAAAACAAATGAGTTACGGAGAGAACATCACGTGTCATTGTCTCTCGATAAGTAGCCGCGATTCTGATTCTGAGTTCGGTTACATACCGTTCACTTACATTCATCTCTATACTTCAACCTTTATCCGCTAATCCCGAAGTTGCGTAAACGCAATGTCATTGAAAAACATAAATAAAATAACATATATATTATTTTGCCGAAATTTAAAAAATATATTATAATACTAGACATTGCATATAGGCCCACTACAGGAAAGTAATGCAGAAAAAAGTTACCACGATTTTAAAAATATCGATATATTCTAGTGTTATAAATACTTCAATTTCTTCAAATTTCAAAACGTTGTACGATCTAGGTGGAAGAAGAAATAGTGACGAAAAAAATATTAAACAAATTTTTGAAACTTACCTTTATAACTGCAACATGAAAAAACAGAGTTTAATAATGTGAATTTACTGAAAAAAAATGTGAGTGAAATGTTGCGTTAACGCAACGTTGGGGCTTAATGGGTTAAAGTTTGATTGGTATAAGTATAGCAGGGATCATAGCGTATAACCTGTAGTTTTCAGTGGGAGCGGTACAGATATGACAAAGATCGTAGCTTGTAAGCTGCGGTTTTGAGTTTCAGCGGCGCAGGCGTGACTAAGGTCATAGCATATAACCTATGGTTGACTTTGTGCGACAGTGTGACAGAGGTCACTAGTGGTTCGACGTGTTTAGAAAGCTGAATATTTCACACCGGCTACATCTAGTGAGGGACATATACCGCCGGGGGTGACAACTACCCCTTAGTGTAGACATATTCTTATGGAAACCGCACAACAGTGAACTACGTGTCATAAGCAAGTTCCTATCGCAGTGCAATATTTCGATCTAGGTTAAGTTAACATTAAGGTTACACACCGTAACAAAAATCCCTACATTAAACTATAACTGTACCTGATTGGTCAGCACTAAATGTGATACGATGTTACTAAATACTCAAAGTGCTGACAGACATAATTTGTATGTTTTGTAAAGCGTTGTTAAGTACCAAAGACGGACTGTATTATATATATTTTTGTCAACTTGGAAATAAATAATAATAAAAGCCGAATATTTAGCAAATTCTAGAAATTTGCAATCACAAAGAATGTTTATTATTAATTTAACTAACCTGTGTAGTGCAATAGTATTTCGAAGAACTGACATACAGCTTGAAACAAACTATAATTTGCGTGACGCTTGTTATAATTACGTGAAATTCGTATGGTGGTTGGAAGGCAAGAGAACTACGTCATGGACTACGTCAACAAATTGGTTGTAGCTGTCAACCTGTTCCATGCCGACGAGTATTCGGAAGTGAAATGATTCACTACTCTTAACCGTCACGGACAACACTTAGCGGCGGAAGTTTTGAGCGACATAAATGCGCGACGGAGGTTATGACCTGTGATCTACGGATATGATATGGCAAGCTGAGGTGTGACATCTACGGGTGAATATAAACGGGATACAGTTCAGATAAATGTTGCGCTGCATCGTTTACGTAGCTGAGGCGAGAAACTTAAAGACATCCGAGGCAGAAGATTAGGCACTGCCCTAGCCACGGGCGCCATAGCACAAACGTAATTCATTCCGGATTTTCAACCACACTAGACACGGTACGAAATTTAAATGCAAATAGTGTCCATTTTCGTTAGGTAGAATCAATGGACGGAATCCTTCATTAGGAGGGCCGAACATATGTAAAAAGAGCGTGGACAGATAATCCTTCTGTAACATACGATTGCTGTGTTAGTCAAGGGCCTATCCAAGAAATGCAAGATGTGTCTTATTTATGCGACACGTATCAGCGAAGGTGACGTTTGTTTTACGTCCCCAATAATGCAAGAGAAAAGCGAAGGGGGATTCCTAGGAAACTTCGGATGTAAGAAGCGATAGTGGATCTATAGTTGTGAACCGGTAACGAATTCTTGACGAATCCATGCTTTCTCCATCTCACTAATGTAATAAAAGGACAGAGTTTGTATGTATGTTCAAAAAAATCTCAAAAACTACTAAACCGATTGTTATGAAATTTTCATAATAGCTCCTTTACATTTTCCGGAGTGTCATATGCTATATTTTATCACGAAATAAATAATATATCGAAAAAAACATGGGACTATTTTTGGTCGGCATGCTGGCGAGCCGTCTACGGGGCATAGTTCACGCACAGCCGCTAAGAGTGATTAATATACAAAGAAAAAAAGCGTAATATGTAGTCCGAATTCTATACGCAGAAAAATCACGTGTGAAGCCGCACCCAGGGCATGCTAGTTTTAAAATAAAGTTTAATTCGAGTGTAAACTTCCACTCGTTTCTTCCGAACAAAAATCGGAAACTGGTACAAATGTTACCACGGAAAAAACATGGTTTTACTTTCATAAAACTGTAAAATATCATTAAATAAATACAAGGCGTTTAATCAAACTTCACAGTTCATATAAATTATGCATCTTTCTTATAAATACAAAAATGTCCAGAAGTAATTGTTGAATTCTTTTTAATTTACCTTATGCTGTTCTTTAATTACTGCCAGAAAATTAATATACATAGAACACTATGTAAATAGTGACCCATACAATTTAATTGCTGTCAGGTGCATGTTTTCGTTGCGCTGATATCTGTTACATTTGCGAAATAAAATTAGTCATACCATCGAGCCAGCCATACATATCGAGACGAAAGTCGATGAGAAAAGATCCGAGGGTAATAAGCATCACAGAAAAAGATGAATTGGTATAGTTAGTTAGTGATAATGTTTATTATTAACATATGTAAAGGTGTGAGCTAGGAACTGTTCTTGAGTAGTCTCTTCAGTTGGTCTCCACCGAAGCAATTTAAAATTTTCATTGCGATTAGAGTTATAATTTCGTGCTACCGCTCATTAACGGATCAGAAACTCAAGATTGACTTTAGTTTCCTGAATTTAAGTATAATAGTTTGAGTGAATATTTGTGACGCTATTATCGATTAAACTTGCACTTGTTCTACTTTCCATATTCAAGATGAATGCTCTGAACTGATACGTATGGTACCATTATGGGTAAATGAGAAAATTTAGGGAAAACCGATTCGAATGCAGTGAAAAATTACAAACAGAAGTGAATAGTAAAATAGCTCTTTCAGTTCGTTAACGTTAAATTTAAATTTGACAAGAATCAGAAACAGAATTTATTATTTAAAATAATTTGTCGCAAATAATAGAGAAATAAAACATTGTATAGAAAATTATAAGCTTAAGTTGTGCGAGGAAAAAGCTTTTACAGGCCCATACTGATGTGTGGGCGCAGCCGTGGAAGTGAAATAAAATTCTCATATAAATACGACACCGCTAATAGTCTTTGTCGTACTCCTCTACTACTTATTTGTGATCTTTTTCCGCAGTCGTTTACACGTCCGTAGATTCATGTTGGCACATGGAATCCTTTAAAAATGTTAAAAAACAGAAATACGAACGCAGCACACGTCTATTTAGTAACTCAGGCTAATCAGATAGAAACCCCGGCTATTACAATTGATCACCTTAACACTTTGACTACCACGCTTCGTTAGCTGAAAATGACAAACTTTCTAAATTTTTATATACACTGAATATAACTTGAAATTTTACCCGCTTTCATGAATAATATTAGTAACTTTCATCATTTTTTACTGATTCTGTTAGATTTTATTAGATATATTTATTATGATATATATGATCAAATAAATAATTATTTAATCTAGGTGTCACCCACATATGGGTGGCATGGCAGTCAAGGTGATAAAAAAGAGAAATCCAGCTTATAACCTGGGGTACGAGATATGACTTTTAATGTATTATAAAGACACGTGGGCAAGCGACACACAAGTAAACTGAAAGTCCTATCAGACGAAACTGTTGCAGAAAGAGAAAGAAGTCTTATTAGGTGAGGTATTTTTAGTATGCTTGATACGGCCGCAACACATTTAAGCAATTCCACAATTTGTTACCTTGCGATAAAAGAAATCACAATCGCTTTAAATTTCGACGTAAACAGAAAATATCTTTAACTGCATAATTTGAACCCTCTTTGACGGAAATTTGTAATTAAATTGCAAATCATATGACAATGCGTCTTTCAAACAACGTTCCTTTCATTTGTCTTGGTCTTGAAAATTATTAGGGTGACGTATGGAACACGCTGTATCAATCGCATTATTATATTTTATTTATTCGCATTCCACGTGAAAATGTACAAGATTTGTCATCATACTCCCTGTTTTTCTTAACATGTGGCATTTGTTATGTTAGGTCCGACAAAAATCGACTTGATCGGTGAGGGAGGCACCCGACATCTCATGCTCTTACTTTGTCTGCCTTATTCACAAGGTCATAACCAGTATTGCTCTTTTGCGAAATATCTGACAAGTCTATGTAGTTTCTGTCTACCTGAGATGAAATCCCTTTACTAGGCCAGATAGTGGAAGGTTTCTTAGGTCAACTGTTTCATCGGCTCAATACTAGTAATTTTGAGAAAAGTAGTTCCTGTAAAATGTTAGCCCCATAGATCGAACGATTTTTGACACACTAAATATTAAACGTTTCCAAAATTGTCAGAAATTAACTAATCGCCAAATCGTAGATCATAAGCATTTCTCTTGAAAATTGTCACCTTTAACTACAAAAAGATTGTCGAATTTCGTTTTAAAGATTCGTGCGGTGAGAAAATATTTAATCAGACATACCGTTCAAATCTATTGCGGGAATCAGCTGAATCAGTAGCAATAAAAAACGGCTACATTATCATCGGAAAAGAAGGCTTAACCAAAGGTGTCAACTGTTTTAAAGACCATCACAATCAAAAATGAAACCGTGGTATGCTAACAGAAATGTTCAACGCGAAATTATAACAACGATGTAGATCAAGGCGCTATAATCTTGCCTTCTCACTTGCTCGAATAGGTTTAACAAATGATCCACAGTATCAATACGGTCACGAACTGCAAGATATTGACCACTGACTATGGCAATGTCCTACAGTTGAAGAGCAAAGATCAAAGTTTATCGAAAAACTATAGAAACTAAATCTTTTTCTCCCACTGTTACGCAACGTATTACTTTCCGAACCTACTTTAGCGACATGTAACCTCATCTATTCGTTTCTGAAAAACTGTAACTTAACGCAATGACGTCAGGAAACGAGATATCTCGTTTTATACTAAAGTTGCCTCGCTGGCGGGAAACGAGATATCTCGTTTAGTACTTCATTTGTCATTTTTGTGCATGTTTCCCAAATATCATACATTAAAAAAATTCTAATTTATGTACTTTTACTTTATTTGCAATATCAATTAAAAATGTAAATGTTCATAAAGAAAAACTAATTGTTTCATTGTAAATCCTAAGATATCATCAACGTGCTAAAATGGTCCGACGGTGAGTATATTTCAATTGAAAAAATGCCCGACGTCAATGTGTTAACAATATAAGACAATGATGCTTCTTCAAGTTGTTTTACATTATGTGTGTTTTCTATTGTATATTATACGTTGTATTGAGAACTGTATTGAGTTACTGCGCAGATTCTTACAGATTTTTACACACGGTGTTGCTTTAGTAGTTTCACTGCCTATAAGCAAATATTTACATTGCATACTTATACACACAAAACTTTAGTGCTGATTGCAGTCTGCGAAATAAATTACTTCTTCTTTTCATAAAACCTACCATCGTCTGATATGGTCACTTAGCTGAAGTGCCTACAGTTTTACATAGGTGGGTTTAGAACTACCAATGTTAACAGCAACACAGAGGCATGGAAGACGATCACCCATCTTAGCGCTCACGATGCCCACAGTAGCTTAACTTTGGCGATCGGACGAGAGCCAGCGTTCTTTTTTTTTTAATTTGTTTATTACAGTTTTTCTTTACAGAAGTACTAGCTGATGTACTGTTGGGAGCTGGAAAGACGGTAGTCGGCTCTGATTGGCTTTAGTGCAGCACACATAAAGACAACACACACGAATTTCTCTAATTGGCCAAACGGTCACATCTACTAATAGAGATCATAGAGCACCGCGTTTCGGAAGCATCAAAGGGCGGAGCGAACAGCGTATCCTTCTTGCCCCTGTGCCGTCTCGACAGCCAACTTTCCAGCTCCCAACAGTACTCGCTCTCGCGCGGGCAGTTTTGATATCGGGGGGTATCCTTTCTTAGTGGTTACCTGTGCTATAAAATGATAGTGTCTACCAAAATTTCAGCTTCCCACGTCCAACGGTTTTGGCTATTCGTTGTTCGTTAGTGAGACAAGACACTAGATTTTATACATACCGTGTGTTCATTTGAAAACTTCACGTCTAAATATCTTGCAAACAACTCATTTTCGTGACAAATATTAAATACAAAAGTTTCACGACTTCGAGGGGGAAATATAACTATTCTATTTATTTTTTATTTTTTAGGCGTCTTCAAGATTATTTGAAGGTCAACTTTCTTTTTTCAAATGGAAATCATATTTTTCTTTATAGATTCTTATTCTGCGGGAAAAAAGAAGAAACTTCCGTGTGGGATATTTTTTTTATCATACTTCATCTTAAAAGGATATTTAACACTAGGTTTACGGGACGCGTCATTTTGACGCATTTCACAAATGTGCGGAATAAATGTAATGTTGTATAATGTTAAATATTATAAATTTTATATAAATATATAATATCACATAGGTTCATTTATAAGTTAATAGTGTATAATATATTGTTTTTAAATAAAATATGTCGTGTCGTTTACGCGTCAATTTGACGCGTGTCCGTAGAGATAGGTATATAAGAAATGTCCGTAAACCTAGTGTTAATAAAACAAACATTTATTTCAGCTCTGCTACTCCCAAAGTAGAAGTACGGTCACTCGATCCCTTGCGCTCTGTCCCAACACTCGTCTCTCGCGCCTGTATCTTTCAAACATCCAAACATCCTCCAACCACACTTTACCACTCATCACCTGCTCTGACTCGCAACCCATACATGCACGCTTACAAAAATCTGATAAAATAATCTCACAAATTTATAAAGGATATACATTAAACTTAATAGCCAGCCATCTCTAATATAAGAAAATGCAACGTCTAGGTCATTTGGAAAACGTCGCTTATCATCGCCATTGGGGGTGCCTTGCGTAGGCCCTCGATGGATACGTCGCAGGCCAAGGGTTTTGGGCAGCGACGGACCCGAAGACTCTGGCGTCGTACCCGCCATAAATTAAAAGACACTCACGTAACTTTGCTGCATGTAACGCTTAGAAAACGTTTTCTCTAACGAGGAGAGGCTGTCTTGGACTACCCCTGTACAGAGACGGAACGCTCTTCAGTGCGCCATCCAAATCCTGTATCATTCAGACTATTATATTTGTGAAATACATCCATTTCTTTATTTTTTAAATTTAATCTTACACTAAGTTAAGCACTTATTTCATAATTTGTACTATGTTCTACATCATTTTTTGAACTTTTACTACGGATCACAGTGATTATGTACACAGTTTGATTGGTTTCGACACGTTAAGGAAAAAGAAACATACAGTTAAGAAGTACGGGAGTCAGTGATTTCTACATAGCAACACTGCTGACAAATAAATCACTATAAGATTTGATACGATAGTTATTTGACGTATTTTATCGCACGGATAATTCTACTGAATATGGCAAAAGGACCTCTAAAAAAATGACAACAACTGGACTACGAAGTTCATCCTCACTCGTCAAACAATTTCCTTAAAGAAAAGCGATTAATTAAGTTAGAAAACAATGAAAACGCAATGACAAAATTTATTAAATTTAGAAATAGAAAGTTTTAAAAACAGGAATTGAAAAGCTTAGCCGTTCGCAAAAATGTATAAAAGCTAATGGAGCATACTTTAATGAATACAAATATTTTAAGTATTAAATATGATATTTTACTTTCACAATAAGATATCTGTAAAAATTTGTACACCGATGTAATATTTCCATGAGTCGCCACCACCTTTACTACGAGAGGTTTTAGCCGGAGAGACGTTATCTCCCTTCCCGAATGACTCTAAGTGTCGCCGATTCGAAGTTATCGAAATTCGTGAGGCTATCGCCCGTACAGTAAGTAACGCTTCGAGCAATCTGGACAGTTGCTCACGGGACATGTAGAAATTATCGGACCTCTGCAGATTGAAGAGGAGCGGAAATCGAACAGGAGGTAGCCCTTATGTACGAGTGGATCCTCTAGGTTTCCACTACCTCTGTCGTTCTCGCGAGATAGCAGTCGTGATAAACATTGGATTCGTCGATGAGGGTATAAATGATTCCCACTGCTCACATGAGAGATTGTAGGTGGGCGGTGATACTCCGTCTCCTACGAGTAGTATGGGTGCCAAGATCCGGACGCAATCGCAGATGGCACATCAGAGATTAATTAGGCAAGGGAATTGTGTTGTGGAAGAGAAAAGGGGTAGAGGGTCCTTTGAGCGGAGGCGAATCCAGCCCGCTCCCTCTCCCGAATGGTACGTGAGGTATTAAGGATAGTTGAGGGTGATGGGTCCTCCGAGCGGAGGCGGATCGAGTTCGCTCCCTCTCCCGAAGGGTGCCCGGGCTATTAAGGATATTTGAGGGAAACAGGTCCTCCAAACGGAGGCGGATCCAGTCCGCTCCCTCTCCCAAAGGGTGCCCAGAGTGGTAAGGGCAGTTGAGGATGATGGGTCCTCCGAGCGGAGACGGATCCAATCCGCTCCCTCTTCCAAAGGGTGCCCGAAGTAGGTTCGATGTCCGGACAGATACACGGTATCGTAGGACTGCGAGTACCGCTCACCCGAATATGAGAACTTCAAGGATAATTCGAGTTAATTAACGGAGAAGATGGTTGAGTGAAACAATTGGTTTAATGTCGTCAGTTTGGCATACACGTCTCTTAAATTGAATATCACAATACTATTCGTTCAAGCAATCAAGTCCCTTTATAATACTTTAACACAAATTATTAGCGAGACTACGTCCCTTTGTCAGACACAATACAAGTCGTACACGTGACTAAGTTCTTTTATGAATTTAATTGCTTATTCGTACGTTTACTAGTCTCGGTGCTTTGTCGGCCTATGCTCGACGCAGAAATGATGCCGAGTGGCGCAGTTCGTCAGCCTTTATACCCGCTCGTAAGGAGTGGGAGTAACTGAAACGGTGGAGGCGCGCATAATGGTATGGGATACGCCCACTAGGGAACTCCCACCCTCGTACTGTGTAGAGCTGGAACGTTGGCATGCGAAAGGAATGCGGATCTGATTGGTTGAAGCACAAATAAGCCCACCTAGTGGGATACAATCATAAAAACAGAGCACACGGATTTCGTTTATTAGCCGAAATGGTCACATCTATTAATAAGGATCATATAGCAGCGTGGCTCGGTAGCATCAAAGACGAAGCGAACGGTGTACACTTCTTACCCTTGTGCCGCCCCACACGCCAACTTTCCAACACTACACAGTAGTAGACGATTATACTCGTAAAATGTGATGTGCTACGTTTCGTGACTTGAACGCTACGATGCGTAGGGATAGAATGCTCGCTCCGCAACGATACCTTCTGCGCAACCAGTTTTGCGCAACAGCGCCGTATCGCGTGGAGGAGGTGCCCGAGAGTACCAATATTGTGTCTCATTAAAAGACGGTCGCGCAAATTGGCACAGACGTCACAGTATTTATTCGATCATTTGTAAAGGACAAAATAACTGGGCGTATATTTGAAAAACATAATAAAATTGTAATGTACGCAGTGTGTACGTAGAAATTCACGTAACATTACCTAAAATGTTATTCTGGATTTTTGTACGCTTCTGCAAATGCAAATCAACCAAACGTATTTAACATTAAATATTTTCCTTGATTGAGATGAAAATAAAAAATCTTAATTTTGTTTCTCCTTCTTATAAGTTAATCATATAAAATCTTACATATCAAAACAATGTATATTTTACATAAAACAAACTGCAGTAACGTGAACTGAAATATTGGTACAACAGAATCAGAAAAAATGTATTTTCTATTCAATATACAGTAGTGTCCGCTTAAGCGTCCGGACTTTTGTCCACTTTAGCGTCCGCCGCTATCCCCACCAATTCTTGGAAATAAAGTCTCGAGTCTCCGTGTGAACTTTAACCCTGACACCTGTCATAACAATGTAACTTTTAACGCCGATCCGCTTCCGGCGAGTATCGCCGCTGAGTATCGCTATCTCACTCACACTCAATCTGTCCCTCTCTTTCAGTCGAATTCTCGGAATACACTAATCCCACATAAGCGTCCGCGCTTGGTCCCGATTGCGAACGCTTAGCGGACACTACTGTATACACATGTACTATTAGGTATTCGGAAAAATTTCAGTACTTGTTTTTCTTTTTTTTGAACGTCAAAAATAATTTTACTTGCAAAGCATGTATTGCTTTATGACAGGACTCCTTCATACTGAAATCCATGTACGGTATAGTATGAATTTTCTAAAACTCGAAATCCATTTTAGTTCTAAATGGCCACCGACAAAACGCACATTTACCATTGTACAACAAGGAAAACGCATCACAATCATGCAATCTAATATAGACATACTTCTCCTTATGACGGAATAGCATTAAGAGATATGTGTAGCAATTATGGCATTCCAAACTTCCAACTGTTTAAATTGTTACTAATTATTGAACTGCTGTATTGTTCAAATTAATACGATAACCCGTTAATATTAACACTTTAGGGACTAGTTACGAGTAAACCTGTCTTTTCATGCTCAAACGTTGTTAAAATTGCCAGTCAGCAAAGTGTTAATAAGCTATTATCTCGAAATCTCTATTATTTTTTAGTGATGGAGCTTGTAAGTTAACAGATAGCTCAAAACTGTGTGATTAGTAAAATTTGTATACCACATGTTAAGGTCAGGCGTTCCCGTTGAAATTTTTAACCTGGCTTAACACTTTGACTGACAAACTGAATTAGTTGAAAATGACATACGTTCTTTTGTGTACAAAAGGAATATAACCACAAATTATACCCATTTTAATCAATAATATTAGTAATTTCTATAACCTTGTTACTGCTCCTAATAACCATTATTCGATTTATTTATTCATACTATTCCTGATCAAATAAATGATGATTGAATCTATGTGTCGTCACCCTCATATGGATGACATGTCAGTCAAAATGTTAAAACAACCAAAAATGTGCTGTATGCGCGCGGTGGCGAACGCAGGTCATGTGCTAGGTCAATTTCTGGAGAAAAATGTGCGCCCGCTTTGAAATTCAAGAAGAAGGTGTTTGAAGGTTCTCATGCAGCCACGCTGTAGTATGGGCGCCGTTCTTTGTTCTTTTATAGGTTTCAGAATTTTGTGAATTTCACTATAATATTTTTGCAACACATTTTCAAAACTCCAAGCTATAAGAAAATACAAAAGACAGAATCTAGAATAGCCCCTTGAGCGCGTAACTCACCACCTATTCAACATGGATGCGAACGAGTTTTTTTAATACCTAATAGACGCAAAGTATGTTATGCGAAAATGTATATTATATTAAACACAAATATATTGTTTGAGTTAAATGAATTTTAACGCAATATGACAATACAAATTATGAAATCTAACATTGTCTGTTAAAGATATATAAATACATACTATCTTTACTTTATGAAAATTGTTTTAAATATGTTATGTATTAGGTATTACGTTATTATTTGTAATATTATTGTGTGCTAATATGTACACTACACTATGTATACTACAGTACTGTAATTACATGAATATACATGAACATACCAGAAAATAAAGATTGTACAAAGTATATAAATTGTAGTAACAGCAAATCTGCACATGTGAACGCGTTTTAAAAATTAAATAACTTATAAATATTTGAACGAATCATGCTGAATGTATAAAATTGAAAAAGTTTGTTAATCATTCCTGTTGAGAAGCACATCACTCTGAATTAAAAGTCAGGTACTAAACAATATAAAAAACTGACTACAGCTGGAAAATGAGAGCTTCTCTGTTAAGTCGGTCAAAGAGACATTTAACACTGCAATTTAAACAGGAAATGGCAAATTCCATTGCTGAAGGTTACCAATGATAGACAGTACGCAGCTGCACTATTGTAAGTTACTGCTACAAGAATAAAGTATATAAATTCTATATTTTTCCAAATTCTTTAACATTATTAATACTGCACATTTTTATTTTCAGTATCTAAAACGAAATATACGTAAAAGTATACCGTATAAGGCGATAAGGAACAAAACGAGGACAATATATAAAATTAATTTAATTGGGTTTCTTTAAGCAATTACCTTTGATTTTCATACTTCACGCTTGCATATTTTTTCAATTTGCACCGTTTTTAACTGCATACTGTGCTATTTTGTTCACAAAATATTTGTTCTATTTTTTTTCTCTCTTTACATATTATAAAAAATACTGTGTCAGAAAATACATGAACTTTTAATCTGCGATTATATCACATCAAGTACAGGGTATTGCGGATATTTAGGGCACACTGGGGCCAGTACACTTTGATTCGATTAAGCGACCCTATTATGTGAAGTGTGATAAGTGCGTAAATATTTTTTTTATTACGTTTCCTTTTTCAATATTTCTTCCGAGCAATTCTCTGGTCCGAATTAGTAATGGTTCAAATAACTGGAACCTCCTACATATATTATAATTAGACTGCGGATGTTTATGCAATTGAATATATCCAAATTAGCGAATGATAGACTTTTAATTACTTAGGAAAATAAAAGTCACATATTTTAAACATTTCAAGGAGCAAATACAGTCTTGTTGAAGTTTCATTTATTTAACCGCGTTAACATAGAAAACATGGTCGTCTAAAAATATGTATTTGCATAAACATCCGCAGTCTAATTATAATAATATATGTTTAAGAGACTGCTATATAAATTATTTAAATCTATAGCTAAATCGGAGATGTGCCATAATAAGATTTAGCCGCAGTTACATCTGTTTAAAACCTTAGCCTTACAATTTTTTTAACTACAAGGGCTAGGACCACCAAAATCATTTTTCTGGTTACAGGTAGTTGCAAAAATGAGTTACAACAATGCAGTTACCGATTTCGATTAATTTTTCTTCTGTTGAATCTAAAAGGACATACGCATAAATCCGGGCATTCCTAACAGTGGTACCATGTTTACCACACATTCAACTCATTGTTGCAAATGACGGCTATAGCCGTCAGATATTTGTTGATGTGCTGACAAATAACGGCTATAGCAGTCATCTTGTAGCATACAAAGGAACATTTAAAAAGAAAAGTGTGTTTCTGAGGCCAATCTAAGAAAAAAGTATGCATCTATGGGTTAACACGTTGATTGCCACGCTATATTATCTGAAAATGGCAAATTTTCTAAATTCTTGTACAAAATGAATATAATTTCTAATTTTACTCGCGTTCATTAATAATATTAGTAACTTCCATCATTTTTCACTGTCAAAGAGATCTTATTATGAGATACCCATCAATTTCTTTCAACTTCATATAGGGTGAGGGGACCCAAATTTCGTCCCCGTGCCTAATTTCGTCCCCTGATCAATCTTTGTTACTAAGTGCAATTACATTTTCACAAATGCTGACTTTCTAAGTCATCAGCTGGAAACTGAACAAGCAATTAGAGAGGAACAAACTACGACGGGAAATTCACCAACACCAGGAAGCTCCTGCCACGAAAAAACCTTCGAATCATCCATTATCAGCCCTTCTGATATTCGTAAAATTCCTATCATTGCACCGACAACCAGCACAAGACGAAGCATGGCATTTCTCGTCACAGGTTCCCCGCATAAAAACAAAATTTTGGAGGCACATGAAAAACAAAGGGATTTGACTACATCTAGAAGAGGGTAGGTAAAAGTCGTCGAAGCAAAGAACGAGAAAAAAACTTTAAGTGGAAAAGACACCAGTAAATCTAGAAGCTCGAAAAAAAAAAGTTCGACATAGAGTCATTAAGTGAAAGCAGAGAAAGCATCCCCTATATCTCAACAGACGATGAGGATTCGGAAGATCAAGATGTGGCCTGTTTTCTATGTGGCAATCAATTTCCGAACGATGTGAAGGGAGAAAAGTGGGTTAGATGCACTGGGTGCTTCAAACGGTGCCATGAGCTGTTCACATCTACACCACAAATAAAAAAATTTGTATGTGATTTTTGCATAAATCCATGACTTGACTCATATGTATACACACATATATACACAGGGCGTGGTAAACTCATTTTGTTTATCAAATGTAATCAGAATGGTTTCGATGCTGCAAAACTGTATAAAGAAACATATCCTAACTGAAAACAATCATTGTTTACATACTTCTACAAATTAGAATTTAATTTACGCAAATATGGCTCGTTTCATAAACCACAAAAAGATGTGCCAATACAAAATGAACATATCTACTTTTTCGCTATTCGTAAATGCTATGATTTTCAACAACTAAGTTACTGAATAAACCTTTGCTGATGACAAAATTGATCTTACACTGGTTGATATTAGCAGTAAATTTATGTTTACAAACCTTGTAATGCGTAATTTATAATGCAGTACACGAAAGTATCTCAGTGAAAATGTGCTGATAAGCAGAAATGTAATTTAGCAAACTTTTAACTGTAATAACTTTTTAACTAACAGGTTTGAGGCACAAGTACTTACCTTAGTACTTTTTTGTGGGGATTAAAAAACTGCACCGAATAGTCCAGTCAAAACTATAGGGTTCTATTTAAAAAAAGGTGCAATTACATTTTCCAGGTGCACCAATGCATAAAAATGCATAAAATTATTTCCAGATTATGTATCATTGAATACCATCTAATTTTGACTTACAGCATTTTTATCCATCTCTAACCGTTTGGAAGATACAGCTAGTTCCAGTTGCGTGGGACACCCTGTATAGTTTCATAAATAAAACATTTTCTAAACGCATAAAGAGTGATTGGCTGAACGTATTAAAAGACATTTCTAAACATGGCATTGTTACACAATAAAGAGACATTTCGCCGACGTTGATTTATTTCATGAAGAATTTTTATTCGTTTTTTCGTTAAATTATTTATTCATATACAAAAATACTTACAAACTAAAGAAACTAATTTTATCGGTATCACTCAAATGACCACCCCTGATGAAGGTCATGGGAAACTATTTCAAAGTTCACGTCGACTGTAAAATCTGTGCCCTTTTACGATTCTGTTACGATGTATTTTCATGAATTACTCTATTTGTTTTGGTTGATACGAAGATTCTATGTCTACAGCTTTGTTTTGTTCATAGTTATTGTCTTAACTCGTTGAATTGAGAATGAGTACAGAACTTACCACGTTGCACATGACTTTAGGATTTCGTGTAATTTAAGGAAAAAAGAAATGAGTGTGGCAATCCGTCATTTTCGTGTTGTTCATGGTGCAGACGGTAGGCACACTTAAAAGGTGAAATTACATCAGAGGCCCGGCACTACAATATACAGAGTGTTCCGCCTAACTCGAGCAGTTAAAATATCTCGGTTGCTTTTCATGATACGGAAAAAATGTTCGAGGAGAAAATAAATGGTGCGAAGGGACAAATATTCTGATTGACAGATCTTTTTTTTACTTAATTTTCTTACGAGATTTCAGGGTCACCGACATTTTTTTAAGTGGATCGATATAATTTCATTACCGCACTGTTGTAGCTCATAAATAAACGAATTCAACGGTATGTAATATGTTGACCTGCACATGACCTTGAATGAGAAAAATCATAGTTGTTTGGGATATAATCTATCCCCTAATCAGCCCCTTCATTTCTTTTAGCTTTATTACGATTTCTTGTTGATGAAACTACACTGCCTCTTTCACTAAATCATTTCACTATGCGATCAAAACTCTGCCTGGAAGGACAGCGACGATGTGGATGTCTTTCTGCATGCAACTGTTGTGCATGCGTAGAGTTTCTCCCAGCTTCTCCGTAAATCAGAATCATTTCGACTTTCTCTGCTTGACTATACATAATGATGAGCTTCTGATAAACTTCTAATACTGACGATGAATCGTCTGCTACTATTATCCATTGATGTGGTTCTTGTAAACGTCCATCAAAAGAACGAAAGAGACCTTAGTTTACAAGCATTACGTACCACACGAAACACTGTCCCAGTAAAATTGAAATTCATTCGTTTACCGTTTTCACACAAGTATTGAAATTAGTCCCAAACAACCATGATTTTTCTCGTTCAAGGTCATGTGAAGGTCAACATATTACATACCGTTGAATTCGTTTTTTAATGAGCTACAACAGTGCGGTAATGAAATTATATCGACCCATTTAAGAAAATGTCGGTGACCTTGAAATCTCGTAAAAGAATTAAGTAAAAGAAAGGTCTGTCAATCAGAATATTTGTCCCTTTGCACCATTCATTTTCTCCTCGAACATTTTTTCCGTATCATGAAAAGCAACCGAGATGTTTTAACTGCTCGAGTTAGGCGGAACACCCTGTATATGAAGATGAAAGAAATCGGTGGGTATCTCATTGTAAGGTCCCCTTGTGAGTCTGTTAAATTTTGTTAGATACATTTATTGCGCTATACATAATCAAACAAATAATGATTCAATTCAAGTGTCACCCACACATGAGTGATATGACAGTCGAAATGTTAGTAGAACATTCATTACAATCATTATACATAAGTACTTTAAATTTAACACGTTGAACGCCACAGTGAAAACGGCCATACCTAATCAGACACGATATAATTTACTATATTTTATATAAATCACAAAGAAAAAAAACAGTTGAGTAGTTGATCGTGTTCTTCTATTCCTACATTCTTGTTTCAGTATGAAGCTTGCTCAAAAATTTGCGACAATCAATAATTATTTAATTAAATTAAATTTGAGGTGTCAGTCACCAGGAGGAGACTTTATCCCTTCACCCCAAACGAAGCCGGACGGTCTGTAACGACCGATGTTGGAGCGATCGCAGGCGGAAGAGGGTGGAGTCCCGTCCGCCGGTGTCAGCGATCCCGAGGTGGAGGCGACGTTGCTGGGTAACCGATGCAACGTCGCCTGGAGGTATGAAGGTGGTCCGCTTGACCCCCCGAGGATTAGGCGCTTTCGCGCCTCGGCCTTGGGAGGGCTCTGAGTCGTGTCCTTAAGGGGTTCCCGGAGCCCTCCCTTACACGCCAGAGGATAGGTCACCGTGGAGGTTTTAGTGGGTAAAAATCCCACACTACCCAGGACTCCCCCCAGGGTCCGGGGTTTCCTCCACGTAAAAAAAAAGTGTCAGTCACCGGTGACTGACGCGGCGTTCAAAGTGCGAAGTAAGTTTATGCTATACTTCATTTTTGCTGGCCATTCTGAACTATACTTGTTTCAATATACACTATACTTGTGTTTAGTCCGTTAGGGTGTAAGCCATTAATAAATAAATAACTAAATAAACGATACATAATTGATTTTCTTGTGGTTGGTGATACTACAAAGATTGATACGTACTGACTAAATGAAAATATAGAACAACTGTTTGCTACGTTTACATAACAATTATACTGTAACAATTTTCTGTAAATCGAGTTGTAATATTTATACAGTGTGTCCGTGCCAAAGTGATACAGGCCCGTAATTTCTCAAATATTAAAGATCAAAAAATTCTTTATATGAAAATTGCATGGTACAAGGGGGCACATTTTTTAACGAAGACGAACTCTTTTTTACATTATTAGTTTAAGACATATGATGGTCAAGTTTGTTTTTTTAAATGGAACTATGTATTTTTGTTCAGATCATTCGATAGTGCTTTTCAAGACGAATTCACTGACCTTTAATGTATACACCCTGTTGACGCTCGCCTAAGCGACGTCAATGGTCGCCATAGCATTTTATAGCTAAATCGCATATACATCAATCATCAGTGTTGTTGCTCCAATTTTGACGCAATATTTGTGGTGCGTTCTCTTAAAGACGCTTGAAGAAGTCGATGGCCCTGGGGTTCCGTGGCCACCTGTGCCACAGGTGTCGATTTGCGTCGCGCGTCAAAATAAGATAGCGCACCACAAATCTGCACTGTTGCGTAAGCGATCGGTGGTCGCCTTTGAGGAATTCCGTCCGGTCATTGTCCGCAGCCCCTCGCTCCATTTGACCCGATGGGCGTAAACTTTAATCTCCGATTCCTCTCTCCGAAAATGATGGCGACCATTGATACGCTAATTGCGTTGCCCCCCGCGAACCGGCTACAGGCAGAAACTGTTAAGCGGTCGGACAGTTCGGTCGACTCCGAGATAGAAAACGGGAGTCATCTTTTCAAAGGGGCTCCAACTTATTAATTTAACTTAGAGATAGCATACGCTTACAACGTGTGCTACAACCACCAGAGTGCTCAGTGAAGCCTCATCCTTCACAACGAAGAGCGCTCAACACACCCGATTTTTAGTGGTTTCCGAGATATTGCGCTTAAAAATTTACTGATCCTCAACGGAAAAAATCAGGCCGACTAGGAAATACCGGTGGTAGTTCTGTCCGCGCCTGAAGTGCCACGTGTTAAACATTGCCTCTTGAAACAGATACGAAAGGTCTGCACCAGGAACGGCAGGCCCAAATCTGGACAATAGTTTTCCGGCTACAGATGAAGCATTTACAGTGTCGAGAAACGTATGTATCGTTGATACTTTCCAATGGAAAACTATTGTCCAGAGTTTGGGTCTGCCGTTGCTGGTGCAGACCCTTCGTATCTGTTTCAAGAGACAATGTCTAACACGTGGAACTTAAAGCGTGAACAAGACCACTACTGGTATTTCCTATTCGGCCGGGTTTCTTCCGTTGAAAATCAGAAAATTTGTAGGCGCAATATCTCGAAAATCACTAAAAATCGGGTGTATACATTAATCCTTTGCCCTACAACCACGAGTCAGACTCGTGGTAAGGAATTTGTGCCATAAGCGAAAACCACGAGTCAGACTTGTGATAAGGAATTTGTGTCACAAGCGAAAATCACGAGTCAGACTCGTGGTGAAGAATTTGTGTTATTAGCAGTACGCACGAGTTTTTTCAAAACATAATTAATTAAGTATGTTTCGTTAACCAGGTTAAATTATGTGAACTATATTACTTATGTTAAAATACCTAAGTATTAATTTAAAAATTGTTATTGATTCATTATCCGCTTTGAAATAATACATTATTTTTGTTCACTGACGAATTGATCATGATTACGCCCAAGATTGCTTAAAAGTACTAGTTGCGCCCAAACGTTGTTTATTATTTCACAATTTCTTTTGTTGCGCTGAAATATACATGTCATAAGAAGTACACATTTTGCGCAAGTTCGAGCACACGGCTGAATAGTTGAATAGCTCGGCGCGCGACCGACCTTCTTGTTTACTATGGCCCGCGCAATCGGGAGCTAGCGCGTAGGCCAAGGGGTTAAAGGCCAGTGAATTCGTCGTGAAAAGCACTATCGAATCATCTGAACAAAAGTACATAGTTCCATTTAAAAAAACGAACTTGACCATTATATCTCTTAAACTAATAACGTAAAAAAGAGTTCGTCTTCGTTAAAAAATGTTCCCCCTTGTACCATGCAGTTTTCATATAAACAATTTTTTGGATCTTTAATATTTGAGAAATTACGGGCCTGTAACACTTTGGCGCAGACACACTGTATATATTTGAAACGGTAACTACACATGCACGCATAAATTCATACGATTCTTTCAAATCTAAAAAACATACACATACTTTCTTTTAGCATACAGTATTATGCGCACATGTATGTGCCTCTCCTAACACTTTTAATATGCATCGAGACATAAACAATTGAACAATTTCTAAAGTATAAACCTACAAACATGTTACGCAAATCTTGAAAGGTTACATGGTTTACAATGACAACTATGTAAAACATGCACCTAATGAGTAATAACCAATGGCTCTTAATATATGATCATATCAATGTTTTAGCATTATCATCTATTCGTACTAAATGTTTTCGTCAACGTATTTTCAACATAACATTATTCATGTGAAATCGAATACTGTCTTTATCATTCATGTTTTGATTAATGTTATCAATGAGATTTCAATGATAAAATTAGAAATAGAAAAATACGAAGAAAATAGAATGAATAGAAGAAAATTTCTAACGAGTTAATACATGCCGCTGAGAGTCCTAGCATCAGTATTTCAACGACATAGTAGAAATTACCGATAATCAAGATAGAAATCTGCAACTTTTTTTAATTAAGAGAAAGTTTTTGATGTAGTAGAAGAAGCGAAATCGACCGTTTCATCTAAGCGGTACTCATATATCCAATTTACTTGTTAATATTATTTTATGATAGAAGCTAATTTTACATTACAACAATATGTAATAAAACTTTGTCCTCATATAATTACATAGAAATCTTAAACGAACTGTGAAAGTTAATAGAAAAAGCACATTATTTACGTACAATACGTAACACAAAAATAATAAAACAAAACTTATATTAAATACTGATCAAATCTTCAATACGTCAGTCACGCCGATTTTCTTTTTTAACCCTCTGTGGACGATGAACCCGCACATGCGTTCCAAAAAATCGTTCTTCCTGTGCTACGGGTCACTAGTGGACCAGGAACGGGTGTTTATTGTACGTTATATACCAACAGGGTGTCCGATTTTAATCTATAAAATGCGAATTACTAGTAAAGTACTGGAAGTGAATGATTTCGAGGGGGTTATAATCTGGTGTAATTAGTGTTTCTGTAGATGGACGCGTAGAGGTCATATGAAGGTGACATACGTATTCTTAAATGGAATCGTATAATTTTCAATTTACTAACGGATGCAGCCCATTATTTCCTACAAAATTGTATTAAGGTATTTATGTCGAAAAATCATTAGCTTAGGAGATATTTTAATCTCAATACTGCAAAGTGGTACTCGTCAAAGTCAATATTACCTTATGTCATTTTAGAGCAGTAGGTATCCGTACTACCACCACTTTGCAATATTATATCATAGAACATTACAAATATTTTTAGTCTTATCAACTACCCCAAAATTAAGCACTTAACGTTACTAAACCAAGGATTCGATGACAATTTTAATATGGTTCACAATGAAAGTGAAAGTTATAAATAATATTTCATAATATCATGTTAACAAACATAATTTTATATCATAATTCATATCACACGTGTACATTACAGAAAATTTATAGAGTTTGAGAGTGTTAAGTGTTCATTTTGTGGAAGCAACGCATGATGTTATATGATAAAGTACTATTACGTTAACCTTTTGAGTCCTGAAAATTTCAGGAAAAAACATGCCTCATGTGCTGACATATTCTGTGGTAGAACACATGTTAAACTGAATATATCATTATAATGATATGTATGATGTCGATTGTTCGGTTGCTTTGGAGCTCTAAAACTGTAAAATATATAACGAAACATATTATTATATATTTTAATAAAATAAGCTGACGTGATAATTCGTCCAAATATATAGATTTATAGCAAGCAATAAACAGCTGTGCCTGGACCAGTACGGTGATCCATAACACACTGTAAACGGTTTTTTGGGACGCATATACATATACGTTCATCGGCCTCAAAGGGTTAAATCTTTGCGGTCGGGATACTTTGGAGTATGAACACGATTCATTATAGGATGATTGTGAATTATCATTTGTGATTTATTTGAATTATCATTTTTTCTATTTAATGTATCACGGAGAATGTGAATTGTCATTTGTGATTTATTTGAGTTATCATTTTTTCTATTTAAAGTATCACGGAGAATGTGAATTATCATTTGTGATTTATTTGAATTATAATTTTTTCTATTTAATGTATCACGGAGAAGTTACCACTTTCAACTATACAGTGAAACCTCAGTTATCCGAATGCGGCTCATCCAAAAATTCTTCTTCTATGTTAATTCTAAGGCCGAATTATCATTAGTAACAGTGTGTACTTTATCGTGTACCACCGTGTATTTTATATTCTAAAGCGAAAGTATCATTTTTGTGAGAAACATAGGCACGATGTGAGGCATCTTGTTACTGATTACATGTCGGATAATGGAGGTTCCACTGTACATTCATAGTGTTTCATACGATTAACGGCTGCGCCTCGACGTGTATTCCGAACAAATGGTTGGCAACGAGTGTCTCGAGCATCGCCTGATGTCCACAAAGAGTTAAAACCCAAAGAAGAGTGGGCCCTAATGTTAAGTTGTTCAGAAAGTTCGTAGTGTTCGCTAATGATAAGTGCTGTTCCGTATTTGATGCGACTGAAAGGAAATTGTTTATTATGAGCTTTTGTTAAATAATCAGACGCTTAGTTCGGACAAGTATTCATCAGAATTGGGCCAATTAAATGAAGCAGTTAAACAAAAACGTGCCGAATGTTCAATATGAAAAGAGTCATATTTTTACAAGACAAGGCTAGACACGTTCCTATGCGAAAATCTTCGATTATATTATCGAAGAACTGGCAAAAATTGTTGGAAGGACATAGCACTTTTTCATTACCATTTGTTTCGGTGCTTTATAAGACATTCTTAAAGACTCAGCATATGGTAATTTAGTTCAGCAATTTTTTATTCCAAGAGATGAAAAATTATATAAAAACAAATCATGAAGATACCAAATGGCAAAAAGTCGTTGAAAGTCACTTTGAATGCATTATTTAATAAAGTACAACTATTATACAGTGTATAAAAATTTTATTTTGAAGTTTTCATTAAATTTCGCTACGAACGTTTCGAACAACCCAATGGACGATAAATGAACATATTGCTTTATTACCCCTTCAAGAGGCAATTTTGTCCACTTTCGCGTATTTCACTCACGATTGTACAACCGTACTGGCAGACGGTCTAGGTCTAGCGGAAGTAAATTCTGCTCTACTGCACGACGCAGTTGCGTAAGCATTTTCATCGCACATATAACAATTAACACTGTAATACGTAATACTATACAAGGTGTAAAAGTAATGGAGTTATAGGCTAATATCTCTGAAATTGAACTAGAAATTAAATTATTGTTTTTCGTTAATTGTTTTTAATAACCACATGTGCTTTTTAATAGGTATACTTGTTGCCCGACTCATGACAAGTAAAATGATCATGCGTAGTCGCGATCATAATGGGAAAACAATGTCGAATATCGGAAAGTATTCAATTCTCACGAGCAGAGGTATTCATAAAATTAATCATGTCAATAAATATAATAACAATGTACGCAGATTCCTCGTGACGATCCATATCAGCTTAGTTTTTACCTAGTTACGCGGACATACAAAGGTGACTAGCTTCATGATTAAAGATTAGAAAGACAGCAAGTATGGTTCAGTGCAACGATTCCGTCGTACACTTTCTGAAATTTGAAACCGTTTTTCCATTACAACTCTGGTATAACCTTGACTACGCATAGTTATTTTACTCTTCGCGAGACAGGCAACAATCATACCTATTAAAGTGTTCATGCTCTAACGTTTCACAATCAATTTGTCCTTAAAACGACATTCACGATTTCACCTAGAAAAAAAAATTGTGTCACATAATGCGATCCACGACAGCAAACAGTGCATGGAAAACAAAAATTCGATTTCTTTTTAAATTTCAGAGATATTCACATGTAACGCCCTTACTTTTACACACTGTATATTATTGTTTATTTACAGAGAGTGTCCTGTCTAACTGTGTCTCTCTATGAAACCAAACCATGTAAAAATATAAATCATGTTCATTTTACCTTGTCGCCTCCGTACATGATGAGAATAATTTAATCATGCGGTACCCATACTAAACCACACATTTATAAATAAAAAAAAACAATTTCTTAAATGTTTAAAATAAGTGGAATATGTCTATAGCAACCTTACGTGGAACATACTGTACATTGTAAGCATATTCATTTTCAATTTTGTCGATTTTGTCATGCATATCTAAACATATAAATAGACGCAATTTTGATGGTGTTTCCTTTATATTAGACCTGTAGGCACTCGGACCAATTGGGCACCCGGAAAATACCCAAAAAATGAAATATTCCCGGGTAGTCTTTATCCGGATACCCTATTCGTGTTACTACTTGTGTATTGAGAACGATGATACTTATATGTAAATAGCAGGGTGTCGAGAAGTCGGGTCCGGCCTGTGACTACTGACGTGAGCTGAAGTGATAATGTACACGTATGATTATTCTTCGAGATATACAGGGTGTTACAAAAAAGTGAGAATTTTAAGAGCAGATAGTACTCGCGAAATGGATGGGAAAATGCTAATAGGCATAGGCCGAAAAATTAATATTGTCAGAGTTATAAACAGTTTTCCGTTTTATGATGGCAGTTGTGGGAGGCTTCCGGGTGCAAGCCGCGTCCGGAGTTACACTGACTCTTATTAATATTCGGACACCGTAATTTGTGTTTTATCCATTATTGCTCTATGTATCTCAGCACAATTAAATTAACGTATTTATTGTTTTGTGTAATATTAGAAAATCTATTGTAGTTAATAGAAATGCAAATTATATTCATTTAAGTCATTTAATTTTTAATATAACAAATAATATATTGGATAATGTGTTACTCTTGCGTCGCAAAAATATTCGGATACGTAATATGCTTCTATGTTTTTTCGTTAAAACACAGCTTGGACGACCGTTAATACTCTTTACAAACATAACGTCGAGCAAAATGTAGAGCATGCCTCGATATATCAGTTACTGTTCAAAAGTCATCCTATTCATATAATTTAGCGGTGAATGTGGGACGGAAAAGCAAAAATACATTTTATAATGTACAAGAACTAGTTATTTATCACCGTGAAAAAGGCAAATCATATCGGGCAATCGGCAACTTGTTAAATTTAAGGTACTCCTACACAGGTACTCCTAATGTCAAGTCACTCTCGATATTTTTAAATTGCCAGTGTAAATATGTATTATATTTTGCAATATTTTTTTTACTTAGATAAGCATTATTACATGTATATGATCTATTTTTGTAACAAAAAATGTCCTTGAAGTGTTCAGGACATGATAGCTTGTACCTAATTGGTTCCTATCGACCACCTGTCTTTTAAAATACATTCCAAATAAAACACTTAAAATAATAGGGAGTTATTGAAAAGAAAATTAAAAAAAAATTAGGAGTTCAAAGGGTTAAGTCGATAAAACTGACGATCGCATTCTGAAACAGCTTTATTACATGTTTAGAACCAACGTTCTGACGTTTGATCATGATTCATTGCTCTTACCAGAGAGCAACAAATATTTGACATCGCTGACGTTCTACAAGGTAAGTCGTGCATCAGTCCCTAGAGGACTCACTGTCAGGCCGGAAGGCCTTATTACCAGGGCTGTGGAGTCGTGGAGTCGGAGTCGGAGTTCGGTAGGAATTTCTGATTACTGGAGTCGGAGTCGGAGTCGGAAAAAAATCCGACTCAGAGAAGAAGAGACTGAATATGTGGAAAACATAGGACACAGTTCTCAAATTTACCGAAGTAATATCCGTTCTTTATACACCGAAAAAACTACTGCCGCTTTTAAAGATGCAGAAACACTATGAGTATGTGGAAAATAGCAAATGAATGTTCCCATAGGCGATGATTCAATAGAAAAATTCATCTATCCATATTTGTACAGGATGTAGAAAAAGTAATTGTAATAACTTTTAAATGTGAAATTCCACAACATATTCGATAAAATGTTGCAAAATTCATTTTGACCATGAAATGCGAGGACAAATTCCTTTTAAAGGGTCTAGCCGAATAAGAGGGTCAAATGTGCCCCTAAACCAAATTGGTTTTGCGGTAGATCATTCGATAGCTTATCAAAAAAGACCTATTTGTGCCAAGTTTCAATTTTGTATCTCGACTTGGGGGGTAGTAAATGGCAAAAATGGAAAATCACGTTTTTGCTCAATTTCTCTTATACTATTGCATGAAAAATTTTGAAAAAACTCAGAGACATTTCAGATATCGAGGCACATATTAAGGAATTTTTTCAAATTTTTAAATTTAAAATCCAAGTGTAAAAAATAAAAAATACAGAAAAATGCCGGTTTTGTATTGAAGCAGTCGTGGAACTAGATTTATATTTTTACTGTAAGTAGATATTATTATTACTACTACCTTGAATTTTTTTAGATTTTTCGGTTTAGTGCGCCGTAGTTAAAAACATTAAAACCCGATTTTTTCGTCGTCTTTACGTGTCAGAGTAACTTATACACAAAACTTTAGCATGTTCTTTTTCAAATAAGTGTTTTATGTGATCTTCAATGTCTATACATACAGCAAAACAGCATAGGACTTAAAGAGGTTAGGTAACACGCCTCTATTCACCGTAAAAATCTTATTAACAAAAATAACAATAATAATTTTTTTTATTTGCTGTGTGAATTAGAAGAATATGAAAATTGTCACAAGTCAAAAAGAGAAGATTTTTAAGGACTGAGAATCGAAAATTACCGAAATAATATTTGTTCATTATTTCTTAGAGTCTACTCTTTTTGCTAATATCAAACAGTTATTTTTGTAAGCTATCAAACAGTTCTTAGCTTTTCCTGAAAAACATACTTTCTTGAGTTGTGTCACTTTTGAAATACATGTCCGATGTCTATTATCCGAGGATTAAGAAATAACGAAGTTGATTCGACACATTATTTTTAAAATCCTAGTTTCAAATAAACAATTTTTATATTTTTTATGTATAAGGCCGTTTTCTAAACAATGTTTACCAAAAACCTTCTAGGATCCTGCACAAATAAATCTATGATTTGCTTACATTCATGCTCTACATTTTAAACCTGGTTAATAAAAATGTTGTTCGGTTGTTCAGCAATGTATAGTAAAATACGGTGATCTCGAGGGGGTGGTAAATGGCAATGGTAACAATAGTAACATATTGTGCTACCGGAGGGAAACAGTCTTAAACAGTATAATCTTTTAAAATAGTTTCTGTATTAGGAAAATTGAATTACAAGCAAATGTTCAAATTAAATTACAAGCAAAAATTTCAAATTACAAGCAAAGTTAGATACATTTTCAAGAGGCCAATGTGTTATGTGTATTAGAATAAAAAGGGCCAGTGTGCACCTTTTCCCAAAACGGTGCAAATTAAAAATTGGACCATTGTCTATCAAGATAAAGAAATATTATAATGCTTTGATGGAATGTGATGTTTTAATGAGACCATTCGAAAATATAGACAAAAATATATTTATGAAGCCTTATTGAAGATTTTTTAAAATTTTGATAAAACTATTTTTATCAATAAATTATAAGCAATTATAACATTCTGTATATAAAATGCAAACATTTTACAATTGTATAATTGCGCATAGATACAATATGTCGTGCATGACCTCAATTTGCGATAGTTGCGTGTAGAGAACACAACTTACATTTCAAATTACATAAGAGTGTCCCAAAAGTGCTACACACCATGGAAACTGCAAATTATCCAAGACGAAACAAACCGAAAAATTCTTTATGATTTTGCAATCTCAAGACTTGTTTTCAGAATATAAGCAAATAAAAGTCAGGGATCTGACTTGAGCGCATTATACAAATTTTGAGAACCTGATCACGCGATCGCACGTCCACGTATGTACACAAAAAAACCCTTGTAGACATGCATTCACACACGTTGCACTATCGATACTAAACACCCCAATATATCATTGACACTTTTAATTTATCATTCGCTGTTGATTGCTCGTGGTTGATCCAAGGGATCGTTCGAGCTTTGTTATTGTTTGCACGCAGAGTGTCACAATAATTACGTGTATGCTCGAAGGACCACCTCCAGGTTCCAGGAAAGAGGTAGTGTGTTGAGTTTTTTTATAACTATATTACACTAATTACAAGCTGCGTTGCTTAATTTAATGAGCCGAAGCCGAGTGTATTTGTATCAACTTGATGCTAATGCTTGAGTGTATGAGCCGAAGCCAAGTGTGAGTCGAGTGTACGAGTGAATCTCCCAGGTGAATCTGATCGTTTTGCAAATTACTAAACCTATAGAAGCCTCGCACCACCCTTCCACTGCGTCCTGAGCGCGGTTCCTTTGGAGTGGTGGTGACGAGGCCCTAGGATTCTGGTTTTCGGTGGACGGAGACTCGGCAACGCTGGGGGATTTCCTGAGTTGGAGAACGTTGCAGCTCTCGTGGACTGCTGCAAGGGGATGACCGCGTACACCTTTTCAGGTTCTGAGTTTGATGACTCGCTCTGCCGTTTTGGATCTTTTGGAGCATTCTTGAGAATTTCATGATGGGAAAAACCCGGCCAGGAGCGTACCATGTACTCTGCTAAGATGCGCGTTAACATTCGCTTTAATAACACGTCGCACAATGAAATCAAGCACACCGTTGTTACCCTTTTTAATTTTATCCAGTTAACATCTTCACTTACAAACGCCGTAAATATATTTTTTGTTCATTGTTTTCTGCAATTACACATAAAAATAATTCTCTGCATAATAGACTAATCAACTGTAAGTTTTTTATTTGTTTTGGCTTAGAGAATCTGTAGTTTTCAGTGTTTGCATCACTTTTGCGACATCCTGTATGAGAGAATCTAAAGCCTTCCCTTGAACAACAAGTTCTGGATGTGTATGTACGTAATATCGGATGATTAAAGTATTATCCAGCTTAGATACACAGAATATGCAAGAAGTGGTCCGTTTGAAATCCGGAAAAAGGCTGCCTTTTCTAAAAAAGAACCTGCGTGGCAATGTTGGTTTTGGGTGGGAGTTGCTTGATTGCAGGATTGTTTCGAATTTAATTGATCGAAAGTAGAATCGAAGTTCGAGTGTGAAAAAAGTCAAGCAGTTCACGGGTTGGATGTTTTTTGAAATCTACTATTATTAAAAAATTTAATGTCTCGGATAATTGTGGAAATTCCAAAGCTATGTCACGGTTTAAGATTTAATGGATGCCATCCTAACCGCTAGGTAGTTTTTATGAAGGTTGTGTAGCACAAGGTCGTTCTTAATCCCTTTTTGAACTTGTAATTTGAACGCCGTATATTATAAATATAAATAGTTTCGTACTGAACAAACAATAACTGGTGTTTAATATGTCCATTCGGATATCAAGAAAGTCTTCTGAGTTAAACGTTTCACTGACTTGCGAGCATAAAGGACTACAGAGACCAACGCGAATATTCGCAGCGACATATTCACAGCACAACAATACACGTGGCGGCTTATACGTTTGTTCACGCCAACGCTAAAAATTTTCACCAAGCCTGCGAATTTGTAGCGATTTCTTCGCGTTGGTGTGAACAAATACACAAGCCGCCACGTACACTCCCGTCCATAAGTCATGGCACACTTACTAATTTCAGTTTTAGGTTTAAATTAAAATTATTAAATATTCACTATATTGAATCAAACGATTATTTACAGATTATTTACACTGAATACAATTTCTAAATGTTAAAATATATTGAAAATTATATATATATATATAGTTTAAAATTTGCTCACTAATGTATAGTATGCTCCTCGTTTCGAGATGATGACTCGAAATAGCCTTGGCAATCTTATGGTCATTTTTAGGTGTTTCTTCTTCGATTTTTGTCCAGAATGGCTGCAAATGTGTCCACAGATCACAAAATCGAAACAAATGTCGCCCAAATTTAACGCACTGAAAAACTGGTCTTGAACCGTACTATAATTATTTCAGTTTATTTTTTTATATTAATTATAACAGAATAGTAACCATATATATATATCGAAATAAATAACCAATTCTACTATATCGTAATCCAGGTTTATTCAGAAATGGCAAGATGTTCCATAACTTATGGACAGAGGTGTATACTGTTGTGCTGTGAATCTGTTGTCGCGAAATATTCGCTGCCGCTGCAAATATTCGTGTTGGTCTTTAGTATTCTTAATGCATCGTCAAGATGACGTTGACCTCAGTTTATCGTAAGTAGCACTTATTGAGATATTGGAGTTTTTATTGTACTTTACTCATTATCAGTCACGTTGGAATTTAATGTTTCGTAAAAAATATAACATCCATTAGAAGAAGGCTGAAGGATTGCGATTTTGTTCTCGTTCAATTGAGGATTCATCCGTTCTACAACTTTTCATTTCCACCTTTTTTTGTTTCTAGTAAATAATGATCAATGAAAAACATGAACAATTTTCAACTCATTGCCACAAATGACGGCTATAGACGTCAGATTTTTGTTGGTGTGCTAACAAATGACGGCTATAGCAGTCATGTTGTAGCACCAAAGGAACATTTAAAAAAAAAAGTGTGTTTCTGAGGCCGATTTAGAAACAGAAGGGTGCATCTATAAAGTTCTTGTTAGTTCTGATACGGAATATTAGTAAGTATTGGAAAGTTTACTTCAAAACTAATTTCCATCATTGTATGATCCCATAATTAAAAGGCAAAGGGAGTAAAATGCCCGACAACTCAAAGTTTCGTCTAGCAGTGCACGTATACTCAATACATGTACATAATCGATCTATTTGATAAAGAACAATTGTATGAAGAAAATATTTTGCGCTTTCAATTTATCTTTGTACAAAAAATTGTATCTCTGCAGGCTGTTTTAACGAATTCAGCTTCATTCTGTATAAAGGTTTAAGCAGAGAATCTTAATGCAACAGACAACATACCATGCACTTACAAATTCAAAGAAAAGCACGGTGTTTCTAAGCATCATGAATGTCCCGTGATTTCAATAGCGGAAGAAAGGTTCAAGGATGTAAGCAAAAACGTAATTGTTTTTATAGGGAACCAGTTTTACACCAGCAATCCATTCAACGAATCGTTCATGACCATGTTCCGTGATCAACAGTCGATCGTCCCATGTCCGAAGCACGTAACCTACTTAGTGCTCGCTCTCTCTCAGCGTGACGTCACTTACTGCTGTCGTGAGTAACTTTACCGAGATCCCCGGATTCACTTTGGATGCATATTCAAAACTTGTTCCGAGGTGTCTTTTACCTCGCAAACAGGTCGCGCCACAGCTCTTCACCAATTACACTTTCCCACACTGATATTTTCCGGACCGTTTTTATCAGCCTCCAACATGCACCACCGCATCTTCCACCCAATTTTAAATAATGTCAATAATTTCGTAATCAGATCAATGTCAGCATATGCTGGCGACAGAAACTTAAACCGACGGGTTTCTTTAAAGTTTAAACAATATGTACCCTTACTTCGTAAGTATTGTTTTCACCTTGTCTTTATATACGACATATAAAAACGGATTTTAAAGAAATAATCAATATTCTAAAATTAATTATAAATCATTAGATTTAACTTTCTTGTATATTATTGTTTATTACTGACTTAAAAGATTTAGAAGAAATTAAATCAATTGTACTGACACTAAATTTATGAATATAAAAATGCTACGTGTACAAATCATTTGTAAATATTTTGATGAATCATATTATATGTTTAAACTTTAGGAATATTCTTAAGAGCTTCTATGTAAGCACATATTACTGTAAGCTAAGATACTGAACATGTAAAAGAATTAACTACAGTCGTATAAGTTTTCTATTAAAGCCAATAAAAGTGTCAGTCAACAATGTAATTAGATGGTATTACACAACAGGCAGTAAACAACAAGTTTCGTGCCCTATTTTTTGTAAAATACATGGTTTAAATTATATACATATATATATGTAATTCTGGAAAAATGTCACTAATACATTTCACGTAGATAATAAAAAATACAACCGAAAATTTACTACTTCTTATGTAGGACAGTATGTACTAATTTGTGGTTAAGCATTATTAAATTCGTTTACCCTTTTTGAAAATTTTGAAACTTTTCTGTAAGTAGAGTATCTCCCCTCTGAGAACACCTTTTGTATTAATAAAAAGTTCATACCTAGTTGTCATGTTCAGAATACGTATTACTTACTCATAATATTTCACTCCCAATAAGAACTCGACATACCTACTATTTTCGAGCGCATTTCAATCAATATGAAGCACTATTAAAGCGTTATCTTGTGTTATGCAAGGCTACATAAGCGTGACTCTTTTAAGCTAACTATAGTAATTTGAAGAGAAAGTAACTGCTTCAGTATGTCGAAGTTTATTTTTATTTTCAGTACAAAGAAATGGTACTGCTAATTACAGATACGCACAGAGCGTCCTATTGAGATACAGTCTTATTATACTGGGTATAATAAGTCTTATTTACTATAGAGTATATAAAGCATTATATTACGTGGAACTATAAAAATTTCGCATATCACTTTACTAACAAACTTTGTAAAACTACATACTCTTCAAATTGACTGCTCGAATAAAGACATAGTTTACCTTACAATTAGAGTTATTCAATTGACTTTATAATCGATCTAATATCACGTAAAGAATTAGAACGTGCTTATTTTTTTATAAATTATCCGATATTATGAAGGAATATTACGTGGAACTATGGAAATTCCGTTGACTGTATAATACTATCAGATATACGATAACTTTTTTTGGCGAAATTTTGTTTAACAATTCATCCGGTACGCGTAAACTTAACTACGTATTGATTTTTAGGTATGTACCTCTTTCTCTTTTCGTGTTTGTGTTTATAAACGTTGCCAAGACCCTGGTGTATCTATGTACTTTCTATCGGTTCTGCTATCTGATCAGCGGTATGCGAATGGCCACTGTGGTCATCGAATTTAACTACTCTGGACTTTTATTCGTACTCATATTAAATTAACTGCCTACTTTCACGATATATCACGCTTTGAACAGGTGAAGGACAGAACTCTCTTCACATTTCAAAATTTTGGAAGCCAAGAGTACATTAGAAATTGCCCATAACATTTTAACCCTTTGAGGACGATAAACGCATACATGCGTTCCAAGAAATCCTTCACCATGTGTTACGGGTCACCGTACTGGTCCAGGCACAGTTGTTTATTGCTCGCTATAAACTTATGCATTCGGATGAATTACCGCTTCAACTCATTTTATTAAAATATATAATATGTAATATGTTTCGTTACATATTTTGGAATTTTAGAGCACTGAAACAGCTGAACAATCGAAATCATTCACATTCTTATAATGAAACATTCAATTTATAAATTGAGAAAACGAACCACAACAACTACATTGGTTTCACTGCATCCAAAAGTGTTGTGTCAACGCTACAAAATTTGGAAACTGAGAATCCAATAATCCATAGTATCATACAAATGACTGCAATACTCTAAAGGATCAAAAAAGATATTTTGTATACTTGGATTCCCTCATATGTCGGCCTCAATGGAAATGAAAAAGCAGACTCAGCGGCAAAACTAGCTAACAGTAATGAATCTGAAAGAAACTGTATGCCTATGTATCATAAAGAGCTTCAAACACATTTTATCAGGGCAAAGATTGAATCGTGGAATGAAGAGTGAACAAATTCAAGACCTACCTTTATACGTAAGGTTAAAAGAAATGTCTACGAAACCAATCCAGTACTACTTATGAACTGGAAAGATCAAGTAATCTTAACCAGATTTAGACCACATGAACTTTACTCATTCTTTCATTTTCACCAAAGAAAAAACAATTACGTGTGGTATGTGCAACATTAAAAATTCCATCGATCACATTCTAGTAAGCTTCCCCAAATATGGAACTAAAGAGACACAATATGGCTTCTCGTCGAACTTACTGGACATAATACAAGAAGAAACCTCTTGTAGAAAAATTCTGTCGTTCTCGAAAGACATTAGTCGTTATTACCTAATATAATATATAATTCCGCTTTGCATGTTCTATTTCTTATTAATAAAACTTTAATAGTGCTTCATATTAATTTAATCAAAAGTCATGTACCATATCTTCTGATATGGTAAAGTAAAAAATAATTATACACTGCTAACGTAACTTGGTCACTAATAACCTACGAAGGTGAATATAACATTAAAAATCAATAAAAAAAAACATTCATTTTACTACATTGTTTCACCGCGGAAAATCTTAACACATGGTGCACGATTTTGTCCGAAATTTTCAAGGCTCAAAGGGTTAATTCGAAAAGTACAATTCCCTTTGTGGTAAAATATTCAACATATCTAATAATTTATTCTTTAGCGAAAACGAAGTCTTAGAAATCAGACATTTTATCTTATTGTTCGTACCTGTCTTACATCATTCATGATAAGACAATAATAACAGTAAGACGTAGATCATGATCTTGATAATGTTCACAAGTACAAGTGTTTATGTGCACAAAGATAGTAGAAGTTAATACGTAGTTAAGTGTATGCGTATTTAACGTATGTCCAAAAACAATTTTCTTAAAAACGAAGCCTCAGATGCAGAAATTTTATTCCACATTTTCGATTCATTTACTCATGTTAAACCACTCTCTCTACCCGCTAGCACTACATATTGTAGGGCACCTATGCATTTGTCATTCAATAAATATTATTTCTTAATCACGCTAGATAATTGCGAAGCACAGAGTGTCATAATTGTTTTACATTTCTATTTGTTAAATAACTTGACAGGAAAGCGACTTACGCTTGATTGAAAGCTAAATAAATTCTCCACGGAATTCCTGCTCCGTTTAAATTTCTTTATAAATCTTGTCATTATAAAGCATGGTAATATACCTGTGTTTATAAGTACAGTACAGTCTCGTTTAGTGCTCGTTAGCCAGGACCGGCTAGCTACAGTTATCGAATACGGACAACGTTTTCGCACTTCTTCATATTTTGCCGACAGCGACGAACGTAGAAAAGGACAGTGAGTGAAAAAGAAAGAGGGCTTCTTAATTGAGGAGTTTAATGAAAATACTACAAATGAATAGGTGAGGTTTTTCCAATGAAAATGAGTCAAACACGATGTCATTCGGTTCATTCGTTATTAAAATTTTGCATAAGGTAAAATTCGATAGTCGTAATGTCTCTGATAACAAATAGTGAAAATGAGATTTTAATTGGGAAAACTTCATCTATCTATTAATAATATTCTCATGAATGTACAATGAAAAACAAACAATTTTTTATTTCCGTTAAAGGATGACTCGCTCTTCGTTAATGTATCATGTTTCTCAAACGCCGCCGCGAGCCGCCCGACTTCTCGGCCCGGCTAGGAGGGATATGTGGTTGGGGTACGGCCGATTCAGACATCCGTGTCGAAAAGCAGTTCAGACATCCGTGGAACTCTGTAATGTGCAAAAAGACTATCTTCCCAATTCATAATTACCATGCAGAGCGGATTTTACAAATTGAAGAAGTCCGCGTCGGTATCTCTGTATACGCGGAGAGATTCGTACAGTAGACACCAGAACCTCTTACTGTGGAGATTACAGAACTATCCTACAATTGCGGAGAATCGAGATATACTACCCACATTGGTGCATGTCAGATGACAGTAGGCGAAAACGTTGTTGTTCTTCTTTCTATGTAACCCAGCATCGACTGCTATGTCCATTTAGCCGGGGAAACTACAGTTTTAGGTAGGTTCTGAATTACGATGTCTAACAGCAACACAGAAGCACTGAAGACCATCACTCATCTTACGCTTAACTTTCCCGATCGGATGAGAGACGGAGTATTTTTTAAAGTTGTTTATTGCAAAAGTATGTACGTGGATTACAAAATTAGTAATAACGCTTGGCAAACACGAGACGGAAATACAATTTATCGTATAATTTAATGGCTCTGTTAGTCGGACATCTCTAAGCTACATCCTTATAATTCAATGATAGTGATGTTTTATATGGTGTGTTTTATTTGTAATTCATATATCACAGATAATTTGTATTGCTTAATCAGTCTTGTTACTTAATCAGGAAAAGCCACTTATAATAATAGGAACATAAAAACCGGATATCATTAACTTATATGAGAGCCAGTGTTAACATTATTAAAAGTACGCCAATACCTTCGTTCAGGCATAAGATGATAGTAAAACTCATTTTTATTAGTTATATGTTGCCTGTTTTCTTGATATAGTTTTGTTTTTGTATATAGACAAATAAGATATTGTGAATAAAGATCTATACAAACAAAAATGATATAAGCAATTTGTTTAATAGTTATAAATATTTGTATGCGGAATCACGTACTGCGTCAACACTTCTGTCCTGCACTATACGTTATTTAAATCGGTACAAGTTTTCAGTTTTAATAAACTGTTAATTTTGTAAAAAGTTTAACTCACTTTACAAGTAGAAGAAAAGTTCATTCGTTAACATCTGCAGAACAATAATTATAATAAGGCTACTTATAAATACTGGAGACAACAAATGTAAAATAAGTGTTTCCATTGTAAGCAATAATATTTGTAGAAACATTAATACTCTAAACTTTAAATATGTATCTAAAAATAGTAAACGAATGACTTGTCCTACTCTCAAAATAAAAGGGTTATTGTGACTTATCTTGTATTTGTTTCATGAAAACTAAAAACGGCATCTTCAGTGAATGTATAAATCTGAATACATTTTTTAAACTACTTTAAATAAAATAAGAGATGTTTTTATAAAAACACTGTTCAAAGAATTATCTCTGACAAATTATTTCATGTAAAGCTGTCACGTACGTTTTAAAAACATTTTTGCAATACGTGTATGAAATGTTCAAACATTATAATTATTGTTGAAAATTATAAACTCATAATACCTTGCCAAAGTTGTTGAATTTGTGCACAGTCTTATTCTTGCATTTCTGTAGTAATTGTTAATATGTTGGCAACAATATTGTTGAAAAAAACAGTAACCTTAAATGGCACAAAATTGAAATAAAACGAAGACGTATACACAAATGCTCTACCATCCTAAAAGAATCGAAAAAGACTATAGCTTTCATAATTTATACGTAGTAGTTTAAGTAAATGTTGTGCAACGAAAGTAATTTAACTCCTGTATAATTATCTTTGTCTCTACGATGCTTCCGTGACTGTATAAGGGGATTGGTTAACGTGTATTTAATTAAATAAAACTAAATGTACCACTAAATGTACTTAATGAAAGAAGTGATAATCTTTTGATTAAACTGAAAACAGATAAGACGAACTTCATGACGGTATTTCTATGAATTAGATGTGTCGCAGGAAATTTTCACATCTACTAAACATAAACAGTCACTTTATTGAAAATTAACCTTTTGACTCCGAATCGCGTACATATACGCTTGACAAAGTCGCTCCCCGCGTGCTGCCGACGTTCATGGGCGTTCAATGCAATGATGCACTATGTATTACTGTAGCTGGGCCGCACGCAGCGTTCACTTTGTTCCCAAGACACCCGTAATCAAAGGAGTAAGAGTGTCTGACACAATGTTTGAACTTTTATGACGCAAGAATGTGTCTGATTCGCAGAATCGAAAGCTATTGTGAAATTTTTTCACGAACGTGCACATTTTGCCAAATACTTTCAAGGAGAGGGAACCTCAGCATAAGAATGTTAAATTTAATTGAGACAGGCGTGTGAGTACTTTCGTATCAGATAAGTCAACGGACGTTCAGATATATGACACCACGGATGCACGCGCTACTCCCATGAATTTTTTCCTAATGTTTCACTAATCTAATGTCATACATTTTGTTAAAAGGTTTTAGTCTGTTTTGTTTTTTACATTATATCTAAATGACGTCACAGCATTGTAACGTACGTCGTGAGTCAGATAAGTAATACGGCAATTTTAAAATAAAATGTGTTTTTGTTAAGACATCATTATTTCTACAGGTGAACCGATACCGTGCAAAGTTCTTCCGACTGCTCAGCACCATGTGCGATATACATTTAAAGACTGAAACTACTTTCTTATTTATTATACATTGTTATATATTCGAGTAATAAAAAAGAGATTCAACATTAAAAATATACAACTAGATGAATAGAACAAAATAAGTACAAACGAATATACAAACACTTTCCATATTAATGTTCGCCACGACCGATGTCCCCGAAAAAAATTTTAAAGTCGTACTGTTTTCTTGGTAGATTATTTAGAAAATAAATATAATAACAAATGTTAAATAATACTGAATTACACATACATGGAACTTACCTTAACTGTCACACCTAAGCTATCAGTCATCTGAGAAATATTGTAAAATAATTTCTATCTCCAATAATTTCCAAACTTTCAAATCCTGTTATATTTGGTGGTTTAATATATACAAAATACCGATTTTCTGGGTCCCTTAATGTAGACTAATAAAAGTATTGTCAATTCATAATGTAATTCAAAAGCTTTTTCACTCTATGTATCCATATATATATATTAAAATGTTGTATTAAACAACATTTTTGTACGTTATAGTTTTTGAAAATGTTCTGTATATGTTACCTATGTAATTTTATCGCATTTCATTTCGTTCCATTTCTTGAATCTTGTATTTTTGTTTTCGAATAAACATTGTATTTTATTTTGTCTGGTTTCAATTACTGATTCATGAACCTATCAACTACTAGTACCTTTAGAAATTTGATGTGTCAACTACTCGTGCAGTTTGGAGAGATCTGTTTTCTTTTTTTTTTAGTGAACCTATATTATAGGATTATTTGTCAATACTAATGAATTCAATTCATTTAAAAACAGCTGATGAATCAAGTTATCCACCTACAAAATTGCTTACTAAAACTAAAACTCTGTAATAATAATTACAATGGGAAATAAGTCTTATAGTGTCAACTACTGGTACATTTACTCTATTTATTAGTTGAGCAAATAAGTTCTGAAAATTTTATGAACGATTTTTTATCAAAATAATACACAGCTGTAACTTAATACTTGGAAAACATTCCAAGACGAATTCAGTACTTACAAATAATGGAATAAGTTATATAAACATTATTAAACAAGTCAAAGTAATATAATTGAGTTCACTCGTCTCTTTACGAATAATGTTCAATATCTTACACGTACGAACTTGTTGGCTAGTCTGTAAACACTGTTTGTACAGACACCTTGTACTGAGATTCGAGGTGATCCTTTTGAACGCCTCTTGTAAACGTAGACAAATACAAATTACTAAAATACAAAACTATTATAATATGAAACCAAGATCAAATCAGACATAGGCATGTATGAACTTGTTTCATTGTTTTAAAGTGCTGGAGCAATTCCTAAACGATTTCCTACATAGTAAGTTACACTTTGTATACTTTGTTATCATTATAAAAGATTCCCTATCTGAAATTTTCATAATATTCGACTTAATAATAACAGGAGTGCAGTGCCGCGAGTTACTGATACGCTTTTTGGAAGCGATGCATCCGATCTTACAATTAGTCGGCTAACAATTACTCATATTCATCGGCGACGATCGGCATAAATCGAGGTCTGTGCGTATAAGAGACTGTGATATGCGTTGATGTGAATGTGTGTACAGTGAGTGTAAAAAATATTTGTACAACGAGTTATATGAGAAGAAACTTTGTGTATCTCGGTTTATTAATAAAATTTCTGAATACAAACAATGTATACATATTACCATAAATGTCTAGAATAAATCTGATATAGAAAGAATTCAGATATTGCCATACTTTACCAAAATATTCAGGAAAATTACATAATTGGCACAAGTAACCGCGAAAATGTATTCGTATAGCTGTCTTTTTTTTAAACATAAAGAAGATTATTTATCAAATTATTAGGTTGTAGGATTTCCTTTCGATTGTATAATAGCTTCACACCTCCGTGACATTCGATGAACCGAATTAGACGTTATATTTGGTGTAATTTTATATCACTCCTCTATTATTGCAGTTTATAATTTTCTTTGGATGAAATATCATATTTTCGTATTTTTCCTTCTAAATAGTCCCGCAAAGGCTACGATATCGCAGGTCGTTGAATTTGTCTCAACACCCGCTATCATACTATGAATAAAAAAATATAGGGTTCCATTTAAAAAAATTAACTTGACCTTGAAATCTCCACTACTCCACTCACACAAAAATTGATACCACGTAATGTCCCCTTTTATATCATACAACTTTTGTACGAACATGTTTTTGATAACTTCAATCCCTCATAAGATATTCCACCGTTCTCGTTTAAATGTAACACCCTGTATGTATACATTTTCGACCCATTACGCTGTTGTACTTATTAACACAGTTCGAATTTCAACAGTACTGATCGTGACAATGTTTTCGAACATATTGACATTTTTAAAAACTGTTCCGAGTTGATTGCCTTTTGTTTAAAGTATACACTGTAATACCAACAATAAATAAGAACTGTACGAATACTTTTTACGCGGTTATTTTTACCAATTATGGAACTTCCTTCAATATTTTCATAAAGTATGCCAATATCTGACTTCTTTCTGTATCATATTTACTCTAGACATTTATAGAAATCTGTATAAATTGTTTATGTTATGAAATGCTATTAATACAACATGTTATACCAAGTTTCTTGTGAAATTACTCCCTGTATGTACGAACACTTTTTACACTCACTGTATATATGTATATTGAAATATGCTTTATTTTTACGACATATGAACAATGAAGTCGAGCAATAAGTCAGTTATTAACGAAAGCTAAAACATGAAAGACGTACATGTATAGTCCGCGGCAAAAAGATAGGTTCATTAATTTTTTGTTCAAATAATCATGTAATAAAAACCATTTCTTCAACTATAATATATGAAATTTATTGATAATATCCTGTTGAGCCTTTACAGTCATGTGGCCTTTTAAATAAGAGATGTACAATGTTATTGCAATACCACACACAGATTATACAAAGTAAGCGTGCAACAAAAACGTAGTTCGGAAAATTGTAATGAACAATGGAATGGAAGTCCTCAATAAAGCCACGACTGTTACCAATAAAAGACGATTGTTTCAAGAAAAACATATCATGTTCAGTATCAAGATATGATCAGGTCGCAATCTCAAGAATCTCGATTGGGCATACTACATTCACGCACCTATAGCGTCTCAACAAAGAAGAACCCCCCATCCTACGACCTGTGCAAAATACAATTGACAGTGGAACACATCATCCTACACTGCAGGAAATACTACTCTCATAGACTGCAATTCAACATAAGGCCCACCTTAAAAGACAATTTAGAAGACGAAGAATTATTACAAAACTACTACACTATCTAAAGAAACACACCTAACTGTATAACAAAATGTGAACATTACCTCTTATGTATGTCGCTAGTATCATACACAAGCGGTTGATGCGACGTTAAATAATAGAAATACAAAAAAACGTAGTTCGTTTCGTTTGTCTGTCGTTTTATTGTTGGTTTTCGTCAGTCCTATAAGGTTTCTTAGCCTGTGCGCGTGTAATACAGACTCCAGTGGTAAAACATTAATTTAAAATAAAATGAGTCGTAGGAAAACATTGACTTTAGAAGAACAAGCAAAAATTCGAGCTTATAAAAAAATGGGCCTTCCTCATAGGGAAATTTTAAGGAAGATTGAAAGAAGTTTGAACGCGATAAACAATTTCATCAGGAAAGGAGAAAAATATTCTAAAGCTATAAGTCCCCTGGCAGGCTTAATACCCTGACAAAACGGGAGAAAAGGGCAATTCTACGGGTTGCATAAAATTCTGATTCCTCTGCTTGTACAATAGCAGCCGAAGCCGGAGTCACAACTAACGTCCGTAACGTTCAGCGTCTTTTAAAAAATACTACAGCAATTAAATATCAGAAATTAAGAAGAAAATCTTTAGTATCTGCCAAACATATTTGCAACAGGATGGAGTTCGGCAGAATGACGAAGTCATGGACCACTGAATGGAGGAAAATAATTCTCGTATGAAAAAAGAATTTAATCTGGATGGCTCAGATAGTTTTCCTTATTATTCTTATGATTTAAGAAAAGATGAACAAATTTGAGCAAAAGGACAATTTGGTGGCGGATCATTAAATTTATGGTGTGGGCACCGGTTGGTTACGAAGCAGAATGTGACATGGTGTTTTTAAACAATAAAATAAATGCTGTAATGTGTAGAAACATACTCGCTGAGGTAAAATTACAGTTTGCTGAAATATCTTGAACTCAGCACTTCATATTTCAGCAAGACAATGCACATATACACGCTGGTCGTATAGTTGGACAATGGTTTGAAGAACATGAAATGAGAAAATTGGATTGGCCAGCTCGTTCACCTGATGTCAACATAATAAAAACCATATGTGAACTTCTTACAAGAAGTGCCTATAAAAATAATAGACAATTTTCAACAATAAATGAGCTGAAAATTGCGATTCAGGAATGTTAGGGAAACATTAATCAAAATATTAAAAAATTATGACAGTATTCCAAATCGAATTTTTGAATTAATTATACTGCATGTTAAACATACAAAATATTAAAGTAAAAGCAATGAAACTTTAATATTACGATTTCTGTAACTATTTTAAATGAACCCATGTCTTTTTGGCATTAAACAAGATTCATATTTATGTAATGCTTTTTTAGACCATGAAATCTAAAGATAAATTACTCCTGTTAACACGTTCCGTGTCACGTGTACCGTTGTCGGTACACGCACCAATTTTAATTTGATCACGTAACTACCAACCCTTATGAAATTTTGAGTAACAGCCACATTTAAATGATAGCAGAAATAGAAGGTGTAATATCAAATAGATAAATATTTGTACAATCAACCACGTGTATCAATAAATAGCCATTTGCGTGTGTTTGTCTAGTTACGGAATTTTCTACTGTGGCAGGGAACGAGTCAAGTAATATCTCATTGTCAATTATGGTCTTAAATATAACTATAGAAAGAAAATCAACGAACTCGATGATGATTAAGAAGCGTGAAGTAAATAAAAATTAGTGAACCTATCTTTTTGTCGTGGACCGTAGACGAAATCCGGCAGCCGTACAGACGTACATACATAGTACACTTAAATAAATTGTCCTTGATTTAAAAACGTTTCGTCACCAATTCCGCAATAGTGTGCTAGAATTAATACATGTACTCAAGAATAATGTTACGAAGAGCTGAGTAATTAATAATTTAATCCAACAATTGATATATTGTTTTGTACATAAGGAACAAGGTACTGACAGAACAATTTCAACGTGGATAACATAAATTAAAAAATGTTTTTCATATTTATAAGAAGAAAACATTATTCATATAAAATTGGAAGCTTGTTTCAGACACGTTGTATTTCTTTAATAAAATTCAGAAGCTTGGCACGTAGAACCACGTTCCTTCCATGCTGATACATATGTATTTGTAATAGATTTTGACTTATAATTTAAAACAAAAGTTGACCCTAAACGTTCGCCATCCATAACGAAGAAAGTATAAACAAAGTCAGAGAAGGAAGGAATTCGTTTCGTTATACTCGCCAAAGCCAAAGTTCAAGTTCGGTAACCGTGAATATGAAGACCGATATGAATATATGAATATCTATGAATAAAATTTTGAGAAGCTATAAATTAATTCCATACTCTTGAAAAATGTAAATTCTATTGCGCCATTAAATCAGGCTAGAAGTATTAAGAATTCAAAATATAAATTATTGACAATGTTACGTACCAAAAATTATCTCATTCTCTTTTACATAACAGTAGCTTGAAAAAGAATCTACTCGTCGCAATCCTTCTCGCAGGCGAATTAGTACTTTTGTGCATTGTATCAGTGGCCCGTTTCATATCATGCGATATGTGCCCGAGTGCAGGAATTATTTGCAACAAAATTATTCTAAACTAATACCGTGTTAAATAACAATGCTGCTTTTGGTAAGAAGGAAAGTAAGAAAAATTAATAAATGACTGTTATTTAGTACTTTATAGCATTGTGAGAGACAGGTACTCAACAATCTGTGTATGTACGTTGAACGACCGTCAGAAAAATGCACAAAGAGATCGTTGTAATTAGCGGGTATTCAAATTCATGAAGTTTACTAAATCTTGCAGTGTTAGTCAAAGGTTTGAACTCTTGGATGGTCAGTTGCTTGTACATGATTGTAATCAATTGATTAATACAATACAATACAATACAATACAAATGTATTCATAAACATACTTATCACTGATAAAATACAAATAAATTATACATGTCAAATACAAATTGATAACGTTCCGAAGTCATGAGCAGTTCATACATTTGTATTATTTGTGAACTCTTGTAAATTAATCTCTAGCAGAAACTTTTCGTACAAATACATATTGCGGCTATTAAAGTATTTAAAGTCATATTCCAAGTAGCTCGATTTTTCATATGGTTGTTATGTTCTTAGATAATTTATAAGACACACAATCAAAAGATCATCGCTACCTTCAATTCTCTAGTTTTCTACCAAACTTTTACTGACTTCCGGGTAATAATATTAAGACCGGATATCTTTGCAATGATGTAATTGAAGATTCTTACAATAAGGTCTTACACAATAGAGAGTTGCTCGTGGCTATAGGAGAGTAGAAATTACGTTGTTTACACAATTTTACGGCGACTACTACTCAATTTAGGTGCAGATGCGCATGTCCTTCGAGGTTTTAGAATAGTTATTAAACAGCTAATGTGTGGTCTTAAAAACTGTACAGCCCGGGAATTGAAAGTATAATCAAGTGCACTTAGGAAAGATAAGAGATAAAACTGACCAAGCGTTATGACTAAATACTAACAGAAGAGCGGTGATCCAACACTTTTTGGATTGTGTAATCAAAATAATTTTGTTGTTCCTTAATAACTGACAGCTAATTAATTTATAGGCAAGAACGTTGTTTAATAATATTATGATAAAATACTTTTATACTTGAATAAATCGGGGACAGTCACTAGAACCTGACGGCTACAATAACTGTTGATTCGATGACAACGAAACGAGTTACTATGTTCTGAAGGTTTCATGGGATAACAAACTTTGCATTCTCATACACTTTACGATTTTAACAGTTGACTTTGATCTCAAAAATTTCTTATGCATTATATGTTTACTTCAACACAGTTCAAATGAGTTTTTATACGAATACGCCAAGCGAAATTCTCTAGCAAATGAGTGAGAATCTAATAGTGAAAGAGAAAGATGCAGTGTGGTAGTGTTGCGTGTTTGTCGGTATTATCAACTGATTTTTGTTTGGAGAATACAACTAAAAAATTATTCGAAGGTCACATGACGATACATTATTCAATCCTTTTCTTATCTAATGCCACGCTATGTTAAAATAAATACGCGGTATAATTTGAAAATTTCAACGTCACCTTCAGAAATATGAGATACATAAGAATTCAAATTTTCTATCATATGAGACGCCCCCCAACACAATGTATTCATTCAAACAATAACATTCAAAGTATAATGTGTCAACGGTTACATTAGATGCCAGCCTCTAGTGGACAACGTTGTATCAGCAAAGACATTCCATACAGTGTCACAGAAGTCGTCATTTTTATAATTATTTAATGTGTTGAAGAGGTACTACTTGTATTCTACTTTACCCAGTTTTAATTTTCATTTCCTAAAATAAATTACTGTTAATGACACCATTGAAAAAGAGATATGTACTCACGAGTATTGAAATCCAGTAAAATGGCACGTTGTGCATAAAGAAATGTTCCGAGGTGTGTATTTTGATGTAGCCAGGTAGTAGATCCAGAAGCAGTTTCTACTAAGCGGCGAAACTGAATTTATCTGAATAAAATGAATTTTGCAACATTGCAAGATACTCCCGGACGTTCCACACGTTTTCTAGATCACCAGAGACAAGACGCGCACGCACACGTGTCCACTGCAGAACATACTATACGCCGAAAGCTAATTCTCTTTCTCTGACGGCCGATTTTGCGCGCGCGCCTCCTTTCTCCGGACGTTCTCGTTCACCTAACCGCTCTGACGACTCAGTGTACACTGAGCGGGGCGCCACGCCACCATATCCTACCTAGTATTTCATTTCCCCTCCGCCGCAATTTATCCCTCTTTCGACCACACTAATCCATTTGTGGCTCACTCAACATACAACTCATGTGACAGACAAAATCTTCGCCCTTTGCGTGCTCATACATTGAATCTGACTACGTACAGTGGGTTAAAAAAGTACACGCACGCTCAGTTTCTTCGAGATATCTTGATGTAAAACGGTGGCACATTAATATAATTTACACTTTTTAGTACTTCGTTACAAAGAAACAATATGCTTCTTTAGAAACGTTAGCAATTTCCATTCAAAAGTAATGTTAAAAGATCGAAAATCTCGTAGTCCAAAAAGTATTTGCACACGCGCGATCGATACAGTAACCGAACATTTCTTCATCCTTGTACGGATATCCTAACAGTACAATATCACAAATGTAAACAAAGATTGTATGTATTATTGTCCTCGATCTATGTATACAGTTATTCTGTGTTTTAATTCGAAGAAGAAATCATGGCTCGTAAAGACAATGAAATACCAGTACATGTGCGAGAAAAAATTATTTCTTTACGTAAAAGCAATTACAATTGTAGAAAAATTAGTGAAAGATTAAATTTGAACTGCTCTGCAGTGCGATACCTAGTAAAAAATACGAAGAGACTGATACTGTAGAAAATAAACCGCGATCTGGCCGACCAAAGAAACTCACAATGAGAGAGCAGTGACATGTTATCAGAAAAACAACAAAAAACCCATTTGTAAGAGCTTTAAATTTATCAACCGATATTGTGTCATTAAATCGCTGTAATACCGAAACCAGAGTAATTAGCAGTATTTTCCTGGTAATATGTATAGTGTGTTCGCGAGTGAAAAGCAATACGATATTACAATCGTCGGAACGTCGTTGATCTCATATGTTAAGTGTTGCGGTATCAATCCGTACGGCCTCTATTTCGACGATCGAAAATCGAAACATTGTATTGTTTCTTGCGGCCACACTAAGGCTAAGCAATAAAGTAGATGTGGGATATAAACAAATTATATTATATCTAAATTGCTATCTAAACTGTTTTGCTGAATATAATCAAAAATATCTTAAAAATATCGTATTAAAAATACTGTAAAAGTATCTTAAAAGTTAGAAATAGTGGAATGCGAAATCGAAAAAATTACCGGTAAATGTATACTAATATACCAGTATTTTTATATAATAGTTTCAATTCTATAAGGGTTATTAGGCTATTATAGGAAAATCTTAACTTACCATGTCACCAAAAGAAAAACCGAAAAAATACCGGTATTTTTTCGGTTTTTGGTAATATATCGGTTTCGGTACTATAACGGTTTCGGTATTATATCGGTTTCGGTATAGCTATGTTGGCGTAATACCGGTATCAAAATTATACCGGTTTTATGTCCCTGGTCTCAACTAACAAGGGGAAGGCACAGGTCCTGCTCTCGCTTTTGGAACGACAGTATGTGGAGGTCGTAGTACCCGTGTAGTATAACAAAACCCTTAAGGGTTTCGTTAGAATGGGCCTTCGTTTTTGAGATATTTTGAGTTAAAGGTTTTTACGTATCGTGTAATCTAGACATATAAAAAGTACATTCAAGCAGATTCCGTAGCTACGACAGTAGCGTATCAGCTTGTTACGCAGCCGGCCCGGGTTCAAGTCCGGCGTATGTGAAAAACTTTTTTTTTCTTTTTTTTACCAGTTTTTAACATGGAAATATATTTTTTATATACTATGTATTATATACTATGTTACATATTATATTGCACAAATTTTAAGGTTAAAAATACATTAATAACATAAACTATTCTAATCATCTCTTTCACGAATGTTTTTATACTTTTCTATTGTGAAAATATTTTCCTCTGTGAATTCTTCATACCGAAAGTTTTAACGCCGGAGAGTGTCAATCAGGTAAAACAGGATAGCAGTCACATTTGACCGTAAGGGTAGGTCTTATACCTGTTCAAACAAATGATCGCATGTGGTCGTTGTGGGTAAGTCTTCACAACGATTTGATAATATGTAACATAGTATATAATACATAATATATAAAAAATACATTTCCATGTTAAAAACTGGTAAAAAAAAGAAAAAAAAAATTTTTTCACACACTGCAGAATTGAACCCGGGCTGGCTGCGTAACAATCTAATATGCTACCGTCGTAGCTACGGAATCTGCTCGAATGTACATTTTATGTATCTGGATTAAATGGTACGTAAAAAACTGTAACTCAAAATATCTCAAAAACGAAGGCCCATTCTAACGAAACCCTTAAGGGTTTTGTTATACTACACGGGTACTACGACCTCCACATACTGTCGTTCCAAAAGCGAGAGCAGGACCTGTGCCTTCCCCTTGTAAGCCGGTGACCCGGGGTGCTATAAAAGATATAGTATACCAAAACTCATATACTACACCGCAATATATGAAAGAACGAATTATCGCAGCTTGTGCACGATTGTCACGTTCTGAAATAATGCAAAGTGTTACAAATTCAATGATTAAGCGATTTTCAAAATGTATCGAAGTTAACAGCGAACATTTCGAACAACTTCTTTGAAGTTTTGTGTAACTTATCTCATAATAAATTATCAGAAGCAATTATCAGAAATAATTATTAAATGTAAATATCTCCAAAACTAATGGTTTTTCGGTATAAATAGGTTAATACTTTTTTGTAGGAAATGCCCAGCTGGATCGAATAATGTATTAAAAAATATATGATTATATTAAAAAAGAAACACCGGTGACCTTCATGTGTCCTCTACGCGTTCACTTACGGAAAAACTAGTCACGTCCAATTATGTCTCCCTCTAAACCATTCAACTTGTTCCTGAAATATTTTTTAATATTATCAAAAAGAAGCGAGGTATTCTAGATGATAAAGTTAGGTGGGACACCATGTATAGCATCAAATACATTTTTGCGAATATCTGGGAAACTAAAGCCGAGCGGCGGTTACATGTATAAAGTAAAGTTGTTTAGAATGTTGACTTTGACAACATGTTTCAATTTCATAAACATCGGTGAGGTCGTCTGCTTTGTAAATAATTTCTTTCAGACTTTTTATCCTCGCCGCGAGTAGAATACGATACGATTGAAAAAAGTTTGACCTTGAATTTCAAGGTCAAGGTCAATTTTGCGGCAACTTTTTTTAACAAATGTCCATCAATTCAAAGGTGTAGAATCACGTTATGGTGGTCGTGACATACAATTTCCACGCATCCTGTACATATGGTTGAGCGGTAAGAAAAACGCCATTCATTAATGTTAGGAATGCAGAACAACGGATGGAATTTACCAAAGTACAGTAACTCTTATTAATATTGAGACACCCGAGTATTTTAGGCATTATTGTTCTATATGTCTCAGTACAATTGAGTTAACGTATTTAGTGTTTCGCGTTATATTAAAACAAGTATTCCACTTAATAGAAAGGCAAACTATATTTATTTAAAATATTTAATTTTTAGTATAACAAATAATATATTGGATAAAGTGTTATTCTTGCATCGCAAAAATATTCGGACACCTAACGAATTATAATGTTTGTACATAAAAAATACATATACAGGATGTTTTACCACCCCTGTCAAAAATTTTAAGGGGTGATTCTACAAGCCAAAATAAGACGAAAATCAAGAATAAAAAATCGCATCCGAGGCTTCATTTTTGAGTTATCGATGTGTAAAAAACGGATTAAAAACGCCTGTCCAGCGGCAGCGAACCACACACGCCCAATGTCTGCCATCGCGCGCCAAGTTCCCCGTACAGAGTGCTCGCTTACCGATGTAACAGAAACTATGACATACCATAGAATGCGATAAGACACTACATTCTTGCGACAATTTATGAAGAAGCAAACACCTTTCGTTGACGGCATTGAACCTGCCTACTTGAAAAAGTCCACAAGGGCATATCAAAACCCGCCTCACGGGATTTTCAAGCAGAGACGATGAATGCAATTTCTAATTGACGATTTTGTCCAAAAAAATCACCCACACGCGCTTACACACGCACCGCGATTATTGTATTCGCAAGTGTTCATGTGTACACGCACCACGATTGTCCATTTCATCACACACACGCATCGCGATTATTTCATTCGCAAGTGTCCATGAGAATTACACGCACTATGATTGTCCCGTCCGCGAATGTCCACAAAAAAATGTTCAACGCATGCACAAAATTTTGCACCTGAAAACACAAGCCAGGCGATTGTCCCGTTCGCGAGTGCCCACTTAATCGCACACATACGCACTGCGATTACTTTACCCACGAATGCGAGATTACTTTACTCACGCACAGAAAAATAGTACAAACGAAAAAAATCTAAAAAGCTAAAACTAAGTCTAACACTGAAAGTAAAATTAAATTGAAAAGGAGACTGCTTTCTACGCGAGAAATATTTCCTGCCGGTTACAGCTGTTTTATCGTTCGCAATAGCCACCAAACTGTGGAGACCTGGGACAAATTCCATTCGAAAGACCAGAAACTGTGTCGATGCTTTGTTATTAATCGGTGTGTCCTTATTTATCCCTTGCACGCTCGAGATCAGGGCAGCGGTAAGTCTATCCCGAGAGTCGAAACTGTTTATATGTACTTTGTAGATACCGCGACGAGTGTCGTTGAACTGATCGTTTCCATTTCTTTCCAACGATGCAGTATTCTTCCAAACTTCGAGGTAGATACTGTGCGGTTTATTTTATAAAAAGTATAAAATTAGAATGTCTGGAGAATTAAAGAATTCTTAGCACCGATGCTGAAGTTTCTTCCGTTGTGGCGGTTTACCGTTGAACAGCGACAATATGTTGTGCTTGTGATCAGTAATTTTAACGCAGAACCTGCAGCTGATCTCGTGTCATTGTTCGTTGTCAACGGCCTGAGATGCGTAAATTTCATTTATCCGCAGACTCTAGTGTGTGTAACTGATATGGACAGTTGCAAGTCAAATAATCGCGGTGTGTGTATGAGTGAAGTGCACAGTTGCACGCGTCGGAAGGATCACCTTTTACAGAGATGATAGAACGATAGATAGAGGAGACGTTGGTTAAATTTCACGCGAGACTGAAAAATGTTACGCAAATGTGTTAGTGCAGAACATGTGTGCGGTCCTGCAGAGTTGGGCATTATTCGAATTATTTTGAATAAATGTTTATCTCAAATAATTATTTCAATAATTTATTCGAATACCGATTACAAATGTATTCGAATAATCTATTCGAATAATGATTGATAAATTATTCGAATAATCTATTCGCATAATGATTGATAAATTATTCCAATAATCTATTCGAATAATGATTGATAAATTATTCGAATAATCTATTCGAATAATGATTGATAAATTATTCGAATAATCTATTCGAATAATGATTGATAAATTATTCGAATAATCTATTCGAATAATAATATGAATAATTGTTGATTGTTTTAAAATAAAATAAAAAATAAATCAATTTTTATCCGAATAAATTCTTCTACAAATAAGTTCCTATTCAAACAAATTCTTATTCGGATAAATTCTTTTTCGAATAAATTCTAATTCGTTAGTGACGAATAAAATTGTATTTGTTACTCTTATTCATTATCTGTTATCTCAATAAAAGTTTGCCCAACACTGCATTCCTGCCGGCACGTGCAAATATCGATGCTTTTCTGTTTAAATGCCAGTGCCTTTACATTGTCTCATCTCTCGGTCGTTGACCTCGGCCTCTCGAACAGCTGTAATCGGCAGGAAATATTTCTCGCGTAGAAAGCAGTCTCTTTTTCAATTTAATTTTACTTTCAGTGTTAGGCTTAGTTTTAGCTTTTTAGTTTTTTTTCGTTTGTAGTATTTTTCTGTGCGTGAGTAGAGGAATCTCGCATTCGTGGGTAAAGTAATCGCAGTGCGTATGTGTGTGATTAAGTGGACACTCACGAACGGGACAATCACCTGGCGTGTGTTTTCAGGTGCAAAATTTTGTGCATGCTTTGAACATTTCTTTGTCGACACTCGCGGACCGGACAATCATAGTGCGTGTAATTCACATGAACACTTGCCAATGAAATAATTGTGGTTCATGTGTGTACGATTAAATAGACACTCGCGGTACGTTTACACACGGACATTTGTGAATAAAATGATCGCGGTGCGTGTGTAAACGCGAATGGGTGATTTTTTTTGGACAAAATCCTCTATTAGAAATTACACTCACCTTCTCTAATTGTGAATCCCACAAAGCGGATTTTTATATGCCCTTGTGAATGTTTTCAAGTAGGCAGGTTTAATGCCGTCAACGAAAGGTGTGTGCTTCTTCAAAAATTGTGGCAAGAATGTAGTGTCTTATCGCATCGTATGGTACGTCATAGTTTCTGTTATATTGGTAAGCGAGCACTCTGTATGGGGAACTTGGCGCGCGATGGCAGACACTGCGCGTGTATAGAGTGCTGCCGCTGAACTGGCGTTTTTAGCCCGTTTTTTACACATGGATAACTCATAAATGAAGCCTCGGACGCGATTTTTTTATTCTTGATTTTCGTCTTATTTTGGCTTATAGAATCACCCTTTAAAATTTTTGACAGGGGTGGTGAAACACCCTGTATATGAATAAAATTATTAAGTTATTAATATCTTGTTGGGTAGCCCTTTTGCTTAGTTACATGGTGTAGTCGATTAACCATATTGTTAATAAGTTGTTGCAAATAATGTGTCGTAATATGCTGCCAATCTTCTATTAACCGCTGTTTTAATTCTTTCTCTGTTCTGATTGGTGTTGTTCGAATCTTTCGGTGTAAGTGGTCCCATAAATCGGCCATTGTAGTGGAGGATGCAACACGTGGGGGGAATTGTATAATAGATATTCTTGAACAATTCTGGTTTTATGTTTCGGGTCATTGTCTTGATGAAATTTGAGCGTTTCCAATGTTCATTGCAGTGACACTTTTTTTTAAATTTTGTTGTAAAGTTTTCAAATAATTATTTTTGTCTAGAATGCCATTTATAAAAACGAGCTCACCAATTCCTTTCAACAAGGTACAACCCCAAACTATTAAATTCCAATGCCGTGTTTTATCGTGGGATTAACATTTCTAAAATTAAAGCCTTCATTCTTCTTTCGCCAGACTATTTTTTGTCTATCAGATCCAAACAGGTTGAATTTACTTTCATCTGCGAAAATAACATCATCCCACTACCTTCGTTCTTTGTGAACAAATTCTTTGGCGAAAATTAATCTTCTTTTTCGATTTACCTCATTTATATATGTCATTTACGAGCCACTCTTCCATTATATCCATATTCTTATAGCCCCCGACGTATTGTATCTAGATGAACTTTTTTCCCTGGGTCTTCAAATAACTAACAACTTAACTTAAGAGCACTTAAACCAGGATCCTTTTTTATTTTCTTTACAATGTTGTGTTTCCTTCCTTCGTCAAGTATTTTTGGTCGTTCTTTCTGAGGTACTGATTCAATTCGATGCTCGCGATTGTATCTCCGTATAATATCAGTCTTACTTAACCCCTTCTGGTATTACCAGGAGTCTGAGCCATGGTACCGATTATGAGCAAAACGTGAAAAACACGAGCCTGACTCGTGGTACCGATTATGGGCCAAACGTGAAAACCACGAGTCTGACTCGTGTTACAAATTTCGGGCCTTACGTGAAAACTCTAATTAATGTTTAAATATCTATGGATTTATGTGTTACAGTTTTTTATTCGCCTGCCGTTGACTCTCCCATGCCCGCTACCTGTCGAAACGGCCCGTTTCGCGAGGGACTGCGATGTGCACTTTGGCCTGCGCGGGCGACATTCTCGCGTAGCGGAAGATTAACACGTTGAACACGACAGTGAAAACGGCCATACCTAATCAGACACGATATAATTTACTATATTTTGTATAAATCATAAAGAAAAAAACATTTGTGTTCTTGATCGTGTTCTTCTATTCCTACATTATTGTTTCAGTATGAAGCTTGCTCAAAATTTTGCGACAGTCAATAATTATTAAATTAAATTAAATTTGAGGTGTCAGTCACACGGCGTTGGATTTAACAAGTTACAATTTACCGATATGATTCCTTTTTTTACGGTCATAAGTAACTAATTCTCGTACATTGGAAGATGTATTTTTGCTTTTCTGTCCCATATTCACCACTAAATTATATGAATAGAGTAACTTTTGAATAGTAACTGATATTTCGAAGCATGCTGTATATCTTGCTCGACGTTATGTTTGTAAACAGTATTAACGGTCGTCCAAGCTGATGAGCTTTAACGAAGTAACGTAAAAGCATATTATGTATCCGAATATTTTTGCGACGCACAGTGTGACGTTTAGGCGATCTAGTGTAACTAAATTATTGCACTAAAAGAAATCTACTTCTTGTTGATTTTATGTGTTTTTTTACTAAGGACACATAAGTGGGTGTATATTCTACATTTAAATAATATTATGCATTGAAAAAAACAAATATCAGTAAATATTCAGGTTAATACATTTACAAAAGAACATAGCAAAGTGCCTCTTTCCGATTTTGATGAAATTTCGTATACACCCAATACTGTTTTGCACGAACTTTTTCTACACGATTTTGATTTAACACGATCGACCCAAATTCTAAAAAAAAAATTGTTTCGTATTACAGTGAATGCGGCGCTTGCCTCGCATTATTCACCTCTATGTTGTTGTTTTTGGTTCCAATTGGAAAAGAAATTTCTGGGGAATTCTCATAATTATATGTATAACTTCAATATGGAATTGGTTTTGTCTGCATTTTGAGTTCGGTGTTTAAAGTGAAGAGTACCTTTTTGATGTTTAATGATGTAGTGGATGCATTTAGCTAGCTTCGGCCGTTGAATTGTCGGGCCGAAGCGAAAACAAACATCTGGCACTTCAAGGACCTAGCGAGTGACCGTTCTCAGAATCAGGGAAAATCTACCCTGGGCGTGGGGGGGTCACGAGCATTTTCTTGTCTGGAGTCAAGGGCTCAAAAGGGCAGAACCTTTACGACTTTCGAACCGTTAGCATCCATTATAGTTACGCGCATTTTATACAATAGTTAGTTTATTACCTTTTACTTAGTATATTGTTATCGTTATTTGTTAAATATATTATTATTATTGTTATTACGGCGTTTACTACATTCACCCACATCTATCCTAAAATGATATAAAATATTTAATAAAGGTTAGAATAAAATTCGTGCATAATATAGTGACGACGAAAAAAATCTTGTAGTGTGTAACTCATATTATTATGGCTAATTTTTGTGTTTATGAATTAGTGACATGTTTTTTTTCTCTTCAAATGCTAATTTGCTTTATATAATACTGTTAGAGGTAAAGCAAGTCGGACAATTGTCTTTTATAATTTACGTGAACTTTATTAACTACAGTGAATCCTCCCACATTGACCCTGTTGGTACTACGCTCACACTGATCCTATTGCTACTCCTACGCCTATGGCACAGTCAGTCAAGCGTGTGATTCGTGTAATGAGATGCGCAGCGGCGGTTCTTTTGACGACAGTTCACGGCTTGGCAGTTCATAATACAATAACATAACTTCTTTAATTTTACTTTTTTTTATCTGACAATTCGTTTAACATATTGGTGAAATTTTTCCGATTAAAATGACATCAAACACGGTATAATTTGGACCACATTTACTTATTTCATACTTATTGTATAACTCATTTTACTCCATTATCGCCTTGATTACATTAAAAAATGGGTTGTTAGTTACGTTTGAAATAATAATAGTATAATATTTCTAATACACTATAAATTACAGAACTGTAAAGTAGTAAAATATCTTACATTAGATTCTCTTTACAATGAGACGATACGTATATAAATATGTAATAGACTTCACACACGAAACGTTTTGAATCATTTAACGTGGCTGAAAAATTTGTCGAGTTTCGAACCTACCCAACCAGAACTTTGCTCATATGTATTTATAATATATTGAAATTCTGTATTTTATAGAAAAGAGTACGAAATCTTCAGTGATCGTTTTATGACTTTTAAAAAGTCATTTTGTCAAAAATAATAGAAAAGTTGTGAAAAATGAAAAAAAAAGTTGAAAAAATTTTTAAAACTTTTCCGAAAATTTTGCTGAGTTGAAAAATGTAATTGTAGTCTTGTAGTCTTAAACAGGCTGTACCTCCACATCCGTCAAACGTAGGCTGTTCCACCACGTCCGGAAAATGTAGGCTGCTACGCTCACACAGACCGTAAAATGTAGGCATGATTCTCACATTGACCATCAAACGTAGACTGTTTCCCACGCTTTCCGGAAAATTTAGGCTGTTCCCCCCCATTGTCCGTCAAACGTAGGCTATTCCCCCACATTATCCGTAAAATTTAGAATTGTTCCCTCTCACTATCCGTCGAAAACGAAGACTGTTCCCCTACTTCGTCCGTAAAATGTAGGCTGCTTTGCTCACACTGACCGTAAAATGTAGGCATGATTCTCAAACTGACCATCAAACGTAGGCTGATCCCCCACATTATCGAGGCACAGCTTACATTCCACGGACAATGTGTAGAGATATTTCATGTATTTTGCTAGCAATCCGTTTTTGTAATTCATTCGAAGCGATAATGAAATGAGTTACTCGATAAGTATTACTAAGTAAATGTGATCCAAATTATATCATGTTTGGTCTCATTTTGATCAGAACAATCTCATCAATATGTTATAAACTTTTTCATATAGAAAAGGTTGAAAATAAAAAAGTTTAAGTGTCGTCTTTATTATAACATTTGGTTCGCGGGTTTTTAAATCTCTCGGTTGCCACGACTCTCATTCCATCCTTCTCTTTTAGTCGCTGTCCTTTTCTTTGTTCGGCGAACTTCAAAGACGAGCTGCGAGGCTGGAAATGTAGTCTCGATATGCCCAAACTGACCCTATTCGATTCCGAGCTGAGGGCCAATATGGGAGGATTTACTGTACTTCAGACTATATGTACATATTTTTACTTTCAGCATAAAACTGTTTTATTAATAATAAGTAAATAAGTATTTCAAGAAAAATCGCATAGAATAATCTACATTTCCATATTGTAACGTAGGATGCAATATTTCTTAAAAAAACAAAATATCCGCGACGGGATTTGTACCTGGGACAAAAAATAGAAGTCTTATACAATTGCCGCTACGCCACGACGCTTGTTAAATGTAGCGCTCCAATACGCAAATATATCGGAATATGTGATTTTTCCAAACTTTACACATACTTTTCCCAAAACTGGCTAGCCATATACGGCTAAAATTATAGTTGCGCTTATTGTAGACATACACCTACCACCCCACCAAATTTCATAAACATCGGTGAGGGTTAGTCCTGAAGCACCCCTTGTAAGACACGTGTCTGCTAGGTAGCCTTATTGACGAGTCCACTAGCAGACCCCGAATGAAACGCTCTTTTCTTTTCTCTTCCTTCCTTTCCTTACTCTACAGCAGGCATTCGAATTAACTGCTCGCTTCGGCCGATTTTCGAAAGCAACGCCCTCTTTCCCCCGCCGTGCGCCTTGGCCCCCGCGACGACCTTAGTGCTCGACCGGTCTCAGGCGCGTACAATATGAACCACGCGTGGCGCATTAGGGCGACACTCGTATCCTATCGTGTAAATAGGTTTACATATACAGGGTTATCCATTTAACTCCGAACCCGCGCTCGCGAGAATAGATGATAATGGCAAAAGCGCCACACGTATTCCGACAACTACATTCAACTGTCGATACAACTGCCATCCATTGACTGTAGGTGGACGTTTTTGGGCCATCTAGATCCTGGTCGAAGACACTTTAAATGTGACGTAACAGAGGGGGAAGGAAACGACACTCGTTTTAAGAGCGCTACGCAGTGCGATCGCGCTGGTCCCGTTCCGTATCGAAAAATGCCACTGTCCTGCCACGGTAGTCCTCATTGACGGTGGGCATCAGTTAATGAAAATAATTGTATCATTGACTACTTCTTGCGAAGAATATAATTCAAACGGAGAAAAGATAGATTCTGGGGTTTAAGTCATCATTTTGCTGATTTCGAATTTGTTTAAATAATACGGACCATCGAATTTTGCAATTTTTGCCTATTTTCACGAAAACAGACTGTACTTATGAGTTTTTATCTCGGAAACTACTTATCGGGTTGAGTTCGTTTTTTTTTATTTTAATCGAGAAGGTTCAGCTTATTGTCATATATTTTTGAATTAAAAAAAAATTGTGTAATATTAAAAATTATAAACAAATTCTAATTTTGTAAATTTCTCCTTGAAGGCCACCAGGTTTTAACATAAAAAAAAATATATACGATTCTGATGGCCAGCTTGCGATGTACTCGCCGCAGCAGCTTTCTGCTGCGCCTGCTGGCCATCAGATCATCCGACCAAACTGGGGCCCCGTACAGGGTCATCATTCGCACCACCCCGGCGTACAGGCGGCGAACCCTATCTTCCGGTCCCCCCAGGTTGGGAAGCAGACGGCCTAATGCCGCAGCTGCAACCTCAATCCGAGGGACCAAGCGGTCGAAGTGGGCTTCGAAGGCCCAGGCCCTGTCCAGGGTGAGGCCGAGATACTTCATACATCGTGGAGCCAGATGACCACGCGAGCTACCCCGACCTCCGCGAGGCGTGTGGTTCTCCCCCAGTCCTCCTCCACGGCCAGCACCAACGCGTCATCAGCGTAGCATCTGATGCTGACCCCGTGAGGAAGAGGCACCTGAAGGACCGCGTCAGACGCGAGGTGTCACAGGATCGGCCCTAACACTGATCCTTGCGGAACCCCGCAGTACATCCTCCTCTGGGCCGTGGCCCCATACTGGGCCGGCTACCCCACCCACCGATCGCTCAGGTACGCCCGCACGATCCGCCTCCGGAAGGGAGGCAATCCTTGATACTCGAGCGTCTCTCCTATCCTGTCCCACTGCAGAGAATTAAAGGCGTTGACGATGCTCACCGCCAACGCCACCCCGCCACCAGATACAGCCTCGTCCGAGAGAGACCTCACTCGATGAATGACGTCGATTGTCGAGCGTCCTCTCCGGAAGCCGTATTGGCAGTCGGCCAAATTCGGGCACACCCTCGCTAGATGCTCGACGAGGCGGCGAGAGACAATTCGCTCAAATAGCTTCGCCACCTCGTCGAGCAGACAGATCGGCCGGTATGATGACGGCGCATCCGCCGGCCGGCCCGCTTTACGGAGGAGGACTAACTTCCCCCGTTTCCACCCCGGGGGCACCTGGCCAGACTCCAGGCAGCCGTCGAATAGCCGCCGGAGCCTGTCGTCCAGGACGTCCGCGGCCAAAACCCAATCTCGGTCCGGAATACCGCCAGGGTCCGACGCGGTGTTCTTCGCACCGAGTCTCCCGACGGCCCAGGATAGCTCCTCGCGTGTTATCCCCAGCTCGGCGGACCAGATGTTCGGATCCACCGGTGCCTGCGGAAGTCGTCGCCCCTCCACCGTAACGAGGAAGAGGGTGTCGACAACCTCTCTCAGCAGCTGGGGGTCCATGCTCTCCGTGACCGGAGGAGCCCATGGTCTAAGCTTGCCCAGTTCCATGTGATATGGGCGCCCCCATAGGTCACGGTCCAGAGCGGCGAGGAGCTCCCTCCCACGCTCGGGTATTGGCCGTCCCGATGGCGAGCCGCAGGGCACCGCGCGCTTCGCGGTATCCGTCCCGCAGCTTCACCATTCTCGCGGTTGCGCGTTGCCTCCTGCGGCGGTAGTGAGTGTAGAGACAGCGCGCGCGGATGCAGGCTGCACGCAGCTCAGCAATCTCGCGCGACCACCAATATACCGCCCGCCGAAGCGCGGCACTGGCTCGGGGCATAGCGACGTCGCACGCCGACGTCATCGCACTCCGGAGTCAGTCCACTTCCTCCATAACGCCCCTCCATGCCGGTGCTTGCGGCCAGGAGATAGCGAGGACGGCCGCTATCAGGGTGTACCGGTCACTCCGCGGCCCACTCCACAACAGTCTCGCCACTTGCGTTTGTCCTGGGGTTCCCCACACCGTGGACTTGGCGTTGAAGTCGCCCAGGACAAGCACCGGACGTTGCGAGCATCGTCAGATGCATCTTCCGACCTTGTCCAGGTACTGCTCGAAGGCGTCGAGCCCGCAGTTGGGCGAAAAGTAGCACCCCACCACCGCCAGGTCCCCCCACCGAATTGCCGCGAATCCCCAGCCGCTTTCCAGTACCAAGAATGGCAGGGACCCCCCCCCCCCCAGCGATCACGGCCCACTGTGGAGACATGGCAAAACCAGAGGAGAGCACCGTCATCCCGATGGAGATCGACGAAACTGCCGACATCGCCGTGATGGAACGGATCCGGAAGTGGGACGCTCACTACAACGGAGGCGAGGGTGCAGCAGAGTTTCTCGATACACTCAACGATCTGCAGCGCAGCTACAGGGTCAGCCGGGAGCAAATTTTGATGTGTACCTCCGAAATCCTGAGGGGGTCCGCGCTCCCATGGTACCGCCTCCGTGGAAGTGAGTGTCAATACTGGGAGGACTTCACAACCGACTTTCGATCATTGTTCCTCCCCGCCAACAATGAAGAAGAGATGGAAGAGGCTATCCATCAGCTCCGGCAGAGGGCGGGTGAGTCAGGCCGAACCTACACCATGGCCATGATTGCCTTTATGCACCAATACGGCAACTATCCGCCCGAGCGGCAGCTACACAAGGTCTACCGCAATCTCCGACCGGAATACAGACAGTACATCCGACGATTTTGCCACCTTACCCGAGCTGATGCGACTAGTCCAAGAGTACAAGCGGATACAAGCACACAAAACCGCCCAACGCCGGGAGCATACCACCAACCTCCGAAGGAGCAGACTAGCCAAGGTCACCGAGCCGCAGGGCCGCGTCACTTGGCGGTGTGGACAACGAAGACACAGACGTCGGGACTGCCAGCGGCCAAGCCGCCTGTTGTGTTCGTTCTGCGAGACGAACGGCCGTAGGCTAAGAGAATGCGCGTGCAACACAGTCCAGGGAAACTCGGCCGGACCCGGGAACCAAGGCGCAGTCCAAATGGCTGCCACATCGACGCCTCCCCCGGGTCAATAGAGGAAGATCGACGGGTGTATATTATCTTTCGGGCGACAAACCTGCACTAGCGCGCCCTCGTGGATTTCGGAGCCACCCGATCTTACGTCCGGAAAGGCGTCGGCGTGGAGTGCGAATAACGAGGGGCACAATACGCAACCGTCACCTTCCATGCCCAGGTGGCCGATGGACCTACCGTGTCCGTAAAAGGCGAACTATGACTAGCCGCCACCCTGGACCATCAGGAGATCGAGCCCCATTACGCGGTCACGCCGACGTTAACTCAGACCGACCTGCTAGACATGGACGCACTAGTGAAGCTGGGGCTCACCATCGGTCTCGGTCGCCAACAGTGGCGCTTCCACGCCGAAACCGCGGCCGTAGAAACACCAGGAACTCATGGATGCACCGCAGAATAGGAGGCCGAACTACGCCGGCTGCTAGACGAAGAACTCCCGAAGTTCGACAGCATCAAGGGAACGACGCACCTCGCCGAACACCAGATTCGTTTAAAAGACCCGGAACCGATAAAGGAGCGCTATACGCCACGAAACGCGGCCTCCCATGCGCTCATCAACGAGGAGGTGGACAAAATGCTGGCCGAGGGGATCATCGAGGCATCCAGGAGTCCGTGGAGTTCGCCGGTCGTACTCATCTGTCAGGATTATTCGTCAGCGTCAGCACAAAGAATGAACGAATGAATAGAAGAAAACAAAAAGAACGCGCCGTCGCTCCCCACGTCGCTACAATGCAACCAACGTCACACACTGTCGCACAGGTCGGCAAGCCAGTATCCAGATGAAGTGAGGCACTTATCGATATCACATGCTTTTACATCATCCGGAAGAAGAATGGCAAACACCGATTTTACATCGCTTTTCGACGCGTCAACAGCGTCTCCGAGAAGGATGCGTATCCGTTACCGCACGTACAATCCACCCTGGACAAGCTACGCGAGGCTTGCTACATCTCCACTATCGACCTCGCGAATGGATATTGGCAAGTCCCGTTAGCCCCGTCGAGTCGTCCGGTCACAGCGTTCACCGTACCCGGACGAGGCCTCTACCAGTTCCGCATCATGCCTTTTGAGCTACACTCCGCTCCGGCCATCTTCCAGCGGTTCCTCGATCAGGTAATAGGATCAAGCCTTGAACCGCGAGTCTTCGCCTACCTGGATAACATTTTTGTACTGGGCCGCACCTTCGCTGAACACCTGGAAAATCTCCGCGAGGTGTTACGACGGTTGCGAGAAGCAAGGCTCAGGGTCAATAAGGCAAAGTGCAGCTTCGGACGGACCGAGCTCCAGTAATTGAGCGACGTGGTGACTCCGCAAGGCGTCAGAACAGACTCGGACAAGGTCCAGGCGATTCGATGAATAACCTCGCCGACCAACCTTCGAGAACTACGGCGTTTCCTGGTGCTTGTCTCGTAGTACAGGAGATTCACTCCCCGCTTTTCCGACACGGCCGCTCCGTTAACCCGGCTGCTCTAGAAACGGCACCGATGGAACTGGACCGAGGTGGAGGACACCGCGTTCGAGACGCTACGGCATGAACTGGCCCCCGCCCTGTGCTGACCTGCTCAGACTTCGCTCGACCATTCGTCTTGCAAACGGACGCCAGCCAGGAGGGACTTAGGGCCGTCCTAACGCAGGACCATGACGGACAAAAACTGCTCGGTCACCGAGAAGGAGCATCTGGCAGTTGTTTGGGGGATTCGCAAGATGCGACCGTACCTAGAAGGCTACAGCTTCACCGTCCTCACCAACCATCGGGCGCTAAAATGGCTACAAAGCATGGACAACCCCTCCGGAAGGCTGGCCCGCTGGAGCCTCGAACTCCAGCAATATGACTTCGAGATCCAGTACCGCAAGGGAGAGATTAACCTCGTGGCCGACACCCTCTTCCGGCAACCCGAGAAGATGAAAAGAAACGGGCTGCCGAACAAGACCCGCAGAAAAATTCCGAATACCGCAGCGCTGACGGACACCTATACCGCTGCCTACCGGATGCAACAGACCTGCACCCAGAGGGCGAGTGGAAGCTGTATATTCCGCAACCTCGTCGGAATGACATTCTGCGTGAGGCACACGACGCCCCAACAGTGCGACGGTGCGAGAAATGCCTCGCCTACAAAATCCCCCAGCACGTCCCAGTCGGGAAGATGTACTCCACACCGGCCGTCTTTCCCCAGGACGTTGTCTCCGCCGATCTCGTCAAACCATTGCCGGGGGCCAAAAAGGGCAACACCGTCCTGTCTGTTTCCCAGGACAAGTTCACCAACTGGGTCGAACTCCAGCCGCTCCGGCACGCAACTGCTCCAGCCATCTATAAGGCCCTCCGGGAACGAGTGGTGATGCGCTTCGGGTGTCCCCGTCGAATCATCACGGACAATGGCCGCCAGTTCGAGAGCCGTGAATTCGAGGCACTGCTGAGAAACTACGGCATCGACCACCGGAAGACGCCGCCGTACAAGCCGCAATGCAACCCTGTGGAACGAGCCAACCGGGTAGTCAAGATCATGCTCGCCCAGTACACCGGCGACGACCACAGCGACTGGGATCTCTTTCAACACCGCACGCCACGATTCCACCGCTTGCACCCTCGACTTTCTCAACTTTGGACGGGAGTTGACACCATCTGGAGCAGTCCGGCGAGCCACCGAAGAACCCATCGATTACCCGGGGCCAACACACATACAGGCATGGCGAAAACGACGGGCACCCCTAGAGGACACTGTGGAGCTCGCACGATTGCACCAAGCGCCAGCCTACGAAACGCAGAAGCGGTATTACGACCCGCGGCGACGTGACTAGCGCCCGCAGGTGGGCGATGGAGTAATGAAACGTGAGCACCCGCTCAGCTCGGCCGAGAGGAAGCGTAACGCCAAACTCGCCCTGAAATACGCCGGCCCGTACCGAGTTGCCGGATATCTCGGGCCAAACGTGGTGACGCTAAGGGGGGGAAACAAACGGCAAATATGAGCGCACTTGCAAGACCTAAAGCCGTGTCATACCGAAGAACCCGACAGGGGGCGCGATTCGGTGGCCGCGAGCCCTATAAGAGGCAACGCTCCGCGGCACGTGCTATCAGTATCCGAGCAGTGACGTTCAGTCTTCCACAGCTAGTTGTCCGAGCAGCAGCATCGAACCATCTTTTGAGCATACAGTTGCTAGGATATACTTGTTCTCGACAGTGTTCTTGCTAGGATTGCCAGTACATAAGGACTGTTATCGTTACTGAGCGTGCTTAATCGTCTGGACCCATTGCCGGTCCTACTCAGGATGCGGAGACGTTAACGACTCTCCCCGACACACCCGGGTCGGTGAGTATAACTAACATCACCGAGCAGAATTTATACTCAAATACGTATTAGCGGCATCGGCGTTTCTAAAGATAATTATTTATAATACGGCCGGCGAATGCAGCGAGACCACTAAGTTCCGAGAAATGCGATACTGGAGGTTCTCGGAAGACGATGGATTGGGTGATCGAGGATCCACGATAGAAGGTTGCCACTAGTATAAACAATATATCCCCACCCGAGGTGATTTTGTTAAAAGAATAACGCGTCAGGAGGACTGGGCGTTAGTCGATTCTGTAACCTTCGGGTGAAAAGATGAATAAACGAACGATAGTCTATACAGAAATATTTCTAAGTGCCTGCCTTCTCAGCTACTTTTATTCATCTTTCCTGTCATACGCGAATGACTAAAACCAAGCGACGAGTCTCAACTCCCGACATTCAATTTGATCGCTCGATCTCGACCTCCCCCAAAAACTCGGAGGAGGCGTCCGGATTTCTGACCAGGACCGCGGCGCGACAGGGTAAAATTAAAAAATCAAACAAGCAGTCGAACAATCTATTTGCATAAACAGATTGCCATCCGAACTTACTTCAATACAGAGCAACATTCATAACACAAATAAAACCATGAAAATCGAGATGACCCCAAACATTTCCACCAAAAACCGTTTCGCAGTTCTCGCCGCGTTTAAACCCAATGAAGCTTCTAACCCAACGTTGTGGGTGCCAGAACGACTTCAGCGGTAACAACAACGTCACGTCAAGCTATGACGAATGAGTGCCCCGGCACTCTTAACGCTTCTCCAATGTCAACAAACGCAGGCATTAGGGAAAAAACTAAACCTCCTCCATTGTACATATCGAACTTCTCATACAACATTGCCAAATTCGAACGCGAACTAGCTGAATCTTTTGGAAAAACATTCACGATCAAATACCTCGGGAAAAAAATCCGTTTACAATTCGACAACATCGAATCCTTTATTAGTTTCAAACAGGGACTTCGCGATCGCGATGTACCCTTTTTACATTTACGTTAAATTCGGATCGAGCCCTAACCATGGTCATTAAGGGCCTTCTCGAAACCACAACGGAGGAGAATCTCACAGAAATAAAAGCTGAAAGACTAAACCCTTTATCCTATTCCATATTAAGGACCAACCCCCCGCCTGGAAATAACAATTACACCTTATACAGTGTCAATATTCCCCCATTGGCACTACTGCCAGTGAGGTCTAATAAATTAACCACCTGTTTAGTGTCCGTGTCCACTGGAAGAAATTTCTTTCAGAAAAAAGCACACACAATGTTTTCGCTGCCAGGCCTTTGGTCACTCAGCCACCAACTGCAATCTTCCTCCAAATTGTGTGAAGTGTGCCAGCAATCATCATTCCTCGGAATGTGAAAAACCGCGAGATGCTGCTCCCAAATGCGTAAATTGCGACGAACAGCAAACTGCTAATTATAGCATGTGCCCGTCACTTATCAAGGAGCACGGCCGGCGCCAAACCTCTGAAAACGCAGTTAATGGAGCTGTTTTACAATCCTTCAGTAACGCCCTTGTATCCCCCGTTAACACGCATAGCACGCAGCCCCACCTACCTTCTCATATGCCAACGGCGTCACCGGCGCATGATAGCGACATCCTGTGCCCCCCAGCGCTACTAGACAGGAGGGCATGACGGCTACTACTTCACCAACAGTCAGCGGCACTAACACGTTGCTTGATCTCATCTCTGCGATGAAGGAGCTAAATTACATTGTCAACATCGACCAAATGCTTGAACTCACCCGTACATTAATTAATAAAATGCGCCAGTGCCGCTCCCAGGCCGAAAAATTTCAAGCCTTCTGGACCGTGTTCCAGAACTTAGATTAAGTCGAGCCTTCGTGCCGAAAATCTTGTTATGGAATGCTTGCTCGCTTCTTTCAAAGCGCAGCGAGCTGATCCTTGTGCTGGCCAAGTTGCAGGTCGGTACAGTGTTGATGACTGAAACCTGGTTCATTCCACGGGATTCCTTTAGCGTCCCGGGTTACTCTGTGATCCGCGCTGACCGTCCCACGAGGACGCGTACTTCATCCAACTCGACACACCAAAACTACTCGTTGGTGTAATCCACGCATCTCCCAGTGTTCCCCTGCTCGCCAGCGATATGGACACTCTCATTCTTACGGGTTCGTCCCTCCTGATCGGCGGAGACTGGAACGCCAAACAGGTGCGTGTCCCATCCTACATGCTCTGTAATATTACACAATATCTCACTCCCAGTATCCTGCTCCAATACTTAACTCTCCCTTAAACCTTCCTGCCTCCCCTTTTACACATAAACTCACTTTCATTTCATTGGACTTTCTATACTATGCACCTTCTTTATCTACTGTGACCTTGTTTTGTCTTCTTTTTTTTAGCTCTTTTCTTTCGCTAATGTCACCTTCTGGGCGTACCACACAAGATGCTGCTACACTTGCGTAATGTTACGACATTACCCCATTAACCTGCGGATTTAATACTAACCCTAGATCTCTTTTTGTTCCAGCCGATGGTTTTTTGAAAATTTTTCCGCTACCACTCAAGATGCGTATGCATAAACGCGGTCGGTAATACCACGTTAATTGCATCAGTTGGTAAGTGGGCCAAGGTTCACAGGCACGACTCAAAGGGGGCACTACGTACCCCTACTCAACGGACACAAAAAAAAGACATGTGCTATCAGTATCTGAGCAGCATGGAATGACGACGCATCGCACACGAGCAGGCCAACAGCACAGCAGCCGTTCCGCTGGGACAGCAGCACGAAGGGCCGCCGGAACGGAAACCGCGGAAGGCACGGATTCTGGCAGACCGTCCATGGCCAGCACCGCCTCGAGGGGCGGAACAGATCCCGCCGGAGCCGCATCGGGGTTCACCACCGAAGCTACGGCTTCCGCCAGCACCAGCATCGAACCCCGCTGGAGGAGCAGACCCAGGAAGGGGTCACGGAACACCTCAAGGGCCGCTGCAACAGGACCTGACGCCAGGAACCCCGGACCTGCGGCTGTCCACGAGACCACCGCCATCCGTAGCCGCCGAGAGCCGCTCACACAACCACCACCCGCTGAAAACCGTCGGAGTCCGCCGCTCCGTATACTGCCCGCCGAAGTACGTCAAGGTCCGCCAACCCGGCAAATACCCACCGGACCCGGCCGGAGCGCGCACAGCCCGCCAACGTCTGTGGGAACCCGAGGTAACCCGCCAATCTGTAGCCAGGCCACGACGAACCAATGACCGCAGCCCACGACCCGCAGCCGGGCCAGCGCCCACGTCAGCCATCTCGAGACCACCCGGGAACATCGTCGCCCAGCCAGCCCCAGCGGCGGCGGCCTTCGAGACGACCGCCCCGGCAAGGTCGGAAGTCTGGAGCGTGGGCTGATCTGGGTTCATCCTCTTCTACCCGAGCCGTATGTAGCCCCGACGGCGCTACACGGTATGGACCAGGGGAATGGCCGTCCTTGCCCAGCGGCTCTCCATCGGGGTCGGAACCATCCGGGTCCGTCGTCCAGAGGGACGGTCTACCAACGGGCACCCTTGAGCGAGACCGGAGGTCTCGCCCCTACGAAGAAAGGGGGGTATGTGACGAATTCATTAAGCAAGCACCCCCGGCACGCGCACAACACGAGCGCGTGCCGATCCCGGTTCAATTCACGGCCGCCAGAGGGCCAAGTGCGAATTGCACAACCCGCGGACACGTGCACGGGGCGACACGTACAAGAATCGCGCGGCGAGCACCCAGAGTCAGCTCGCAACGCCGATCGTCACTGAGCACTTGCCGCTACACCGCCGTCTAACAGTGCGTTCAATGCGATACCGTTTTGTAAGCTACGCAGCTCGCCTAACTACCTGGAATCCAGGCGGAGTGCAGACCCATCGCCTCGCTGCCGTTTGTCCTCCTCCTCGCACATCAGCAGTAGTATATCGGACCACTCGCTTGTGCATCGCGGCTGCCGAGACCGCCGACAGTCAATGATAGTCGGCCCTCTGTATCAAAGGCCAACCGTTGCCTCTCGTTATCAGTACTGGACGATCTCCACCCGGCGAAGCGTCTCCTCCACACTTTTCTGCCTGCTGCCGCCACACCGCTAATCTTAGACATAAGCCGCGACATCGTACATAGCCCTGCGAATAGTAGATATAAGCCGCGAACATTGTACGTAGCACCGCGAACATTAGATATAAGCCGCGATTAAGAAGCCGCGAATTGTGTATTCCGCCGGACCGCTGAATCCGCCAGACTGAATAAAAACTAGTCCAACCAAGTCAGCGCCTTCACTCATACTAACGAACCCTGGTCAACCGACTGAGTCGGGAGGACCTCCTTCTCTGTCCCACCGGTGCCCGCCCCGGAAGGCGGTCAGAAACCTTTTAATAAACGGCGACCGCCAACTAAAACCTTCACAACATTACTCAGGGTGATGAGCTTGACAACATATTAAAAAATCTTCGAGATCGGAGATGGCTCCCTTTTTGTGAATATTTACCAAGTTTTTTTTTGGCTTCAAACGCTTCAGTCGTAATTATTATTGCATTTTTGTTCTGTTTGTTTAATTAAGTATTTTGTTTCAAATAAATCAGTTTGCCTTTTCGCATCTGATTTGGCGAGCTCGTATTGTTTTCTTTTGCATAAGAATATTCCTACACGAACCTGATCCCACATTAAATGTGAAGTTGTTTGTATTGTATTATGTGTGCTGAGGAAAGCTTATTTAAGATCTGATTGGCAAGAAAAACTATAGTCCTTGAACAATTGTACCATAAGGTACAAAACAAATATGTAATGACTTACTGTTTCTCACAAAATGGCGGCACTAAATCGGTTGAAAAAACACGCCAAACAGGCATAAAATCAAAACCTCAACGCAGATGTGTTGTGTGTATCAAAAATAATAAAAGAAAGGGGACAATTTGCTGATGTTCAGAATGTATGTAAACTAGAACTAGTTTTGAACAATGTTTCAAACTGTTCTTTACGGTTCAAAATTTGGAATATTCCTTATTTATATTATTATTTTTTAGCAAATTAGGAATAAAATAAAGCTCCGCAGCCTCCTTCTGTAGCATAATTCGCTCGCAGGAGGCCATGGCGTTCCACGCACTTTCCCTGCAGGCCATCTTACGAACGATGGTCGGCAGCGAGAAGACCCTGCCAATTCCATTTACGAGCAGACGGCGCTCATCGGCCATGGCCGAACACACCTCACGGGCCTCGAACGCCCTGTCCTCGTCAGCCCTGCCGCCATCTTGGTTTCGAAGAGTACGGACGTGTGCCACGACGCTCCTCAGGAAATTCAGCTTTCAAGTGGTAAAATCAGTGAGAAAAATTAAGTGCTATATACCAGTTTACAGTGTTAGTGATTCTGAACACTTTGAGATAATAATTTCGAAAATACGTGCAATGATTGAAAAGTTATAGTAGAAATAAGTACCAGCTAACCTCAAGACGTGGACCCTATATTAGTTCCTGACGTGACCGACAGGCGGCGCTCGGCAGTTCTCAACGCTGCCGGCAAGCGGCGCAAACGACAGGTGGCGCGCAGCAGTTGACGGTGCAACCGACAGGTGGTAGAAAGCGTTTTCTGCTTTACCGACGTGATCAGGGATAAGAAGATGGAAACATCGACAAACTACAGAATAGACATATCATCCAATGTATTTTTGTGTCACACGGATTTAGGGCTCTAGAGCCCTCTTACCATTTTCGTGTCACACCCAACGTTACCGATTCAGTCTAAAATAAGATTACAACGCTACGATTGGTAGGAATTAAAATCAAATATCGCGGGGAACATTTAAAATCTAACAGAATCTGAATATTACGACTAACCTCCAAAAATATGTTGCATAATTCAGTTTACTAATACAGTTTCATAGAAAAACAATTTTTAGTTATTTCCATAAATATTATATAAACAAAATTGAAGTACCCATATTTTTTAAAATGTAAAATATTAAAAATTATGTATTAATCGTCCAAATATGCTTTCTGATTTTCATTCTTTCATAAAATATGGTAAGATCGGATCTTTCAAGACAGTCTTATAAACGTTCTACAATATTTGCTCATAAAACTTTGGGCCTGTTTTTAAATAAACTGCAATATAATATTTCCACGATTCCTATCTCTCTTCTAAATATGGAAACTCAGGTATCACTATTCACATTTGACAATTAACAATTAAAATGAACGCTTAACATTCTTAAATACCTACATAATTCATTTTTCACTTTATATGAGAATATTGACGTATATTTGGAGACTAGTCATTTTGTGTCCCGTACGAATGGCATTAAAAAATACATGAATGTTTTTTGTTGACATACGTTGAAAAAATAATTAAAACAAAAAAAGTTAGCTTAAGGAGAAAAACTAATGACAAAAATTAAACGTTCATCAGAGACTTGATGTGGCTCTAAAAAACACGTAGCTAGAATTTCGCGGTTCAGCGCTGAAGTGCTGCATCAAAACGATTTGCATCAGAAAGGTACGGAGTGCGAGCAGCAGAGTCCGTAGACAAAAGGAATGTAACATGTGCATTGCAGGCCCACGGGGGTCCTGTCCAGTTGCGCTGTTGCGTACATTGGCGAGCACCCGAGGCGTCCCTCTGCTCAGAAACGGTACAGGAGAAAGAGCCTCCCACCACTGGCTTAACTCGCTCTTGTTCCTTGCGTGCGAAAACAGGAAACGAGAGTGAATTAGGTGAGTGGTAGGAGGCTCCTTTTCCTGTACCGCCCGTGAGCAAAGGGTCGCCTAGGATACTCGCCAGTCCCCATAATTTTCGCTTTTCGAGAAAAGGTTTTCCTTTTAACATTCATATTGGACGAAGTATTTTCGATTATTTCCCGTGTTGTTGAGGAAAAAATCGAAAATGGTTTACTCAAGATGAATGTGTTGTACATCGTAAACAAATGGTTTAAACTTTAAAGAGTAGCCCGGCAGGCTGCTAAGCTTTTCTGTACAGTAGACTGCTAGGCCGCATCCCTACCAGATATCCCCCCTTGCTCCTCCGGAGTCGGGCCGATAAGTCGTGCGGCTGGCGGCGGTGTTTGAGAAACATGATACATTTTCGAAGAGTTAGCCATTCTTTAACGGAAATAAAAATTTGTTTGTTTTTCATTGTACAATTGTGAGAATATTATTAATAGATAGATGAAGTTTCCCGAATTAAAATGAGTCCAAACACAATCTCATTCGGACTATTTGTTATCAGATACATTCCGACTATCGAATCTTGTCTTATGCAAAATTTTAATAAAAAATGAACCGAATGATATCGTGTTTGGACTCATTTTTATTGAAAAAACCTCACCTATTCATTTGTACTATTTTCATCAATGTATTATAAAAAATAGACAAATTTTATTTTTCGTTATACGATGACTCATTTGCGTCAACGGAAAAACTGTTTGGCAGCGGCCGACTGAAACCTCGCCGGTGCTTTATCTCTCTCCCTCCCAAAGAGGAATGACAATTTGCTCTAGCACGGTTGGCCGAAAATCCTCGGTCCTAAATGCTCTTTCAGGCAAACATGAAACTCTCTATTGGTTTTGGAAAATCTGTTGCATTAAAGCGAATTCTGCTTCAGTACAGACATTTGACCATAGCTCTTACGCGAGCCGAACATGTGAAAATCGGGCGCACGATAAAGAAAGTGAGACAAAGTATCAAACTTTGTTGTCTCTATTAGAATGATTTTCGCGTAGAGGATCTTGTGCCGTTTCTCGCTTGTGCCAGAGAAGTCAAGAATTGGGACACACGAGCTGCAAGGGCCAGAACGTCGCGTGCTACTTGACGGGGACTCTGCCATAAATTAGGAAGGGGCCAAGCGTGTATGTCCCAGATTTCCTTAGCAAGAGAATTTTTCACAAGGAAAAGCCTAAAAAATGTAGCGAGTGTTGCGAGAGAATAAATACCGATTTCTTGTATTTAAATTTGCCGTGAATTATATGTTTTATGTTTCACGTTCATTTTACACTTGCTTTCATTCCCTCTTCTTTCCAATTGTGCTGTAAAAAGTAAGATAACTGTTTTCTTATATCTAGGAATAATGAAAACAGTGCTATTGGATTTCTATCGTTTTCATTTTACTATTTATGCACTCAGGAAGTAGTTACATTATATGTATCTAACTTTTAATCTCTTTCGTTATAATTTCTTGTATACTTCGTTATAATATTTTTTTGTTCACGTGCTTAAGTAAAAAAAGGAAAAAGACAAATTAACTAATTATAAATTCAATAATTCTTAAAAGGTAAATTATTAGATCGATGAATGTCAAAGAGTTCCCCAACTTCTTCAGCTTCATTAAAGTTACCAACGCAATAAGATGTATTTCAGTATTTAGAATATATTTTATTATAATACAGGGTTAAATACTTTTCCTTATTTAGGAGTCGAGTACGAATTTAGTGACGTTACCGTCTTTGGTGGTTGGAATGTATTTGATTCCCAAAATCACCACCCCTAGACGCAGAGGGCGCAAGAAAACCTGTGGTTTTTCGAGAAGTCGGTATTTCAGAACATGTGACACGAAGTCCCATAAGATGATAGGTCTATTCTGTAGTTTGTCGATGATGGAAAGAAATTCAAATAGTAGAAACGATGTAACAACAATATATACAGGGTGTCCGCGCCAATGTGATACAGGCCCGCAATTTGTCAAGTATTAAAGATACAAATGAATTGTTTATATGAAAATTGCATGGTACAAGGGGGCAAATTTTGTAACGAAGCCGAACTCTTTTTTACATTATTAGTTTAAGAGATATGATGGTCAAGTTCGTTTTTTTAAATGGTACTATGTACTTCTGTTCAGATCGTTCGATAGCGCTTTTCAAGACGAATTCGCTGACCTTTAATGTATACACTCAATTTTTAGTGGTTTCCGAGATATTGCGCTTACAAATTTACCGATTTTCAACGGAATAAACCCGGCGGAATAGGAAACACCGGTGGTAGTTTTGTCCGCGCCTGAAGTGCCATGTGTTAGATATCGCCTCTTGAAACAGATACGAAGGGTCTGCACCAGCAACGGCAGGCCCACATCTTGACAGTTGTTTTCCGGCCACAGATGTAGCATTTGCAGTGTCGAGAAAGGTATCCTTGATACTTTACAATGGAGAACAATTGTCCAGAGTTTGGGTCTGCCGTTCCTGGTGCAGATCCTTCGTATCTGTTTCAAGAGGCAATGTCTAACACGTGGAACTTAAAGCGTGAACAAGACCACTACTGGTATTTCCTATTCGGCCGGGTTTCTTCCGTTGAAAATCGGTAAATTTGTAAACGCAATATCTCGGAAACCACTAAAAATCGAGTGTATACATTAAGGGTCAGTGAATTCGTCTCGAGAAGCACTATCAAATGATTTGAACAAAAATATATAATTCCATTTAAAACAACGAACTTTAGTATCATATCTCTTAAAATAATAATGTAAAAAAGAGTTCGTCTTCGTTACAAAATTTTCCCCTTTGTACCATGCAATTTTCATATAAACAATTTTTTTGTATCTTTAATACTTGAGACATTACGGGCCTGTATCACTTTGGCGCGGACACCCTGTATGTATACAAAAAAAGATTTTATATAACAAACACAGAACTATTTTAACTAATTATAATCTCTACGGAACGCTTCTTATGAACTTCGACTATTTCCTTCGGCGGACACCTTTCGACTGACTGGCTTTCAGAATCAAATTAAACATTTTCGAAAAGGTAGCACTGCCGTCGTGTACATGTGCACTTCCGTTGACCGGTGAAAATCAGTCCAAACGGAAATGCACGCGTTTTCCTTTCGCGCGGGAGGAAGTAGGTGTCGCCACAGTGACGAAGTATTTCGCACCATCTCGCGGACACGCGGAGAGGCAGGAGAAACAGTGGCGGCTTCAAGTATGGACGTGGACACCTCGGACATGTAGCACTAAATAACAGTACGAGGGCGCGGGAAACATTCGTGGAAACGGAAAATGTCATCGGACACAGACATCAGCGTTCTCAAAAAAGGAACGAGAGCCCCAAGCAAGATGAGGGAAGTTCCAATATATCGAGAAAATTATCTAGCAGGATCGCGAACACAGCGGCGGATACGAACGAAGAGGAGAAGGAAACGACCAGCAGGCCCATGGGACAAATTCACGGATTGAAGGCGAAGGACATCCAGAAGAAGCTGTTGAATTATCTGACCAACCTGAACAACGGAGTCGAGCTTGTGGCAAGTAGATACGTAATATCGAAGGTGACTAAAGTGCAAAATCTGTTGCAGAAGCCACTGCTCCTCAATAGCAATCTGGAGGGATAGAACGAGGCTCTCAGTACTGAATACAGGAACCAGAAACGGGTACCAGCAAACGCAGAGACGTTCACAATACCGGCGCAACCACAAGGGACAACGTATGCTGAGCGGCTCGGGATCACGTCAAAGACTGCTGGACTTTCCAACCTCATGCAGAACCCACCCAGCGTAATACTGATTTGCCCAAAGGATATCTCGGTGTACGGGAACAACGACGAAACCAAAAAGGCGGTAGTAAGTTTAACCTCACCAAAAGAAGAAAATGTGCAGGTGAAGAATGTAAGGCGTGTTCAAGAAACTGGAGTGATAATTGAATAGAGGCACTTCTGAAAAGCGAAAAATTAAAAACAGCAGGCCTGGTAGTTGATATTCCCGCGAAAAGAAATCCGAGAATTATCATCTACGGCGCGCCAAGGAGAGACATCGAAAACGAAGTTTGCAGGCGATCTTGGACCAACATATGACCTCTCAAGAAGCAGAAAAATGCAAAAATCAGGTCAAAATTGCGTTCAAAACCGGAAACAAAAACAACAAAGACAGCTGCAATCTGGTATTAGAGGCGTCAAAAGAAGCAAGGGAAGAAAGGAACGCCTGTATATCATGTGGCAATGCTGTGAGGTACAGGATTACATCGCGGCAACAAAGTGGTTCAAGTGTCAGGCTTTCGGTCACTTATCCCCGCCGACCGAAGCCGGTCGGTCGGCTGGGGCCGACGTAAGAGCGATCTTGGTACGGAACATTGTGTTCCTCGCCATAATCGCAGGGGATCGCAGGCGAAAGTGGGTGGGGGCCCGTTCGCCGTTGCGAGCGACCCCGAGGTGGAGGCGGCGTTGCGGGGTGACCAAAGCAACGTCGCCTGGAGGTACGACAGGGGTCTGCCGACCCTCCGAGGATTGGGCGCTTTGGCGCCTCGGCGTTGGGAGGGCCCCGAATAGTGTCCTTATGGGGTTCCCGGAAGCTTCTCTAACACGCCAGAGGATTGGTCACCATGGAGGTTTTAGTGGGTAAGAATCCCACACTACCCAAGGTCCGGGGTGCCTTTCGAACGTTCCCTCCACGTAAAACAAAAGACTTTCGGTGAAAATAACGTCTGTGGACACGGTGTGGCAGCAGGTCGCACATTCAAATACTACCCGAACAAACACAAGGCAGCTACCTGCGTTAACTGCAAAAAAACAGGCAAACAACACGAGCATTTCGTAACCGATAAGGGCTGCCCGGCACACGTTGCAGCGATAAACCAAATACTCACAAGAACTAATTATGGACAATAAGCCCTTCGACAAAATATGCCAGATCAAAATCACGCAACTCAACATGTGGGTATCCCAAATAGTCAGCACTGAAGCCAACAGACACATGGACCAGCGGGAACAGATATGCTCCTGATGCAGGACCCATATAATGCAAGAGGGAGGCTGATTGGTTTCGATAAGAATACCTCCATCGTCACTGGAGGGAAGCTCAACGAGAATGTTCAAGCAGCAATTGCAGTAAAAAACAAGCTCGCAGTACTGAAAATTGTTCATGTCAGCAATGCGCATGACACTTGTGTCGAGATCACAAGCAGCTTCGGACGAATTTAGCTAGCCAGCATAAGTATCTAGCGAGCAAAGTCAACTGCGAAAAATTCTAAGAATTCCTATCAAACGAAAGGGAGAAAATTGCAGCAGCTGGGACAACATGCTAGAAGGGGACGTGGAAAAATCAGCAGAAACGTTACAAAATTGCATCCTTAACACCTGCGGTAACGTCATAAAACAAAGGAAACCACGCCAATCCCCCGTCCCATGGTGGACTGATGCTCTTACGGAACTCAAGCAACAGACTTACAAAAGCCGTAAAACATTCCGAAAAGAAAGAAACCCGGAGAAGAAGACAATAAGCAAAAAGGAATACCAGAAAATCAGAAGCAGATACACGACGGATTTCAGGAAAGCAAAGAAGGAAACCTGGGAAAAATTCGTCACTAGCGAGGGAAACTTAAACCCGTGGGGACTCGTATACAGGCTAAGCTTAAAGAAAATTCCACCTGAACGAGCCATAGCCACCCGTAAAACCGCAACCGGATTTAGACAGACATGGAACGAAACTGCCAGTGAGTCCTTACAGTCTCTGGTGCCGGATTATTGTCCCGACAGCACAGAAGGAGAGGAGAGCAGCTAGCAAGGTAGCGCCGGACACTGAAGACATCGAAAACTTCTCTGCTGAGGAAGTACTTACGGCAGTAAAGCAGCTTAGGAACCGCAAAGCACCAGGACTGGACAGAATTGAAGTAGAAGCACTAAAGGCCTCTTACAAGATCTTGGCGCAGCAGTCGCTAGGGCTGTTCAACGTCTATCTCAAGAGCGGTTGCTCTCCAAGCATCTGGAAAACGGGCAATATCCGTGCATTACTAAAACACTCCGATAAAGATGACACCGTTCCGTCGTCGTACAGACCAATCTGCTTCCTTCCAGTAATTGGGAATACACTAGAGAAGCTTCTCGTGATGAAGTTCGAACCAGTATTCCACCATGGCGAATTCGCAGCGGATCGCCAGTACGGTTTCAAGAAGGGGAAATCCATCAAGGATGCCATTATTCTAATGGGTACACTGGTATCAGATAGCGGAAAGAAATACTTATTGGCCATTCTGTTCGACATCTCAGGAGCGTTCGATTACGTTTGGTAGCCGAGCGTCTTACACCGTCTGAAAGAGAGGAGTTGTCATACAAATTTATATACCTTAATAACCAGCAACCTCAGCGAACGCGCGGTGAAATTCTGTGGGAAGAACCAGGAAACAACGAAAACGGTCACCAGAGGATGTACGCAAGGTTCCATTTTGGGTCCACATCTGTGGAATCTGATATTCAATTATCGCCTCAGATCACTCAAAAACTCTGGAACAGAAGCTGTTGCGTACGCGGACGACCTGACGATACTAATTTTCGGAAACAGCCGGCGAGAGTTAGAAGAAGAAGGTCAAGTATCTGTGACGCTTATTAAACCTCAGCGGAAAGTCACCCGTCGCCCAGATATGGGTGGGGACTCTTCAGCCCCATTCAATTGATCGGAGATTCATTTCGAATCCTCAGAGCCTTGAGGCTCTTTGGATGTTCACAGGCTGCGATCGGACGGGAGATACGCTATGGCACTCCTCCGAAACCAAACACCAGCGCTGCTTTCGCGCCGCCGAAGCCCCCGAAGGTTCCAGTTTAAGCCACACTGGTCACACTTTCGAGGACATTTGTTCGCTACCCATGAAGGAGCACCCGACTTCTAAATGATATGGGTCGTCATAGGCATGGGATAAAACTCGGGTTCGGGGGTGTCGTTACTCACCCAATGGCGGCCCAGCACCTACCATACCCTGCCGGGGTATATCACTCCGACAATCAGTCTAGTTGGAACCATGTCCAACAATGAACTTGACGAAATGTAGAATGATTGACAGGCTTACGTCAAAAGGCGAAGAAAATCCGCCAGGCCAGGAAAAGCTGTGTTGATGGAGAGGATTCAAGTCATCAAGCCACAATTCGACAAATACGTGGTCGATGAGTATGCGGCACAAAACAATATAGTTGTTTTGCGTTTACCGCCGTATCACTGCGAGCTTAATCCAATTGAGCTTGCATGGGCAATGGTGAAACAGTACATCAAATCCAACAACACAACATATAAACTGCCCGATGAAAAGAAGCTGTTGGAACAAGGTGTCGATCGAGTGTCTGTGGAAGCCTGGCAGAATTTTATTCGCCGCACACACAAGGAAGAAGCAAGATTTGCAAAGATTGACGAGTTGACCGACGAATTGATAGACAACTTGTTATCAAATCGGACGTCAACGCCTGTTACAGACAGCGAAACAGACCCAACCGATGTGGAGCAGATAAGACCTAAAAATCGCTTTAAAAAAATATTTCAGTTAAATAAGAAAGTATATTCCCTGAAAATTTCATTTAAAATTCACATAATTAATGAAATTGCAGATTCAGAACGAGGGAACCTTCGCGCGCAGATGCATGAGTAATGCGGACACTGTTGCTCTTACAAGGTCGAACGCAGTCAAGAAAATTAAAAGGAACGATTAGTATGAAAAAACATTGATATTTTAAAAATCGGCTGCGAAAAGAACTACATGTTTTTTTTATATGTATTAACACATTTTTTTTTCTTGTTTTACATAAAAACCATCGTAGATATTTTGGTTATCGCGGAACCAGTTTTCAAGAAAATGCGTTATAGTGTATATATAATATATAATATAGATATTTCTAATTTTTACTTGTGGAATATATTTCTCATTTTAGTATAACGTGTAATGTATTTATAATTTATACGTATGCAGATCGTATGTGTGTGTGTTGTATACTTATATGTAATGTGTGCGTAGTATACTTATACAGGGTGTTTCACCACCCTCGTCAAAAATTTTAAGGGGTGATTCTACGAGCCAAAATAAGACGAAAATCAAGAATAAAAAAATCGCGTGCGAGGCTTCATTTTTGAGTTATCGATGTGCAAAACACGGGCCAAAAACGCCTGTCCATCGGCAGCACTCCATACACGCGCAGTGTCTGGCATCGCGCGCCAAGTTCTCCGTACAGAGTGCTTGCTTACCGATGTAACAGAAACTATGACATACCATACGATGCGATAAGACACTACAATCTTGCGACAATTTATGAAGAAACACACACCTTTCGTTGGCGGCATTAAACCTGCCTACTTGAAAAAATCCACAAGGGCATATCAAAACTCGCCTCACGGGATTCTCAAGCAGAGAGGGTGAATGCAATTTCTAATTGACGATTTTGTCCAAAAAAATCACCCACACGCGCTTACACACGCACCGCGATTATTGTATTCGCAAGTGTTCATGTGTACACGCACCACGATCGTCCATATCATCACACACACGCATCGCGATTATTTCATTCGCAAGTGTCCATGAGAATTACACGCACTATGATTGTCCCCTCCGCGAATGTCCACAAAAAAATGTTCAAAGCATGCACAAAATTTTACACCTGAAAACACACGCCAGGCGATTGTCCCGTTCGCGAGTGTCCACTTAATCACACACATACGCACTGCGATTACTTTACCCACGAATGCGAGACTACTTTACTCACGCACAGAAAAATAGTACAAACGAAAAAAATCTAAAAAGCTAAAACTAATCCTTAAACTGAAAGTAACATTAAATTGAAAAAGAGACTGCTTTCTACGCGAGAAATATTTCCTGCCGATTACAGCTGTTTTCTCGTTCGCAATAGCCACCAAACTGAGGAGACCTTGGACAAATTCCATTCGAGAGACTAAAAACTGTGTCGATGCTTTGTTATTAATCGGTGTGTCCTTATTTATCCCTTGCACGCTCGAGATCCGGGCAGCGGTAACTCGATTCCGAGAATCGAAACTGTTTATACTTTGTAGTTACCGCGACGAGTGTCGTTGAGCCGATCGCTTCCATTTCTTTCCAACGATGCAGTATTCTTCCAAACTTCGAGGTAGAAAGAAGTGTTCGTGTCTGATACTGTGCCGTTTATTTTATAAAAAGTATGAAAATAGAATGTCTGAAGAATTAAAGAATTCTTAGCACCGATGCTGAAGTTTCTTCCGTCGTGATGGTTCACCGTTGAACAGCGACAATGTGTTGTGCGTGTGATCAGTAATTTGAACGCAGAACCTGCAGCTGATCTCGTGTCATCGTTCGACGACAACGGCCTCAGATGCGTAAATTTCATTTATCCGCAGACTCTAGTGTGTGTAATTCATATGGACAGTACCAAGTCAAATAATCGCGGTGTGTGTGTGTCAGTGAAGTGCGCAGTTGCACGCGTCGGAAAGATCACTTTTTACAGAGATGATAGAACGATGAGCACGCTATTGACAAATTTTCCTTACAGAGGAGACGTTGGTTAAATTTCACGCGAGACTGAAAAATGTTACGCAAATGTGTTAGTGTAGAACATGTGTGCCTTCCTGCAGAGTTGGGCATTATTCGAATTATTTCGAATAAATGTTTATCTCAAATAATTATCTCAGTAATTTGTTCGAATACCGAGCGCAAATGTATTCGAATAATCTATTCGACTAATGACTGCTAAATTATTCGAACAATAATACGAATATTTGTTGATTGTTTTAAATCAAAAGAAAAAATCAATCAATTTTTATCCGAATAAATTCTACCACAAATAAGTTCCTATTCGAATAAATTCTTCTACGAATAAATTCTTATTTGAATAAATTCTAATTCGTTAGTGACGAATAAAATTTTATTTGTTACTCTTATTCATTATCTGTTATCTGAATAAAATTTTGCCCAACACTGCATTCATGTCGGCAAATATCGACGCTTTTCTGTTTACATGCCAGTGCCCTTACATTGTCTCATCTCTCGGTCGTTGACCTCGGCCTCTCGAACAGCTGTAATCGGCACGAAATATTTCTCGCGTAGAAAGCAGTCTCTTTTTCAATTTAATGTTACTTTCAGTGTAAGGATTAGTTTTAGCTTTTTAGATTTTTTTCGTTTGTACTATTTTTCTGTGAGTGAGTAAAGTAGTCTCGCATTCGTGGGTAAAGTAATCGCAGTGCGTATGTGTGTGATTAAGTGGACACTCGCGAACGGGACAATCGCCTGGCGTGTGTTTTCAGGTGCAAAATTTTGTGCATGCTTTGAACATTTTTTTGTGGACATTCGCGGAGGGGACAATCATAGTGCGTGTAATTCTCATGGACACTTGCGAGTGAAATAATCGCGATGCGTGTGTGTGATGATATGGACGATCGTGGTACGTGTACACATGAACACTTGCGAATACAATAATCGCGGTGCGTGTGTACGCGCGTGTGGGTGATTTTTTTGGACAAAATCGTCAATTAGAAATTGCATTCACCCTCTCTGCTTGAGAATCCCGTGAGGCGAGTTTTGATATGCCCTTGTGGATTTTTTCAAGTAGGCAGGTTTAATGCCGCCAACGAAAGGTGTGTGTTTCTTCATAAATTGTCGCAAGATTGTAGTGTCTTATCGCATCGTATGGTATGTCATAGTTTCTGTTACATCGGTAAGCAAGCACTCTGTACGGAGAACTTGGCGCGCGATGCCAGACACTGCGCGTGTATGGAGTGCTGCCGATGGACAGGCGTTTTTGGCCCGTGTTTTGCACATCGATAACTCAAAAATGAAGCCTCGGACGCGATTTTTTTATTCTTGATTTTCGTCTTATTTTGGCTCGTAGAATCACCCCTTAAAATTTTTGACGAGGGTGGTGGAACACCCTGTATGTAATGTGTGTGTAGTATATTTATGTATAATTTATGTGTTTTTAATATATGTACGTATACAATTTTTTCACGTGTTCTGGTGTTATCTCTGAATTTTAACCACACGCGTTTCAGTTAACAAGGGAACATATCCAACCCGCATACACCGATTTTGATAACATTTATATGGGAGATTGTTTGCATAAAAATATTGGACAGGTATTTTTAATCGGCAATTTTCTATATTCAAGGGGTGATATCAGCCCTCAAAGTTGAGGGCAGAAAACGTATTTTTTGGTATATCTCGGAAACTAAAGGGTCTAGGAAAAAGATTTCTGGATTTAAATTGTGTGTTTTTGAGCGGGGAAGTTACTCACATAAAAAAAAAGAAAAAATGATTAAATTAAATAATATATTAAAAATTTTAATTTTTTAATTAACTTTTCTTGCAAAATGATAATGCAGTTTAGTGTAAATTTGTGTATGTGAACTATGGACCAACATAGAGGATATGTTTTTGGAATTTTTTGTTTTTTGTCATTTAATCATAATTATAAGATGTACAATTTTCTTCCACTTTGTGCGAAAAAAAGTATGCGGACTTGTTTTGTAGAAGGTATCATAAACTTTTACAATGTATTGAACACTGATACTGTGTTATATGAATGTTGGAAGTTGTTCCTTCAATATCCAGAGCAGGTACCACAGGTATAAGTGTAACGCGGTACTAATTACCGCTGTAAGGGACATAGGCTTTTATAGCCTATAGTACCTCCGGCTTTTCACGACCATAAAAGATCATATTGCGAGTCTAGAAGGCTAATTGTGAAAATATTATTTTGAAACCTTGTGTGGTTTTTTCCGCATCGACCCTTCGACCTGATACGGTTACTGCAGGTCGTCGCGTAGCTTGGACTAATACGGAAAAAATCAAAATTAAAATCGTACGGTTTAAGGACAAACAGTTCCCGAACCACCTTCTCTGTCTGCTCCTCGCTAAACGTGGTATTGCCCCGAGCTCCCCTTATGGCCCTTATCACCATCTTTTAGGGTTGTCCCCAGACATCCCCATCTACTTGCGCGCAAAGGTCCTCCCACGCTTTTTTCTTACTGGCCAGAATGGCTTACTAACCCTATTCAGGTCCCTTCTAGCATTCCTAAAGTCTGTAAGCAGGATTTGGACCTGTATGCTAATTCCTGTTCCTTTAGCTTTAGCCCTTGCTCTTTGCAATCTCCTTCTGGCTCTGAAGTCTTGCTTTCCTCAATTCCGCAATTTCCTCGGTGTACCAGTAGCGCGGGGTTCTGAACTTGCCTTGTGCGGGGGTCTTATATGCACTGCGTACTGTAACATCATTTAATTCATCGACAAAGGCAGTTATGTCGTTCGTGCAACTGATGTTCTTGTTGTCTCTTTTCATAATGGCCAAATCTATATTGGCCTTGAGCCATTCGGCTCTAACCTTTGGCGGGCCCTTTTGGTCTCTACCCCGCTTTTTTTAGGCAAACTCGTGAACGACGTATCTGTGATCAGAGGCCGTGAACAGGTTCAGAACCTTGGATTCCACAACCTTGCTCACCGATCTCTGATCCACTATTAGTATGTCAATTGTAGCGGTAGCGATATGCAGAGACTTTCGAAAAGAAAGGAAGGAGGAAAGTGGGTAGAGCGTTTCATCCAGGGCCTGCTAGTGGACTCATTCAAGTAAGGCTACCTAGCAGGCCCGTGCCGTAGACGCGGGTTACTGAGGGTCAGGTCATAGGTGTATATATACAGAGCGCAGGATGGTCGTGGACTTGCGGGAAAGTCTGTGCGCCACTGATCCCTCTGCTGGCGAGATCCGGACGTGCCGCTACACAATCTTGCTCATTTTACAGCTCCTTTGGAATGTGTGCCCTCCTTTGGAGACAGTGGGAACCCACGCGTTTCCACTACATGTCTCCATCCGTACCATTCGTCTCCTGTCGAGTCTCCTTGACCCCCACACGAAAGAGTTAACAGTATAGTTCCCCATTAGCAGAATTTCTTTGTGTCGTACAGTGCGTATCATAAATATTCCAATCCGCTGGAATATTATTGGAATATTTTGACAGTATAAGAAAAGATTATGACAATGTGCTATTTTAGAGTATAAATATAATACAGTTTAAGTAAATAAAAAAAAGAATTGTGATACTTTAATGCATAGAATAGAATTGGTTTAAAACAAAAAGTACTAGGTTTTAAGTTTTTTCTTAATATACCAATCTTTATTATTTTTATTATGTTGCCAACACTGTGATTGTCTATTCTTTTGTTTGGCGTCTCTATGAGTCATGCATGTCATTTATGGGTTATAATAGAATCTTTAAAGAGAAAATGCCTCGTGGAAAGCAAATGTCCGTTAAAGAAAAGGCAATGATTGATGCTTTTCGCATCAAAGGCAGAGGATACGGATACATTCCCAAAATTATTAACCGTTCCACGAGTGCAGTTGCAGATTACGTCACGAAAAGACGTAATCATGGGAAAAAAAGCGGACAGGTCGACCGAAATTATTGTCTCCCTGAGATGAGCGAAAAATACGCACATGAGTGATATGGTGCGTTGTCCATTACCACCACAGCCCCCTCTTTCAACAACGGCGCAAAGTGCTTGAACCATTCGAAAAATGTATTGCCGTTCATTTCATCGTGATAATCCGACGAATTTTTCTTTGATTCGAAGCACAAAAGCCCACCGAGTAAAAAGCCATCGACTGACCCAATGTGTAAAACAATGAGCCTTTTACCTTTTCCGGTAGGCTCTGGTCGACAGCCCTCGTTCACGCGCGTTCCTGCTTGATAGGATGGACTTGTCTATCCAAACCTTCTTGCAGTCGCCAGCGTTCATCCACGTTTCATCTAAATAATAAATTTAACGGCCGTCGTGTTTGTAGTGCGCCAATTTCGTGAGGAACTTATACCGCCAAACAACAATATCGTTCCTCTCGATAAGGGCGCTGTTTCGACGACGCGCCGTAAATTCAAAATATAAGCCTTTTAGGACCCGATACAGATTAGTCCCGCTGAACGTTTCAAGTTCAGGGTCCGCATTTACTTCGGCTAAAATTTTATATAAATTTGGGATTTCCCGGCGAAACCAAAAATCGTGAACTTTTTTCCTTATGGAGTTTTTTCCGATTCGGTAAGCCGGTCCAGGAGGGCTGTCTTTTTACGTCGTTTATTGGGACTGGATATACGGCCAGTTTTTCTATATTCCAAAATGGTTTTCGAAATTGTTAACTGGCGTATTCCGCTCTCCTTGGCCACCGTCCTGGTAACATCCCGATATTTCATACCGGGCGTATCCTTTATGACGCATTTGAAAATTTTTATAATAATTTTCTTCTGGCCGGAAAGAATGTACTGTAAAAAAAATTATGCGACAGTAAGAAATTGTTCAGTAGAATTTACATATTGAAAAATAAAATAAATGAACTTACCTTTCCTGAAGGATTTTTTCGGACAGGTGAATTCTGAGAAGGTCCTGGTCGCTGGTCCATTTCAATTTCTTGTTCACAAACAAATGCGATCACTGTGTGTATACACTACGTACTGGGGCCTTGAGACGTCGGTGTTGCTACGCGCTATTAGGTAGGGGACGCATGTGGTGGTGGCATAACCAATAGTAGGCGAAAATTGGTGGATGGTAGTGGGGATCTGCGCAGATCGGCCGTAAATCGGTCGCGACACAGTTATGCTCTTAGTTGAAACAGAGGATAGATGGGGGCACTCTTGCTAGTGAGTTGCATAGGTAGGAATAGTCCAGGAATGATCTCGACAGGTGAGGGAAGATGGAGGAAACTTTTGGGGAATCGACCGAAGAGTTGAAGCGAGCTGATATCGCCTGATCCGAGAGACTCCCCACAACCCGATGAGGTACCACGGCGGGTGGGTGGATCGGACAGCTTGGTGAGCTCGGGGTAAGTAATAAGGTTAGTAGAGACTTGACAACGGTTCACTTCGATGAGTAGGAGACCTCTTTGTCGTGAGGGCCAGACCCAGGAAAACGGGTAATCTCTGAAGTGGGCAAAAACAGTTTCGCCGGTAAGGCATAATACAGCCCAGGCGAACTGGGTGCCCGCCATGGTCCACGCCATATCGATGAGATACCCGAATAGAACTCCCCTACGTCGGGTGAGACCCTCTAATAATAATACTACTACTACTATACTATGCGATACGACACTACGTTCTTGCGACAATTTTTGAAAACGCACCCACGTCACTTTGTACGACATTAAACCTGACTACTCGTAAAAATCCACAAGGGCATATCAAAACCCACCCGAAGGTGTTCTCAAGTAGAGAGGGTGAATGCTACTTTCAATACACGATTTTGTCTTCAAAAATCACTCAGGCGCGCGCCCACACACACACACGCCACGATTATTTAATTCGCAAGTGTTTATGTGAATTACATGCACCGTAACTTCCCCGTCCGCGAGTGTCCACAAAAAAATGTTCACAGCATGCACAATATTCTTCACTTCCAGACAAAAATCATAACTCCGTAACCGTCCAAGGTTTTTCCTTCGTTTTTTTTTAAATACATGAAATAATGAGTACTTTTCAAAATTAAAAAAATAAAAATAAATGTAATGGGGTCATTTCACGCAAAATTAATTATCTCTCGTCAAGGATGTTAGAGATTTTGTTAAAAATGAAATATGATGTAGCGCGTGTAAAATTAGAGGTGCTTTAAGTCATCGTTTTGCTACTTTCGAATTAGTTTAAAAAATACGGTCTTCGGAATGTTGCAATACTTATCTCAGAAATTATTTGTGAAACGGAAATCACTTTTTTCTTTCAATCTAGAAGGTTTGTCCTGCTATAACAATATATTTCTTAATTGCAAAATTAATTTTATAATATTGAAAACTATATACAATTTTTTTTGTAAATTACTCCTTGAAGGGCTGGTATTTCAAATTTTAAAAATATTAAATTAATTTATTCAGCATCGCATAACTTTCTTCCTATACTGTTTATAAAAAAATCGTGTATTCAATTCATTTAGCACTAACAGTAGAGCACTCTAGCGGAGGAACCGTCTGCTTCTTGGCGAAGTAAAAGAGGAAAATGCAACCATGTTGTTCCCTAATGTTTGCCAGGTTGTTCGACCAGAGCGCCTCGCCAAGGTCGCTGTTCATGACCGTATTGTCCTGTGAGTCAACGGTGGACAGCGGTACATACGGGTTCGAAATCACCGTGTATACCAACCGCTGACGGAGCAATATACGGATTAACTTAGAACGAAGAATTTGTTTTTTGAAAGAAATTCAACTTTCAAATTTTTAAAGACAGCACGTTCTCGACTGCCCTTTGAAAATCTGCCATCCGTATGTTTTCGGAATGTTTCAGCTAATTACATTATGCTACGTGTTAATAATGGTCTATACGCCTACAAAAATTACAATGGCAGGTAAAATCCCGCTGCGGAAGGGCCCTATTACAATTGCGACCCGAATTGCCGCGATTCCGAAGTATCTTAGCAACAGATGGTCGCGACTCCGAAACATCTTAACGCCAGATGGGCGCGTAGGCGATCGGAGCAGCAAACGAAGAAGGCGGTGAGAGAGTTGTTACTTTTTGAGTACTTATTCGTCCTTTTGATGATTACATTTCGCAGTTAGATCATGTTATTACGTACACTCATCCCTCCATTTATGCGGATTGTCCATTCCACGTGGATTTTTTTTACGCGTATGAAAATCGCGTAAATAGAGTCTGCTGGCACGAAAAAAAAACATTGACAAGAAAAACCGGTATATGTTATACAAATATTTATTTCGTATAGGTTAACAAAAACATAATGATATTTCAGAAAACCAAAATAAGTTTTATTCCGTGTTAGAATCTGTACTATAATTCAAAGCAATCAACCTTCTCAAGGTCAGAGTTATTTAATTAGTACGTTTAAGTAAGAATTTGCGTCTTTCTGATATGTAATAAATTCAATGATAGATTATAGAAAAAAATATTTTCTGACCGCGTCAAATAAGATCGCGTAAATTAATACCGTGTATAAAAAGTACTGCGCAAATAGAGGGATAATTTACCGCGTAAAAAAAGTATCGCGTAAATGGTGGGATGGGTGTATCTACATCTGATGTGTCGCTCGGCCGCAAATCACTTCGGAGCATTCCGCGGCCTACAGATGTTAGGTAGTAAAAGTTAGTTATTCGTCGATGATCGGTTTAGCCGACAGGGACACTAAATTATTTTATGAACGCTTTGGTGTAGGACTCGCACGCCTGGACACCACATGCGTTAGGCCCAATCGAAAAAGACAACGTTGACCCCCTAACAATAGCGTTACTTGCCGCCCAAATTTTAGAAACAATTCTCCACTCTTACTGCAGTATGCACACCCGGAACAGAGAGATGCCAATGGAAACAGATTTCTCCCACCTCGTACAACACACAAAACCTATAAAACATCATATGCAGATTTAAAACTAGTTCGAAGTGCGCGTCATCCGATCGCCGCGGATTAAAACAACAACGCTGTTACGCAAAACAATGAACGTTAATAAAGAAACGTTCCAAGCGTGTTAAAAGAAAACATAAATATTGGATACATCCCTTATTATCAGAGCGTTCACTAAAAGCAGCATTTCATGTTTGTTATTACGGATTAAGAACGTATGACGCAAAATTTTTTACCTACGCAAGAATGTCTGTAAAATCACTCGACGAATTGCAACGTAAATTGAAACCATCACTCACTGGCACTACCGTTTACATGAGGCCCTGTATTTCCCTTGAAGAAAAATTATTAGTGGCCATAAGGTAAGTGAATCAAATTAAACGTAAATATTACAAATTGTATTATCATTCATAATATTTATTAAAAAAAATTGTAATGTAATTTAATTATACAATCAATGTAGGAAAATTAATTGTGGGATCGATGCATTTGGCTAGGTTGTTCAAAGCAGGCGATTACCCAAAGAAAAACGTTTAATACTTAACAAATTTATTAATAACAAACAAATTAGAAACAATATAATAGCACACAATCAAACGTCTTATTCGTTCGCAATATTACATCACACTGTTTTCACGCACTCATTCCTCGATCCCACCATCGTTTTTCCATTGTTCGCGCTCTCACACATACTACACGTACACATACGCTCGGGCATCCGACACACATTCAACACACGCGCAGCCGATTCCTATGTCAGTACATGTTAGTGGAATCAGAATCCATATTGCCATATAATCTGTGTGGCGGCGACAATATCTGTGTCGAAAGTAGCCGAGATGGTCCAGGTACGTTACTTTTGTGTGCGTACCGAGATCCTGGAGTTCCATCGTATGGGCGATACAGATTCTGTGTCCACGCGGAGTGTATGATGACGGAACTGGTGGGGGGGGGGGGGGGGGGGGCTTAATTGCGCGCTTCATAAGGACATCCGATCTTCATCCGCGTTCAGATCCTCTCGCATCCCGATGCTTCTCCTTAACACAGGCTTTGGAATTAACTGCTCACGATGGCCGATTTTCGGAAGCAACGCCCACTTTATCCCGCCGCGCGTCTTTGCCCCCGCGACGGCCATAGTGCTTGACTCGTTTCAGGCCCGTACCATATGAACCGCACGTGGCGCATTAGGGCGACCCAAAATGACCTGGAGACGCCGTCGGGAGAACTTGGAAGAGTTTTCTTTTCCGTGTAAGTGTTCCAGTTCCCTGGAAACTTCTTGCAAGGAGATAGGGGTTGGAACGCGAAGAGCACCGCAGTTACGGCGGTGTCCGGATCTTCCCCTCGGACCCTGAAAATCCAGGAGAGGGCCACGTGGAGGTGTCGCGCCCGTTCGTACCCATATCCGCAGTAGGTCTCCAAGGTCAAGAGCCTGTAGTCGATAGATTAATGTAGGTAAGGGAAGTCCGCAAATTGGAGCCGTAACTTCGGGATAAGGATTGGCTCTGAGGAGCGGGGCATGTCGGGCTTGGTCGGGAAGAGGGTCTGGCTGACGTGCCGGGCCTGGGCGAGGTGAACGGTCGCGGTTTCGTGCCGCGCACTCGGGATCCCAGCTCGGTCCCGTGCCTTGACCTCCCGCGGATCTTCCTTGCTGCGAGGCTTCCGTGGTTGGCGCGAGCCGCCGTGGTCGTCCTCTTCGGCCGCCATTCAACGCTCAGCTCAGAACTGGCACGGACTAGGGGAATCCGACTGTCTAATTAAAACAAAGCATTGCGATGGCCCCCAAGAGTGATGACGCAATGTGATTTCTGCCCAGTGCTCTGAATGTCAACGTGAAGAAATTAAAAAAAAAGCGCGGGTAAACGGCGGGAGTAACTATGACTCTCTTAAGAACGGGAGAATTGGTGGGGGCTATATAGCTGGATAGCCCCGCGGCATAAGGCCGCGAAGCATCATCTCCGGGACACAAACCCGGCATTACTAGGCGGTGCAAGCCGTCTATATTCAGTGCGGCCGGTGCGTTGGGCGTAGAGGAGTTGCCCGGCAAACCGGACCAACCGTGCTGGACGAAGGGGTGCACCCGCTGGCTGACATTACGATGACCAGGTGGGTGGATGATGTGGAGCGTAAGGGTATTGGTTCTCGGATCAATGCGCCCTCGTGGCCTGAAAACCACGGTCGACAGCCGTTCTTCCGGAGGTCCAATGAGGTGTCGGGCTTAGGCCTAGTATCCCAGACGCTTGAGAGAGGCCGTCGCTCGAGGTGTCTTGACTTCGGTCAGTATCCGAGACGGTTGAGGTCTTAGAACTGTTTCTACTTCACTGGTAAAGTCTAAGCAGTGAAGGCTCTAGCATACCTGAGTACTACTGGAGACAGATGAAGTAGGATCTCATAGTTGCAAATGGGACGATGAAGCGAACACATAGCCTCTCACGTCCAAGTGTCGTGATCTGGTACCTCCTCGAGGTCCCGCTGGTACATCGTTCTAACGATAGCCAAACCAGACACGGCGTCATCGGAGTCGCCCAGGACTCTGAGCCACTTGTGGTGCAACTGGTAATTCCAGTCTGGGCATGCAGGGGGGGGGGGGCAGCTGTCGGGGCGCCCTTGGTGAGTAACGACACCTACGTCCCGAGTTGCATCCCGACAGGTGGGCGAGTGACTGCAACTCCCCATCCGGATGGTATATAATACATTTAATGGTACTCAGTGCCTGTTAATAAAGCGAGTTCGAGAGGTGTCAGAAATTTCAGCAACACTTAGTGTTGCAACCGGCAGGCAATGGCCAAACTACTGGGGCAGTAGGAGTTGGTCCCCTTCGGGGGGCGTGCAGGCAGCATACCGGTTCACCCACCCATGTTGCACGGCACGTGTGAGAAAGCCACACTCTGGGTGTGAATAGTACTCATGGAGGATAGTGCTGTTCCGAGCTGGGGTTGGACGTGTCCTTGGTAACCTGTCAAGGTAACCAGGGACACCGCCGACATCCGGGCCTGGCTTAGAGAACGCTGCCTCTGCGGGTGCGAATGTAAGAGTGAGGTGAATTAAGAGCTGCGTGCGAAGCGCGCTACTACAGTCGGCGGTCTGTAGTGGTCGTGTGTAGCGCGTAGCTCTTTTTATTGCTCTTTGAGAAATTTTTATGAATTGGGGGTTCCGTCTCAGCTTTTAGATGAGCGGACCCCCTTTTCAATTTAAGGCCATTTCCTGCCGGGGATAAATACCCCCAAGACGGGGCAATTTAACAACCAGAGACAATTAAACCAATGAGAGAAGATAGAAAGGCCAATCCGGATGGCTGGAGGCAGTCACTGGCCTACCCAACCGGACGGCCCAAATGATGACGACTTGGCAAGTGTAGGAAATGAGACGGAAACGGAAGGTACTGTTGCACCGATCACACATAAACAAAAACCCATGTTAAGTGAAGATGAAGGAGTGCCTCGGACGCAGGATCCCTATGACCCCGGGGATCCTGCGGCGGATATTTCCGCTGCAGAGCAGGGGGTCTACGATGACGACATTGGCAAGTCACAGGATAATGAGACGATACAACGGATAGGAATGCCCTTGGCTGGGCCAATCCAGTGCGATGAATGTTCTAAGAAGGGGCTGGACAAACGGTTCCTCCACGAGAGGGACTTCATCAAGCACTCGCAAGAACAACACCCCGCCAAAAACACTGAATGGCAATGTCGGCCGTGTGGTAAAACGTTCCAGCGCGTACACGGCTGGAGATGCCACGTACCCCGGTGTAAAGGGGAGAAGAATCCAGAAGAGCTGGAATTTAAATGTGAAAGTTGCGGGGAATCATTTGCGAGTAAGAGGGGGTTGTCTACACACGAAAGACACAGACACCCCACAATAAGGAACGAGAAAAGAAAAATAGAAGCGGAAGGATTGATGAAAGTCCCTCAATACAGAGGAACCGTATGGACAGAAGAGGAAACGACACTCCTCAGAAGGTTAAATGAATTATACAAGCATGAAAGACACCCCAATGTAAAGATCAAAGAATTCATCCCGAATAAAACACTAAAACAAATTAGAGATAAAAGGCGAATATTAAGCCCAGCCCAAGGTGCAAACCAAGATTCAGATAACTCTGACGCCGACACTTCATTTGAATCTGCCACAAGCCAGCCCTCCGACGATGAAAACGTTATCATCACATTAGAAAGCACGGAGGAAGCTGGCGAGGAACAAGTAGGAAATGAATGGAAGGAAACCCTAACGCGTCACATACAAAACTGTTGTTTACAAAACAAATACACTGAAATGGCAGATATAAATACAATAATAAAAGAGCTGACAGAAGAAGGAGAAATAACCAACCTGAATCAAAGAATAGAAGACTTAGTGCACAAGTTCACCAGCCGGATAACTGATAGCGACCAGGCTGGTGAACCAAATAAACAAAATACAAACAATAAAGGGAAAGACGGAAAAAATACAAGGGGCAAAACACTAAGCACTAGAAGTCGACGACCTGGATATAAATACTCCAGATACCAGGAAATGTATAGTAAATGCCCCAGAAAGCTCGTCGACATGGCCGAAGCAGGACTTTTGGTAGAAGCTAGGGAGCAAATTGAGCTCCCTGAAAGAAATAAAATCGAGAAACTGTATAAGGAGCTGCGAGGTACCCCAGGCCCTGCAAACAACGCCCTACAAGGACAAAGGGACAATTGTGAACAAATATCGACAAATGACATATACGCTCCGATCACAGTGGATGAGGTGATCAAAAGAATAAGTAAAATGAAAGCAGACTCAGCAGCCGGAGTCGACCAAGTAAAGAAATGTCATCTAAAGAAAAGAGGAGCGGCACTGACCCTGGCGTCACTATTAAATCTACTTATCCTCCACAATTACTTTCCGGATTTGTGGAGGAAGAACAGGACCACACTAATTCCAAAAACCGGAAAAATACCAAAGATGTGCAAAATTGGAGACCAATCACAATCGGCTCCTTACTCAACAGAATGTTTACAGCAATGATTGACGCCAGGCTAAAAGAACAGGTCCAGCAGAACATCCGTCAAAAAGGCTTTACGAAAGAAGACGGATGCAAACAGAATGTGGTGCTGCTCCAAGACGTGATCACCCGGATGAAGGAAACCAATGGAGGGGTGATCACAATAGTTGACATTTCCAAGGCGTCTGATACGGTCCCTCACACTGTGATCGAGGAATGTCTTGTCAGAAAAGGGGTACCCCTAAAAATAGCTACATTTGTTAAAGAGACTTATAGGGACTGCAAAACCAGGATTAGGACGAGAAACGGAGAAGTGAATATCCCCATACTAAGGGGAGTAAAGCAAGGGGATCCACTATCTCCACTGATCTTTAACTTGGTTATGGATAAAATAATAAGTGAAATTGACGAGACGACGGAGGGAACCGACATTGGAGAAACCAATGTCTCGGTCTTGGCCTTCGCGGACGATATTGTGCTAATAGCAAAAAACCAATCGGAGGCCAAAAAGCAAATTAAAAAATTAGAGAACTTCCTGACCCTATTAGGCATGAAAATTTCAGTATCCAAATGCTCGACCTTCGAGGTAAAAACAAAAAGTAAAACATGGTACGTAGAGGACCCGAAAATTAAAATCGGGTCCGAAACGATACCACTTACACAACCTGATAAAACTATTAAATACCTCGGGGTCGAGCTGGATCCCTGGAAGGGAATAAACCAAAATTACTATCTGGAGGGGGCCATAAAAGCAGCTAAAATAATTCAAAGGATGGGGCTCAAACCCCATCAAAAAATCAACCTAATCCACACATATCTCCTGCCTAGGTGTATACACCGGCTCGTTGCCAGCCCACCCCCAATTAAAACATAGGAAGCGCTGGATAAGGAGATTAAACAAATAGTAAAGAACATACTACATCTCCATCCATCTACCACAGATGGAATAATATATTCTAATAAAGGCCATAGGGGTATAGGGCTACAGCGAGTCGAGAACATAATAAAACTGGCAGTCCTCAGAAGCGGCGTCAAGATGAGTCAAACAGAAGATGACGCCGTTAGAACCGCTATACTAGGGCAGGAGAATACACTAGTCAAATACGCTAGGTCGATAGGCCTAGAATGGCCCCCAACATTGCAACAAATAGAACAAGCAAGAAAAGACCTGAGAAAGAAAGAAACGACAAGGTGGGAGGAACTGATTTCACAAGGCCAGGGGGTCAGGGAGTTCAGGAGAGACAGAATTGGTAACTCCTGGCTCTACGACCCAACACTCCTCAAACCATCTAGGTACCTGGATGCATTGCGGCTCCGTACAAATACGTATGGTACAAGGGTAGCACTAAGAAGGGCGAACAAAGAGTTGGATGTAACCTGCAGAAGATGTAAAGCGCAAGCAGAGACCCTAGGACACATCCTAGGAAATTGCATCTTCACAAAGTCTGAAAGAATAAGACGGCACGATGAAATTAAAACATTGATAGAGAACAAAGTAGCCCGAAGATGTACTGTATATGCGGAACCGACGGTGAACGTCATGGGGGAACTGAAGAAGCCGGATCTGGTAGTTAAAAACCAGGAAGGCCTACTCGTAGTGGACGTTACGGTCCGCTACGAGGACAAACAGAACCTCCAAAATGTGTTCACCGAAAAGGTCCGAAAGTATACAGAAACAGCAGAGTTCATCCGACTTAGAACTAATAGCGCCAAAGCACAGGTGCTGCCTATTGTAGTGGGAAGCAGAGGAGCAATGCCACATGAAACCCAAAAGAATCTGAGAGTGTTGGATCTGACGGGAAGGGACACGATAACTGTCTACATGATCGCCCTCCGATCGTCGATTGAAATAATAAATAAATTTATGGACTACAACTACATTAGGTAGTTGTATATATTTTAGTGAAGTAATGACATATCTATTTATTTATTTATTTATTTATTGACATATTTTATTTTATCACATCGACCTAAATATACATATATATTTTATATATTTATTACAATTTTATTGCAGGTCCACTGACGAAGCCGCAAGACGAAACTCATTATATTTTTATACAGACGAAACCGCAAGGTGAATTTTTATTTATTTATTTATTTTTTTTTTACATATGGACGAAGTCTAAATGGCTGAAAACATAACGAAGCTGCTGCCAGCAGATTAATCACATAGCCCGTTGGGCCTTTAACACCCAACGGAGCGAGTCAAGTCAATACAACTGTATGACTTGGCGCGGGGCGGGGTTTGCCGCAGGGTAACCTCGGGCGTCGCCTCCATGTGGCTTTCCCTGGGCGCACACATATGTGCGGCCAAGTAGGCTCCCGAAAGGGTCCCCGTTTCTAATTTTCCCAAGTACGTGGGCAGATCCCTGGCAGGGGACGATAGAGAGTGGATTAATTTATTATTGTTAGTTATCGTTGGCATTTGGTTGTTATTGTTATTTAGTTTTAGTATGGCTAACAGGGGGGCTAAATCCTGGAAGTCTACCGCTTAGTACTTTACTTAGCGGTACAGGTTCTAGCCAAATGCCTCGTCATCTAATTAGCGACGCGCATGAATGGATTAACGAGATTCCCTACTGTCCCTATCTACTGGGGCTGGGGTGGTAGGTGCCGGGCCGCCACTGGGTGAGTAGCGACACCCCTCCATCCGAGCTGGATCCCGGTAAACTGACCCACCCGTGTCGGTTTGGAGATGTGACAGCATCTCGAGCGGGCAGCGAAGCCTTGGTAAGTGGCCGGCGAGAGTGCGACCAGTTGTACTTGGGCCTAAGGTCCGAAAACTGGCACCACGGGGGTCAGTGTGCCCGCGGACGGGGTTTCCGCCCCGTGCCGTACCGACCATTGGCGTCAGATTCGTGGTGGCAGTGGTGACCCCATATCGCGGGGTAGAGTGGCTCCGGCCGCTCGACGTGTGAGCAGCTGAACTGCTCGGGTGCCAGCCTGCAGAGCTGGTAGAGGTTTAGAACGACCTTGCCTCGACCAAAGGTCGTTTTCTGGACTGTCATCCGGGGGCGGATTGGTAGTTTGGGTGCATATCCTGCACTCGAATGCGCTGATTGAGCGTATCTCAATCCCACGCCCGTGGGGGCCGTGTGGTGAGACCCTAGGGGTATATACCGCACGTTAAACTCGACACATGGTTGTCCCTATCTACTCCCAGCAGGGTATGGTAGGTGCTGGGCCGCCATTGGGTGAGTAACGATACCCCCGAACCCGAGTTATATCCCATGCCTATGACGACCCATATCATTCAGAAGGTCGGGTGCTCCTTCATGGGCTGCGGACAAATGTTCTCGAAAGTGTGACCAGTGTGGCTTAAACTGAAACCTTCGGGGGCTTCGGCTGCGCGAAAGCAGCGCTGGTGTTCGGTCTCGAAGGAGTGCCATAGCGTATCTCCCGTCTGATCGCCAGCCTGTGAACATCCAAAGAGCCTCAAGGCTCTGAGGATTCGAAATGAATCTCCGATCAATTGAATGGAGCTGAAGAGTCGAACAGGGACCGGTTCGAACAGAGGCAGCTTACAACTGCCTACCGGTCATCTCTTCAGTTTTGGTCGGGGGCAGAGTGTGCGTACAGGCGTGTACGCAGTGAGTTCGCCGCCCCGTGGTTCCCCGTGGATACGGCGCTGACCATTGGAGGAGTTATGCTCCCTTGGCCACGACGTAGCTAAAGGACTCATCCGCAGAAAACGCTCTGCGGCACTTCTGGATTTTTCCGCGCTCGTCCCGAGGCGGTGTCGCCGGTGGTAAACCAACCGATGCCGATATAGGGGAAACCCCCAGGAGCGGCTAGTCATTCGCGACCGGTTACACTAAATGTCATCCATATCAGTATTTTTCCTTCTTCTCTGATGTAGATTATTCTCTTTTCTGAATGGATGAGGGCCTTCTTCGAGTTCCTCCGCAAAATCTTCTTCCGCAAAATTGCTTTGCGTATTGTTTGTTTGCCACATTTTTTAAAAATTGCAATTTAGAAAAGAACACATATTGCACTCTCGGTGTGGCGGCCGAGCCACTCCTTGTATCTTTTTGTTTCCTCAATTCTCTGAAGAAACAGTCCCTCATATTTTTCCACTTCTTCTGTAGTCTCAGATCTGTAAAAATAACAAATTTAATTATATTTGTAACTAAGAATTATACATTTTCAGGTACTTTGCATCAGGGAACAGTCTCACTGATTTGCATCATTATTGTTTAATTGGCGTAACGACAGTTAGTAACATAGGCAGACAAGTGTGTGTGGCTATTTGGACAATTATGAAAGAAGAACATTTGCCTCAACCAACAAAACAAGAATGGATTAGAATAGCCGATAGATTTAAATCCCAATCCCATTTTCCGAATTGTATTGGTGCCGTATATGGCAACCACATTAAAGTTATGAAACCACCTCATAGTGGTTCTCTGTATTTTAATTATAAAAAACATTGTTCTATTGTTTTACTAGCAATTTGCGATGTAGATTATAAGTTCATCAGCATTGATGTTGGTGCTTATGGTAAATGCAGTGACGCTGCTATGTTCAGAGACAGTGCATTCTATGGCAAAGTAATAAATAATGAAGTGAATGTACCCGAAAAAATGCCAGTAGCATCTAATGATTCAACACCAGTGCCATTTGTATTACTGAAAGATGAAGCCTTCGAGTTATCAGATAGAATAATGCGGCCGTATGCTGGTAACAATTGGACTGTGAAACAAAGAGTTTTCAATTACAGATTAAGCAGAGCAAGATGATTCGTTGAATGTTCTTTTGGAATATTAGTCAACAAATGGAGAATATTTCACAGAGCTTTGAACGTAGACACAGAATTTTCCTGTACCATAATAAAGGCTTGTTGTATCCTACACAATTATGTTCGTGACAGAGACGGTTTCACTTTTGAAGAGACGGCCTATGTATGTCTAGAACAATTTGAGAGAATGGAGCGTCAAAACTGCAGAGGAGGCATTAGGCAAGTAAGATCGTATAGGGATATTTTTGCCGAGTCTTTTGTAGGAGAACAACTTGAATGGCACTACAAATATATTCAAATATAATTTAAATTTAAGTATTCAATTTATAGAAACCGATTTTTCTTATTCTTGTTAGTTATATACAGGATGTTTCACCACTCCTGTCAAATATTTTGAGGGGTGATTCTACAAGCCAAAATAACACGAAAATCAAGAATAAAGAAATTGCGTCCGTAGCTTCATTGTTGACTTATAGATGTGGAAAAAACGGGCCAAAAATTCCTGTCCGGCGGCAGCAATCCATACACGCGCAGTTTCTGTCATCGCGCGCCAAGTTCTCTGTACAGAGTGCTCGCTTACCGACGTAACAGAAACTGTGACCTACCATACGATGCAGTAACACACTACATTCTTGCGACAATTTATGAAGAAGCACACACCTTTCGTTGACGGCATTAAACCTGCCTACTTGAAAAAATCCAGAAGCGCATATCAGAACACGCCTCACGGAATTCTCAAATAGAGCGGGTGAATGCAATTTTGAAATGATTTTGTCCAAAAAAATCACCCACACGCGCTTACACACGCATCGCGATTACTTCATTCGTAAGTGACCATGAGAATTACACGCACTATGATTGTTCCGTCCGCCAATGTCCATAACGAATGTTCAAAGCATGCACAAAATTTTGCACCTGAAAACACACGCCAGGGGCACATATACGCACTGCGATTACTTTCCCCACGAATGCGAGATTACCTTACTCACGCATAGAAAAATGCTTTCTACGCGAGAAATATTTCCTGCCGATTACAGCTGTTCGAGAGGCCGAGGTGAACCACCGATGGATGAGACAATGTAAAGGCAGTGGCATGTAAACAGAAAAGCGTCGATATTTGCACGTGCCAGCAGGAATGCAGTGTTGAGCAAAATGTTATTCAGCTAACAGATAATGAATAAGTGTAACAAACGAAATTTTATTCGTCACTAACGAATTAGAATTTACTCGAACAAGAATTTATCCAAAGAAGAATTTATTCGGATAAAAATTGATTTATTTTTTCTTTTGTTTTAAAACAATCAACAATTATTCGCATTATTATTCGAATAATTTATCAATCGTTATTCGAATAGATTATTCAAATACATTTGCAATCGATATTCGAATAAATTATTGAGATAATTATTTGAGATAAACATTTATTCGAAATAATTCGAATAATGCCCAATTCTGTAGGAATGCACACATGTTCTACACTAACACATTTGCGTCACATTTTTCAGTTTCACGTGAAATTTAACCAACGACTCCTCTGTAAAGAAAATTTGTCAATAGCGTGCTCATCGTTCTATCATCTCTGTAAAAAGTCATCTTTCCGAAGCGTGCAACTGCGCACTTCACTCATACACACACTGCGATTATTTGACTTGCAACTGTCCATTTGAATTACCCACCTAGAGTCTGCGGATAAATGAAATTTACGCATTTGAGGCCGTCGACGTTGAACGATGACACGAGATCAGCTGCAGGTTCTGCGTTCAAATTACTGATCACACGTACAACACATTGTCGCTGTTCAACGGTGAACCGTCACGACGGAAGAAACTTCAGCATCGGTGCTAAGAATTCTTTAATTCTCCAGCATTCTAATTTTGTACTTTTTATAAAATAAACCGCACAGTATCTACCTCGAAGTTTGGAAGAACACTGCATCGTTGGGAAGAAATGAAAGCGATCAGTTCAACGACACTCCTCGCGGTATCTACAAAGTATAAACAGTTCCGTCTTTCGGGATCGAATTACTACTGCCCGGATCTCGAGCGTGCAAGGGATAAACAAGGACACGCCGATTAATAACAAAGCATCGATACAGTTTTTAGTCTTTCGAATGAAATTTGTTCAAGGTCTCCTCAGTTTGGTGGCTATTGCGAACGAGAAAACAGCTGTAATCGGCAGGAAATATTTTTCGCGTAGAAAGCAGTCTCTTTTTCAATTTAATTTTACTTTCAGTGTTAGGCTGTTTTAGCTTTTTAGATGTTTCTCGTTTGTAGTATTTTTCTGTGCGTGAGTAAAGTAATCTCGCATTCGTGGGTAAAGTAATCACGGTGCGTATGTCAGCGATTAAGTGGACACTCGCGAACGGGACAATCGCCTGGCGTGTGTGGTTTCAGGTGCAAAATTTGTTACATGCTTTGAACATTTCTTTGTGGACATTCGCGGAGAGGACAATCATAGTGCGTGTAATTCTCATGGACACTTGCGAATTAAATAATCGCGATGCGTGTGTGTGATGAAATGGACAAGCGTGGTGCGTGTACACATGAACACTTCCGAATACAATAATCGCGGTGCGTGGATAAGCGCGTGTGGGTGATTTTTTTGGTCAAAATCGTCAGTTAGAAATTGCATTCACCCTCTCTGCTTGAGAATCCCGTGAGGCGGGTTTTGATATGCCCTTGTGGATTTTTTCAAGTAGGCAGGTTTAATGCCGTCAACGAAAGGTGTGTGCTTCTTCATAAATTGTCGCAAGAATGTAGTGTCTTACCGCATCGTATGGTAGGTCACAGTTTCTGTTACGTCGGTAAGCGAGCGATGGCAGACACTGCGCATGTATGGAGTGCTGCCGCTGGACAGGCGTTTCTAGCCCATTCTTTACACATCGATAACTCAAAAATGAAGCCTCGGACGCGATTTTTGTACTCTTGACTTTCGTCTTACTTTGGCTTATAGAATCACCCCTTAAAATTTGACAGGGGTGGTGAAACACCCTGCACAGTGTGACCGCGCTAAAGTGGTGCAGGCCCGTAATTTCTAAAGTATTAAAAATACAACAAAATTGTTTATATGAAGCTTGTATGGTTCAAACGGATCAATGTTTTGGAGAAGACGTTTTTTTTACATTATTATTTTCTGAGATATGAAGGTCAAGTTTGTTTTTTTAAATGAAACTTTGTTTTCCTTCAGATCATTGGATACTGCTTCTCAAGACGAATTCATGAACCTTTTATGTGTACATCCGATTTTTAGTGGTTTCCGAGATATTGCGTTTAAAAATTTACTGATCCTCAACGGAAAAAATTGGGCCGACTAGGAAATACCGGTGGTAGTTCTGTCCGTGCCTGAAGTGCCACGTGCTAGACATTGCCTCTTGAAATAGATACGAAAGGTCTGCACTAGGAACGGCAGGCCCAAATCTGGACAGTTGTTTTACGCAACAGATACAGCATTTGCAGTATCGAGAAAGGTATCGGTGATACTTTACAATGGAAAACTATTGTCCAGAGTTTGGGTCTGCCGTTCCTGGTGTAGATCCTTCGTATCTGTTTCAAGAGGCAATGTCTAACACGTGGACCGTAAGGAACGAACAAGACCACTACTGCTATTTCCCATTCGGCCGAGTTTCTTCCGTTGAAAATCTGTAAACTTGTAATTCAATATCTCGAAAACGACTAAAAATCGGGTGTATACATTAAAGGTCAGTGAATTCTGAACAAAAGTACGTAGTTCCATTTCGTAGCTTCATCAGAACATTGGTCCGCTTGAACCATACAACCTTCATACAAAGAATTTACGTATTTGTATCTTCAATACTTAAGAAATTATGAGCCTGTATCACTTTGGCGCGGACACACAGTATATTTACATCTATGGTTAAATAAATGAAAATCACTTACTCAGCTGTTTCTTTTTCTGCTTTTGCTAATCCTTCGCCGCCAAATAGGATAGTAATTTCTTGCCACGCCGATTTGTTCTTCTTTTTGTCCGAATAGTCCGAACATTAGTAGTGTGGATGGCGATATAAATATATATTTTAAGTTAAAAAATAAAAAGAACAGTGCATATAACAAAAAACACGGGAGCTGATCTTTGAGTCAACCTCTCAATATCCTAGCTCGAGATCGACTGCCGCCAATGCTGTTCCTCGAGCCCTGCGACGGTTTTTCGTTAAACGCGTGATGTCAAAAACAAAAGACTCGCAGGGGATCGAGAGTCGTCGACCTCTTCGACGAACAGCTTCAACGGCTACATACATTGTCATCTCTCGTCGCACAATCGGCAACCGTTGGCTGTCGCCGGCCTACGACGCACCTGTGTCCGTACAAATGCCTACAGTAGCAATTTCCTTACGAAAGTTCTCGATGGCCGGGAGGCTGAGAACGTACTGGCAAGGCCGCGTGTGATCTAGAACCGGCAGTACGCAGGCGCAGATCGACGCCTCCAGAATCGATCACTCTGGAAAGCGCCGATCGATAAATAGCGACCTGTCGCAGCGTGGCTACACAGTGTCCGCGATCGAAGTGCCAACGCTCACCGCTACGCACCGCCAGCCGATCCGCGCAATCGAATTAATTCACGTACTCGAGTAGTACAAGATAATTGTGTATATTGTGTAATTAATATAGTTAGTGTAAGTGTAAGTGTAAGTGTAAGTAGCGCAATTTCTCGTACGTAAAATAAACTAAGAATAAGTTAAAATTACGAAGAGTGTGATTCAGCCACCATCACTCCAAGCTACCTATACTTCTCTAATTAAGTTGTACTATTTTTGTCATTTTTATTGTGTTATAGAGCGCTGGAATTAAATATTTTGTGCTGCTTTTACTGATAAGCGTTTTATGTGTGCAAAAGAATATCTATCAGCACGTAGGAGACAATCAGTGTGGATTTTTATCGTGATTTGATCGACACACGACCTATATACTTGTTCCTTCATTTTTAACATTTGCAAATCACTGAACCGTTGACTTTTCTGTATTTTTTGAAATATTTATAATATTGTAAGATATGATAAGGGAATATTTTTCAAACTTCCGTATGATGCAAATGGGTTAATGAACGCGAATTGATATAAACTATTTAATTTGACAACAACTATAACCAATTGCTATGTACTACTTCATAAATATTAATACAGGATTTCGGGAGGATGGTTACTTATTTGACTTTGCAAGGCAGTGTGTCTAATTGGTGTGTTTTGCGGTAGTTATGTGATTGGTGGATAGTTCATCTGACTTTTTCGTAAGAGGAGCAAATTATTACGTGGAGAGGATGGTGGTGTACCTGAGTATTGGGTCTCGGAAGTAAAGGATGGTTCAGGCTGACTGCGATTTCCTTGCGACGTGCACAGAAGTAATAAAGCCATAAAACGTATACATCTGTTAACCACGTTGTACGAGCATAGTAGTATACCCTCATGAATCGATTTTCTAATTGACTTAAATTTTCTGCTACATCTGCTGGCTTTATGAGTTTGCTGTCAAATCGTTTGCTGAATGGATCTCTTTTTATTATTCCCTCTTCGGTAACGAACAACGTCCTCAGGTACCGTTCTCTAGCAGCAAACTGACGCACAGTAGTTGAAAAGCCCGAAATCTGTGTCAAAATTCATTTTTTTAATATGTGCGTGACAAAAAATTAAATATAGGAGTTGAACATGGTATTGCACTTTCTATTCCGCATATTCCTAAGTTCATATCTATTAAACACTGTAATTCCTGAGCCCCTAAATCGCAGCTTTTTAAAACCTTATATTCCGTCGCAATGAAATTACATGTTTATTTTTCGCTTCAGTAGCATTATTTAAATTTCTATTGTAAAGTTTAGGCATATGTAAGTAACGTATCTAAAGTGATTTTGAAACATAAAAACGGAAATGTAACATAAGGAACATTTAATAATTTATTATTTTATCTATGTATACAATTACGTATTTTTGGAGTTATAAAAATTGTATGTCCAAATAAGTCCGTGATTTTTGCGGGAAATAATACTTGAAGGTGTGCAGAAAATGATTAAAAAATAAATTTTTACGCAGCCTTGCGGCAGGAAATTTCTGAGCAATTTTTTATAGATGGTGTCTTGCATTCGATTAGCCTTGGCCAGGCACCGCGTAAGCAATATCTATTGTGTCGGCCCACTACACGTACCGTGCCGATACCTGCAGTATTTCCCGTATGAGTTTCTATGACACCTTTACAAAATATTTGAATACTTCAACGATGTGTATTCATTAAGGCATTTTTATCAATACTTTTATTAATTCGACTAAACTTAGTTTAAATGGTTTACGATCTGGCTGCTCTTCTTATTTACGGAACGCGTATACTGATAGTTAAAAAGTTAAGGGTGATGAGTCCTCCGAGCGGAGGTGGATCCAGTCCGCTCCCTCTCCCGCAGGCTGCCCGGGGTAAGTTAGGTGACCGGACATATACACGGTATCGTAGGATTGCGAGTAGCGCTCAGTCGAATATGCGAACTTCAAGGAGAATTCGAATCGGTCTTGATTAACGGAGACGCACGTTGAGTTGAACAATTGATTTAATGTCGTTAGTTCGGTGTACACGTCTCTTAAATTGGATATCACAATACTATTCGTTCACGCAATCAAGTCCCTTTATTATATTTTAACACAAATTGTTCGCGTAACTAAGTCCCTTTTAAGAATTTTCGAATTTCATTGCGTACGGTTACTCGTGTCGGTCTCTGTCTGTCTATGCTCGGCGCAGAAATGATCGATGAGCGGCGCGGTTCGCCGGCTTTTATACCCGCTCGTAAGGAGAGGGGATAACTTAAATGGTGGAGTGGCGCCCAATGGTGGGGGACACGCCACCATGGAACTGCTACCCTTGTACTAGACTATTATACACGTGTATTCGATGAGTTAGGTTTCGCAACATGAACAGTACGATGCGTAGAGTTAGAATGCTTGCTCCGCAGCAGTATAGTCGTGGCCACGATATAGCAACGTTGTAAAATCGGCCAAACGCCAAAATATATGAAATCCGATCGCTGAAACAACAATTTCGGCGATAAATAGGAAGACAAGGACATGAAACTTCGGACAGTGCAGTACAAAGAAATGTTAGTAGGGCGTCAATGTACTTTAGCTTCGCTGTTAAAATGAATTTTATGAAATATCAACGGTTATTTGCATATAGGAAAAAATTCTAAATAATCCAAATAATAATTAAGATTTGTTGATTCACGAATACCATTGATCATAAGGGATCGCTTTTTTATTGTACGGAATCCGAAAACCGAACGCAATACACAGCACTGAGTGCCGCGACATAAATCAGCACCGCTTCTTGATGCTTTAATTTACGACCTCGCTATATCGTGGCCGCTACTATACGCTTGTGGCGACTCCGCCTACTAGGCAGCAGAGTGTGCCACCGGATGGAGCACAGAGACCTCGCGCACAGACGAGATATAAGAATAGACCAATCACCTTATGGACTTTCGTGGCCCAACGTGACTGACATACCGACTTAGAAATTCGACACTGATTTTAGCGTCCTCTACTCATCAACGACGGCCACTTGATAAAGTATTCATTAAAGAAGTGTTAGCAAGAGCCACGCAGCACTCATGTGTAAATGCGTGTGAGCCTGCAGAGAGGAGAGACGTTTGATAGGCAATTGTCGACTCGATGCAGCGATGATTTGTGTCGCGCGAGTTTTCTCGGTTGCTTCATTAGTATGTATGTGTGAATATTGAATACAGACGCATACATATAAAGAAACAGACGAGCGAGCAAAATTGCAACGACGCCTCGCATGCTCGCAGCGGACGAAAATTGATTATATATTAAATTGAGTGCTGCGAGAAAGGGTATAGCCGGTTAAGGGGGTCAAATGTGCCCTTAAACTAAATTTCATTTGCAATGGACCATTCGATAGCTTACCAAAAGAAATCATTTTACACAAATCTTTAACACTCTATCTCGACCGGGGGGTAGTAATAGGGAAAATTCGGATTATCCGGTGTTGCATTATTTTCCCTATTTAGTCTCATGCGAAAATTCTGAAAAAATGTAGCATATTCTGGATATGGTGGCATATATTAGGGAATTTTTTCCGATTTTTTCGTTGCAGATTCTAGTTGTAAAAAATTAAAAAAATGCGGATTTCTTATTGAAGTTTCAAAGACAGCACATTTATATTTTTATGGTAAGGATATATCTTATCATAGCTATCGTCCTCAAATTTTTTCAGATTTTTCGGTAAGGTGCGCCGTAGTTAAAACAATTAAAAACCGATTTTTTCCAGGTATTTCGCACGGAAAAGTACCTTTTACTTTGAATTTTTATATTTTCTTTATTCTGTGGGTGTATTATGCGATATTAAACATTGCTATCTTCAGAAAAACAGTATATAACTTATTGTTAAAGAAATAAAATTGACTCGATCCATTGAAACTGTGCTGCGTGCTTATATTCCAAACTATTTACTACAATTTCAAAAGTATCGTCGGTGCAATGGTTATATGTCCGACGGTGGAAGTGGGGACGAACTTTTGACACATGTTCGATTCCCGCCCGGACTTATTTCTTTTTAGTACATTAATTACTTCTTTTAATACATTAATTATGTTTTTTGCATTCTTAATTACGTAAAATGAAAATAGTTTTTATATAAAAACATTTTAAATATATGTTAAGCATACTGTATACTAAAATATTCACAAAAATAATTTTGAAGCACTCTTCGTTGTATCATTTCTCTAGTCATGTATCCTCTTAATTATGGTTAGGAGGATACATTACTTTTTTGTAACATAAAAAAATAAAAACAAATATGTCTGGGTGGGGTCGAACCTGCGTCAAAAAAGTTTGGAACGATTCCACAGTCGGACACACAACAGCTGCACCAAGAACGCTCTTGACTGGGTGGTAAATAGTATACATATATATTAGGTAATGTTAACAAGATTGACCACGTGAAGGCATGAAAGAAGGACTTAACAATCCCGGAATACACTCAATGTTGCTACAGTTATAATCCATGCGCTAATTGTATAAATAAGAAGATTGGTTTACTAAAGAGCAAACACCCAACAGCATCCTTATATTATCCCACAACCCCATGCAAAAATTCTAACCTTGCATGTATTCAAAATAAATATACGTAATCATATGCAATTATATTTACATAAAGATATGTATGTATACATACATACATACATACATACAGTCTCAATTTTAACCTTTTTAAAGTTTAGTAGTTACGTCTGACGATGAGATTCAACTATTATGATCTGTTTAAGAAAATATAAAAGGTAAAAGTAAAATGAAAAGTACAATAAAAGTCAATTTGGAAAACCCCGAAAAGGTTAAAATTTAAAAGAAACGCAAGTATGTACAAATATATTAGAAGTATAGCCTAGTACACACCTACAAACATTATCCTAGAAATTGGTTATGCATTTATGATACATACAAACATACAAAAACGTGCAGAGTATGTTGAGCATTCAGAAATGTACGAAATGTAAAAACGAAGAATTTTATAAAAATATGATTTTGCATAAATATCAGCAGTCTAAAACTCTTCATGCGTGTCGTTCGTGTGACCTGCCAAGGAATTTATAATTTTTACCACAGTAAGCGCAACAATCTGTTTCTGCATTCTGTTGATAACGTTGTGAGTGACACGGAAATGGTAATGGGGCTCCAGAGCCCCAGGAATTCGGGCCGAAAAAATACATTGCATGATTGGTCTATTCTTATATCTCGTCTGTGGTCGTTCGTGTGATCTGCCAAGGAATTTATAATTTTGACTACAGTAAGCGTAACGATCTGTTTCTGCATTCTGTTGGTAACGTTGTGAGTGACACGGAAATGGTAATGGGGTTCTAGAACCCCAAGAATTCGGGCCGAAAAAATACATTGCATGATTGGTCTATTCTTATATCTCGTCTGTGCTTAGGCACCTCACCTGGTGCGCAACCAGTTCTGCACAACAGCACCGTACCGCGTGGAGGCGGTGCCCGAGAGTACTGCTTAGTGCCAGATGGTCAGGGTGCCGGTGCCCTGATATTGTAAATAATATTCAAAGACGGTCGCGTAAATTGGTGCGAACGTCACAGATACATACAGACGTATCCACACATGCAAGTACATTTTTGTGTTTATGTATCGTTTACTAAAGCATTTATTTTCTATGGTCCATATGCATTACAAAAATGGTACTGTTCAAAAAGGTGTTCGAAACAGAGATACTTTTTACACCAGGTACATAGTAACAGTGCAGGTTTTGCACAGACCACAGTGAGGCATAAAATAGGTCTCTTCTCTTGCGTAGCAGCAACTTACAGAATTTTCAAATAGTTCAGGTCTATCAGGAAGATAACCACTTTTATACTAGGCATATTTGAGAACATTATGAAAACGTAGCGATGACAACTCATTATGCGTTACTGGCAGTAATTTTATGATATTATTTCGTAAATGAAGATTCATGTCCAAATCTGATGGTACATCTATATCGGAGAATGTTCTAACGAACTTCTTCCATATTTGGAAACCATAAACATCTAGCGGTTGAATTACTCCTGTTGTTTTCTTCGGTATGGTTCGAAATACCACTTCCTTTTGGTGTAGTATTTCTGGTTCTAAAGTAGCTGGACAATGGCCGCCCCAGGAATCAAATAATAATACGCTGCGTTGTCCAGTGTGTGATAAACAGACATTGGTGAACCAATTCTTTAACTCATTAGATGTTGATTCTCCAGACGTCGTTGCCGAAATATAAGCATTGTTTACCCTACAGAGGGTTTCCTGTACCCGAGGTCCTAGAGTCCCAGTAGACTTCTTCAACACAATAAATAGTACTGAGAATAACCTTCCTCTTGCAGATATTGTTGGTAGAATTGTGTAACTGTGCGTACGAGGTGATAGAGATTGAGCGACAGCTTCAACTTTTTTTGCACCTCTCTCTGTTAACGTGCGTCCTGAATGTATTTCTAACTAGAAACCACTCTCGTCGGCATTGTAAACGTTATCTTCACCAACGTTGTTTATCAATGGTTTTACATCATTCACAAAGACGTTGCTTACCGTTTCTAGTTCTTGAACATTATCAGAAGCCGATGGGGTGATAAATTTGATTATCTTACGTGGCACAATACATTGTTCTTTTTGAAATTCCAAACCCACCAACGCCCTGCTCTGAACGAAGAATAGTTGATCTCATCCTTCGCTTCCAAAGCCCCTTGTCGAATGTCAGTGTCATGAATTATCATCTTTTTTTCAGTAGGAATTAAAAATTTTTGGAACACATATTCAGCAATAAAAATTCTCTTATCCTGTACAGATCCAGCTTTATTCACACTAGCTCCCCACCTACGGAGTTGAGATATAGATGTTACTTTCCGAAATCAATTTTGTACAGTTTTGAAACCAAGATGTTTTCGTTTTTCACTTGTCCAGTACTTCACGGCTTTTGTTTTGTACTCGAAATCAATAATGCTGCCACATTCTTCAGGCTACAGACTTCACTTTGAGAGATATCTTCCTGATCACCGTCAGATGTCGAATCATCTTCTTCATCCGTATAGCATTGCCATTCATGCAGTACATATGGATCTTCAAATTGGAACGCAAAATCATCTTCAATAAGAATATCTTCTTTCATACTCCTTATAACTACATCTGGTACAGTGTCGTACAAAGCTATTTCTTGAGGATTCGGAGGTGTGAGGACCATACCTGAAATTTGTAGCGATGTAATTAACAGATTAATGTTTGCTGGATTTACCTGCACCATTTTGCTAACAAGTTTGCACTGTATACAACAAATAGTATGTAATGACACTTTGCTAACTGCAACAGAGAATGATTGTTAACCGTGGACGGACACACTTATATGTTAGAAATCGGTCCAGGGTATCAGCATAAAATTAAGAAACACATTCCTTGACGGTTCTGGGGTAAGTGCTGAGTGGTCCAAAACAGTCCTCTTACCAGAAGGCATACTCGCCTTCCCCACTCCGTGGCCAGATCCTTTAGGAACAATGTCTCTTTTCTTGGGAAATCAGCAGTACGACGTTGGGTCGCCTGCCACCCTTAAAACTCTCTCTCATGCTTCTTTCAAACAAACAGTCTATGACACCCGATTAGCCATACGTCCTCGAGTCTATGGCTAACGTCTGGTGTACTCTCAACATACAGACATTTAGTGTAACCGGTCGCGAACGACTAGCCGCTCCTGGGGGTTTCCCCTATATCGGCATCGGTTGGTTTACCACCGGCGAAACCGCCTCGGGACGAGCGCGGAAAAATCCAGAAGTGCCGCAGAGCGTTTTCTGCGGATGAGTCCTTTAGCTACGTCGTGGCCAAGGGAGCATAACTCCTCCAATGGTCAGCGCCGTATCCACGGGGAACCACGGGGCGGCGAACTCACTGCGTACACGCCTGTACGCACACTCTGCCCCCGACCAAAACTGAAGAGATGACCGGTAGGCAGTTGTAAGCTGCCTCTGTTCGAACCGGTCCCTGTTCGACTCTTCAGCTCCATTCAATTGATCGGAGATTCATTTCGAATCCTCAGAGCCTTGAGGCTCTTTGGATGTTCACAGGCTGCGATCGGACGGGAGATACGCTATGGCACTCCTCCGAAACCGAACACCAGCGCTGCTTTTGCGCAGCCGAAGCCCTCGAAGGTTCCAGTTTAAGCCACACTGGTCACACTTTCGAGGACATCTGTCCGCTACCCATGAAGAAGCACCCGACCTTCTAAATGATATGGGTCGTCATAGGCATGGGATATAACTCGGGTTCGGGGGTGTCGTTACCCAATGGCGGCCCAGCACCTACCACACCTTGCCGGAACATACAGACACAAGCAGTCCTCAAGCCAGTCATAAATAAGGCAAAGGCAGAATAGCGTCGGGCTAACTACCTTCGACCCTTCTTAAAATTCGGCCGCCGCTAACATATATATGAAATGAGATGCGGAAAAAGGGAGAAAAATAACTCCACAGACGAAATCATTGTTTTATTTATAGTACTGTACGCTCGCATTATCTTTCAAGTTTAGCAATTGTTTACGTTTGTCCTCCGAACATTCTCCGATCTGCTCAATGTGCTATTAAGAAGTCGAGCTATAATATCATAAGTTTCATGATTCTTCGTTGCAGTCTGTCAGGAAAAATGACATTATTGTTATTGTTGGATTTCTTTAATGTGCCTTTAAAACGTGAAAAGGAACAAATAATATGGTTTCACGTAAAAAAATACACATGATTTTAAGTAGATTAACAGTGTATTACTAACACTACTTTGTAATATTTAAATTCAAATACCTCCTAAACTATTGGCTTTTAGCACAAATAGATTGAAGCTTGTTTATAAAAACTAACGAGTTGCATCGACTAATGTATTAGAAAATATACGGTTCTGTTAAAAAAGCTCCAGGTGATCTACCTGCTTTTACTAACAAAACTATTTTACAACTCTTAATTATTGCAATTTGTGGACGACTGTGTTGAGATTATCTTTATTTCTAATTATAATTTCGTCAAAAAGACGTGTGTACCATATAAAATACCAGTAATTATTGCTCGGCCTTACACCAAGTACACATATACAAATGGCTAAATTGTCAATTCGAACTTATATATCTAATATCGCAAAAAGAAAACAGATCTATAAAACACGTGGGTACTTTCTCGCTCGCTCGCTTACAGTAAAGGGAGATACAAAAAAGGAAGATTTGCGACGCACGACGGACAAATAGAAGACTAAAAAAAAGACACCGGAACAGGAAGCACTGAATATTCTCAACAAACTGAAAACTAATTAATTTTATGTGTCAACTTTTTCTGACAGGTTCTTTGAAGCGGATCTGAAATCGTGAATACCATGATTACGTGCTACACCCTGCATACTAAATTATGAATAATAAAGTTTGATAAAACGTTAGTGGTGTACATTTTTAGAAATAATAGAATAAATATGTGTAGGAAATCATGAAAAATAGGATGTCCGCGGCACCGGGACTCGAAACCCGGATCTCTGCGTTGGTAGCCAGCCACCTTACCCATCACGCCACCGCCAATCCGCCAACTTCCGTGTTTTCACTATACCTCTTAATGTTGGATCTAGAGGTCCCGATCCCACATATATGTATAGGTCTAAAACATAGTCGATATGAGAAAAATGTCTAATGACCCAAAATTCGACAGTACCTTCCTATAGAACCGTTCAATTTTGGTTTCTCTTTCAACGGTGGCTACTCTAACAGGTATCTTTCTCGTAAGTAAACCACAATATAATAAACATTTTTTTCTTTTTACACACACAGTATAAGTTGGATAACTGCCCGCAAATCGGGACCCAAGGCGGGCAGTTATGCAATAGGAGAATCGATTCTAATTATAGACACGGCTCGAGCCGAGGTTCGGTTTGTTGACAAACGTAGACAAGGACAGCGAGTGAAAGATAAAGAGATCCGAGACACAAAAGAATGCGAAAACTACGTATCGGTGAGACAAACTAATGCAAATATACAACTTTTTTAATTTTGATTTTTTTTAAATTAAACTTTCACTAACGTATTTGTGAGATTTTTCTGGTTAAAATAAGACCAAACACGATATAATTTGAAGCCTTTTGGGATTATAATTTAAACCTACAACGTGGGTTTAATTAATCTATATCAATAAGTAAATATAATTCAAATTATACCGTGCTAAAAACCTTACAAATACGTTCGTAAGTTTAATTTAAAAAAAATCAAAATTAAAAAAGTTTTATGTTTGCATTAGTATTGTCTCACCGACGTTCGAGATAGGACCAGATTACACGACTCGTCCGCCGAATTTGTAGGTGTGTCAAGGCGAACTCCTTCCCCCATGGTGGGGATGACTAGCGGGCACTTACGCAGTAGATCGATGCGGGCAGTTATCCAACTTATACTCTATTTATTCTTTATGGTTGTAGTGGTCTTCTATTATTCCTCACTGAATTCTGATATTTCGCGAGCTAACCTATAGTTTCCTGCTGCATTGTCAATAGCTCGCTATTTACTTTCTCACTCTAAATGTAAACACATTGTGAATAAAGTCAGTTTAAGAATTCTTAGAACTTTAACATCATTTTTCAAGAGAACGGTTGAGTTGCGACCCGTGGTTCCTTGGACGCTTTTCGTCTTCGCGATGAGTAGAATACAATACTATGTATAAAAAAAATTTGACCTTAAATTTCTAGGTCAAGGACAATTTTGCACGTACCTTTTTTTACAAATGTTCACCGATCCAAAGGTGTAGAATTCCGCTGTGATGGTTTTTACACATAATTTTTATACATTCTATATAATTTGCAAGGCTTAGTCAAAATTTCGTGCGGATATTAAAGTCAAAACACTTGTCACATTTTGAAGTTAACTGGAAACGCAGAATTATTTCGTAAACGACTGAAGATATAAAACACTGTTCATACAAAAGAAGCTTTTCAATTTAGAAGAGGATGTTATGTGATGAAAATAGTCTTCTTTTGTGAGTGGGGACACGCAGGACTTTTTAATATCCATTTAATGCATTGTATACATCGAATAAGTCAATGTATATCCGTTAACATAAATTCACAACGTCCTGAAGTATCAGATACACAGGATTTTAATTTCCAAAAAATAGTATACTTATTCATACAACGCAAATAATTTAACAGTGGTTTAAGGATAACAAAATAAGCAAGTTAGACTGACTAGCCCGTTCAAAAATTAATGAATTATTAACTAAAAATGATCTCAAAACTACAATCTAGAACCTACCTTTTTGTCACAGTGTAAGTGATTCGCTCATTAATGGTATGTTGTCTTATACTATACAAGTTGAAAATACACTTTCCGTGTTAAATGACTCAAGACTAATTTGCTGAAATTACTTATGAATTAAATGAATTACTCTTTTAATTGTGAAGAATAAAAAATAGAGAACTTATCTTTATTGCGGATTATATACTCTCCGACATAGGTGCCTCTTTTAAATTGTTCTCATTGTAGAGGCACATATACTTTGAAACTATGGGCAGTTTTTTTTAGCCATCCACACACATTCGAATGATCCGACGTATGCTAGGGCGTTAGAGCGATTTTACACCAAACTCTCGTTCACGAGTTCGAATTACCGTGCACCTCGGTTTCCGTATGCGTCGATTATCAACTTTAATACTGATGTGAGAGAGGAGAAAGCCCTCGTCAGATGGGAGCGTGTAAGCCACCTGTACGAAACGAAAATAATTCACGAATTGATGACATTATGCGTAACGTGCGAAGATCTCTACAGCTTGACCGAGTTCTAGAGCATGACAAATTTATGCCCAAAAAGTCAGCATATTCTAAAACAAATCGTCAAGTTCCTCTGGACCATGTGCATTTCTATCAGGTTACACGCAGTAGCAATTTACGTATTATACAGCCATAGTAAATCACACATGATCAGTATGGCGGAAATTGCAAGTCCAAGATGGACAAGTTGCAAATACAAATGTGAAATGTCCACTCTCCAATAGTTTGGTCAAAGATTCACTCAGTTCGTCGCGCCTCCTTAAAGCTACTTTGCATTTAACACATTGACTGCCATACTCTGTCAGCTAAAAACGCCACGACTTTCTGGATTTCGATACAATATGAAAGTAATTTGAAATTATACTCTTTTTCATGAATAATGTTAGTAATTGCTTATAGTTCTTACTGGCCCTCTTAGATCTTCTTACATATTTTACTAATAGTACTCGTGTTCAGATAAATAACAACTGAATTTAAGTGTCACTCAAATATGGGTGGCATGGCAGTCAAAATGATAAAGAGGTTGAAGTGTGACACAAAGTGCAGTAAATCTCGTATAAACTGGTCAACAATCGCCGAAAACATTATTTCCCAACAGCTCTGTGGATACACCGATTTGTATCCGGCAACTTGTACCCAGCAGCTCATGACCAAGAATGTCCGATGCAAGTCTGAAACGAATTACTCAACATATTCCCTCTTTTGACAAAGATTAATTTTTATGAATTTTCTGGTAGAGACTTGGGAATATACATTTACAAACAAAAAACTTCAGGACACCAGTTAGAACTTTGAAATTCCAAATAAGGTTTATCCCTAATTTATCCCAAATGTCCAACAGTGACTTCTGGAAGACCGTTTGGATCAAGGCACACGTTGCTGTATCCCGCGATCGTTGCCCTGTCTATACCTACTGTGTAGAGCTGGAAAGTTGGTGTGCGAAAGGAATGTGAAAAGAATGCGGATCTGATTGGTTACAGCATAAATAAGCCCATCTAATCAAACACAATTATAAAAACAGAGCACACGGATTTTCCTTATTGGCCGAAACGGTCATATCTACTAATATGGATCATACAGCACCGCGTTTCGGAAGCATCAAAGACGGAGCGGACAGCGTATCCTTCTTGCCCCTGTGCCGTCCCGCACGTCATCTTTCCAGCTCTACACAGTACTGTTAGGAGCTGAGAAGATGGCAGTCGGCTGTGATTGGCTCTAGTGCAGTAGGTCAATCTTCGCGGGCACACACGCATTTCCCTAATTGGCCAAACGGTCACATCACTAATAAAGATTATATAGCACCGCGTTTCGGTAGCATCAAACGTGGAGCGAGCGGAGTACCCGTCGTGCCCCTGGGACGTCCCGATTGCGAACTTCTCAGCTCCCAAGAGTACTACAGTGGCGAACTCGCTGGATACATATATCCGACAATTGCAGCCCTGTCTATTCGTACCTTAAAGATACGCTGGCCTCGTGAACTCTCTCAAACTTGCTCTCACTCACTCTCACTCGCTCGCTTCCTGATACACGTAATTCAGACAGGTGATCCCATTTGCTCCTATTAATTTCGCCAGCGCAATGCGGTTTACATTTGCATGGGACATTCTTGGTCATGAGTTGCCGGATACAAATCGGTGTATCCACAGACCTGTTGGCAGCTCACTGGATACATATTTCGGGCGATTGCTGCCCGGTTTATACGTAGGTTTGGACACACAATAAGACGCAGCATGTAAAACATAAGTACGCACAAGTTTCAAGGACGTGCGCGCACAGAGTTAGAGGGTTTGAGAAAATAGAATCAGAACAGAGTGACTAATGGACTACAATGGGAGAGGAAGAGTATAGATAGGAAGGTGAGAAAATAGACTGGGAACAAGAAAGTATGTAGAAAAGGGAGTGAACTAAAACGGTTTCTAACACTGGAGAGAGGCAGAGATAGATTTGAGATGTTGCAAAAGTAAGGTTAAGACGAGGTATAAAATCGAAATAGATAAAAACTCCATAGGATCTCAATGCTGCTGAAGGTACACAACCATTAAGGGGGGTGCCAACTATCTACCATGTAAAAAAACTGTAACAATTCTGTTCCGAAGTGAGAGCTCACTTACAACATATAACACCTTTAAAATTTTGTATTTTTTAATGCATAGAATAAGTAGAATTAAAAAGAATGTCTTCCACTTCCAAAATCAAATGAGTGTCTTTAGATAGGTTTTCTTTCAAATCTTATTCGAACTTGACGGTGATATTCACCCGTTAAAGCACTGAACATTATTTTTTTACACTCTGTACATCGATTATGGTAGTGAAACGTCTTCCACAAACGAAAGCAATGTTATTAAAACGTTGGTTGCCGACTGGAATTTGTTGATCATTCCGTGCCACTGCGACCAAGTATCATTTTCCGTTGTCATGATTCTGAGCAAAATACAATGAAACAATGTACAATGAAACCCCCGCAACCGCTGTTTTAGTATCCACTGTTTCGATTATCAGCGGTTGCCTGCGATCCGAAAAAATAACATAGAAAACTTCAGTAATATGGTAAACATTCATAATTTATATGTATTATACATAATTTATAATGCATAATATATACTTAAACAAAAATTGTGCGCAGTTCTAAGTAACGTGTTGCAATCTCATGCAGTACTGTCCGGGACATTAAGATATTTTTTATTATTATAATTGTTCTATTTTGTTATTAGTTATTGCTCTTAATGTCTTCTTGTGCCAAATTCATAAATTAAAGTTTTTCATGGGTGCGTACAGCATTGTACAGTATACATATGTATAGTGCTTGCTATTATACGCGGTTCGGGTTGGAACCCAACCCCTGAGGATGCGGGGGTCCTACTGTATATCCATCATATACAGTGTGCATACGAAGTATCTGCAGAGTGGCGAATTTCAAACTAAACTTTATATAGTTATTCACCGCAAAATGTTGATGACACAAATAATTTATACATATTTTCAGATATCTATAGAATAATTTACAGAAAGATTTAACAAAATTCTTATATCTATTCCGAAAATATAAACAAATATTCATAGATGTACGGAAATAAACGCGTCATAAGTATTCGTACACTTGGGTTTTAATAAGACTAAATAACAAAACGATTAATAAGCAAACTACTAATATCAACAAAATTAATTTATTACTGATTCTGTTAGTATTTAGGGAGATTCCCCTTTGATTTTTTAATGGCGTCGAGTCTTCTTGACAGTGAATTTACCAAATTGGTGGCTGCACTAGTTGAAATATTATTCCATTCTTCCAGAAATGTTTTTTTTAGATCTTCTTTTCATGAAATATGGTGAAATCGAATCTTTCTTTCAAGATAATCTCATAAACGTTCTATTACATTTATATCCAGTGATTGCGAAGGTATTTTGAACTGTGTTGGAACGTTTCGAAGAATACACATTCTTGTATTATAGACACAAATCTTGGGATCATTGTCCTGCATGAAAGCGAAAGTATCTTTTAATCCCATTTTATCCGCAATAGGCTGTAAATGACTTTAAAATATCTATATAAATATGGTGGTCCATAATACGGTCGAAAAAGTAGACGGGTCCTACATCACAAGCACTCGTGCAGCTCTACTTCAGCGACTAGCAACACACACCCTGCATTTTTTGTCTGCATAGTAAGCAACGCCCATCAGATCCAAAAATGTTAAATTTACTTTCATCTGTGAAGATAACTCGTTTTCAGTACTCTATTGGAAAGTCAGCATAGTCTTTCGCGAATTCTAACCACTTCTTTTGATTGATTTCGCTCTCAAGGTATTTTCGACAGGCTGTTCTTCCGTGATACCCGTTTCCCCGTACAAGTTACGACCGGTAAATGTCAGAAATCGAGGCTAACCTGCCGCTCTTCCCCGTGGATTCGATTAATTCCAATCGGTTCTACGCCGACTACCGCCTTTCGACCGTCTGGATCTTCGGCTGCGGAATCATTTTCTTCGTGATCCTTTGGGATTGACATCAATTTGGCTTCACCGATGGCTGGCGTTATTTATATTTGTTTTTTAATTTTTATAATCATTTTGACAACATTATACAGCGCGTCCATAAAGGATTGTACTTTCTACAAAAGTTTATTTTTGCCTTCATGATGTGGCATGAGGATGCTTTCTATCGCAAAAGCAAAGTGTATCGACATTTACAATGGCGGACGAAAGTATTCGGACAGTGAGGAAATTATAAAAGAGATAATTGTAACTTGTTCAAATTATTTAGTAAATTACGGAATATAAACTTTATTTTCTTATATATGTTTATGTTGAGTATTACTTTAAATGCTGTACAAAATACATTGAAATAAAGTTATTCATTTACAAGTTACAAGTATCTCTTTTATAATATTCTCACTGTACGAATACTTTCGTCCGCCACTGTATATCGACTTCATTTTTAAAATCGGCAACTATTTTTGCAGCACTAATCCTTGAATTCTGTTTCAATCTTCGAATAATCCACCGTTCGGTGTACTCACTTATTTTCCGTGGACATCGTTTTCATGAATTATTTTTTACTGTTGTCCGCACAGCGTATCTATCAGTGATTCCTTGAATCGTTGATCTCGGCATACTAACAATCTGAGAAATTTCATTCAGTGTTTTACATTGATTGTGCAATTTCATAATTATTTTTCTTTTTTCCTCAGTCGTTTTTACTCTTCTGCGACCCACCTTGTCAGGAAATTATTACTTCTACACTACTAGCATTGGTAATGTTGGCGGATAAACTGCTTCGCTATAAGCATATTATATTTATCTCATGATTTATCACAGGATATAGTAAGTGTACGAATACTTACTGCGTCTATTTCTGTACATTTGTGAATATTTGTTGTTATTCTCGGAACGGTCGTAACAATCTTCTCAAACTTTTTGTAAATTATACTAGCGATATCTGAGAATATGTGTAAATTGTTTGTATCATCAATATGTAAAAATGACAAATGAAAATTGTATTCCAACAGCTAAAGCTTTCCTTAAAATTACATAATTTTTTGGGTAATTTTTCATTAAAGATAATAATATTTGTGTAAATTTGCATGGCAAGTTCAAGTCTTTCACTTTATATGACTTATCTATCAATGACGTATGTATTTATAATAGAATCGTAAATGTTTCAGGTGTGTTTTATTTGTTATTTTCTTTCGATACATTCTATTTTTTTGTTAGTTACATATTTTCATGTTTCGGTTTCGTTTTGCTTTGATCGCTGTTCTTTCTTCGATTTCATTTTAGATTTAGAATATTCCTACTTATTAACTTGATACTAATAAATTACATGCCTAACCGTGTGAGTGTCAAGGAGCTACATTGGGTATTTATATTTTTTATATCAAGGGATTCTCATGAAAATGTAATAAATAGCAATAAGTAAATAAAAGGTGTAGTTACGTACCTCAATTCCAACTACATTTTGCAAAGATTAATAGAAATGTACTGATCTTAAAATTCTTTCAGTTCAGACAAAAAATGAATATAGGGTTGGGGATACTGTCTTACGCAGCACTCTTATCTTATGTCCTTGTGACTCCTCCCCACACACAAACGGTTAAAAGGCCAACATTTTTTACTTCCCCCTTGGTGCATTCTATTATTTTGTATATTGTCCACCATTAATGTTCAATTTTTGTTGCATCAGTTACCTTCTGTTTAATTTTCTTTTAATGTTATCGGCTATTAGAATGAAGTTTTTGTATTAAACAAATAAATCAATCGTGCAGGCTGCTTTATCTTCGTTAGTGTTAAAACCATTTAAGTAATAATATTATACAAATTTGCAGGTTTTTAACAAAATTATACTATTATACTTATTACAACGGCGACTTGGACAATTGTTCGCAAAGTACATTCACAGTGATTCTATATCGTTCATAAAGTAATTTTCAGTTTTAATGTCTTTAGTTCCTTTTCTAGAAACATCTCGGTTTGGATCATTTAAAAGTACAATTTTGAACAATATAAACACAATGAAGATATTTTGATATTTAAAATATAATGTTTAAGAACTCAAATATATGCGTGGTATCAAATTCCTTTAGTATACCTTTCCTGTAGAAAAATCATTCTACAATTGAAAACTTTAATTTCTCCATACACTAGACATGGTCATGATTACATTGTGTGGTAGTTTAGACGAGCACTTTCTATGCCTTTTCCAAATTAGTTTGTAACTTAGTCACTGGTTTTCTCCTGTAGAAACTCCAAAAATATTATTTATATAGAATCTGAGCGATCCATTGTTAATTAAGACTTGGATTCCGCCCAATGTCCCACTGTACTTCAATTCTGGGCCACTTCGTTTGTAGTACCGTCAACATGGGATTACTCTCCAAAATACCCTTGATGGTACATTCTAATAACACTGCTTGACCTTTACGATACACTACTTTATTTTCTAAATTACTGCGTTGGAGACCATTATAATGATATAATGTGAATGTATCAGGGCAATTTCGTGGTTCTTCGGGAAAGAATTCGTCCATAAAGGACGTACGTAGAATAATACCCAAATTTTCGTTATCCAACTTTTTCCTCATTATGTGAACACTGTAACAAAATAGTAAATTATTTATTAAATTGAAGATAATACAGCAAAATTAATAAAAATATCTTTCATTTTCTAATATATCAATATACGCAAAAGTTGAAATATACTATTGTCTGACAATTCAAGTTTAAAAGCGAAAAAAGGACTCATTATATGGGGACAAATCTCTTCGCCCGCATTCCACATTCTGCTCGTTACGAGTGACACGTTCCCCTAAACTTTTGGTGCGTCAGTAACGTGTTAGAAATTTCTTAACACTGTAGTGAGCACTGTGGTGAATACACTCACTCTTGGTCCGGCTACAAATTCAGATCCACAACTTTGTCTTGTCAGACAATATGTATTTAATATAAAATATCCCAAGTGGGTCACATGTGTAGTATTGCAACTAAATACTCCATGAAAGTACCGGGATATTGTGAAACTGTTTTTTAATACTAAAATTGTAAAAACAGGGCATTTTATTTTTACTAGTCTTTTAAACCTCAAAAACTTGGAAAAAATGTTTCTGCTAATTACAAGCCCTAGAAATTCGCAACATATACAAGGCGTCAAGTTACAAGTTTTTATGTATCCACCAGAAATACCTTGGAAAATATGCATTTTTGAAGAAATTTACCAAAATTAACATATGTTCCTTAAAAATAAAGATAACTTCACACTTTTTTTGTATTTTATTATAAAATGTATATAGTTTTACATAAGAAAAAGAAGAAAATTATTTTTCATAAGTTAAAGCTTGTAATCAATGCTGAAAAAAATGGAAAGCCGAAATATCGGCACAAGATATTTCTTAGGAAAACCGCGTTGCCCATATACCGGCACTGGGATACTAATTGTAAGAGGGTTAAATGTAACACACCGTTATTTCCCAACATGGAACTATATATTTTCTCCAGCTCATTTAACAGTGCGTTCAAAACAAATTCAGTAACCTTTAATGTATAAACTTTTTTCGTTTGGTTTCCGAGATATTACACTTACAAGTTTATTCGTTTCTAGCGAAAGAAACCCACCTGAATATGCAGTACCGATAGTGCTCAACCTCAGGGACTGCCGTTTCTGGCGCAGACCCTTCGTATCTGTTTCAAGAGGCAATATCTAACAGGTGGAACTTAAGGCGCGAACAAGACCACTACTGGTATTTCCTATTCGGCCGAGTTTCTTCCGTTGAAAATCAGTAAATTTGTAAACGCAATATTTCGAAAACCACTAAAAATCTGCTATATACATTAAAGGTCAATGAATTCGTCTTGAAAAGCAGTATCAAATGATCTGAACAAAAATACATAGCTCCATTTAAAAAAGCGAACTTGACGTTCATATCTCTTAAAATAATAATGTAAAAAAAATTTGCCTCCGCCAAAAGATGTGCCCCTTCATACCATGTAACTTCCATATAAAATATTTTCCCTATCTTCAATAAGTTAGGAAATACGAGTTTGTAACAGATAAGCTGGGACACCCTGTACGTCCTCCGGAATCAAAGGGTTAATCACCAAGGGTAAAAACTCTACCCTTATATGGCCATCAACGGTACAGTTCAAGACTCGTCCTCCATGCCTGTTCCGTTTCCCTACAGTAGTACTTAAGACGACCGAAAATCTACGACAGAACCTTTTGACTTAAAAGCGCATTGTGTGTAACTTCGTTTCCCGAAAAGTTTACCTGTTATCAGTCAATCGAGTGCAACATCAAAGTACGAATCTTCTTCGACAGTTGTAATTCGCGTGTACATAAAAATCGAAACGCGGAATGAACGTTCGTACGCTGAACCCGGTGTCTAATTTCTTACCTGGTATAAAACATACTATCGAAAGCTAGAATTATTGATCACAGATACGAAGAGGGAATTAATCATATAAATGCAGAAACACATTGAACTAAATCGCGGTATTGAAAGTTAAAAAGTTCAAGGCGGATCTTATGAGAAAGGAATTAGTTCCGAGAAAAATGATATACTGCTACATAAGGCCGCGACGCGTTTAATTAGAATGCAAGAGCGACTATTTTAAGGTTTTAAAGAAAGGAAACAAAGAACATTTTGAGCAGTTACGTTATTCTACTTCTACAGAACAGACGGTCAGTACTATTGGATCACTTTAATGTGCATTTTAATGTGCCAACTTCTGATGTGATTCGTTTCATCGGATCGTGTTGTGTCAGATGGGTATTGTGTGAAAGTCTTAACACAAGATTCGAATGTCTGGAAGAGCTCTTTTAACATTACCTACCCAAGCAGAGTTCATTCATGCCAAGTAAGCAAATTTATAATCGCAATATCTCAGTGGATAAAAAGTGCATGTTATTCAGTTCACTGAATTTGTTTTGCAACGTTACAAAAAAAGGGAATAATAATAGAAATATACTGGGTGTCCGCTGTAAATGTGGACACCCCATTATTTCTTAACGCATTGGAGACACATAAAATTGTTTATATGAAAATTACATGGTATAAGCAGGTAAATTTGTTTGGCGAGGACGAATTTCTTTTTATTGAGATTATTATTTTAAGAGATACGAAGGTCAACTTCGGTTTTTTTAAATGGAACTATGTACTTTTGTTCAGAGCATTTGATAGTGATTTTCAAGACGAATTTAACTATACATCCAATTTTAACTGATTCTCGAGATATTATCACTTATACATTTACTGATTTTCAGTGGAAGAAACTCGGTCGAATAGAGAATATCAGCAGTACTCTTGTTCACGCCTTAAGTGCCACGTGGCAGACATTGCCCTTTAAGCAGATATGAAAAGTCTGTGCCAGGAACGGCAGTCCCAAACTCTGGACCACAAAGTGAAGGATTATCCGATGAAGCGCCAAGGTGACAAATGTCTCCAGTGCAATCAGCAGGGACATGTTACATTCGTGTGCTCTCAAGAGGGCATTTCAATACCTCGAAATTGCACAGCTGCCAAAACGCCGTGGAACAAATGCACAAAGCAGGTGATTATAAACGAACAATCCGAACCAGCGTTAAACCATATCGAGAGTGATATTTCTCTAAAGCGTGCCGAACAATATATTCTATTAAGTTTACCACGTTTAGTTACGGAAAAGCATAAATTCTGCGGAATAGGATCTAGAGAGAAATTTACGTTAAGAAAATGCTGTAACGATATATTCATCGACAACTCTGCATATTCAGTCTCTGTTCATGTAGTTCCTGATACCTTGAAGGAACATAAATTACTGTTAAGCACCCACTTCTTAAATCACGTCAGTGTCAACATAGAAAGCGGGAGCATTTCTATTCAGCCACTTTCATCAGCTAATTCCGACATTCTAGGGTCACTTCACGACAAATCATTCACTTTTTGGCGTCGATGTTAGGGATTTTGTTCAAAATAGAATATGATGTAGTGCAATTTGTTTAAAAAAGACAGACCTTGAATTTTGCAATTGTTGCCTATTTTCATGAAAACGGGCAGTACTTATGAATTTTTATCTCGGAAACTATTTGTCTAACTGATTTTGTTTTTATATTTTAATCTAGAATGTTTGACCCATTCTAATAATATTTTTTTTAAATTTATTTTCTAATATTGAAATTGTAAGCCACTTCTTATTTTGTAAATTTCTGCTTGAAGCACAGGTGTTTCGAAATTAAAAAATATTGACTATATTCCTTGAAATTCTACCTACAAAATAAGCCCTTGATCTAGATGGAGTCTTTAAAATTGAAGTCGCAATGAACTGTTAAAGAACCGGTGTGCCTGTATCACTCGTACTACATATTAACTCCAATGTGGTCCAAAAACAAATTGACATGTCTTATACCCGTCTCAATGGTCTCATTTATACCAACAGAAGGGTTTTTATAATTTGTTTCGTATGAATATAAACAAGAGTCATATTCAAAGTTTACCGTGTGTTCATTTTATCGTCTTTTTGCTTGGTGTACTCAAAATATTAGTAATTAATGAAAGGTTTGGTAGAATTTCGCACATTTTTAAGGTATTTTTGCCTTTCAATATTTTCCTGAAATAACGGTAAATTTGTAGTGTGCTACATATATTTCGGGATCGTTTTTTCATCGAGCAATGTCACCTTTTTTATAAATATTTAACTTGATTATCAATCGCAATTAACAATAAAATTAGTTACTTAATCGTCAATTGGATTAATGGTTAACTGATCAAATTCTCTTTGTCGTGAAATTAATATTTGAGTACACAACTATCAAACCCGTATTTCATCTTCGAATATCTTCTGAAATGAAGCAAGAAACGGATACGGTTAACAGATTAGCTCAGTTTGACACTTGTACACTTACACGTAATCACGAAAATTCAAACGCCTGTCCCCAAATCTAGTACATATAAAATTGTGATCAATAAATATGAATAAATCATAAACTGTTATAAATAAACACATTTTTATTGAAACGTATTCTTGATGTTTCTTTATTACAATTTAAAATTTTGTCAAAATGATAAGTGTAGTGAAAATAATTCTGCCATGCGTAATTTACAAGAAGCATACAACAAATAGAATTGTAACTAAATTTCGATTAAAAACTAACACGTGATAATTAACAATGAATATTTATAATTAGCGATTGACGACTAATTTCATCAATCGATTAAACCAATCGTGATTTTGGACAATTAAGTTTTTTTAATCGCCAGCATTGATCAATCAATCAAATTAAAATTTTTAGCCCATTGATGTCTAATGTTATTTTAAACCTGATTATCATAAAAATACCTGTCATTGGCCAAGAGTGATTAGTAAAACCCTTCTGGATATAGATACAAATAAGACCATTGAGACAAGTACAAGACCTGTCGATAGTTTTCAGACTATACATATTGTCTAGTGAATCTATTGACTAATAGATTGTTTTCAGACTATACTGAAGGTAATATGGGATATCTTACTATTATAATAAAGAGAGAGAGAGTTTCTTTGTATGTTCACAAAAATCTCAAAAACTACTAAATCGATAGTTAAAAAATTTTCAGAATAACTTCTTTATATTTTCCAGAATGTTATAAGCTATATTTTATCGCGAAATAAATAGTATATCGAGAAAAAACATGGGACTATTTTTTGTCGATGTGCCGGCGAGTCATTCACGGGGATATAGTTCACGTAGAGCCGTTAGGTGGCAAAGCTCGGCGCCCGCTCGCTCGAAACAAAATTCGCCCGGCTACTAAAAACATAATACAGTAAATCCTTCCACATTGACCCTCAGCTCGGAATCGAAAAGGGTCAGTTTGGGCATACCGAGACTACATTTCCAGCCTCGCAGCGCGCCTTTGAAGTTCGCCGAACAAAGAAAAAGACAGCGAATAAAAGAGAAGGATGGAATGAGAGTCGAGGCAACCGAGAGATTTAGATACCCGCGTACCAAATGTTATAATAAAGACGACACTTAAACTGTTTTATTTTTAACTTTTTCTGTATGATGAAGTTTATAACACATTGATGAGATTGTTCTGATCAAAATGAGACCAAACATGATATAATTTGGATCACTTTTACTTATTAATACTTATCGAGTAACTCATTTCATTATCGCTTCGAATGAATTACAAAAACGGATTGCTAGCAAAATACATGAAATATCTCTACACATTGTCCGTCGAATGTAAGCTGCGCCGCGATAATGTGGGGGAACAGCCTACGTTTGATGGTCAGTGTGAGAATCATGCCTACATTTTACGGTCAGTGTGAGTGAAGCAGCCTACATTTTACGGACGAAGTAGGGGAACAGTCTTTCTTTTTCGATGGATAATGAGAGGGAACAATTCTAAATTTTACGGATAATGTGGGGGAATAGCCTACGTTATACGGACAATGGGGAGGAACAGCCTAAATTTTACGGAAAGCGTGGGAAACAGGCTACGTTTGATGATCAGTGTGAGAATCCTGCCTACATTTTACGGTCAGTGTGAGCGTAGCAGCCTACATTTTCCGGACGTGGTGGAACAGCCTACGTTTGACGGATGTGGAGGTGCAGCCTGTTTAAGATTACAAGACTACAATTACATTTTTCAACACAGCAAAATTTTCAGAAAAGTTTTAAAAATTTTTTCAACTTTTTTTCCATTTTTCACAACTTTTCTATTATTTTTGACAAAATGACTTTTTAAAAAGTCATAAAACGATCACTGAAGACTTCGTACTCTTTTCGATAAAATACAGAATTTCAATATATTATAAATACATATGAACAAAGTTATGGTTGGGTAGGTTTGAAACTCGACAAATTTTTCAACCACGTTAAATGATTCAAAACTTTTTGTGTGTGAAGTCTATTACATATTTATATACGTATCATCTCATTGTAAATATAATTTAATGTAGAATATTTTACTACTTTATACTTCTGTAATTTACAGTGTTTAGAAATATTATACTATTATAACTTTAAACGTGACTAACAATCCAGTTTTGTAATGTAATCAAGGCGATAATGGAGTAAAATGAGTTATACAATAAGTATGAAATAAGTAACTGTGGTCCAAAATATATCGTGTTTGATGTCATTTTAATCGGAAAAATCTCACCAATATGTTAAACAAATTTTCACATAAAAAAAAGTAAAATTAAAAAAGTTATGTTATTGTATTATTAACTGCCAAGCGTGAACTGTCGTCAAAAGAACCGCCGCCGCGCATCGCATTACACGAATCACACGCTTGACTGACTGTGCCATAGGTGTAGGAATAGCAATATGGCCAGTGTGAGCGTAGTCCCAACTGGGTCAATGTGGGAAGATTCACTGCACAGTAATGTCTCCTCCCATAGTGTCCCAACTGGATGTTCCCTCGTACTGTCCTATGTGTTCTTCCTACGCCTATGCCGGAGTCAGTCAAGCATGTGATGTTTGTAATGCGACACTCGGCGGCGGTTCTTTTAATGAGAGTCCACGGCTTGACGGTTCATAATATAATAACATAACTTTTTTAATGTTACTTTTTTTTATCTGGAAATATTTTTAACATATTCGTGAGACTTTTCCGATTAAAATGACATCAAACATGATATAATTTGGACCACATTTACTTATTTCATACTTATTGTATAACTCATTTTACTCCATTATCGCAAAGTCATTTTGCTAAAAAATAATAGAAAAATTGTGAAAAATGAAAAAAAACTGAAACAGTTTTTTAAATTTTTCCGAAAATTTTGCTGAGATGAAACATGTAATTATTATTCGACACATATGTAATCTTCGCTACAAGCTTCTGATAAATTACAAAAATGTCACGCCGGAAAAGTACATAAAACAGACTCCACCGTAAAATGTAGGCTGGTTCCTCGTACTGTCCCACAAATGTAGGTTGTTCCCTCGTACTGTCCGATAAATGTAGGCTGCTCCCTCCTACTGCCCAAAAAACGTAGGTTGTTCCCTCGTACTGTCCGACAAACGTAGGCTGTTACACACTGTCACAGGCAAGCTTATATATTCCACGGACAATGTGTAGAGATATTTTATGTATTTTTCTAGCAATCCGTTTTTGTAATTCATTCGAAGCGATAATGAAATAAGTTACTCGATAAGTATTAATTTGTAAATGTGATCCAAATTATATCATGTTTGGTCTCATTTTGATCAGAATAATCTCATCAATATGTTATAAACTTTTTCATACAGAAAAAGTTAAAAATAAACAGGTTTAAGTGTTGTCTTTATTATAGCATTTGGTACGCGGGTTTTTAGATCTCCATCCTTCTCTTTTATTCGCTGTCCTTTTGTTTGTTCGGCGAACTTCAAAGGCGAGCTGCGCAGCTCGAAATGTAGTCTCGGTGTTCTCCTACTGTCCCAATTCGATTCCGAGCTGAGGGACAGTACGGGAGATATTACTGTATTTCGAATTCTATACGCAGAATAGAATAAAACGGGGTACACCGTGTATTTAACAGCTCATTGCGACATAAATTTTAAAAACTCCATCCTGATTAACGGCTTATTTTATAGGTAGAATTTCAAGGAATATAGTCATATTTTTTTAATTTCACAGCACGCGACCTTACAGGAGAAATTCAACCGGACTAGCGGTTTCTATAAATCTGACTTTGGATTCGAAATTAAACTTGCAATCAACTCTTAAACGAACATACAGCAAGGTCTCCATAAGGCCGGCTATACTGTTCTGCTCAAGATGGTTAAAATCTGAGGGAATTACATAGTCCAAAAAGATGTGTGGGGATGCACTAAGATTTCTATATAAGAAGATCTCAAATGTTCTAGTTGCGTCCCGTTCATACTCATGGCTGCTATCCAGCTGGTCGAAGTCATGCTGCCTATGTTATTTTGTATGATAAACAGAAGGGGTACTATGGCATTGTCGTTTCCTAGTCACAAGTTTGAAAGGGTTTTAAAAAAAGTGACGGAAAATATTCTCCGCCCGTAACACTGAAAACGCGGAATTATTTTGTAAACAATTGAAGTTATGGACAATTTTCCGTACAGAAGTTGTTTGGTCAGCAGGAAGACGTTATATTCTGTTAGTAGTTTTCTCGTTAGTGAGGGCGCAGATGACATTTTAAGGTTAACGTAATTTTCTAAAGATGACTCGGGTCGAGTTTAACACGTTAAACGCTGAGCCTATTATGTCTATCTTTCTGTTTATGCCGCTCAATAGTGCCAAACCGGGCGACACACAGTGGTCCCAAATCCACAAAACGTGGCCAAAATATGAAAGTGACCTTTGATTTGTACAAAAATGAGTATATTAAGATTTTCGAACTCGCTGATTATGAATCTGAAGTCAAAATTACAAAAAACGAAACGGCGGATGGAATATGCGGACTTATATGTTAACAAATATTAAATTTAGTCTATAAACTTGATACAGTGGTTCACGGATCACTGGCATGCTTTCACCACTGCACTTTGAAAGACCTTGTATCTAGTGATGAATATTCGATACTCTTTCTTGCGAGTTTTCAAGCAATTCAATTATATTCGAGTTTCAAATTTCTTCGATAATTACTCGAAATAAAAAATTCTTGAAAATCTTGAAAGTCTTGAATATTACTGATTCTTGAAAATGAAGAACACGCGACAGTTATCTGCTTTATCCTTCTCTTTCCTAAAGTATCGCTTCTGAAGCAATCCTCGTAAATATTGTGCTCGCGAAGGCGATGACAACTTGCCTTACCATGGTTGGCTGGAATTTCTCGGTCCCGAATGGTGTTCCGAACACGCTGTATCCAGTGGTTTTTCAGGTCGCCAATTACGAATCTTAAGTTAAAATTTCAAAAGAATATTTGTAATTTTCCAGAAAAAAAATATTTTAATGTTAAAAATTAAACTATTTTTATTTCAAAATTTTAAATATTTTTTGACAGATGTTTATTATAAAAATATATAAGGATCTGAATTGAAATTGGAAATATTAAATAATAAAAAAGTCATTTATTACATTACAATAAAAATCGTCACTTTTCATTTTTTTTTAGGCAACTGTCTCAAACTTGAAATATATGGATCAGAGGTTACTAAAAGTCGCAAGAGAACATCTCCCATCGTGTTGATTCGGGAATTCTTCCGCGAGAAGTCCACGAAACCTTTTGATGTGCTTATCTGAACCTCCTTGAACATCTTCAGACATTTGTCCGATGGGCAGTAGTACCGATGAAATTATTTATTGTCCATGAATTAAAATTTTGCGCACTGAGGTGAGCATATAATATCATGGATACAACTCAAAGAATTTCCAAATCGATTCTAAGGCATATTTTTTAAATTTCTCAGCACGTGTGTCATAGCTACTGGACATTGCTTGCAATAAGACGTGAAATCCTTTTATTAGATTGTCATGAATTCCCATTATAGGAGCGGATGCAGATGAATTCTCGAAAAAACGCTGAGTGGTGTTTCCATCATTTGAGCTTCGAAACCCAACTTTTAGTTGATCAAGGATTAGTCCTAATTGCCAACGGAAACATTTCTGAATAATTTTTTTACTCTTTCTAAGGCCTCCTTTTCTTCTTCACTGCACGCTTGCCATTTTTTCAGTTCAAATTTGTATGATAAATGCATGCAACATTCAAAGGAACATATCCATGCGTGTAGAGTCGACAATCCAAAACACAAATGCTATTCATCGATCTCTCTTTTTAGAATTTCATCGTTATTATTAAATAATTTTGTTGTTGCTCCACATAAATAGCAGCGCTGAGAAGATGCAGTGGAGGTGACCCCATTACAAACTTTGCCATCTATCATCGTAAACGCAAGTCTGTAACTAACGGTAATTTCTTTTCCATCGATAACCGTTTCAAAAGGAACTAGTTATTTTTCTTGCTCTCGGATATAATCCACTTCTCTCACAGTGCCCTTTCTGGTTTCATGTATTGGCGTATTATATAGTATCCACATTCTCGTATTATAAGCAGTATGCTTGCAGTCATTGTCTTGCATGAAGACCAAATTATTTTTAATTCCCATTTTTTCTGCACTAACGTGAAGGTGAGTTTTTAAAATATTAATGTACATATGGTGGTCCATTATTCCGTCTGCAATGTATAATGCCCCAACACCAGCATCACTCATGTAATCCCAAACACATATGGAACCACCACCATACTTTATCGTAGGTTGTAAGTTTTGAACCTTATACTCTTGATTTTTTTGCCTCCATACAGTCCACGACCTATCCGAGCCAAAGATATTAAATTTGCTTTCATCTGTAAAGATGACGTGATTCCAATACTCCATGCATGTGCTTTTGTAGGTTTTTGCGAACTCTAATCTTTTCTTCCTATTTCGTTCGTTCATGAAATATTTTCTACATGCTACTCTGCCATGGTATCCATGCTTTCGTAAGAAATTCCTAATAGTACTAGTTCAGATAATTATTCAGCTCCTCAGCGATTTTACATGCACTCAGTTTGGGATTTTTCTTAACTATGTGGATAAAAATTCGTCCAGTATATTCACTAATCTTCTGTGGACGTCCACTTCTGGTATTATTTCTCAGTGTTTTCGGTGATCCATATCGATAAATTATTTCTTGAATTGTAGAACGTGGTCTATTAATGATTCGAGAGATTTCTGAAAGACTTTTACATTCATTATGTAAGTTAAGGATTATTTTCCTCTCTTCCATAGTAGTTTCTATACTTTTTCGACCCATTACTATAGTTATTAACACAGTTCGAATTTAAACTGTACTGACCGTGACAATATTTCCGAACATACTAGCATCCTTAAAGACTGTCCCGAGTTGACTGTCTTTTGTTTAAAGTATACATTGTAGTACTAAGTAAGAGCTGTACGAATAGTTTTTAAACTCACTATAGAAATTACAGTCTGATAGGCCTACAAAACCAAGGAGATGAAGATCTCGGATTCTTTCATGTAATGATCTCTGTTTTTGTTTTTTGGTTGATTGATATGAGCTGCAGAGGTTTACGTTAGTGAAGTGATAAAAATGCTGGAATCTGGTTTGCTCTCATCATCTTCAGTAAATTCTGTTTCTAAACAGTTTGTCCAGAGTTTCCATCACATCCCCACTTGCAAATCAACTTCATATTATTAATATTTTCAGAATTTAAACTTTTAATTACATCCCTTTGGATAAGCAAAATTTGTGCAACTGTATGATTCAATAAGGCTTGTAGTTTAACCTCAGCACTGCAATCTGTAATAGTGATATCTGTTTTACAGGGGTAACACTGACGTTTTGCTTCCAAAACAGCCTTATATGGAGGATACAAATTGCATTGATTCTTTTTTGCTTATATTTCATATTCCCTAATATTGACTTTTTGTTAGTTTTTGTTCAACCAAAAGTGAAAGAACAGCTTCATTTGGAAGAGTTGTTTCTGAAACTGAATCTATACATGTTCTGTATTTTGAAGCTTTTGATGGACTCCACAACGTCACATTTTTTACAATTTTTGCAGTATCCAATTGTCCTGAAGCACGAAGGCTCATTAAATAGAAGAATTGTCACATGCTATTCAAATGAACCTTCGTTCGAACTGTGAAAGAACCACTTCGGTCTTGGTACTGTTTGAGGCTCCCGGGTGTAACCCGTGTCCAGTAGGAAAATGATCCAAACATTTCGCCAGCATTGCAGCTAGCTTCATCGAGGGTCTGAGGACGCACTGATGCTCATGTGAACTAGATCAATTAAAAAACTTTGATCCTTCTTCGTTTTCATCGCTCAATAGAAGATGTGAATTCCAATGAGGGACGACTAATTCCTTTTTTTGGTGGCTCCGAAACCTCTGTAAATTTATGAAATGATAGTAAAGCGCCCACCCATTCGTCATATTTTTAAAAAAATTTCTTCTTGGTTCTTTTTACTTCTTGCCACTTCTTTCGAAATGGCTAAACTAAATCACGCAAGACTTGTTTCATTTCTTCCGTTAATTCAGAGGAAGATTGAAATTTTTTAGATAGTGGTTTTTCAATTTTTTCAAATGCTTCATTGACATTGCGATTCAAATCATTTTTCAGTAAGATAAAAATTTCCTTTCTTGATAATTCCATGTTCACATCATCAGATCCTGAAACATAAATAAATATAAACTGGTAAATTATTTGCACACGCATACAAAAAAAAACCATTTAATTACAAATTTGTTTGAAGTAAAGGAATTTATTTTTAGTTATTATCGTTGAATTAACAGGCAAACCCGATGCTATTCAGCACTTTTCAAACTGCTCAGTTTACGTGGTCTTGTATATCGCACTTTCAAACTGACATAAAGACCAGGGTGGTACCTAGTGGCTGCAAATTCCTGTTGATTCCATTAAATATTAGTATAAACTATATGTCGCGATAGTTTTCTTTACCATCAATCTACGTAAATCATATGTATTTCAAGAGATTTTTTAATATTTTTTCATAACATTTTTTTACTTTTTTTTTTCATGAAAAATGTTAGTAAATTAACATGCTATATATTGTAATTGTCGTTTATTTAATACACATAAAAATTCTACTTACTTTCAAGAGTAGCCTTCATTTTGTAGAATTGAAATTGATGCACTTTACACAAACTTATAAGCATTAATACGCTATCTGCTCTTCGAACGAAGGTTACTTTTTTACTGAACTATGCACACAAGTAGAAGCGGTTGACCCCTATCCCGTTTGCCATTCAAGGCCCAAACTATCAGTGTACCCAACCGAACGATACAAAACCTTTCATTTGAAATTTAATTTCTGCATTCTTGGTCACGTTTTAGGGATTTGGGACTACTCTGCGACGTGATAATAATACAAGACACATCCAACCGTAAAAAACATGTGCTGCGACTAGTCTTCGTGGAGCAGCAGTACATACTTTGCAGCGATAGTATATTTTGTTGCCCATAAAAATAAAAAAATGTCATTACAAGACGCATATAAAAGCGATTCATCAAGTGAAATACGTTTTCGATTTGCCAAAGAACGTTGTCGAGTTTTAGAATTTTCATCCTCAGAGGATGATAGTTCAATTAATCAGTTATCGTTACATTGTGTAAAAAAATGTCGTATACGTTCTGACGAAGACGATACAAACACTAAGAATCATTCTGATGCGGAAGAGAATAATGTAAGTACAGAATGGCTTGATCCGAAAAGGATGCAACCAAAAATTGCACCTTTTACAAATCTATCTGATTTGAAAATTGAAGATTTAATGTGTAGCGTAATTGCATGGTACAAGGGGGCACATCTTTTGGCGAAGGCGATTTTTTACATTATTATTTTAAGAGATATGAAGGTCAAGTTCGTCTTTTTAAATGAAACTATGTATTTTTGTTCAGATCATTTAATAGTGTTTCTCAAGACGAATTCACTGACCCTTAATGTATACACCCGATTTTGATTTATTTTCGGGATATTACGCTTCCAAATTTACTGATTTTTGCGGAAGAAACTCCGGGCGAATAGGAAGTACCGATGGTGGTCCTGTTCACGCCTGAAGTGCCACATGTTAGGCATTGCCTCTTGAAACAGATACTAAGGGTCTGCACCCGGAACGACAGGCCCAAATCTGGACAATTATTTTCTGCCACAGATATAGCATTTGCAGTGTCGAGAAAGGTATCGTTGATACTTTACAATGGAAAACTATTGTCCAGAGTTTGGGTCTGCCGTTCCTGGTGTAGACCCCTCGTATCTGTTTCAGGAGGCAATGTCTAACATATGGCACTTCAGGCGCGGACAAAACTACCACCGGTATTTCCTGTTCGGCCGGGTTTCTTCCGTTGAAAATCGGTAAATTTGTAAGCGCAATATCTCGGAAACCACTAAAAATCGGGTGTATACATTAAGGGTCAGTGAATTCGTCTCGAGAAGCACTATCAAATGATTTGAACAAAAATATATAATTCCATTTAAAACAACGAACTTTAGTATCATATCTCTTAAAATAATAATGTAAAAAAGAGTTCGTCTTCGTTACAAAATTTTCCCCTTTGTACCATGCAATTTTCATATAAACAATTTTTTTGTATCTTTAATACTTGAGAAATTACGGGCCTGTATCACTTTGGCGCGGACACCCTGCATAATGTAAAAAAAAAAATTTGTCTTTGTTCACACGTTCCTTGCCACGTGTACCATTGTCGGTACATGCATCAGTTTTAATTTGACCACGTAACTACCAACACTTATGAAATTTTAACTAACATTCCTGTTAAAATGATAGCAGAAATAGAAAATGTAATGTCAAACACATAAATATTTGTACAATCAACCACGTTTATTAATAAATGGCCATTTTCGCCAGTCTGCCTGGTCATGGAATTTTCTACTGCGGCAGAGAATGTGTTAGACAACGTGTCCCCTTGTACTATATAATTTTGATATAAACAATTTTTTTGTATCTCCAATACGTTAGGAAATAATGGAGTATCCACTTTTATTGCGGACATTCTGTATACAGGGTGGGGCAATAACTTTGTCCACGTTAAATATTTTCGTCATCTGTAGTAATATGAAAAAATGTTGCATAAAAAACTTGCATGACATGGAGAGGAAGATATCATGATGTAAATACTTTTTGTATGGATGGAGGTGTACAGGAGATTTCAAGGTTATCTCTAATTTCTTAAATGGGATGCTGTATTTTTTTTATCACTGTGTGATAGCCGGTATTGAAACGATTTCTGCAAGCTATCATTAAAGGGCATTCAAGGTCAATTGTGATAGTCAAATAATCTTCCTTACATTTCAGAAGATACTCGAAGTGGTGACCATTTGCATCAAAGTACAGGGTGCGTGGACATTGTATGTCACGGTCATCATGGCGTGATTCTACACCGTTGGATCGGTGGACATTTTTTAAAAAAAGTTGCCGCAAAATTGACGACCTTGAAATTCAAGGTCAAATTTTTTTTAATCGTATCGTATTTTACTCGCCGCGAGGACAAAAAATCTGAAAGGAACCATGGGTCGCAACTCAACCGTTCTCTTGAAAAATGATGTTAAAGTTCCAATAACTGGTAATTATTTACAAAGCAGACGACCTCACCGATTTTTATGAAATTGAAGTATGTTGTCAAGGTCATCATTCTAAACAACTTTTCTTTAAACATGTAACTGCCGATCGGCTTTAGTTTCCCAGATATTCGCAAAAATATATTCGATACTATACATGGTGTCCCACCTAACTTTATCACCTGGAATATCTCGCTTGTTTTTGATAATATTAAAAAATATTTCAAGAACAAGTTGAATGGTTTCGAGGGGACATAATTTCACATGATTAGTTTTTCCGTAGGTGAACGCGTAGAGGACAGATGAAGGTCACCGGTGTTTTTTTAACTATAATCATATACTTTTCAATGCATTATTCGATCCGGCTGGGTATTCCCTACAAAAAAAGTGTTAACCTATTTATATCGAAAAATCATTAGTTTAGGAGATATTTACATTTACTAATGGTTTCTGATAATTGCTTCTCATAATTTATTATAGATATCTCCTGTGTATAGAATTCAGAATATTTTTTTTTCTTTCTTATATCTTGTAGCCGCTCTTTCGAGCGCGTGGACGCCAAGCTTTGCCACCTAGCGGCTGTCCTTGAACTACGTCCCCATGGACGGCTCGGCGACACATCGACAAAAAGTAGTCCTACGTTTTTTATCTCGATATATTATATATTTTGCGATAAAATATAACCTATGACACTCCAAAAAATGTAAAGAATCTATTGTGAAAATTTCATAACAGTCAGTGTAGTAGTACTTGAGATGTTTGCGAACATACAAACAAATTCCGTCTGTTTATTATAATAGTAAGATGTAACCAAAACTAATATGTCTATCTCAGCATGTCGAAAGAAATTACGTGTTTGCCTTACGAATTGCCGAGATGAAGAAAGTCTAGTAGTGATAATACAAATAATCGTCAAAAAGTACATCACAAATTACAAACAAAAAGTGGAACAGTGTCCCAGGTCAGAAAATTTTGCAAGAAATGTGACGAAGGCAATGCAAAAGAATTTGGAAAAAATAGTGCTAGAAATTGCACTACGAAAGTTTGACCATTTTGTGATAATTGTGATGAAAACCTTCATCTCTGCTTGACATATTTCAACAAACTCTATTAAAATGACTGCTGGATTATTCTATTGTATTATATTCATTAATATTAATAAAAATAATATTCAGCTATGAATTTCAGCAACGGTTCTTATTCTTTCATGATCTGTCCATTTTAATTTTAAAATATCTAGATGCTTAAATTAAAATTTTTAATATCAAGGTCTTACTTCTTACATTGTATTGTAATTGAAGATTATTCGAGGTCACACAAGGTCGTAAATTAATAAATATTGTTACGCTTACTTACGCCTTGAATTTGAGATAAGTGAACAATTCAGACGCTTTTGCAGGCTCTTCTTTCAACATGTTCTCCTCTATTGTAAATGCAGCTTTATAATTTTGTCAAAAATTCATAGAATAATGAGAAAGCAGAAAGACAGAACGCAAGAAAAGCGATAATAGAAGGCTGCAACGGAAAGGTAGGACCAGGAACCGTCACGCGTATCCGCAAGAGTTTGGTTGCCATGTATGCAACATCGCGATCAGGCTCCAACCACATTTCGTACAAAATCTCATGAATTTTATCTTCAAGTACCTCGAATGATCTTTAATTATAGGTCACTGAACTAGTCTTGACGACCGCTACCATAATGAAAATAACAGAATATGGCATGCCCGTTTAAAGAAATTAAGTTGAGCTTGAAATGTTGTCTAATCTTCTCTGCCCCCACACACAAAAAACCATTGACATCATATAATATCTGTATACAAATTAAATAACTTTTACATCAACAACTTTTTTATAACATCAATTGTTTACGAAATAGTCCCGCGTTTTCAGTTAGTCACACTGTATATGTCAGTATTAAATATATTGAGTATATAATACTTACTACTCCGTATCTGCAACTAATCCAAGTTCTGCAAGGACAATTTGCAATAAGTTAGCAGGAATAAAATTATTTCCTTCGGGATCGTATTTTCTGAAAACCCTCTTCGCCTGGTCTGCAGGTGTCTCAAGACTTACAAGCCTTTTTTCGGTAGAGAAAAGTACGCTTAAGTGAGTTTCCGAACCCAACACCCAAACAGGATGTGACGGAGACTTTAAGAAAGTTCCCACTTCGCAGTAACGTAAATGTTCGAGAAGTGCTAGAAATCCTATGGAATTTTGTTTATCTATCCCTCGCAAATCTGAAATTTAAAAATTTGCAATGTTGTTAATATTATCAATAAAAAACGATTTCTTTTAATTTTTTTTAATCCAATATGCGAAATTCATTGTAATCCTACTATGGTTGGGGAATTGCAGACTGGTCGGTTTTCCTCTGCCCTGTATACTAAAGTCCGACTACATAAACCTGACTCTTGCATCAGTGCTCGCTCTACTGATAACCGATTACGTACACTCTGTCGATATTGCATCTTTCTCTCTTCGTGCAACAGTTACTAAATGAACTTCAGCCAAGGCAGAAATCAGAGACAATCCTAAACATATGACTTACAATTAGTGTGTAAGTGTGGGCAGAACCGGCCAGTTTGCTATGTCACCATAATATTAAACTGTAACACTATACAAAAGATAACTTTTATTTCTGTTCAAATCAAGTTGACAGAATGAGATTTGGTGTAAGTATCTAATCATCGAAATGCAGAATGTGCAGAAGCGTTAATAACGCAAAGAAATAAATAATTATGGAAATAGGATGTCTTAACAATTATCGGACGACATAAAACGCAATGAAACTGAATAGACAGATAGTAAAATGCTGAAAACATAGTCACTCGGAATATCCGCAACTTCGTGAAGGAGTGTGAGGGGTAAGGTTGAGCGCCAACTAAGAGCGTCTCCGGGTAACAGATAGGAGGACGGTAAGGAGCAAAAGGCAGGTTCGCCCTCAGAAAGATACCAACCCAGGGAGGAGCGGCAGCTGATAGGGTGTGGGTTTCTCTGGAGCAACCTGGTTAGTAGGTGACATAGGAAAACTCAGCAGTGTAAAAACTGTTTGTAGATGACCAGAGGCCCTTCGTGGACCGACTCCCTAAGTCAAGGTGAAATCTATCGTGCCGATCGCTCCATGGCACGGGGGTTCAGTGTGGCTAACGATGCTCTCCGGGTACCGGGCGCCTCCCATTGTATTTACGCCTTACCCTCGCATAGTGGACACTACGGAGGTGGATCTACTTTTCTCGCATATCCATGGGAATCGGATGGAGATTAATGTAATTCATGATAACGTCGAAAAGAACAATCTGGGAGGGGAGGCCTCAATGGAGGTCTCCCAATCTTAAATGAAAGGCTTGTCCGACGCGAACGCGCTGTCGGATACGGGCAACAGTCTTATGTCCGTATAACCGACCGAGGATCTAATGGCAAGCAAGGCCGAAACGAAGAAGAATCGCTCGGCGAAGAGAAAGGCTCCCATGGACTATGTTGCTGCAGGGGCACCCTCGACCCAAAATAGTGCACAGTACATCTTTCAAAAAAGAGATAACATGTTATGTTGTGTTTTTTATTTTTCCTTTGGACACTCCGAAGGATAGCGTTTCAAGAAGTATGTACTTCTTATTTTGTCCAATGATCTATAGGCTTTTTTCCTTCTAACTTCCACGCGAGTTAGCATGGATTAATACCAGGGGTTGAAACGGTTCCGAAAATAACTGTTTCAAACTGTTATATATCGGTTCTGACTGAAACAGTTATGAGAACCGAAACAATGTTATAACTGTTATGGATATAATGATTCTCGCTCATATCGGTTTCGGTTTCGGTTCTTCAGAACCGATATTATATCGGTTCCATGACTGTTATTTTTCGGTTCTAGGTATATCGGTTCCAAAGCAGTTCTGGAATAGATACTCATATCGATTTTGCAGTTACTGAAAATCTTAGATATTTATTATAACGGTCTTCAGTTCGAGACTTCTAAACCAAATAAAATCGTTCCCTAAGTTTTGTCCGGTGCGGACGTATTTATATTATGTATTATGTTGCCACGTTAAATATATTACTTATCTATTATAGTAAGATAAGTTTCTCTTTAATTTTTGGTTAAACGAAATAAAAAACAGATTACTTTAAATTAGAAAAAAATAAACATTAGAATATTGTACAATGTAAACTTTGTAAAATTGTAAAATTGCAAAGTTACAAACTTGTACATAATCTGCAACAGTAATATCTAAGGTTTTCAGTAATTGCAAAGTCGATATGAGTATCGATTCCAGAACCGTTTTGGAACCGATATAGAACCAAAAAATAACAGTTATGTAACCGATATGGAACCGATATAATATCGGTTCTGAAGAACCGAAACCGATATAGGCTAGAACCGTTATATCCATAACAGTTATAACATTATTTCGGTTCTCATAACAGTTTCAAGAACCGAAACCAATATCATCACTGTTTTCAATCCCTGATCAATACAGTCATATAAGCCAGAGAACCTGTAGTTTTAGGTGCGTTCCAAACCATCGTATATCAACAGCACCACAAAAACACTGGAGATGGTAACCCATCTTAATACTGAGCCTGGCCATTGCAGCTTAACTTCGGCGATCGAATGAGAGTCGGTCATTCCTACGTGGCAACACCGCTGACAAAAGAAAACATATTCGATTTTATTAAAAACAGGAAAATTGTATTGTTATTCTTCACATTCAACCACTGAGTAGTAACTTATGATGTTAGAAAACAATAACCCGGATGTCATACCAGGTTTACATTCACAAACAGGGAGTGATAAAAAATACGATAAATTAAAGGAACGTACAAATTAATGGACTATATTAATTTAAAAACTAATGTCAACTAATCACCGTGAGAATAGTCCCTACGGCTTGTTACAAATATACTGTAACTTTCCTGCCATTTCTTGAAACAGTACTTGGTGTGGTGCAGGTACTTTTTGTGAAGATTGTTAGACCCGTTCTCGTCATCGCTTCAGTTTCACGTTTTGACATGAAACGCTTCCTTCCCATAGTCATTTTGAATTTTAGGAATAATGAGAAGTAGCAGTGCACTAAACAAGGCAGGTGAATACATATCAAAAGGATGCAGATATAAAACAATTATTGTATTCAACAAGAATTGTCAGATTAAACAAGATGTGCACATTTTCTATTTTCACAAAAAAATTCAAGAAAAAGGTTCACAAACATCCTAAGGAATAATAAATGGATGAATTGATGAAATTGAAACTTTTTACCTATGTCAAGGAACATTTATAGAACCCGTAATTAAAAACGTGTTCATTCTTTTTCCGATACACGGCGTACGGTGACCAAATTCGATTGTTGCTACTCAAATAGTTGTCGGTTATTGTAATCCGCATATCGGAAGTTTGAAACCTATTTGTTGCCAATTTATTTTTAAAAATTTTTTTATTTCATTTTGAGAATATCTATAATTCAGAAAGTCATAGTTTTGTTCTTACAATATTTACATTGTTACAATTGATGATAAAAGAAACATGTACTCCCCCTCTCCATACATCATACGCGCGATCATACCACACTCGTAAATCTCACTCGCGCAGTGATGGCCTGTTTGTTTAAATTATTACGACGTTTCACTATTTTGATAGTTTCCCTTTTAGCGGGAAAAGTATCTCTTTGTCTAACACCTTTGTGCGTACTGTATGCGTCTGGTAACTTGTCAATCGGAACGGTACAGTGGCAAGAGGGAGTACTTCGCTCGCTCCGCCTTTGTCACACGGTGCTATATGATACGAATAATAGGCCAATAAAGAAAATGAATATTTGAACTTATTACAGACTACATGTTCGTATATTTTGACTGTAAGCTTGTTCTTCCACCAGGAGGAATCTGTCCTCCTTTAGAAAATAGCCATTCACTTGGAACAGAAGTTTGCTGATATAAATAAGTATTTGACAGTCGTATTCAAATGTCTTGGAAAATTTGTAGCACCTTCTATATTCCACCACGTGAAGTATTTGAAATATAGAGAGATAGAAATCTGAAAGAAGAGATGACGATAACGTTAACAATAACAGTACCTCTATTGTGTACCACTTTTTTTAGATACTTCTCAATTTATCTTAAAAAGTAAGGGTCTAGCGTAAAATCGAACTATACCACGCAATAAAGCAGACCTTTATCTTAAGAAAACGCTGACGAAATGTTACAACACAGATGTTTTTCAAGCTAAATAATACAATAGCTGCGCGTGTGGCGAGGTGGCGACAGTAGACTCAACGCCAGTGTGACCGCTCGAAGTTTCTCTTAGCGCGATGCAGTCGCCACATGTGCGCAATTATATCAGCTTATTTCAATATTATATTTGTTAGAAATCGGTCCAGGGTGTCAGCATAAAATTAAGAAACACATTCCTTGACGGTTCTGAGGTAAGTGCTGAGTGGTCCAAAACAGTCCTCTTACCAGAAGGCATACTCGCCTTCCCCACTCCGTGGCCAGATCCTTTAGGAACATTGCCTCTTTTCTTGGGAAATCAGCAGTACGACGTCGAGTCGCCTGCTACCCTTAAAACTCTCTCTCATGCCACTTTCAAACAAACAGTCTATGACACCCGATAGCCATACGACTTCGAGTCGATGGCTAACGTCTGGTGCCCACCCATCAAGCCATACTCTCAACATACGGACACAAACAGTCCTCAAGCCAGTCATAAATAAGGCAAAGGCAGAATAGCGTCGAGCTAACTACCTTCGACCCTTCTTAAAATTCGGCCGCCGCTAACATATTTATTGTTATTGTATTATTTATTATTATGGGATCGGGACCTCCAGGGACAACATAAGGGGAATCGTGGAAGTAAGGATGTCAGCGGACTGGCGGTGGCGTAGTGGTTAAGGTGACTGGCTACCAACGCAGAGATTCGGGATCGAGTCCCGGTGCCGCAGTCTTTATTTTTCACGATTTCCTACATTACTATATTTATTATTTACGGTAGTAGTATATTTATTGTGTATTAACTATTTTGCAACAAAAATGGAGGTTTACAAGGTAGTAAACATACCTAAAACTGCTTTCTTCTTGGCTAACGCTTATAAGGATGTAGGTACTCATGTCTGCTATTAAATTCTAGCAATAGTCTGGAAACACAGTTGCATTATCTTCACCAAAATATCGCTTTTCCATAATAAAAATATCTCGGTAGAATCATTCATTGTGCTCATCAGTTACACTGCCAAGGTACACGGAAAAAAGTCTAATTATAAGTGAGAACGTAAAACGTGCATTTCAAGTGACACACGAGGTGCGGCTATTAAATAACGGAACTAGTGTGGAAAATTGGGAATATTTTCACAATTTTATAAATTAATTTGCGTCTCCTACAACGTACTCTCATGCCCTCTCTATCCACTGCTGCAGACGAATTTTTCGTGTTCAAAGAAGTGCGGCAGGTCTCAGATGTCACCCTCTTGAGCAGGTCCGCCGTTTTCGAGTTCACCTCATCGACAGACTGAAAATGATTTCCTTTCAATGCACTTTTCACTTTAGGGACAGGTAAACCTGACAGGGGGTTAACTCTAGTGAATAGGGTGGCTATTCGAGCACCGGAATGCACTTATCAGCTAAAAATTACTTCTCGGCGAGGGCATTGTGAGCTGACGCATTGTCTTGATGCAGACTCCACGATTTCTTCTTCCACAATTCCGGCACTTTCTTCGTCACTCGCTCTCAGAGCTTGGTCAAGACCACCAATTAATGCTTTTGATTAATCATTTGACCCTCAGGTACACATTCAATCATGATTATGTCACCGATGTCAAAGAAACCGATTATCACTCTTTCTTTTTTCATTCTCAGTGAAGTGGGTGTCTTACAGTGCATCGATTGCCTTTGCGTTTTCGGGTTGTACAGAAAAATCCACGTTTCACACGAATATCACAAGACGGTCACATTCAGTCAAAGCTCAGAGGCAAACTTTTGGAATTCATATATAATCGTGACATCTTTGGTTACAAGACCTGAACTACTGTTATGTTTGTTTTTTTGTAACTGCGACTTGGAGATGATGTTCCTTCTCCTTCTTCTTGTACGAAACACCGACCCGTTCAGACGTATTGTGTAATATAGATGTGTATTAATATAGACATATTAAACCAAAAGCTCCAACACAAACCAACTGATATAGAGAAATGAGTCCAGTCTTGTTCGATTAGAGAAGCTTCAAAATCAACTATATTTCACTAGATCCCCGCTCTTGAAAGTTTCCCTGACACAGTGCACCCAGTCCTGTATTTAATAGCCACATTTCGTATTGCACCCTAATTCATGAAAGGCATGCGTTCTACCACTATCTGAACATAGTTCGATGAGCGACATGACCCAAGAAAATTTTTGCACACGTTTTCAAAAGCTTTCCAGACACTTTTCTGGTTCGGTCATTTTGTAGAAAAACTCTTCGTTTCCAATTAAACTCGTAATTTGTAGTCAGATCAAAATTCCTTCTTTTAGTTTCGCTTGTGATAAGCCAGAGAATTTCGTCTGTAAATGTTAGAACGCAGCAGTATTATGATTTAAAGCTTTCACAAATGCTTCAAATAAGACCTAACTTGATATGCAGTGGAGACAAATATATTTTATTTGGATGAACTAAGTGTTCATATTTTATATTTTTCTGTCCTGGGATGAAATACTTCCTTACTAGCCAAGTTTTAACTTTATAATGTTCTGATTTCGCCCGGCTATACCATTCACATAAAAAAGAACAATACTTTGTACAACCACTTTGCAAACCCGTAAGAATTTCGATTACTTTTGAATCTCCACATAGGTATGTATGCGAATTGTATTCTGTAAAATTTATTCTATCACGAAGCATTTTAAAAGTATCGGATGGTATGCAATGAGGGTACACAGATAAATATTTCCGAGTAAAGTAATCTCGCATTCGTGGGTAAAGGAATCGCAGTGCGTATGTGTGTGATTAAGTGGACACTCGCAAAGAGGATAATCGCCTGGCGTGTGTTTTCAGGTGCAAAATTTTGTGCATACTTTGAACATTTTTTTGTGGACATTTGCGGACGGGACAATCATAGTGTGTGTAATTCTCGTGGACACTTGCGAATCAAATAATCGCGATGCGTGTGTGTGATGAAATGGACAAGCGTGGCACGTGTAGACATGAACACTTGCGAATACAATAATCGCAGTGCGTGTGTCAGCGCGTGTGGGTGATTTTTTTGGACAAATTCGTCAATTAGAAATAGCATTCACCCTCTCTGCTTGAGAACCCCGTGAGGCGGGTTTTGATATGCCCATGTGGATTTTTTCAAGTAGGCAGGTTTAATGCCGCCAACGAAAGGTGTGAGCTTCGTCATAAATTGTCGTAAGAATGTAGTGTCTTATCGCATCGTATGATATGTCATAGTTTCTGTTACATCGGTAAGCGAGCACTCTGTACGGGGAACTTGGCGCGCGATGGCAGACACTGCGCGTATATGGAGTGCTGCCGCTGTACAGGCGTTTTTAGCCCGTTTTTTACACATCGATAACTCAAAAATGAAGCCTCGGACACGATTTTTTTATTCTTGATTATCGTCTTATTTTGGCTTGTAGAATTACCCCTTATAATTTTTGACAGGGGTGATGAAACACCCTGTATATAAGGTACACTAGTACTGATTTCTATAAAATTCACACTGGTACTGTTTTGTATCGATGTTCAGACGAGACTGAGTAAAAACTGAAAGCACAGCTCTGGCATGATTTTTTTACAAAACTGATTTTCAGTATATAATAAAATATATAGTATATAGCGGACGAACATTTTAGAAGTACGGGTTAGGCATTTAGAACAGCAAAATATCTCTGTGATGTATGTATGAAATAGTTTATAAATACTGAATATATTAATAGAATAGGGACATAGTATAAGAAAATGCAATGCTTAGGTTGTCTAGAGAACATTGCCTGTCATCGCCGTTGGGATGAGGGATCATCTGTTCATGCGCTCTCAACAGATGCATCACAAGCCGAGGATTTTCGCCAGCGACGGACCCTAAACTAAGCCCTACACGATGAGACTTGCCTCCAGGCATGCCGCGAGACGAGGTCTCATGTGAAGCGAGCTGGGTCTCATGAGACCTTATGTACACTTATAATCAGTAATATGGACAATGGACAGCTTCCAAGCAATGAAATATCATTTCTGTAAGGATAGAATATTTCTCAGAGCCAACGATTGACATATACATATACAAAAGCATAGAAGGGTCATTCCGTTTAATTAACTGAGTATTCGAAGTAGTAGGAATAAAGCGTAGTTTTGCGTACGAAATAGACTTCTTTAAACGTATTTCTTTCGTTTCGATGCGAAAAAAAGTTGATACTTTAGATATAGCAGTAGATATGTGTATTGAAGAGGAGAAAATACCATGTAAAAAAAGAAAAATGTTCAATGAATTGGCTGATTACCAGAATAACAGATTCATTTAGGATTTGATTCTTATGTCCCACAAAGGCATAGGAAATTTCTATACAATATAATAAAATATTCTTGAAAAGCACGAGTTCATTCGGAACTGATTTCGATTTGTATGCACTTTTATCGCGATACGCATTCATTATGTTGATATACAAGTCCACGTAGGTGAAATATTATCTAGCCTCAATTGAATTGAGCGTGGAGTATACAATGTTGTGTTCTGCTGCATCCACTCTAGGTTTTGGGCCTAAAGTCGGATTGCAAAAACATAAACATTGTATCGCTATAGAGCGAGAATAGACTTCGTAGCCGTCGTGGCCAGGGCTGTGGAGTCGGAGTCGGAGTTCGGGAGGAATTCTGATCACTGGAGTCGGAGTTGGAGTCGGAAAAAAATATGCCGACTCCGACTCCATGTTAGTAAATTTTATAAAAATAAAAAATGTGCTCAAAATAATTGAAAAACGGGGAGTCGGAGTCGGGAATTTTGACAGCCGACAGCCCTGGACATTTTCCGCAGCCCTGGTCGTGGCAGTCAGTTTTTCGTTTAGCTTTCCAATGAGAACATCTTCAATATTGTATGTACAACAAGCATGAGTTTGGAAGCAAATCGCGCATTTCGGAAAGAGTTTATTGCACTATATAAAAATTTCAAATGCTTGTGGGACGTGAGATGCAAATCATATAAGGACAAAACTGCTAGAAATGCTGCAATGTATTAATTCAAAAGTGCAAAGACGTAAACCCTTCGGCAAATAAAAATTTCGTATCAAAGAAAATTCATAATATGTGGTGCAGCTTTAGAAGAGAGCTGAAAAAATGAAAACATCGATTGCTACACCACACGCAATCTTTTCTTTCACAGACAAATTTTCTAACACCATCTCACTTCGAAGTTGTACGGATACTGACTGTGAGTAGGTCTCATGAGACCCAGAGTAGGTCTCATCGCCTCACATGAGACCTTGTCTCGACGCATGCCTCGAGGGAAATCTCATCGTGTATGGCCTGCTTAAGACTTCGGCGACGAACCCGTCGTAAATTTACGGCAAGTCTTCAAGAATTCTCTTCAAGATTCTCTTTGACAAAGAGAGACAGTCTTTCACTGCCTTCGTACAGCGATACGTTTTCTCCCATACTCTTCTTAAACTTTGTTAAAACCTAGATGCTGTAGTAATAAATAATATTGTATTTTATATTATATCGTATAATAGTAATAAATAATACAAGAATAATAAATATAACATTGAAATAAGCTGACATAATTGCACGAATGAAGCAACTTCACCGCGCTAAGAGAAACATCGAGCGGTCGCGCTGACGTTGAGTAACCACTGCTGGCACCTCACCACATGAGGTGCTGTTTAACCAGAAAAGAATCTGTGTTGTACCTTTTCATGAGCATTTTCTTTAAAAAAAAGTCTGCTCTATCGCGTGGTATGATTCAATTTTATGCTGGACTCTTACCTTTTAAGATAAATTGAAAAGTAATCGACACGGTACAAAATAGTATGCCCTTGTCACTGTATACAAGATTCCATGTATCAGTATGTGTTTTTGTAGACGACAGCCATTTAGTGTGTTGAGTTTAGGGAGATTGAATTGGTAGTGAGTTGGATAGCTTAGTAGACACCCGCACGGAAAGCGGAAGGTCCTGGGTTCGATTCCCCCGGTCTAGTCAGCCCAATTTCTTCTTTCTTACATTTGTGACTCTTAAATTCAGTTTGGTTTGGAATCAGTTCACAACACCACGAACACGAATACACCCCTGCATTTGTAGTCTTCTTGGAATTCTAAGTCCATGACACCAAGCACACGAAAACGTTCCTGCATTTTGAGAGAATGCCTTCTAAGAAACGATCATCACTCGCAGTGATATCGAGAAACGAAAAAATGACGACAATGAGCAATATTGCATGTAGATTAGGCAGTTGTTAAGTAAAAAAAATGCTTTGGTCTGATGACTCAAAATTTAAAGTGTTTGAAACCTGTGATGTGAAAATAATATCTTTTGTTTTATACGAAGGTGTCCGAAATCCTTCGATCCCTTCCTTCTTATCAAGATGGTTGTAAAGAACGCATATACTGATATACTATAATTATAACCTATACAAAAACAGGGCGGGCATTTAAGTAGGAACACCTAAATATCTCCATTCCTTACGATCGTATGAAAAAACACCTTCGGACAAAGTTACACTATTTTAAGGGGCACATCAGAGGGTACAAAAATTTTTTTCTCGAGGTCATTGTTTTATGATACTTCAAGCTCAAGACGTTTTTTTAAATGGAACTGTACGTTTTTGTTTAGCTATGCGTGTAGCCCATTTCGAGAGGAATTCATCGGCCTATGATATATTGGTCTTCTAAGGTCAATCAAGGTTATTTACCATTGTTTAAGTTCTCCCTTCGTTGAACGGCTACAAAATTTTCTACGCTGAAGAAATTCGTCGGCACGGTCATAAGTCATTCAGCAAAGAGAGAATATAAACGATAGTAAATGAACCTCGAATGACCTTGAAAGACCAGCATATTTTAAATCAATGAATTCGCCTCGAAATGGGCGACACACCTTGTTGAACAAAAATATGTATTTCCATTTAAAAAATCGTCGATGACCTTCACATCTTATAAAAAAAATGACCTTGAGAGAAAAATTTTCTACCAGTAGATGTGCCCCTTAATACAGTGACCCATAACTTGGTCCTAAGCGTACAAAAAAGATTCAAAAACGGAATTTTCATCTCAAATTATACGCAAAAAGCCTAAAAATATGTTCTTATCTATCGGATCCAGACAAAAAAATGCGGTTTCGGAATTTGGCCAACTTTTTCGGGTTTCTGAACCATTGTGCAATGCTTAAAAAGTACGAAATCGAGGTGCAACGACAGAAAGCAAGGCCAATGAACATGTTGTCTGCTCTGAATATGCTGACTTATAAAGTATTATAAGGAAGAGGATGGTAGAGCATATTGGTGAGGATACTGCTCCTGTTAAATACAACCACACAAAAATCGGCTGGCTATGCACCACTTGAATTGCTTATGGGGATGAGAATACAAGTGGCAGAAATTAAGCTATTGGGCGATAGTCTCCCCGAGTCGGACGAGGTCATTGGCGTAGTCAAGCTGCGAGAGACAGCGGAAGAAAGGTTAAGCTTTATTGCATTGAGAAAAAAGAGTGAGGTTTGACCGCATGAAACGTAACAACGATAATGACGAATCGGTGACGCCATCTGCATGCAGCAGCAGAGAACATGACTCGGTAAATTGGAGCCAAAAGAATAAGTAGAAGCAAAAAGAGTTGCTGAGACAAATTCTAAATTTCATAAATAGAAAAGTTACGTCCACATCCTAAACCTGGTTTCCGGTGTTATGTTTACAGTCGTAAATGATCATAGTGTAATCATTTTATTTATAATTATGGATAAATGTGAAGTGTGTGACGCGACTCAATGTTTATTAATAGCAGCAGGTATGTTACTGAATTACATACTACAGTAACAGTTGGATAACTGGCCGCAAATCGGGACCCAATGCGGGCAGTTATACAGTAGGAGAATCGATTCTAATTATAGACGGCTCGAGCCGAGGTTCGGTTTGTTGACAAACGTACAGAAGGACAGCGAGTGAAAGAGAAAGAGGTCCAAGACACAAAAGAATGCGACAACTACGTATCGGTGAGACAATACTAATGCAAACATAAAATTTTTTTAATTTTAATTTTTTTTAAGTTGAACTTTTACTGACGTATTTATGAGGTTTTTCTGATTAAAATAGGACCGAATACGATATAATTTGAAGCATTTGGTTTATAATTTGAACTCACAACGTGGCATACTTAATCAATACAATAAGTAAATATAATTCAAATTATACCGTGTTTGGTATTATTTTAACCAGAAAAACCACACAAATACGTTAGTAAAAATTTAATTTAAAAAAAATCAAAATTAAAAAAGTTTTATGTTTGCATTAGTATTGTCTCACCATCATTCGAGGTAGGATCAGGTTACACTATTCGTCCGTCGAACTTCTAGGTGCGTCAAGGGGAACCCCTACCCCCGTGGTGGGGAAGACTAGCGAGTACTTACGCCACGCTTTGGAATTAACTGCTCACGACGGCCGATTTTCGGAAGCAACGCCCACTTTTTCCCGCCGCGCGTCTTGGCCCCCGCGACAGCCGTAGTGCTCAACACGTCTCAGGCCCGCATCATATGAACCGCATGTGGCGCATTAGGGCGACATAGGATACGAGTGTCTCCCTAATGCGCCACATGCGGTTCATATGATGCGGGCCTGAGACGTGTTGAGCACTACGGCTGTCGCGGGGGCCAAGACGCGCGGCGGGAAAAAGTGGGCGTTGCTTCCGAAAATCGGCCGTCGTGAGCAGTTAATTCCAAAGCCTGACTTACGCAGTAGATCGATGCGGGCAGTTATCCAACTTTTACTGTACTCAATTTCATTACTGAAGCAGTTTTTTCGTCGCAATTGACCTTTTATAATCTCAAATGACCTTCACTCATACATCATTCTATTCGTCAGAAAACGTTCTTTTATGTAGCCAATGAAAAAATTCACCATTCCATTAAAAAAAATATTAATAAACTTGAAATGGGTCTTTATGGTGATGCCGAGAAAGCATTTTTTACACCACTGCATTAACCCTCTCAAACAATGGACCTTTTCTCTCGGACATCTTTTTTATCTTCAAATCTAACAAAATTATTTAAGTTGCCGGTTTGGGTGCCTTATTTGGCAGTCTCATATTTTACAATATTCATAAGAAAACTCAAATTGAATCATGTAGATATCGCAAAGTGTAAAACTTAGGGGTATTTTCATAAGTAAACATTAAAAACTTACGATATAAGTATCCTTGACGAAGCAAATAAAAATACAAGGTATCCACAAAGGTTGCTGCCAAGTTTATACAGCGTATTAACCCTCATACGCTCCTGAAAAATAATTACACAAGAGAACCTCATGAGTGATATTTCACCCGTTCTTGACGTACGTACAAATACTTATTTTCGGTATATTATATTCAGTTTAATTTCAACAAATTGTTTATTAAACTGATACATTACTCTTTCCAGACAAAAGAATTCTAAATAGTATTTTCATGTTTACGGAATATATAGTTTTATATACTTTATAGATTGGATACGTTCTTCAGTCTTGTTTAACACTTTTTTTGGCTTTATGCACTTAAAAATAGTTCCCCTTTTTTTATTTATAGTTGCGTAGATGGTAGTTCAGCAGCTTGTCGAAGATTGTCAATAAAAAGACAATTACCTTCTAAATAGATTGTTTACCCGTTTATGGTGAAAAATCTGGTGCTTCGATTCACAATAAATAAGTCACTAAACCGGGTTTCGAACACTTGACACTCTAACTATGGTGCCAGTAGTTAGAATAAAAGGAAGTAAATTCGAGGAAAACATGATGCAGTTCCCAAGTAACTGAAGACGTAGACTCTATTTTTCATAGACCAAGAATCTGGTACCCACTTTTGAAGACACTGAAGAAATCATTCATTTCAGACGATTTCGAGAAGAGGCAGGACTACTATGGCTTACTTCAATTTCGATTTGATTCGGTTTTCATCCATAATACAAAACTGTTGACACCCAAGACGTCAATAGATTTTGAAAAAATCACGATGACCAACGATTAGTTTTACTTTTAACCGTATACGTACCATGTAATTAGTCTTACATGTCAACGATGTCTTCTGCTGTATTAGAATATGAAATACTCTCTGGCAATTATTTTCATCTCGCTGTTAGCTTTATCACGATGGAAACATCTCATAAAAATCAAATTTTGGTATTTCTTCGGAATGTATTCATTGATTTCAGAATATAAATTTAGCGACAACTGGGAGAAAAACTATATTAGAGTTAAACATTCTCACAGTGATCCTCATTTAAGTTATTTTACTACAAGATTATACAGGATGTTAAAAGAGAAGGTCCAATATTTAAAGGGCTTATACGGGTGTTTCACCACCCCTGTCAAATATTTTAAGGGGTGATTCTGCAAGCCAAAATAAAACGAAAATCAGGAATAACAAAATCGCGTCTGAGGCTTTATTTTCTAGTTATCGATGTGTAAGAAGCAGGCTAAAAACGCCTGTCCCGCGGCAGTATTCCATACACGCGCAGTGTCTGTCATCGCGCGCCAAGTTCTCCGTACAGAGCGCTCGCTTACCGATGTAACAGAAACTATGACCTACCATATGATGCGATAAGATACTACATTCTTGTGACAATTTATGAAGAAGCACGCACCTTTCGTCGACGGCATTAAACCTGCCTACTTGAAAAAATTCACAAGGGCATATCAAAACCCGTCTCACAGGATTCTCAAGTAGAGAGGGTGAATACAATTCCTAATTGACGATTTTGTCCAACAAAATTGTCGCAAGAATGTAGTGTCTTATCGCATCGTATGGTAGGTCATAGTTTCTGTTACATCGGTAAGCGAGCGCTCTGTACGGAGAACTTGGCGCGCGATGACAGACACTGCGCGTGTATGGAGTGCTGCCGCTGTACAGGCGTTTTTAGACCGTTTTTTACACATCGATAACTCAAAAATGAAGCCTCAGACGCGATTTTATTATTCTTGATTCTTGTCTTATTTTGGCTTGCACACTAGCAAGCATCCTAGGCGTTCCTCGGCTAATAAGCGGCGGAGGGAAAGGAGCCCCCCACCACTTCCCTGATTCGCACTTGTTCGCACGGCAGCAAAAGGCTCTTACCCACGCACGTAAGCAACAAGAGCGTATTAGGCGAGTGTTGGGGACTCCTTCTCGTACGCAGCTTCTGACAATGAGTCGAGAGACGTCGAGGATGCTTGCTACTGTACAGCATTATTATTCTGAAAAGAGTTAAGGTAAATAATACACAAATTTATCACGGAGAAAGTGTTAACATCCTGTACTTCTGGACACTTACTCTGACATATAAACATGTGAAAATAGTCTGATGTTTATGAATCTGCGATTCATCTAAGGAATGATCAAACTGATACGGATAGCAGTACTCTAGTTTGTCGCAAATCATTCAGAAAATACAAAAAAAAGAACATTTTCAGGGAGAATACTTTTTCTCCTACTCGAACTTGCTAATGCGCTGTATTAATTTGGCCGCAACATTTGTGGAAGCCCTGTATTAGAAAGACATGCAAACTAGTTAACGTAGCTTTTTCATTAAAATATTTTTAACATACTTTTTTTCCCATTTCATACTGAAAAATTTACATTGGGATGTAGTACACAGGGTGGAGCTAAACAAACGGTACAACCTGATAAACGAAAGTAAATTTTGAAAATATAAAATAAAATTTTTCTGTGTAAATCTGTGTTTTTGAGAAAGTAGATTTACAGATTCACCGAATGTGCAGTAAATTAACTCTTTAATTTTTGCATTTGTTAGGAGCCGCGCTATTGTTTATTAGACAAATTATCCGAGAAGTTCAAAACTTATTAACTGATTGTGAGTGACATTAGTGTCAAATCAGTTCAAGTGGCGACAGGGAAGTGACGTATAAAATACAGAAATTCTTTGCAAAAATACACTTCTTTCTAAAAATTCAGAAACTTCTTTGTGTCGCTGCGACTTGAATTTACACTACATGTTATAGAATTCCCTTAATTTAAGGTTTGCTATGACCTTGGACAATCTTGAATCAAGATGCTGAACTGGTCTCCACAACCGTTGTTATAATCTAAATAAATAAGTATAACATACCTATAAATAAATTAAGTTGATTTTTAAATGCCTACGACTCCACAGAAAATCAAGATATTGACATAATATCTTTTTAATTCTTTTTAAAATAATTCATCGCATACAGTTATATCAGACATACTATAGATAATTATTATCGTTAATCATTTCATTACAGGCCATTCCGAAGTAAAACGCACGGTGTTTGCGATCGAAATACCTACAAAAAATGCATTCTCCGTTTTCGACTAATTATTCACTGGGGAATCACCATATATTCCATTGTACCATCTGCTCCGCCCCAACCTGTGTCACTTATAGGTGGCGTTCTACGTAAGTTTATCATCAAAACTAATAAATATCTTACTGAGGCCTCCAACATTTTGATCGTGATCCCATACATGGCTAACTGCCCTTCCAGTCAGCATTAAATTTATGAGACTTTGGCTTCCGTATCCATACGTTGAATCGATCATGGATTCTAAAGGGTCCGATATTTCGGAACGAATTTCACTAATGCCTTTTGTAACAATTACGCTATATAGCAGCAATAGGACACCATATCGATCTTTTAACATTTCCAGTCTCTCCAACAAGAATTCTTCCACCTGTTCTGCAGTATTCGTCGTAAATAACCTGAAAAATATTAAACGGTAAACATTAAAATTCAATACAAACTTGCTGGGAATACATGTATCCATACACAGACTCATAAATACACACTGAATGATGGCGATTATAATACAAAGTATCTTAAAGAATCTAACATCGCGAAATGTGCATATTTCCGAGAAGTTAGCAACTAAAAATTAATAATGTGACTTCCGGTACAAACAGAATACTTCCCGTATTAACCGCTTTATACAGAAAAATCATTAGTTTAGGAGATATTTTTAATAAATTATCAGAAGCAATTATCAGAAACCATTAGTAAATGTAAATATTTCCTCCGATGCTAATGATTTTTCGGTATAAATACTTTAATACTTTTTTGTAGGGACTGCCCAGCTGGATCGAATAATGTATTAAAAAATATATGACTATAGTTAAAAAAACACCGGTGACATTCATGTGTCCTGTACGCGTTCACCTACGGAAAAACTAATCATGTCAAATTATGTCCCCCTCGAAACCATTCAACTTGTTCCTGAAATATTTTTTAATATTATCAAAAACAAGCGAGATATTCCAGGTGATAAAATTAGGTGGGACACCATGTATAGTATCGAATATATTTTTGCGAATATCTGGGAAACTAAAGCCGAGCGGCGGTTACATGTTTAAGGAAAAGTTGTTTAGAATGTTGACCTTGACAACATATTTCAATTTCATAAAAATCGGTGAGGTCGTCTGCTTTGTAAATAATTACCAATTATTGGAACTGTATGTGTTCCTTTCAGGCTTTTCGTCCTCGCGGCGAGTAGAATACGATACGATTAAAAAAAAATTTGACCTTGAATTTCAAGATCAAGGTCAATTTTGCGGCAAAAATACCGACATCGCTATAATGCCGAAACCAGAGTAATTAGCAGCATTTTTCTGTTAATATGTATAGTATGTTCGCGAGTGAAAAAGATTGCACTGTCACAATAGTCGGAACGTCGTCGATATCATATGTCAAGTATTGTGACATCAATCGATATCGCCTCTATTTCGACGATCGAAAATCGAAACATTGTATTTTTTCTTGCGACCACACTACGGCTAAGCGATAAAGTAGATGTGGAATATAATGTAACACGTCACATGCTATAACGTAGCCGAAGCCAGGCTTTGGAATTAACTGCTCACGACGGCCGATTTTCGGAAGCAACACCTATTTTTTCCCTCGCGCGTCTTGGCCCCCGCGACGAACCTAATGCTCGACACGTCTCAGGCCCGTACCATATGAACCGCACATGGCGCATTAGGGCGACATAGGATACGAGTGTCTCCCTAATGCGCCACGTGCGGTTCATATGGTACGGGCCTGAGACGTGTCGAGCACTATGGCCGTCAAGGGGGCCAAGACGCGCAGCGGGAAAAAATGGGCGTTGCTTCCGAAAATCGGCCGTCGTGAGCAGTTAATTCCAAAGCCTGCTGTATACTAATACACCAGTATTTTTATACAATAGTTTCAATACTATAAGGGTTATTAAGGTATTTCGGAAAAATCTTAACCTACCATGTCACCAAAAGAAAAACCGAAAAAATACCGGTATTTATTTCGGTTTTCGGTAATATATCGGTTTCGGTATAGCTTTGTTGGCGTAATACCAGTATCAAAATCATACCGGTTTTAAGTCCCTGGTCTCAACTAAGTCGGTGACCCGAAGTGCGTGCACTTTCTTTGTCAGTTTAAGAACGCAGGTTTACACAGGGTGGTAAAATAGGGTTTAAAACTTTAAGGATAGATAGTGCTCGACAAATGAAAGAAAAAAGTCCTAATGAACATGGATCGAAAAATATGTATTTCCACAGTTCTAAACAATTTTTCGTTTCGGTTAAAGCAAGTGGTTTGTTCGCTTCGAGAGCTATTGTGCCGTATAAAAACAATGGATTATGTTACTAATTCTTCTTTCATCGTTCTCCCATTTTCACATAAGCTTCACATCTTACAAGAAATGTTACGGAGTTGACAGACGCCAATTTTGATGAAATTTCGGTATGATATAGAGCTCGAACAAATATTTGACATGTACTTTTTTTATATCGGCCATCGTTCATTTTGAAGGGGTGACAATAGCCCTCGAAGTAGAGAGTGAAACCCTACTTTGCAGTATACCTCGAGAACTATGAGAAATAGACAAAAAAAATTGAAATATACGGTTTGTCTATTTTCTAATCTTAAACGTACTGGAACCTCAATCATATGAATCTAAAAACTTTCATCAGGCACTAAATGTGCTTATATTGCGCATGTAATAATGTTTATTACAAGATCGAAATTAAAAATTTCAGTTTATCCGTATTATTGGTATTGATTCACAATTTACATGTACAAAATTTCATCAAAATTAATCAACATTTAACCAGAAAAATTTGTAAAAATATGTAAATTTTTTATATATTTTTTAATCCTTTCGTTACTACCGGTGACTATAGTCACCCGTCATCGCACGCTCGCTGTATCCTACCGGTGACTTTAGTCATCCGTTAAAATTTTGCATTGATTCACAACTTTGGTTGAGCAGATCATACCTGTCATGTCCATGGTTACCAATTATCTTTATTTTCGTAACTATTTTGTTTTGTGTTACGAGAACTGTGCGATTAACGATATGAAAATCTGCCACAAAGTATCAAATGTTACGGTCTCTCCGCGGTTAAATGTACGTTCGCATCACGATTGCCCCGTACAGTGGCAGCGTATTCGCGAGCAAGACCGCCATAATGAAAGGGTTTAATAGCTTTGCTGATGTTGAAGACGTGAAAAAACGTCTAAGGGGAAAACACAAAAATCTTTTCCAACTTTGCTAGAGCTTGAAAAAATGCACCAGGGGGTGACAAGTTGTGCAAGTTTGTTCTACTGCATTCTTACGTAATCAAAATAATACTGTAGCAGCTACGGCACTGCTACCACATCCCTGCCGTGAAAGATCGAGATATTACCCTCGCTTAGTTTCTTTTCTTTAAATGCTTACGGTCTATCTTTCTTTAAAAGTGTACGAACACAGGCGCGTCGTAGACCGGCAACGGACGACGGTTGCCGATTGCGCGACGAGTTTTTTTTCTGTTGTTTTCTGACCGCGCGCCGCGGTCACCATACGAGAACACGAGGCAGAACCTCTTACGACTCACCACGTGTACGACCGTGCGACGCAGACAATACCTGTTCTTATTCTGTTATATTAATTGTAAATAAATTGAGCGTGTAACGCAAATCGGAGTTATCCATTACGCACACATTCACCTCAATTATTGGTGACCCCGACGTGATCGCGACGTGATCGTGAAGTGATTGTGATCGTGATCGTGATCGTGACAAGACAATTTTTTTTTTCTCTTCTCTCCATCGACTGTATTTTTTTTAAAGACTTCCGTGAACTTTTTATACAATAGTGTAATTCGCGCAGAACTGCTAAAAGTGTAAGTGATCTCTCCGCTGAAGCAGCAATACAGCCATGAACATGGATATCCCTGCCAAGGCCTCCACGAGCAGAGCGTCGATAGAAAGAGTCGCCGTTCGTATACCGGATTTTTGTCCTAGCGATCCGGAAATGTGGTTCAGCATGGTGGAAAGGAGTTTCGAGGTATCCGGAGTGACCACCGACAGCACCAGGTTCGGGTATATCCTGAGTGCCCTGGATCCACGTTACGCCACAGAGGTTCGAGACATAATAATGAACCCGCCAGCGACCGGTCAGTATGAAAAACTAAAAACCGAGCTGATCCGACGTTTGAGCATGTCTCAAGAGCAGAAGACGCGACGCCTCCTGGAGCATGAGGAAATCGGCGATCGGAAACCTTCGCAATTTTTGAGGCATCTGCGCAGCCTAGCCGGGACGCAAGTATCAGACGCCTTATTGCGAACCCTTTGGCTAGGGAGGTTACCGACGAGCACGCAGGTAATTTTAGCCACGCAGAAGGACACGGAACTGGACAAAGTGGCCGAGCTGGCGGACGCTATCACCGATGCCAGGCCTCATCGCCATCAAATTGCCGAAGCGTCACCCCCGGCGCCGCAGGAAATCGACGCAGGTAGGTCCCTCGAGGCTTTATTGCAACTGAAAATGTCGCAGCTCGCTCTGTCGCTACGAGAAGAAATAGCGGCGCTTCGTCAAGAAATGACGAGCGATCGTACCTCGCGGAGAGATAGGGAGCCTCGATCCCGTTCACGTCCTCGGAGCCGTTCCGGATCTCGATCGAGGAAGCGCACACATGGCAAGGATGGAATATGCTGGTACCACTGGAGTTTCGGTACCGACGCAAGGGACTGCATTAAGCCGTGCACCTTCCAGGCGGGAAACATTCCGGGCAGTCGTTAACGACGGCTAGCGACCCCAGCCCGACTTTACGCCGTCTCTTCGTCATCGATCACGACACGAAGACGCAATTTTTGGTCGACACAGGCGCCGACCTCTGTGTCTTTCCACGAGCAATGATCCGAGGACGGCGCGAAAAATCATCCTACGAGCTTTCCGCAGCAAATGGCACCACCATCGCAACGTACGGGACTACGACTTTAACTCTCAATTTAGGGTTACGTCGGGTTTTCACATGGAGATTCGTAATCGCCGACGTCTCCAGGCCCATAATCGGGGTCGATTTCCTCGCTCACTTCGGACTAATGGTAGACGTTCGCAATCGCCGTCTCTTAGATCAAGTGACGTCTCTCTCGACACGAGGAATGCCTGCCCGCGAAGCCGTCCCGAGCATCAAAACAGTCTTCGGGGAATCCGCTTATCATGTTCTACTCCAGCGATTTCCCGAAATTACGAAACCGGAAGGAACACCTTCCGAACCAAAACACAGCACGATGCACCACATTCGTACTGCACCAGGTCCACCTGTTACCTGCAAACCACGGCGTCTTGCACCAGGTAGGCTACAGGCAGCCAAAAAGGAATTTGAAACCATGTCGCGATTAGGAACAACCCGACCGTCGGAGAGTAGCTGGTCGTCACCTTTGCACATGGTACCCAAAAAAGGAAGTGACGAATGGAGACCATGTGGCGATTATCGTGCTCTCAACGCCAGGACCTTGCCGGACCGATATCCCGTCAGGCATATTGAAGATTTTGCACAAACTTTGCGGGGTAAGAAAATTTTTTCTACCATTGATCTCGTTCGAGCTTACAACCAAATCCCCGTTGCACCCGAAGATATTCCGAAGACAGCTATTACCACTCCTTTCGGATTATTCGAATTTCCGTTCATGTCGTTTGGGTTACGCAACGCGGCTCAAACCTTTCAGCGCTTTATCGATGAAGCGTTGCGAGGTTTGAACTTTTGTTTCGCATACATTGACGACATACTGGTGGCTTCAACATCCGAAGAGGAACACCTTCAACACCTCAAGATAGTTTTTGAACGGCTAAAACAATACGGTATAGTGATAAATACTGCAAAATGTATCTTCGGAAGGACGGAGTTAAAATTTTTAGGCTACCTGGTGTCGGAATCAGGCACCCGACCATCCACCGAAAAGGTTGAGGCCATTTTAAAGTATCCACGGCCGACCACAGCGAAACAATTACGGCAGTTTTTAGGTATGGTAAATTTTTATAGACGTTTCATACCTAAAGCCGCACAGGTACATGCACCTCTGAACGACATGCTGGCGGACAATATAAAAGGCAGCGCACCTGTAAATTGGACACCAGACGCCACCGCAGCATTTGAAGACTCTAAAAAGGCGTTAGTAGAGGCTACTCTACTAACACACCCTGAAATCGACGCACCATTGGCCATCATATGCGACGCCTCGAATTCTGCTGTTGGCGCCGCGCTTCAACAACGCATCGGTGATAATTGGGAACCACTGGGTTTCTTTTCAAAAAAACTCAGCTCAACGGAACAGAAATACGCTACATACGACAGAGAATTACTCGCTATCTACCTCGCAGTCAAATATTTCCGTCATATGATCGAGGGAAGAACTTTCACTATCTTCACAGACCATAAACCAATCATTTACGCTTTCCAACAGAAACCAGAAAAATTCACCCCAAGACAATTTCGATATCTCAGCTTCATTAGTGAATTCTCAACGGACATCCGCCACGTAGCAGGTCGAGATAACGTTGTCGCCGATGCGTTGTCAAGAGTGGACGAAATCGAAGAGACTTTGGATTTTGAAATGCTGGCCAAATCGCAAGAAGAAGACGAGGAATTACTGACGTACTTACAAGGCAACACCGGTTTGAATTTAAAACGCATATCCATTCCTGGAAGTACACAACAAATTTACTGTGACATATCTACAGACACCGTTCGCCCTTTCCTCACAAAATCGTTTCGTCAAACTGCATTCAACGCACTACACAAAATATCGCATCCAGGAATCAACGCCACTGTCAAACTGATCACGCAAAGGTACGTTTGGCCATCGATCAAAACAGACTGCAGAAGATGGGCCCGGAACTGTATCCAATGTCAACGCTCCAAGATCACCAGGCACGTATCAGCACCCCTCGGTTCTTTTTCGCGACCATCGGCGAGGTTCGAACATGTTCATTTGGACATTGTCATCCTACCGGTCTCCGAAGGATACAGATATTGCCTTACCTGCGTGGATCGCTTTACGCGCTGGCCTGAAGCAATACCTCTCCGCGACCAGGAAGCAGCCACAGTAGCTCGAGCCTTTTACGAGGGGTGGATTGTTCGGTTTGGAACGCCGCTAAGGATCACCACGGACCAAGGTAGACAGTTTGAGTCCAATCTTTTTAAACAATTAAGTTTGTTAACAGGTAGCAGACATCTAAGAACTACGGCATATCACCCGGCGGCTAATGGGATGGTGGAAAGGTTCCACCGTCAGTTAAAGGCAGCCATACGTTGCCATGAAAATCAACGTTGGACAGAGATTCTTCCCACCACGTTGCTGGGTATTCGTTCAGCCTGGAGGGAAGATTTAAAAGCAACGACAGCAGAGTTGGTGTACGGCGAACCATTGCGACTTCCTGGAGAATTCTTGTCTCCGCGTCCAGGTGAAGCTGACACTGACGCAACTTCATTTGTAAAGGAACTGCGACAACATTTCCAGGAGCTGAGCCCAGTCGCAGGTTCTCACCATGGGTCACGGCGGACCTTCGTGTACAAAGACCTTGCCAGTTCCGAGCATGTTTTCGTACGACACGACGCATCGAAAGGCATTCTACAACAACCTTATGATGGACCATATCGTGTCATTAGCCGCGGACATAAAACTTTTCTAATAGACCGTCAAGGAAAACATGTCACAATTTCAATCGAGAGGTTAAAACCCGCGTATATTGTAAGTGATCATTTAACACATAAAAATTGTAATAATTCCGACACAGAACCAAATGTATCTCGCGATATTGTAACACCACAATTTACCACCCGCGCAGGTAGGCGAGTACGATTTCTCGACAGATTTCAAGCTGGATTTTCGTGATTAGGTAAATCACTGGCAGGGGGGTGATGTAGCAGCTACGGCACTGCTACCACATCCCTGCCGTGAAAGATCGAGATATTACCCTCGCTTAGTTTCTTTTCTTTAAATGCTTACGGTCTATCTTTCTTTAAAAGTGTACGAACACAGGCGCGTCGTAGACCGGCAACGGACGACGGTTGCCGATTGCGCGACGAGTTTTTTTTCTGTTGTTTTCTGACCGCGCGCCGCGGTCACCATACGAGAACACGAGGCAGAACCTCTTACGACTCACCACGTGTACGACCGTGCGACGCAGACAATACCTGTTCTTATTCTGTTATATTAATTGTAAATAAATTGAGCGTGTAACGCAAATCGGAGTTATCCATTACGCACACATTCACCTCAATACCGTTATAATAACTAAAAATGTTCTGATGACATAATTCTTTCCAAAAATGAAAAATTCTCTTGTTTAAAATAATTATAACTGCATATATAATTCTTGTTCTTACCGCAGTTGGGAATGAAAGATATCAGAGTCCAGGTTATTACCACCGCCATCTCTTTCTTTCGATAACATTAATTCGTTCTGCTTCTCATGTTCCTGTCTTTCATTTTCAATCTTCGATACTTCTTTTGACCATTTGTTCTTCTCTTCGGTGTCTTCATTCGAAAATGTGCAATTCACATAGACTACAGAAAATTTCGGTATTTTATCTCCAGCGGCTTGTTTCAGAATTTCTACGAAAGCTTGCACCAGAAGCTGATAACATTTATCAGAACTGATGGCTTTCCAAGTAGAAATATTGGTTTCGGAAAGTAATTTCTTCAAAATAAAGGCTTGAACTGGAGCTATTACTGCACATGGTCCACCCTCTGATTGGATTAATGCCGTCGGTTCGTCAGCACTAAAGTAAAATCCTGAAATAATAAAATTTCACAACTATAATTATCAAATTATTTTTATTTCGAAATTCTTTCTAAAATTCTTAAGAGTATACTATGGAAAAATGCGGAGCGCGTGACATGATTTAATCTTCATTTATATCAATGTGCTACAGTTAGGACAAAGTCGAATTTTAACGTACGATGTGGTCGCTTGAAGGCTACGTTTCCGGAGCTTCTATAATTTATACATTTTCAAGCAGAACCGTTTAGGACAATCGCCAGATGCACGGAAGGCTGCCTAGGCGCCAAGACTTTGAGATCATGTGTCCTGTCTGTCCGTCTAAGGATTTCGTTCCTCGCACTCATTTTAATTGAGCAAACTTCATCTATCTATTAATAATATTCTCACGAATGTACAATGAAAAACAAACAATTTTTTATTTCCGTTAAAGGATGACCCATTCTTCGTACAATGTATCATGTTTCTCAAACGCCGCAGCGAGCCGCCCGACTTCTCGGCCCGGCTTCGGAGGAGCAAGTGGGGATATATGGTTGGGGTACGGCCGTTTCAGACAGCCGTATCGAAAAGCAGTTCCATCAGCCGGGGAACTATACATACAGGGTTATCCATTTAACTCCGAACCCGCGCTCGCGAGAACAGATGAGAATGGCAACAGCGCCACAAGTATTCTCACAACTATATTCAACTATCAATACATCTGCCATATATATTGGCTGTAGGTGGACGTTTTGGGGCCATGTAGATACTAGTCCAGGACACAAGACGTTTTTGACTGTCGCCAGAGGACTTTAAATGTGACGTAACAGAGGGGGAAGGAAACGACATTCGTTTTAAGAGCACTACACAGTGCGATCGCGCTGGTCCTGTTCCGTATCGAAAAATGCCACTGTCCCGCCACGGTAGTCCTCATTGACGGTGGGCATGAGTTAATGAAAATAATTTTATCATTGCTACTTCTTGCGAAGAATATAATTCAAACGGAGAAAAGATAGATTCGGAGGTTTAACTCATCATTTTGCTGATTTCGAATTTGTTTAAAAAATACGGACCTCTGAATTTTACAATTTTTGCCTGTTTGCACGAAAACAAACTGTACTTATGAATTTTTATCTCGGAAACTACTTGTCGGATTGAGTTCGTTTTTTTATTTTAATCGAGAAAGTTTGGCTTATTGTAATAATCTTTCTGAATTAAAAAATTAATTTTGTAATATTAAAAATTATAAACAAGTTTTTATTTTGTAAATTTCTCCTTGAAGGCCACCAGGTTTTAAATTTAAAAAAAATTGATTTTGAATTGGGACTGTGGCATTTTTCGATACGGAACGGGACCAGCGCGATTGCACTGCGTAGCGCTCTTAAAACGAGTGTCGTTTCTTTCCCCCCCTGTTACGTCACATTTAAAGTCCTCTGGCGACAGTCAAAAACGTCTTGTGTCCTGGACTAGCATCTACATGGCCCCAAAACGTCCACCTATAGCTAATAGATGGTAGATGTATCGACAGTTGAATGTAGTTGTGACAATACTTGTGGCGCTGTTGCCAATCTCATCTGTTCTCGCGAGCGCGGGTTTGGAGTTAAATGGATAACCCTGTATTACAGATACGTTCAAGATTGTAAAATATAAGTGAAAATAATCACGTTTTGCTAGTGCAATATGACTCCTGCATCCGCATTTTGTGTGTTCGCGGTAGGTCTTGGAGTGTAAAAATTATTCGGGTACGGGGATCCTACGACTATAAAGGTGGGGTTTACGGAAGTGTCGCCGGAGTTTCGGGCGGTGCGCGCGGAGTACCCCTCTTGCTCCTGTGCCGTCGCGCTAGACATCTTTCTAGCAACGTACAGTACATAGTGCTAAGATTACATACTCTTGTAGTGGATGCATTTAGCTAGCTTCGGCCGTTGAATTGTCGGGCCGAAGCGAAAACAAACATCTGGCACTTCAAGGACCTAGCGAGTGACCGTTCCCAGAATCAGGGAAAATCTACCCTGGGCGTGGGGGGTCACGAGCATTTTCTTGGCTGGAGTCAAGGGCTCAAAAGGGCAGAACCTTCACGACTTTCGAACCGTTAGTATCCATTATAGTTACGCGCATTTTATACAATAGTTAGTTTATTACCTTTTACTTAGTATATTGTTATTGTTATTTGTTAAATATATTAATATTATTGTTATTACGGCGTTCACTACACTCACCCACGTCTATCCTAAACTCTTATGCAATAGAAAACAAATGTTAGAATTATTTAGACTTTTGGATTGCTCAGACTTTATAATTTCTAGAATTTTTTAATTATAATTATCTGGACTCTTGTACTGATTAGATTGTTGGACTATTTCAACTGTGAGAATTACAGTAAAAGTTGGATAACTGCCCGCATCGATCTACTGCGTAACTGCTCGCTAGTCTTCCCCACCACGGGGGTAGGGGTTCCCCTTGACGCACCTAGAAATTCGACGGACGAATAGTGTAACCTGATCCTACCTCGAATGTCGGTGAGACAATACTAATGCAAACATAAAACTGTTTTAATTTTTTTTTAAATTAAACTTTTACTAATGTATTTGTGAGGGTTTTCTGATTAAAATAAGACCAAACACGGTATAATTTGAACTATATTTACTTACTGATATTGATTACGTGTGCCACGTTGTTGGTTTAAATTATAAACCAAATATGCATCAAATTATATCGTGTTTGGATTTATTTTAACTAGAAAAACCTCATCAATACGTTAGTACTCACTGTCCTCTACATTTGTCAACAAATTGAACCTCGGCTCGAGGCGTGTCTATAATTAGAATCGATTCTCCTATTGTATAACTGCCCGCCTTGGGTCTCGATTTGCGGGCAATTATCCAACTTTGACTATATACATTTATTTACAAAATTCGGAACAGATTTGGCAATATTAAAACGAGCATAATTTTTTTTAGTGGAATGTTATATATTTTTTCAACATCATATAAAAGTCGCTGCCGCAACGGATACAACACGTCACAATGACGAAAAAAATTGCACGCAGCAGGGATTTGAACTTACGACCATCGAATTTGACTGGGCAACTACCGCAGCTACTTACAAGGGAAGTTCAGTAACCCGAAAGTTCCGATTGTTTTGAAACTTTGTAGGTTTGTAGAGGACCTTAGTGTAAGTATCAGGCAATTTTTTGTTTGTGCTGTAATTTGGTTCTTCAGGGTGGAAACACCCCTTAAAGGTTAATGTGTGTTTTCCTATTGTCCTGTATATGTTTAAAACTATAGTAGATATAAAAAAATTATTGCCATGAAAATTCAACGGCTTTTGATGCTCTATAAAACCGTGCAACGAAATTGTTAGAAATTTGTTATATAAATAAAACAAAATTTCACCACTCTTATTTTAAAAAATATTGTTCCTCTCATCAAGACAAAAAATATGCAAAATTTCATTACAAATACAAATATGTGTATTAAACCTATGGGACAATACAATAATTCGATAATTTGACCGATGCGGGTGTCCGGGACGCTCGCCGTTGCATTACGAACGATGCGTCATTCTATTATTGCTAAAAAAGTAAGTACACTTCACCAACGTTCTTTCAAACTTCATTATTCGTAATCAGTATGCAGGGAGTAGCGCGTAATGGTATACACGATTTCGGAACCGCTTCAAAGCATCTATCAGAAAAAGTGAACACATAAAATTAATTAGTTTTTAGTAGTCCAGAAATTGCAATAATTAAAAGTTTCAAAATAGTTTTGTTAGCAAAAAAAGTAGGTCACCTGAAGTTTTTTTAAGGGAACCATATGTTTTCTAATGCATTAGTCGATGCAGCTCATTAGTTTTTATAAACAAATATTTAAAGTAGTGTTAGTAATACACTGTTTATCTACTTAAAGTCATCTGTATTTTTTTACGTGAAACCATATTATTTGTTCCTCTTCATGTATTAAAGGAACATTAAAGAAATCCAACAATAACAACAATATCATTTTGCTCGACAGACTGCAACGAAGAATCATGAAACTTATGATATTATAGCTCAGCTTGGTAGTAGTACATTGAGCAGATCGGAGAAAGTTAAATTTAGATAACGCGAGCATACAATACTGTAAATAAAACAATGTTTTGGTCTGTGGAGTTATTTTCCTCACTTTTTTCGCATGTCGTCTCATATATAAGTGTGTCCGTCCACGATTAACAGTCATTCTGTGTTGTAGTTGGCAAAGTGTCATTACATACTATTTGTTGTATACAGTGTAAACTTGTTGGCAAAGTGGTGCAGGAAAATCCAGCAAATAATATTAATATGTTAATTACATCGTTATAAATTTCAGGTATGATCCTCACACCTCCGAATCCTCGGGAAATAGCTTTGCACGACGCTATACTAAATATAATTACAAGGAGCATGAAAGAAGATATTGGTATTGAAGATGATTTTACGTTGCAATTTGAAGATCTGTATATTCAGCACGAATTGCAATACTATTCGGATGAAGAAGACGATTCAACATCTGATGGTGACCAGGAAAATATCTCTCAAAGTGAAATCTGTATACCTGAAGAAAGTGGCAGCGGTACTGATTTCGAGTACAAAACAAAAACCGTGCAGTACTGGACAAGTGGAAAACGAAAACGTCTTGGTTTCAAAACTGTATAAAATCGATTTAGGAAAGTAACATCTGTATCTCAACTCCATAGGTGTAAAGGTAATGTGAACAAAGGTGGATCAGTACAGGATAAGAGAATCTTTATTGCCGAATATGTGTTCCAAAAATTTTAAATTTCCACTGAAAAAAAGATGATAATTCATGACATTCACATTCGGCAATGGGCTTTGGAAGCAAAGGATGAGATCAACTATTCTTCGTTCAGAGCAGGGCGTTGGCCAGTTTGAAATTTCAAAAAGAACAATGGTATTGTGTCACATAAGATAACCAAATTTATCACACAGTCAGTTCCTGATAATGTTAAAGAACTAGACACAGTAAGCAACGCCTTTGTGAATGATGTAAAACCATTGAAAAAAAAACGTTGGTGAAGACAACGTTTACAATGCCGACAAGAGTGGCTTCCAGTTAGAAATACATTCAGGACGCACATTAACAGAAGGAAGTGTACAAAAAAGTTAAAGCTGCCGATCAATCTCTATCATCTCTGACGCACAGTTACACAATTCTTCCTACAATATCTGCAAGTTAAAAGTTACTCACACTACCATTTATTGTGTTGAAAGAGTCTACTGAGACTCTAGGACCTCGGGTACAGGAAACCCTCTTTGGGACGAACAATGTTTATATTTCGGCAACAATGTCTGGAAAATTAACATCTAATGAGTTCAAGAATTGGTTCACCAATGTCTATTTACCACACACTGGACAACGCAGCCAATTATTACTTGATTCCTGGTGTGGCAATTGTCCAGCTACTTTAGAATCAGACATACCACACCAAAAGGAAGTGATATTTCGAACCATACCGAAGAAAATCATTCCGAAGATGGAAGAACTTTGTTAGAACATTCTCCGATAGAGTTATATTATCAGATTTGGACGTATGTAAATCTTCATTTGCGAAATAATATCATAAAATTACAATCATCAACGCATAATCAGTTATCATCGCCACGTTTTCATAATGTTTTCAAATATGTCTGGTATAAAAGCAAAATAATAACATAGAGAAGATGTTAGGCGAGTTATCTTCCTGATAGACCTGAACTATTTGAAAATCCATTAAGTTTCTGCTAGGCGAAAGAAGATACCTATTCTATACCCCTCTGTGAAGTTTGTGGAAAACCTGCACTGTTGCAATGTGCCTGGTGTAAAAAGTATCTCTGTTTCAAACACTTTTTTGAACAGTACCATTTTTGTAATGCATATGGACCATAGAAAATAAATGCTTCAGTAAACGATACAAAATCTCAAAAATGTGCTTGCATGTGTGGATACATGTGTATGTATGACTATTATTCTATGTATATTACAGATATTACGCGTACAATGTATGTTATATTCAACTAACGCACTCTACGATACTAATTGTAATATATTCATACATGTACACCCGCGTCCATAAGTATTAGGACACTTATCTTTGAAATAAATCTGAATAATGTTACGAAATCATTGAAAAATTCGAACATACATTGCTCTATTTCATGCTTTAGATCACAAAGGACATGTATATTCAACACAACATCACAAATCTCACCACAAAAATTAATTAAACAGCAAATCATTACAGTAATACCTTCCTTCATTACGGTTTTCACCAACTTCAGCATTCTAGTTGTGAGTTTCACAATAAGATTCTCATTTCTGATAATATTATATTTTGCTCCATTCCACTTGCAAGTGGTTCCACAAGGCAGACTTTGATTTTGGGCTGATTTATCGTATTTTCAGATTTTCAGATTTTCTCAATTGGATTGAAATCAAGAGATTGGGAAGGCCTGTACATAATTTTTATTTCATTACATTTTTGCAACGATTTAATGTTTTTTGCAGTAATACGGGTAAAGTATTGTATTTCTGTAACAGAAATGACAATTGTCCTAAAACATATGAACGGTAGTGCATGTATACTGATTATGAATAATAAAATTTAATAAAACGTTGATGAAGTGTACACTTTTAGCAATAATAGAGTAAATATGGTCGCCAACGCGATTATTTATGTCGTTCGATTGGAATATACAAGAAACACTCACAAATACTTGATGACGCATCCATCGAAGTGCAATGGCGAGCGTCCCGGACACGCGCATCGGTAAAATTATTGAATAGGTTTAATACACATATTTGTATTTATAATGAAATTCTGCATATTTTTTATCCTGATAAAAAGAATAATATTTTTTAAAATAAGAGTGGTGAAATTTTTTTTATTTAGCCCTTTGAGGCCGGTTAGTTTCGGGAAAAATCGTGCGCCATGTGCTGAAATTTTCCGTGGTAGAACACGTGTTTAAATTAATAATTAATTATAATTATATATTTGATGTCGATTGCTCAGTTGTTTTAGTCCTTTAAAATTGCAAAATTGGAAACGAGACATACATATTGTAATGAAATAAGCAAAGATGATAATTCGTCTGAATATATAGGTTGAAAGCGTACAGTAAACGCGTGTGTCTAGGCCAGTGCGGTGACCCGTAGCACACGGTGAACGATCTTTTTGAACGCATATATGCATCTGTCGTCCGCAAAGGGTTAAGCAACAAATTTCTAACAATTTCGTTGCACAGTTTTATAGAGCATAAAAAGCCGTTAAATTTTCATTGCAATATTTTTTTTATATCTACTATAGTTTCAAAGATATATAGGACAATAGAAAAACACACATTAATCTTGAAGGGGTATTTTCACTCTGAAGAACCAAATTACAGCACAAACAAAAAATTGCCTGATACTTCCACTGAGGTCCTCTACAAACCTGCAAAGTTTCAGAACAATCGGAATTTTCGGATTACCGAACTTTCCTTGTCAGCTACGATGACTTGTTGTTTGGATGATTAAGTATTCAGAAAATTAGACACTGTCCCAATATTTATAGTTAAATAACTTTGTTAATAAGGCCCATTGCATGGAAACCCTTTAGGGTTTTACTTACTAAGGGGGGTAGTACAACTCCACAGTGTCAAATTCAAAAACCCAGGAGCAGCAGCTCTAGCCCCTTCTTGTAAGTAAAATCATTTATAGCAACCGAACAAAGATTTATATGATTAGCAAATTCTAAAAAAATATTTATAATTAGTAAACATGAATAATTTTATTTTTATTTACACTAATGTTCAACGTAAATAAATATGTAAAAATTAAGTTTACATTTCATAACTGATTAACTAAATTTAATAAAAATTCATAATCGTGTAACACTTTTAAAAATGTTTAAGGAAGAAATTAAGGGGAAGATAAAAAAAAGGCCATAATAGGTGAACAGGCAGAGTGGAAGGTGTAAAGAGAGAGTAGAAAACTTCCTTGAAGAAGAATTCTATGTCTCAGTCAAGATAGAATGGGCGAGGAGTGTAGGAAAGTACAGCCATAAAGTATGGACAGAAAGGGAAGAATATTAAAAAAGTAATGGTTTAAGTTATGTAGGGTTTAAGTGGTATTGTAGGCAAAATAATAACATAGAGAAGATGTTAGGCGAGAGGGACACGGAAGTGCAATTACAAGATCAATACAATAAGATTCACGGATCAAAATATAATGAAAAATACAAATATTATAGGGTAGATAGGTTGCCACAATATTTACAAAAGAGTGGAGGACAAGATAGTCAGAATTAATCGCGAGGGCTAGATGTAGAAGTATAGGAGAAACGAACAGATACTGGAAGGAAGAAGAGCAGAAGAAATGTATTTTATATAAGGAAGGATTCGGAAGTATAAAGCATTGGATAGAAGAATGTAGAGGAAGTGGCGATAAAGCCATCAGATTGGAGGAAATAGTGGAGGGAGTAGACAATAAAAAAATAATAGAATGGTTAAGGAATCTAGAAAAGGAGAAGGAGTGGGTAAGACAACTTGGGGGGTCTAGTGAATAAAGTCTACAGTACGAATGAATACCAAAAAGAGAAATGTATTGTAAAAAGATAAAGTGTAAATAAGTATGAGCGATATACATTAGAGAATGTAGTATGGATAGATGGGAGTGCAACGCTGTTATAAGCCAATCCCATTTTGTAGTCGGTAGGCAGAAATTAAGAAATTATATGTAATACTTTTAAAAGATCTATAAATAAGTTTAAAGTGTATTTATCCTGACTTTTTATCTGTATTACTTAAACAAATATTCTTTAATCTTTCTTGCAATTTCTTTGGTTATGCACAAAATTATGACTCCGATTATATTCAAAAGGACTTTGGTTAACGACTACTATGGATTGTTAATCAATTTCTTTGTACAATCTTCACTGTGTCATCAGGGTATGAAATAAATTTATAATTATTTTTCCTTTTTACAAAGTTAATTCCTTAAATTAAAATACCATGTTTTTATTCTAACTTACTATAAGATGACGTAATGGCTCATTTTCAATGCACTACATCAAATTTTATAACTCAACACAATGACAAAGATGAATGCTATTTATCCGTTTTTGTTTTCCATATTTGAGCCACTCAAAAACCAAACTTATCAACTCCACGTTTAGCAAATTTCTCAACTTTATTACCCAAACACACAGTAGGTATTCAGCTTTTCAAAAAACAAATAACTTACATAAGTTTATTTACTGCTGAAAGATGGCATAAATATATATGGCTTCTGAACAATTGACACACGTCAGAAGCCATTACGGTTAACTCCAGTTGGTTATCAACAGTTATGCCTCAACACCCGTTTTCAGTAATAATCGAAATGTATTGTTATTGGTATTGTTTGTACCTGTTATTTAGTGATTTATTCATTTTTATTTAGTGTATCTGAGATGAGTCATAAGGACTTTCTTTGTACAAAACCATTAGAAGACTCCATGACTAACAGAAAGAAAACAGCTACTGGAATACCAGTCAACTGGCTTGAGATGCAATGGATTAAATTAGAGAGATCAGAACCACACATCATAAAATTCAAATGTGATTTCGACAAAGATACAGAATTCAATGTAATAAACATTAAAAAATCTCAATCAGGAAGACCATCAATGTTAAAAAACATAGTTTAGTCTTTATTATAATATTCTAGTAAGTCAATAACAAAAGAAAAAAGAAAAGACATGATGGATTTATTAAAATACATTCCACCTGTCAAACATGACTATTACAAACATTTAAGGACAAATTGAGGCGACAAAACAATAAATGCATTTGACACTGACGACATTATTCATGAAGACATTAAAAACAATAGTAATTAATATAAAAAGAACTGATTTTTTCTTAAAAATTTCTTAATAAATAAAATTATAATATACATATATTTTTAATTGTCAAATTGATTAACTACACAAGTTTATAGAAAATGTAAAAAGTCATAAACAATTTCTTATATATATTAATTTTTATATATTCTGTGTTGTAAAATATAAAAGCTATATCTTAAATAAATCACTGTGTAAAATTTGTTTGTTCGTAAATTTCTAGGAAAATTTTAAAAATTAGTTTTGTAACCATCACTTTTCTCTACTTTTCATTTTATGGAGTTGATCAGTTTGGCATCTGAGTAGCTCATTTATTAACAAATGTTATGGTATTTTAATAGCTTTGTCGAAGCAGAATATTACACTATTAAGAATTTTCACCAAAATTATTCAGTAAAATATGAAATATAATCCTGATTCTTATGTACCTATTTATATTGAACATTAATATAAATAGTTCATAATATTTATAAAAACAACATTATTTATTTATCAATTATACATTGTTTCCTTTCTTATTGTACAAGTAAGCACTTTTGTCTACTACCGTTAACATAGTATATGTTTATTAGAAATTTTTAATATTTCTTCATAAGTACTAGTATAAGCTCCCAGAATCTGGAAACATTTTTTCTTAACACCCTGTATAACAAAATAATAAACACATTTCATGTATCACCACAAATAATTAATTAAATTAACAGTTACTCACTACACAGTAGCAAACTGTAGTTACTAACAAAACTTTTGCTCCATTCAACATGCTATATATAATTGTTCATAAATGAATATAAAATTATACTTTAATGAAAATATTTAAGACTACAGTATAAAAAATTCATTACTTCTGCACAATGTGAATCATTATTATTTGATGCCTTGAATAATTTATTCAGTTTTAATATTACAAGGATACCTTCCAGGAAGGTTTTTTAAAATTTCAAGATTATCTTGACCTTTTAAAACAAAAAATTATAGTTCTTTGAATATTCCTTTCCAAAGCATTTCTATTCACTGCTTCCAATATAGTACAGTACCCAATTACAATGTTATACAACTTTAATACTTTTCACAATGGCATTGTATAAGTTTTCTTAATATGATCTACAATGTCAAAAATGAACCTATTCACAATTATATTAATGACTTAATTACTTAAAACCTTTATTATACAATATTTATTTTGTTTAGTTATAACATAAATAAAAATAAAGACAAAAGATGCATACAATAAATACATTTATGGTTTAATAATGTTGTAATGATGGAGCTTACGGAGATAGACCACCTTGTCGGTTTCAAAAAATCAAAGAAAGTTTAGAATAATTGGCAAAGGTAAAGCACTGAAAAGGACTACACGTTAGGTCAGGTTAAATGAACACGTTTTTCTCAAAACCATGTTTTTCACCTGGCACCCAGCAAATCTCGGAAACTATTCATCCAATTGGCTTCAAACTTTTATACATTATTCGTTGTAAAATTATGCACAATATAGCGTATGATCTTTTTGATACCTTAATAAATTGTTGAATTTGTATAAATTTCCTTCTAAAAGCCGTTATTGTTTTATTTTTTAAAATTATTAAAAAATCGTATGCTACATTAAAGCGAATCTGTTTCTGTTTAAGTAAGCATAAGAATTTTTCATTTTTTATGTTGCAGTCGCTTTCAGTGTTGGGTGCCAACTGACAAGGTCTTGCCCAACATGATGGTAAACAATTTTGTATAACTCTGCCATTTTGTAATTTTAAACAGTACATATGTATGAAAATAAAGTTCAAAGTTAACCTAATATCCCCTGGAAAAATTCTGATATTTTACTGAATAATTACCTGAAAAAAAGATTTTAAATTTGCCTATTTTTTTAGGCATACAAAGTGGTCTACCCCTTAAATCCTTGTGTAAGCAACCAAAATATTCACGATTTTTTAGCAACTGGGGTGCCTGGCTACCCCAAGCATCCTGTTCGAACATATCAGAAATACAGCAATAATTTTATGTACATACTTTCTCGAAACTCTTAGCTTTCCCTTCCTATAATATATTAAGTACTGTTTTAAAGAAAATATAGAAATGGATACACTTTCACTGCAAATATTGAGATATAAAGTCCATTTAAGATCATAAAATTCTGTTCTCAAATTTTTCTTCGTATACCAAAACTTCAAAACATGAGTTTACAAGAAATAATTTTTAATTATTTCATATATCACATTAAATGAAGCATTTTTCTTAGTTTTCTAGAATATCGAAATTGAAACAGATATTGAAAATGCTTAATGGTACTGACTCACTATAGAATCTTCCAAGTATACACTTTAATTTAACACGTTGAATGCCACAGTGAAAACTGCCATACTTAATCAGACACATCATAATCTGCTGTTTCAAATATAAATCCCGAAGGAAAAAAATATTTTGTTATTTGAATGTATAGTACTTACTTCATATTATTACTATAATGATAATGATGTTAAAAATTGTGTAAGAATTACTAGTTATTTAATGTAATAAAATTTGAAGTGCCGGTCACCGGTGACCCCCATGGCAGTCAATGTATTAAAAGAAAAGAAATATTGAGTTGCTGCAAAGTTTTATTGACCAGTTTGTTCATATAAACAGCTTATTAGTGTTATCACTTCTGAGAAGTTATTGTTATAAAGAATGGCTCTAGTGCCTAAAGAAGACTGGAACCAGACATTTTCGTCAGTCTCTAGTGTTCTGACATTTAGAAAGGTTCTTGTAAGCATTTGAAATGACTACTATTACAGTCCATGTAAGACATTGCATGTCGTAGGAGTTTCAACTTGGTCACATTACAAGAGATATGTCAACAAACATTCATTTTACATTCTGATTTGTATTGCCAACAACTAGAAAGAGTGCAACAGGAACTGCAAATTAAATGACCATTTCTTGTAAATCAAAACAATGTCCTGTAGCTTTACAATAATACAAGACTACATGTAGCAATGGCAATGCAAAAAAAAATATCAGAACTGCAATGAGAACTTATTCCTCGTCCACCATATTCCCCGGATCTGGCACTAACAGATTTTCACATTTTTTAATCACCACAAACCAATTTAGATGGACAAAACTGCAATACTTTCAAGGTCGTAAAAGGTGCAATAAGTTCTTTTTTTTAATGATGCATGTGAAGATGTTTATAAAAGGTGTATAATGTAACTTTCACATAGATAAGAAAATGTCATAAGTAATGATGAAAAATACATGCTTGAAGTGAGTGTAAGCTGTTTTCAAAAATTGAACTTGTAAAAGACATACTCTAGTGGATAGAACTTATGCAGCAACTTAATAATAACTGTGTTACTCTCATCAAAATGTTAATTGTTAAGTAAAAACAGAAATTTATATTTTATATATTATCATGAAAATCTTATAATAACTAAAAATCATTTACTATTTTATCTATTTGAAAACAAATTATAATATAACTGATCGAAGTACTTTCGTTTTTCTTTTATATTCATTTCTTCCTTTCTGTTATATACATTAAGAATTTCAATGCTTTGAAAATATAGGTTGGATGACTTACTTCGGAAAAAAAATTTAATGAGAAAGAATTTCGAAAAACCTGGTAAGCTGTCAGTGAAATAAATTACCTTGAGCCCATCGTACGAAAACCTCCTGCTTGACAGTACTACCCCAAAGCAATGTTTCGATGGAATGCAGAAACTCATCGTCGCAATGAGTTACATTTTCAGCCATTATCCACGTTTTCTTCAATCACTGATACATTAGAAAACGCGTCGCGTTTTAGCACAAATTATTTCAACACAATCATAATATTAATTTCATATCTTTGGCAGGTTACTGGATTATTTTATACCGCTTTTAAATATTATTACTTGTGTCATATAACCTATTTTACACACAACACAAGTACCAAGCAAGTCGCCATTTTCAATGCGCCATAACTATTGAACATTTCAGATGGATAACATCTATATTCATATTAACCTATCTACAGTTACTCACAATATTGAGCGTACACACAATGCAAGGAATGCATTTGTTAAAAAAAAATAAAAAACAGCAATTTATTCGAATAAATATCACATACAGATAATGTATATACTGTATTATTAATTCGTTACGGAAAAGCCCAACTAATATACTCATACGAGAACATGTATTTCGTATATACAAAATTGAGCGTACGCATAATAAAATTGTTCTTTTACATAATGTTAATATTTTATCGCGAAACCTTTTGCATTTATAACTGTCTGTATACATCGTGACATTGATTCCACTGAGTTTTTAGTTACTGATTCTGAGATATTTTTTCATCTGTCTTAAATTTTAATTTTAGCATCCACTATATTCATTATTTTATCATTTTTTCAGTTAATTTTGAGCTCCCACCACAAATGTTGGTCGGGTTAACAAAAAAACTTTAAACGTGATCTTCTCCCTTATTTTGGAGAGGTAGACGCTACGACTTTATAAAATTATTACTTTTGGGGTCCCCTATAATTGTGAAAAATTTAGATTAAATTGGTATTCCCAATGTCGTACGCTCCCCTTGTAAGACCCGGAGACTGACGTGGTGCTTTTAACAACTTCGGTACATTATATAGTAATCATTCATGTACAAGATGGGTGGAATGCTTTGGATCATTATCTGGCTGAAAATAATAAATAGGCGGGATTTGTAATTTTTCCGGTAAAACTTTGAAATTATTCTTTAAAATATTGAGATAGTTCATTTTGTTCTTAGCAGATTCAGTAAATTTCATTCTTCAACTTCTTTCATTGCCATGCAGTCCCACAATATTATAGATCTTTCGGCGTGTTTAATTGTAGCTCTAAAGCGTCCTACACACAGCGAAACATGTTGCGATGCATGCATCAACTCCTAGATTTCATGATGCAGGTTGCAATGTGTGTAGGTTGGTATTGGCGGATCAGGGTCGTAAGCGGCTTGCATCGATGCAGGAATCTATAGCTGATCAGCAAAGCTCGATTCTGATGCACGTTTCAACGTGTAGAGCGTGGCATCAATACCGATTATAATTTGTTTCTGTCGATTGTGTGAAAACGAACTGAAACTGATGCAGTTTCATGAAACCTATATAGGAGTCGATGCTTGCATCGCAACGATTTCACTGTGTCTGAACTGAATAAATTAATTTTTGTTTTGTCGCAGAATATAATACTATTCCAGAAATTTCATAATGAATATAATTTTTATTACGAATTCTAAATGCTACCATCTCTTGGTTTTTGACATAAATGGTTTCCTGCTAGCAATTCTTCCTGGTGAAAATGAAGAGGATGCGCAAACGTTGCGAAAGCGGATTAGGAGCAGGCAGGGAACGGATCGTCCGCCAATAGTTCATGCCCCGTCCGCCAGTTTACCGCCACGTTCCATAATCCGATTAGATTTCTTTACAGTCTACTCGTCCGACTGTCCGCCTCGATCCGCCCTCTGCTCTTCTCGACCGACGATCCGTCTCGATGCGCCCTCTGTTCACCCCTACTAAACGCCATTTGCCAGCACAGTGAAACGAATGGCACATTTCGCTGGACATAATTAATTTTTCAAAAACTATTATAGGTAAAGACAAAATTCTTTTTGCGCACCCTGTGGTTCGATGGTGTCTTCTTTGTGGCACATTGTGCACCCCTTCAGGCATTCGGTGATTGCAGGGAGTGCGCACCACCTATTTTTTTAACGAAACTATAGAAATTTTGGTGACATTGAACAGCTTTTATAAAAAATAAACTTTGAAAAATATTTTTATATTTTGCATAACTAAAAAAATATTATATAAATATGTAATCAGATTAATGATTGATATGATGGTAAACAGCTGATGATGTTAATTTGGTAGATACAAATAATGCGTCATAAACATAAGTGGTCAACTAATTTCTGAATACTGTTCGGATGTTGAACAGATGGCACATAGAACTGTAAAGAATGCTGAACCGAGATGACCTGCGTCTCTGTCTTTATAACTAACAATGTTATAGCGCCTTCACTTGTACACTCCTGGCCAAAAGTGCCCCCCCCCCCCCCCCAATCTCAGAAACGCGAAATAATATTACAACAAAACTTCGTATATAAGTAGGTAATGTATAAAGAATGCTGAACTCAGCAGGACAGCCCTCAATGTGTAGGCATATGAGCACCCTTAGTACGCTGTGTAGTCACCGGCAGCTTGGAGTACAGAGGTTACACGGTGGGGGAGGTAGTTGATCAGGTACCGGATGGTAGCTTGGGGGATTGCCATCCATGCTCCATTGACTCGTCGACAGAGCTCTTCAGTATTAGCCGGGAGGTGCGGATAATACCGAAGACGCCGGCCGATGATGTCCTATACACGTTCGATCGGCTTAAGATCTGGCGAACGAGCCGGCCACGGAAGCATTGGAATATGGTCTCGGTTAAGAAAGGCTTTCACCGTCCTTGCAGCATGTGGACGAGCGTTCTCCGGCTGAAATGTGGTACCTGGAAATCGTCAAATCAGAGGTACCATCTCGGGCTGCAGAATCTCGGTGATGTACCGAGCGCTCGTCAGCGTACCCTGGACGTGCAGGAGAGGGGACCGTCCTTTGGATGCAGTATCACCCCAAACCATTACGCTTATCTGTGGGTGCCGGTGGCGGGGTTGAATACACGCTTCCTGTAAACGTTCTCCCTGTCTCCGACGAAGCAAGATCCGTGCGTCCCCAGCCCCCAGACAGAATCGTGACTCGTCGGAGAAGACGACTTGCTGTCACTTCGTCCTTCAGTCTTGCCGTGCGTGGCACCAGTCGCGCTGTTCACGACGGTGTCCGGCGGTAAGAGGTAGTCGCTGGAGAGTACGCCGCTACGGAGAGCACGGGCACTCTCCTAGTTACTGCCGGGTGCCATTCCTGTGTGAGAGCTGCAGCAGAAGATGCATGACTCGAAGTCGAGGCGCGGATCAACTGTCTGTCCTCTCGCTCAGATGTCACACGACGGTGACCAGAGCGTGGCTGCGAAGAGATACGATCCTCTTCTACCCAGGCCTGATACGCAGCTCGCACAGTATGAGAATCACGTGTCGTACGACGCGTGATTTCGTTCCATAACGAGTCAGCCTCCCCTAAGCCCACGAGGTCACCCTTCTCAAACTCCCTCAACTGGCGATACGGCACTCTTTGACGACGTCCTGACATCGTGCACAGATACACTAACAATATGTAGAGTTGAACACGCGAGCGAACCGTTTTAATGATATACAGACTACTTGAACGTCACTTTCTCCATTCGCGCTATCCGCGATACAATTAGAAATGCATAGCTACCTATGACGCAGATCGACGTAACATATTGTTCCATACTTATATACACAATGTCACAGGGATATTGTAATTGGTTTCTGTTTTAAAGGGAGGAGGGGAACTTTTGGCGAGCAGTGTACAGGGTGCGTGGAAATTGTATGTCACGACCACCGTAGCGTGATTCTATACCTTTGGATCGGTAGACATTTGTTAAAAAAAGTTGCCGCAAAATTGACCTTGACCTTGAAATTCAAGGTCAATTTTTTTTTAATCTTATCGTGTTCTACTCTCCGCGATGACAAAAAGTCTGACAGGAACCATGGGTCGCAACTCAACCGTTTTCTTGATAAATGATGTTAAATTTCCAATAATTGGTAATTATTTACAAAGCAGACGACCTCACCGATTTTTATGAAATTGAAATATGTTGTCAAGGTCAACATTCTAAACAACTTTTCCTTATACATGTAACCGCCGCTCGGCTTTAGTTTCCCAGATATTCGCAAAAATATATTCGATACTAGGATGTCCCGCCTAACTTCATCACCTGGAATATCTCGCTTGTTTTTGATATTAAAAAATATTTCAGGAACAAGTTGAATGGTTTCGAGAGGGACATAATTTGACGTAATTAGTTTTTCCGTAGGTGAACGCGTAGAGGACACATGAAGGTCAACGGTGTTTTTTTAAATATAATCATATATTTTTTAATACATTATTCGATCCAGCAGGGCATTCCCTACAAAAAAGTATTAACCTATTTATACCGAAAAATCATTAGTTTTGGAGGTATTTACATTTACTAATGATTTCTGATAATTTATTATAAATATCTCCTAAACTAATGACCGTTCCCAGAATCAGGGAAAATCTACCCTGGGCGTGGAGGGTCACGAGCATTTTCTTGGCTAGAGTCAGGGGCTCAAAAGAGCAGAACCTTCACGACTTTTGAACCGTTAGCATCCGTTACAGTTACGCGCATTTTATACAGTAGTTAGCTTATTACCTTTTACTTAGTATATTGTTATTGTTATTTGTTAAATATATTATTATTATTATTATTACGGCGTTTATTACACTCATCCACGTCTATCCTAAAAAGGTCTCATCTGACCGTAATGTGCACGTAAAGAATTTTGTCATATTTTGGTCGATTTAACCATTTTTCAAAAAACTCTATTGTTGAAGTGACTAACCTGGTATCATTTACAAAAAGAGATTATAGTTGTACTTCGATGCGCAGCTCGAGACAACGATTTTCAGAAACTAGGATAATTAACTACCTAATTTTCAAGGAATCACGGCGGGTATAAGGGGGTACAGAGAAAAATTTATCTTTGAAAACTTATAAAGTGGAAAACAGAATTGATATTTTACGGCAACTTCCCTATTAATTATTTAAACATGATGTTAAAATGACGTGTTCGTTACTACTGGGAATCACTTACCTTCGACTTAACATTCCATTTGTAAAAAAATGGCACATGTGAAGAGTATTGGATCGAAGAACCGTAAGTTCTCGCGAAATGTAGTACGTATTAATAAGAGGTCCTCCCAAGAAACGTAAATATTGAATATTTTTTTAATTATGTAAAATATGAAAAAATGTTTTAGACAATGTTTATTTCTTTTTATTGAAGCTATTCAATGTCATCAAAATTTGTATAGTGTTTCGTTTAAAAAATAGGTGTTGCGCACCCCCGCAACCCCCCGAGTGCCTGAAAGGGTGCACAATGGGTCATAAAGATGGCATCATCAGACCATAAAGTGCGCAAAAAGAATTTTTGTCTTTACCCATAATAGTTTCTGAGAAATTAATTTTGTCGAGCTAAATGTGCCATTCGTTCCACTGTGCTGCGGCCCGAGCAAGTCAACCTAACAATAAACCCCATACTGAGAGTACTCCGGCAAGAGAAGTTCGAGCCGCGAGCATAACTCAGTTATGCAGCTCTGATCTAAAGGTTCACGCATGCAACAACACCATACCGACAACGAAAATGTACCCTGGAGAATGCAATTCTTGTTGTGTACTGAAAGCGACAACACCTCAATAAAATCTTAAGGTATAAAAAATGAAACTTTGTGAAAATACATTTATTTTTCACATTAGTTTACTGTTTCCACCTAGCAGAGCGGATCAGTGCTACACGGGCATACAACCCAGCGCAGAGACCCCTATTGCAGTATCCCTATATGCGCTTCAGCCTGGCGTTGATTCGTCGATGTATGTTCCTTCCTGCCATAGTTTCAGTTGTCCTCGGTGGTGGAGGCGCGTTGTCCATGAAGGCGCTCGAAAACGGAAATGCGCATAAACGTGAGGGCGTGTGTGGGTGAAAGGCTACAGGGCCATGTGGTGTGAGAGGGAGATGATCAGAGTTCAGAAAGCCTTTGAAAGAGATTTATGACCCTTTCTTTCGCGAGCGTTGTACGACTTCAACCTATTCTAAGAAATGTAACCTGAGACGCTTTTAGAAAAGGCTACATACTTAACTTAAATTTCTCAATTCGTTCCGCCAGCTAACATTCTTCTTAGGCTTTTCCTTAGAAACTTTCTTCTCTCTTCTTATCTCGGCCTAAATTTCATGAACTTGTACTATATGGAACGGTTACAAATAATTAAATGCTGCATACTCTAATTTAAATTTCGCTTCTATTCTTATTGGCAATACTGCGGGTATCGCGGGGTCTTGTAATTAAGTTCAAGCGATAGTGTAACAATATCTTCAAAAACCGTAGCTGGTTTTCACGAGTATACAGAGTGTCCCGTAACATGTGGGAATAACTTCAGGAGTGGCTTCAACACATCCAAAGAATGAAAAAAGTTCATATAAACATATGAGCCGTTTTTTTTAACGTGGTATAAGTTAATTTTGAAAAAAAATTAGTCAATGCTAGTTTTAGTTAGACATAGACGTCTTCTTTACATATTTATAAGAACACAGTCAATGGTCTATAATATTCTCATAAATTCGTCAAGAGAAGTTTAACTGTTAAATGTTATTGTTCTGGACTTATTTGGAAAACGAGGAAGGCCAACCAATTTTAGCAAAATAACTTTGTTACCATTGCACACAACTTCAAGACCTATAACAAGAGATAAACATAACGATATGATGGCTTTACAGCCTTACATACCTCCTATTCACTATGAATACTTCACGATGCTAAGTATAAAGGAGAAATAAGATTGAAATATGAATAAAATTATAATTAGTTATCTTAACGAAATAGTTTACTTTTCATAGTTGTTTTATTATAAATTCTTTTATAATATAACTGAAAATATTTCTTAATAAAGTCAATTTTACGTTTACTTACATGTCTTCATTTTAATTATTTTTTATATTAAAAAAATACATGTCAGAAAAGCCAACTTCAATTAAAATATAAATTTAAAATTGGTATTGTTCATGTTTTTCATAATTTATTATTATTGAAAGTGGTATAAGTCCATTTGTAGCTAAAAAAACCTTTTATTTTCTTTAACAATTTTATTAATTATTATTACATAATAAAACTTTACAAGTTTATAGTTTTAAAAACATTACCCGAATTTTTTAACGTTTGCCAATATTGTTTAGTTAAGTCAAATGCAAACCTTTAAATATCTCAATGTATGAATAAATGGACTTATACCACTTTAAAAAAAAACGGCACATATATTCTATTTGACTTCGCTTTCGAATTATACGGGGTTTTGTGCCACAATACAATAACAGTTGGATAACTGCCCGCAAATCGGGACCTATGGCGGGCACTTATGCAATAGGAGAATCGATTCTAATTAAAGACACGGCTCGAGCCGAGGTTCGGTTTGTTGAAAAACGTGGAGAAGGACAGCGCATGAAAGAGACAAAAAATGAGAAAACTACGTATCGGTGAGACAAACTAATGCAAACATACATCTTTTTAATTTTTATTTTTTTTTAATTAAACTTCTACTTACGTATTTGTGAGGTTTTTCTGGTTAAAATAAGACCAAACACGATATAATTTGATGCATATTTGGTTTATAATTTAAACCTATAACGTGGCACACGTAATCAGTATCAATAAGTAAATATAGTTCAAATTATACCGTGTTTCGTCTTATTTTAACCAGCAAAATCTCACGAATACGTTAGTAAAACATTAATTTAAAAAAAATAAAAATTAAAAAAGTTTTATGTTTCCATTAGTATTGTCTCACCGAGATTCGAGGTAGCATCAGGTTACACTACTCGTCCGGCGAATTTCTGGGTGCGTCAAGGGGAACCCATCCCCTCGTAGTGGGGATGACTAGCGGGCAGTTACGCAGTAGATCGATACGGGGAGTTATCCAACTTTTTCTATAATTCTTTCGACAGACGAAAGTACTGTGTGTTGCAGGAAAGATGACAAGCGGAAGGGATGCGGGTCCAATTGGTTATTTCTCCATAGGCCCACCTTCTCCAACACAACTGTACAAATAGTGCACACGTATTGTGGTTATTGGCCGACGTAATAACAACGACGAATCGGATCATATAGCACTACATGACAAAGAAAGCAAGCGGGACTCATCGTGACTGAGTGGGATAGAGCGATAACGAGCGGTCCGACGAACTTTAAAGCAATAGCGTAGACGTCTTAAAGTGTTGACTACAGAGTTTCCCGGCTATCTGAACTCGCATTCGGGACTGAGCATTTTCAGACAGCCGTTTTTAGACCAGTTTTCATCACCTTCTCGAAAACAATATTTACGAGTGTAGCTCGAGAAGCGATAATCTTGGTGGGAAAGAGATAGAGTATTGGCGAGGTTTCAGTCGGCTGCCGCCAAAGAGTTTTTTCGTCGACGCAAATGAGATATCGTATAACGACAAACAAAATTTTTCTATTTTTTATAATACATTAATGAAAATACTACAAATGAATAGGTGAGGTTCTTCCAATGAACATGAGTCCAAACACGATGTCATTCGGTTCATTTGTTATTAAAATTTTGCATAAGACAAGATTCGATAGACGGAATTTCTCTGATAACAAATAGTCCGAATGAGGTCGTGTTTGGACTCATTTTAATTGGGAAAACTTCATCTATCTATTAATAATATTCTCAGGAATGTACAACTATGTGTCGGGTTTAACGTGCAGTATATGCCCCTAGGGTATCACCGCACGGCCCCCACGGGCGTGGGATTGAGATACGCTCAATCAGCGCATTCGAGTACAGGATATGTGCCCGAACTACCAATCCGCCTCCGGATGGCAGTCCAGGAGACGACCTTTGGTCGGGGCGAGGCTTTTCTAAACCTCTACCAGCTCTGCAGGCTGGCGCCCGAGCAGAGACCGCTGCTCACCCGTCGAGTGGCACGGCCTACTCTCCCCCGCGTTGTGGGGTCACCACATACCACCAAGAATCCAACGCCAATGGTCGGTACGGCACGGGGCGGAAACCCCGTCCGCGGGCACACCGACTCCCGTGGTACCAGTTTTCGGACCTTGGGTCCAAGTACAACTAGTCGCACTCTTGCGGGCCTCTTACCAAAGCGTCGCTGCCCGCTCGAGATGCTGTTACATCTCCAAACCGACATGGGTTGGTCAGTATACCGGGATTCAGCTCGGAGGGGGAGTGTCGCTACTCACCCACCCAGTGGCGGCCCGGCACCTACCACCCCTGCCCCCCCTCAGGAAAGTACAATGAAAAACAACAAATTTCTTATTTCCGTTAAAGGATGACTCATTCTTCGTACAATGTATCATGTTTCTCAAACGCCACCGCCAGCCGCCCGACTTCTTGGTCCGACTCCGGAGGAGTAAGAAGGGATATATGGTTGGGGCACGGCCGGCTCAAACATCCGTATCGAAAAGCAGTTCAGACAGCCGTGGGACTCCACCTCAGTAGTGGAGGGTTAAGCTGCAAAGTCTATGCGTTCGAACGTAACAGGTAGTAGGCACATGGAGATCTTAGTAGGAATGTTACGGAGTTGACACACGCCGATTTTTATGCAATTTAGATATGATATAGATCTCGAAAAAATATTTGTCACGTATTTTTTTATATCGGCTCTTATTGGGATGAAAACAGCCCTCGAAGTAGAGGGTGAAAACCATATTTCGCAGTATATCTTGAAAACTATGAGAGATAGAAAGAAAGTTTAAATGTACGGTTTGTCTATTTTTTAATGCTGAATCTGCCTATATAATAGTTTTTAAAAAAATTAATTTGTTTAAAGAATATATTAAAAATTTACATATTTTTGCAAATTTTTCTGGCTAAATGTTAATCAATTTTGATGAAACCTTGTACATATAAACTCTGAATCAGTACCAAAAATACGGATAAATTGAAATTTTTAATTTCGACCTTGCAATGAATATTATGACATGCGCAATATAAGCGCATTTTGTGCCTGATGAAAGTTTTTAGACTCACATGATTGAGGTTCCAGGACACTTTTATGGCATTTTAGGTAATTACATTACCCTACGTGTTATTATTGTGTTTGCAAGGGTAGATATCGCCAGAGCCGATAAAAGACTCAATGCCGGAATTCCCTCCGTAAGGGGTATGGCAGGCCTGCGCGGCGCTGGTAACGCTCGTCCAGGCCGCGGTCAGAAGAAGACCGTAATTAAAAAAGGAATCGAGTTTGAAACGTTGTTTTTCCGAAGATGTCCCATGTTAATAAGTATATGGTAGCCCTGAAAAGAGCTGTTTGTCCCATGCAGCGTTAGTCTCCGACTACGGCTAATCGTGTTCTTTTCTTTCCTTATATACTACCTGCGACGTTGCTAATAGAGTGCGGAAGTAAAAAAAATGAAGATCTCTTCAAAATGTGGGTCGAAAGACTGCTTTTGCCAAATCTACCCATAAATGCAGTATTACTATTGGACTCCTGGACAGGACACGATGAGCGCATAATAAGAAGCATAATTCGAAGGGAGAAGAACCTGGAAGTTTTAAAAATTCCATAGCACACAACTGGATTTATACAACCATTAGACGTGTATGGATTTCGTATTTGGAAAAATTTCGCAAGAAAGATCTCTGATTTGGTAATAACGTTAAATCTAAATATTAATTTACATGCCAGAAATACAATTATTAAAATGCAATCACTAATTCACAATCAGTTAGCAGCTTCCCGATATAAGGAATTATTTAAATATGTCTGGTTTAGGCGTGGTTACGTAAGTAATACACCAGAAAATGTTGAAAATCCAGTTGGGTTCTGTTTTCACCACATTCACACCATGATTTGTTCCGAATGCGCAGAAGTCGTTGCTTTGAAATATTCTTGGTGCCAGAAACACTTGTGTTTGAACCATTTCTTCGAAAATTATCATTACTGCAATGATTACATAGAATAGTTTTCAGTCAAATTTGTTTTATATGTAGATGGCTGCTGTTTGAACCCGTTGGTGCACTGTTACTCGTTCGATATTGGAGACACTGGAATTCCATAAAATAAACAGCTCTTTCCAGGGCTACCATACACTTATTAACGTGGGACATCTTCGGACAATCAACGTTTCAAACTCGATTCCGTTTTTAATTACGGTCTTCTTCTGACCGCGGCCTGCACGAGCGTTACCAGCGCCGCGCAGGCCTGCCATACCCCTTACGGAGGGAATTCCGGCATTGAGTCTTTTATCGGCTCTAGCGATATCTACCCTTGCAAACACAATAATAACACGTAGGGTAATGTAATTACCTAAAACGCCATAAAAGTGTACTGGAACCTCAATCATATGAATCTAAAAACTTTCATCAGGCACAAAATGCGCTTATATTGCGCATGTCATAATATTCATTGCAAGGTCGAAATTAAAAATTTCAATTTATCCGTATTTTTGGTACTGATTCAGAGTTTATATGTACAAAGCTTCATCAAAATTGATTAACATTTAGCCAGAAAAATTTGCAAAAATATGTAAATTTTTAATATATTCTTTAAACAAATTAATTTTTTTAAGAACTATTTACATAGGCAGATTCGGCATTAAAAAATAGACAACCTGTACATTTAAACTTTCTTTCTATCTCTCATAGTTTTCAAGATATACTGCGAAATATGGTTTTCACCCTATACTTCGAGGGCTGTTTTCATCCCTTCAAAGTGAATAAGAGCCGATATAAAAAAATACATGTCGAACATTTTTTCGAGATCTATATCATATCGCAACTTACGATCTCTGCATAGTACAGATTTTTGAATTTGCTCAGTCCCGAATGCGAGTTCAGACATCCGTGGAACTCTGTATCTTTCTTGTTCTCTTCCATTCTGTTTATAACTCGGCATTTGTATTTCGTCTACCTTTCAACAATAGGACGATAACACGTATTGACGCAGATTAACTTACATATCCTGCTTATCTTACGAAATGAATGCTGATATGTTTATGGCGGAGTCTGTGTCTGACTTCACCTCTGTCTTAATGTAACAATTTAGTCTTCTGTCAACTGCCCCACTGAGACGTTTATTGTGCTTTGTGCTATGGCCAGTAAAGTAAGTAGTAAGAAACGAAAAATTACTGAAATAAATAGTGATAATGATATTTCAGAATGGGAGGAAGACTTAATAAATAGGAACGACATTGAAGTGAATGAAGATTTTGCATTAGTGTCGGAACATTCTTCTAACGTTGTAAGAAAGTGTTGTACATTTTGTCCTGCAAGAAAGCACAGAAAAACAGCGTAGTTATGTTTTTCATGTAATCGGCCAACTTGCTTGAGTGTGCGAGAAAAGCGTGTAAAGATTGTACCGATGAAGTGTAAACTCCTATACGCATTATATTGAAGCGGTGCGCTGCGAAATTGCGAGAAGAATGGAGGAAAGAGGATAGAGCGTTTCGTCCGGGGCCTGCTAGTGGACTCGTCAGTAAGGCTACCTAGCAGGCCCGTGCCTTAGACGCGGGATACTGAGGGTCAGGTCGTCGGTGTATATATACAGAGCGCAGGATGGTCGTGGACTTGCGGGAAAGTCTGTGCGCCGCTGAACCCTCTGCTGGCGAGGTCGGGAAATGCCGCTACAATATATAACTTAAACTATTGTTATTATTTATAATTAGACTATTATTCAGTTTTCCTGTTTTGCATATGATAATATGTACCATATAACATTATATTCTGTTATTCATACTTACTAATAAACTTCTTATAATAAACATAGAACTACAATGTTGATCGACATGTATTCCCTTTAACGAAAAGGCTACAAGTTTCATTAATGCAAGTTAAAATGCAATTAATACAACGGATCATTCTATTCTGTTATGTTTATTAGGAAAATTTATAATAATATAAACCTTCAATTATTTTGAGCACATTTTTTATTTTTATAAAATTTACTAACATGGAGTCGGAGTCGGCATATTTTTTTCTGACTCCAATTCCGACTCCAGTGATCAGAAATTCCTCCCGAACTCCGACTCCGACGCCACAGCCCTGGCCACGACGGCTACGAAGTCTATTCTCGCTCTATAGCGATACAATGTTTATGTTTTTGCAATCTGACTTTAGGCCCAAAACCTAGAGTGGATGCAGCAGAACACGACATTGTATACTCCACACTCAATTCAATTGAGGCTAGATAATATTTCACCTACGTGGACTTGTATATCAACATAATGAATGCATATCGCGATAAAAATGCGTACAAATCAAAATCAGTTCCGAACGAACTCGTGCTTTTCAAGAATATTTTATTATATTGTATAGAAATTTCCTATGCCTTTGTGGGACATAAGAATCAAGTCCTAAATGAATCTGTTATTCTGGTAATCAGCCAATTCATTGAACATTTTTCTTTTTTTACATGGTAATTTTTCCTCTTCGATACACATATCTACTGCTATATCTAAAGTTACAACTTTTCCGAACTCCGATTCCGACTCAGACTCCACAGCCCTGGATAGAACTAGAGACAGGGACAATGTTGCCCTCAACGATGGCCTAGTTTCGACTGGTGTGGTTCCGAGGAGCTCCAGTAGAGGTGCTGGTGATGTGGGATTTGGTCCTCCTGCTTTCCGTGGAGTGGCGTTGGCACTGGCACTGCGTGGCGCTAGTGAGGCCTCGCACGCGCCGTCTTGCTCGACGGACCTGGCCGAGAGAGTAGTCTGGTAACTCCTACCGACATATCGTTCTTTTCTGTGGTTGCAACGTAAGCGTTAGAGAGAGTAGTATCTGTGTTCCTCGGAAAGTATCGTGTACCCGAGTTTTGGAGGACTCTAAGTTATAGTACCCCTTGCGCCTCGAGGTCGCCCTCGAGTCGCGGAATGGTTCCGCGCAGACGAGTGATCTCATCCGAACTCGTGCGCCTCTCGCAGAGCTTACTTTGCCACGTGCCTCGCGTCGAGGTTATGTCGCCTCGTGTAGCGTGCGTTGCAAGATAGTCGTTGAGGCGCTACTCAGGCGACCCACGTTGTACTCGTGCGTCTTGGCCGAAGACTGTTATCTATAATAAACTTGGGTTGTATCGTTATTTGTACGTGCAGTAACAATCCGTTGTTCCAGTCCTCTCGTTCCGTTACTGACCGCGTTGTGTAACTTGTGGCGTGGGTCGCCCAGGATTTCGCGCGTGCTAATACAGCGTCACCCACAACTGGTGTGGCGACCGCCACTACCAACGCCAATGGGATTGCGCGGAAGTGACGCATCAACTTCGCGATTTAGAAAGTCCCTAGGGTTTTCCCGGACGCCGTGGGAGACTGTTACGCGGGGCAGTTGCTACCTCTGCGCGGCGTCCCCGTTCTTCAGGTGTTTTCCAAAAGTCGTAGCGCACGGACGTAATTGTTGCGTATATAAAAAGATTGTACGAATATCCATACAGACATATGTTTATATTTATATTTGTTAATCACAATTAGTGTGCAGTTATTTCCGCTTCTATTCTCGCAAGATCGTGGTGGGAAAATCCCCTCACACTGACGTAGCGATCTGGCTACAGAAAACGTGTTCTATATTACCGACGTGCTCGGGAATAAGGAGATCGAAAGAAGTTCAAAAAGTAGAACGATGTAACAACTATATACAGTGACTCGCATTAATATTCGTACACTACGATATACGAGATATTATCGCTGTTATAGTTGTTTACAATAATGTTAACGAGGTAATAGTGGTATCATGCATTAAAGTGAACATCGTAGTTGGAAAAAACATAAATGTTATTTATTTAATACACATATGTTTTTAAATAATAATGAATAAGTGAAAAAATGTGCAAATTTCATATCGCAAAAATATTCGGACACGTTATTTACCCTACGGTATGTCGCTTAATAACTCGGTTTCATCGCTACTTGGATCCTCAAGAGCTCAGTTTTTTGTAATATTTCGCCGAGAGCACATTAAATATCAGCTAAAATGGGACGTAAAACAAAAAAATACCTCTTCTGATATTCGTCAACTGATAATTTATAATCTACAGAAGGGTAAATCATATTGTGAGATTGCCAAATTGTTAAATTTGAAAAAAATCACCCTGGGAGGCATAAAAAGATACAATGTTGAGGACCGCATTGATTAAATTCCACAAAAAGGACGTCCAAAGTTACTTGATGCACGAGATGAAAGGAAAATTGTTCGTAAAATAAAAAAGGATCCTGGAATAAGTGCTCGTAAACTAACCAACGAATTATTTGAAGAATCTGGGAAGAAAGTGCATCCGGACACAGTGCGTCGTGTACTAAAAAATCATGGGTACAACGGCAGAATAGCTCGAAAGAAACCGTACGTAAACGAGAAGAATAAAAAGAAGAGACTGACTTTCGCTAAAGACTTTATTTTGAAAGATCAAACGTGGTGGAACAATGTAATATTTGCTGATGAAAGCAAATTTAATCTTTTCGAATCAGACGGGCGTAAAATAGTCTGGCGTAAACGACATCAGGAATTCCAAATCAAAAATTTGAAACCGACAGTGAAACATGGTTATGGAAGTGTGATGGTATGGGGTTGTATTTCGATGTCAGGCGTAGGTGAATTAGTTTTCACTGATGGAATTCTAGACAAATACAAATATTTGAATATTTTAAAGCAGAATTTAATCAAAAGTGCTGTTAATATGACTATTCGTGACAGTTTTAAATATTATGAAGACAATGATCCAAAACATAAATCTAGAATAGTACAAGAGTATTTACTATATAATTGCCCCAATGCGTTGCACCAACCACCTCAATCACCGGACTTAAATCCGATTGAAAATTTATGGGACCAATTAGATCGTAATATTCGAAAAATGCCCATAAGAACAATACCAGAATTAAAACAACGTTTAATAGAAGAATGGAAATGTATTACGCAAACATATTTAGAAAAAATTATTTGTAATATGCCGAAGCGATTACACGAAGTTATTAAGCAAAATGGTTATCCAACGAAGTATTAATATTCACTATAATATCTCTTAAATAAGCATATTTCATACGCAATTAATGTAATTTATTTGTTGTCCGAATTTACGGTCCAAATGACCGGTTAGTGTCCGAATATTTTTGCGACGTCAAATTTGTACATTATTTCACTTATTCATTATTATTTAAAAACATATGTGTATTAAATAAATAACATTTATGTTTTTTACAACTACGATGTTCACTTTAATGCATGATATCACTATTACCTCGTTAACATTATTGTAAACAAATATAATAGCGATAATATCTTGTATATCGTAGTGTCCGAATATTAATGCGAGTCACTGTATGTTCAAATAACAATTTGGTACAAAACACAGTACTATTTTAGCTAATTATGATTTCAACGGAACGCTTTCTGTAAACTTCGACTAGCTTGATCAGCGGACACTTTTCGACTTACTAGTTTTCCAAACCGAATCATATGCTTCAAAAAGGTGGCGTTGCCATCGTCTGTCGCATGTACTTCCGCTGACCCGTCAAAATCAGTCAAAACGGAAATGCACGCATCTTCCTTTCGCGCGGGAGGAAGTAGGTGTCACCACACTGGTACTGGTGTAGCGATTGACTGCAGAAAACGTGGGGATACACTGAAGACCGTTGACTAGGAATTGGGCGACAGGAGTGGTATGTGCTCTACGTATTTTACTTTTACACTTCTATATGTAATTCAACATAATATAAAAGTAGTGATCTAAAGCAAATTCAACAACCTATACAACAGTTCCGAGCAAGTTAGAACCCTTTTTTTTTTTTTTTACGTGGAGGAAACCTTCAAAAGGCACCCCGGACCCTGGGGTGGGGTCCTGGGTAGTGCGGGATTTTTACCCGCTAAAACCTCCACGGTGACCTATCCTCTGGCGTGTAAGGGAGGGCTCCGGGAACCCCATAAGGACACGACTCGGAGTCCTCCCAACGCCGAGGCGCGAAAGCGCCCCATCCTCGGGGGTCAAACGGACCCCCTTCATACCTCCCGGCGACGTTGCATCGGTCACCCAGCAACGCCGCCTCCTCCTCGGGATCGCTGACTTCGGCGGACGGGCCCCCTACCCTGTTCCGCCTGCGATCCCGTGCGATCGTGGCGAGGAACACAATATTCCGCGCCACGATCGCTCTAGCGTCGGCCGTAGCCGACCGTCCGGCTTCGTTCGGGGGAGGGAATAAATCCACGCCCCTCCCCAAGCGCCGCCTTCTGCCCTACACGCTGGGAGGCCGGCGGCGGGACCTCGCTCTGCCCCGCCTGCCCCTCCCTCTGCCCCGGCGGGCGGGATGGGAAGTACGTTCCCTATCCCGCTCCGCGGCCTCCTTCTGCAGCATCACGCGCTCGCAGAAGGAGGCCATTGCGCTCCAGGCGCTACTGCTGCCGACCATCTTACTCGCGATGGCCGGCAGCGACAAGTCCGTCCCGACTTCGTTTGCGAGGACGCGGCGCTCCTCGGCCCATGCCGAGCACACCTCTAGGGTGTGTTGCACCGTGTCCTCATCCGCCCCGCAGTGATGACACTGCGGGGTGGCCTCCCTACCGATTCGACGCAGGAACTCACCGAAGCAACCATGCCCGGTGAACACCTGCGTCACGCGGTAGGTCAGCCTTCCCGGCCTGCTGCCTGTCCATTGATCCAGGACAGGCAGCACGGCCTGGACGGCTCTCCGAGTGGCATTCGTTGGCTCCCTGAGCCAGCTCTGCCACTCGTTTAACGAGAGCCGTCTCGCCTCCGCCTTCACCGCCTCGACCGCCTGAGGGTTCAGGGGCGCCCCACCGAGGCCGCGGAGTTCGCGGAGACGTTTCTATGTCTCCGCATTCTCCACCGCGGACACCTCAAATGGGAGCAGCCCCGCCAGCGCACTTGCTGCCGCGCACGAGATGGTGCGGTAGCCCCGGACGATCCTGATGGCCAGCTTGCGATGCACTCGCCGCAGCAGCATTCTGCTGCGCGTGCTGGCCATCAGATCGTCGGACCAAACCGGGGCCCCGTACAGGGCCATCATGCGCACCACCCCGGCGTACAGGTGGCGAACCCTCTCCTCCGGTCCCCCCAGGTTGGGGAGCAGACGGCCCAATGCCGCAGCTGCGATCTCAACCCGGGGGACCAGGCGGTCGAAGTGGGCGGTGAAGGCCCAGGCCCTGTCCAGGGTGAGGCCGAGGTATTTCATCTCGGCCCCCACCCTGACACAGGCACCTCCGACTCGGATCAGCGGCTGGGGCGGCCTCACACGTCGAGGACCACCGTGGAACCAGATGGCCTCGGTTTTGTGTGGGGCCACTCTCAGTCCCAGCCGCTGTATCCGCGCCACCACGCGGGCCACCCCGGACTCCGCGAGTCGTGCGGTCCTCCCCCAGTCCTCCTCACCGGCCAGCACCAACGTGTCGTCAGCGTAACACGTGATGCTGACCCCATGGGGAAGAGGCACCCGGAGGACCGCGTCGTACGCGAGGTTCCACAGGATCGGCCCCAACACCGATCCCTGCGGAACCCCGCAATACACCCTTCTCTGGGCCGTGGCCCCATACTGGGCCGGCCACTCCACCCACCGGTCGCTCAGGTAGGCCCGCACGATTCGCCTCAGGTAGGGAGGCACTCGATGATACTCGAGCGCCTCACCTATCCTGTCCCAGGGCAGGGAGTTAAAGGCGTTGACGATGTCCAAGCTCACCGCCAACGCCACCCCGCCCCGAGACACGGCCTCGTCCGAGAGGGACCTGACTCGACGAATCGCATCGATTGTCGAGCGCCCCTCCCGGAAGCCGTATTGGCAGTCGGCCAGATTCGGGCCCACCCTCGCGAGATGCTCGGCGAGGCGGCGAGAGACTATTCGCTCAAATAGCTTCGCCACCTCGTCGAGCAGACAGATCGGCCGGTAGGAGGAAGGCGCATCCGCCGGCCGGCCCGCCTTACGGAGGAGGATTAACTTCCCCCGTTTCCACCCCGGGGGGACCTGGCCAGACTCCAGGCAGCCGTCAAATAGCCGCCGGAGCCTGTCGGCCAGGACGTCCGCGGCCAACACCCAAGCTCGGCCCGGGATACCGTCCGGGCCCGGTGCGGTATTCTTCTTCGCACCGAGCCTCCGAACGGCCCAGGCTAGCGAGCAAGTTAGAACCCGAAGAAGAAAAGCATACGGGAAAATCTGTAAAACAGCTTCCGATATTTTACCGTACGACGGTTAAGAGCGTGTGAAAAAAAAAAAAGTCCACAGAATTCGAAATATTAATTTTTATTAAAGAGGAATTCGTCTAGGAGGCCAATAGTCTGGTTTTCTGTCAGAAAGATCTTGTATTTAATGATTGTAAACAAATATTTCTAATGTCTTTTTTTTTCAATAAGAAGTAGGGGAATGCGGGGCAAAACAGGGCAGTGGGGTAAGACAGGGCACTCTCATCTAAAAGAAACTCTAATTAGATACATCATGCACGTACACACATTGAACAAAGCGGTGGGGAAACGCGACAATGTGGAAATAAAAGCGTAAAAAATCACGTATGTCACTTGTTACGAAGAAATATCGAAATTTGGCAGTAGCGATTTAATTGTTCAGCAAGTTTACAATAATATCAGTTTGTTTACATGTATATGCTTTGGCAAAAAGCGGTAAGTTTATACACCTTATTAGTTCCTTCCTCATAAATTAATAGTTTTCATTAAAAATTAATTGAGGTTATTTCACAGAAAACATGTAAAATATGATCTACCTACTGGGGTAAGACGAGATCACATGAGTGGAGCAAGATGGGGACATCCTCACCTTGCCCCGCTGTACTAGTGTTATCTGCGTATTCTTTACTTGATATTTGTTAAATTCTACTACAGCAGGCAGCCTAAAAACGTCAGTACTCCGAGACAGCATTCAGGTACACCCCCATCCTCTCCACGCAAAAATCCGCTCCTCCTACAAGTCAACGAACCATTCAGCCAATCACAAAATTGCAGTAAAACACCCTCCAGACACACCTTCCTGCGAATTCAAATAAATAGAAATCCTGCGAAGAAAATAAGACATTTAAAACCGCGCATTTCAAATCGAAAGATTGTTAATGTATACGTGAGTGATTCTGTTATTACATTGTTGTTATCGTTGTTGTTAAAATTAATTCGTAGAATATATCGTTAAAACAAGCACTGACATTTACTCTCCTCACTAGTTCGCGTCCATTAAGTTGGAATGAATATTATCGTCTCGACGTTATTGCGATTGCGTAAGCGAGATTTACAACCTCGCTACATTCGGGCTAGAATTGCAGCGGGAAGACAGAACATTTTGGTCCTTCGAGCCGGTTTGTGTAACACACCGAGTGAACTCAGTGAACACAGTCCAAAGACAAAATGGCAACAAGTGAATTCAAGGAATTCATCGCACGACGTGCCGTCATCAAGGGGCACCTGACACAATTTAAAAACTACCTTAACAAATATACAGAAGACACAGACACCGTAAAACTGTCGGTGAACCTGAAGCGCCACTCAACAAAAGCTTCGACACCTTCGAGGACGTATAGCAGGTAATCGAAAGACTGAACACAGGAAGCAACCAGGCGGCCGAACGAGAACCTATGAAGGATCAGTACGATGACTCGGTCACAGCAGCCGAAAAAATTCTGCACCCTCGATCTACAAGCGTCCCAGCTTGCATCTCTCCATCTGCAGCATTGAACGGCCCAAGCGGAGTAAAACTTCCAAAAATCGACCTGCCCCGCTTCGACGGAAGACTAGAGCACTTGCATAGCTTCAAGGCCCAATTCACTTCAATAATCGACGACAAGGTAGGGCTGACAAACACTCAAAGACTCCATTATATCAGGGCCACGTTATCAGGCGAAGCAGCAGACACAATAAATTCAGTCGACCTGACTGAAGGCAATTGTTCATACGCTTGGGAGTTACTGAATCAAAACTACGCGAGCAAAAGATTCGTTTTCTGGCGCCACGGCGAATTACTACTACATACACCGGCCATCGAACACAATTCCGCCTCCTCGATACGTCGTTTCACGAACAGCATCCGGCAGCATCTCAAGGCCTTGAAAACCCTCGGACAACCTGTAAATTCATGGGACACACTGGTAATTCTGACCATCCTACCAAAATTAGATCGGGAAACAAGGATGGAATTCGAGAAAACCCTCTCCGCGGATCAAATCCCAAGCCTGGGCTACCTGCTCGACTTCCTCCTTCAGAGGCCATGTACTTGGACGTCGGAGAAAAGGACACAAGACAGCCCGCGTCTCACCCAAAAATCGGTACCGAACCGAACCCACCAGACACATCCAGAATTCGTCCAAAACTGCCACAAACATTCACCACCTCCATCATATCGTGTCCAATCTGCAGAAACAGCACACATGGTATCTACGATTGCGAGAAGCTGCACAAGAAGACAGTGCCAGAACGAGTGAAGACAGTCAAGGAAGCCAATCTCTGTTCGAACTGTCTACGCAAGGGACACTTCCTCTCGCAGTGCAGATCAATTAAATATCGGATCTGCGACGAACCACACCACATGCTACTACACACGGATCCTGTATAACCTACGGCAAAATCACAAACATCGGCATGACGCATATGAACCGGGACCCGGCAACATTCTCTAACGGCGAACCTGACCACGGACGAAATTATGACCACCGCGGTCATAAAGGTGCGAGGAAGAGACGGCATATTCAGTAATTGCAGGACCCTATTAGACACCTGCTCCACGGCCAACTTTGTGACCGAAGAATTGGCACAGGGACTGCGATTGCGGAAGACACCTTTCTCCGTCCCGGTAGGAGCACTAAATTCATTACAGACAACATGTCATCACTACACAACCATCAGAATACATTTAATGTAACCGGTCACGAACGACTAGCCGCTCCTGAGGGTGTTTCCCCTATATCGGCATCGGTTGGCTTACCACCGGCGAAACTGCCTCGGGACGAGCGCGGAAAAATCCAGAAGTGCCGCAGAGCGTTTTCTGCGGATGAGTCCTTTAGCTACGTCGCGGCCAAGGGAGGATAGCTCCTCCAATGGTCAGCGCCGTATCCACGGGGAACCACGGGGCGGCGAACTCACTGCGTACACGCCTGTATGCTCACTCTGCCCCCGACCAAAACTGAAGAGATGACCGGTAGGCAGTTGTAAGCTGCCTCTGTTCGAACCGGTCCGTGTTCGACTCTTCAGCCCCATTCAATTGATCGGAGATTCATTTCGAATCCTCAGAGCCTTGAGGCACTTTGGATGTTCACAGGCTGCGATCGGACGAGAGGTACGCTATGGCAATCTTCCGAAACCGAACGCCAGCGCTGCATTCGCGCAGCCGAAGCCCCCGAAGGTTCCAGTTCAAGCCACACTGGTCACACTTTCGAGGACATTTGTCCGCTACCCATGAAGGAGCACCCGACCTTCTAAATGATATGGGTCGTCATAGGCATGGGATACAACTCGGGTTCGGGGGTGTCGTTACTCACCCAATGGCAGCCCAGCACCTACCATACCCTGCCGGGACCATCACAATACAATCAAATCATACTAATCTCACGAAAACACTCAACTTCTTCATCATACAAAACATATCATCACTTATACCCAATCAAGCAATCAACCGCGAACATGTACCAATCCCAGCCAAAATCCAACTGGCCGATTCAGATTTTGATAAACCAGCACCAGTCCAGATGCTGCACGGAACAGGCCCGACCTTGTCCGTCGTGAGCATAGGACAAATCAAACTTCCAACAACTGCAAACACGGATCTGTTGCTACAAAAAACACAACTAGGCTGGATCTCACTGCAAACCGCAAGATCATTCACCTCAAACCTGCCACAATTCCGAACTGCAATTTGACCTGGAAAAATTCTGGAGAATAGAGGAGGGCACAGGTACACCGCATTTTACAGCAGAAGAACAGGCTGCAGAAGTCCACTTCAAGGCCAATACAAAGAGGTCACCCGACGGCAGGTACGTAGTAGCCTTACCCTTTAAGAACACGGTAAAAGATCTAGGCGATTCACGAAGGACAGCACTGAAGCGGTTCCATTCACTGGAACATAAACTCAATCACAATTCAACACTGAAAGAACAGTACTCGGCAGTCATTCCGTAATATATGAATCTCCGCCACTTATCACCTGCATCTGACATTCAACCTGGATATTATCTACCGCACCATGCCGTCATTAAGGAGAGCAGTCAAACAACAAAGGTTCGCGTCGTCTTCGATGGTTCGGCAAAATCCAGCACCGGGATATCTCTCAACGAGACCCTGATGATCGGACCGACCATTCAAGACGACATCCATTTACTAATCATCCGATTCCGATTACACAATTATGTTTTGACCGAAGACATAGAAAAGATGTACCAACAGTTCCCTGTATGTGAGGAAGACCGCAGATTCCAAAGGATCCTGTGATGAGATCCCAGCGGAAAAATCAACACGTACCAATTGAACACCGTTACATTTGGCCTTTCTGCAGCTCCTTACCTAGCAACGCGATGCATCCAGCAACTCGCAGATGACGAGACCAGTCTATTGCCACTGGCGTCAAGCATCACGAAGCGGGATTTATACGTCGATGATCTAATCACCGGTACGCAAACCAGAGAAGAAGCAATAGAACTACGAGATCAGATGACTCAATTATTACAACGCGGCGGCATACACATCCGACAGTGGGCATCCAACGACCGGTCACTTTTAGAAGGCTTACCAGAAAGGTCCACAAAATTATTATTGCAATCCTGCCAAGAACAAACCCTGAAGACCCTAGGAATCTTTTGGGACTCACAAAACGACACCATCACCTACTCAGTGAAAACAATCAATATCCACCAGAAGATCACAAAAAGAACAATGCTCTCGGAAATAGCCAAGATCTTTGACCCGCTCGGTTTACTCGGTCCAGTGATCGTTGTGGTGAAAATATTGCTGCAACAACTCTGGCTGTTGAAATTGAATTGGGATGAGTCGGTTCCATCCAACATACACACCACATGGAGCGACTACTGCACCCAATTAGGACTCTTAAACAATATTTCGTTTCCACGGAAGATATCCCTTGACGGAGCAAGCGAGATTCAGCTACACTGCTTCTGCGACGCAAGCGAAAAGGCTTATGGGGCTTGTATCTACCTGCGGACATCTAGTAACAGACAGGTGCAAAGTCGTATAGTTTGTGCCAGATCCAGAGTAGCGCCGCTCAAGGTAGTCTCGCTGCCCCGCCTAGAATTGTGCGGAGCACTGCTACTCGTCAAACTATACAACACAATAGTACAAACCACCAACATGAAGATCAACAAGACAGTTTTCTGGACCGATTCCACCATCACGTTTCACTGGATTCAGACTCAACCGACCCTATTAAAGACATTTGTTGCAAACAGTTGCAGAAATCCAGGGGAAAACAAATTCAGCGGACTGGCAACACGTTCCCTCAGAGCAGAATCCAGCGGATCCTCTATCCAGAGAACTACTTCCCAAGGAGTTCATGCAGCGTACCATCTGGCAGACCGACCCTAATTGGCTAACGGAAGAAGACCAACAATAGCCAAAAAACAAGATCATCCCACTTGCAGAAATTCCAGAAACCAGAAATCAACTATGCCTCAAAATTAATCTACAATCAAACGAAATCTGGAGCCACTATTCATGCTTTAATAGGCTCATCAGAGTAATAGCCTACTGCTTACGGTTTAGAAAACCAGAACACGTTCAAGGGACACTACAGGTGGAAGAACTGACAATAGCACACAACCGGATACTCAGATTAGTTCAGGAAGAATGTTTTCCAACAGACATTCAGGCTCTTACAAAAGACGGATGGGTTAGTCCGGACAGCAGATTGATCACTCTCAATCCTTTCTTGCACAAGGAAGGAATCATTCGAGTAGGAGGTCGTCTAAGACATTCAAACCTTACATATGACAGAAAACATCCTATTCTTCTCCCACGGTCGCATCACATCTCAAAGCTAATCATAAACCAATATCTCACGCGCAATCTCCACGCAGGCATTCTCTCCACTCTGCATAACATCCGACAGAAATACTGGCCGCTCGACAGAAGAAATCAGGTTCAAAAATTAATTCGAAAATGCGTCCGATGCTTCCGGTTCAATCCACCAACCACAAAATGCATCATGGGAGATCTACCAGCCCCACGGGTAACACAGAATCGCCCTTTCAGCACCGTCGGCGTGGACTACTGTGGACCTTTTTACATCAAGGAGAAAAAATTTCGTAACCGCAACAACGTAAAGATTTACATCGCCGTCTTTGTCTGTCTCGCAGTGAAGGCGGTTCATTTAGAAGTCGCCAGTGATATGACGACCGAAGGATTCATCGCAGCGTTACGAAGATTCATCGCTCGGAGAGGAAACTGCAACACCATTCAATCCGACAACGGGTCCAATTTCATCGGCGCTGATAACCAATTGAGAGAACTATATGAACTCTTCCAATCGGAACAACACGGAGATAAAATCAAGGAAGTCGCATCACGAGGAGGCATTACATGGACGTTCATCTCCCCACGGTCATCAAACTTTGGAGGACTATGGGAGGCTGCAGTGAAATCCATGAAGCACCACTTAAAACGAGTTATGGGAGAGACGCTGTTCACTCTAGAAGAATTCACCACATTCATCACACAAATAGAAGCAGTTCTCAATTCACGCCCTCTGACACCCCTATCTTTTGACCCTAACGATCTCTTAGCTCTCACCCCTGGTCATTTTTAATTGGTCAACCACTAACCGATTTTCCAGATACTGATTTTAGAGACACTCCAAGCAACAGACTACCCAGATAGCAGCATATCTGTTACATACGCCTAAGATTTCCTCAGGAATTCCCTGCTCGCTCGCCGGAACAGGCGGATCTCGCGGATAGAGTCATCCCTTGTTTCTCCGCGCTCGGCCAAACAGGAATCGCAAAGTGTATCTCCGATCAACACCAAGCCTATTGTTCATAAACGGTTACGCGCCGGGAGTGCCTTCGCACTGTGACGGACCACCGCGTCAGCTTCGCTCAAAGGACACTCATCCGCTCGATCCGAGGAGACTGCATAGCTTGTTCGGTCAATCCAGCCGTTAGGTAAGGAATGACAATAACGGTATGACGATTTGTAATCATTCCTTTTTTCTTCTGTTTATATTTATTATACTCTAATATTTGTTAACGGTATCATCGTCTCGATAATTGTCCTCTTAAACCTTTGCGCTTTCCCGCCTCCTACCGTCACGTAAGTATAGTCGAGGTGTGCCTTTGCACTTCAATAGAGCAAGAACCCGGGTGAATCACTCTAACCGGTCAGGGTGATTTGCAGTACTAAGTTCGGACATAGTAAACTGTTGATGGGAACGTCCATCCACAAGGCCGGACGTAACATATCCAAAAAAATACGCCGAGATTTTTGGATCCGATGGCACAAGGAGTACCTCAACGGTCTAAACACCAGAAGCAAGTGGGCCCAGGGAAATCACAACATCCAACAAGGGACACTGGTCCTCATCCGAGAAAACAACCAATCTCCGTTACAGTGTAAAATGGGGAGAATCACACAAACCCATCCTGGTGACGATCGTTTCATTCGAACCGTCACCATCAAGACATCTACAACCACCATAGTCCAAAACGTCAGAAGCATGGCACCATTACCCCTAGCGTAACAAATCAATAAAAAAAAAAGTAAAGTTCCATACATCACAACATTCAACCTTGTTGAACCAAATGGTTCAACGGCGGCCGGCATGTTCGTTACTGGAACCATACATTAAAAGAACCACTCAACACACTGTTTCCGGAAAGCTTAAAAAATCAAAAAACGTCACGCAGCGACAATAAACCCATAAAGCCAGCGGATGTAGTAGAAAATTTAAAGTAAATTGGCAAGCAATTCATGAAGTTCCATTAATCTCCTTAGAAAATATGGTCAATAGATCCACAGACTTTATAGCTTTATTACCCCCGTGCAAGACGAAAACGAACCGCGGACAGCTTAAAAACGTCCGTACTCCGAGACAACATTCGGGTACACCCCCATCCTCTCCACGCAAAACTCCGCTCCTCCTACAAGTCAACGAAACTTTCAGCCAAACACAAAATTACAGTAAAACACACCCTCCAGACACACCTCCCTGCGAATTCAAATAAATAGACATCCTCCTCCGAAGATAAAACATCCAAAACCACGCATCTCAAAAGACTGTTAGTGTAAACGTGACTGATTCTATTATTAGATTGTTGTTAAAATTAATTCGTAGAATATATCGTTAAAACAAGCATAGACATTCACTCTCTTCACTAGGTCGCATCCATTAAGTTGGAACGAATATCATCGTCACGGCGGTGTCGCGATTGCGTAAGCGAGATTTACCTCACTAAATTCGGGCTAGAATTGCAAAGGGAAGAAGGAACAGCATTCACCCGCTCTACTTGAAAATTCCGTGAGGCGGGTTTTGATATGCCTTTGTGGATTTTTTCGAGTAGGCAGGTTTAATGCCGTGAACGAAACGTGTGTGCTTTTTCATAAATTGTCGCAAGAATGTAGTGTCTTATCGCATCGTATCGTAGGTCATCGTTTCTGTTACATCGGTAAATGAGCGTTCTACATGGTGAATTTGTGGTGCGCTGAAAGCCACTGAACATGTAAGACGGGTTGCTGGGTGACAGGCGTCTTTAGCCCAATTTTTAAACATTGAGAACAAAAAAATGAAGCCTGCACCGCAATTTCGTCATTCTTGACTTTCAACTTATTTTAGCTTGTAGAATCACCCCCTTAAATATTTCCTGTATACTCTATTGGCACACTTGGTGTTTACTGCGCGACGGTTCAACAAGAAGGAAGTTTCCTCGGGAAAAGGGCAAAATGGCACTTGCATGCAAGTAGAGGTCGCTAGTTCTGACTTCATTGTACGGTAACTTTTCACAGGAAGTGAACTTTTCGGCGGGACGATTGAGCGGAAATTGGTGTCGCCACACTGGTACTGGTAGGGATGTCAATGCTCGCGGACGTGACACACTACGGTGAGAGCACTATCTATCATGACATCCCAAATACAGTCTCTCTCCGAAATCGCTGTCGGCGGCCTGACCTAAATCGTCGCGACAGAAATGTTGTTGCTGCCGAAGCATCGCAGATAAAATAAGCAACCACTATATATAGTGGTACCTACTTAAACCTACAGGCCTAGAAAGGAACAGCCTCGCTCATTCACTGAACCTTCGCTGACCGATTGACTCGGCAATAAGTCTCCTGTTCCGTTTCACCGGTAACCACCAACCGGAGATTGGTCACAACTTAAGAATATGGTTTAGCAATCTCATAGTAATTATAGATACAAGATATAAGTGTGGAGAGCTCGAGAAAGCGCTAGGAACCACGTGCACCACGTACTAATGTATGTCGACACCTCCAGAAGCGACGCGTCGCGCCTGCGCGAGGCGCCGCGAATGCTCTGGAATCGAATCGCCTGGAAGATCGGTCGGTATGTAATTACCGATCAGAGACGCGCTAAGTCAGTCGATCACCGATAATCAACGGCTGCATTTCTCAAGCCTCCACCGCTCCGCGAACCGACGCTCGCATTCGGCGATATCACCGCAAAAGTATTTACATTATTTATAAGTGCATAGAATAAGTTAGTATAAGTTAGTGTAAGATAATATATAGTGTAGTGTTAATGAAATAAAATTATGTAATATAAAACACTGGAGTCGGATCAATCGAAGAAACCTTCCACTACATAAGAAAACGTAATAGCAAAGAAATAATAGCTAACTACTTTTCTACATTACTTATTGTTTAGGGGGATTTTATAACAATGGCCAAGCATTAGCAGCTAATATATTAGAAAATATTTATATTCGTCGCTCGTACACTTTAAGACTGGTTTCATTATGAAAATGCGTTTACCTAGGTTTACGTCTTCTCTTGTCGGTCTTAAAACTTTCTCATAAACAATTAAAACCATATATCCGGACCTCTGCTGATAATAAACTCTATTATGTTTCTCAATATTTTATCATATAATATCCTACTTTGTACGATTGCTGAACAAAAAACTATGTACGTAATGAAAACATTTTTGTTTGATTTCGTAGGAAAAGGAAATTGTATGAGCTGTTTTATTTGGTAAATAAAGAAGAACAAGCTTAGTGGCCAATAAACGTAGTATCTTTCTTATAGTCTTATATCTTAAAAACGTACTCCCAAAGTATTATAGACGTATTACAAAAATTGACAATGCTCCAGGCCTTGAAACGGAGCCTTTCATATAATTTTGAAAGGTACGTGAAACTTTGAACGCGTTTTTCTGATGACGATATTTTTTCTAATGGCTGCCACAATATCTCAAAGTCCCATCATCCGATTTACGTGAAACTTGGCAGGCATCGTCAGTGGATGTCTCATTCTCGCCGGTACTAAAATTGACTCAATATTTGCAAAATTCAACTTTTGCGTCTTAAAAAACTAGCCATTTATTGTGCAAAAATCGAAACTTTTCCTTCCAGACGTTGCTATTTTTTTAATGTTTCGTTATTTTTCATTAATTCTAGTACCGGCTATAGCCACACTCATACAGATTAAGAATCCTTTTCTTTTTTTTTATTCTGATAATTGTGAAGGCAGATTTTATTATGGCGGCCATGAAGACAAATTTGTTTTAGGTGCAGTGGCAGAATCCCTGTAGCTTTGGACAGAATCATTATTTCTGCACTAAATAATTATTACGTATTCTTCAAACATTGTCTGATACAGCAGCAAACTATTACACTCATACGTTTATTACTTTTCTTCAAAAAAATTCCCAAAGATCGCTTCGTTTTTCGACCGTCACACTAGGGAGACCCCTTAAATATCGCGCTGCTACATGGTTGCCATATTAATAATTCAAGTCCGTTTCACGTTAAACATCATTCTTTCGTCACAAAAATCTGATACTGTACAGTACCCTACCACTCCATTATGGGCACCCAATATTTTATACAAAATTCAACTTTAGGCGCTTCTTTATAGTTTTTGCTTGTATATATTGTAGCAGTTACGGCACTGCTACCACATCCTTGCCGTGAAAGATCGAAATATTACCCTCTCTAACTTTCTCTTCTCTAAATGCTTCCGGCCTATCCTTTCTTTAAAAGTGTACGGACACAGGTGCGTCGTAGGCCGGCAACGGCCGACGGTTGCCGATTGCGCGACGAGTTTTTTCTTTTGTTTTCTGACCGCACGTCGCGGTCACCAGGCAGAACACGAGGCAGAACCTCTTGCGACACACCACGTATACGACCGTGCGACGTAGCCAATTACTTGTTTCTTATTTTGTTATATTAATTATAAATAAATTGAGCGTGTAACGCAAAATCGGAGTTGACCATTACGCACACGTTCACCTCAATATCAATACAAAGCCCAAAATCTCGGTTTCCAAATATTATTAAAGCAATACCACAATTTTTAATATTTCATGTGACCTTGGTGGTTATTGATAGAGGCCTCACTTCTTGAAGGCATACTTGAAATGCAGCGATCTCTGCAGTCGTTTATTTTCGGTGCACCATGCTACACTTCTTGAATATTGTGCATAAGGACATCTTTAGTGGGATTGGAACTTTGGTGAACTAGGCGTTTTAGAATGAATCATGTTTTCAATCGGGATTAAATCAGGAGAATTACCGATCCAAGATAAAACAGGCATACTTTGTTTTAGCACACAGAATTAAACAATGAAATGATTTCACGAACACGAGACTCATTTCGCGTTGTTAGCAACTTTCCAATCACACTAACAGTGCAAAACTTATACCTATCAATCTTGATATAACCCGAATATTTTGCTGAGAATGCAGCAAACATTTAAAATTAAGGGTGCCCATAATGGAGTGGCAGGGTACAATACACTAAAAAAGTAAAATAGCAGCTCAAGAATGAACTAAATCTAAATCGCAGTACCTGTGTATCCACAGACGGCTCTTTGTCTTACACACACAGAAAAACTTAGTTTTTCTGCTTTTTCGGTATTTCGACACTTCCTCTGACTTGCACAATTAGGCTAGATTTACATTAGTAAATTACTTGTATCAGTTATTGTTACAAGTAGCTGGCCTAGCTAGTCTACTTGCTCAGCCTCGAGTAAGGTGCTTACACACGAAAGTATTTCTTACCATGCTACAGTGCACGAAGTTTCTATAAGATCACTACTATTTTTAGTAAGAAGGTAAAGAATGTTGATAATATAATTAAGGGGAGGTTAGAAAATGATTGAGGAATAATAAAAAATAAGAAACCATCATTTAGAACCTACAAAGTTGTTTTATTTTTGTTCTAAACAAAATATAACAGTATCGCACACAGAAAGTATAACGAAATTTGCATAAGAACTGTCTACTAAATTATTACAAAAAACATAAAAATTATAATATTAGTACCTAGTATTTCCACCATTACGTCTAATGACTTCAAATATTCGATTCTCCATACTGCAAACTAAATTTTGCAATGTCGTTGTATGGATTTGATTCCACTCATGTCTTATCGTGTTTTCGAGCTCCTTAATATTGCTATACTGCTTACAATTTTTGTATATAGCCTTTGTTAGGATTCCCCATAAATTTTCTATGGGATTTAAGTCCGGGGAGCGAGACGGCCACTTCATAAGTGGCAAATCTTTTTGTCTACGCCACTCCTGTGTCCTCTTTGCACTGTGTATTGTTGCGTTGTCTTGTAGAAGACCATTTTCTTCATGATTTTCTTCGACAAACGGAATTAAACAATCTTCTAACATCTCAGTGTATTTGTCTGCGTTCATCCTGGTACAAATTTTGCATATTCGTGTTTTAGAAACATAACTAAATGCACCCTATACCATCAAACTTTCACCGCCGAAATTTCTGCTCATGGCTACAGCTTTATCAGTACGTAAATCGTGCCAATAATGCTTCAAATCATCAGGACCATCTAAATTAATTTTTTTTTCGTCTGAAAATATAACATTTTTCCATTCTTCATGCCAGGTCATATGGTTTCGTGCAAACTCTAATTTTGCAGTTTTGTGACTCTGCGTAAGAGCTGGCTTCATTGATTTGTTCGTCCATTTTAACCGTGTATCATGTTGCAATATTTGTTGTACACGTCGTGTTGCCACCGGCAGTTCCAAAAGTCTTTTCACTTCACCAGCAGTGTTATTTCCGCTTGATATCTCTTTAAAAATTCGAAAACGACCACGTCTTGTCAGTTTTGTGTTACCGCCTGTATAATGGTGCAAGCGCCAGATCTACCAATTTTTTTAGCTATCTCTCGAATAGAGAAACCTGCATCGTGGTATGCTTCTATTTTTCTTTTTTCTTCTGTACTCAAAACTGGTCCCCGTGGCATTCTGGTAGAAAAGGAGTTATTTTGTATATTATTGTGTATATTTAAAAAGCAGATTATTATATTGTAAACTTTTGTATTTCAATTCAAATACTCACTCTTTCTGAGCCGTACACTATGTTTCTGGTGTCAACGATGAAACAGAAGTGAGTAAATACTACCGTTCTTATACAAATTTCGCACTTACCTCCGTCAGCATTACAATGTTTTTGTTTACAAAGTGTAAACTCGCGACTTTGTTTATATGTATCGTTCCACAGTAAGGACACTATGGTGCTCGTAAGGTTTCCGCATTATAACTAACATAAATTTATAAAATAAATCAATTTTTTTCAGTAAATTATGGTGTTCTTATAGAAACTTCGTCCACTGTAGACCAGCTACATTATCGTGAAAAGTGGAAGAAAATAAAATACAAGGTGTCTCTGCTAAAGGAGGCCACCTAAATATCTCCTTCGTTTTTCATGACATGAAAAATGTTCATGGCACAATTTCAATGGCTTCAATGAAGGAATACCCTGAAAAACAAATTTTTTTTGTCACGTAATTTTTTCTGTATTTTTTCAAGGACATTGATATCTTCCATCTGGGAAACGTGTATTTTTTTCTACTGCATCTTGTAGCGGATGAAAAAATGCATGTTAGCGTCGGCCGACTTTTAAGAAGGGTCGAAGGTAGTTAGGCCGACGCTATTCCGCCTTTGCCTTATTTATGACTGGCTTGAAGACTGCTTGTGTCCGTATGTTGAGAGTATGACTTGATGGGTGGGCACCAGACGTTAGCCATTGATTCGAAGTCGTATGGCTATCGGGTGTCATAGACTGTTTGTTTGAAAGAGGCATGAGAGAGAGTTTTAAGGGTGGCAGGCGACCCGACGTCGTACTACTGATTTCCCAAGAAAAGAGACATTGTTCCTAAAGGATCTGGACACGGAGTGGGGAAGGCGAGTATGCCTACTGGTAAGAGGACTGTTTTGGACCACTCGGCACTTACCCCAGAACCGTCAAGAGATGTGTTTCTTAATTTTATCCTGACACCCTGGACCGATTTCTAACATGCATTTGAGTACGCCTGAATCATGACCTTCATATGACCTTGAAAACCAATTTATGTGATGAAATTGTTGCGATGGTATGTGTACTTACTGCTTATGTTATAAATGTTCAAAGTTATGTCCATCGGCAGCGATACACTTTCTAACACGAGTAAGTACGGATTGTGCTGCTCTTTCTATAGTTTCCAGTGGGATAGCTGCACAAGCAGTAATTATGCGGTTTATCATGTCTTCTGGAGTAGTAGGTCGATGTTGATAAACTTCTTCCTTTAGTTTTCCCCAACTACTTACTCGTGTCAGAAAGTGTATCGTTGCTAATTTGGGGTAGTCGGGGATGGCTAGTAGGTAAGTAAATAGTTCGGCCAGCTGTTTACTTTCCCATTCGGTTCACACTGAGTTAGTAGCTGTCTTGCAAGTTACTGATACAAGTAACTTACCAATGTAAACGTAGCCTTGGACCCATGCTCTCTAATCACAAACTCACTCTTATTTCGCCGATTGACCATGGCGCATTTGTAATTTAAGCATACCGGTCGAAATATCATTGTTTCATCTGGACATCTCATTTAGCCAGCAAATATTTGTTACAATTTGCGAAGCTTCAATTTGTGAAGCATCCCAGCGCCTTCTAAGGGTAGGAAAGAAGAATGAAGCAGCATAAAACTATTTGACATGGTTTATTTGACATGTACAACTATTAATACAGACGTATTGCTTTGATGTTACTTTATTTAAGTTGAAGCAATATGACACACGACGACCCACTTACATGATACAACGAACTAAATCGTAATCAGACAGAAAAGAGAAACAAAAAATTGTAGTAACTAGCATCAAGAGGAAAACAGTTTGTACGAGGCTGATTATTATGTAGCTAATTTGTAGAAGGTATGCGCGGTGATTTATAATAGTACACATTTTAACCATTTTTCTACTTATCAGTAAGCAAGTAAAATTTGAAACACACATAGATCACATGAAATAACCAAATCCAAATGTTCGTTTTATAGCGTCCCAGTAATACCTTTCCCAGTTTTCCTTCGTCGAATCTTCCTCACTGCAATCAGACAGACATATTTTATTATTTTCTGTACAATATTCATTACATATAAACATTAAACATTGCTGTTTACACGTTTATAATGCGAATACAGGGTACTTCGAGATTTCAAAATCATTGATGGTTTCCTATATCGGATATTATACTTATATTACGGTACTATTGTAGTCGACGAAAGAATTAAGTCATATTCTCTGAATGTTAATGATAAACATGAATTTTGGCGGAGGATTTGTGATTTAAAACATTTTGTACAATTTTCACAGACCAATAGTTACAATAAAAACTATCTCTATAGAAGTACTTGTGTCCGTTATAAAATAGTAGTCGTTAATAAGTTAATCGAACAAAATGAGCAACTTTTTACATGAAACATAAGTAATTCCACAATAAGCGATCCTAATACATACAGGTTGTTCGTACTAAGGCCTTACGAGTCCTTTATTTCCTAACCTATTTTAGGTACAAAGAAATTGTTTATGTGAAAGTCAGGTTCGCTTTTATAAATGGTATTATACAGTTTCATATTTGGCTGGAAGAGCATTCGGGACTGAGAATTTCTAGCCAATCGTACTAGGGCAAGTTGTCATCGCCTTCTCGAGCACAATATTTACGAACGTTGCTCGAGAAGTGTTACTTTGGGAGGGGGAGAGACAGAGTATCGGCGAGATTTCAGTCGGCCACAGTCAGTTTTTTACCGATGCAAATGAGTCACCGTATAACGCAAAATAAAATTTTTCTATTTTTTAAATACATTAATGAAAATATTATAAATGAATAGGTGATGTTTTTCCAATGAAAATGAGTCCAAACACAATTTCATTCGGTTCATTTGTTATTAAAATTTTGCATAAGGTACGATTCGATAATCATAATGTCTCTGATTATAAGTAGTCCGAATGATATCGTGTTTGGACTCATTTTAATTATGTTGGAGATATTCAAATAGAGGTGTAGCGGCACTTCCCGACCTCGCCAGCAGAGGGATCAGCAGCGCACAGACTTTCCAGCAAGTCCACGACCATCCTGCGCTCTGTATATATACACCTACGACCTGACCCTCACTATCCCGCGTTACTGACGAGTCCACTAGCAGGCCCTGGACGAAACGCTCTATCCTCTTTCCTCCTTCCTTTCTTTTCTGAAATCCCTGCACAGCACTACCGCTACAGAGGCAACGATCATCTCGACCAGTGCGCATATGTGCAGCACTATATCCATACGAGCAGAGTTTTTGTTCGAGCACGTGTAAAGGGCTTATACAGGGTGTTCCAGCTTATCTGTTACAAGCTCATATTTCCTAACTTATTGAATATAGAGAAAATGTGTTATATGGAACTTGCATGGTATGAATGGGCATATCTTTCGGCGGAGGCGAATCTTTTTTTTACATTATTATTTTGAAAGATATGAAAGTCAAGTTCGAATTTTTAAATGGAACTACGTATGTATATTCGTTCAGATCATTTGATAGTTTTGTAGTTGTGATTTTTAACAGTGAAGTTTTAATAATTATAATAATGAAGGCACTACGAAGCACATTTCTTATGTTATCTCATTCTTGTTTCTTAACACGTATTCTGTTCTGCAGTACGTAAGTCAGCGCTACTCCCGTTAGATCGCTTTTTTTTTTGACTACGTGATACAGTACCATATCATAACATTATTTTAATTCTTACTTCAACAGATAGTGCTTTTTAAGACGAATTCACTGATCTTTAATGTATACACCTGATTTTAAGCGATTTTCGAGATATTGCGTTTACAAATTTACTGATTTTCAACGGAAGAAATCCGGCCGAATAGGAAATACCGGTAGTAGTTTTCCCGCGCCTGAAGTGCCACGTGTTAGACATTGCTTCTTGAAACAGACACGAAAAGTGTGCACCAGGAACGGCAGGCCCAAATCTGAACACTTGTTTTCAGGGATATTTTAAAAAATATTCCTAACCTCAAAGTAGAGAGAATAGAAGGTGCAGAAACCAGTGGACAACAAGAAAAAGAAGACACCATAGAAAACACTATGGATGGTACAAATAAACCAGAACCTTAACTTAAAACTTAAAGAGTCTTCAATCTGTTCATAATAGCAACAGGTAGGCATACAAAAACTAAAGCAGTCTAAGCAGCAACATTGCTCAATGTAATAGATAGTGATGCCATGGAAGTGCTGAAAATATTCAACCTGGAAGAAGGTGATACAGAAGACCCTAAGAAAATAATTCATGCCATTTCGAGACTATGTTGAACCGCAAAGAAATGAGACGTATGAAAGGTTCTTGTTTAACAGCAGCAATAGGCAAGAAGGAGAGACACTGGAGCATTATGTGCCTAAAATGAAGAAAATGGCAAAAAACTGCAACTATAGAACACTGATGGACTCGATGATGAGATACAACATAATTTACCATATGACAGACACAGGATTACAGCAATCAGTACTAAAACGCCAGGATCTACAACTACAATTCCTAATAAAACAAATAAAGACACGTGAACTCACTAAAAGACAGACAAGTGAGCTACAAGGGAGTACATTACAAAAAATAGATGCTATATGAAAGGATACAAGAAACTACCCAATAGATAAGAACAATAACAGAAAATGGGAAGAAAAAAATTATAGAAGGGGAAAATCTGCAGAGCAATTTTCACAAAATAAAGTAGGGACCTCAGCTCAATACAGAAGAAGAAGTCCATTGAGGGAGAGAAAATTATTCAGATGCAGAACGTGCTTTGGAGTACTTGGTCCGCGATTGTGTCTAGCATTTGGTAACAGATGTCAGAAGTGCTCAAAATACAATCATTTTGCGCAGACATGTAAAACAATGGACAACAATAAAGACAGGAGAAATCAAGTAAACCAAATAAGCAGTGACAGTGAAAGCGATTTTAGTATTAGTAGCTTGAAAATAAACAAAATAAAGTGTGCAGCATTAGAACAAAAAGACTGAAAAGAAGAGCTACAAATACAAGACTGTAAAATTAGATTTAAGATAGATATAGGTGCCGGTACTAATATTCTTCCATATAATCTGTGCTGTAAGCTAGGGCTAGAGGGTAAAATTGAGAAACAGAAGATGATACTACAGGCATATGGAGGTTTTAAAATAGATGCAGTTGGTACAATCAAAGTAGGCTGCGAACACAAGAGGAATAGGTACTTCTTGAAGTTTACTGTGACACGAAAAAAAGCAGAACCACTGTTGGGGTTAGAGATATGTAGACAATTAAGTTTTATAAAGCCATTATGCGAGGTAAAATAAACAAATATACAAAATGAAAAATTAAAGGACGAAAGGGAGCAATTTATAAAAAGAAACAAAGATGTTTTTACAAGGTTAGGAGAGTTTCCAGGGATCTATGATATTGTAGTAAGACCAGATAAAAAGTCAATAGCAAAACCACTACGAAGGGTACCAAAATTGGAAGATATATATATATATATATATATATATATTGGAAGATCATTTGAAAGAATTAGAAAAGAAGAGAATAATAAGTGAATACGAAAATTCAAGCAGCTGGGCAAGTAATCTTGTAATTAAAGAAGAACCAGATGGAAGTCTGAGAATTTGTGTGGACCCAAAGCATTTAAATGAGGCCAAACAGCGCCCATATTATGAAATACCCACAGCAGAGTCAATAGCTGAAAGATTAACTGGGAAGAAGTATTTCACTATACTTGACCTTCAGGATGGGTTTTGGCAAATTAAACTATTGGGGAGAAGTAGTAAAATATGCGCCTTTTCTATACCAATTGGTTGTTACAAATTCAATAGGCTTCCGTTTGGACTAAATTGTGCACCAGAGATATTTCGACGGAAAAATGCAGAAATATCTGATCATATCTCTGGTAGCATAATACATTTTTATGACATACTAGTAGCAGGCTCAACCATAGAGGAACACGACAAGAGCTTACAAAAAGTGATTGAGACGGCGCGAAGAAATAATATAAAACTCAATAAGACAAAAGTACAGTATAGGAAAGATGTAGTAGCTTATATAGGATATATATTTTCAAAGGATAGTAAAACTGTTGCCAAAAATAGAGTAGAAGCAATAAAAACATTAAAAGTCCAAATACTAAAAAGAAGTTGCAGCGTGTATTAGGTATAGTTAATTACTTGATAGAATTCATACCAAACCTAGCACTGCAAAATGGTATTGGACACAACTGCATCAAAACGAATTTGAAAATTTAGAAGAGGAAATAAGCAAAGCTCCTATTTTACAAACATTTAATGAGAAACTAGAGATCACAATACGTCTAACAGATACAGAAAAGAATTATGCTCAAATAGAGAAAGAATTACTTAGCATCGTACTCGCAATTAGAAAGTTCCATTATTACATCTATGGTAGGAAAGTAAGAGCTCATACTGACTATAAACCATTAATTATAATATTTAAAAAAGAAATTTCAAAAATAAACTCTACTAGATTACAACAACTTAGACTTAAACTTATAAATTACAATCCAGATGTTAATTATTTACCAGGCAAGTACATGCATGTAGCAGATACTTTATCAAGAGATTACGTACCTCATAATAAAGAAGATGAGATTGATCTGACTCATGTCATCCATAGTATTTACAAGCATTTAGCAATAAGTGAGGAACAACAAAACAGAATAAAACAAAGCACTAATAATGATAGAGTAGTGGCAAAAGTAAGAGAATACTGCAAAATGCAATGGCCAACTAGGGAAAAAGAAGTAGGAAAAGAACTGGCAGCATACTGGAACCAAAAAGACAATCTGTATGTAGTTACTGATCTGGTATTTAATGGAACCAAGGTAGTCATACCAAGTGAACTAAGACGAGACATCTTAAACAAAATGCATGGAGGTCACTTAGGAATGACAAAAATGAAAATGAGAGCACGCAAATTGGCCGGGTATAAGTAAGACTATCGAAAAAACTGTATTGAAGTGGAAAGGATATAGAAAATATGCAAATGCGAAAACTAAAAAGACATTAATACCTCCTCCTCCTCAGTTACCACACCAAAAGGTAGAAAAGTGTTAAACAACTGAAGTCTAAGATTGCAAGTAGTGCAATAAACGTGTTAAAATCCATATTTGCGATGCAATCACTGGAAATGAAAAATTTTGCACAATCCTCGCAACTCAAAATAATAACAAATAGCCCACGATATCTGCAATCAAATGGTATAGCAGCAAAGGCAGTACAGATAGCCAAACAAATTATGAAGAAGTGCAACGAAGATAAAAGGGACACAGAGTTAGGATTATTAGTACATAGAAACGCGCCGGTAACAGATTTACCCTACAATCCAGCACAAACCTTAATCTAGTCGGGAAACGAGAACAATAATTCCTATAGTCATGGACCACTTACTACCAAAGGTAGCTGTCACTGTCTACGAGAAACAAGTAAAGCGAAACGAAATAATAAAACAGTATTACGATAAAATCGCAAAGAAAAGTGTTACTTTTAAGGAGCGAGATAAGATATACATACATGATAGAAAACAGTGGAATCCGGGGAAAATTGTCAGAAAGTGCGAAATCACAAGGTCATACATAATTGAGGATGAGAGAGGTAATCAACTAAGACGAAATACAAGACATATTACCAAATATTAAGAAAAAAGGGAGAGGTGTTTTAGATATAGATACATAGAAGCAGATAGAATGTATGTGTGTGTGATGTAACTGGTCCTTAGATTAAGAGTTGTTACAGAAGAATAAAGAAATAGGGAAAGAAGATCAGTGAGTTCTAATCATGTCCTAGTCATAATCCACAATACAAGAGCCTGATGAAACAGACACCACGAGAGACTCTAGAAAATAACATTACTCATTTGAAAGAAGTTTAGGTGGATCTTGAAGGAAATTCTGAAGCTGAGTCAGATCATGAAAATAAACAAGAAGAAGAATCGTATTGCACACGTTTTATAAACAGCGCGCCGCTTTTTTGTTACGGATGCAGAAACAAAAGTCAACACCGGTGCCGACGTTTGTATGTTCCCACAAACACTAGTAAGCGGTCGACAACAACGAACAAATGGAGAATTGTACGCAACTAATGGTACACCGATCGCCACGTATGGCATGATCGTGTTGTACTTCAATCATCAGTTACGTCGTCAATTCACGTGGAGATTCATCGTTGCAGACGTGGACAGGCCGATCATTGGGGTCAATTTCTTGGCGCACTACGGTCTTCTAATCGACATACATAATGGTCGCCTCGTGGACGAGACCACGTCAATGGCCACCCGTGGTCAAATAACGAGCGATCGCGGAAGTGGCATCCGAATGATACATGGGAGTTCGCGATTTCACAAGCTGTTTGCCAGATTTCCGGACATCACGCATTCACCAGAAGTTGATCGTGAAATTAAGCATGCCATCATGCACCACATCGAGACGACACCAGAAACGCCACCATTTTGCAGACCGCGACGACTTGCCCTCGGCCACCTGAAACCGGTGAAGGCAGAGTTCGATCTCATGCTTCGACAATGCATCATACGGCCATCGAAGAGCCCATGGGCATATGCTCTCCATGTGGTGCCGAAAAAGGACAATGGCTTACGACCTTGTTGTGATTATCGTGCCCTAAATTCAAGAACAGTGCCTGATCGTTATCAAAGACTGTGCGCAAACGCTGTATGGTAAGACCATTTTTCTCCATCATCGACTTGGTGAGAGTGTAGTATCAAATTCTGATTGCGCCCGAAGACATCGCGAAAACCGCGGTTACTACGCCGTTCGGTTTATTTGAATTTGTAAGAATGCCGTTTGGTTTTCGAAATGCAGCTCAGTCATTCCAGCGTTTTATGGACATTATTTTGTGAGTCCTGGAATTTTCGGTGCACACGAAGTTAAGTTTTTAGGGTACTCAGTCGATTATCGCGGAACGCGGCCGTTAGAAGAAACAGTCGACGCGATACGGAAATTTCCAAAACCGCAGACCGTCAAGGAATTACGGAGGTTCCTCGCAATGGTCTATTTCTATCGCCGATTTCTTCCTGCCGCAGCGAAACTGCAGCAACGCATTAACGTACTTCGCAAACTTTTAACGAAATCAAAAACAATCTTGTGAACGCAGCGAACAAAACTACCACCGGTAGTTCCTATTTGGCCGAATTTCTTCCGTGAAAATCAGTACATTTGTAAGCGCAATATCTCAAAAACCACTAAAAATCGGATGTACGCATTAAAGGACAGTGATTCGTCTTGAAAAGCACTATCGAATGATTTGAACAAAAATACATAGTTTCACTTAAAAAAACAAACTTGACCTTCATATCTCTTATAATAATAATGTAAACAAAAATTTGTCTTCGCCAAAAGATGTGCCCCCTTGTACCATGCAAATTCCATATAAAACATTTTTTGTATCTTCAATAAGAAAAACCGCACGAACTCTTTCCGGTACCTAATGGTTACACGAAAGGCTGTCGCCAAAATAGTTACACGAACGGCCGCCTGCGGGTCTTATTAGACCTACACCTTATAATTGTAATATTTATGTAATTACAGTTATGTTGTATGGTAATCATGAGTATTTCTTTCACACACTTCTTAGAAGACACGATTATCTTAATTTTTTGCCAAACATTCATTTTTATTAAAAAAACTGTCGAATTACGAGCACAATTTATATATTCTACTGTTTTTAATACTCCACTTACTTTTATTCATTTCGTATAGAAAATTGTAATTGAACGTGAAAAAGTACTAACTGGTTTAGTTCGACAAACCAAATGATTCTGAGAAGAAAATGTGAAGTGTATAGTATGTACAGGGTGCGTGGAAATTGTATGTCACGACCATCATAGCGTGATTCTACACCGTTGGATCGGTGGCCATTTATTAAAAAAAGTTGCCGCAAAATTGACCTTGACCTTGAAATTCAAGGTGAAATTTTTGTTTAATCGTATCGTATTCTACTCACCGCGAGGACAAAAAGTCTGAAAGGAACCATGTGTCGCAACTCAACCGTTCTCTTGAAAAATGATGTTAAAGTTCCAATAACTGGTAATTATTTACAAAGCAGAAGACCTCACCGATTTTTATGAAATTGAAATATGTTGTCAAGGTCAACATTCTAAACAACTTTTCCTTATACATGTAACCGCCGCTCGGCTTTAGTTTCCCAGATATTTGCAAAAATATATTCGATACTATACAGGGTGTCCCACCTAACTTCATCACCTGGAATATCTCGCTTGTTTTTGACAATATTAAAAAATATTTCAGGAACAAGTTGAATGGTTTCGAGGGGGGCATAATTTGACATAATTAGTTTTTCCGTAGGTTAACGTGTAGAGGACATATGAAGGTCACCGGTGTTTTTTTAAATATAATCATATATTTTTTAATACATTATTCGATCCAGCTGGGCATTCCCTACAAAAAAGTATTAACCTATTTATACTGAAAAACCATTAGTTTAGAAGATATTTACATTTAATAATTGTTTCTGATAATTTATTATAATACATATACCTTGAATTTCAAGGTCAAGGTCAATTTTGCGGCAATTTGTTTTAACAAATGTCCACCGGTCCAAAGGTGTAGAATCACGCTCTGATGGCCGTGATAAATAATTTTCACGCATCCTGTACATACAATGTTGCGTGGATTGTATATGCGTAAATAAATAAGTCTTGTTTGTTAACCCGGGGCTCATGCTTCAAAAGTATCAATAAAATATGATCAGCCATGAAGTGTACAAGGAATACCAGAAACCTTGGTGTCGTTACGAGTCGGAGGAGGCGCACAGTGGTCCGGATCGAAGAATTTAGTGACATTTTAGTATAACTTTTGAACCACAAAAGATATCCGAATGAAATTTGCACTGGCAAATATTAAACAAATAATCATTTTCTGATTATATACAATATAATATATTTTGTGCTTGTTTAATTATTTTCTTAATTTTTTAAATTTTATTGCCCTAAAATAATGCTAATATTATATTTAGTGGTTACTGTCAAACATAAAAAAAAGCTATTTAACGTACCATTATGTTTCTAAAGGGATGATTAAACAATGAACTTTTTAGTGATGAACGATGAGCTTTGTTGCTTTTCTTCATTAATAGTTCTGCTGTATCAGGATCCAGTGTTTTAGCTTTCTTTTTATATGATTTTATCCTTAATGTAGATATGTATGGATCGGAGGTTAATAGTAATCTATAAAATGTATCTTCGTTTGTAGAAGTTCTTGAAATTTTTTTAATATTTCTGTTCCTAAATTTTTTGAAATCCTTATGTCTAGTTTCTTGTGCCTCCGCAGAAAGTTGCCCAATTGGAAGTAATGCATATTTTACTATGTCTTGACCATGCATGAGTATTTTGTGTACAGAGGCTGGCATATAGTACCACCCACAGTGAGTAACAAAATACTTTACCGTATCCTGAGTATATTTTTGAAATTTTTCATGATCTATTTCATACACAGAGGAAATGACTTGTAATATTGTGTGGAACTTGTTAATTAATACTACATCAATTCCTGTTATTTTAGCCGAGAGTTCTGCATTTTGAAGAAATCGCGTAGCGGTTTTTTCATCGTTAGACGAGCCACATGCTTTTTTTCACGAAATCAATAAGTAGTCCCGTTTTTTCTTTAAATTGCCTTGGAATTTGTTCTTTTTTCTCTTTTTGAATTTTCTTTGTAGCAGGTGTGTTTGCAGTCCATTTCTTAAAAGGTATGTTGTACGATGTACGTAATAAACACTCGAAAAATCGAATCCAGGCATGAAGTGAAGAAACTCCAAAGGAATAATTGCTGCTATTACAAAGTTTGGAAACTATAAGTTGTAAATTATTCATTTCCGTTGGTTTTGCGTTACAAATATAATAACGCATTGCATATTTAGTGCTCGTAATGGCATTGTATATTTTGTTATCAACCATCGTGAGAGCCATGGCATACCCATGTGTACATTATTTATTTCAATTGGTTTCAAATTCTGTATTTCGTTGCGAATCTAATTTATTCGTTGCTCTATAACTTGTTGAGTTTCTTTAACAAACTCAAATTTAATTGGCCGACAAAACCAGGGCGATGATGGTCGTGGATTTTTCCATAAAATTTCGAAAGTTAATTTGTTACGTAATCTTAAGGAACTATGCTGGAAATAAAAACAGTGTCATCGTCTGTATTCTGGTCTGTATGTAGTTTATATATTGGGTGCCTTGAAGCTCCATCAAAACCCCATTTGCATGTTAGCATTATCTATTAATTTGCCTAAACACTGCAATATTCGCGAAGTTGTATGGTCTAATAAGCTTTGTATTTTGACTTTGGCATATGTTTGTGTTATTTCAACTGCATCTTTTGGTGGATAACACTTGTTTTTTCTTCTTCTAATACTAGGAAATATGAAGGCTATTGGTTATTCTTGCATTTTATTGCTTCATTTCTGATGGTAATGTACTGAAATTTTGATAATTCTGCCGTAATAAAAATGCTCAATGCCTTTTCTGTCGTAAACATTGGCTTTTGTTTTGATATGCACCCTTTTTCAAAAACAGTTTCAACATCCCTATTATATGTATTGTCATACAGATATTGAATTAACCCCTTGCTCTACGATTCGATGGCGCATACCATAATCAACAGCAAGGTCGGTCACACGTCGAGCCATTTCACGATTCGGCTGAGCGTTCGAAGTTGTGCCAATCGCACACGTCTTATGATATGTAAATACATGTGTAAGGTACAACTGGTTTAATTTTGTAAGATGTTTGATAAATAATTATGAATGATTTATCAATGAACAAGAAAGGTTTATTATCTTGAAATGAATAATAAATCAATAACATTTTATTTCAATTTCTGGGTAAATGCTTATTTTAAATTATTAACGTTTTGAACAAATTTACAGAAAATTAATGATCTTCAATCGTATGGTATCTTTCGAAGCATATTGGTACATGTAATGCAACTGTACAGGTTTTGCACTCCCACGTTGTTTCGTTACGATTTTTATGTCTTGTACAAACTTTACAGGCTCTTGATGGCTTTGATTTCGATGGTATTGGGTCTATATGCTTGGGAAAATGACCCCAATGTTGCGCGGGCAGTTTCTGTGCTAAATCTCCGTTCGATAATCGTTCTCGTCCTTTATATTCTGGTAACGGTACATTTTTCAGTAATAATTCCACTATTTTAATTCTATATTCAGCGAAACTCTGTTTTTTTAATATTTATTTTGTTGAACAAAATTTAGGAGTTAAAAAGTGCAATATCAAACACGTAAAAGAAAACTTTTCGGTATCTTTTCGTATATTTTCTCATAACAGGGAAGCACGCTAGCATTTGGTCTTGCCGATCAATTCCAATCATTCCTTTGTTGTACTTGTTGACGCCCGCTAAAGCCGCGTCAATGGCCTGCACCCTAAAGTTTAAATCTTTAATTATCAGTCAAACCCTATGCGACACACCTGGTGTGGGCCTGAGACGTGTTGAGCACTAGGGCTGTCGCGGGGGCCAAGACGCGCGGCGGGAAAAAGTGGGCGTTGCTTTCGAAAATCGGCCGTCGTGAGCAGTTAATTCCAAAGCCTGGTCTAAGTATAAAGTATGTCCTTTATGTAACACTGACTGTGATAGCTCTTTGACAACACTTTCAGATGCACTGTCATTAGAATGTATTTTATCACTACCTGTGTATATTTTAAAGTCATAGCAATGACCCGATTCTGACTCACACAATTTATAAAATTTAATACCGAATCTCGCCCTTTTCGTTGGATTAAATTGTTTATAAGATAAGCGTCCCTTATATTTCATTAGCGATTCATCGATAGCAATGTTCTCTTCCATTGTATACACTTTTTAAATTTTTGATTAAAAACATTGGTCACAGGTTTTATTTTGCGTAATTTATCTGTATTGTCAACCGTATTGTTATTTGCAGAAATCTTTTCAATGGCATCGTTTTTCTGAATATTGGCGTTTCTATAACGGTCCTCTTAGACCAATTCATTTGAATTGTTAGTTTTTTCACTTGAACCATTATTATACATAATGCAAAATATATTTTTATTTCGTCACAATCTACAGGAAACCAAGTTTCATCGATTTTTCGTCTTTTATTTTTATTGTTTATTATTTGTTCTGCGTACCGATTCGTCTCCGTTACAATATTTTCCCAAAACATATTATCAAATATTATATTAAAAATGTCTAATTCTTTTTTGTTTGCTCCTAACTGATATAAAGTTGCCACTTTTATGCCAAGAGTCTCCGTATAATTCCAGATTTTTGGTTTATTATATTTTTCTTTCCAAATCCATTGCTCTGATAGTTGATGATTAATGTAGTCTTCGTCGTCGGTATCATCCTCAACCAGTCGCTTCCAACGTTTTCGTACAGGAAAGAAAATATCACTACTGTCACTATCACTATTAAAAATATCTATCAAATCATTATTTGCAATGTTAGCACAACTCTGACTGTCCTCATCAACGCTAAATTTTCTTTTTGAAGACATTATATAAGGGTTTTTTTCTAATATTTTTAAGAAAATATATTTGAACGTGCGAATGTGGCCAAGAATAACACGTAACTGAGACAGAAAGACATCGGCGAAATTAACCATGAGCCTGACACGTGTTGTTTACGTTTGGTTCGATGGACATACCACGGCCCTCACCCGTGGTTCTTATGTTTGTCCCGATTTCCTTACCACGAGTCTCACACGATATTGTAGGCGAAGAGGTTAAGCGTGACTTGTGATGCATACCGCGTCTACTACATTGGGGCAATAATTTATTTCCTCTGTGAATCCATATAATAGATGGTGTCGACGGTATTACAGTATTTCGAACATGAATTGCAGTAGAACTTGAAGATGGAATTTTCGCTAACATTGCATTCGGATACAAGAAATGTTTTTTCAACCATTCCTCATTACGTTCCAGGAATTTAACGTCTGTGTAACGTGATTGAACCCATTTCTGTTTTAACTTATAAGTACATTTAATGAAACTTTTTGATGAAAATCAAAAAGCAACTTTTTTGGTAAAAAGTGCTATCTTTAAAATGTCCAACTTTAAGTACTCGTCCTAATTACAATTTTTATTAAATTTTATTAATTTCTTCATTTTCGAGGTCGATGAAAATTTAAAAAGCAATACAAATTCAGTAAATATTTATATGAAAAAGTTGATTTTTTGGCAAAATGTCACTATATTCTCCGATCCAGACGGCGGCTAGCGTAGCCCGGGTTTTCTTAGAATATAGAGTTTGTTAGTATCAACCGATCCAGTGCATTGGTTAGCACAGGAAGCCATATGAAATAGACGCGGCGACGAACCGATATATGGCTAACACCGGGAGCTCCAGGAGGTTGGTTTTCGTGGAGGAAGCAACGTATGTCTAACGCCGGGAGCTTCAGGAAAATGACGCGTGGATAATCCGACGTATGGCTAACGCCGGGAGCCGCAGCAAATGTTAGTAGTTGGCCTCGTAACTTCATATTAGTAAATCGGTATACTTCGAGCGGTAAAAGTATACCGTTGTTAGTCTTTTGAGCTTTGCATATTATAATTGACTAAAGCAAGATTTTAATAATAAAAGAATGTAGATATATTCTTGAAAGCCAAGACGTTGCAAATGTATAGTATAAGGTTGTGTTGGCTAATACTCGACTCTAAATTATAAGAATGAATTTAAAATGATTGAGACTGAATTGAACTGAACAAGTTTCGATGCCGACAAAGGAAGAATCTAACCCTTCTCGGGGTTCACGCAAACCAGAAAACGGGGGTTTGAAGAGAAAATGTTAAAGTAATGCCTAACAGTAATTCGACATGCTGCATAGTTAAGGTAAGCTGGATAGGGATTTAGATACCCGATCTTGTAAAGTTTCCTTGTACAGAGTCTCTTCTTTAACTGAACCCGACTAGTCGTCGTTACTACCCTTTTTACATCGAAAAATCAGAGGAAAAGTGAAGTGGGGATGAGTGAAGCTATGCGTTGCGGGAGACTTTTCGTAGGGAAAGATTCTTGCTTCGCGGTGTTCCCTAATTTCCTTGGCACTCGTCTCAACCCAGACATCAGCGTCCCAGTTCCAAATAAGGGAATAAGTGGTGCCGAACGTAACAGTGCGGTCAAAAATTAAGGTAGAAAATGAATGAAAGAAAACTGATTCCGGGGTTTAAAAAGATCCACAGACGTCGTGCGAGTGTTAAACTGAATTGACTCAAAGCATATGATTTTTCCCAAGCGTAGTCAAAGATAGGAAAATAACATTAATGGATAAGTTTGTAAACTCCCACCTGCAGCCTTGCCAATCTACCTAAACTATCTTTGTGGGACAATTTAGACTTGAAACTTTAATAGCTCACAGACAGATTATTTAAATTAATTGGTTGCTAAAATGCTTCGAGTGTGCGATGCTACAATTACAGCTGCTTGTGAGACTTACTTTGACGACAAAAATTTTTAGTAGTAACCTTCACCTTTTTTTCATAACAATTAAATATACAAATTTTTTAGCAAAGACTGTTCTTACATATTCTACTTGGTGTGATAAAACTTTTGAAGACAGAACTAATAAAAGAACAGTATTTTTTCTAGGATACGTTAATACCATCTGAAAGTGGAACGTTAATTATGGTACTACACGATATGTGAATACGTGTAACGTTGAAATATAGCTAAAAAGTTGTAAACATGTTTCTCTATTGTGTAAACTATAACTTGAAAGGTTTTTGTTTCTCTTACCTAACTGGTACACCTATCTGCGTTAAATTAACTTGTGTATGGTCATTTTTTTCAGAGATGTCAATAGTGACATCACTGAAATGTCCGTCAGGCCATTGTTTACAACGCCATTTCTGAACAATTTTCGTCGGGGAAATTTCCACAAATTCACCGTGGATGTTACCACCGAATAATTCGAATTTTCCTGATTTTGTTGGCTCAAGTTTCACCGGCCCTTTTGTAAACGCTTGAACCATCTGCAAACAAAATTATTCAATCAGAAACGTAGTTACTAGCATACACTCAATATTTGTATATTTATACATATAGAAATAAAATTAAATACAAATGTTTTAATATAAGAAATTATTGTATGCTCTTCTAGAAGAAAGTATCAGATACGACAAGGAAAAAGTTAGTTTCAAATTATTATTAAATTCTTTGAAAAATTGTGAATAAAAGGAGTTTTGGTATGCTTCAGTAAACTGCAAATTGTTTACTGGAAATCACTGGGAAGAAGGTAAGTAACCAGTCAATGCAAAAAGTGGGATGATAACCTCCCATAAACGGGCTATAGTATCGAAAAGTAGGACGAGCCACGCTATTGAGATGGGTCTTGTTTCAATGAAAATAGAAAAAATGACAGACCAAACTGCTGTATGGTGCATATTATATGGATATGTGTTCAATTTTTCTGGTTTTTTATAAATGCAATGATGCACTGAAAAAGTGCAACTGAACGGTTTGACTACGAAATTGGCACATTTCAGTAACATAATGGATGCCCTGCACATAATGAATCTTATCGAACTGATGGATAGGATGCGATGGGCCAATTTCGTGGCCAGCTCGTTCGTAGCTTGGTTCATTACTTGATTTTTTATGAGGACTAATATGACATAAGAGAAATTTGTGTGCAGTTATAGGGGCTCCACAGTAGCCAAAAAGTCCCATTTCTTGTAAATATTTTTTGCATGGTGTAGTTTTTTAAAGGAAAATGCGTAACTTTGAACAACAAGATCCGCCATTAGGCGGATACATATAAATACATACATATATTTCTCAATTTTAGAAAATGTCGAAAAAAGTAAAAAATTGTATTTACTGTACTGAATCTTTATTATTAGAGACTATTTTCTAAACAATATAATAAAAAACATATTTGGCCGGAAACTCTTGGTAGCCACTGTATCTACAGGATGTTTCACTACAGGTGGTAAATATTTTAAGGGATGATTCTATAAGATAAAGTGAATCGAAAATCAAGAATGACGAAGTTGCGGTGGAGGTTTCATTCGTTAGTTATCGATGCTTAAAAAGTGGGCTCTGGAACGCCTGTCACGCAGTAACCCGCCTTACATGTTCAGTGACTGTCAACGCACGACAAATTCACCCTGTCGAACGCATACTTACTAACGTAACAGAAACGATAACCCGCAATACAATGTAATACGACACTACCGTGCGTTGCTGGGAAGATGGCAAGTGGAAGGAATGCGGGTATGATTGGTTATAGCATAATAGGTCCATCTAGTCGGATACGATCATAAAAACAGAGCACACGCGTTTTCTTCATTGGCTGAAACCGTCTTATCTATTAATCGGATCATATAGCACCGTGTGACAAAGAATGCGGATGGGGCACGTAGAGTCCGAATGAGATAAAGCGATTCGACGCACTTTAAAGCAATAGTGTAGGCATCTCTGAATGTTAACTATTAATATTTCACGTATCCGCGGTAGGCATTGAAACGTATCCCCCACAGATGTGGATAGCTACTATGTGGGTTCTACTACTACGTCATGGAGTGCCGCTAAGGACCTAAATGTGGGAGTTTCGGAAGCATCAAAGACGAAGCGTGCGGAGTACCCCTCTTGCCTCTGTGCCGTCCCAGTAGACATCTTTCCAGCAACGCACAGTACGTTCTTGTCATAATTTCTGAAAAAGCAGACATATCACGTTGTACGACATTAAACCTGCCTACTTGCAAAAATCGACAAGGGCATATCAAAACCCGCCCGACGGTATTCTCAAGTAGAGAGGATGAATGCTACTTCCAATACAGGATATTGTCCTCAAAAATCACCCCACGCGCACATACTGTTGGAAGCTGAGAAGATGGCAGTCGGCTCTGATTGACTCTAGTGCAGCACACATAAAGACGACACACACGAATTTCCCTAATTGGCCAAACAGTCGCATCTACTAATAGAGATTATAGAGCACCGCGTTTCGGAAGCATGAAAAGACGAAACAAACAGCATATCCTTCTTGCCCCTGGCCCGTCCTGACTGCCAACTTGCCAGCTCCCAACAGTACACGCACCGCGATTCTTTGATTCGCAAGTGTCCATGTGAATTACATGCACCACGATTGTCCTGTCCGCGAGTGTCATGCACCCTGTCTGACCTGCCTGATGCACGCCGTTCAACATCGAACTGCCGTGCTACAGGCGCTCCAAAGCTGAATTTTAAACATCGACATATAAAAAATGGAGCCTTTTCCGCAATTTCACCACTTCTGATTTTCAACTTAATTTAGTCTGTGAAATCACTCCCTAAAATATTTCCCATCTGTAGTGAAACATCCTGCGGTAAATATTCACAAAAAGAGAGCCACCTCTGATTTCGATGATGCTTTAATATCTTGTCAGGGTCATCACCCTGAGTAGTGTTGTGAAGGTTTTAGTTGGCGGTCGCCGTTTATTAAACAGTTATTAACAAAAAAAGTTTAGACAAAAATACCCAATAAAAACCCAACCCAAGTCACTCTTTCCGTGAATATTTACCTAGTTTTGTTTTAACGATTTATTCCATACATTAATCGCTTAGATTATATACGAATGGATGATAACGAAACACAACTAGGTGGAAATGGAGTTATTGTGGAAATCGATGAAGCGAAATTTGGGCGGCGAAAGTATAATCCTGGACGACTTGTCACGAGTCAATGGATTTCCGGTGGTATCGAACGAGATACGAAACAGATCTTTGTAATACTAATTGCATCCCGCAGTGCAGAAGTATTACTGACCATTATTTCACGAAAGAGTGCGCTTCTGGGACAATAATCCATAGCGATTGTTGAAAAGCATATGGACAAATTCGTAAAAAGATAAGAATAAGTATATCAACATCGCACAGTAAATCATTCGCAAAATTTCGTCGATCCGGTCATGGACGTTTACACGCAGAACATTGAAAGGTTTTGGAGAGATATATGCGGAAATATTTCTAGAAATAATGTCAGTTACATATCCCATAAATGAAAACGTAAATTAAATAAACAAATTGAAAAAAATGTGCAATGAAATTATTTTGTATTTTGATAAAGTAGTATTAAGAAATAAAAGCGTAGGCGGGGTGGGGCTCCTGTCCCTGCACTCCCTCCCCGAGAAAAATCCAACCTGACCTACACCAAATCTAATTTTAATTTAATCAGAAATGAGTTTGCGTTAGGTCTGGGTAGGTCTGGGTTGCCTAAAAAAAAAGTCTCGGCTATTCACACTCTATTGAATGTAAATAGTGCCCAGAAAATTACGTACTTTTGCCTAAATTTTTTTTGTTAATACCTTTTTAATAAACGGCGACTGCCAATTAAAACCTTCACAACATTACTCACAGTGATGACCTTGACAACATATTAAAAAATCATCAAAAGCGGAGGTGGCTCCCTTTTTGTGAATATTTACCCATCCTGTATATTTATCTTTCAGCTGTCTAAAATGACTTACATAAGGACTATAAATTGTCAGTGACAAAGTGTACATTCGCCACCAGCACTTTAATAGCAAGAAGGCTAAACAATGCAAGTGTTTTTATTATTTTTTAATATTTTCATTTGAGTTGAAAATATAGTTGTCTTTATAAGTGTAAATAACAGTTTCAGAGAGTAATAAGAAGCAAATTAATGATTAAATAGTACTTATCGAAGTATTTTCATTCATTTTCAGATTACAAATGACATTCTTACCTCAGTCGTTGTGAAAACATTGTAAAATTCTTGTGCTCTACATTGGAATTTGTGCTGTTGCTTGATTGTTTTTGTTGAAATCTTACACCCTAGCTCCTTTTTGTTGTTAGCTGATACCGACGATGGTACCGTACTGGAATTCATTTGCATCTATAAAAGAATTGGAAATTAATTCAGTGCAGAAATAGTAGGGAATAAGTTGAACAAATTTGACGAATTGAATTCTTTAATTTTTCAATTCATATTACACTATATAATATAATTTTTGTTAATCTATGTAAATTTACTACATGTCTGTCTGTTACAAAGATACTTTATAACTCTTTAAATATATTTCTGTTATACTAAATGAAATACTATAAAGTCTATCGTCAGTAGAGAAATCTACTCACTCTGTTATACTTACTTTTGCATTGAACCCAGAAGTTATATTTGAAATATTTTCCTTTAGATTATCTTTTTTCGGTAGTATCATCCCAACGGTAAACTCTAATTAGAAAAAAGAAGTTAAATCAATACAAGTACAAAATAAATAAAAATAAAATTATGATGTTTTATGTTAGTATGAAATACAATTAAAATATGAATATATTATACATTTAATCGAATACTGTAATTTATACAAGTTGCTATCATTGTATCCAGACATAACTTCCCAAATGGATTTGGTACATAAAAATAACGAAGAAAGTTCATATAAACATACGTTCTATTTGACTTCGTTCCCGAATTACAGACATGTTTGGGCTTTATGTATCATGAAACTCCTCATATATAGTGTGTCCCTTTTAAATGTACATGTTTTAGAGTAAAAACATGATATCAGTAACCGTATACACTTACTAGAAAACGGACTGCCTAACATAACCACCTTAAATTATTCTGTTGTTACTGGATCAATTGAAATTCTTTTTCTTTGAATAACGTGATTCAGAGAGGTCTTCAAGATGATTATATTACAATTCTTTCACAAGGGAATACACCAGAGAACCCCCTCCAATTTTAATGAAACTTCGCAGACTTATTAAGTAGCTGAAAATAAGCGACACGTATTTTTTTATCGACAGATCTGTAACTTTAAGGAATGAATGCACTCCTGAAAGTTGCAGCTGGAAAATGTGATCTCAAAAACTATCATAGATATAAGAAAACTTCTTACTGTTAGGAAAAAGTTTCATGATTATTTTGCGTATAAACAGAAAATGCTCATGTTACATTCTATCTTCCCCCCGATAATGTTATTATTCTTATAATTATATTTTGATTCCACCATTACGGGTACAGTATAGACAGACGGGCATTATGCCAGGTCAGACCATATGGGTCCACTTATGCGATAAGAATGATCGTGTGATGTTTGATGTTTTGAGCATGATTGATTTTTGTATTAATGTGTATATGTCTATGCTTAGGTCCAGTTCCTGTGTATTTTTGCAAAGTAGTTATGCCTAATATTGATATGATTATTGTTATTATTCTTACAGTTTTCTGGCTCTATATGCTTGTGATTTCTTGTGCTAGTGGCAAGTATTTTTCTGTTTTTTTTTTTACGGGTATTTGTTTGTTATGTTATTGTCATTGGAGATTCTGATTTCTTTTAAGTATGTTATTTCATACTTTTTCTTTTTTAGTGTTATGTCTGGTCTGTTCGACGTTATTGTATGATCGGTTTGTATTGGTATTGTCCCAGAATAATTTTTTGTTGTTGTTTTTTAATATTGTGTATGGTGTGTACGTGTAGTATTAGAGTTGCCGTTATTTATACGTATCAACATTTTTTTTTCATATTTATTTGCGCCCACCCCCTAGAATGGTTCCATTTCATAAGAAAATAATCCCTGACAAAGTTTATTACAATGGGACAATAGGTTATGGTGCCGACCAGGCCTTAAGGTTTTGAATTTATCCACGTTTTTGGAGTATACAAACAATTTCTCAAAAATAGTAAGTCCTATCGAAATTTTGTTCAAATAATATTAAAAAAGCATTCAATTTTCTACAATAATTGTTATTGTATTAATACGAAATTATTTCTGTATACACAATCTTTTCGTGCTTCCAGCCATTTTTTCGATACAGTAGAACGTCAATTATCCGAATATCGGATATCCGAAGGACCGATTATCGGAACACAGAGTGAGTCTCGTATCTAAACTATTGAGGTGATGGGTGCGTAATGGTCAACTCCGATTTCGAGTTACACGATCAATTTATTTACAATTAATATAATGAAATAAGAAGCAAGTGATTATCAATGTCGCAGGGTCGTATACGTGGTGTGTCGCAAGAGGTTCTGCCCATGCCGAAAGGTTGCTGGTCTTTTTATGGTGTTTGAGAGAAAGAAGATAGAAAAGGAAAAACGGAAAAAGAAGAGAGATAGAAAATGGGAAAGTTCGCGCGCGGGTCCACCCGGATCTGGTCGCCAAATGTGCAACGTTGACGCTGACCAGGCGCGAGCGGGCCTTGAGAAAAAAGTTGAAGAAAGGATAGGCCGGAAGCATTTAGAGAAGAGAAAGTTAGAGAGGGTAATATTTCGAGTTTTCACGACAGGGATGTGGTAGCAGCGCTGTAACTGCTACACTATGTAAGAATGTTTACATTTTAGAATACGTATCCTTTTTTGCTTCAAATGACCGAGTTTAGTGTCATTACATCTTGTCTGTGTTCAGTGCATATATGTACCTTTCATTTGAAATTCCATCATATTGAATTGAAAAATCGTCACCCTATATACCTGGATTTCAAAATTGTAATTACGACGATATTCAGAAATAGTTGAGAATAGACCAGAATAATCTAGGGTATAAAGTTATGCATGATGATGATATTGTTTTATCCATGCTTGCTAAAAGAAAAGATGACGAAGATAAAGATATGAGGGGAACATGTACTATTCCACCAAACGGTGAAGCTGAAAATGCATTGGATGTTGCATTATGATGGGCAAAAGAGCAAACGGAAATAGATGCAGTACAAATATTTATTTTAGAAGCAATTCGGCATTTGGCTATATATAAAAACGATTAATTTACTTTCTATATTTCGTTTATCATGTGCTTTGTCACGCAATGTACATCCATATGTGAAAACTATTTTATTTCCAGTTGTTTTATGACATATTCGCAAATTTGGTTCTTCCAGTCCGATTATCCGAAAAACCGCTTATTAGTCCAGGTTTGTCTCCCTATTAGTTCGGATAATCGACGTTCTACTGTAATAGTGTTTGAATATTGAGAGATCCGCACTATGCGCGTAAAGGCAATACGCTGATACCTTACGCGCAGATAAAAGTTCTTTTAAACCGGGGCTAACACGGTAAAATTTGTAGTTTTTACGAAACGGCAGATAGTACCACATGTATATTTCTGTCTAAAAGTACGTGAATATGTTTTTTCGAAGATGGTCGTCGCACTACGTGTAAAATGGTATAGAGCGAAAATGCAGGTAAAGAGACTCTTCGCATCTGATTCACTTTATTTCGTTTACTATACCCATCCCTTCTTCATTTAATTGCTTTCTGTATTCAAACTTACTTTTTCCTGGTATTCAATTGTCAGTTCCTATTTTGACTTCCTGAAGCTTACACTCGACATTTACTTGATATTCTGTTTCTAGTATTCGTTAGTGTTTTCTTGAAACGCTATCATGTCTTCGCGATATACAGTGCTGTGAATAATTATAAACTCAGAGACCTTGTCTGCTTTCTTTTTTCAACATTTCCAAGGAACGACTGATCATGTCTAGGTATGTTTATAGCTGGGTAGTAAACTATTTTGTATGTAAACATCTTTTTGTTTTCACTTGCCTGTACAATGTATCTACTGAATGTTACAAAACAAGACTATTAGGACCGTGAGTATTTATAAACTCAGTTGCTGTTCGTAGCTCGAATGGAACGATTCCGTGCTTTTGTGAGATTAATTTAGCGAGATAGTATCACAATAACTAACTAAGAATATTTTTTTTTAAGTTTGTGAAACAGTTTCGTGCTTTACACTATGCCGCGTAGTACACAACTAAATGATTTAGAAAAACAACGAATAATCGATTTGAAGAGCTGTGGAAAAACTCAACGACAAATTGCGAGTATAATGAACAGATCGCAGAGTGTAATTAAAAATTTCTTGAAACTTGGTATTGAAAATTACGGGAAAAACCAGCGACCAGGATGACCCACACAATTTTCGTCAATTGTAAAACGTACAGTTTTAAGGGAGATATCAAAAACTGGAGCGTCCTCGTCGAACTTAAAAAAAGAATAAAATCCGCTTCAGCAGATATTCCAAATGAAACCCTAAATAAATTATTTGATAGTGTTCCTGAGAGGTAATAAAAAATAAAGGAAAATGCACGAAATACTAAATGAAACGGTATTAACATTAATATTGAGTCTATATTTTTTCACAATTTAAAACACAATTTTAAGAGAAAATTTTATTTTTTTCAGATATCCGAAGAAAATGTTTGTTTCATGCTTCCTCATTTCTGTTTTGTATTACAGTATGAAAATACATAAACGGTTTGGTCAATTTTTGTCTCGATATTAAGAAAGATATAAAAATATGGTTGAGTCCATAATTATTCACAGCACTGTAGTTTACGTAAAGGAAAGACTATATATTTAATTGGTAATTACGCACCACAAATTGTTGGTAATAACTTGCCTTCAGTGTTATAAGTGCTTAAAGTACTGTATTTTTAACATTCGTGCAGTGAATTTAAACTTACGGGATAGTGCTACATTAGTAATAAAAGAAACTAAAATATTTTTGGAAGAGACTCGAATTCCAATCAGAAACCAACATCATTGTATTAAAAAATTGGAAGATTTGCTAAAACTGACGTTTAGGGAAGGCAGGCCCGATAACCTTGACCTTGACATATGTTATCAAGGACACCTTCTTCAGTAACGTTCAAGAGGTTTTAGCCGTCGCTCGTTATTGTTTACAAAGTCATTAATTATTAAATATAGAACACGAAAGGAGATCCATTTTGCAACAAAGTTGATACATGTCGCAACACTTGGCCATTACTGAATGAAAAACCCGCTCAAAACTTCAACACATGGGCACCTCCACCCAAAAAAAAAATCCAACCCAACCTAACTCATTCTTGAATTAAATTCAGAATAGGATAGTTTGTTTTATCCCAAGAACACATTAGGTTAGGTTAGGTTAGATTATTTCGGAGTGGGGGTGCAGGGGGAGAGACTCTGCCCTAACTTAATCTGTCCTTGGGATAAATCAAACTATTCTATCCTGAATTTAATTCAAGAATGAGTTAGGTTGCGCTGGATTTTTTTTGAGAGGGGGTGCAGCGGGAAGGGTTCCCGTCCCGTGGTTTTTCATGGTTTCGACGCCGTGTTAGCAAAAATACAAAGACGCATTGAGGCTTTCTTTGAAATAATAAGTTCTATGTATCCATTACATCGTTTAAATACTGAGTAAAATTCTAATTTCGCATACTCGTTGACTATTTCTTATATCATAATCTTCTGTCCATTAATGATTTCCTGCTTCAAATGACTTTTCTTTGTTCATACATGTACTATTTCCACATACATATAAGTCGTTTATGCCTTTCAATACTCAAAATAACTGCTACATTTTGCAAACTTTATTTGTTAATAACTTTTTAATAAAAACGAGCGACGGCTAAAACCTTCTGAAGGTTACTCAGGAGACGACCTTGATAACATATGTCAAGGTGAAGGTCATCGGGACTGCCTCCCCTAAACGTCAGTTTTCCCCTGAAACATTGGAACTTGGACCAACACAACGAAAAAGAGCAAGATTTTCCGAACGCATCAAAACATAATGAAAAACTCGTGGCAGTATTAGACAGAAAGGGACAGGCCATTGCGGTTTATGACGAGCTTCTTGATTGGGGTCTGACTAAAAATGTAAAAGCGCTTTGTTGTGACACAACAACGTCCTATTCAGGAAATATTAATGGTGCTAGTGTTCTGTTAGAACATATGTTAGGAGAGACCTATTGCATTTATCCAGTCGGCATCACATCTTTGAAATAATTTTGCGAAGCTCCTTTGAATTAAAAATGTCGTCATCGGTAGATCCAAGCGTACCGCTTTTTAAACGTTTTCAAACAGCTTGACCAAAAATTACTGTAAAAAATTTTAAATCTGGTTTCATAATGAAAGGTATTAAAGAGTGATGATACAGCAGAAATGCTTCTGTTCGCAAGACATAATTTAGAAAATTATGAACCACGCGATGATTACAAAAAATTGTTAGAGCTAATAATTCTATTTGAACCCGTTAAGGGCAAACAACGACTCTTACTGAATTATATTTTTAATTATAATCTCTCTTCCATGGTGAACAACTTGAGCATAATTCGCGCTGCTCAAGCGTACCGTATTCTCTACCGCGAGGTTTGCCGCAACGGATTTTTTAATCTTCTTTTGTAATTTTCACATTTCCAAACAGAACATTTACTCGTAAGGTAATGTAAATGACTTAAAACATAATAATTTTCAACTCCTTTGGTTTTACAAACCTATAAACAGTTGTCGAGTATAAAACATGAGTATACAGCGCATAGAATAATATTTATGACAAAAGTGAAATTAAAATTTCAATTTATCCGTATTTTTGGCATTGGTCCATAGTTCACGTATACAACTTTTCATGAAAATACATCAATATTTTACCCCCAAAAATGGCAAAAAATGTTAATTTTTAATATATTTTTTAAACAAATGACTTTTTTAGAATTCTGTTTACATAGTCGGACTTAGCATTAAAAAATACACAAATCGTATATTTAAATATTTTCTCTACAACGAATAGTTTCCGAGATAAACGGCAAAATAGGTTTTGCAATCTCAACTTTGAAGGCTGTTTTCACCCTTTCATTATGAATGATTGCCGATAAAAAAATACGTGTTAAATATTTCTCCGAGATCTACATGATCCCGAAGTTTCATCAAAATCGGCGGGGGCCACTTGCGAAACATCCCTTGTAAGTATGCAACATATTCCAGTTAAGAAAACATTTACTAGCAAAACTAAACGTGTCCATTTTTATTTTATACTCTTCCTAAAATCATGAGTAAATACATACATTTCCTAGTAAGTGTATACAATTGCTGAATTTCACGCTTTTACTGTGGTATGTACACTTCATTATTATTTCTTAAACTATTGGCAACACAACAAAGTTGTATATACGAAATTACTTGGTTCGAAGAGCAACATATCATTATGGAAACAATTTTTTTTAATTACTATTTTATGAACTATGACGGTCATTTTCCCATTTTTAAGTGGAATCACATATCTTCATTACAAATATTTGATTTTACACTACAAGACGAAATCAAAAGGCTTGTTAACATGCACTTTATTGTTGTTTTATGTGTAATCTAGCATCGATTGCTATGGTCATTTAGTTAGGGTCCTATCATTTTAAGTGGGTTCCGACACACCAACGTGTTAACAGCAATACAAAAGCACTAAAAACGATCAACGTTTAGCGTTGAACGTGAAAACGTAAATTACCTTTGGTGATCAAACGAGAGCTGGTCTTTCCTACGTGAGAACGTCGTTAACGTCACACACTTTGTATCAATTAATAATTCTGAGATATTAGAATTATAAATTGGCGCACTTGATTCAACAGAATAGTCACGTATAACACTTCCTATCAGGTGAGTGAATTTATAAATGTCATATTTGAGAAGTAATTGCTACCAAATACACGTTGTGTAGCCTATTGAATTTGTCCCGCGACGCACAATCAAATGGTTACAATAGAGATAGATTCCACTTCAAAAAGTGAACATGATGTTCATATTTCTTAAAATAGTAATTTCAACAAAATTCATTTCCATCATTATATGTGTTGCTTTCAATCAAGCAATTTCATGTGAACAACTTTTTGGCATCTTATGTAGTCGAATAAACTGCATTAAGTAGTTTAAGGAGTAATGTATACATACTTAAAACGGAAATACTATGTATATGAATAACATAAGGTACGAACGTCGAACCACTCCGACACCATATAATACACCGTTCAGTTCTATTCTATACTTGTAACTTTCAACATTTCAAGGTTGACGTTAGTTTTTTTAAACGAAACACCATCATATCATTACAAAAATCGGAAGAGCGCTATATAATTGGGAAAATGTATTTCATGATACTACGCTAAAAGTGAATATTTATCGATGCAACTCTTACTTATGGTATTATTTAATACTAAGCAAAACATATTCCATTTCAATTACATGTATCAGAAACTATCCACTTTATGCCTAGAACGGTGTAACACTGTTCCGTTCAGTATACCACGCTCTTTCGATTTTCGTAAAAATATATAAAATATTTCGTTTAAAAAACTAGACGTGACCTTGAAATGTTAAAAACTACAATTGATATAAAAAATTGAGTAATGCATTGCACGAGCGCCTTCGAACTGTGCAATATCCATCTAAACCAGTTTTTGCTAAAACTAATATTTAGTAATTATGCCGTTATTAAAATGGTCCCAGCTAATTGTAAGTTCTTTACACTGTACATAGGAAATTACGGACTTTTTAGATTTAATTACCATGAAGGGTATTGGAAATAGGAGTTACTTTGAGTATTCCTTAATTTCTGAATTAAATACTCATTTACATGTAAAAGTGGCCACAGATTTCAATAAACTTCATTCTTATAAATTGAGCAAGAAAAGAAGTAGAAAGTTATTTAGAGTAACAAAATACAATAACAAAAATGTTCATAAAAATTTATGACCACGTCGCTACGATTTATCTTACTTAAAAACTAGATATCCCAAAACTAAGAGTTAGTGAAAGTAAGTATAATCAGTGGAAGAAATTCTGAAATCGTAAATTACGCAAAGTATAAATACAAAATATATAACCGTAACCAAACATATCGCCGTTAACATACGTGTGTAAAAGTGGAAAAAGGACAGATAACCCCTCGTTTTCCTGTCGTGCTAGAGCACCAGAAGCGGGCAAGTCCCTCGCTTTAACCGAAACGAAAAAGTTGTTTAAAACTTTGAAAATATTAATTTTTTGACGTATGTTTATTAGTGCGTTTTTTCCTCTATTTGACGAATACTATTTTTACCACCCTATGTACGTGACTTTAGACGTTGCGTTTTCGTTAGTTTTCTTTCAAATTCGTACAAAATGGGCCAATAAAAGTAGGTTTGAAGATTGAAAAGGGAAAATTATTTTGTGAAATGGAAAGTTTCGCAGAAATGAACTAGAGAACAGCACCAGACCTCGTACATAAACGTAAATATCTATTTGTATCTATTTCTTAAACCAATCATCTACATATTCTCATGTGCGGTTATATGCTTCAAAATCTACAGGAAGGTTAAACGATACACGTGGGATCATGGTGTAACCAGAAAACGTGCGAAATTCAAGGTCAAGATCAATTTTGCAGCAACTTTTTTTAACAAATGTCCACCGATCCAAAGGTGTAGAATCACGCTATGGTGGTCGTGACATACAATTTCCACGCACCCTGTACAGTAAGTAACGAAAACATTCGGACACTAGGGTAATACAGTAAAAGTTGGATAACTGCCCGCATCGATCTACAGCATAACTGCCCGCTAGTCACCCCCACCGCGGGCGGAGGGGTTCCCCTTGACGCACCCAGAAGTTCGCCGGACGAGTAGTGTAACCTGATCTTACCTCGAATGTCGATGAGACAATACTAATGCAAACATAAAACTTTTTTAGTTTTGACTTTTTTAGATTAAACGTTTACTAACGTATTTGTGAGGTTTTTCTGGTTAAAATAAGACCAAACACGGTATAATTTGAATTATATTTACGTATTGATATTGATTACGTGTGCCACGTTGTAGGTTTAAATTATAGACCAAATATACATCAAATTATATCGTGTTTGGACTTATTTTAACCAGAAAAGCCTCATTAATACGTTAGTAAAAGTTTAATTTAAAAAATAAATAAAAATTGAAAAGTTTTATGTTTGCATTACTATTGTCTCACCGATACGTACTTTTCGCATTCTTTTGTGTCTCGGACCTCTTTTTCTTTCACTCGCTGTCCTTCTCTACGTTTGTCAACAAACCGAACCTCAGCTCGAGCCGTGTCTATAATTAGAATCGATTCTCCTACTGCATAACTGCCCGTATTGGGTCCCGATTTTCGGGCAGTTATCCAACTTTTACTGTACTTGGATTTATCTTGTAGCGGTACTTCCCGACCTCGCCAGCAGAGGGATCAGCGGCGCACAGACTTTCCCGCAAGTCCACGATCATCCTGCGCTCTGTATATATACACCTACGACCTGACCCTCAGTATCCTGCGTCTAAGGCACGGGCCTGCTAGGTAGCCTTACTGATAAAACCACTAGCAGGCCCCGGACGAAACGCTCTATCCTCTTTCCTCCTTCCTTTCTTTTCCGAAATTCCGTCCGCAGCGCCACCGCTACAATCTTCTTATATCTTAATTACGTACGCATAAAATAAGGTCGTTCTTTTTCCTGGTAATAAATCATTCATCATAGTTGTCAAATATATGGAGTTTCTTTAGCTAATTTATAAACATTACACTGTAGTTAACACTCACTGAAAAGGTACGCGCGATTATCACATTAAAAAAATATTCAGACAGATTGTACATTTTCTTGATTATTCTTTCTACAAATTCGTGAGGCTGAAGAACGTATTATGTTTACTAATATGTATATTGAATATATGGTAGCATTAAAGCGCAAAGTTCTTCATAATTTCTCAATTCCACATTTCAATTCCCTGAGAATTGGTCCAAAACCAGAAACCTACTTCGTTTGATGTACAGCAGCACGTGATTTTTTACCTCGAAAAAGGCAAGTTACACAGTGAAATTGAAAATATGTTGATTTTAAATAAGAGTACTGCCGCCGATACCGTATGGAAATTCAATGATGACGGTCGTATTGAGCCAATTTTGGAGATTGGTCGATTAAGAGTTCTCGATATTAAACGTAGGAAACGTAGAAAAAAGTGCATCCTCAATAAGTTTGACAATGACTTAAAAGGAACGATTATAATGGACGAGTTGTTCGCAAAAAGCCCTTTATCAATGAGTCAAATAGGAGAAAACGATTAAAGTTCCATAAGGAACTGTAAAGAACAATAATGGTGGAGTGACGTATTTTTTGCGGACGAAAGTGTAATATATCTCACAATGAGTTAGATGGGCGGGTTGTCATATCTGGCGTAAATGAAACACAGAATTGTATGTGAAGAATCTGCGATCGACTTGTTCTTGTCTGGGGCTGTATTTTGCGTAATGGGGTGGGCAGATTAGTTTCCATTAATGGCATTGTGGATAAGACGAGGTATATAAATATTTTAAAGGATACCTTGATGCAGGGTGGTATTAAAATGGACGTGCATAACAGAATAAAATTCTAGCAGGACAATGACCCCATACATAAAGCACGACTAGTTCAAGGATTCTTAGATGTATAATTGACCGAAAGTGTTACACCCATATCCACAATGTTCGAATCTAAATCCGATAGAAAATTTGTATAACGAATTGGATCGCAGAATAAGCATTACACCTACAAATTACAAGAAAGTACTTAAAAAAAAAGATTACCGAAAGAGTGGGAACGTACAAGTCCTCGTTATCTGAAAAAAATAACATCAGTATGCCAAAGCGTCTAAACATGTTTTAAAAGTAAAAGGTCATACAACAAAATATTAAATTTAGTCATATCAGTACCTATAATACTTAAATGATCGTTTTTTGCCTAATGTCCGAATATTTTTATAACGCGATAATCACGTATCTTTTCAATTAATGTTAACTGCAATGTAATATTTATGTACTAGTTAAATAAACTACATATATTTCATAACTATAATAAATGACTTATCACAAGAAAAGAGAACGAACTTATCTTATGCATAAATAATTAAGATATAAGGGGATAAATCCAGGTATACCCTAGTATCCGAATATTTTCGTTGCTCACTGTATGTAATATCATGTAACAAATTAGATTGTTTATGTGAAACGCAGTTATAATGCGAGTTATTCGATTATCCGAAAAACTGGATTATCAGATCATCGTAACACTGAATAACTCGGTTAATCGAGATTGAATTGTATCTCATACATAGCAAAAGTAGATCTGTGGTCCTGTAAGAAAGACGAAATGAAGTTTTTGATTCAGCAAGATCATATGCCACACACGCTTCCACTGATTATACATACATACAGTGAAACAAAGTAACTGCAATTTCGTTGAAGATAGAAAAAAATGGTGAAAAAATATGTACTTTCCACGGCCTTCTTTTTTTGTAAATGCAAAGATGCACCAGAAAAGAGCATTTTCTATATTTTTAATAGATTTACAAATTTTTTTACATAAAATAATTCTTCAAGACATTCTGCTTAGAAAAGAATTTGTGTTGGACGGATGAAAAATTAACACTATACGAGAAATTTGGAACTTTTCAGTTTGTAGCCACGTAATAGAAGAAAATAAACAAAAATTCAACCTCCGTACACTAAACATATTTACATCATTATATTATAGTTTTCTTAGAGGTAAGTGTCTTAAAATAAGTGGGCGTAAGAGCATTTTGTGTTTTCTATAACACTACAGTGAAAAGTCAAGGATGTTCAAATCTGACAATTGAGGTAACCAGCATGTTGAATTATGTGTATAACATCATTCTCCACCATACTTGTATCTCAGATAATTTACGACAATTTATGTATTATTTTTGTCAGTACACTTAAACCCATTTAATACTTTAAACTCAACCGACTTCACAATTATATTATTTTGTTCAGTATTTCATCTTAGCCAGGGGTTTACAATAGATTATTTGAGGTCGTCAAGTGTTTACAATTAGTATCCAAATAAACAACACTATTTTGTGCGATGGAAGAATGTTTGAGTATCTCTTGCAGTAAACAGCATACTAGCAGACAGTTTCAAAACATGTCGTAAGGTCTTAATTTTCAGACTACCGGATCCTGATATTTTATAAGCAAAATGATTTGAAGAAGTCACTTACGTGAGAAAATATGGTACTAATAAAAAAGTGCCATTGCACTTTCTGATGCATCGTTACATTAAAGAAAAGATGGAGTAATAATAAGAGATGTTTTTATACTATTCAACTTTTACATCCACCATTTCTTTTTATCTTTAACGAAACAGAAGCCATTATGTACTATGCAGAGCGGGAAAGAAGTCCAGCGGAACGGCACACGGTGCTATATAATTCGATTAGTAGATGTGACCGTTTCGGCAAAAAGGAAAATTGTGTGTGCTGTGTTTTTATGATTGTGTCCGACTAGGTGGGCCTATTCCACTATTAACCAATTAGACCCGCATTCGTTTCGCTGGACTTCTTTCCAGCTCTGCACAGTACATTTATATTATGTTTCATACTTTTTGCTTTAAGTAAGTAATATTACCATATTTCTAAACTGTATATGCAAGGGACAGTCCTTATACATGAAAATCATTAGTCTTATTAAAGATTTACCTTCTTTCAAGGAAGAAACATATTTTCTCAATTTTTCTCTAATAGCATCCTTTCCTTTTGTATGTAGAAAATGTTTTATTAATTCCCCCTCGTCTGTGCTATCTTTCAATGTTATTTCAATCTACAAATGAATAAACGCATTTTAGTTATCATTTTATTCTTTCTTTATCATCTAGTATTATTAGTATTGCTATAATGTACAAGCATGTATGGTTTCATTATGGACTTTTCATTATTTCTTAAAATATTAGAGACATTAAGAATGGTTTACAGAAAAGTTACTTGATTTTAACACTAGGTTTACGGACATTTCTTATATACCTATGTCTACGGACACGCGTCAAATTGACGCGTAAACGAAACCGCACATTTTCTTTAAAAAACAGCTTATTTGATTTAAAGACAATATATTATACACTATTAACTTATAAATGAAACTATGTGATATTATATATTTATGTAAAATTTATAATATTTAACGTTATACAACATTACATTTATTCTAAAGTAAACCCAGTGTTAAAGACAAAATTTAATGCTCAGAATTAATTTTTACGCACATAATTAGGATCATCTTTACATTTTTAAAATAAAGTTGTACTTTTTGTCACAAACACATAACGCTGTGTTGCGAGACGCGTTTAAAGCATTCCATAACACAGACGACGCGACAACTCTCTGGGTCAGTGCGAGGTGCTTACATTACTTCATCAAGTGGAATGTACATTTACGTTTTGTCGCTGCATGTTCCAATAAAATCATGCAACATATGAGGTTGTTGAATTAGCGAACTTACACCTACACATGGCAGTGTCCCCCTTCATCCCATTAAATCCCCCAAATGCAGGTTCTTCAATTTAACGCAGTTTCGGAAATATTAGCATTCATAGATTAAAATTGGTCACCTTTATACAGGATGTATCGAAAACCGTGGTACAAGCCAAAAAGGAGTAATTTCCCTTAGACAAAGTAAGTCAAAAATGTAGAATGACAATTTTCAATACCAGGCTTCGTTTTTTAGAAAATCGACTGTGATGTTCCGTTAAGTACGCGTGTACTGGTGTGGTCCTTAGCAATATGGGTTAAAATTTAACGAAGCCACACATTGCAAAATGATAAAAGACTTTTCTATTTCTTTTGGCATGTAGAATCTACACTTTTCGGATTGTATACGTTTTTGGGGATATCCTGTCTAAATAAAAATGAATACTAAGCTACAAGTACAGATCAGCAAACTGCTATTATCTGGTGAATTGATCATATTTGAGAGATTGACTTGAATATATTATTTACTGTATAGAACATAGGAGTAGGAATTTCGCCTAATAAATGAAGGACATAACAATTCAGATACTGTTTTTTTTTTACAGTTTATAATAACGCATGGGTGTACCCAGAGTTGTTGCGCAGTCTACACATTTGATTTACTACAGTCATTCGCAGAAAATACTAAAATGAGCCATAACGGTCAATTGATATGCAATAATAAAGAAATAATAAAGAAAACCTATACTGTTTTATTACAACGTGAAGTACTAATAGATTTGATTGACACTGATGCAGTCAAGGGAAACGAAGTAGTAAAATCATAAACCACTTTTTTATATCTCCAACTGTTTACGAAATAATGAACTATGCACATTTAAACTAGACACATTGTGTTTTGCCAATATCTATTATGGCTAGGACCCAGTTAACTGGTCTCTCTCGCAAATTCAGTAACCTTTACATGTCAAAGCACGGCACACGGACAGTCCATGCTTCTTGCATTAGCCCCAGTTTGTTTGATCGCTAATTACTGCGCCGCCTATATTTCGTGTTTCCCGTTTGCGCATATTACCCTCTGACCCTTCCTATGGCGATATGCAGATTCATACGTGTTACTCTTTTTCTATCATTCACATTATATTTGGACATTTTTTTTAATTCATGTTTTTCTCAAATCAACTCTGTCACTTTTTCCTCGCCGATTCGGTTTCTATTCCTTTGTCTCCTACTTTTCGTTGTTTATATGACAGTTAGAATTTGTGTGGAATCAGCAGTGAACTTGTAACCGGAGTATTTTAATTTAAGTTTTTCTTATAAGAACTACCCCGTTAATTTCTGCGGCGGTTGACTAAGACTGAATGATATGTGTTACCGTAATATGTCATAACTGGTTAGTCGATAATACATATTTATATTGAATTCACTAAATTTATTTCATAATGCGCCATAATATAGAGTGTCTCACTATATGTGGAAAATATTTTAACACGTTCGCGACCACGCATCACATATGTGTGACAGAGCGGTTCGGTCAGAAAGCCCAGCGTCACATATGTGTGACGTGATTAGCTACCGTTGCTATGATGATACAAACAGATGAAGTTTACTCTGAACATCATCTGTCACTTTTTAAAACAATTACTAAGCGGAGCATGTGCACATTTATGTAAAATGCTTCGTTTGAGTTATTTGAGTAACATATAGCGTAAAAATATTACAAGAAAGGCACGGTCCACAGCGAGGGTATTTCGAATTCGACCGTGGTCACGAACGTGTTAAGGGGTGATTCTATAAGTCAAAATAAATAAAAATCAAGAATGATGAAATTGCGGTGGAGGCTTCATTTTCTAATTATCGATGTTTAAAAATTGGGCACTGGAACACCTGGCGTACGGAAACTTAACCTACACACTGCAGGTCAGTCACGGTACATGTTATTGCAGTGGACGCAGAACAGAATTACCATGTAGAACGTACACTTAGGGACGTAAGAGAAACGATGAGCCACGATAACATGTCATACGACTCTACGTTCTTGCGACAATTTATGAAAAGGCACACACGTCACCTTGTATGACATTGAACCTGCCTACTCGTATACATTTATTATAAATAAATTTATAATGTTTATAATATGTTTTCAGTATATATTATGGTAATTCATTTGTTACATATTTGTTTATAATTTATTTATAATAAATATTTTTGTAATTAATTCGTAATGTTTATTTTTTAGAGTTATCATTCTAATATATTTCTTCTTTTTAAACTTTTTAATCTTGTAAGGTTGATGTAAATAGTTCGAAATCCAATATTCGCAACATGCAGAAAATTTATGACACAAGTAGATTTCCAATTATCAGAGGTTAATATTAAATTCAGTGGATTTAGATTTCCCGCTTGCCTATACAACCAATGTAAAGGGCAAGTAAATCGGTCAACTCTTCAAAGGTGCCGCTCGGAGTGTCGCCTTTTATTATATCTACTCTTTGACTACAACTATATTGAAAAAGATAAACTGCTTACTATGATACACATATGTCCCGCTTAGGGATGTGCTAGAAATCGAGAATGTCGTGACTGATCGGGTCGAGCATTTTTTGCGGGATCGAGTCGGACTCCCGAAAGTATCTCGGGACGTAAGAATGTCGGTATTCCCGAGATTTCGAGAACTCGAATCACGTTTCGGGAGGAAGTTTGTTCAATATGACCGTGAACTGAGATTTTTTATCTTTAAATTATTTTCGGATCCTACATGTTATAAAATTATAAAATATACAGCACAGACAAAAATAATGCACCAAATAAGTAGTGTTATATTTTATTTCAAATTGGCATGTAATAAAAGGTAATTTCTCTACATTCTCTGGTAATAATTTTGTAGTGGTGCCAAGGAAGTTACTAGTGCCCTACATGCCCGCATAGTAATACAGATGGCGCGGCAGTCTGGTCATTACGCTAGAGATGAACAGCGCGTCGAAGGAGGTTTCGGAGCGTTGTTGACTCCCGAAGGACACTTTTATTTATATTTTCATTGAGTAGTTCTGTTTCTCCAAAAACAATTTAATGTATACATCTGCATAATTATATCAACAACAGGATTAGTAAGTTGCTTCGCGAAGTTTAGAATGAAGAAGAGGAAGATCACAAACAATCAAACTGGCAAGCGGTTAGGCAACCCACGCCGAGCTGCAGAGGATGGACAATAAACCGAGTCTCCTTGGCTCCCAGGGAGCCCATCAACCTCAATTGAGTATAGAACTAGAGGTATAGTGGACCACGGTCGGTCCGAAATCTACATCTAACAAGAAAAAAGTAGCAGAGGCTAGCAAAAGAAAATGGCCATCTGCAACTATGACGGAAACTACACCAAAAAGAACACTTAAAGCAGAGACATCTGATACATCTCGTGCCAACAGACCTTACCCAGACACACACACAACGGTCCTGCCTACATTGAGATACGAATGGACAAAAACATTGCAAACAAAAATAAAACCTACAACATGATGTATATTGCCAAAGCATTAAGCTCCCTAGGAACTGGTATGCATAACCTAAAACCAAGAAGATTTAACAAGGCAGAGGTTCACTCCAACAACTACATGGAGGTAAATAAAGTGCTGGAATAAAAAAATGTAAAAGACTTGGGAATTGTTGCCTTTGTGCCCAGATACAGGGTTGAGAAGAACGGCATCCTGAAAGGCTTTTGCATGGATTTTGATGTAAATGATCTTATCACGTATGCCAGTTCTCCATGCAAAATCCTATGTGCTAGAAGATTAAACAGGAGAATTACAGATAGTAACAAGAAGGATATAACATGGATACCAAGCAAAACTGTAGGCCTAACATTTGAAGGATCGACTCTACCCGAAAAAAACCCAGCTATACGGCCTACTGAATAAAGATATCACGCCATACGTTGAACCAGTAACAACATTGCAGAAATTGCTACAGGTATGGGCATACCCATAAGTTCTGCAGAAGCCTAACAATATGCCAAGGATGTGGTTCCCAAATCGAGGACGACAATCACTGCTGCACAGTTAATAACTTCAAGTGTCTTAATTGCAAAGAGGATCCCCAACTATTCACACAAATTGTGTCCACATGAAGATAAACAGGGAAATTAACACACTCATTGCTCACCTGAACATAAGCATATTTGAAGCATTTGCACAAGCAAAAACGAACCTGGGCCTAGACAAGGAATCCTACCAGAACAGAAAAGGAAGTACTCCAGTTTTGCTCACATGTAGGGACTTTCCCACCCTACCTGAAACTTCTCCAAGCGACACATACAGCTTGAGGCAAATAGGCGGTATTTTAAAGAACAGTACAAAATTCCAACAACAAATTGAATAACAATACGTATAAAACCTACTCGAAAAACTACATCCCTAGCAGTTCAATATCTATTCAAACCGTTAATCAACACATCATTGAAAAGGATTGCAAAGAATCTGGCAATACTCAGGAATGAAATCAGAGAAAAAAACCTACAAAAGAGCTACCAAACTTGTCTCTGAAATAAGCTCAGTTGCAAGTGACGGACAAGAAACTTACAGCCCTAAACTTCTTCAGGTACAACGAGTTAGGCTAAATAAAAAAACACTGCTTATTCTCAAACTAAAAAGCACACAAAATGAGAAACAACAGGAATCTCCACGATATTAAAATCTCATTGTAGAACTGCACACAAATTCAAAACAAGAAGGAGGAACTACTAAAACAGGCCATGCAATACGATGTAATTGCATGTCTTGAAACATCTCTATACCCACAAATCAATTTCAGTCTCACAGGATTCGAATTCATAAGGAAAGACACAAGCAACAGAAGAGGTGGTGGCATAGCCATCGCCATAAAGAAATCATACAGATGGAGAGTTCTCCAGGATCTCATAGACAACAACATTACAGAAGTCGTAACCATTCAGATAACTAGTATCGAAGACAAACTAACACTTGCTGTTTGTTACAGACCACCCAACACAGTAAATAACCAGGGAAAATGAAACACTTTCTTTAACTCCCTCAACACAACAGGCAATTTCAATTTTATGAGTGACTGTAATGCCCATCATAACCTACGGAACTGTAACACGGCAGACTCGACAGGCGAAGGGCTCTTATTAGTAATAGAGGAAAACAACTGCGTCATACTAAACCCCAGTACTCACTCTTACATGGTCTCTCACACTCGGAGAAGCAGCAATCTTGATCTTATCGTTGCACCCTGTAATCTAAATCACCGGTTCAAGGCCATGCAACTGGATGATACATAGGGCTCGGGTCAGTTTCCAATTGAAACTACCACACAGATAACTAAAAACATATACAGGAAACACAGCGACAAAATTCCTTCTAGTCAAACTAAATGGCAAGACTAAAAATATCTTGGATTTGGCATATCCAGCATTATATACAGAAGAATTTATTAATCTAACTCCCCTGGAGCAATATGGTTATATTACCACAGCAATGAAGGAAGCAGTCATCTCCATCACACCTTGGAAAAAAATAGTCAGCAATCACATTCATCGGAATCCAGTCCCATGGTGGAACGAGTGATACCATTCGATGTAGGAGAGCCTCCTTAAAAATGGATGCATGCAGGCAATTCAGCAAACTGGCTGGCATACAAAAAACAGGCTGCCCTCACAAAAAACCTTACTAGATCTAAGAAAAAAACTCGGTTTTCGGAATATGGTCAATGTGCTAAACAGAAACACAGATACCAAACTCTTCTGGAACAGAATCCGTATCTTCAAAAATAAGTGGACCACGTCAGAAGCAGTACCTCCCCATAACAATTCGGAATACATCCAAGCAATAGATAAACTCTGCCCACCCTGGGTTGCACCAATTTCCTCTGATAATTATTGTGGCATCCAAAACACATTTCTTGATAATGGCTTTACTTTACAAGAGCTGAATTACGGTCTCAGCAAACTCAAGCCGAACTCCACATCGGGACTCGACTCCACAGAGCACAATATGCTAATTCACATGCCATGTCGTTGAAAATTAGCCTTTTTGCACACAATTAATAGAATATATGAGGAAAACAACTACCCAAAAGAATTGATAGACTCCAATATTCTCCTAATCCGAAAACATAACCAAAAAGGTCTTCGGCCCATAGCCCTAATCCCTTGTATCTCCGAATTACTTCAAAGGCTTACAATGAACAGAATGTACTGTGTAGAGCTGGAAAGTTGGCGTGCCGGGCGGCACAGGGGTAAGAAGGGTACAGCGTTCGCTCTGCCTTTGATGCTTCCGAGCCACGGTGCTATATGATCCTTATTAGTAGATGTGACTGTTTCGGTCAATAAACAAAATCCGTGTGCTCTGTTTTTATGATTGTGTTCGACTAGATGGGCTTATTTATGCTTTAACCAATCGGACCCGCATTCCATTCGCATTCCTGCCACGCGCCAACTTTCCAGCTCTACACAGTATTGGTGACTAGGACAACATCATATTTTACCTACATCCTAATCAGGATTCAGGAAGCACCGATCCACATTGGATAACATAGCAAGATTAATTATTAAAGTTAATACAGGCCTACTAAACAGAAAATACTCGGCAATGGCATTCCTTGATGTGAAGACTGCCTTCGATAACGTCCTCCCAAACATTTTAACGCTAAAACTTATAAACATAGATATGCCAAAGAATTCTCTAAACTTCATTCGCTACATCACATCACATAGAAGAGCTCACTTTTTCATATCAAACGAGTCAGGGAACTCACACCTCGTCAGACACATCCACAAAAGAGTCCCACAAGGAGGGGTCCTGAGTCCACTTTTGTACGCAATTTACGTAACGGACATCGCCAAAAATATACCTTCACACATGGATATCATGCAATATGCTGACGATATCGCGATTTGCACTACCCAAGAATCTATAGAGTTGGTTACCTCCTCCTTGGAAACAGCCATCCAACAAATAATCACAAATCTGAGTCAGATAGGTCTCGAAGTTTCCCCTGAGAAATCTGAATTCATTATATGCAATGGAAAACATAACCCAACTGCAACTCTTAGAATACAAATAGGTAATAATTACATCCACAACTCCAGATTTGTAAAATTTCTAGAAATCTGCATTCATCAGCAGCTAAAATTCTATACTCGCACTAATGAGGTTTGCGTTACGGCAAGACAATTATTAAACATTATAAAGTTTCTAAAGGGAACATGGTGAATTTCAGCTCGGTGCAGACCGTCTTGCATTGGGACTACCAATGTCCACCCCAAGAAATGTTATTTTAGCAGAAGTCAAATAACTGCCACTGGGTTTCGTGCAACATATCTCAAACTCACTTTCTACCCAAAATCATTAGTCACTACATGGAGACAAGACTAACAGCTGGGATAAAAAATCACAGCTCGTTAAATAATAGTCTGGACACAATCAGCCGCAAACTTTAACACCGTAACCGTGGACAACTACACAGCTGCACCACCTACCACTTAATTCACTCCTATGGAATTTGGCTATGAAAGTAGTCTAATACTACACAACAGCAAGAACACCAATGAAAAATTTGAAAACATATTGAAAACCAACTACTGCAACCTTGAAACAATATGTATGTATAGATAGTTCTAAAACTCCAAAAAGCTAATCGGTAGGAGCTGCATGGTACTACCCAGGAACTGGATTAGCAGAATCCATCAACTTGCACAAACAAATGTCCATGTACACAGCAGAATATATAGCCATCAGCAGAGCACTGAAAATGGTCATGAATCACCCAAACAAATCGTTCTTAATTTGCATAGGTGCACTAAGCGTCCTACATTTAGTCTGCAATTCAAACAAGAATAATAACAATAGATACCTTACGGAAATTAGAAGAAAACTAACAGTTCTAACAGAGCAGAATCAGCAGGAAAATACTCAAGGCACCAAAATTATGTAGGTTCTCTCGCATAAGGGTCTACGAGGAAATGAAATTGTAAAGAAATTGGCAAAAGAAGCCACCAAAATACAACCTCACCCGTACTGGAAAGTCCCAGCAAAATATCTGGAAGCACAATAGAAGGAGGACATATGGGGGACTTCTGGAAGGCCTGGCACAGAAAGGCTTTCCCTGAACAGGACTCAGCAACGGGCAAAAAATACTTTCAAGTCTTCAGCGCGTCGAAGTAACCCACTAGAGAATATACTGAGCGCTGGAAAGTCACAGTAACGCCAAGGATATAGCGGTGGCGTCATTAAGCATTAGGCACATGGCAAGAGAATCAGAGTGTGAAACGCAACAGAATAATAAAGAGTTTGTCCGCTAACGTAAAGTTGCCACAGTTATTATTGTATCTCAGTATCTACAATTTTGTTCCTGTTGCTGTAACAGTATTACGTTATGCTGCTACTGATAATATACGAAATCTTGTAGAATTTGTGTTCCAACAATCAGTAACATTCACACACTTCTGGATACGAGACTCTGAAAAATATGTTTCTATTTCTCTATGTTTATGCATATTAAACACATTTATTGCACAATTTGTATGGTCTTCTGCACCACCAAGGTTATTATGAAAAAATTTTAGCCGTTTGTATTTTGGTTCACCTACATAATGAAATGTAATATGCCGATAAATGTTTAAATTACAAGAATCGTGAATCATTCATTTATAAACAATTTCAGAAACGTACCATTCTGATCATATTTAGTAGTTGGTACACACTGGATATTATTATTTTTATCGACTTGCAATACAGAAGATACCAATGCATTACAAGTAATTCTTTCTTTCAAGCAATTTATGGCTTCATATTTCTGTCCTGGTTACCAACAGGCGATCTTTAAAGCGTGGATGCGATAACATTGCTTGTACTAATGTATCATTCTTTACAATAGCTTCAAAACGCATCTGCAAATGCATTATGTTTATCATAAATTTTGAAATTGTTTCACGAACTAACTTTCCCTTAATTCGATATTAAATTATCTATATCTCTGCGTTTTTCTCATAATACCGTATATATGGATAATTTTTTCATTGTCACAGATAATACTGTTTAAGGCTTCGAGTGTAAGTCGTGTCCAATAGGAAAATGTTTCCAACGTTTCGCCAGCATTGCAGCTTGCTTCATCAGGGTCTGAGGACGCAGTGATAATGATGTGCAGGAGTATATTCACGCTTTTAAATACCCATGTTCATGTTCCGGATTATTGGATCAACCAATTAGTGTGAACGTGTAAAAGAGTGAACATCCTGACGCACATCAGTAGCAGTGCGTCCGCAGACTGCTGATGAAGCTAGCTGCAATGCTGGCGAAACGTTGGGAACATTTACCTATTGGACACGGCTTACACCCGGAAGCCTCAAACAATATTATCTGTAATGAACCGGGCCGTGAAAGTTCCAAAACTTTTTTCATTGTCACTCTAACAACCAGTTGCAGACAATCAGCAAAACAAGGTATTCGTTCCCAATCTTGGCACATATCTTTTGATTTTTCAATATTACGGCAGTTATCAGTAACAAAAGTAACAGGTTCATTAACATGAGTCAAACTCTATGTAGTAAAACACGTAAATAGTATATTTTGGTGTTTTCGGCAGTATGAGATTTTCGCAAACGAGTTAAATTGAGCATATAATGACACACACGAAAGTCTTTTTAGGTAAATATTCACAAATCCGCGTCCGATTTCGATGATTTTTTAACATGTTCTCAAGGTCGCTGCCACTGAACGGAACCCCGCGCCAAGAGTGTACACATTTCGCGTGGACGGTCTTCGGCGTTCGGGTTTACGTCTTACGCCTGAACAACGCCGCCATGACATGCTTTTGGAATAAAAGGGACTTTTCCTTAAAACAAGATTATTTATAATTTCTACATAAACTTTTTTTTAATTTTCCCCTTCGCGACGGTGGCAGTAGGCGTCAATAATATAATATACAGGATGAATCATTTAACTCTGCCACTTAAATTTACTTGTAAATTGTTTGTTGTACAAAAAAATGGTTCAAACGAAAGTTGTTTGGTATCAAGCGGGGCGTACAACATAATAATTAGTTTTTTGATATTTCGCTTTTTTATCGAGGTGTATAAGGTGACTTTGAGTTTTTGTATCGTAATGTGTGATATTTGATCTTGTGATTCGAAGGAGTGCTGAATGCTGAGTAAAAAACTATAGGTATGTGAGATCAAAAACGAATAGTTACCGAGATATTCTTCAGTGAAAGATGATTGATCTTTTGTGCATGAAAAATCCATACAGCACTTGTCTGCTTGCTACACAAGTTTAATACGTACTTTATTGAGGGATCAGTGCGAGGACACAAGTATTCCATCTTGTTGTCTCAAACACTACCATCTTTACTAACAGATTTACCGTTACAAACAATTTTAACAATGTGGCATCAGCAAGACGGTTGTCTTGCACATTATGCACACAAGCACGTCAAGTATTGCAAAGATCATTCCCTAATCGATGAACTGGGCATGGTGTACAAATTCCATGCCCGGCTCGGTGTCCGGACTAGACGCCACTTGACTATTTTCTATGGGGACATTTAAAAAATGAAGTTTGTCATGAAGTATCATCAAAGCATGTAATGCCATAACTCAGGAAACACTTCAACATGTATCATCTTCACTCATTAATCGACTACGAACTTGCATTGAATGTAATGGACACCATTTTGTACATTACTTAAAATAAAAATCACCTAAAGAATATCTCAGTAAGTATTCGTTTTTGTCCCCGCATATCTTACAGTTTTTTGCTCAGCACTCAGCATTCTTTCGAATCGCAAGGTCAAATATTATACATTATAGTACAAAAAACTCAAGGTCGCCTTCATACCTCGATAAAAAAACGAAATATTAAAAAACTAATTATTATGTTGTACGCCCCGCTTGATACCAAACAACTTTCGTTTGAACCATTTATTTGTACAACAAACAGTTTACAAGTAAATTTAGGTGGCAGTGTTAAATGACTCACCCTGTATAACAATAATAATATAATTCATGTGGAGTTGGTGGATACTTTTGTATGCTTAATCTTGAGGACAGTCTATATAGGCGAACTATTTAGAGGCGTGAATGAAAAGTGTGGAAGGATTGATGGGATGCATGGTGTGAGAGGTGCGTGCGCTCTCAGAAGTCAAGTGTCGAACGGATGGTGTGACTTTCTGGGAATGCATCTCCTCTGTATGAATCTGGTGTGGAATATGTGTATATGTGTTTGTGTAGATTTTTGGGACCTCCGGGTCAGAGAGCAGGAGAGAACCGATTGAGGAGTTGTGTGGAGAGTATTGCGTGGAGTTTTGCGTGAAGTCTATTTGTGAGGAGTTATGTATTGTGGTGTTCTTTATTATTTTAATATATACCAATAGTTTCATTTATCAACTCACGTCTCACTGTTTAAGTCAATTTTTGAATCCCACATTAACAATTAAAAATCGTGGAACAATAATACATAATAATTTAATAATGTAACTCGGATGATATATTTTGAAACATGGAAACACGCACAACCCAACATCACATACTTCGCATTGATAACGCGATTCACGTCCTCTTATCGTTCTTCTTACAAACAACACACCTTCGTAATCTATTTTTTTCTGTAGATTTATAAAGCGAAGGAAAATGTCTTCCGTTAAGTCTTGACGAGTAACTATTGCCGGATGTAATATGTAGAATGACGGGTTGTTGGTTTTTGATATTTTTTTATTATCTGCATAAGCACATATCGATCATATGGAAGAAATATTTTCTGTGCCATTTTGTTGTTTTCCGGGTTGATTGAATAGCGCTGATTATCATGTCAGTCTTGTCTAGTGCACCCATCAAATTATTGTAGTCATGTACGCAAGCTGGTTTCTGTACAATTACTTGTTTCCTGTAACGTTTTGGTACATCTACAAACTAGGAATTATTTATGTCTGCTTGAATTCCTGAATTCCATACGGTAAAATCATGAATTTTAGGGCTAAATTTTTCCGTCGTCCATATGATATTTGATAAGACCATACTTTGCCCGTTATTATTCTCTATTTCTTCAGATTCTGAGGTACTTAGTGCATTTAATCGTCTCCTTTTGCGAGGTGCTATTTTTATATTCGATTCATTTTCACGAATCAGTTTCTAATTCATCTGATATATTCAACAGTTACAGCTTTCTCAGGTTTCTAGAAGCCATTTTGAGAAGGACAGAACTGGAACCATTTATTGAAATGAAAAGCAAATTATGATACTTTTAAGAAATAAGGGTGCTGTTAGAAAGCAGGCAGACGTACCAGTACAAAAATGCTTCGAACTTCTTTTTCTTAAAGTTTGTCATATTCTTGTTAACTAACTATTGCTCTGTGTTCGGTGACAACCTATGTTCGTTCCTCCAACCAAAGGAACGCTCGAACCTATCAAAAACATTCGTAACAACGAGACCTTGTTTTTTCGCTCGGACGCGGTTGATGCACGCATAACCAACCTTTCGATAGCACTCAGCAACAAGGCGAGCCAAACGATAGACGTCTTCTATAACTGGCTCGTTAATTGTTCTATGTTTTGGCTGGAGTTCGAGCATAAGTTGACCCCAGGATCAGGCGACTGACTCCCCGCCAGTCAACACCGCTAATCCGTCCTTGCGTCATAAACAAAAACCCCGATCTGGACGCTCCGGGTCTCTCTTCTCTTCTTCGTTCTGTTCGAATCGTCCCGACAAGCACGAGTGCGCGTCTTGGCGATACCTGCTCATGTCGATTAAAAAAGTATTCACCTCCGCAAGGTTTAAATACGCGTTTCCGTGTCGCGATGGCGCCGCACCGGCAAATAAGTTGTATTCAACCCTGGTATTTGTTTAAAAACTCTTTATTCGTCATTTCGTTTTTGTAATAAACCGGTAGACTGAAGTGGCGAAATTGTACCACGTGGTTCCTTTTCTCGCGCCAACCAAAGCGTGTCGCTCACTCAGCGTTGAGCAGCTCCGGCAACGCAGCTGCATTCGATCGGCGATCGAGCTGAACACTCTGTGATATTCAAAACTGATTAAAAAAATGGAAGACAAACAAATATGACTCGAATCGTGTGGTTTATTCCTTCTGTCAAATAATTTGCGCGACGCTCACAAGAGGCGCTACTATCCAGAAATTAGTTCGCGAATGCCGTCGGCTATAACCAGCATTCGTATCTGCGGGTCACATCGTGGATGTCGCCTATAACCGGCGTTCGTCTCTACAGGTTGCTTTGTGGATGCCGGCTATAGCCGGCGTTAGGAGTCGAAGGGTTAATAAGTAAAAGCGTGGGGTGAGCCCCCCCCCCCCCCCCCCCCGCCCCAGAAAAATCCAACCTGACCTACCCCAAATCTAATTTTAATTTAATCAGAAATGAGTTTGGGTTGGGTCTGGGTAGGTCTGGATTACTTAAAAAAGGGTCTCGGTTATTCACACTCTATTGAATGTAAATAGTACCCAAAAAATTATGTACTTCTGTCTAAACTTTTTTTGTTAATAACTTTTTAATAAACGGCGACCGCCAACTAAAACCTTCACAACACTACTCAGGGTGATACGTTTGACAACATATTAAAAAATCTTCGAAATCGGGGGTGGCTCCCTTTTTGTGAATATTTACCGTCTTTTGTTACGTAATAAAATTCACAATGACGAATAAAGAAGTAAAAGTAACAAAAACTACAACAACGAAAGCAGTTATTGTTAGTATATATGTATTCTTAATTTCTCATACTTAATTTCTCATGTGACCAAAAAGATTGAATCTACTTTCATCTGAGAAAATACATTATTTCTCTCATTTCGAAAAATTCCAAAAAATTATTTATTATCTTGTATGCCTTCAAGATCACTACTAAATAAACGATTTTCATTTAGCGAAGATATTATTAAAGATATGTGAGAAGTAAATGGTTACATTTAGTTCTGACCAAAAGAATAATAAACATAGGTGGGTGCCGCGTACACCGCCTTGATCTTTCACGTAACGACCCGAGGCTTGGCCTTTCTAGGGTTGAACGATGTTTTAACATCGACTGAAATGTAATATTTACATTAGATACAGTGTTCATGTCTTGTACTTCTACGTGTTCGAATACTTTTGTGACCCCCATAAGCGGTATGTCCATACTTAACCTTCTATCAATTCTCTACACGTTGTCGGATTTCCTTCTAATTTTGCCCACAAATTCTCAAGACTTGTATCTTCCGCTTGTTATAAGATTCTTTTGTACATGTGAGTCCAACGTGGAAATTTCATTTGTCAACAGTTTAGGACGCAAGCGTTCGAATACTTTCATGAGCAACTGTACGTGGTAGGTATAATTTCCCTCCTAAACGTTGCACCAGATGGAATTTTATATTGCGGTTCAGCAATATTAATCCTTTCCACTCCAAGTATGCCTCTCAAACACTCCCTTGGTTTGTCTTTTTTATCTACTAATTTTTTTATACCATATCAAAAATGAAATACTTCTAAATACGTAAAACTAAGTAAAGCATAAATATCTTATCTCGATGAAGTTCTCTTGGAATATGAATCAGTGAAAATTAACATTTACTTGTAGTAGCTCGCAATCATATTGGTTGTATTATCACATTAGTTATATCGGAGTTACTGGTCTATCGCATCAAAAGATGCTTGGAGTGGAAAGAGTTAAATAATGATCGAAATCCGACATCATCAACTATACTATACATATGGTTGTAAATCTAAAGCCATCATACAAGTCATTGCATCAGTTAGATTTTTTGCTCTTGTTGAACTTTTATGTACTTATGAGAAACTTTTTATTGATTCTATCTTTGTCTCAACGTTTGTATTTATGTTGGGATGAATAGATTTTAAATGTCACGATAGACCACTGGTGTTTCCATATTTCGTTTTAAATTCTTGCTTGCAATATGTACAGGGTGAGTCTCGTAAAATGATGACCTCAAATAACTCGTAAGTTATTTGTTGTACGAAAAAATGGTTCAAACAAATGTCGCATGGTTTCCAGGGGAACATACAGTGCTGTAATCTTTTTTTTGTTACTTTGCTTTTTTATCGCGTAATGAGGGTCACCTTCGGTTTTTTAAATGGAATGCCCAATATTTTTTCTCGAATTCGGATAAAGCACCAAATTCTGCGTAAAAAAGTATTATACCAAATAGGACTTCAAATTAATAATGCGTAAAATATTTGTAAAACAAATTTTATTTCAAGCAGTGTTCGAAGTGTTGTCCATTAGAAACAATGTACTTGCGTAATCGGATTATGAGTGAACGAAGAACTTTTTCTAGCGTTTCTGCAGTTATTGCGGCACATGCACTAATAATATGTTCTCGCATATCTTCAGCCGTCGTTGGTGGCTCGCGATGAACTTCATTTTTTAATGTTCCCCAAAGGAAATAATCGAGCGACGCTAAATCTGGAGAGCAAGCTGGCCAAGCAATGTTACTGCCACGTCCGATCCAACGATTAGGAAACATCCTATTTACTATTTGCCGCGATTGCCGAGCATAATGTGCTGGACTGCCTCCCTGGTGATACCACATTATTTGACATATTAGATACGGTACATTTTCGAATAGGCCTGGTAGTGTTTCGGACAAAAATGAGTATGTTTGACCTGTTAGTGATCCTTCAATGAAGTACGGTCCAATCATCTGGTGACCAATTATGCCGCACCAAACATTCACTTTCCACCGGTGTTGGTGGTCAATTTCACGAATCCAATGTGGATTCTCTGTTGCCCATTAATGCATATTTTTTGTATTAACATCTCCGCAATTTGTGAACGTGGCTTCGACAGTCCATAAAACAGTCTACAAATGTACCATTCGAATCTTGCATCTGGTGTAAAAACCAATCACAGGATTGTACCTTTTTCTCAAAATCTTGTCCATGTAGCTCCTGATGTACTGACAGGTGATACGGATGAAAGTTATCCAAATGAAGAATACGCACAAGACTGCATTGACTAATACATTGAATTAATGCACAAACCACGCGAAATCTGCCGTGTACTGATATATGCATTATGGGCAATAGCTGCTAAGGTAGAAGTACGACATCCTTCATCATTTACAATTTTACAACAGTTACGTTTCTGTATGTTAAAACTGCCATGTTCTTGAAGCCTTTTACTAAGCCACACGCACCATAAACAATTATCATATTGTACTTTTCTCTGTTACTGAATGCCTTACTTTTACGTTTACTGATCTACTAAACAGCTATTAACACGTTGAGCGCGGCGCCGGTCCCTGGGGACCGGCGGTCGACTTTTCGTTTGGGCAGCATCGGTCCCTGGGACCGACAGTATCAAAGTTAAAAAATAAATGTAGTAATTTCAATGATATTTATTAAAACACTCTAAACAAAAATATGGCTTAGATTTTCGGTCTTATGGGCAATAAATACTTTCAAAAACAAACCAAAATTTTCTATTCTCAAATCGTCTTTATACTTCCGTGGCTTTTTGCTAACTGATCGTCTCTTCGCCTTTTTGAAGTGCGTACACGAGTGCATTGCCTGCATTTGTTCAGTCCACAGGAAAAATTTGAAACACAGTTATCCTCTATTCATTCTCCCCATCCCAAAAACTACTTCAGCGCTCGCCGTCAAGTACTCGCTCGCTGCCGGCTGAACGGAAAGGACAGGATATCGGCGCCGCGCTCAACGTGTTAAACTGAGCTACATCTCATATTGATGATATCTAACATGAAAGAACGTGTTTACAAACATGACTTGCCGTCGTAAACGAAGTCGTGTTAATAATCACGTTGACTGAGCATATGAAATATTTCCTAATAGAAGATTATTAATTTGAGAATATCTCAGTAATTATTAATTTTAAGCCCTATTTGGTATAATACTTTTTTTACGCAGAATTTGGTGCATTATCGGAATTCAAGAAAAAATATTCGGCATTCCATTTAAAAAACTGAAGATGACCCTCATATCTCGATAAAAAGGCAAAGTAACAAAAAGCAGATTACAGCACTGTATGTTCCCCTGGAAACCATGCAATATTTGTTTGAAAAATTTTTTCGTACAACAAATAACTTACGAGTTCTTTGAAGTCGTCATGTTACGAGACTCACCCTGTATATTTCGCCTTTCCTTGATTTATTTTCTCAAATTGTTCCCAAACAGAGCTTTTGCTGCGTTTCTTCCTTTGCAGCCCACTTTCCATATCAATTTTTGTTACATCCACAATTTCACTATCACTATTACCAGACGTTTCATTATTTTCTTAAGGATTTCTCAATTCTTAATTAGAACAGCACACGATACGTCTGAGATTCATATGCTGCTTAAGACTACTCAGGGCTTTTTTTGTCATGTAACGCGGTGGAACGGCGTTTCGGCACCTTTTTTCACGGTATTTTTAATGTTTCAAAAGCAATTAGACGAAACAATGTTCGCGCTTACATAATTACAATCCATATTTATACACTTCGTCAAAATGATAAAAGATGGTATTGTTATTAACCGGAAGAAATATGGATAGATTCGAACTTGGCGCTCTCATGTGGCGTACAAGTGAGAAGTGGAAATCATACTTTGGAAATCACTATAAACTTTTATTCAAATATATGATGTTATTCAATTTTATTTTATATTTAGTCTTTAGTTGTAAATTTGTATTTGTTTGTTTTTCTAACTTTAGATTTGACATCTAAAATAAAAACAAATATGATAAATTTTGTTTAATTTTTTATGCGCTTCGTGGCATAGGAAAAGCTGCTTTAAATTTCATTTAAATGATATTTGAATATAATTTTCTTGAATAAAAAGCTTGACAAGAAGTGAGTTCCGGCACCTTTTTATTTAAAAAAAAAAGCCCTGAGACTACTGCATAGCTTAGAGTTAGAATGTACTACATAGTGTTTATAGACACTTCCATGTAGGGAATGCCCAGCTGGATCGAATAACGTATTAAAAAATATATGATTATGGTTAAACAAACACCGGTGACCTTCATGTGTCCTCTACGCGTTCACCGACGGAAAAACTAATCACACCAAAATATGTCCCCCTCGAAACCATTCAACTTGTTCCTGAAATATTTTTTAATATTATCAAAAACGAGCGAGATATTCCAGGTTTTAAAGTTAGGTGGGACACCATGTATAGTATCGAATATATTTTTGCGAATATCTGGGAAACTAAAGCCGAGCGGCGGTTACATGTTTAAGGTGAAGTTGTTTAGAATGTTGATCTTGACAACATATTTCAATTTCATAAAAATCGGTAAAGTCGTCTGCTATGTAAATAATTACCAGTTATTGGAACTTTAACATCATTTTCCAAGAGAACGGTTGAGTTGCGACCCATGGTTCCTCTCAGACTTTTTGTCCTCGAGAATAGTAGAATACGAAACAATTAAAAAAAAAATTTGACCTTGAATTTCAAGGTCAAGGTCAATTTTGGGGTAACTTTTTATTAACAAATGTCCACCGATCCAAAGGTGTAGAATCACGCTATGGTAGTCGTGACACAATTTCCACGCACCCTGTACAAGCGTAGTGCTTGCCTCACACATTGACCACTTTCACCGTAAACCAAAGTCGGGTTGATTTTCTCTTCTCTTTTGAATAAGAAGGCATCATGAAAAGCAAACTGAATCTCTTGTGTCACAATTTAGACTAACCACAGTGTTAAAGCGACTAATTATAAGAATCACGCTGACAGACAGTAGTAAGGATATTTGTCTTCTAAAGTGTAGCATTTGTTTATAACTCACACTACCGTCCACACCACTGGGTTGATGCAAATGTAAACAACCTTGATTCCGTTAATAAAGCCGAGAATAGTCCGTTTCGGAAGCATTCACAACGAATTTTTATTTTGTACTCTTTTTTGTATCCATGACCTTGAGTGACCTTTAGTGACGATGATCATTAAGATCGTCTTGAGGAGGGCTACAATCGTACAGTGATGAGCAGAAGTGTAAACACACACCGCTAGTTTTATATAAAAAGTGATAATACAGTAGAAGTTGGATAACTGCCCACAAATCGGGACCCAAGGCGGGCAGTTACGAAGTAGGAGAATCGATTCTAATTATAGACACGGCTCGAGCCGAGGTTCGGTTTGTTGACAAACGTAGAGAAGGTCAGCGAGTGAAAAGGAAAGAGGTCCGAGACACAAAAGAATGCGACAACTAAGTATCGGTGAGACAATAGTAATGCAAACATAAAACTTTTTAATTTTTATTTTTTTTTATTAAACTTTTACTAACGTATTTGTGAGGCTTTTCTGGTTAAAATAAGACCAAACACGGTATAATTTGAATTATATTTACTTATTGATATTGATTAAGTGTGCCACGTTGTAGGTTTAAATTATAAACCAAATATGCATCAAATTATATCGTATTTGGTCTTATTTTAATTAGAAAAACCTTACAATTACATTGGTAAAAGTTTCATTCAACAAAAATAAAAAATAAAACAGTTCACCGATACGTATTTTTCTGGCCTTCTCTATGTTAGTCAACAAACAGAATCTCGGCTCTAGCTGTGTCTGTAATTACAATTGATTCTCCCACTGCGTAACTGCTCGCCTTGGGTCTCGAGTTGCGAGCAGTTATCCAACTGTTACTTTATTTGTTAGGCACAAATGAATAAAACCTACAACGTGACACAACTCGTGTTTGTAATTTATGAAGCTTCATCAATATCAATAAGTAAATATAATTCAAATTATACCGTGTTTGGTGTTATTTTAACCTGAGAAAACACACAAATACATTAGTAAAAGTTCAATTTAAAAAAGATCAAAATTAAATAAGTTTGATGTTTACATTAGAATTGTCTCACCGACATTCGAGGTAGGATCAGGTTACACTACTCGTCCGTCGAACTTCTGGGTGCGTCAAGGGGAACCCCTCCACCCGTGGTGGGGAAGACTAGCGGGCACTTACGCAGCAGATCGATGCGGCAATTATCCAACTTTTACTGTACTACCAATTGTTCAACTGATCGATAAGAATTAGGTAATTGTAATTACACGGTGAATCTGGTAAGTACAATGTTGTAGTTTATTTTCATTTGTGTTTACAGTATACTGAATATTTTACAAAAATAGGGACTTGAAGCAATGTTTACAGTTTTGCACGTTTCATCAGAAACGGATGGAATAGTAAATAAAGGGTGGGGGAATAAAAGTATCAACATGTACCGACAGTTGGCTATCGTAGGACACACTTGCACAGTGATTTCTCAGTTTATAAGTTGCTTGAGACGCGTAATATAAATGAAGCCACTTAGTGAAGACAAAAGAAACAGTATCATTTCTTTCTGTGATAAAGGTTTATCATTGCGACAAATTGCAGAGAAATATGGTGTAAGTCATACGGTAATTTTGAAAATAAAAGAAACTTATGGTGGTGTGTCAAATTCTTCAAGAAATGGTAGGAGGAAAATTATTTCTGACAGAGAGGCACGTGAAGTTGCACGTCGTATTCAGTCTGAATGTCATAAAACGCCGAAAATCGCTGCTAAAGAAAATGGTATAAAGGCTAATGTATGGAGTATTCGCTGCTCTTTGAACAGAATTGGTTTAAAAGCGAAAGAAAAGAAACGCAAACCGGCTCCTTCAGATGAAAATATTAGATTACGAAAGAAATTGTTGATACATACAAAGAATGGACGATAGAAGATTGGAAATCAGTTATTTGGCGTGACGAGGGGAAGGTAAACAGATTTGAGTCCGATGGAAGATCCTGGTACTGGACATCTGACACTACAGATCATCAAATTGCTGGCATAAAAACAAACTATGAAGTTCGGGGGAGGTTCTATTATGTGTTGGGGTTGCTTTACACATAAAGGTGTTGGTCCGTTAGTTAGGATCGAAGGTGTCATGTGCCAAGAACATTATTTAAACATTTTACACAATAATTTACCTTCAGTTGTTAGCTCTATTGGATTTGATGAAGAAGTAATATTCCAACAAGACGAGGATCTCAAGCGTACAGCAAAGATAGTAAAAACCTGGCTCGTAAATCAAAAGTTTTCTCTAATGAAGTGGTCACCACAAAGTCCGGATCTGAAACCTATCGAAAATCTATGGGCAATACTAAAAAGACAGTTGCAAGATGCATATGATTCTCTACCATCACTTTCGATCAATTATGGGTACGAATTCAAAAACAGACGGATTCAATCTTCGAAGAATTCTGCTCAAATTTAGTTGAAAGTATGCCAAAACGAATCCCAGCAGTTATGACTGCCAAAGGCATATGGACAAAATATTAAATTTATTCCAAATCGTCAGATACTAGTACTTTTTGCAACGATGCTAAATTGAGTCAGAAGAAAAACTGAATAACTGGCCAATTAAACAAGAGAAACAGAAATTGATACACGTTTGTTGAAGTAAAATAAGTGAAAACTAATACATGCAACAAGTTTGTCTCGAATCCTATCGCAATATTTGAATAAATTATCATTTCCTAGAAAAGCACTTTTATTGGTTCAATTTTGCTCCTCCTTGTATAATGACTGAAACAAACAGATACGTGCAAAGCCGTATCTGTGATAGAGCAAATATCTCTTGGTATGATACAAATCCCAATGAAATAAAGGTATTCTTGGCTGTTGTACTTTCACAAAGTATAGTAAAAAAACCAGAATACCGTCATTATTGGACAAAAAATCTGTTATTACATACACCATTTTGTGTGAAGTGCATGACGGGAAAACGTTTCGAGTCCATAAAGCAATTTCTCTATTTTTAAAATGTGCTCAGGATTGATGTTTATGGAACGTTACGCGTACCAAGAAAAGAAGTTTCCAAAGAGCTGACGGACAAAAGATTGAAAACTGGAGAAATAATTGGATTTCAGAGACGAAAGGTATCTGTAATGAAATAGAAGGACAAGAAAGATATCTCTCTCATCTCTACAATTTACAGCCGCGGAGAAAAGACCTTACTGTCAATAACAGCTTGGCATCTTCTTGGCATGCTGTTAATTAACACTAGATTTACGGATGTTGATTATATACCTATTTTTACTGAAGTGAGCCAATTTGACTCATACAAGAAAAATTGAAGTTTTTTGCAAAGAAAATAGTTCCAAATCAATTTAAATGAAAGATTTATTATTAAAAAACTCATTCAAAACATTTTTTACATATAAACTCTGTTTTTGAAATACATTTTCCGCAAACATTTCTATTACATTTAGCACAAAGGCTCTTACATCTATTTCTATTACATGATTCTTGAACTTGACAATTCTTCCGTGCGTCAGTAGTATGAACTTTTGTCGATGGAATGGAAGTGTTCTCGACATCTTCTCTGTTGACGCCCGCTAAAGCCGCGTCAATGGCCTGCACCCTAAAGTTTAAATCTTTAATTATCAAGTCAGACCCTATGCGACATCTGGTGAGCATGCCGCTAGTATTCGAGGACATTTACGAATCGGCCAGGAGACAACGCAGGTATCAGCGCCGCGACTCCCCCTTCCTAGGGCCCTGTGCACCCTCCTCCTCGAATATCGGCGCATGCCACCAGCCAATCAAAACATTTTTATATCTGAATCGTAGACGTTCCGTCACCTACGAAGGTGACGACTACTTTGTATGTATCGACGAAACGCAGTTACGTCCGAACCACCTAATAGCAACAGTCAAATAGCATTATACAACGATATCATTCACCACTTTCCAATAAATCAGTTTTCCATTTTTTAACACAATTCCTTTGCCTACGTGACTCTTCTCAAAGCGGCTCTAACACATTAAGTTGTGGTAGAGATAGTACGACCGTCTTACAAACGCGAGTACTACGGGAGTGCCCAGGCATATATCCTGCGATCAGGATCGGCGCTCAACATTCTCTATATTTACTTCTTAGCTCTTCAGCCAATTGGAAAATAAAATCTTTTCTTGAAATATTTACTTGAGTGGTCTCTTTATATAGAATCCAAGCATTGATAGCTGCTAAATCTAAAATGTTATAGAAACCTTGTAAAAGCCATCTGCGAGAGCCTGCTTTAACGCTATATTTTCGGGCCATTTGGTCAAGTATATCCACGCCATACTTGGTGCTATTATAAAATGTTATTGTTTCCGGAATACGTTTTTTATTTTTTACAATTATTATATTTTTATGTTTTGAACTTAGTAGTAAAACTTTTTTATTAGGCTTGCTTTTATAAATGGTCAGAGTACAATTCTCAGATTTATAAAGTTTCGTAGAAAACCGTGTCATTTTATCTTTCTTAGCTTTCGCAATTTCAGGTAATTCTTTTCGGTTTGTTACGTATAGTGCCAACCGAGGTAGTTTTCTTTGCAAGTAACTTTTTTGCAAGTGAAATGCTTGTAAAAAAATGAACTGTGGTGATATTTCGTTCACAACCTAAATATGGCTCTGCAAGCTTAGTCACTACAAATTCGCTCAGGGGAATGTTCGATCTTCGGGCCTCATCCTTGCCCAAGTACGGAAAATCGTTTACAAGGTATTTGCTTCTAACATCGGATGCCAGCCAAAATTTGATGCCAAATTTATCCGGCTTATTTGGCATGTATTGTATAAATCGGCATCTAGCTTTAGTAGGGAACAATTGCTCATCGATTGTTATGTTTGCGTCTGGTTTGTAACAAACCCGGCTATTCTCTATAAATTTATCCCATATTTTTGAAATCAAGGCAAATTTGTCTGTTTTCAGTCTTCCACTGTGTTCATTTTTTTTATCAAAACGTATGAACCGAAGTATGTCTATAAATTTATCTCTAGACATTGTTTGGGAGAAAAAAGCCGGACCCCACTTCGTAGACCACAAATATGGACACTTTAAATTTTTTGCCTGATATGCTCCTCTAGCATACAAAATTGCTACATAGGCCCATAATTGTGATTTTGTAACCCTCCATTCCTTATTCAAAACTTTACGAGCCTCGAGTTCGGTACATGATTTTATGTATTCCATCATACCTTCGTCAATTATCAAATTGAAAGCGCTACTTGCCGAACCAAGCATAATATACCTTTTAGCATAGGCAGTTGGACCTGAGACGTCTTTGAATATGGTATAACCCGGTAATCTACCTACATTTCTACCTTCTTTCAATGTTTCCCATAAAGTCCTATCAGCAGCTTTTTCGGTTGAAATTTCTTTATTACAAGATGTATCAATAGCGTCTAAATCATTTTCGGTTTCAGAATCAGAAATAAATCTGGCTCTTTTTTTGCTAGGTGCTATATAACGAAAAACTTCATCTTCACTGCTCGAAAATTCAATTCTATTGGCTTCTTCCTCTATTTCAATTTCGTTATCACATAGTTCCACATCAGTTGCATCCGATTCATTATCTGATTGGACTTTCCTTATTTTGATTATTTTTTTCAACAAAAGAAAATTTTTCTGATTTTTTCCCATAATAGCAAACAAGATGTAAAATAAATATCAATTGTAATACCTTTTACAAATAAATTACAAAATTACCTTTGTGGATCAAATTTTTGTTGCAAAAAATGGATTTTATAAAATTATATTATTTCACTAATAATGCTATGTTCACACGCGATGTATAAATCGAACTGATGACAGAAGTGGGTAAATAAGAAAGATAATGTAGCGGAGTAGCGAAAACAAGTGAGGATGGCTCTCACACACACAAACATTGTATGTGAGGAGAGCCAAATAAGAGGAGAAACAAAGTACGTGCGGCTTGCTAGCCGCAAGTTGCCCAGGCCTGATGTAAGCTATAAACTTCATGTGTTATGCGATTAACTGTTAAATCATTTTATGAGTCAAATTGGCTCACAACCGTAAAAATAGGTATACCACATTCGATAATGCGAAATGGAGAGGTCTGCGGGGGAGAGGAATCAACATTTACATATACTTTATTACGTAACTAAAAACCAACATATGTTTTTAAAAAATAATATTTAAGTTTTATATATATATATATATATATATAGTAATCAAATTTTTAATGAGTCAAATTGGCTCAGTCCGTAAATCTAGTGTTAAGTTTCTTAGACATGATTCTTGTAAAGAATTCCAATTTCGACGTATTTCTGTAAATAAATCGTCGGAGTTAGAATATTTTCGACCTCTCATTAATCGTTCCACTTCATCCCATAGATTTTCTATGGGGTTAAGGTCTGGTGATTGTGCAGACCAATCCAAAAGATTAATTTTTTTCCGTTTCAACCATGCTTTGACTGTTTTAGCCGTGTGCTTGGGGTCGTTATCATGTTGAAACGTCCACTTTTCTGGCATGTGTTCAGTAGCGTAAGGTAACATTATATTTTCTAGAATGTTACGATATTGTAATTGATCCATTTCACCATTAATGCGGTAAAAGGGACCAATACTATACCGCGAAAAGCAACCCCAAACCATTACATTTCCGCCACCAAATTTTACGGTACCTTTCGTATATTTTACGTCAAATCGTTTATGAATTGGACGGCGAACGTATCCTTTCCCATCGCTTGAACACCGATTAAAAGATTCATCACTCCACAATATTTTTTCCAATCATCAACTGTGTAATTGACATATTTATGTGCAAATAATAAACGTGATTTCACATTTTTTTTTAGAAACTAATGGTTTCTTCGCAGGGCGTCTTCCGCGCAAGCCAGCTGCACCGAGGCGTCTTTGAATTGTCCATGCACTAATGTCAAATAATACGATTTCCTCGCGACACCCTAAACGTAATTTTATTCAGTTGTAGGTAGTTTATCTTATTCTTGGATTTGTCTTTATTCAACGTAACTAACTAACCTAACTACCCTTTCACTAGTTTTGCGAGGTCGGCTTCCTTGATTTATTGATCGAAAGTCTCTCATGCGTTTCAAAATATCAAAAACAGTTGATTTTGATATTTTCACATGCTTAGAAATTGCTCCAATCAACATCGTATCCTTCTCGCGAAGTCTTACTACCAAAGCTTCAATTTTGCTGTCAATCCGTTTACGAGCCATTTTTAAACGTAATGTATTTGTTTCTGAGTACGTTAGTTACAACAAGCTTCATTATGAACGGTAAACTCGATAATAATAGGTTCCTGCTTCAAGTATTTCGAATCGTTCGGAAACTTTTGTCGTACAATATTTTGCTCAAGTATGTAGAAGTTAAATATAAGATAGTAAATATATATTTCAGAAACTTGTTTTAGATGTATCCTTGTAGAGCATTAAATTCTCTGTCGAAGTACAATTACTTTTTTTTACAATCTCAAAGGAAATATGTAAAATTGAATCAAACATGAAAAATGCTATTGTTCGGAAACTTTTGTCCGCAGCAGTATACTGTATCAATGACAGAGATAGAGGTGCGTCAAGAGAAGAAGGTACAACCACAACTTGTGTTGGATTATAACCATACTATGGGTGGTGTTGATCGTGTCGATCCGCACAGAAAGAAAGAAAGATAAGAAATACTACAAACAAATCTTTCATTTTCTGGACTTGGCAATGTGGAACGTTTTTGTGCTTTACCAAAAGTCTGGCGGTAACATGAACTCCCTTGATTTTCACCTCGACGTAATCAAACTTGCCGTTGAAAAATATAAAGTTCCAACTAGTTTAAGAACATCACCAGTACATCAACACCAGTAAAACTATCCGCACATTTTCCAGCCTTCATACCACCAACAGAAAGGAAAGAAAATCTAACTCGCCAGTGTTTTATCTGCTCGAAAAAACGGGATGAACGCAATAAGAAAGTTCGCAAATAAACAAGATATACATATGTGCCCTGACTGTGAAATACCTCTTTGTGTCGTCCCCTGCTTTGGAATGTATCATACAGTGACAAATATAGACTAAAACTTTGTTATATCCCATGATTTTTTTTGCCCGAGTTAACTCAGGTTGGCGAAGTATGCCCACTTTAGTTAACTTTTTCTTTGCAGAAGGTACATGTTGTTCACGATTTGTTAATATAATTTGTTAATGTTATTTTCTGTAGAATAAAAATCAGGAATAAAAAATTTGGTTAAAAGATGAACGCTCTTTGTAAAAAAGACTGGTGCGTTAAGAGAGTAGCTTGCTGAGATTCACTGTCGCAAACTAACTGAACTCGCTGGTTTCACTCTCAGGCGTGTTTACACAGACGCTGACATCACTCTCGCCAACAATGTCGCAATTTGTTTGCTAGTGCCCACAAGTCTTTACTGATTTGCAGTCGTAATTACACATGTTACAGTGAAACGACAACGGTGGAATATCTCGTTACGATATAAAGGGGGACATTATGTGGTATAAATAATGTTTGTGTGGGTGGAGTAGTGGAGGAGATTTCAAGGTCAAGTTAATTTCTTTTAAATGGAACCCTATATTTTTTTATTCAGAGTATGACAGCGGGTGTTGAGGTAAATTCAACGACCTGTTATATCATATCATTCCGTGTAGTAAAGCCATAAATTAGTGGGATCGGATTCACGTCAACGCGTATCGGAAGGTGTCGATTAGCTGAACGTTCCGTGACTGGTCCATCTTCTCGTGCCAGACCGATTCAGTTTTCAACCAAATTTACTAGATATGGAAAAGATGCTAATGCTGTAGCAAACATAAAGTATTAAAGATTATTTCAAATAGCATTAATAACTGATTTTAATTTTCACTTTCCACTATTGCACTCGTAATAACAAGAATTTATTAATAATTGTTTTATATACCTTATCCTTCAACGAGTCCGCCATCGTTAAGAATACACTTTTGCTGTCTATCTAAAAATTGTCTTTCGATATTTTACAATATTTTGTCCGATATTTTCTCGAATACAATTATAATTTCTGTGCGTAACTCGTTGATATGTTCAACTGGTGTCTGGAAAACTACCGGTTTCAGATAACCCCATAGGAAAAAATTACATGGTGATAGATGGGGCGATCTTTGGGGCCATACAACTGACTCGCTACGTCCAATCCACTATTATTTTGCTAGTTTCGAACCGATACGGCATACTGAGGATGGGTAACATCGTATTGAAACCACAGATTTTGCCTTAGCATTGCCGGCATGTCATCCAAAATGCTGGATAAATACGTTTACAGAAACCTCAAGTACGTTTGTGCATTAACATTTTCCTCAAAAAAATATGATCCAATTAGTTTTCGGTTATGGATTCCGTACCAAACCATAACTGATTGTCGGTATTAGTTGTTACTTTCCTGGATTGAATGCGGATTATTTGTTGCCCACATCCTTGAATTCTGATGACAAATCATACTGTTCGTATAAAATGCATTAATCTGTGATCATCAGATTGCGAATAAAATTTAGATCATTAGCTGTTATTGTTGAATATCCATAAAGAAAATTTTATTCGAGATCCAAAATCCTGCGGGAAAAGTTTGTGTACATCTGTTGCGTTAAATGGTTTTAACTTATTTTTCTTAAGAATTTCATAAGTAACCCTTGTCGACAGACCACAATTAACTGCTACGTTAAGGATAGATGTTCTAGAATTTATATTAAAAGCGGCCAGTACATTAATTTGATCATTCTCTGACCACGTACAATGCCGACGTCTTTGCCGTACAACACGTCCGGTCTCCCTGAGTAGTTTAACAATTTTGTGTATCACTGACACAAGCGGCTTTGGTTTATTAGGATATCGTCTGTGGAATTCAGTACAGTAAACGCTGGGTAAATGCAAGAAAAGATTGGCTGGGTATATGCAAGGTGCCCATCCCCTCCCCCTTGGCGAGCCTAGACGCTCGACGAGGGATCGGTGCAATATGATCCGAACCGGAATATCGTTGTGACTAATACTAATTTAACGATGAAACTTTTGTATTTCTGACTTTTTCTTAATGAAACTTTTATTAACGTACTTGTGAGATTTTTCTGATTAAAATGAGACCAAACACAATATAGTTTGAATTATATTTACTTGTTGATACTGATTAAATACATACCGCAAAGTACACAAACACGTTGCTCTTATTAAAATACGTAAAAGCTGGATAGATGCAAGAAAGATTGGGATCCAAACATTGCATATAACCAGCCAAGGTGTCGATTCTATGTTTACATGCGGCTCTAGCCGAGCATGAATAAAATTCAAATTGTATCGGGTTTACTTCAATGTATTATTATATTTATTATAATGTACTTTATTATTTTACATTATCCTTTTATTATTATTTTAATAAGAGCAACGTGTTTTTGTACTTTGTGGTACGTATTTAATCAGTATCAACAAGTAAATATAATTCAAACTATATCGTGCTTGGTCTCATTTGAATCAGAAAAATCTCACAAATACATTGGTAAAAGTTACATTTAAAAAAATTAATAAATAAAAAAGTTTTATTGTTGCATTAGTATTATCTCACCGATACGTTTTGGCCCCTCGCTTTGTTTCCTTGGACCTCTCTCTCTCTCTCCTCCACTGTCTGTCCCTTTCTACGTCCACGTTGGCTGGAGCCGCATGTAAACATAGAATCGACACCTCGGCTGGATATATACAATGTTTGGGTCCCAATCTCTCTTGCATTTATCCAGCTTTTACTGTACTAACTTCGATGTAGGATAAGTACAGTAAAAGTTGGATAACTGCCTGCAGCGATCTACAGCGTAAGTGCCCGCTAGTCATCCCCACCATGAGGGGAGGGGTTCCTCTTGACGCACCCAGAAGTTCGCCGGACGAGTAGTGTAACCTGATCTTACATCGAATGCCGGCGAGACAATACTAATGCAAACATCAACCTTTTTTAATTTTGATTTTTTTTAAATTAAATTTTTATAAACGTATTTATGAGGTTTTGCTGGTTAAAATAAGACCAATCACCGTATAATTTGAACTATATTTACTTATTGATATTGATTACGTGTGCCACGTTGTAGGTTTAAATTATAGACCAAATATGCATCAAATTATATCATGTTTGGTCTTATTTTAACCAGAAAAACCTCACAAATACGTTAGTAAAAGTTTAATTAAAAAAAAATTAAAATTAAAAAAGGTTGATGTTTGCATTAGTATTGTCACACCGATACGTAGTTTTCGCATTCTTTTGTGTCTCGGACCTCTTACTCTTTCACTCGCTGTCCTTCTCTACGTTTGTCAACAAACCGAACGCCGGTTCGAGCCGTATCTATAATTAGAATCGATTCTCCTACTGCATAAATGCCCGTCTTGGGTCCCAATTTGCGGGCAGTCATCCAACTTTTACAGTATCCATCGCCCAGCAGGCGAACTAGTTCTACTTTTTCCTGGATAGCTAACGACATTTTCATAAACTCAATGTGCTATTACAATGTTGAAAATCACAACGCGCTAATAATACACAAATAATGAAAAATAAAAACTACACTAATGCTATACACTAAAATACAAACACTAAGAATGAAAAATACATAAATAATAATGAAAAATATGGAATAGGTGAACACTTCGCATATAAACTGAAATTATTACTCTCTCGACATTTTGACTGGCTGAAGACACATGCTAAACTGACTGTTCGAAGCAAAAGAGATAAATGTAAAAGGCATAAGAGAAAACATGAACTTCGATCTTCGTTTAGATCTACAGCATACAGTTTACCCGGTGTCATTCGATGCTGCCAATTGATAAAGTCACGTACGATACGCGTTGATGTGAATCCGATTCTACTAATTTATGGCTTTACTACACGGAATGATCCGACACAGCAGGTAGTTGAATTTGTCTCAACATCCGCTATCATACTATGAATAAAAAGATATAAGGTTCCATTTAAAAAAAATTAACTTGACCTTGCAATCTCCTCCACTACTCCACCCACACAAACATTATTTATACCATGTATTGTCCCCCTTTATATCATACAACTTTTGTACGAACGTTTTTTTGATAATTTCAATCCCTCGTGAGATATTCCACCGTTCTCCTTTAAATATAACACCGTGTATGCACTAAAAAATATTCTTATACAGCAATACAGGAAAAAAGAAAGGAAGAGAAAAAGTAACGAAACCCAAGTCAGCGAGAAAAGAGTGACAGAGTAGTATGAATAAAGGAGATAAGGGAACGGGATATGCAATATCATTTGGGAAAAGAGTGACTATGATATGAACAACAGGGACAAACAAATACCCACGAATCGGCGTTAACGCCCGTGGTTGATTAAAAATCGTTCGGGCCTTGTTGGCGTTTGCACGTGGTGTGCCGACTAAGTAATTATTTCCGAACTAACTCGAAGGACCACCTTCCTTGTGGCGGAACGACAAAATGCAAAGTTAATACTAAACAAACGTGTATTTTTACTTTACAAAAGGTGCGAGCGGGGTGCTCGGCTAAGCTATGCTCTAGTAATTGTGTGGAAGCTACGGTTTTACAAAATCTAATGTGCTGATCAGAGCCTTCCGTGTGCTGCTGAGAGCGTTCTAGAATACAATGTTCTAATGTGCTGCTCAGAGCGTTCCGTGCAGCTGAGAGCGTTCTATGTGCTCATCAGAGCGTTCTAAAATACTATGTTTTGAGAATTTACAAAAATCCACGATGAAGGTTCCTCCCAACTTTCCAATGACATTTTCGTGGAGTGGAGGGGACCGTAGAGCGAGGGAGGGGTTATCGTTGGTGGACGGAAGTTTGACAACAACGCGGATTTTCCTCTGAGCGCGGGCTCGCTCGCGAATCCCGTTGAACCGTCCGAGTAGGCCTACCGATACCCTTCGGGTGGTTGCGTTTATGACACGGCACTTCGGCATTCAAATGCACCGAAAATTAGTCTTTTCTGGCCGCCCTGCAAATTAATTTTGCCTAGTCTTTGGCGACCAGATGTGGACTTCACCGATGTCCTGAAGCACATAAAAAGATTTGGCCGTGCCATAAACCAAGCCCGCCGCTGGCGTTAACACAGACAAAGAAAGGCGATATCTAGGCGACGCAATATTTGATTGTTAAGCGAACCAGAACTGCGACAAGAGTTACAATAAGGTCTGACCGTGTACCATTGCTTATTGTTAGGTAATAAGGCTGGACCTGAGGGGGCCAGTGCCTTCGTGTCTCAACTATAGGAACATCAACATTATCAATTAAGGAAGTACAGAGCAAAAGTTTGGAAAAATTGAAACATTCTTGCTCCAAAAATTATAAAAGCGTGTAAGAATATCACCTGAAAATTGTACGGTGATATTCATACAATTACAAATGCTACGACTATTTTAAACAGGTGCGTTCTTGCGCTTTTCTGTACTGTACATATAACTTCGATCACATTTTTCTTGAAGTCCCGTTTTCTTAGCTGGCTGGTAGTTTTCTGCGTACACTACTCAATCGACCAACTAATTTTTTTTACACAAAACAGCTAGAAGTACTCTTTATCACAAAGTCTAGGCGTTTTTTAATTAAAAAATATTTCTGAAGTTATTAACAAATAATTACGTTGAATTTCTCCCAAATTTGTTTTTTAATTCAGTATTCTTTTCTCAATAACTATACCAAATTTTTAAATAAATCTACGTCAAACGATAAGTATAAGCTTATAATGCAGGGTGTTTCACTACAGGTGATCAAGACTTTAGGAGGTGTTTCTACAAGCCAAAATGAGTCGAAAATAAAAAATGACGAAATCGTGGGGGAGGCTTCATCTTTTAGTTATCGATGTTTAAAAATTTGGCTCTGGAGCACCTGAATCACGACAATTTGACGTGCACAAGTTAGGTCAGTTACGGTACATCCAATGGCGGCGGACGCACGACAGATTTATCATATACAAAGCATATTTACGCACATAACAGCAATTATGACCTACGGTACCATGGGATACGACACTACGTTCTTGCGACAATTTATGAAAAAGCACACACGTCACGTTGTACGACATGAAATCTGCCTATTCGTAAAAATCCACAACGGCATATCAAAACCCGCCCCACGGGATTCTCGAGTAGGGAGGATGAATAATATTTCCAATACACGATTTTATCCTTAAAAATCACCCACATGCACCGCCATTATTTCATTCGCAAGTGTTCATGCGAATTACACGCTCCAAAGGCCAATTGTTAAACATTGATAACTAAATAATTAAGTCTCCACCGCAATTTCGTTACTCTTGATTTTCGACTTATTTTGATGTAGAATCGCCCCTTCAAATATTTAACACCTGTAGTGATACACCCTGTATACGAATATTATTTTGTCCGTGTCAGAGTAGCCACGCAGAAGAGACATGACTGAAATAACACACGCCAATTTTTATAAAATTTTAATGTGATGTAATACTCGACAAATATTCGACACATTCACTTTTATCAGTAATCGTCCACATTGAAGGAGTGAAATCAGTCCTTAAAGTTGAAACTGAAAGATCTATTTGATCGAACATCTCAGGAACTGTTGGGTATACAATAAAATGTTTTCATGTAAATTGTGTATTTCTGAATGACGAATTGAGGTGCGTTAGTAGATTCATAAAAAATCAATTTGTTTAAATAATATATTAACAATCAACACATTTTTTAAAATTTTCCTTGTAGAAGTACTAATCTCTTTTCATGATTATTCCATGATTATTAGTTAGCACATATGTATGTGCTAACTACAGACGATGGTAGAAAATCGGGTAAATTAAAATTTGTACTTTCATGCTGGCAATAAATATACTTACGTGCATGAATACACTCACATACTATACTTGACAACTCTCTTTGGATACATATGGTCGAAAAAGCTGCAAAGTTTTATGATATTTTAAGTAGTTAATTATGATACGGCAAAGGCTATTGCAGCAGAATTTTTGTACCTGTTCTGATGACTTTCACTGTTAATTAAAAACACGCAACACAATCCAATCACTTAGAACATCATAAAACTTCGCAGTTTTTTTTCAACCATGTGGACCCAATAACAGTCGTCGAGCGTACAACGTGAAGGATTCTACATGTAATAATGTTCATTGCAAGGGTAAAACTAAAAATTCTAATTTACCCGGATTTTTTATCTTAACCTACAGTTCACGTACATAAATAACTACGAAAATAGATTACCATTTTACAAAGAAACTTGTCCCAAGTATGTTAATGTTTAATATATTACTTAAACAAATGGATTTTTGGCGGATCCGCTGATGTACCAGAAATCGTCATTCAAAAATATACAACGTACCTACAACATTTTTTCTACACCCAATAATTTCCGAAACATTCGATCAACTAGACGTTTCAATTCCAACTTCAAGGGCTGTTTTTACTCCTTCAATGTGGGCGATTGCTGATAAAAAAAAAATATATCGCATATTCTTTCAAGTACGATATCATATGAAACTTTCATTAAAATCGGCATGTATCACTAAGGTAATGTCCTTTGTTAGTCGAAATCATGTCAACTTTCGAAGTCGCATCGGCCACTTAAGTATGTTTTATAATGTACACATCCTACATTTTAATAATATGTAATGGAAAACCAATAAAATGTCTACTTTAAATACTTGAAAAGAAACCCGCCATTTTCGGTTAATTACTGTGTTGTGCTCCCTTAATAGCAAGAAAAGATGCATCTGCATCTATTATAGAATTTACAAATCATAAATAGTAGTAAGCATTAACATGTTGAACACCGTGGCGATCACCGGTAACCGACACCTCAAATTTAATTAAATTAAATAGTTATTGACTGTCGCAAAATTCTGAGCATATTTCACGCTGAAACAATAATGTAGAAACAGAAGAACACGACTGAGTACTCAACTCTTTATTTTCTTTACGATTTATATAAAAAATAGTAAATTATATCGTGTCCGATTAGGTATGGCTGTTTTCACTGTAGCGTGCAACGTGTTCAATTATATTAAGCTGACAAGTTTAATCGATGACTCATAAACATTATCTCCGAATGTCTATGAATTTCAAATTAGGACTAATTATATATTATTAAAACATCTTAATTACTTACATCTACTTCAGAAATATCATTCTCCTCAGACATATTCGGAATGTTTATTTTACCCTCAATCTTCTTATCAGAACTTCCATTGGATACCCATGTCAAGACAATATTCCACTCATAAAAGAAAATTAATTTTCCCTTTCTATTATTTGCCGTTGCTTCACCCTCACATTTTTCTACCTCCGTTATAGTACATGAAACTAAAAACAAAATATTATGTTTTTTAATTATATACATTCATACTTAAAAATAATTTAAGTTTAAAACAATGTAACTATATAGGTTTTACAGAATCTTCCACTGTAAGACAATTTTCAAACATAATACAGTTAAACTGACATTGTTAGATCTAAATATTTTTTTTATTATGAAAGCTTCGTTTCTGTAAAATGTACTACATTTCAAATGCTTAGATAAATAATTGTATAAAATATGTACTACTGCAATAGTTTTTCGAACATGTACGCTTATCCCTACTACTTAATACTGATTAGTAAATTGCGGATGTTAATACAAATATACAATTTTAGAGTTCAATATTTTTTATATTAATGTAGTTACAGAAATGAAACTTTGACAAAACTGTATTTTATTCTGTAAATGTTTAAAAAATTTGCTTTTTTAAGATGTTTGGGTACGTTAAATTGCATAAACATCCGCAGTTTAATGATTCGTTTCTATACGCATAAAATATATTACAAAACTTTTGGATCTCGAAACCCTTAAAGGTTATCACAACAAACAATTCAAATGGTAACGGGACATATTTCTGCACAACAACTTTTCATGCTACCTGTTTATATTTTGCAATTTCTCCTTCGATATTCTATAAATAGGCAATTGGTTTTAAATTTATTTCACAGTGTGTTATACAGAAAGCTTTTTATTGTGTATACAAAAAATATTATTTACGGTTTATACTCTAATGCATATTTTTTTTTTATTAAGTATAGTTTCTGCCGTGGATAATACTTTTTGTGATAAAATTGAGAGTCGGAGATGGATAATACTTTTTAACGAGTATCAACAAATAACGATATTTACCTGTTGGTGCTGTTAATTTAGAGCTATACAGGAGATAAATTAAATTACTCGTAAACTGTTTGTTGTATGGAGAAGTACTTCAAAGAAATGTCACATAATATCAAAGAAGTCGTATAGTATAGTATTCAATTTTTTGCAATCTTCACTTTAAAATTCGAAACAGTATCGAACACTAAGAACAAATGTACTGTAGTATATGGGTAAAAAATTATTAATTACTGGGATATTGTCGAAATATCCTCTAGTGTAAACGATGCTCGAAATGTTGTCGGCACTATATTTGAGCGTATAGTCACTTTCAATGTAACAAAGAGTTTACAAGTAATTTAACACCTTGTCGACGGAGCCGCAGCATTGAATTATAACACTTAATACGGGAAGTAAAAATACACAGAAATGTGCTTTGATGTCATATTTTTGGAGTTTCGGTAAACAATAAGAGTAAGGATTAACATTATTTTAATTTACAGTGCACGAATTAGCAATACTGTTTAACACTTTCGCAACTACGGGCGACTATAGTTGCCCGCCACGAAACGTCAGTCACATACGACGGACGACTATACGGGCCCTCCGTGAAATGACTTATAGATGCTACAATCGCTCAAAGAAAGAAAATTTCAATCAAAATCACGATCCCCCGATATACAGTAGAATTCCGATTATCCGGCATACTCGGGACAGAGGCAGTGCCGGATAATCAAATATGCCGAATAATTGGACTACACCTATGAAGTGATAATAACAAAGAAAATAATTTAAAAAACGACCATGGATAATATAGTAATGCAATTTATTACTAAAAATAAAATATATAGATATAGAACATATAAAATATGTATTCCATTAAGTATTTCCATCGTCTAAGCATTATCGCTAGTGAATGACGACGCAATAGAACAGGAGGCAGTCTGTGCCGGTTAATTGGGCACTCCGGATAATCGGAACTGTACTGTATTTCTAATCGTCATGGATTTTTAAATAAAATTTTGCACTTAAATTTCACTTTGTTCTTTGTACTGGAAAAATATATGACCCGTGCGACCGTACCGTATTGTTGGTTTTCGGACAGACGCTGCCATAGCGAAAGGGTTAAACAGAAATTTTAGCAGCAATTCAAATAACTGTATGGTTGTCTATCCTTGCTTGCGATATTCATTTGGCGCATTGAGTCATCCGAAACGGACGACAGTATTCAGTGTGTCGCAAAACACCGTGGTCCGTCGATTAGGTGTTAAGGTGGTCAAGTCATCTGACTCGTCCGGTACATCTGTGACGTATCTATATACTGTGACAGTTCGTATTCGAGACATCCAAAACTTTCGACGACTTTCAAGATTTTTCAATATGTACACAGATATTCGACATTGAAATAACATTCGAAGTAATTCCAAATAAGACTCTGACTAGATTGATTGAAAATGACGAGAGGACGCATAGAACGCTGAATACCACTGTTTGTATATTCTGTATAACAGCAACGGTGTTCTATTGTAGTTCTATATTATTACCTGTATGCAAAGAAATATAAAATTTAATAAGAGAAATTCGTACCGTTGTCTCCTTTTATGTTCATATTAGAAAACAGTTCCTTCAACTTCTCTTGGGACCAAGCACAGGCGTTCTTTTCCGTCCTAAAACAGTAGTAATTTTATTTGTGGCAAGATTATTTTATTTCTAACTTTTAAAAATATTAAATCGTTATACACGGTGTCCGCGCCAAAGTGATACAGGCCCGTAATTTCTCAAGTATTAAAGATACAAAAAAATTATTTTTATATGAAAATTGCATGGTACAAGGGGGCAAATTTTTTAACGAAGACGAGCTCTTTTTTACATTATTAGTTTAAGAGATATGATGGTCAAGTTCGTTTTTTTAAATGGAACGATGTACTTTTGTTCAGATCATTCGATAGTGCTTTTCAAGCCGAATTCACTGACCTTTAATGTATACACCTGATTTTTAGTGGTTCTCGAAATATTGCGCCTACAAATTTACTGATTTTCAACGGAAGAAACCCGGCCGAATAGGAAATACCGGTGGTAGTTCTGTCCGCGCCTGAAGTGCCACGTATTAAACATTGCCTCTTGAAACAGATACGAAGGGTCTGCGCCAGGAACGGCAGGCCCAAATCTGGACAATAGTTTTCCGGCCACAGATGTAGCATTTACAGTATCGAGAAAGGTATCGTCGATACTTTACAATGGAAAACTATTGTCCAGAGTTTGGGTCTGCCGTTCCTGGTGCAGGCCCTTCGTATCTGGTTCAAGAGGCAATGACTAACACGTGGAACTCTAAGCGCGAACAAGACCACTACTGGTATTTCCTATTTGGCTGCCTTCCGTTGAAATTCAGTAAATTTATAGGCGCAATATCTCGAAAACCACTAAAAATCAGGTGTATACATTAAAGGTCAGTGAATTCGTCTTGAAAAGCACTATCGAATGACCTGAACAAAAGTACACCGTTCCATTTAAAAAAACGAACTTGACCATCATATCTCTTAAACTAATAATGTAAAAAAGAGCTCGTCTTCGTTAAAAAATTTGCCCCCTTGTACCATGAAATTTTCATATAAACAATTTTTTTGTATCTTTAATACTTGAGAAATTACGGGCCTGTATCACTTTGGCGCGGACACCCTGTACTTCTACAAAAGAAAAATATAGGGTTTTTGACTTATTACGAGCTGGAGGGGGCGGCTAGCGTAGCGGGGGTTTTCTTGGAGTACGGAGTTTATTAGTATCGGCCGATACAGTGCATTAGCTAGCACTAGGAGCCGCAGAGAAGAGACGCGGAGGTAGACCGGTGTATGGCTATTACCCGGAGCCGCAGGAGATTGGTTTCATGAATATCGATGTATAATTCACTTCGATAGCCATAGAAAAGGTCAAGACACATGCGTAGCTTGCATAAACGATCCGTTGTCTTGCTTTCCTGGCACACGCTAGTCCGAAGCCACAAAACCAAGTGTCCTGTGAAACTTAAATCCTTATCTTTGGTCTGTTTGTCACATCCTGCTGTTTTCTGTGTACGGCACGTGGTCAGCAAGACAAGGATGCATTCGGAAAAGATACACCCGTGTCCAGTCTATGATTTTAATGTTTGTAGGCACATAGTCTTTCACAGTCATAACGAAATGAAATATTTCGTTTCCTGACATCGTTTAAACTTTTCCAGTTCTACAGGGTCTATCAATAAGAGGTGTTATTTTAAATTATTAAGAAAAATACCATTTTTTTAAATGCCAAATTTTTATTTAAAATAAAAGTATAAACCGTACTATTAGTTGTGGAATGCAGTATCCAATAAATGAAAGTCTTTGATTGCAAACGTTTGTCCTATTGAGAAAAGTTTGCATCACGGTTTCACATAATTGGGGCTCTATTTCGCTAATTACTCCTCTAATATTGTTTTTCAGCGCGTCAGTTGTTTGGGGGTTATTAGCATACACTCTTTCCTTCACATGGCCCTAAAGGAAAAAATCTAAAGGTGATAAGTCACATGATCTAGGTGTCTAATTCGTGTCCCCGTTACGAGAGATAACATGACCAGGAAACTTTTCGCGTAACAATTCAATTGCTTCACGACTTGTGTGTCTTGTTGCGCCATCCTACTGTAAGTGAAAATCGTTCACATCCATGTGATCCAATTCAGGCCAAAAAGAATTGGTTATCATTGTACGGTAAAACGCTGTGCATTAGCCATAACGGTAGCACCTTCTTTATTCTCAAAAAAAATACGGTCCGATGACACCGCTGGCCCAAAAATCGCACTAAACTGTGACCCATTCTGGGTGAAGAAGTCCAATTGTTGTTGGGTTTTCGAAGCCCCATATGCGGCAGTTCTGTTTATTGACGAATCCATGAAGGTGGGAATGGGCCTCCTCACTAAAGATGATTTTCTTTAAAAAATCACCATCATTTGCCTGCATATCTAACACCCGATCAGCGAACATACGGCGTTGAGCATGGTCCGTCGGTTCAATTCTTGGATCAGCTACACTTTATAAGCATGCATAGAAAGATTTTTATGCAAAATCCGATGCACACTAGTCGATGAGATGCCTAATTGTTGCGAGCGTCTTGAAATGCTGAAACCTGGGTTTCCTCTGACACTTTCAGCCACTGCAGCAATGTTTTCGGTTGACCTGACACTACGATTTGTAGGTTTAACATCACTAACTTGGCCGATTTTTTTCAAATTTTCAGATAAGCTTCACGATTGCTGATCGAGACGGAGCTTCATAGCGACCAAAAATACCGCGAACTTTACGAACTATCTCCGCGAAATTTTCTCCATATTTATAATGGATTTTTACAATTTCTGTTCGTTGTTGAAGCGTATATCGTTCCATTGCTATAAATCGTATAGTTTTAATAACACAAATATCAAACTTTCATAACTTTTTATTTCACAGATTTAAAATAACACTTCTTATTGGAAGACCCTCTAGAGGTCGGAAATTTAGGATCAAGTATTTTTTTAAAATCGTCAGTTTGAATGGTTTCAAACAATAAAATTTCGAAGTCCATGAAATGACTTTATTTCTTTTACAAATTGTAAATCCTGATGAAACACACAATGAAATCTTATGCATTATTACTATTGTTGTAGTACAGCTTCGAATAGCACATGAGCTAAAATCCAGTGGAGTCTGCATTTTTATTGTATTCTGCGGATTTCTAATATTCCTTCCGTGTCTCATATTGCACGACATGCATTTTCTACTCGGTGTCGCACGTCCACCACATTGTCCATTTTCGTTTATTTTTTATTTTTCTTCATTTTATTCTTTTTAAACTTACTTATCGTACGCTCGTATATATACAAATTGATTTTACGTCAAAAGAATTGATTTTAGAACCTATGTTGATTACACACACGGTGAGTACTATAAGCACCTACAGTCTTAGATCCTTTTTTGAACACCCTGTACATTATTGAACAGTAATTAATTGTAAACTTCGATTTTAAAGCATGAGATTTGATCAACACAAAAGGTAACACATACTATCCGTGTATTGCGTGCAAACATTACAGTTTTTTTGGTATATTACTGTAAGCATTATAGTTATGTGAAATTGCAAAGATACAATAAAATTATTTATTGTATTTGCAAGTGAGATTATGGTAAATGTTACGTGGATGAATTTAAATAAACTTATAATAATGAAACGAGTTTATGATTTAAATACGTGACACATTATCACAGCATTAGAAAAAGATAGCATTGCAAGTTTTAGTACGCATGTCTACACGTGTTCCTCGCATGAGCGTGAAGACATGCGGTCGTGTGATCAGGTGTTTCCTCAGCTACCTCAGATTTCAATAGCACGCCTGGACGTCAGACTCTTGGTTGTTAATAGCGTATATCTCGAAAAGAAGGATTCAAATTATAAAACAGTAAAGGAATTTTCAATTTTTTTAGGTTTGTCGAATATTTTTGGAACACTCGTATATCAAGTGAAGATTCAAGTAATGAGTCACCATAAAAACATAACAGGGTCATTTCACGCTAAATCGATCATTTTTTTATGTCGACGTCAGGGATTTCATCAAAATGAAATACGATGTAGTGTTCGTAAAATTAGGGAGGGTTTAAGTCATCACCTTGCTGGTTTCGAAGTTTTTTTGAAAAATACGGACCTTTCAATATTGCAATTTTTATCCACAGTGGGTCAAAAAGTATTTGCACACTTACGCTCTCTGTAATAAATTTATATTTCTTCGCAATTATAATTAAAAAAATATTTTTTCAATATTTCGTATGCATTCCCTTAGTCTCAATAATAGCTTATAGCCTCCTTGGAATTGACTCTAAGTTTTTTTCGTGGTATCGGATGAAATTTCTAACCATTCCTCAATAAGAGCGATTTTTAAGTAATTTTTATTTTATATTTTTCTTCCTCTGGCCTCTAAATCTAAGATGTGCCATAAATTCTCTATGGGAGTCACATCCGAGGATTGTGGTAGCGTACTAAATTGTTTAGGTACGTTATATAATAGCCATTCTTTAGTTTTGTTAGCATTGTGCTTGGGATCGTTGTCCTGCTGAAAATAATATCTTTCTCCAATGCCCAATTTTACTGCACTTTCGGATAAATTACTCCGCGACAATTTGCTGTACCCTTCAACATTCATTGAGCCATCGAGAAATGCTAATTTTCCAACACCATTATAGGCCATGTAACCCCAAACCAAAACGCTGCCACCACCGTGTTTAACGGTCGATTGAATATTTTTTTTATGAAGTGTTGCGTTTCGTTTTCACCACACGAATTGTTTACCGTCGGATCCAAATAACTTGCTTTCGTCGCTAAATATTACATTTTTTCAAGTGTAGTGATTTCTATAAATATACTTTAGCAAATCCCATTCGTTTCTCTGTATTCCTATCATTAATGAATAGCTTTTTTCTTGCCGTTCTACCATATATACCAATAGAGTGTAACACATTCCTGATAGTTGGATCACTAGCATTCTTTCTAGATAATGACGCAATATCAGTTGATAAACTTGGAGCACTTACAAATAGTTTTTTTTGTTGCTTTCCTTATAACATGTCGCTGCTCCCTCACGGTGAGTTTCTTTGGTCGGCCAGATTGCGGTTTATTTTTTACAGTACCAGTCTCTTGATATTTTTTTCACTACGTATCGCACTGCAGAAAAGTTCAAATTTAAGCTTTTACCAATATTTCTATAACTATAATTGCTTTTACATAAAGAAATACTTCTTTCCCGCACATGTACTGGTATTTCACTGCTTTTACGAGCCACGATTTCTCTTACGAATCAAAACACATATTAACTATACAGGGTGTCCCGTAAGATATGGGAAGTACTTTAAGGGTGGCTGCAGCACATCGAAAGAATAAAAAAAGTTAACATTAACACATGTCCTATTTGACTTTGTTTTTGAGTTATAACGGGTTTTATGTCACCATAATTCTTCTACAGACGGAGGAAATTTATCTGCAAAAAAATTTAAGGGGAATTTCATATGGTTAATATTGAAGAACAGAGCGTGTGCAAAGCCCCACAAAAGTTTGGACTCACTGAAGCAATCCCTGTTGGCGGAATGGAACAAAATAACTATGGAACAGTTACGTGCCGTGATCGAAAATTTCGTGAAGCGTTTGCGCTTCTGTATCCGAGCCAAAAGGGGCAACTTCGAAAATCTTTGAATATGTCGTTACTAAGTGTCGTACTTATTATTATAAATTGTTAGTTTCTTGAGTTATTACATTTTTATAAGAATATCTTGAAAAAAATTTGCAACGTTATTTTTGTTCATTAAAAAATCAAATAACCGAAAATACCGCTATAACTCGGAAAGAAAGTTAAATAGGATATATGTTTATATGAACTATTTTTTATTCTCTTGAAGTGCTGAAGCCATCCCTAAAGTTATTCCCACATGTTACGGGACACCCTGTACACTTACAAGGAACATTACCCAAGTGTCAATCGCTGATTTTAATGAAATTTTTGTGGGTAGTAGATCTCAAAAAAATATTTCACCGATATTTGTTTATATCGGCAATTGTCCATATCCAGGGGGTGAAAACAGCCCTTGAAATTGGGGTCGAAAAACCTATTTAACGGTATTCCTAGAAAAAAAGTTTAAATGTACCGTTTGCCTATTTTTTAATGCCGAATTCAGCTGTATAATTAGTTTTTCGAAAAAGTAATTTGTTTAAAAAATATATTAAAAATTACCATGTTTTTTTTTAAATTCTCCTGGTAAAATATAAGTCAATTTTCATACAAATGAAATACCGTAAAGTACGTTTTTCGATCCCAACGTGAAGATCTATTTTCATCTCCTGGGTATGAACGATTGCCGATATAAAAAAATATGGGTGAAATATTTTTTTGAGTACTACTACACACAAAAATTTCGTTAACATCGGCGATTAACACTTGGATAATGTTCCTTATTAGGTCGAGGATAATAATATAAATATACAATATCTGTTTACATTTGTGACATTGTACTGTTAGGATATCCATATAACGATGAAGACATGTTTGGTTACTATAGCGATCGCGCGTGTACAAATACTTTTTTGACTACGAGATTTTCGTTTTTTTTTAATATTACTTCTGAATGGTAAATTGCGAACGATTCTAAATAAGCATATTGTTTCTAAGTATAATGAAGCACTAAAAAGTGCAAATGATATTAATGTACCATTTCTTCATATAAAAATATCTCGAAAAAACTGAGTGTGCAAATACTTTTCTGACCCACTGTGTTTTCATGAAAACGTGCTGTACTTATAAAATTTTATCTCGGAAACTATTTGTCGAATTGAATCCGTTTTATTTTATTGTAATGTAGAAGGTTTGACCTATTGTGCCTAATAATATTTTCATTAATTGGAAAATTCATTTTGTAATATTGATAAATTAGAAACAAACTATTATTTTGTAAATTACACCTTGAAGGTCCAGAGTGTTGTAAATTAAAAAAAAAAATGTTACCACATTCCTTGAAATTCAACCTTCAAAATAAGCCCTTGATCAGGATGCAACCATTAAAATTAATGTCGCAATGAGCTGTTAAAGAATCGGTGGGTCCTAAATCACTCGTACACCATATTACCCCCGAGATGGTCTAAAAACAATATCGGCAGGTCTCGAATCCGTCTCAATGGTCTTATTTACACCTACAGAAGGGTTGCACTAATCACTCTTGGCCAATGACGCTTTTTTAATGATAATCAAGTTTATAACAGTGTTATAAACACTGGATAAACATAACAATAGATTCAAATTTTTAATTTGACCGATTGATTAAAGCTTACGATTAGAAGAAATTAATCGTAAAAAGTCGATTGATGTAATCAATTGTTGAAATTAGTCGTCAATCGCGAATTGTAAATATCAATCATTAATCATTAATCGTTCATTATCAATCGCTGATTAAAAATATTAGTTGTTAATCATCAACCGCTTATTAATTGTTAATCATCGATTGGTAGTTTTTAATCGAAATTTAATTAAAATTCTGTTTAACTATGCTTCTGGTAAATTACGCACGTCAGAATTTTTTTCACCACACATTATTTTTATAAATTTTTAAATTGTAAATAAGAAATATCAAAAATACATTTGAATAGAAACATGTTTATTTATTACAGTTAATGATTTATACATATTTATTGATCACAATTTTATATTTATACTAGATTTGAGGACACGCTCTTGAAACTTTGTGATTGCATGTAAGTGTAGAAAAACCAAATTGAGTTAATCTGTTAACCGTATCCATTTCTTGCTTCATTTCAGAAAATATTCGAAAGTAAAAGGCGTGTTTGTTAGTTGTGTACTCAAATATTAATTTCACGAGAAAGAGAATCTTAACAGTTAATCATTAATCCGATTGACGATTAAATAACGAATTTTATCGTTAATTGCGATTACTCATCGGTTGAATTAAAAATTTAATCGTTAATTGTGATTGATAATTAAGTATTGCAATTGTATCGTTAATTGCATTAAATATTGCCAAACACTGGTTTGTAGATATCAGCTTGTTTGCCCGTTGATTATTTATGAAAAAGGAGACATTACTCGATGAAGAAAACAATCCCCAAATATATGTAACACTCTACAAATTTACCGTTATTACAGGAGAATATTGAAAGCCAAAAATACCTTAACAATGTGCGGAAAAATGAACACAGGGTACATTTTGAATATAACCCTTGTTTACATTCATGTGAAACAAATTAAAGAAACCCTGGTAAATATTCATAAAAGAGGCGCCACCTCCGATCTAGATAATTTTTTAATGTTATCAAGGTCATCACCCTGAGTAATGTTGTGAAGGTTTTAGTTGGCGGTCGCTGTTTATTAAAAAGTTATTAACAAAAAAAGTTTAGGCAAAAGTATATAATTTTCTAGGCACTATTTACATTCAATAGAGTGTAAATAACCGAGACCTTCCTTTTTAGGTAACCCAGGTAACCCAGACCTACCCAGACGTAATCCAAACTCATTTCTGATTAAATTAAAATTAGATTTGGAGTAGGTCAGGTTGGATTTTTTTCGAGGAGGGGGTGCAGGGGGGCCTCCTCCTCCCATTATTTTATTTATTAATACTACTGTATCAAAATACAAAATAATTTCACAAGACATTTTTTTCAATTTGTTTATTCAATTTACGTTTTCTGTTATGGGATATGTAACTGCCATTACTTGGAAGAAAAACCAATCGTTCGTCGAACTCAAAAGTTTTTTTAAATACAAATTCGACCAAATAATAGTTAAAATGATATTCTCTCCGAACGTATGTAAGAATATTTCCGCGAATATCTTTCCAAAATCTTTCAATGCTCTGTGTGTGGACGCCCGTGTCTGGATCGACGAAATTTTGCAAATGATTTACTGTGCGATGTTGATATATATTTTTATGAATTTGTCCGTACGCTTTTCAACAATCGCTATGGATTATTGTCCCAGAAGCGATCTTTCTTGAAATAATGGGCAGTAAGACTTCTGCACTGTAGGATGCAATTGGTATTACAAAAATCTTTTTCGTACCTCGTTTTATACCACCGAGAATCCATTGACTCTTGATAAGTCGTCCAGGATTATACTTTCGACGCCAAAAATTTCACTTCATCGATTTCCACAATAACTCCATTTTCACCTAGTTATGTTTCGTTATTCATCAACCATGCGTATATAATCTAAGCGATTAATGTATGGAATAAATCGTTAAAACAAAACCAGGTAAATATTCGCGGAAAGAGTGAGTTGGGTTGGGTTTTTATTGGGTATTTTTGTCTAAATTTTTTTTGTTAATAACTGTTTAATAAACGGCAACCGCCAACTAAAATCTTCACAACACTACTCAGGGTGATGACCTTGACAACATATTAAAAAATCATCGAAATCGGAGGTGGCTCCCTTTTTGTGAATATTTACCGAAACCCTTCTGTAGGTACAAATGAGACCATTGAGACGGGTATAAGACATGTCAATATTACTTCTGGACTACATTGGAGTTAATATGAGGTACAAGTGGTACGGGCAGTCTACCGTAATAGCGAAATGCGCGGCTCGCATACATGAAACGGGGCACAGCGATTCTTTAACAGCTCATTGCGTCATCAATTTTAAAGACTCCGTCCAGATGAAGGGCTTATTTTGTAAGTAAAATTTCAAGGAATATAGTCGTATGTTTTTTAATTTCAAAACACTCGACCTTCAAAGAGAAATTTACAAAATAATTTTAGATGACCAACCACCTTCATCTATTACGATGTCCAACTCATCGCCTACAGATGCATCAACTTGTTTACGCATCACTTTCCAAGTCGAACTCTGTCTCCAAACGAACGCTACCCTTTCTCTTCAAGGGCTACGTTCGTCAAAGCTGATCAATCATACCCCTTCCCTTTCCCTAAAACACGATATATACGCCTAGAAATTAGGGAAGAACTTTCAGACAGTAACATTCTTGTAAACGTCACGGTCGCACTTTTGTAAGCGCCGCAGTCAGATTCTTGCAACGTCAAACTTCGATTCTTGCACAACGCCACGTATACTTGAATAAACCTCTTCTTCGATTTATTAGGTCGTTAACTAAATTTTGCGGATTTTTTACCTTAAAATATTTATTAAAATAATATGATTACGATTTTATTTTTAATTGAAATAATGGCCGCCAGCTTGTATGATCTTTTCCCACTTCTCTGGCAACAGTTGGATTCCACGACGGAAAAATGCCGGTTCCTTGGAGGCAAAGTAGTTATCGATCCAATTTCTCATTTCATCGATATTTTTGAAGTGCTGTCCTTTCAGACCGTGTTGCATCGAACGAAATAAGTGATAGTCCGAAGGTGCGGCATCTGGAGAGTAGGCAGGATGAGGAAGAACTTCCCATCCTAACTTCGAGATGGTTTCAGCAGTGGTCTTTGCAGTGTGCGGCCGAGCATTATCCTGCTGCAAAATGACTTTCGACCGTTTTGATGCTACTAACGGACGTTTTTTCGTTAATTCTCTATTCACTTTCATCAATTGCTGGCTGTAGCGTTCAGCATTGACTGTTTCGGGAGATTTCAGTAGTTCATAATAAACTACGCCCTTCTCATCCCACCATACACTGAGAAGTGCTTTGTGACTTTGGATGTTGCGTTTCGGAGTATGCGGAGCGGGTTGATTTGCATCCAACCAACATCTCTTGCGGTCAGGGTTGTCATAATATACCCATTTTTCGTCACCGGTGACAATGCGACTTAGAAAACTTTTTCTCTTGAATCGACATAGCAGAGAAACGCAAATGTTGTATCGGTTCAAAATTGCATCCTCAGACAATATGTGCGGAACCCACTTTCCTTCCTTCTGCGTCTTTCCGAGTTCTTTCAAACACTTCCAAACGGCAACCTTACTTATTCCAAGTTTCTTTCCAAGTTCACTAGTCGATTGGGCCGGGTTTTCTTTTAACAACACTTCCAAATCATCAGTTTCCATTTCTGCTGGTCGTCCAACGCGTTCTTTGTCTCTCAAGTCGAAATCGCCATTTCTGAACCGTTGGAATCATCTCTCGCAGGTGTCTGCAGATACAACACCACTACCATAGGCTTCCGCAATTAATCGGTTTGTTTCTGCTGCCCTTTTCATCAAATTAAAGAACAGCAAAATACAATGACGGATGTGCACCTTCCCAGGATTCATTTTAAATCGAAATAAACCAACGTTTTTGGCTGCAGGATAGAACTGGTCGATATACTTTGTTACAGCAAAATGATCAACGTCTGAGAGACGAAAAAAAACGGCGTAAAATATAAACTTAGTGCATCCTTCCACTATCTATGAGCAATCCGCAGAACTTAGTTAACGACCTAATAAAAAGTGTTGTATTCGATTCCAAGACACGGAATCCAACAATAAGAATTGGCTTACGATTTTCAATATTAGAAAATAAATTTTTAAAAAAGATATTATTAGAATAGATCAAACCTTCTAGATTAAAATATAAAAAACGAACTCAATTACACAAGTAGTTTCCGAAATAAAAATTCATAAGTACTTCATGAAAAAAGGTAAAATCTGCAAAATTCAAAGGTCCGTGTTTTTTAAACAAATTCGAAACCAGCAAAATGTTAACTCAACCCTCCTCCATATTCCCGTGCACTAAATATATCATATTTCAGTTTAAACAAAATCCCTGACAAGAACGTCAAAAAGTGATGTATTTGGCGCAGAATAACCCAATAACAATCATATGCATGTCAAGGCACTATTTAAGTCAGATTTGTTCAAATACTTCTTCCAAACAGAAAAATAACCTCCATTCTGTTTCTACTTCCATGGTATAGGAATGCTAGCTAATACACACCAAAATAACAGTACACTGTAATTGGCAATATTACATTTAGCAAAAAATCGGTGACATAACCCAATAGAGCTTATTACATCGTTCAACTTTTATCTTTTATCTTCAATGAAAGAGAAAATTATTCAAATAATGTTCAACTGTGGTTCATAGTTAACAATGGTCAACAATCGTTAGCATTGTAAATAACGTCAATCAAAGATTTAATAAAATTATTACCACAATTTTTTCTTTTGTGTCTCTCATTGTCAGTATAAAGTTATATATAGTACATATATGTATCATTTCCAATTACAAAATATATGATACATATCTTATACCCCCCCCCCCCCCCCCCCATTGTAGATGTATAAACATTCAATAAAAATCAAACATCTTTTATTAATGCATTAGATGATCATTTGAAATGGAACAAACAATTATCATATAGACATATTTACATCCTTTAATTACATCCTACAAATTTACATTTAGATAAATAATGAAAGTTTTAAATATTCAATGTCCCATTTAATTTGATTACCTTTAGTATCTCTAAAACTGGTAATGATATGAAAAAATGTCCAAGGGAAAAGTTATACAATTTGAGCGAACAAATATAATGGTAAAAAGAGATTGCTGTAGAGGTCGCTTTCAAAACTATTTTAAGATCAATATTTTGCTAAATGGAGCCATGTATTTTTAATAGCAATATTATAGTTGATATCAGGACTGGTACAACATCCTATAATAATATGACCTTCAGAGAAACTTGAACATAAAAATCTATAGAAGTATGATTCTTTAGATCTTGAACATTCTTTGTACACATATTTTTTCTTATTTCAATTTCAAATGCTTGTAAGTATTTCTTCTTAATATATCATTTGATTTATAAACATTGATATCCTCCTGATTTCAGTTGCATTTACTCATTGTCAGTTCTATTAAAAAATTTATTAAATATCAACTTGGTGTTTATGGAAGACTGTGTGATCTCTGTGCAACAATGGTAAGTACACTCAGTGAGAGAAGGTAGACATGCTTCTGATTTATTTATTTATGAATATTTGAAATTGAAACAAGCAGAATTTAATTTATCAGGTGCATGAAATCGAAAGTAAAACGAATTGATAATGTTATAAACATCATGTGTTAGGGTATCAAATTCAGAAATTTTTAGAAAGCAGAGTTAATCAGTTTAGTAGTTTAGCATCTGAAATGCTCAAAATTAGACATGATTTAAAAAATCATACATTTACAGATTTTTTCATGTTACTATAGGTTGGTATATTCATTTTAATGTTAGCTAAAACAGTGAGATGTTAAAAATATGTGGTCCCATTTCAAAAAATATTACCTTGAAATGTTTTTGAAGACCTTGAGAGCAATCTTTTTTCTATTACCATGATTGCTCCTTCAAACCATGCAATATTTCCCTTACAAAACTACCACAGGTATTTCCTATTCGGCCGAATTTCTTCCGTTGAAAATCAGTAAATTTGTAAGCGCAATATCTCGAAAACCACTTAACATCGGGAGTATACATTAAAAGTCAGTGAATTCGTCTTGAAAAGCAGTATTAAATGATCTGAACAAAAATACATAGTTCCATTTAAAAAAACGAACTCGACCTTTGTATTTCTTAAAATAATAATGTAATAAAAAATTCGCCTTCGCCAAAACATGTGTCCTCCCATACCATGCACCTTCCAAATAAAACATTTTTTCTATCTTCAATAAGTTAGGAAATATGGGCTTGTGACAAATAAGCTGGGAGACCCCATATAAGGTGCTCAAGTTAGATGGAACATCTTGTATATTAATGAAAAAACCAATGATGACTGGTAATGATTTGTAATAATCCAATAATTATCTTTAATACTAAAAATATATATAGTAATTTTATCATACCAATGCCAGTTATTAACATTAGTAGCATCAGGCCGTTCTTCAACTATCCATCTTGGATCTCCTTCACCCCACTTCGCCATTTCTGCAGAAATCAAGAACTTGAAATATAATGGAACTTCCAATGTATATCAGTTGCAATAGTTATTCCTAAAAGACAAAACATTACGTCCCCTTTATATTATGACTACTTACGGTAATAACTTTAGTATGAATGTTAATATGATAATATATCTCTCCAATATTTATAATAATATTGTCAGTAGTAAACATAACTCTTTGAAATGACAAAATAAAATTAAATGTTACAAATTAAAAAGAATATGAAGAAGTAACTTTGCTCAATAATAATTACTTTCCAATAAAATGTAACCTAAAAAAGATAGTTGCTAATAATTATTTCAAACATACACATTTTTAATGTATTAGGACCACTGTTTTCTACATGAGATGGGACTTGAAATATAGTAGTTGAAAACTTAGAAATAAACCCTATAATTTTGAAGGTCTTTTGCTTATCAGTCTGGTAGAAAATAATTTTGATTATTAAAATTTTCTTCTAATGCCTGGAGTCCTTGTAAACTTGATCATTCTATCAATAACAGTGATAAGTGCGGTGGTAATATTGGAGGTTGCTAAACACAGGGACTAACATTGAAGTCATCAGCTGTGTACTTTCATAACATTTTTTTCATAAACCACTGTTTGTCTTGTTACTTGACCTGTTTTCTAAAAATTATGATACTACATGATATTATAATATTAATTAGCAGAAATGGTTGTGTATTACGATTATTAATTATGTCCCTTTTTTGTGAACCATATAATCCAATAATAAAATTATACTTTCTAAAACTACTGCTATCCTTTAACTAATAATAAAGAAGATTTTCACTGTATGAGTTGAAAAAAATCATTATTTTATAACGTGAAAAGAACAACACAATTCATATGTCCACGCAGCTTATTTAGTCAGAATACTAGTATTGAAACCATAATGAAGCACGTTCATTGAATTGTATTTACTTTAATTGCATTTATGTTCTTAATAAGCACAACATTTGACAGTTTTTGCTAAATAATAAAATAATTATTATTACTTTTGTACCACCACACTTTTTCAAAACAGGCATATAAGTAAAACTAAAGGTAATCTAATAAAAAAAAACGAGGAACAGAAACAAGTTCAAACAGAATAAATTTAAAAAATTAAAGTCTAATGCGGAATTGAAACCCTCCTTATTCCACTTAGTAATCCACAATGCCAATACCACATTCATTATCAATTTTGACCACGCAATCAAGTTTTTAGGAAACCCATGTATTGGAAGAAAATTTTAACATTTAAAACCGTTTTTTTATCAAACTGACTGATAAGAAACCGTAATATTCTTTCTTTTTATTTATGTACAGTTACTCACAAAATTGAGCATACACACAATATAAAAATGTTGTTTGTTCAATAAACAAAAGATAAACAGTTTTTTTTATTAATCAAATTTGTTGTAGGGTACAATATGCATTTCTTAGTAAATAATCACACATTTGATAGGAATGTAAACAATATATTCATATCACTTTATTAATAAAATAAAAAGATATGCATATTTTGGCGTCACAAAATTGAACGTACATGCAACAAAATTACATAAAACAGTTAATAATTTTAACTGTAATATTTTATCACATAACCATTTGCATGTATAACAAATTCTAAACATCTAGGCATAGACCCGACCAGTTTTTTGGTAGTGGAACTTGAGATATTTACCCATATTTCTTTAATTTTAGATTTTGCATTCATTTTGTTTGTAATTTGAAAATTGCTTAATTTCGTTTTTACTTCTTTCCACAGATGCTCAATCAGATTTAAGTCTGGCGACTGTAGTGGAGTATGTAATAGTTTTGGGCTACTGTATAACAACTTTTCCTTGACAATGTACGTTGTATGCTTCCAGTCGTTGTCATGCTGAAAGTAATATATGGCAGGCATTCCTAACTTTTCAGCCAAATGCTTTAAATTTGTCTATAAAATATTCAGATATTTCTTCTTGTCCATTGTCGCTTCAATAAATTCTAAATAACCAACACCATTAGCTGCCGTACAGCCCCAGAACATTACTGAGCCTCTTCCATGCTTCACAGTGGGGATTACATTATTTTTATTAAATTCAATATTTGGTTTTCCCCACACGATGCCTTTCCTATCTGAGTTAAATAAATTATCAAATAGTGAAATAAAATATTACACTATTTCAGAAGTGTTGATCGTAATTTACATATTCTTTTGCAAATTTTAAACGTTTCAATCTGTTTGCTTTAGAAATGTAGGGTTCCTTTTTTGCAATCCTATCATTATAGCCCTTGTTACATAGCATTTATCAAACAGTTTCTATCGATATAACCTTAATCCTTGATGAAACTTCTGCTGTTAATTTGGGGACACTTGTCCTAGGATTAATTTCAATTTGTGTGACTAAGTGTCATTTGTTCGCTTCGGTCAGAAGTTTTTTCCTTCCTTGTCCTGTTATATTACACAATGTACTTATAATTATTTATAATTCTTTGTACAATTGAATGAGACCTACTTATTATTTTTCCAATTCTCTTAAAGATTTACCTTGACAATAGAACTTTATAACTAACTTTCTTATAGAAATATTAGTCTCTGTTCTTTTCGAGGGCATGATGTAAGTTATTATCAATAAACAGTACAAAATCACGATCAAACATATTATAACAATGAAACGAAGGAAGGTAGATATTATTGAAAGAATTCCAGAGTGATTTCATAAAACGTGTGTTTAAAAAACATAATCTTTAGGCAATTAAGTATCTGTATGCTCAATTTTGTGATGCCAAAATGTACATAACTTCTTATTTTTGTTAATAAAGTGACATGAATGTATTCCTTACATTTTTATCAAATGCATTATTATTTGCTAGAAATGCATATTGTACTGTACAACAAATTTGATTCATGAAAAAATCGTTTGTCTTTTGTTTATTGGACAAATAAGATTTCTGTGTTGTGTATACGCTCAATTTTATGAGTAACTATACATCAATCACGTTTTATGCATAGTCCTGTTCTAGAAGTTTTGATGCTGATCGTGACTTTCTGTAATAAGGCAGTCATCTAATGATTTTAAAAAATAAAGTTAACAGATGATTATCTTCTCATTTGTCTGAACATTATACTTCTTATAATTAAAATTACAATTTAACAAAATGAATATAAAGTGAATAAGAAGCACGTATTTATATTTAATACAGAAAATTGTTTTAAACAAACTCTGTGAACTAACACTTTGTGAGTTCATGAATTTGTCAACCGAAGTTATTAAGCAAAAAGATTCAAAATAAGTATTGCAAAAGCAAGTTAATTAAGAAATTAACGTAATAAGGAAAACAGCAGAGTTTCGATTGAATACGTCAGTTTTTAACGAACGAAATTCTACTAGGAAGCATAACCTACTGAAACGTAACCAACTAAGAGGCATTTCAGCAGAAAAAGTATTTAAATAAAAAATATTAATGTGATGATGGTTGTATTTTTACTTACAGAAATTCTTGAAAAATTTCCGCCGGTCTTTCTATTTACTTAAAGCAGTCAACACGATTTTCACTTAAAAAGTACTCAATTGTTCAGTGCAGTATTCTGTAAAAAAACATTTTCTTCTGGAACATTCAAAGCACATATAACATCAAAATTTTTCCAAACTAATAAATAGCATGAAGATCGTAAACGTTCATACCGAACTCCAAATACCTAAGGAAACAAATAGTCAAGCGGAGAGGTCTAGAATCCTTCTAGAAATTTCGCAAATAGTAACAAAATAATTCTAGAGGAGAAACTCTCAAGGTATGTACACATACGCCGAGCAAGCGAGCGCGTGCGAGCGCGTGCGAGCACGAACGAATGTTCGCTGGCATCTGTTGATGTTCGTTCGGGCTGTGTCATGTTTGTTGGTGATTTTCACATTTCCAAACAAAACATCAACTCGTAAGGTATTGTAAATTGCTTAAAATATAAAAATGTACAACTTCTTCGGTTATAAAAACCTACACACAATTAACGAGTATAAAACATGAATATAAAGCGCATATAATAATATTTATTGGAAAAGTGAAGTTAAAAATTTCAATTTACCATTATATTTTATATTAGCCTTGTTAACCTGCCTCCCGGGAGACATTACGAAAGACGGCATTCGACTGTTACACTGATAATAATGCTAATGCAAAAATGATCCTAATGTGAAAGAATATTTTGAACAATATTAGTAAACTTCAAATAAATAGTGCTATAGAACGCATTCTTTAGTACACATTCATTTCTTTATCGCAATAATGAAAATAGTTTTATACTATTAGGCATTCTTATATTATTAGGCATTCTATAGCACTATTTATTTCGGGTTTATGCATAGTGTTCATAATATTATATTCGCATTAGTATCAATTTTGGATTAGCATTCTTATAAGCGTAAAAATCGAAGAAATTTTGAGAGATCAGAAGTCAGGAATTCAAACGAGTAGATTGGCAGAACGACCACATGTGCGTGGCACTGTGGTCCGCGTCACAGAACCTCGCATCATAGATGGGAATGCCGTCTTTCGGAGAGTCTGTCGGCAGGCCGAAGTGGGGTTGACAAGTATTTTGAACAACGGCACAGCCGACTCTAGTACTAGCCGTGCTGAAGGTAAAATGGCAACAGCGCGGGAGTCCGGTTTCGATATACCACAGCACAGCCGACTCTAGTATTAGCCGTGCTGAAGAACGTGGCAACACCGCTTATGTGAGGATCGGGAGTCCTATTTTCAATAGTAGAGTTTTGTACTCAGCATTATAATTAACGTCATTTTGTTGTATAAAATTATACTAATATACAGTATTTTGTATTAACTATGTATAAGTAATATATAAATATCATAATTATAGTAAGTAGAAGTAATAGAGAAGTATACTAATCCTTAAAAATGTGGTATATATTTTGTGCACTCTCGGACGAGTTTGGTGTTGTGATGCATTATATTTGAAATATTTACAGAGATTTCAAGAAAATATAACTGTGAAACAAGATCAAACCACCTTTGAACCAAATTGAAGGATTTAAAAATTGTTAAAGGTATGTATAAGTTAATAGAGATCTGAAATAGACAAAATTATTGGTACGAAGCCAAATAGGTTAAGTGAACTCATGGAAAAGACTAAAGAGGTTAGCATAATTAGTTATTGAAAGGAACAATTATGCAGTTAATTATAAAATCGTGTTAGAGGACAGTATTATAATTGTGGAAAATTTTCTCACCACCCTAGGGGTATTTACCATGGCGCATAACCTTTTTTTATTATAATGGGTGGTTCGCCAATAGCCATATCCCACTTTATAAAATAAAATTAATATTTTTAAATAAAACATAACTTTTGTATTCATAAAGAAATAAAGTATTACATTTTGAAATAATAATAATAAATAATCTTGAATAATATTAATAACGAAACATACTCTTGACATACTACTAGTAAAACCTTAAATCTTGTGAAATAGTACATACTAAGCAAATAAATAAAACTCTATTAATGTATTAAACCATATTGAAAAGAATAAGTTAAATATATATATATAAAAATTGATGTTTTAAGAAAAGTGAAATTAAAAAAGCCATTGAAAATCTAGTTCCTATTCAAAGTTTTTAATTTTACGATTTTTAGAAGTAATGTCTGCACGTGTTTCCAACTGACTATCATTTACAAATTTTACATAATCGTTTAATAAAATATTTGAAAAAATTGATAATAATGTAAACAAAGTACTGTGATAAGCTTCACCACAAACGCATGTATCTGAAAATGCTAAATAATGTATATCTGATTGAATACTAATATATGTTAATTTATATAAAATATGTTTATGATTTTCAGATTGCAAAAATTGAAATTCCAAATAACCATAATTTATTATGGCCTCCATTATTGCATACATATGAATAAATGAGGCTATCACTTCTTCAGTGGGAACAGAAAGGCCCTCTCTTTGTAAGTGATCAAAATATATATCGCCTACAGTTTTACCTTTATCCTCCACAATTAATAATCGACATATATTGCAATTTAATTTTTAGCAACAGAATGGGACCCATACCAGGATGTGTAAATTTTAATGGAATCATCAACAACACAATCGGACAAATATGCGGAATCGAAGATTCCTAAAAAACAAGTTACATCAATGGAAAGATCATGAAGATCGTTACTATTATCATCACAAATTCGAAATTTATTTTTGATTTCAGTAAAAGAAAACGAACTTGCCGATTTTGTAAATATATGTTTTAATCTAATATTTTCCTCATCTTTGGGGAATAAAAATATAGAATTGTAATTATTATCTTTTAAAATACTATCATAATTCCCTTGCAATTGGGAATACAGCAATGTCATGGCATTATTGATGAATATATGAAATTTATAAAAAAAATATATGTAAAACAAAATGTCCAAAAATGCTATAGATTATATTAAATAAATGTGCTACACACAAAAATAAGAATCTGTAGAGTTAATATAAATAAATAAATCACCTGGAATATTGCTCCGTTTTTCACATTTAAAGAACTTCATGACTATATTAATATAAACATTTGAAAGATAGGCAGGAAACCGAAAGGCCGGTAGAGGGAGACGCTGTAGCCCGGAGGCCGGTGGGTAGTGGGAGATTGTTATGGTATTTAGGTTAGGTATATCAAAACCGGACTCCCGCGCTGTTGCCATTTTACCTTCAGCACGGCTAGTACTAGAGTCGGCTGTGCTGAAAGTCTTTTTGATGCCATCTCGTGGCGAAGTTGTAAAGTAGGCACCACAAAACAAATTAATGAAGAAAGATCTATTAAATTTTTTTAATAAGACAAACAGGAAAACTCATGTATTATGGTATAATAGCTTTTTACGAACTACATGACCACGCCATAATTATTCCAAATTACACATGAACATTTTCATGTACATTTGCCATATTGTTTACATGCTCTATTTGCCTCTCTCGCTCTTTACAACGTTCATGATTGAAGATTTGATTCCTCCATGCTGTTTTAAACAGATTACAAACTGTAATTTGTTATTTAAAGTTATCTTAAAGGAAGTGTGGAATAGTATTATTAGAGAAAGGTCGTGATGAATCATTTATGTTAATACAAATCATTTATTAGCTCTATACATTTATAATATTTTCATATATTATTTCTATTATTTATAAAATGAATATTGTCTGTGTAATATGCAGTGACTTGTTAGTGCCGTCCGATGATGTTTTTTATACTCCTTGTGGACATATTTTTCATTTTGTTTGTTTAACTCAGTGGTTGGAGAGGTAAACACTTTTAACATTATTGTTTTAACCCTTTCTCTGTCCAGCTACCAAACCAAGACATAAATTTAGGTTTAAAATTAAAAAATATAAATACATAAATATAGGTAGAAAGTCTGTATGTATAGAAAGTATCGAAAGTAGCTTAAGTACGACGTATTAGACATTGTTTCTTAAGTATTGAGATGCTCTATTTGAGAATATTTTGAATAGGAAGTAAAAATATAATTCTATTTTGTGACAGGAGTAGGCCGTTCTATTTCTAGGTGTGCTTACGTGCTATGCCAAATAAATCAATTTGTAATCATATTTCAAAATCAGTTCATAAATAATGCATGTTATTTGCCCTATTGAATTTGTCTTGTAATAAATAATCAAATGGTTATAATAAAGTGAATATTCAACAATGTGAACATTACTTTCATATCTGTGAAAGTAACAGTTTGAACAAAAATTTATTTCTATCATTATATATGTGTCTTAGAATTAAGCAACTTTTTTGTATCTGAAATACTTTAGTAAATAATAAAGTACATACAATCATATTGGATTCATTGTATATAATCTTCTTAACGATTTCTAAAATATTCAAATTTTGTACATGCTATTGCTCCGAACAATAAGGCATGCACTATATGTTAAGCACAGATAGGGAAAGGGTTAAGGTTTTATGTGCATGCATTATAAAGCTTTCAGTATTATTTAGCGGTACATAATATTTTGTTTGTTATACAGATCCAAGTCCTGCCCACAATGTAGGGAGAAAACCACATCTAATAAAATTCATAGAATATACTTCAATTTTTCTAATAATGAAAGCATCATTGAAGATAAATGCTCCTTACAGGATAAAATTGATAAACTAAATTTTCAGCTTTTGTTAAAAGAGAAAGATGTTAAACATTACTTAGAAAAATGTGGAACATTAGAAAAACAAACTGCTGGTTTAAGAAAAGAAGTAAAAAAAGTAGAGACTGAATTAAATGAAAAAAGCTCTGTTATATATGCTTTTAAAGAACAAATCAAATTTTTGAAGCAGCAGAGTTCAGAAATCGAAAACAGAAAACAAGAAATAGATCAATTGCAGAAAAAAATTGAAAATTATAAAAAGTATGTGAAAATATTTTTGATATTGTTTTTAGTACATATGAAGGTTGTGTAATAGCTTCCACAATAATTTTTCCAACACAGTCTACATCTAAAAATGAGATGAAAATGCTAAATAATTATGCTGCAATAAAATGCTTCTTTTATGAAATGGTGAATATTTGATAAAACAGACTGTGCTATTTCTAATTTTTTAAATTTATTGTTGCTATTGTTTAACAAAAACATTTTTTGTCTCGAATATACCCGTTTAAAATAAAGATCATTGCAAAGGAAACAGATACACCAACTGTGTAAGAAAAAACGTATGTATAAAATGCAAATTTAAAAAATGGTATGACAACCATTACCAAAATTTTAATTAATTCTGTTCTTTTTGTACCTATTGTGCTGTCACAAGTGTTCAAACAAAAATAATATCGATAGAACGACAGAATGGTCCTAAGCTCTCATCTGAAGTTCTCTCACATTGGATCATGATTCTAAATATACATGTGATAGTCTAAAGAAGGCAGAGGATCACACTAAAGCAACTCACTCATCATGAAATAAAAGAAAGAATCCATAGAAATCGTCCGCACGCAACAGAATATAATGCAGCGTAGACACACTAGATAAACATTTAATAATTTAAAGGATTTGAAGGATTAAATAATTAAATTATTCAATAAAATAATACTAGAGTACATTAAATATATATTTGTAATAAAATTTAGCAATATAAATCGTTTAACAGTAATAATTTATATCATATAACATTGGTTCATTAAAAATGGCAAGTGACCACATACTTTTGAGCGGCATTATATATTTCATCCAGACAAAACTGATTTGAAATCAAAACTTTGGTGTACTGTGATGTTCAAACATGATTTGTGCTCGACATTATTATAAAGGGTGTTCCAGCTGAAGGTGGCCACCTAAATATTTCCTTCGTTTTAAATGATATGAGAAATGTTTAAAGCACAATTTGAATGGTTTTAAAGCAGGCATATCATTAAAAAAATGATTTTTTCAAGGTCATTTTTTCTGAGATCCTCCCAGGTTATCTATATTTGTTTGTAGGAAAACATATCTTTTTTGTCTCTTGTAGTAGATGAAAAAATACATTTGAGCATGCTTAAGTTATGACCTTGAACATCGAAAAAATGTTCAAATTCTAAGATTGTGTTAGGATGGTATGTGAACTTATTGTTTATATTATGTATGCTCATAGTAATGAACGTGTTGGCCATGGTGTACACCCATTACAGCCAACCCAAGATTTGGGAATTTTCTATTGAGTACGTGAAAAGCTACCCGTGAATCACAAGATGTACAATTATCATGTTGGTACCACATAGTCTTACAAACACTTAATGACACATCTTCTATTAATTTATCCAGATCATCTGATAAAAATGTTGCATATTTTTGTCCATTTAGTCTCCTATTAATATATGAAGATCTAATAATCTTGTTATTTAAAAAGCCGCATCAAACATTTACTGTTACCGTCTTAGCCTATCAACTTGTCTCATTCGCTGTGGATTTTCTCTGAACCAGTAACGCATATTTCTAACATTTACTTGATCATGATTGGTGACAGATGCTTCATCAGTCAACAGCACTTTTTTAAAAAACCCTTCATCTTTACATTATTGCAATGCCCATTGACAAAACAAGACATGGTTTTCAAAATCAATGTCGTGAAGTTCTTAATGAAGCGAAAAGTGAAATGGGTGAAATTTCTGTAGCCTAAGCATACAGCCTATATGTGATTTACTGATGTTAATTTCTCGCTTCAGTTATCTGACACTACATGCGGATTTTGATTAACAGCAGCAACAACATTTCTTACATTTGCCTTGTGCATAATAGTTTTAGTTCTCTGTGGTTTTCTCTTCTCAACACTACCGATTTTGTAAAACTTTTTAATTACTTTAGAGCATGATGACTGCAATGGACAGTTATAGTCAAGAAATCGTTCTGTGTACAATCATATAGCTTCTCTTATGCGCCGCTCAGCTTTACTTTAAATACTAAACAATTCAATCCTCTCTTGCTTTGTATAGGAAACCATCTGATATGCTTACGAACACACTAATATTTGCTTCGCAATCAGCTAGGCAACAGACGTACATGTTTCTTTGTTGATAAACATAACTCAGTACATTCAATGTTTCGTTGCTTCAGAATACATCGCTCCCAATAGACATTGCGTTGAATGTTAGTAACATAAACAGTAAGTTCACATATCATCCTAACACTATCTTAGAATTTGATCACTTGGTGTTCAAGATTGGCATGCTCGAATGCATTCTTTCATCCGCTGCAAGATGACAGAAAAAATATCGGTGCCCCTGAAGAAACTCGGAAGAAATGAGCCTAAAAAATTATTTTTCATCCACAGTATTCTTTCTTCGAAATCATTCAAATTATGCTTGAAACATTTCTCATATCATTAAAGACAAACGAGATATTTAGGTGGCATCCTTCAGCTGGGACACCCTGTATAATACAATGAGGAAAAATATTGTAGCAGAGAAAGTTCCATTCCTTAGGGTCATATTTTTCAAAATTTAAGGTTATCAATATTTTTTTTTTAAACAGAACAATGTATTTTCGGTATTATAATGTTATAGCTGGAATGATACAAATTCGAGCATATAAAACTTTTAGATACAGTTTTGAGAACTTATTCTTAAAAACTCATAATATGATATAGAACACACATGGGTGTATCTTGCCCACATAGGCTCTTGCCTTACTTCCCTGCTACACGCTGCTGCAGACAGATTACAAGGACTGAATAGAAAGATATATACTTGAATACTGGGAAACGAACCATCAATTCTTTTATTTTTAGGCTGACAGTCTACATTTACTGCTACTACGACACTTGAAATACACTTCCTTCTAGCATTGACCACTATTATCTTGTGACTTTAATTTTAATTTATTAAAAACTACTGGACATATATCCTTAAAATAAGGGTGTTTCTTAAAGTGTTCATCAAGTCCTATAATTTGAGCTATGAATCATTCAAAAAACGTGTTTTTACTTCTGGTTTTCTTGTTGTTAATGCCCGTTGACCAATGTGTTCGGTCAGCAAGGCAATGGTCTATTCGGGCAAGATGTCCTTGTGTCTGATGTAGAAAGTAAAGTAATCTTACTTACCTTGCACCAATCAACTTCTGTTGTAGAGCCAGCAAAATCTATCACTGTTCAGGGCGCACGCATACAAGCACACGTATGAATACCTACTAGTAGAATACACACGTGTCTCTTCTAACTTTGTATCTGTACTTCCTGTGCGTAAAAGGAGTTGCTTACAAGAGAAATTCCATATGTAACACCGATATTTAAATGAGCTTTTGCACACTGATAAAGCTTCATATTCTAAAGTTTCCTGAATATGGCTTTGGGTGTAGACTGTTAATAACTTACAAGATATTTAGTCTTAAAGTTTCAATGTTCTTTATCTGCTGTAGTAGAAACTCTCTTTAGGGTGGATAGGTTCGAATCTCAATGAAAAAATATTACGTCACATTTTTTTTGCAATTCATATATTTTGTTGATTCGTCTTAAAACTTTAAAATTCTATACAATTGCATATTTAAAAAATTCTAAGAAAGTATCACAGAAACATCATTTTCTACCGTTTCTTTCGTAATCGGCGCTATTTTTTACATTCGTGATCTGTGCAGGTTACCACCTGCTAGTCTGATACTTCATAAAACAGTCGCGTAGCACTTATTTTTACTATACTATCAAACACATGGAAAATTAAAAAAAAATTACGAAGTTTTACGGGGAAAAATAAGGAAGCTTTTACAAATTCGGGAAAATGATTATTATTTTAATCAGTGTACAAAATCTCATTCAAATATCGACGTTACACTTTGGGAGGTTCCCTTGTTGGATGGCGATATACAGTGGTGGACATAAGTATTGGCACAGTATGCGATTCCGAATACAAACATTTATAACTACTGAAAAAATTGTTTATACCAATTGTTTTTTGTATGGATCTGTATTTAGAATGTCTTACTTGCCTACATACAAAAACAGAACAAAATTAATAAAGTAGGGAACATATAACTAATAAAAATGCGTTTTACAACCATCTTATACCTGGACAAAAGTATTGGCACACACTTGAGAATTTTTATTCACACATACTATTTTACTAATATACTGTTGTTCACTTGTTGAAACAAGTTCAGTCATTTTTGTGTCAGTCCAACAGTTGATTTAGTAAGGAATATTCAGAATAATTTTAAAAATGTCAAGGAAAGGAAAAGAAACTACATTGGAAGAAAGAAAAATTATATTGAACTTGTATAAACAAGGTAAATCTTATGCAGAAATTGGAGCAATAGTACAAAGAAGCCGATTTACAATTCGGAACATTATTACAAGATTTGCGAACATATCGAATATCCATAATCACTTACAGAGCGGTCGGCCGTCTAAGTTATCGGAAAAGGAGAAAAGAAAAATAGTAAATATAATTAAACAAAGTCCACGAACAAATTCTTCAGAGATTGCAGCACTGGTTGCAGAAGATTACAATAAAGAAATTAGCTCAAAAACGGTACGGACATTCCTAAAAGATGCTGGATACTCTGGATGTGTCGCTCGAAGAAAACCGTACATAAGCAATGTTAATAAAAAAAGACGATTAGAGTTTGCGAAAGAATTTTCAAATAAAAATAATGACTTTTGGGACCAAGTTTTGTTCTCAGACGAAAGCAAATTCAATATATTTAAGTCGGATGGTCGGATATTGATATGGAGAAAGCGTAACGCCGAATTGGATTTGAAAAACCTCTAAGCTACAGTTAAGCATGGGGGTGGTGGAGTCTGTATATGGGGATTCATGTCTTCATCCGGGCTTGGGGAACTAGTGTTCATTAATGAATCAGTAGATGCAAAAACTTATTTGAATATTTTAAAAGAAAATTTAAAAAAAAGTGCAGAAAAATTAAATTTACCGCCCAATTTTTACTTCCAACGAGATAATGCACCTGCACATACGGCGTATACAGTTCGCCAATGGATTGTGTACAATACAGCACACACGTTAAAACCACCTCCCCAAAGCTCGGATTTAAATCCAATTGAAAATATTTGGTACCAATTGGAGAAAAACATCCGAAAAAATCATATTTTGAGTAAATCGGAATTAAAACACATAATCTTGGAAAAATGGACTAAAGTAAACAATGAATTAACAAAGAAGTTGGTCCATTCGATGCCACATAGATTGAAAGAGGTAGTGAAATGGAAAGGACATTCTACGAAATATTAAATTAGATGGTTGTAAAACACATTTTTATTAGTTATATGTTCCCTATTTTATTAATTTTGTTTCGTTTTTGTATATAGGCAAGTAAGGCATTCTAAATAAAGATCGATACAAAAAACAAATGGTATAAACAATTTTTTCAGTAGTTATACATGTTTGTATATGGAACCGCATACTGTGCCAATACTTATGTCCACCACTATATGTATATACACTACTCTACAAAATTAAAAGATCACTAAATTTTGACCGAAAAATTGTCGATATTTAAACTGCTGTAACTTCGTGAAAAAAAGGCATACAACAGTGTACCTAGGCTCATTTTAAAGAGTGAAGCCTCTACTTTATATTCCTTAACTGAAATTTTTCAAAGTTCCTTTTAACAAAACGGAGTGGAAAACTGAAGTTGCTTTTTTTTCAATTTCACAAATTCAAACGACTCCACAGGCTTTAAAAATTTTTTTCGAGGTTTCTTTTAAAACAACTGTGTAAAGGAAAGTGTCTCTTTTACAAGGATCTCTAAAAAGTCGATGTACAATTTTTTGTCATCGTTTCATCGCACTTTAAATGAAAAGTGTGCCGCTGGCATTGGAATAACCCAAGGTATATACACCACGAGGAGGTTGCACGGGTCGGACTTTTAGAGGTCGTTCTAAAGGGGAGACTTTCCTTTACAAATTCATTTTAAAACGAATCTCGGAAAAAATTTTTTAAACTCCGTAGTCGTTTGAATTTGTAAAATTTTTGTAAAAAAAAATGGCAACTTATATTTTCCACTCCGTTTTATAATATAAAAGGGCCTTTGAAAACATTCAGTCCAGGAATGTAAAAGTAGAGACTTTACCCTTTAAAATGAGCCCAGGTACATTGTTGCACGATTTTTTTTCACGAAGTTACAGCAGTTCGAAAATCTACAATTTTTCGGTCAAAATTTAGTGATCCTTTAATTTTGAAAAGAAAGAACAGCAAATGGATACAAAAATGAATTAGATACGATACACGGGAGCTGATCTTTGAGCCAACCTCCTCTCGATATTCTGGCTCAAGATTGACTGCCGCTAAACAATTTCTCGAGTCCTGCGACGATTTTCGCTGGATGCATGACGTCAAAAACGAAAGACTCGCAGGAGATCGAAAACCCTCGACCTCTTCGACGAACAGCTTCAACGGCTGATTTCTTTTCCGTTAAAATACGTTACTTCTCATACATTGTAACGCTCAGTGCCGTCATGCCATCGGCAACCGCTCGTTGTCGCTGACTTATGACGTACCTGTGTCCGTATAAAATGTCTGCACTTGTTAGTAGGGATTTATAATTGTGTTCTGGACTTCTGTGCATGTCCCCTGTAAAGTGCCAGATTTTGTTGATCCTACAACAGTAAACCTCGAGATATCATTGTCTCCGTCTTTTGTTTAGAAACAACTTTCAATCAATATTCATTCATTTAGTATTTTCTCTCGGAAAGCAATTACGAAAATATTTAGATGTTAACGACCATCACTTTAAACACATCCCTTAATATTTTTTCCTGCGAATTAAAAAAAAGTTAAAAACAACAGATATTTTAGGTTTCCATTTTAGAAGGGGACCTTGCTATGAAATACCTACCCATTTTTTTTCATCTTCATACACAGTTACTCACAAAGTTGAGCATACACTTATGTTGGTAGTGAAAATTGGCGGGAGAATGGATAAAAATATACATATTTGAGTGTAAGAACGCAATATATATTTGTTCATATAGTTTAGCGAACGATTAATAACAAAATTTTTTAAGTAACTAACTATTTGCTTACATTTAACTGAAAATATAAAAATACTGGTATTTTACTGACACAAAATGAAGTGTACATGTAGCGAGTTTTTCAAATTCCGCAGGTCTGCATAAGTGGAATGTTGGTATTACTAGAGGGAAAGTCCTGCGAAATATTTATCGATATGCGGTTGCTAAGAAACTAAAAACAAACGACTGTTTATTACCTGTTTATTGAATATTAGGAGCAAAATGGCTAGCAAGCGAAAAGAGACAGATTTTTCAACGCAAAAATTAATTATAAAATTGTATTGCGAAGGAAAATCTTTTCGTGAAGTGGGTGGAATTGTTGGTTGAACACATCGGACATCGATAATAGATTTATTTGCAGACAAATTAAAGTAAATTGAGGAATTAATATGAGAAATTTAACAACGAAGGTTTCAACAAGAATTAAAAAAAATATATTCATAGAAACAGTTCGAAGAACTTTACGTAAAGAAGGGTACCACGGTAGAGTGGCCTGGAAGAAACCAATAGAGAAAAACGTTTACAGTTCGCTAAAACCTATGTAAATTATGATGAAAATTTGTGGAAAAGTGTCATTTTCCGCTGAAACCAAAATAAATTCATTTGGACGCAATGGGAGAAAACAAATTGTGCACATGTCCAACGGTGATACACGGAGGAAGCTCGGTGATGTTATGAGGGTGCATAGGAACAAATGGTACCGGAAACAGAATTTATTGAACGTACAATGGATAAAATGAAATACTTAAATATTCTAAGAAAAAATTTGGAACAATCGGCACAAAATTTACAAATGCCGCGTGTATACTAAGCACTTTTTAAGTATAGGCTGAAACTCCATCGTTAATGAGTAATTCGCAGTGAAAAATCATTAATTTTTACATGTGGGTTATAAGTCTCAATCATAGCAATGGCGTAGCGCTGCAACATGATACAAGCCTATCAAATCGGCGGCTCGGGTTCGACCCGCCCAGCTCGATTCTCAAAAAAATTTTTTCTGTCTTTTTTAAATACTTTATTTTTCTTCTCTACTGAACGTGTTGAAACAGATTTCTAAACATGGCATTGCTACACAATGAAGACATATTTCGCTGACGTTGATTTATTTCATGAAGAATTTTTATTTGTCTTTTCCTTAAATTATTTATTCATGTATAAAAATACTTACAAACTAAAGAAACTAATTTCTTTTTTTAAATTAAACATTGTTACATTTAAGAACTAAAGTAGTTAATACTTCAGTGCATTAAATTACGAACTAGATAAACGAATGCTTAATTAATTATAATAGGGTAGGAAATCGAAACGCGCAGGGCAAATTGTTGCAAAATCCCGCATAAATATTATCATAAAAACACGGAAAATAAAAGTACTGTCTGTGAGTTTTATATAACTGTTTACCAATCTTTACCGGCAATACGAGGGATTCAATTAAAATAATACCTATAGTATTAGCTTCTTTAGTTCGTAAATATAATAATATTACATTTAAAAAAAAGTTAGTTCCTTTAGTTTGTAAGTATTTTTGTATATGAATAAATAGTTAAAGGAAAAAAAAACAAATAAAAATTCTTCATGAAATAAATCAACGTCGGCGAAATGTGTCTTCATTGTGTAACAATGCCATGTTTAGAAATCTGTTTTAAAACGTTCAATAGAGAAGAAAAATAAAGTATTTAAAAAAGACAAAGCAAAATTTTTAAAAATTCAAGCAGGGCGGTATCGAACCCGAGCCGCCGTTTTGGTAGGCTCGTATCATGCTGCGGCGCTACGCCATTAATACAAGCAAGGTTTATACCCTACACGTAAAAATTGATAATTTTTCATTGCGAATTGCTCATTAACGATGGAGTTTCGGCCCATACTTAAAAGGTGAAATTACATCGGAGGTTCGGCACTACAATATATATGAAAATGAAACAAATCGGTGGGTATCTCATAGTAAGGTCCCCTTTTTAGATGACTCGCCGTGTGTATGCAGGAAACTGAACAGATTTAGAAGTTGACTCTGAGATCAATGTATTTGGATCAGTGGTTGGAACAGAGGTGAAAGAGTGTTTCGATAGGGACACTTAGTATACCTCGGTAACTGATATACCAATGTTGGTTTTTGATTATTTATACAAGAACAACATGCACACATGCAGTACCATTTAACATAACTGATAAGGATTTCCTAAATTTTCTGAAGAGCAAAAAAGACTCCAGTATGTGACGTTCCTACATTCTGGCTACCAATAAAATGGATAGTTAAACAGGTGGTTCGTGTGCTACCAAATATTTACAACGAGAAAGTAATCGACACAGATGCAATAAGTTACAACACCTATGAAGATATAAATAAACCTAAAGCCTTAGTAGATTATAACAAGAACATGGGAATTGTAAACAAATCTGATATGATGATTAGTTTTATGGATTGCTCTAGAGAGTCATGCAATTTATAGTAATTGATCACTAGGGATTCACTAAGATTCACATTCGCTGATTTTCAACTAATCACAATTGCACAAATTTTTGATGTGCCCAACAACACTAGACAATCACTTTCAAAAGGTAGAAACCCAGTAGACACTCTGAGACTCGTGCCTAAACACTTTTTTCATCCGTTGCCAAAAATAAATGAATAAGGGCCAAGAATCCCAAAAAATGTTATATATGCAGTTATTCCATAAAACATTTGAGAAAGAGAAACAACACAAGATTTATTTGTATGGAGCATAATGTTACATTGTGTGTCCATCCCTATTTTAGATAGGATTATAATATTTTGTTTTTCATTACAAAAACTCACTCTCAGGACGAGTACACTGTCGGAATTAATGTACTACTCAAAGGGTTAACAGTTTTATTCTAATAGGATACTAATTGATACGATCTACTTTTATAAAGTTTGGGACTTCTGGCTTATATAAATTATCCAAATCTTCAAATTACTATTTTTTGATACTAGCATTTTTAGTTTTGTAGAAAGAGCCCCAATTGACAAAAGAGAAGGTAGTTTATTAAAGGAAGGTACAGTCAGTGATGAATGTGGCAAAATTTCATACCATTTCATGTTTTTGCTATAATTTTCTAACAAAGCATTTTTTTAATTACATTCATAACATGTATTACATTTTTATCTCATTGCGGGCCATAAAATATGTTGAAGTTTATTCAAGAGACTGTCGGATGTTACGTAAATATACCACACAGTAAACAATTTTTTTTCAAGCATACAAATCTTACTTGAATCTGCTGTAGAAGACATAGATGAGATGCTCTCAAGAACAACTAACCCTAGTACACTTATCACATATATATCTGTGATGAAAAGGTAATAACATATTTTTATTTTTAACACTTTGATTGCCATGTCGTCCATATGTTGGTGATGATTAAATTGATCATTATTTATTAGACCATACAAAGTATTAATAAATATGTCTAATAAAGTCTAATAGAAACCAGTACAAAAATTATGAAAGTTACTAATATTATTAATTAAAAACACTATAATTTGAAGTTATGCTTATTTTTTATTAGAATTTAGAATGTTTGTCATTTTCAAGTAATACAGTATAGCGTTCAAAGTGTTAAAGTAGATAGTATATTGACGATAACTATACAGTGCTTGCAATTCGTATCTCATTTCTAAAATTCTACTTTGAATTTAGGGAAATGACAGTTAGTTTAAATAAAAGAAGAGAATTGAGGTCCAAAGTGAAAAGTCTACAACAAGAACTTACCAAAGTGTCTATGGAACGCAATTTTCTTTCAGAAGAACATGTCAAACGAAAGTATGTAGACATTGAAGTAATACAGATACTCTAAAGTTTGCGACACAATGAATACATCTATTATTATGAATTATTTACAGAAAGCTTGAGAATGATTTAATGATTTGTGAAAGCGAAAAATTACATTTACAAAATAAAGTTAGAAATTTGGAAAAAAGTATATCATTAATGAAAACATCAACCAAATTTGATTCTAAAAGTGTAGATACTGTGGAAAATAATGTAAATAGTATTTCTAAACAGGATGAAATTAAGGACATGGTTAAAGGTACACGAGTTGAGGAAAAATACGTTACAGAAGAGGACAATAATGAATCCTCTGTTACAATAATTAAAGTAATTAATTTACTGTTTTTACAATATATCTTTACTTCTTATTGTTACTTACAAATGATTAACAATTTATTTTAAGGAGAAGCAAGAAAATTCACCTTATCTTCCTGTTAAATCTCGAGGACTCTTTGTTTTGAAACAACATTCAAACCAAAAACGTTCTATGACGAAAATAAATTCTTCAATTCTTACAAAAAAACCACGAATTGAACAGAAACGATCAACAAATGTAAGAATGTATACAAATATTTCCATTTATGGCATACATCAGTTTATGCTTCTTATGTACGTAGACATTTACTTTTTAGGAAGAAGTGGAAACTACTATCATTACTTACGATGGTTTTGGAGGACATTCAAAAGTTGACTATTTCCCTAATCCTTCTGGGACAAAAAAATGTGGATAATTCATGATGTTTACGTTTGTTATAAATTGAACATATTTTAGTGCATAGCAATATATTCGTGAAACTCGAAGAAAATAATTTACGAACATGGAATTGAGTATTATAATATTTATTTGAAAATGTCGTTTGCTGTATTTTTATAAATAGTAATTGTATATAAGTTAATGAAATGTAGGAGAATGGCTTATACCATATTTTTGAATAAATTTTACATCTAAATTTTGTAAATTGTGTTGATTAATGTGAATTTTGTATTGATACTGAAGTATGTATTTGATATTATGTGTACGGAAGAATTTATATGGTAGCGTGGGTTGGTCAAGCCGAAAGAACAGATTTTAACATGAAGCGCGTGCGTCTACATGCAGAGGAACAATTACCCTACCCAAATGCAATGATACTGGACGTCTATGCAAAACTATGTACAATTATATGAATTTAGGTATTTAAAATAGGGTAGTAAACTAATTTTGAGTTCGAAGATATGCTAGTCCCATACGGTCCCTTTCATTTATTATTTATTTATTATTGTACATAGTCCTCCCCTTTCGGGTTTAGACGGACTTCCAGTTTTACATTATATTACATTTACTTCTTTAATTCTTACTTCATTTTTAGATCTACTTTCTACTTTACCTTTAAATATAGAAAAATATATAAAATTATAAAAGTTAAGTATAAACTATAAAATATAACATTTAAATTTTAAAATTCACAATTTTTAACAACTATCACTATACTTTGTTGGCTTTTCTTCACTCTTTTCTTTGTTGCTCTTCCTTTTCTCTTCTAGCTTTTTCTCTTTCCTTCTCAATTTTTCTCAATATCTTTATACCCTGTCCTTGGGCACCTAGTATTATCTCTATATCTATATCAGTTTTTGTCTTTTCACACTTTCTTAAGACGTGTCTCATATTCTCTTCCTTTTCTCCACAAATTCTGCATATCTTTTCTTCGCTTTCTTTCCAATGATCCCTTGCTTTAACTTCATTTCCGCACCTATATCTTGTTATCAGTCTTCTGTCTTTCATCTTCATTCTTTCTTCTAAATACTTGGGTTTTTGGTCTTTCCATATTGCTTTATATATCTCGTTATATTTCGATTCTTCCACTTTCTTCTTTCCCTTTTCTTTTTTTTTTTCTTTAATTACCGTTATCATTTTTTCCGCAAAATCCTCTTTTTTTATCTCTGGCTTCCTTTAACTTCGCCCTTCCTATCCCTTCTTCCTCCATTGTTTTCTTTCTTAGCTTTGCCCACTTTCCCTCTTGCCCTGCTCCCCAGCTTCTCTCTCTCTCCATTATGCATTCTTTTATCAAAACCCTCTTCGACTCTCTTGCCACCTCTTCATACTTGATTGCCCTTCTCAATGCTTTTATTTTCACATCCTTCATTTTGCTTTCTTCTGCTACTATATAATCCGGTGTATTCCTGTCCAAGCCTAGTACCCATTTCACATATTTTCTTTTTACGCTGTCTAACCTCTCATCCTTCTTCCACCCCCATATCTCTGCCCCAAACATACTTACACTCTCTACCAGCGTTCTAAACATTTTCATCCTTCTCTTATAACTGTAGGATCGGCAAAAGGAAGCGACTGAGTGTCTCGCTAAGAGAGGAAAAATCGGCTGGAATCGGCAATTGGCCGGTGGCTCAGTGGTTAGAGCGCACGCTTGCAAGCGGAGAGGTCCTGGGTTCGATTCCCGATCCCTGCGGTGTCTGATTTTTCCTATTTAAAATTCCTACATAACTTTCCTTAAAAATTCTTTCCCCTATACTCCACGTATTATTTATCGCTACTATTGCATTCTTTTTCCTTTCTTTTATGTTTTTCTGCTCGGCCATTTTTCTGAAAAATATATCCCAAATACCTTATTTCACTTTCCTTAATCTGCTCCTCTTCCCATTTCCATTCTCTATTTTTCCTTCCTTTTCCCCTTTCAAACACCAGCACTTTCGTTTTTTCAGGACTCAATAACATCTTCTTCCTCCCTAAATATCTCTTGAACCTTCTTAGCATGTTTTTCATATCTTCCCTATCAGCCAGTAGCAAAATGTCGTCTGCATACATCAATGTCCATACTTTTTTGTTACTCACCCTTTCCTCTCCTAATTGTCCCCTTCTCATATGTTCCTCTAGATCTGCTAGGTACACATTATAGATTGGGCGTATAACCCCTTTCTTACACTGTTCTGGTGTCCCTCCTTCCCTCCATATTTTCCTTATCTTTTTCCACAAAATTTCTCCTATTGTTATAGGCATATTCTTCCATACTTCATTTTCTAAATTGTCCTCTCCTGGTGCCTTTCCCGTTTTTAGCTTCCTCAACTGTTGCATGAGTTCTTCTTTGCTTATTTCCTCATCTCCTTCTATCTCTTCTCTTTCCTCTGCCTCCGTCATCTTCATCGCCTCTCTTTCTTCTAATTTCTTCATAAAATGCTCTCTCCATTTATCCATTTCTATTCCTTTATCTACTTTTTCTCTCCTTTTCCTGAATCTATTGACGTATTTTCAAACCTCTTCTAGGATTTGATGCCCCATATTTTCTCTTCTTATTTTCTATCATACTCAGTTCTCTTTGCTCCGCACCAGCTTTTGTACTCCTTGTTCTTTCCTATGGTATTCCTCTCTACTCACTTTTTTTTCTTAGAATTCTTCTTAATTCCCTTTCCTTCTCCTCCCACTGTCTATCATGCCATACTCTCTCTCCTATTTTCCACTTACACCTCTTCTGTTTTACCTTAGGTACAGCTGCTTGTACTTTCTCTTTAGCTCTTTCCACATCTTTTCTATGTCTTCTTCCTTGCTCTCCCAGCCTTTACAGCTTTCATGATATTTATTTATCTCTTCCTCCGTCCACTCTCTTCTTTCAACATCTACTTCTTGACTGTCCTCCTTTTCTGCTTTTTCTGACTGTTGTCCGTATATTTCCATTTCCAGGTGTAGGTGGTCAGACTCCGTTCTTTGCCCTACTTTCAAAGTCTTGATCTCTTCAAATGCCTCCTGATTTCCAATGACATAGTCTATTATAGTAGCCCCGTTTCCTCCTATGTACAGGGTGTCCCAGCTTATCTGTTACAAGCTCATATTTCCTGACTCATTGGAGATAGATAAAATGTTTTATATGGAAGTTGCATGGTATGAGGGGGCACATCTTTTGGCGAAGGTGAATTTTCTTTTACATTATTATTTTAAGAGATACGAAGATTGAGTTCGTTTTTTTAAATGGAACTATGTATTTTTGTTCAGATCATTTGATACTGCTTTTCAAGATGAATTCACTGACTTTTAATGTATATACCCGATGTTAAGTGGTTTTCGAGATATTGCGCTTACATATTGACTGATTCTCAACGGAAGAAATCCAGCCGAATAGAAAATACCGGTGGTAGTTTTGTCCGCGCTTAAAGTGCCACATGTTAGACATCGCCTCTTGAAACAGATACGAAGAGTCTGCACCAGGAACGGCAGGCCCAAATCTGGACAATTCCAGACGCCTTCGGACTATTTCCTTTGGGGTTTTCTAAAAAATAAAGTTTAATCACGGCCAATTCAAAGTGTTGAAGACCAAAAAAATCGCATTGTGACAGAAACAGCTAAAATAAGTGAAAACCAAATAAGCGATGTCATAAATAACATTAAAACACGAATGAAAAAATGTTTAGAATGTGATGGACAACCCTTCGAACATTTTTTATGATTTACAAACTGCGTGACAGAGTGAACAAGGTCGTAGATATAACAAAACGCTTAAAGGTACGTATTCATAAGAAAGTTTAAATATCTCGTAAACTATTTACGATCATATCACCTAACACTTTTATACGCAGAATGATCCAGAGAATCGATTTATGCATGAAATATTATATAGTTCCATTAAAACAACAGGTGGAATTGCACTTTGCAAGTGCATCAACACTCAAGAATGCATAAGAGTGGTACAGAAATGTAGAACATACAATATCGTTTACTTTTGTCCTTTGACATTTTTTTCTATCTCTAACAGTTATAAAAATACAGCTCCGCCCAGTTGTGTGAGACATCCTGTATACACCATGTCACAGAAAGAGAACTTGTGAAGAAGACAGAAAAACTGTATGCTCTTTTTGTTGACATGAAGGCAACGTTTGATTCGGCAAAGAGAAGAAACCTATGGCGAGTTATGGATAGGTGTGGGATAAGAAAAGAGCTGATAGAGAGGTCGAAGGAGATATATGAAGAGACCAGAAACGTTGTAAGGAAGAAAGGGAAGGAGTCAAGATAATTCTGGACAGAAGAGGGACTTAGGCATGGGTGCCCCCTGAGCCCGGCTATTTACTATATACCCTGCTGGCCAAAATCCCCCCCCCCCCCCCCAATTTCAGAAACGCGAAATGATATTACAACAAAACTTCGTATATAAGTAGATAATGTACAAAGAATGCTAAACTCAGCAGGACAGCCCTCAATGCGTAAGCATATGAGCATCCTTGATACCGCGTGTAGCCACCTGCCGCTTGGAGTACAGCGGTTAAACGGTGAAGGAGGGAGTTGATCAGGTGCTGAATGATAACCTGGGGGGTTGCCATCCATGCTGCAATGACTCGTCGCCAGAGCTCTTCAGCAATAGCCGGGGAGTGCGGATAATGCCAAAGACGCCGACCGATCATATCCCGTACATGTTCCATCGGGTTAAGATCTGGCAAACGAGCCGGCCACGGAGGCACTGGAATATGCTCCCGGGTAAGGAAGGCTTATACCGTCCTTGTAGTATGTGGACGAGCATTGTCCTGCTGAAATGTGGTACCTGGCAATCGTCGAATCAGAGGTACCACCTCGGGCTGCAGAATCTCGATGATGTACCGAGCGCACCATGTAATAGCCCCCCAAGCCATTACGCTTATCTGAGGGTGCCGGTGGCGGGGTTGAATACATGCTTCCTGTAAACGTTCTCCCCGTCTTCGACGAACCAAAATCAGTGCGTCCTCAGCCCCCGGACAGAATCGTGACTCGTCGAAGAAGACGATTCGCTGCCACTCCGTCGTCCAGTCCTGCCGTGCGTAGCACCAGTCGCGCTGTTCACGACGGTGTCTGGCGGTCAGAGGTAGTCGCTGGAGAGTACGTCGCGCAATCAGCCCTGCCGCTTGTAAACGGCGACATACCGTTCGTACGGACACTCTTCTAATTACCGCCGGGTGTCATTCCTGTGGGAGAGCTTCAGCAGAGGATACACGACTCGAAGTCGAAGCGCGGATCAACTGTCTGTCCTCCCGCTGAGATGTCACACGAGGGCGACCAGAGCGTGGCTGCGAAGAGGTACGATCCTATTCTACCCAGGCCTGATACGCAGGTCGCACAGTATGAGAATCACGCGTCGTACGACGCGTGATTTCATTCCATGACGAGCCAGCCTCCCGTAAGCCCACGATGTAACCCCTCTCAAACTCCATCAACTGACGGTACGGCACTCTTTGACGACGTCCTGACGTCGCGCACACGATACACTAACAATATGTAGAGTTGAGCACGCGAACGAACCGTTTTAATAATTAAATAGATTACTGAAGGTCACTTTCTCCCTTCGCGCTATCCACGACGCAATTAGAAATGGAGATCGACATAACTTACTGTCCCTCACTTATACAGGGTGTTTCACCACCCCTGTCAAAAATTTTAACGGGTCATTCTACAAGCAAAAATAAGACGAAAATCGAGAATAAAAAAATTGCGTCCGAAGCTTAATTTTTGAGTTATCGATGTGTAAAAAATGGGCCAAAAACGCCTGTCCATCGGCAGCACTCCATACACGCGCAGTGTCTGCCATCGCGCGCCAAGTTCTCCGTACAGAGCGCTCGCTTACCGACGTAGAGAAACTGTGACTTACCATACGATGCGATATGACACTACATTCTTGCGACAATTTATGAAGAAGCACACACCTTTCGTTGACGGCATTAAATCTGCCTACTTGAAAAAATCCACAAGGGAACATCAAAACCCGCCTCACAGGATTCTCAAGCAGAGAGGGTGAATGCAATTTCTTATTGACGATTTTGTCTAAACAAATCACCCACACGCGCTTACACACGCACCGCGATTGTCCCGTCCGCGAGTGTCCACAAAGAAATGTTCACAGACAGACATGCACAATATTCTCCACCCTAGAACACACACACACCGCGGTTATTTTATCCGCAAGTGTCCATGTGTACACGCACCGTGATTGTCCCGTCCGCGAGTGTCCATTTATTCACTCACACGCACCGCGATTACTTTACCCACGAATGCGAAATTACTCACACGCAGAAAAATACTACAAACGAAAAAAATCTAAAAAGCTAAAACTAAGCCTAACACTGAAAGTAAAATTAAATTGAAAAAGAGACTGCTTTCTACGCGAGAAATATTCCCTGCCGATTACAGCTGTTCGAGAGGCCGAGGTCAATGACCGAGAGATGCGACAATGTAAAGGCACTGGCATGTAAACAGAAAAGCGTCGATATTTGCACGTGAGGCAGGAATGCAGTGTTGGGCAAAATTTTATTCAGATAACAGATAATGAATAAGAGTAACAAATTAATTTTATTCGTCACTAACGAATCAGAATTTATTCGAACAAGAATTTATCCAAATAAGAATTTATTCGTAGAAGAATTTATTCGAATAGGAACTTATTTGTGGAAGAATTTATTCTAATAAAAATTGATTTATTTTTCCTTTCGTTTTAAAACAATCAACAATTATTCGTATTATTATTCGAATAATTTATCAATCGTTATTCGAATAGATTATTGGAATACATTTGCAATCGGTATTCGAATAAATTATTCAGGTAATTATTTGAGGCAAATATTTATTCGAAATAATTCCAATAATGCCCAACTCTGCAGGAACGCACAGATGTTCTACACTGACACATTTGCGTAAAATTTTTCAGTCTTTTGCGTGAAATTTAACCAACGTCTTGTCCGTAAGGAATGATTTTTCCGACGCGTAGAACTGCGCACTTTACACAAACACATACACACGCGATTATTTTACTCGTATGTGTCCATATGACTTTCACGCACCATAATTGTCCAATCCGCGAGTGTTAATTCCACATTCAACGAATTAGGAACGAACGGAATTGTTATTAAATTTTCAAGTATACGTAAATTAAAGAGTGTAAACTAGAGTCTGCAGCAAATGAAATTTACGTAACTAAGGCCGTTGACGTCGAACGATGACACGAGGTCAGCTGCAGACTGTGCATTCTCGACCGAAATGGTTCCGCAAAAGAAATGTCGATCACTTCAAATTACTGACCACACACACAATACATTGTCGCTGCTTAACGGCGAACTGTTACGACGGAAGAAACTTTGGCATTACTGTTAAGAATTCTTTACGTTCGTAATTCTTTAATTGTCCAGAGATCCTGATTTTATATTTTTTTATAAAATACACCGCACAATATCAGACACGAATAGTTCTTTCTATCCCGAAGTTTGAAGGGATACTGCATCGTTGGAAAGAAATGAAAGCTCTTATTCGGCTATACCCTTTAAAGCGATCCGTCCAACGGCACTCGTGGCGATACTACAAAGTATAAACAGTTTCGACTCGCGGGATCAAGATACAGCCTCTCGGATCTCGAGCGACCCGCACATACGCGTGCGAGGGATAAACAAGGACCCACCGATTAACAACAAAGTATCGATACAGTTTTCAGTCTTTCGAATAGAATTCGTCCAACGTCTCCTCAGTTTGGTAGCTATCGCCAACAAGAAAGCAGACTGTGATCGGCGCAAAATATTTAAAACGTAGAAAGCAGTCTGCCTTTAATTCAGTTGTAATTGCACTTTTGCCGTAGTTTTAGTTTAAGTACTAGTTTTAGTTTTAGTGTTAATTCTTTAGATTTAGTATTTTTTAATTTTTTTTTTCTGTGTGCGGTGTGTGAAGTGCGGTGTATGAAGTGCGGTGTCTGAAGAGAGAAGACAACGGAATAGACGATGGCGGAACGACACTATTCATTTGCAGAACAGGCAGACATAATTATGTGCTACGGTGAAGCGAGGGGTCAAACAAACGAAGCATGCCGCATTTACAGCGAGAAATTTCGAAGGAGAAATGTACCCAGTGCAAGAATATTTATGAGGCTGTATCAAAGATTACGTGATACAGGCTCGTTTGCGGGTACAAAATCCGGAGTGTATGACCAGCGTGATCCGGACTTTGAAGAGAGGGTTATGCAGCGTATTGAAGAAGACCCTTCGACCAGCACACGTACAATTGCGGCAGTGGAACGAGTGAGCAACAGCACAGTTTGGAGAATACTGAAGGATAAGGAATTGCACCCCTACCATTATCAGCAAGTGCATGAACTGGAAGAGGGCGATTTTGTCCGTCGCTTCAATTTTTGTTCGTGGATGAGAGAAGAAATGAGAAACGATGAAGACTTTACATCGAGAATATTGTTCACGGACGAAGCGGCGTTCAACAAACGCGGAGTGGTTAACGGCCACAACGTTCTCATCTGGGCTGAAGAAAACCCACACGCGCTGCTGCAAACACATTCGCAGCGTCAGTTTTCGGTCAACGTTTGGGCAGGAATTCTTGGAGATAAAATTATTGGTCCCATAATTCTACCCCCTCGATTGACCGGACAAGGATACCTCAGCTTTCTCCAACTGCAGCTACCTCCATTATTAGACGTTCCACTGCAAGTACGAAGAAGCATGTGGTTGATGCAAGATGGTGCACCACCACACTCCACCCTTCTAGTACGAGATCATTTGAATGCGCACTTTGGCCACAGATGGATCGGACGAGGAGGACCCGTCTCGTGGCCTGCTCGGTCCCCAGATTTAAACCCTCTTGATTTTTATTTCTGGGGACACATGAAGCAATTAGTGTATTCAACGCCCGTCAATACGCAGCAACAACTTCAAGAGCGTATTGAATTTTCTTCAGGCATTATACAAAATGTTATGGCAGACTTCAAGGACGTTCGACGGAATTTACAAAGAAGAATTGAAGTCTGCATTCGGGAGAATGGTGGCCATATTGAGCATCTCCTGAAGTAACATTGTGTGTGCATGAACATTGTGGACCCTCGCGGACGGGACAATCGCGGTGCATTTACACATGGACACTCGCGGACGGACAATCGCGGTGCGTGTACACATGGACACTTGCGGGTAAAATAACCGCGGTGCGTGTGTGTTCTAGGGTGGAGAATATTCTGCATGTTTGTCTGTGAACATTTCTTTGTGGACACTCGCGGACGGGACAATCGCGGTGCATTTACACATGGACACTCGCGGACGGGACAATCGCGGTGCGTGTGTAAGCGCGTGTGGGTGATTTGTTTAGACAAAATCGTCAATAAGAAATTGCATTCACCCTCTCTGCTTGAGAATCCTGTGAGGCGGGTTTTGATGTGCCCTTGTGGATTTTTTCAAGTAGGCAGATTCAATGCCGTCAACGAAAGGTGTGTGCTTCTTCATAAATTGTCGCAAGAATGTAGTGTCATATCGCATCGTATGGTAAGTCACAGTTTCTCTACGTCGGTAAACGAGCGCTCTGTACGGAGAACTTGCCGCGCGATGGCAGACACTGCGCGTGTATGGAGTGCTGCCGCTGGACAGGCGTTTTTGGCCCGTTTTTTACACATCGATAACTCAACAATGAAGCTTCGGACGCAATTTTTTTATTCTTGATTTTCGTCTTATTTTGGCTTGTAGAATCACCCCTTAAAATTTTTGACAGGGCTGGTGAAACACCCTGTATACGCAATGTCACAGGGTTGTTTTAATTGGTTTCTGTTTTAAAGGTGGGAGGGAAAAGTTTTGGCCAGCAATGTATTTCAAAGAGAAGTATATAAAAGGAACAATAAACAACATTTTACACGGTATTATTGTGTTTTATTTACATTAATCTTAATTATTATTTGCATTATAATAGCTATGAAAAGGATTGCATTAATGTATCTTTTTTAGCATTTGAGTACAAGCGATGATAATCTTGTACAATTTGCAATACAAACTGTTTTTGTTTCTGGTATTTTTTTAAATATTGATTGTAATCGGTCATTAACTTAACTGCTCCCTCTCTCTGCTGTATCATTTACCATCGTTAATTTGCTTATTAGATAGATCGATTTATTGCAGTCTCACTGGCTATGAAATGGACTTGCTGTTACAATACTCATACATAAATTTTATCTTACATTTTTACGCTTCGTATGTTGGCACACTCAGACACTCACACACTTACTCCTCCAGCGTTTTGGCTATTCTTCCTTTTCTTGTCTATATTCTCTAGTCATTCTTCCATTCTCGTGTTCTTTCTCCTGCTTAAAACTTCCTCTACTTCTACTACCCCTCTCTCTGTCTCTATGCATTCCCTCACCAGGTGCTCTAGTGTTCCCTCTCCCATTTCGCTTAATCCGCATTTCCTTGTTTTTTTCTTCTACCCAGTACCTGTTTTGCCTTTCCAGGTTCCCGCGCCTCGCTCTTGCCATTAGTTTCTGACTCCCTCTCTCATTTTCTTTCTTTAAGTATACTGGAAGTTCTTCTATTACTAATCCCTTGTACCTGCTGTTGTATTTGGCTTCTCTTATCCTACCGTATTGCATTTGCTTTTGTACTTCTTTGCCTCTATTGCCTAATAGTTGTACCATATTCTTTCCTTGCCTCCTCTCCTGTTCTATTCCCCGTTGACATCAGTTTCTGCTTAAATAGTTTCCTCTTTCTTTGGTGGTAGCTGTTTGTACGCGTCCCTCTCCGTTTTCTCTTATACACTCCTTCACTATTTCTCTCCCCTCCTTCTTCTTTACCTCTTCTTCGTACCTTATTGCTCTTTGCCCTGCCCTTATCCTAATCTTGTCCTGATGTCCAGATCCTGAGACCAGGACGATCATAAAATAATTTGTCCGGCCGCGCCGGTAGGTATATGGCGCCTAATATAAGTTTAAAGAAATTCGGTCTTTGGGACCGAACAGAGACCAAACATGATATAATTTGGATCACATTTACATATTAATACTTATCGAGTAACTCATTTCATTATCGCTTCGAATGAATTACAAAAACGAATTGCTAGCAAAATACATGAAATATCTCGACACATTGTCCGTCGAATACATAAGCTTGCCTGTGACAGTGTGTAACAGGCTACGTTTTTCGGACAGTACGAGGGAACAGCCTACCTTTGTCAGACAGTGCGAGGAAACAGCCTACATTTACGGCGGAGTCTGTTTTATGTACTTTTCCGGCATCACGTTTTTGTAATTTATCAAAAGCTTGTAGCGAAGATTACATATGTGTCGAATAATAATTACATGTTTCAGCTCAGCAAAATTTTCGGAAAAATTTAAAAAATTGTTTCAGTTTTCTTTCATTTTTCAGAACTTTTCTATTATTTTTTAGCAAAATGACTTTGCAATAATGGAGCTCAATGGGGTAAAATGAGTTATACAATAAGTATGAAATAAGTAAATGTGGTCCAAATTATATCATGTTTGATGTCATTTTAATCGGAAAAGTCTCACGAATATGTTAAAAATATTTCCAGATAAAAAAAAGTAACATTAAAAAAGTTATGTTATTATATTATGAACTGTCAAGCCGTGGACTCTCATTAAAAGAACCGCCGCCGAGTATCGCATTACAAACATCACCCGCTTGACTGACTCCGGCATAGGCGTAGGAACAACACATAGGATAGTACGAGGGAACATACAGTTGGGACACTAGGAGAGACATTACTGTACTCATTTTATATTTTTTGTTTGTATCCTCTCCACCTCTCCGCTCTCTCTTTCCAACCCCATAGCTCTACTCCGTGCAACAATACCCCTAGACATAGCATGTCAAACATATACATTATTACCTTAAAATTATTTCTAAACTTATGTTCTCCTATGCCCCATACTCGATTCAGTATCACATTCGCACGTTTCACTCTTTCTCTCACATGCCCATTTATACTTTATTCTTTTGCGCCATCACTGATAAATATGTAAAGTCCTTGCCTACTTCCAGCTCTTCTCCTTTCCACTTCCATTCTGTTTTTCTTGACCTACATTCATTCTTTTTGAAAACCATTATTGTTGTCTTTTCTACATTTACCCTCAATTCTTTTCTATATAGATATTTCTCTAATCTTCCTATCATTTGTTTTAGTTCCCCTTCTTCCGTTGCCATTAACACTACATCGTCCGCATACGCCAGCCACCGGAACTTTTCTTTGCCTACTACAACTCCTCCTGCCTGTCCCTTTCTCCGCTCCTCCTCCATGTCCGCTATGAGTACCGTGAATAGTGTGGGGCTCAGCGGACACCTTTGCCTTAGCCCATCCACTGTCCAGAACTCCCTTGCTTCCCTGTCTTCTACTCTGATTACGTTTCTTGTTTCTTGGTATATTTCTTTTACTCTTTCTAGCAGCCCTCTCCTTATTCCACACTTTTCCATACTTTGCCATAGCTTTTTCCTGTTTACCGAATCGAACGCTGCCTATAGGTCTACAAACACTTTCCCTCTTTTCCTTGCCAGTTCTCTTTTCACTATGTGCTGCAAGATGTATGCATTGTCTATTGTGCCTCTGTGTTTTCTAAAGCCTGCTTGTGTGTCCGGTAGAACTCTGTTTTCCTCTAAATCTGTTTTTAATCTTTCATTTAATACCGCTGCATGTATTTTGTAGGCTGTTGCTAAAAGGTTTATCCCTCTGTAGTTCTTAGTATTTCCGTTGTCTCCTTTTCTATGTAGTGTTCTGACCACCACACTTCTTCACTCTCCTAGAAAACCTTCTCCGTTCCATACTCTCTTTATTATTTCCTTTAACTTCTGCCTCGTCGCCCCTACGCTGTATAGCCAGGCTTCATTCGGTAACCCGTCGCTTCCTGCAGCTTTCTTCCTGTTCAGTCTTCCTATCTGCCTCTCTATTTCTGCGTCCGATAGCTCTGTTTCTCTCTCCTCCCCTTCCTCTTGCGTTCTTTTCTCTGCGGCTCTTCTTTCCTTCGACCAAGTAACTTTATAAAATGATTTCTCCACTCTTCTATTGGTATCTTGCTATCCACTTCTGCCCTCTTTCTCCTCTCTCTGTTTATATATGTCCAAATTTGTCTTTCCCTTTTGGCATTCTTTATATCCTCTTTTTCTTTCCTTCTCTTCTTCTCATCCTTCCTTTTGCATAACCTTTTAAACAGTACCTTCTCTCCCAAATACTCCTTCCTGCTCGCCTTTCCGCTTTTACATTTCTTGTACCACCTTCTTACTCTTCTCTTTCCCCTGCTACACTCTCTGTCCCACCAGAATTCATGTCCCATTCTTCTTTTCTTTACTTTTATCTTTGTCTTCACCGTGCATTCTGTTGCCATTGTTTTTAGTTCTCTCCACTCTTCCTCTATTTCTCCTTCTTGGAAGATTTTGTCCCTTCCTGTCTTTTTCCATCTTTCTATACTTTCCGGGTTGCAGCAAACTACCTCTCTGTATTTTTTCCCATGTTCCTCTGCTTCAAGACCACCCTCTGCGACTACTTCTACCTTCATAGGTTGGCGTTCTGACTCCGTTCTGTCGTCCACTGTGAACCTTTCTGTCACGTCTCAGGCTCGTGTATTCATTACCACATAGTCGATTACTGTGGCGCCTTTTCCTTCTAGGTACGCGTAGTTGCCTTCCTCTTTCCCTTTCATTTTGCCATTTGCAATATGGTATCCTCTTTCTTCCACCCACTTGTAGAGCCTCTCACCTTTCCTGTTTACCGTCTTGTCTTTGGACACTCTGTTTCCTTGCTCTTCTTCCTCTTCCCCAAAATACACGCCTCCTTGTTCCCCTGTCCTGGCATTAAAATCCACCCCTATGATCACCACTTCCTCTTCATCTTCTTTTATTACCTCTTCCAGTTCTTTTGTTATGTCTTGCACGTTACCACTGTTGTATATTGTCCATGCCCGCCACACCTCCCCCTCTACTTCTATTTTTCTTCCCACTGTTCCTTCCTTTTTGCTGATAATTTGCTTCGTCACCCATCCCTCCTTTACACCTATTATCACTCTTCCACATGCTCTCCCTTTTCTTTTCGTCCTCTTAGCTTCTCGACAATTCCAATCATATCGTTTAGACAGCATATTTTTTATTCTCTCCCATTTTTTGTCGCCCACTCATGTCTCTATTAGTCCTAAATAGTCGAATTCTTCAATACATTTCCGGAAATCTTCGTCTTTTCCTTCCACACCTGCTACATTCCAGAATAACAATTTCCCTTTCTTTCTTCTTGAGCTTTCTCATGCTTCCTTTCTTATTCCTGTCTCTGCGATGAGCCTGCTATTTTCATTCTCTTTATCTGTTTCTTCTTTTCCTTCACTCTCCCCCTCTCTTGTATTCCTTTTTTCTTAACATCTTTTCCTTACTTCAAGTTTTCCTTTTTCCTCTTCCCAGTTGTACCATGACACTTTTATAAAAATTTTCTTATAACCGACTTTCGCTCCTCTCCCTTCTTCCCTTTCTTTCCTTGCCACTTCTCTTAGCGTTTTCTGTATTTTCCTTTCCTCCTCCAACATGTCATGGTCTATGTGTACTTTACTAGCTCTTAATCTACTCTCCCTTGACATTATGTTTTGATTTGACTACCAATCTTTTATCTCTATGTCCTTAATTGCTCCTTTTACTTCTAATTTTTCTTCTAGGAAACGGTCTACTATTTCCTTGGCTTCCTCCCTTCTCACTCTTGAGCCTTTTATAACTATTTTGTTGCTCTTCTCTTTTCTTTCTTGGGCATCCGTTTTTCTCTTAATATTGTTTATTTCTTCTTCTAACCTTCCTCCATCATTCTTCCTTGTTCTGCTGTCCAGCCTTTTGTCAACCACTTCTAGCACCTCTTTCCATATTCTTTTTCTCTTTTCTATACTCTGTTTTTCTTCCGTCTTTCCTCTTTCTGTCACCATCCTGTCCAAGTTTTCTAACCTTGTGCATAGTTGTCTCTCGTTCCCGTCCCACTTTGCTTCTATCGCTTCCATCCTGTTCCCGAACTCTCTTATACTCTTTTCTGTTTCTCTCCTACCTTCTGATATTTCTCTCTTTAGGTCTTCTACTATTTCTACCATTCTTCTTAGGTATTCCGTCGGGTCACTTCCTCCTCTTCCTTGCACCTCCTCCTTCTGTGGGGTTCTCTTTGTATCCCTCTTCTTGTTTCGTTCTTCGATGTCTTCCCTTTCTCTTTCTTCCTCTCTGAACCATAGTTTTTCCATGGTTCTGTTCCTTCCTACTTTCCTTGCTGTCAACTCTTCCTTCGAAGGTCTCCCTCTTTTTCTTACTGTTGTTTTTGGTATTTCCATTCCTCCTTGTTCTTCCACTTCCTTTCTTTCTTCCCTTGCTTCCTTCTGTTCACAGGTTTCAATGTCCATTTACTCTTCTGAAACTCTTCTTTTTTGGTTTCCTAACCTCGGCTTTTGTGCTCCTAACCTCACTTTCCTATCCTGTGCCTTTTTCCTTTACTTTCCTGCTTTCCTGGGTCTCTTTACCAATCTTTTTTTCTCTCTTCTTCTTCGCTGTGTTTCTTATTTCTTTTTTTCTTTTGCCCAGCTTCTAACTTACATTCCTGTGACTAGTTATTCCGTTTTCTAATACCCGCTATTCTCACAACGTACCACTCCTCTCCAACGCTCGAAAACAACTCCAATTTGCTTACTATTTCAAATACTTGTTCGTAGGTATCCTGCTCCAACCACGTTACAGGGACTGTATTTAAAACTTTCATACTTATGTTGAATCTCTTAAAAAATAGTTTAGTTTCCGCACAAATTAAATATTCTAGACGTTCTTCAGCTATTTCATTAACGTCCTGATTCCTTAATGTAAACTTTTTAACACAATTCTCATTGTCATTATTTGCGCTATCGTTGTTATTTAAGGTAGCTACCATCTTTGTGTTAGAATCACATGATAGTTTTTCATCGAAGAAAACAAGTGCTACAGCTTTTGGACTTAGATACCACAGGTGATTCCTAAATTTATTAATTGCCACGCTATATATATGGGGATCAACAATATTATAATGTGCTACACACTTTAAAAATTGCAAATCTGAATGTGGTGCTTCAGCCGCAAAAGGAGATCTAAACCGGGCTTTTGTGTAAACTGTAACTACAAATGCACAAATATTGGAATTAGATTTGACCTCCTCTGTAGTTAATTGAAATTCAGATCGAAAAAGAAATATTTTTAAGCAATATATGACTTTTGCCGTCCATCTCACGTGGTACATTGCCCCTGGTTTACGAAAGGATACTCCGTGAGGTAGAGTACTTCCAAGTAATCAAATTATTAGCTCTAAAAACTCTTTGTCATTATCACGTAGTTAATGATTTTCTAAATTATTTCTTGCCGACAGAAGCATTTTTGCTACATCATCAATCAACACCTCTTTAATGCCTTTTATTATGAGACCAGATTTAAAATTTTTTACATTAATTTTTATTACGTACATGTACGCTTGAATTTACCGATGACGATATTTTTAATTCACAGACGCAAATCGAAGTGCAGCGACCATCTTTGTTCAACGTTTAGGCTTTTAAACTTTTCGCACTCGACATGCGTATGTCTATTTGAGTTCACATACACAAATTTACACTAAAGTGGATTAACATTTTGCAAGAAAAATCAATTAAAAAATTTCATTTTTTTATATATTATTTAAACAAATGATTTTTTCTTAAATTTTTTTATGCGAATAACTTCCCCACTCAAAAACACACTGTTTAAAAAAAAATGTTTTTCCTAGACCCTTTAGTTTCCGAGATATTCCAAAAAATACGTTTTCAACCCTCAACTTTGAGGGCTGATATCACCCCTTCAACCTGGACGATTGCCGATAAAAAAAATACGTGTCCAATATTTTTCTGCAAACTATCTCCCACATAAATGTCATAAAAATCGGCGTGTGCGGGTTGGATATGTTCCCTTGTTAGTTCTGGTGATGCCATAATTTCTCTTGCACTCCCCGATGTTAATATTAAGGACGCTACTGTCTCTCTTGTTTCTCCATGCAAGCAGTCACATAACCGCAGCACATTTTCTTTATCCGCATATCTGTTTAATTCGGTGGTAATTTCAAAGTTCCTTTTGAATGGCATCCATTCCAATAGATCACCATCGAAAGTAGGTAGTTTTTGAGATGACATGGGTCTGGTCATCACTTTTTTAATGGCGTCGTGTTCGCGTGCGGCCGTATCGTACTTATCACTTCGGTCAATACGCTAGTTAATTTACCAACTTTGCCTTCCTCTTTCTAAGGTTCCACTTCGATCATTCTGCACAATACTGGTTCTGTGTTCTCCTTAACGGAACTAGCCGGTGTATTTTGTGCTTCTACATCCTCTAGCCATCCGTTACACCTTGATGTGTAGACGTTTCATTTACGCGTTCATGCCAGTCACCCGTAAACTCAAACGCTTCTTCTGATTCTGACAGTTCTACTCCTAATCGTTTATCGATTAGATCCATTTCCAATCGAGCAACTTCTTTGGTCGCCATGTTCAACAGTTTCGCACATGCTTCCGCTGCTTGGTACTCTAGTTTTCTTTTCCTCGCAGTGATGCAAGAAGTCCTTGGACTGGCTACGCTACCACGTAAACTTACGCATCTCTCCGCTTGCGTCGAAATTTCTTCTCCGTTCTGCTCGTTGTCTCATGTCTTCGGTTCTTCAACAAACGATTCCGCTCTGTCGTCCCCTGGTTGCATTCTGCCGCTCAGCTCTGTATCGTCTTTCATTGCACATTTTCGATCATGGCCACCGCCTCGCCCACAACCGCATCCGTTCATGTTAACCGCACAAGATGTGTCACTCAATATAGCTTCCAACTGGCAGCTGAATCACTGACTCTTTAGTTAAACACTGTTTCTCAATACAAACACTGACTTCTGAACGTAATCTCTGTACTGTTCGCTGTTTCCAGTTAAACCGTCAAGTGTTCTCATAATAATGTTCAGGTTCTGCGTGTCAAACTTTCGGGAACACCCTTACTTTTCTTACGGCATCCATCACCATAGGCTTCGTTTAACAAAACACTAATCCGAATCTGGCTCGATGGACTATTTGTTATCGATACGAATCGGAGTGCTTCCTTTATTCCGATCCCACTACTGTCAGTTTCCACAGGTAAAGCCGATGGCGCGATACCGTATGTAGGATGGGTTCCCGCGAACTTAGCGTCGTATTGGCGACGTCGCTCACATATTCTCGGGTCGCTCGCTCTGACACAATACCATTCGCAGCTATCAAAGAAGGCAACGGTTCTGAGCCGTACGTGATCCATTTGGCTTCCTAAATGTCAACCGTGCTCCTCTTGTGATCCAAGGTGATTATGGAGCGACAGCCCATTCCGATGGTTTGGTATTGGGGCTCTTTAGCCCCGCGGTACGGTGAGGACTCACAGCGACCCGTAGAACCCCGAATGACACTACGTCCGTCTCTCACAGACACCAACACCCGACTTCTCTTCTCCTCTTCACCCTCGTAAGTGTAAATCAGTCTTACACATTGTTATTGGTCCACTGAACGGTGAAAATCGGCACCGCAGGTAAAAATATCCGCTAGATAATACCCGTAGTGGGAGGGGAGGCTTGGTCGCTGCGTGACCATGATTAAGGATACACTCGAGTATTAACTGAACTGTCTCCCGTAATTTAACATAATTTTAATAATTAAATAAAATTTTAGTCTCGATCTGCTACAGTAAGTATTTGCAAAACAACTGAAGTAAACAATTTTAATTTCCATCTGTAACAGCATGTTTACATCGTATATGTATTTATACATTTTATTACATTTTGATTCCCTTATCCTATTGTATTTCCATTGTCTTTGGTTACATTTATCTCTTATCTTTAGTATATTTGTTATTTCCTTCCCCTCCCCTGTTTCGTGCTCTATTCCTAACTGACTGTATCAGTTTCTATTTAGGTACTCTGTTCTCTCTCTGTTGTTCCTTGTATTAGTGCTCCATTCTCTCCTTTCTCTTAAACACTCTTTTAGTAGGCAACATCCTTCCGATTCCTCCAGCCTTTCTTCGAATCTTAACGCCCTTATTCCTGCTTTGATTCGTAACTTCTCCCTCTTAGTCTCTTCCAGTACAATGTTTTCTGGCGTCGTTCTGTCTAAATATAAGCACCATTTTATATACTTTGCTTGTACTCTCTCTAATTTCTCCCTTTCTCTCCATTCAAATATCTCCACTCCGTACATCATTATCCCCACCACCAGACAATCAAGTAGGAACATTCTTTTCCTAAAATTATCTCTAAAATCACATTTGCTGCTTTTGCCCTTTCTCTAACATGTCCTGCTGTACTACAAAAATTTCCTGTTCGGCCTGATTTCTTCCGTTGAAAATCAGTAAATTTGTAAGCACAGTATCTCGAAAACCAGTTAAAATCGGGTGTATACATTAAAGGTCAGTGAATTCGTCTTGAAAAGCACTATCAAAAGATCTGAACAAAAATACATAGTTCCATTTAATAAACGAACTTGACCTTCATATCTCGTAAAATAATAATATAAAAAAAATTTGTCTTTGCCAAAATATGTACCCCCTCGTACCATGTAAATTCCATGTAAAACATTTTTTGTACCTTCAATAAGTTAGGAAATGTGAGCTTGTAACAGATAAGCTGGAACACCGTGTATTCCATCCTCTGTCTTCTGCTATTCCTATTAATCTTCTACCTTCCACATTTACCTTTCTATCCTTAGAACTCCTTTTTCACTCACTACCCTCTTCTTCTCTTGCCCATCTCCTTCCTTCTGATCCTATTTTTGCATTAAAATCCCCCCCAATTATCATCACTTCCTCATTCTTCTGCATAACTTTCTGTACTTTCCTTTCCAACTCTGTCATACTTCCTTCTTGGTATACCGTCCATGTATTCCATATATTCCCATCCTCGCCATTCACTCTCATTTGTCTTCTCATCAGGCCCTCCTCCTCTGTATTTTGTTCCTCCCTTCCCCATTTCTCTCTAATTCCTGTTATTATGCCTCCTATTGCTCTTCCTTTCTTCCACTTCCTTCTCGCTGGTTGTCAATGCCATATGAAGCCTTTGTGTAACCTGTACTTGATTTTCTTCCAATTGTTTTCATCTCATTCAGCGGACCCTCGTGTTCGCCTACTTTGTGAACGAGATAACGGTCGTTCCTCAGAATTTTTCCAACTCGGTATGGATCTAAATATTTAGACGCGAACTTTAAACCTGGGCCATACTGAGTTCTCTTTATAGCAACCAATTCGTCTTCTTGGTATTGCCGGGCCTCCTTCCTATGTTTATCGTAGCCGCGACGATTCTCACGTTGTACTTTTAAAATATTTTCCTTCGCTTGATGCCGCAATTCGTCTCGGCTGCCTTGAAACATATCAATCCATTCCTTTTTGATCAGGTCACGTATATCAGGATCGTCTTTCAACCTCGGGTATGTACCAAACAAAAGTCTAAATGGTGTTGTACCGATGCTCCTATGGGGTGTAGTATTTAAATATTTTTGCGCAACGTCCAAATAACGATGCCACTCTTCCGGTTTGGGTGCAGACAATTTTGTCAACACAGGTATGAGTGTCCTATTTACCCGCTCCACTTGTCCATTGGCCCTTGGCATTCCAGTGGTTATTAAACTATGCTGTATCGCTTCCGCCTTACAATATTCTTGGAAATCATGCGAGGTAAAAGCCGTACCACGGTCCGAGATAATCCTCCGCGGATTTCCAAACATCGCTGATTGTTTCTTCAATCGATCCAAAACTTCGGAGGTAACTGTAGTCTTCGTAGCGTACAGCCATAGAAATTTCGAAAATGCACCAACTATCGCGAAAATATACTTGTAATTTTTCCATGTGGACGGAAGTGGCCCAAGATGGTCAATATGGTATACGTCTAATGGAATGTCTCCCTTATCTATACTGTGTAAAAATCCTTCCTGCTTCCCATGCTTCCTTTCAGCTAATATACACGGAATACAATTGCGCACAACCCCTTCAACCTTAGACTTCAAATCTGCGAACCAATAGTCCTTCCTCAGTAACGTCTCTGTTTTTGCACTCCCAAAATGACCGTTCTCATGTACTCGTCGTACAATTTGCAATTGCATAACACGCGGCACTATTAACTTTGCATCACTGTCAATTTCTTTGAACAAGAGCCCATTTTGCATTACGTACCCACTTAATTATTTTTCACTCACCGCTTCGAAAATCGGTTTTAAACTTTTGTCCTCACACTGAGCTTTCCGTATTCGCACAATTACACTATCCTCGCACTCATCCATTAACATACACACTGGCAGCGGATTACGACTCAACGCGTCTACATGTCTTAAACTATTTCTCGAACGATGCTCTATCTTATAATTAAACTCTTCTAGCAAGAGAGCCCATCTCGCAACTCGAACACACAAATCCCTTTTGTGCATTGTTAATGTAAACGCCTGACAATCTGTGACTATTTTAAATGGTATACCTAGCAAATATACCCTAAACTTTCGTAACGCTTTCACTATTGCAAGAACTTCGAGTTCATAACTAATATATTTCGATTCCGCTGGTGTAGTTTTACCACTCGCAAAGTATACCGGATAAAATTTGTTATCGTTACTATCTCGTTGTAAAAGAATTGTGCCGTAACCATACATCGAAGCATCAGTATGTAATTCGGTCTCTGCTTCTAGTCTGTACAATTTCAGAACTGGGCTGCTGCTTAATATAGTTTTTAATCTCAAAAATGCAAGTTTTTCTTTCTGCCCAAATTGAAATTTAACTGTGGACTTCAATAAGTCAGTTAATGGTCGCGCAATGACAGAATAATTAAAAATAAACTTACGAAAATAACCAGTTAATCCTAAGAAACTTTGATTCTGTTTATAAGTTTTCGGTTGAGGAAACTTCATCACTGCTTCCGTTTTTCTCTCCGATGGACGAATACTTCCATCTTTAATTACATGCCCTAAAAACTCTATTTTTGTTTGCAAAAAGCTACATTTGCTCCAGTTGATATTTAACCCGAATTCTTCTGGAACGCATAATACAATCTTTAGATTTTCTAAGCCAGTCTCATAATCTATTGAGGGAATAATCAAATCATCCATATAGGTTAAAACTCTTTTTTGATGAATCAAATCTTTGAACACAGCATTTATAAACTTTTGAAACACAGCGGGCGAGTTGCACAAACCGAATGGTACGTATAAAAATTCATACTGCCTCTCAGGCACTATAAAAGCAGTATATTTTCTACTCTCTCTATCTAAGGGTACGTGGAAAAATCCATTTTTCAAATCCAGAGTGCTAAAAATTTGTGAACCTTGTAGAGCATCTAACTGATCATCAATAAGTGGCAACGGATACCGGTCTTTCACTATTTTCGTGTTCAATTTTCTGTAATCTACACAAAGCCTAGTCGTACCATTTTTCTTTTTCACAAGAACTACGGGACTCGCATAATCGGAAAGAGACGGCTGCACGATACCGTCGGTTAGCCAATGCCCAATGTGAGTGTTTACTTCTTCCTTTTCAAGAGGGGACAAACGTCTAGCCCTCTGATACACTGAATCCTCGTCTTTAAGTACTAGAGTCATTTTCACGCCCGTTTCTCGTGTCTTGACCGGTTTATAGTTTTCAATTAAATTGCTTACGATGCCTCTATGTTTGGTGTTTGAAATGTATGATAAATCAAACTCATCCGCTTCACCTATACAATCTATTTTATAAATCTCGGGTATATTACTCTCTAATTGTTTCTCTTTATCAACGCTACGAATAGAAATTTCACCCCTCTTTATATTTACTTCCACAGTGTTTAAAAAGTCAGTGCCGATTAATAGTTCATGTTGCATTAATGTGTCAGATATTACGCATACATTTATCGAATATTCGTTCCCGTCAATTTCTATTTGCGCGTTGAACTCGCCTAATGTTTTATTAGCTTCAGATCCGATTTCGCGAAATTTAATTTCTTTCCGTAGTAACGTTGGTGATCCTATTTTTACATACTGATTCGCGCGCATCAGTGACAAATCACTACCAGTGTCGATTAAGGCTGTTACGTTTTGGTTATTAATCTTTATTCTTTTATAAAACTTTTCACGCGTATACCGCGAAATATCACACGCATCTTTTACATCGTCTTCCTTTGAACAATTCGCTGCTATATGGCCAAACGTTTGGCACTTAAAACATTTCATACCGCGACTTTTTAGCGGACAGTCCCAGCCATGATGATTTTCTAATCCGCAATTGAAACAACGCATAGGAGTTTTTGCTACTTCCCTGTTCTCATATCTCTCGGCTCTCAGTGATCGAAACGTTCTCTCGTCTGTCCTCGGTGGTCGAAATGTCCTTTCTTCAGTTCTCGGTGGTCCAAATGTTCTCTGTTCTCCCCTTGATTGTCGATACATCCTATCTTTCGTCCTCGGTGGTCGAAACGTCCTCTCCTCTGTTCTCGAATATGAATTCGTCGGCAGAAATTTCCCACGCAGTGACACCTTTTCAAATGCCTCCAGCAAAGATGTTTTCGTGGTCAGCCTTTGAGCACGTGCTATATTTCTCAATGTAAAGTCTGGGATTCCTTCAATAATATAATCTATCGCTTCTCTGTCACTCATAGCAAGACGATTCGCCATGATAACTTTTTCGTTCATGTACTGGCTGAACGCTTCGTCTCGTTTCCAAATACGATGCTCGAATTGCTGTCGCATCAGAATTCTGTTTGGTTCGTGATAAAACATTTCTCTTAAACCTTCTAAAAGATGTTCGACCGTCATTGCGATGCACTCGGGTTTAGAATGGAACCACTCGAATGCTCTTCCCTTCAACCGTGATCCAATGGCAAGCTTCATTGTTTCATCCGACACACGATATGTTATCTTCAGTAAACGCACCTGTTTTTCCCATGTCTCGTACGCTTCCCCGTTACCATCACAATAGTTAATCATCTCCGCCACCATCGGTGCAGTCAAATGTGGCGACGTCTCTTGTTGTATCGCTGAACGAGATGTACTAGCCGCTTGATTGTCACTGCCAATGTTCAATTGCTGAACACCTCTTAATAATTCGATTTCTCGACGTGCCAGTTCAAGTTCCTGTTGCTTTAATTCCTTTTCTCTTCGACAAAGGTCCAATTCTCGCTGCATATGCACCCATTCGCTCTCACTCGGACGAGGAACATTTGTCGCTATCGAATCTCCACTTGCTTCTTCATTGCGATTTGCTTGCTCGATCACACTCTCCTTCGCCCAGTTACCAGATGGATCAGCTTCCATCAAACGATTAATTAATTCGGATTTTATACCCGACGAACTTAGTCCCAAAACTCGCAGTTTCTCCTTCAACTCTGCCACGGAGAAGTCACTTGCTGCTTTTATCAACAAACTCATCCTGTAAGTTTCATAACTAATTACTTTGAGTGTCACTCTCACTATTCACTTTTAATCTCTATTAATCACTTCAATCCCGGCACGAGCCCCCAAATTTTGTAGGGGATTTTCAGTGAATAGAGATATTTCGCTTTAGGAAAACAATAATATTTAATAAAAATGTCAATTTGCTCTTTACAGTCTGCACGCTCTCTCAATGTCTCACGTAAAACTCTCGCTCTGCCATCCACTCGACATCCGAAACTAACTCTTGACACACACACATTCACACAGATAACACGCATACACTCTCTATGGCCTAAGAACACTTTGATGTATCCGTCGCACGCATCGGTCCGCATTTGGTTATAACCAAGCCCTACAATACCTTCCCCCATCCTTTTTATTTCTTCTTCTCCTCTTCCTGATTCCCTCTTCTCTTCTAAAGTATCTATTCTGTCCTCTAGCTTCTTTATTTGGCCCTTTAACACCTCTTTTTTCATTTCCCATTCCTTTTCCTTCTTTCTCATTTCCTCTCTTATTTCTTTTTTAATCTCTTCTTTCATATTTCTCATTTCTTATCATATTCCTCTTAGCATGTCCATAATTCCCTTACCATCAATTTTCAGATCAACTATACCTTCATATTCTTTTGCTCCTTCTTCCCCTCCCTCCTGTTCTTGCTGCGTATTTAATTCTTCTATTCGCTTTTTCTCTTCCCCTTTCCAGAATCTCTCTAGCAGATTTTCAGTATTTGTTGTTGCACCTTTTTCTTTGCTCGTTCTTGTCAGTTTCCTTTCTTCCATCTTACCTTTCTTACCTACCGCTTCTACAATCTTCCTTACCTACCTACTTCGCTCTTCCAGCCTATTGTGTACACCTAACCTCTGCTTCTTGCTCGCTGATCACAGTACTTATTACCACCGTTTTATTACTTACTTTCCTATCCCTTTATTTCCACCCTTTCCCGACCTCTTCTATTTTATTTATCTAATTCTCTCTTTACAATAAAAGCTCTGCACTGTCAATTCTCCTACCAAATTTCTCTCACCCGTGACATTCCATCCGTTCACACGCATTCCATCTAACCAAGTACGCAGGAAAACAATAATTGTGTACTATATTCTAATCGCAACGTGTCAAATGAAAGAAGGACTTGTATCAAAAACGCAGTTTGATTCGAAAACTTGCAGCGTTTACATTAAAAAATGGTGTACGCGTGGAACAAACTTTAAAATTTTTATATAAGGGTGGTCCACGCAACTGTTTCAGGTTATGACTCCGTTAGCAGTGCAGTTACAGAAAAATGTCAAAGGAGAAAGATGAATGGTTCAAAGAGTACTACATTCGTAGTACAATGGTGCATGTGCAATCAACAATTGCATTATTTTTTTAAATGGAAATGCATACTTTCTTTTACGTACATGGATTCCTATGGCCATTCTACGTAAAAAAGTATGGGAGTACGAAGGTAAAAAAATGATTAGTTATCGAGATATTTTAAAAAAATGTCTTTATTGAAGAAGATGCTCAAACGCTTCTGCATTACACTGTACTGTGCTTTTCAGCCATTCATCTTTCTCCTCCGATATTTTTCTGTAACAGCACTGGTAACGGAGTTATAACCAGAAACAATTTTGTGGACCATCCTGTATCATGTTTTGTTAATAAATATAAAAAAATTCAGAATTCAAACCCACTTTACTCGGAAAAATTAGGACCAAACACTCAGTAAATTTTGAGTAGAAAAATTTTATTTTCATTATGTATTCAACTCCGTCACGCTTGTACTTACTAGTTACGCTTAGGGAAATACAGCCAGTTGCGCTATTAAAACGCGCATTGGCTCCTGTTTTATTGAAGGTGGAAGAAGAGGTAGAAGGAAAAGTTCAATAGTGTAATGGTTCCTATGCAATCGACTTTTTTGTAAGTGCAACCATACACCGGGAACGCTTAATTGCATTTTTTTTAAATGAAGTCATGTATTTATATTAACTGTATTTATTGTATGTAAATCGAGTTTTCTGTACATACTGCATATAAAAGTATGAAGGAAAAATGTTCAAAAGAAAAACAATTTGCGACATATTCGTGATTTTTTATTAAGGCACGACAGATGTTCATATTAAGAGCGTGCAAATACCTCGCAAAGTGTTCATTTCTTAAACATCTTACCCCTATACTGTTGCACGTGGTGTTAAAAAAGGGTTCCGAACTTAAAGGGCAGATAGTACATACGAAATGGAGGAGAAAAGTCGTAATAAACATGGGTCTAAAAATTATTATTGTCAATGTTACAAACGCTTACGCTACCGCAATATTTAGTCGATGTGCCTCTTGGTGAAGACTGGGACTGTGGTTTATGCACGATGGAGAATGGAAATAGGACCTTCGATGAAAGATGGATTGGACGGGGTGGACAAATCTCGTGGCCTCCTCGATATCCTGATTTAAATTCCCTGGACTTTTTTATGGGGATTTCCTAACGACATAGTGTACTCTTCGCCTATAGACGACATAGAGGAACTATATCAGAGAATACAAAGTACCTGTAAAACAGTTACAACAAAGTCGGTAATTTTTTAAAGAGTTCGCAATTCTATGGTACGAAGGCCTGAAGCGTGTGCAAAATGGGAGGAGGACATACAAGAAACCTTCTGTAAACTTCGGAGTTTAGAGAATTTTTCTTCTTTCTTCTGTTGGAAGAAGAAATGGTAAGATAGTCAGTTGTTTTTATACAGCGCGAGAGTACCGGAAGCGAGCAAGACACTTGCTCTAACCAAAACGAAGAATCGCTTACAACTCCGACAATATTTATTTTTCGACCCATGTTTATTCGGATTCTTTTCCTCCATTTCGTGAGTACTATCTACCTTTAAATGTCTGAACCCCTTCTTTTCAATAGCCTGTGTACAGAGTATCCCATTTGAATACTTCCATGTGAATATCTTCGAAATTGTTAGCGATATACGAAAACAGTTCAGACAAAATTTGACCTATTGCAACGGGGACATATTGTGATATTAATAGTTTCACTATACACAGAGACGTAGCAGTGATGTGGCCATTTTCGTTTTTTTTTCAAATGGAACCATATATATTTTTTAATGTCTTAACCAATGCTGCTCTTCATTCTATGTGAAAAATATTAAGATGTTCGTATATATTTTAATATGTAAATATTTTAGTTTTAATTTTGCAGAATACTACTAGTGGTTTCAGATACAGCAACATATAAACCAAACATCTCTTACAGTAACAGTTTTCTGGCACTAATACCCTAATACTCTTTTATTCGGAATGAAGAGCTATAACTATTAGTACATTACAAAAACTTGTGGTATTACTCAACGGCAGGAGCATTCTAATATTTTTTTTTATACAGAAGAAAGAACTGTGTTGATTAGCCTATTACAAAAGTTGATGGCTCTATTAAAAAGAGTATTCTCTGTGTTATGAGGAACGAGTAGACTTTTACAAAACTGAAATCAAAATATTTCCTAAAGTAATAGTTATTCGACACAAGTACCCTAATACTTTTGTTACAGAGATTGGAATGCTGCATCGATCACTATTGATAAGTTTTCGTTACAGAGGTTGGTTAACTTTCACACGAAAGACTGAAAAATGTTACACAAATATGTTAGTGTGGGTCACGTGTGCATTCCTGCCGGCACGTGCATTTATCGGCGGTTTATTATTTATACGCCAATAACTTTTACATTGTTTTATCTCTCAATTGTTGACCCCGGCTTCTCGAAAACAGCTGTAATTGGCGGGAAATATTTCTAGCGTAGGAAGGAGTCTGTCTTTTTCAATTTAGTTGTAGTTTTAATTCTTTAGATTTGTTTTTTTCTTTTACGTATTTTTCTGTGTGTGAGTAAAGCAATCTCGCACTCGTGGGGAAAGTAATCGCAGTGCATATGTGTGTGATTAAATGGACACTCGTGGACGGGACAATCGCCTTGCGTGTGTGTTTTCAAGTGCAGAATATTTTGCATGTCTTTGAATATTTCTTTGTGGACACTCGCGGATGGGACAATCATAGTGTGAATAATTCACATACATAGACCCTTGCGAATGAAATAATCGCGGTGCGGGACTAAGTGTGTGTGTGTGTGTGATTTTTTAGGATAAATCGTGTATTAGAAGTTCCATTCACCCTCTCTACTTGAGAATCTCGTGAGGCGGGTTTAGATATCCCATTGTGGATTTTTTTGAGTAGGCAAGTTTAATGCAGTCAACGAAACGTGTGTGCTTTTTCATAAATTTTCGCAGGAACGTCGTGTCTTATCGTTTCTGTTACATCGGTAAGTAAGCGCTCTACATGGTGAACTTGTCGTACGATGACAGCCACTGCACGTGTACGGAGGGCTGTCGCATGACAGGCGCTTTTAACACAATTTTTAAACATAGATAACTAAAAAATGAAGTTTCTAACGGTTATTCTCGATGTTTAACGTATTTTGGCTTGTAGAATTACGCCTTAAAATATTTGACACCTGTTGCGAAACATCCTGTATGTTTGCCCTGCTTCGGCATCCACAACAAAGTGTGTGACATTATTAATTACTCTGAGCAACCAACGAAATTCATCAAGATTTATAGCTGCTAGTCATTTTTCCTGATTCATCTTTTGATGCACCCGTTTTGTAACATTTACTAATTCACACTGGCAGACCACCGTAGTGGACATGTTTTGACGCGCACCGTCACAAACAATCACGAAACGTGAAAACATGCTTTGCGAGAATGTCGGCCGGCACCGGTACGTCTCGTTGAGAGACCGTACTGGTCGGTTCAGGTTAGTGTACACAGGAGGGTGGTTCTTAGCTGTGGGGGTCATAATTTTTTTTTAGAATTTATTTGGTCGTACCCCCCAAAATTGTGACTCTTGGTGAGAAAATGCTTTCTATAAAATTTCAGAGTGATTGGACAAAGGGAAGCATTTGAGTTGAAGTTTTGAAATTTTAATGATTTCATGTCAGTTACGAACATAATTGTGTTCCGCTATTATATAAGCATTAGTGAATAATTTTTAATAGCAGTTCAATTTCATAGATATATAATAGTAACTTTTCGAAATTGACTTATAACAATATACGCAAAATTTTTTAATTTTGCCATTAAACTTATAATATATAACACAGCGTCTAAGCCACCTTACGCGGCTACGGGAGTCAGAGACTACAATACTGCTTATAAACAAAAATTTGATTATTTAATATTTTCTAATTAGTATGTTAGTAACTATAAACAGAAAGTTATAAGTATTTGTATAGTTATGAACAACACATTATTAAAATTTAAATTATACACATATACAATGGAGAGCAAGCAAAAAATAAACTTAATTCAAATAAAATAATACGTATCTTTTAGTACATGTCTTGTGTTAAACTAGATTTTATTACATTAGGGTAACATTGTCGATACTCCTCTATCTACAAAACATATTACTTATTTGCTTCGTATTTTGTTAACAAATTATTGTAACCTGTTATTATTATAGCTTTACGCCACGCTCTGCAGTATTATTTACTATTTTCAAATTTTTTACTACTTCTAAGACTGCTGTATACGATTAATAATTTTCCTAGATTGATGGATCTTTTTGTAGAAAATTTGTATTTATACCAAATCTGATAAAAAATTTCCAACTTTCTATTGAAATGAAATTGTCTACGTCCATATAATTATAATTGTCAATATTCGTTTTATGTAGAACAACTTTTTTACAAGAATTTTCTGTTTGTGAATTCTGAATGCCCTCAACAATACGCCGTTTTGTATAAAAACATATTATTGTATCAAAGAATGATAATACTGCACTCTCTGGTGTGAGATACCATAAACGCCCGCTAAATTTCTGTAGTTCTATTCGACTCATATTTTGGTCAATATTTTTGTATTCATTATGTTGTAATAAAGATTAATCGAGTTTGAAAAATTGGTTGTTCTAAGGTGGCCTAAAACGCAAAACAATGTACCAGGTCCTCGATCATACGAACCTAAAAACTTTCATCGGGAACAAAATATACTTATAAATATATAATGTTTATTGCAACATTGAAATTACAAATTTCTATGTAACCTTAATTTTGGACTTGCTCCAAAGTTTACATGTACAAATTTTCATAAAAATTCATCAACATTTTGCTAGAAAAATTAGCAAGAATATGTAAATTTTCAATATATTTTTTAAACAAATTAATTTTTTGGAGAACTCTTTATGTAGATAGATTCGACATTTAAAAATAGACATACTTTACATTTAAATTTTCTTTCTATATCCAACAAAATGATACAGGTGTATTATTTTTTCGAGATTTACATCATACTAAAATTTCATAGAAATCGGCGTGTTTCACCTCCGAATATGTTTTGTAAGTTTAACCTTAAAATTAAAAAATTGTTAGTATACTGTTGTAAGTCAAACACAAACGTTACTATTATACATTTTAGAAACTGTACATTTACTAAAAATTATTCACTAATGCTTATAGAATAGCAGAACACAATATACGCATAAAATTGTTGGTTGATTGACGGTCCGTGTCATATAGTGTAAATGGATCTTTATTGTCCAAAAACAAAGATTCGATTTGACAACAGACAATAGTTTTATGATAGTCAGAAGTCTGACAATAAGGTATAAGGAAACATTATTTATGGTATTTATCTTCAGTTTGTTTCAAAAAGTGCAGCAAAAAACGCAGGCTTAGGCACAAAAAACATAAAAATTTAATTACTTTTCATAAGCAAAAAAAGCACTGGTACCTTTCGGCACGATAATTTCAAGATTTCAGTCTTGTTAAAGTGTAATTTCACCAACACTTACTTGCAGTTTTAATGTTCTATTTATATTGTAAAGCACATAAGGGTGACTGGTTGTAATCTATAAATGCAAATTACTCGTATACTATGTGTTGTATAAAAAAATAGTTCAAATAAGAAGTGAATGATTTTGAGGGGGGCATAATCTGGTGTGAGTACTTTTTTTTCTGTAGACGGACACGTAAAGGTCATATAAAGGTGACAAACATTTTGTTAAGTGGAATTGTATATTCTTTAATGCTCTACACGATGCAGCTCGTTATTCTCCACACGAAAGTACTAAACCACTTATGGCGAAAAATCATTACTTTAGAAGACATTTTAATTTTAGTATTGAGTGGTGGCATTAGTACTGTGTACTATGAGCACGACGTATTAGATGTGACGCATATTAGCTACACCGAAATGGTATACTATTTTCCAATACTAAAAGTAAAATATCTTCTAAACTAATGATTTTTCGGCATAAATAGATTCACAACATTTTGTAGGAAATAAAGTGCTGTATCGATTAGTGAATTAAAAATTATACGATTCCGCTTAAGAAAACATATGTCACCTTCATATGACCTCTACGCGTCCATCTACAGGAAAACTAATTACACCAAATTATGACCCCCTCGAAGCCATTCACTTCCTATCTGAACCATTTCTTATATAACAGGTAGTTTACCAGTAATTCGCATTTATAGATTAAAATTGGACACACTGTCGATAAACCAGGGCTGCGGAGTCGACAGTAAAAATTCCGACTCCGACTCCTCTTTTTTTTGACCCCCGACTCCGACTCCAACTCCGACACCGACTCTGACCCTGACCCCGACTCCTGCATTTATATTAAGTTGTCAATATAATAAGTATATGTTTGTTTATAACTAAATTACTAATATTTAATATACAATTTGATACAAATGTGGTATTTTTAGTATTTACTTAGTTTTATTACAATTTTCAATTATTTTGAGCCCATTTTTTATTTTTATAAAATTTACTAACGTGGAGTCGGAGTCGACATATTTTTTTCCGACTCCGACTCCGACTCCAGTAATCAGAAATTACTGCCGAACTCCAACTCCGACTCCACGACTCCGACTCCGACTCCGACTCCACAGCCCTGCTATAAACAAGCCATCGTCCACAATTAGCACGACAAATTACACAAATAATGCTCTCCTAGAACAAAAATGCACTCTCACTTCATCACACTAACTTCAGCTGACTGACTTCTTACAGCAACATGTACCAGAACACCAACATTGCCTATTACTTTTTCTTTTTAAACTAAATTGGGTCTGGCAACTTCGTGTTAGAGACAAATGAAAAAGTATCACGAAGCCTATGGGCTTTGGATAAAGTATTATACTTACAAACAGTGAATAAGCTCGCCGATATTTCGACGCGACGTGAAGTTTCGAAAAGAGTAACCTTTTTCAACGAAAAGTTTCACGTGATAACTGTACATCGTGTATGGTAAAATTTATTAGATTAAGTAATAAGTACATGTATACACTTAACACCTATTGACAATCTCCGCACTGACTAGAACATACCAAGCATTGAGGATAACTTATAATACTTGTCAGAGTTAGTTTTTGCACTTATGTTACTGCATTACTTTTTGTTCCTCTTTGTGAATACTGCATGTCACTAAAGTCTTCTACTCTTTTGTTTAAAAACCTATAATCTGATGCAGGTCATAATATAGGCCACTGTATTACGTTCAAAATATAATGAATTGACATATAAAGAATATGTGAAGTACATTATGTTAGTCAACGTCGTTAAATGTGTTTCAATATCATTCTACATTTTTGTTTATAGAAATAAATTGAGCGTAAGAAAAAATAATGTTAAAAGTTAAAAATACAGGAACGATATAAAGTATGATAGTACTGCATTATATGATCATTCATATTATAAAACATCCGTTTGATTAATACTTCATGAAATTGGTCTGAGAGAGTTATCTTACCGATGCACGTTACATGCCCCACCCTACGTGTGGTATGTATTATTCTATATCAATCATTATCATTCTATTATTTAGTTAGAAACTATTTCAACATTTTAAAAATTTGTAGGAAATGATATATGTCGTACTCCTCTAAATTATTACGATTTCGAAATAAACGTGAAATACTATTTAATTCTAAAGTTATATAAAGTGCACATTGTGCTTGAAGTTTTCACAGTAGAAATAATTTTATTCATAGTATAAGTTCTTTTTATAGCACAAAATACATGAAAAATTGATTTATCGATTGAAAATGATTTTCATTTTTTAATATTAAAATGTAAAGAGAAAAGCAGCTGTGCGGTTTGCACGTTTACGGCGTTTAATATTCGCGTCAGAGAAGAAATATTCGTTTGCTATTCTCCCGAATACAGCATCCCGCATTACGAGAAATAAAATGAAAACCATTCGAATAATTTGTTTCTGTATGGGGAAATTTTAATGAAATTTAATTTGAACAAGTAGAGTGAGCGGGTTTGTTAATTACGCAACAACGACGAATCTGTTGATGAAAGAATTAGATGTTTGGTGTGAAAGATCGAGACAAGAATAGTAGGTAAATGTAATAGTAGATAGTAGGTAAAGACCAATGTCCCATCGGTATGAATGGGCAGAGGTGAACACGGGAAGTCGCGATGCGCGCGCGCGTTTCGAAAATCAAAATCAATGTGGTACTCCCCTCGGAACTCCACACTTCGGCCTTGCCTTGCCTTGCTCCGATTGCCCACGCCCTTAGTGTGCCTCGTACTTCCGTCGCGGACACATCCCTCGTGCAATCATCATCGTCTTTGCGTCCTCCTCTCTTCCTCACTTTGCTCCTTTCTCTCTCTGTCTCTCTTTCTCTCTCTCTCTCTTTTCTCTCACTTCCTCTCTTTCTTTTTCTCTCACATTATTGGCTCTCTATCTTACTTACGCTATTTCTCACGCATATCTACACGTACATGTACGCGGGTACATTATATAACATACACGCGGTCTGTCCTCTCTTGATCTGTGTGCTTGCTTCTTGTTGTGTTGTCTATCTCCTTCTGATTTAGGTTCGGGTTCGAGTGAATCAAAATATAACGAAAATGTGCCATTGATGTTGACGGTCGGTGAAAAATAATGGTACTTACTCGTCTCTGGATGTCCAGTGTTCAATAATCGGTTCGGAATACTTTGTTTGCCAACACACACGAGATTTTTCATCCATGTACCATTCTACCTACTTCTACTGTTCTCAATGTTGGGTTTCAGTGACTTAAATTTTCCGGAAGCATTCAAAACTCGTTTGTTACGCGTATTTTGAGTTTAATTTTTATTTTACTTCAATATTGTTCGGAATATTATTATTTTATAATAGCGTGTGAAGGATTCAGTACTATTGTTTACGTGCAAATCTTCGCCATCTAATAAAAATATTTGTTATCGATTGAAATATGTATTATACATTTACTTTTGTTTCTTAATGACTTATTTGTAATCATTCCAATTGTTCAATGTCTGAAATTTTGAAATACACTAAATAGTCTCAGTTTATTCAAGCGTAATAAAGGAAATAATTCATGCCTGTTTCAATTCGTAGAATTTAAAGTCAATTTGAGTGTTTTCCAACCTCCTTCGTATTGAGTTCCCACCACGCCTAATAGTGGTCTTTCGTTCGCAGTCTAGTCTTAAAGTAAGCAAATATTTCATGTTCTATTCTAATATTCATGTTTCTTCAGTTAAATAATAAACCGTGGTTGTATAAAGCATAACATAATGAACATAAAAAACAGAGAACAAAATGCAAAACGTGCTACATTATTAAGAAACCGATGCCGAAATGAATTTTATTCTAAAAGTGACTAATAACGACATGTGAACATGCGAAAAAAGCAAAGGTAAAGTTCTACAATATTCTACGTTATAGTAATGATTATTGTTAAATTTACATGTTATAGTTTTATTATTTGATGGTATAATTTTGTTTAGTAAACAACACTGGATCAATTAGAATGTTTAAATAATATTCTAAATTAATATTGCCAGTATAGTTCATATTTGCCATAACTGATAGTACGTACTTCTTTTTGTTAGTGATACTTTTATTATCAGTAACATTATTAATGAAGCCATTAATATTGTTATTTTTGTTATCATTTGTATCATTATTCATAGAAAGTAATATTGTATGTTTTTTCGCTGTCTGGTTCATAAAAAAAATGGTTTTATGAATAATATTTCATTATATGTATATACGCTATACGTATACACTTCCTATTCTTGGAATAAGTATCAAAACGACTGATTCCGATGTTTAATTGCGCATTTTGTACATTGAGTATTTTCTGAAATGTAGGACACATTACCTTTATGCTGTAGTGAATTGTGTAGCTTGAATTTGATTGCAACATCTCTTTACATTGTTACATCGTATGTTGTAATACTATTAAATCATATTGCTTTTACAGACTTGTATTCATGTGACATAATGTTAGGATTATTCGTTACTCACGCTTGCATGTATACCCTTTGTGTGTATGCGCTCTGGAAAAAATATAATTAAATTGTAGACTGATATTAGGTATTCATGAAAACGTAACACGACTCTTGGTATCTACAGGTAGAAGATCGTATATATAATTACTTTTGAAACTGAAAATATTTCAGCTATAAAGCGGAAATCATAAGAGTAATTGTAAGAATAGTATGCAGAAAAATATTAGCCGGATATTTCATACTAAAAGGTTAATTACCTATCTGGACAACTTTTTAGCGAAACTTTATATAGGTTGTAATAGAAATGAATTCATCTTTAGAAATGAGCCCTACTCATCTGACAGATAAAAAATATGAACATTAGGGATGGGATCAAACGTATTACAAGTTGTTCCGAAACCTAATGACGAATCTTCAAACCATGCATGAGTGCTGTAATAGTAGTACTTATAAGTATAATCGAATCCTGTCAGTGTATGTCCGAACCTTATGTAAATACATTGAGTATATCTTGTGATATCTATAATTTTAAGCAAAGGAAGTGTTTGTATACAATGATTTCTATATCTCCAGCTCCTGAAGTGTATTTAATCAATTTGTCAAACAATAATGGGCAACAGTGTTTCCACTATTGTGACAGGGTATTGCAACGTAATTAGTACGATTACTTTTGTTCTTACACTATGTACGCGGACATATGCCTAAACGTTTGTGGATCTTGGACAAGAATTCTGAGCCTAAAGATTGTCGTGTAATATATGTAAAGTATATAATATTTTGAAAACAGGTGGAAATAATGCGCCTACATGAGATTCGTGTCCTTACCAAGGTATTTGATATTTATACAAACAGTTTACATTTAGTAGTTTATATTAATACAGATTTTAGGCTTAAAATACCGTCTTCCGAGTAAAAATATTGAAACACATTACGTAAAAGATATGAGGAAATCAAATCGATGTGCAAAATGACTTAACTGGTAAAAAAGAGTTTGTGCCGTCATAGTCATGTAAACGAACATAAACACAGACAGTTATTATTAACTGTTATATGCCACTATATTAATAATCATTTTCAATTCAACACATATATTTTAAAAACAGTAAACATTACACGAAATCACACGAGTAAAGCAATTTATGACACTTTACAAAATACAGGAAGCCCCGCATAAGGAGAACACCCAAATATTTCCTTTGCTTTTAATGATATAAGAAATGTTTCAAACAGAATTTGAATGATTTCAAACGAAGAATACCGTGAAAGGAAAATAATGTTTTACGGTATTTTTTTTTCCGAATTATTTTCAAGCTCATTGTTATTTTTTTGCAGAAGAACATGTAGTTTTTCCTGTTATATCTTGTTGGGGATACTAAAATGCATTAAAATATGTTTGAGTTATGACCTTAATATGATTTTGAACATAAAAAAAGTGTTCAAATTTCAAGAGAGTGTTAGGATGGTATGTGAACTTACTATTCATGCTATAAAATGCTCAGAGTGATGTCCATCGGCAGTGATACACTTTTTAAAAGAAACAATCACAGTTTGTGATGTTCTGTCAATTGTTTCTGACGTGATAGCAGCACAACCTCTAATTATTCGATTTATCATGTCTTTTGGTGTGGTAGGTTACTGTCGATAAACACCTTTCAGCGTTCCCCATAGAAAAAAGTCTAATGGTGTCAGTAAGTTCACATATCATCCTAACACTGTTTTGGAATTTGATCACTTTTTTTATGCTCAAGGTCATAAAAAGAGTAATGAAAAAATATGTTTTCCTGTAAAAAAAATACCGGTGACCTTGCAAAAAAAATGATCGTAAAAAATTCTTTTCCTTTCCCGGTACTCCTCTTTCGAAACCATTTAAATAGTGCTTTAAACATTTCTCACATCATTAAGACAAAAGAGATATTTAGGTGTTCTTCTTATACTGGGTAGCCTGTAATATTTTATAATTGACAATTGGAAAGTAAACTGGCATCGGTAGTGGTGGATAAAGCTCAAAACATGAAGCTGTAATTAAACAACATGAGTATAATAAGCTATTCAAAACAAAAAGAAATTATAACTAAAGAAGTTCCGAACGGAAGGTCACAATAGAAAGGAAAAGAAAGGGTCAGAATTTCGCGAAAGCTGAAAATAAATATGCAGGAAGCACCAATATACTGTACTGTGAACATGCCAAAAGGAAAATAGGTAAAAAAATTTGATGAGACTTCGGTGTTCATGTTCTATGAAATGTCGTATGAATATTTCTGTACAATAAAGACAGTAATGTTTGTAAAAGCATTGGGAAATCAGTAATTGAGAAACTGAAGTAGCGTCTATAGGAGTTTTAGCGCAAAAAATTTCGAAAAATATTGAATTGTGGACAAAGAAAAAGATTAAGGCGTTACTCAAGAATTTATAAGCCATATAATATTGAAATTTTTCATGACATTCATAACAATGCCGTATGAATTGTAGCAGAGTGAGATTTATACAAGTTAAGTGCGGACAACCAACTTTCAGACGAAGAGGTTTATTTGAAAATTGTTAGCCGGGCAGTGATTTGGTATTTGATTCGAATATTTCAGGACTGAAGAAGAACTAGAAGAATTGTACATGGTTTATATAGATTTTGAATGGAGGGGAGAAGATGGTCGGACAAAGAGTCGAAAATACAGTGATTCAATCGTCTGACGACGCACGAAGAAAGTGCAAGTTATATGAAAAATATTTGCAACGAATTGGTTGGTCCTAAACAATCAGTGTGACTCGGGATTGGTATATTATAGTATTTCAAGGAAACAAGTGAATACATTAATACAGCCAATAATATTAAACCGCAAAGAGATGAAAGAGGAAGAATGCAAGACGAAAGACATAAGTTCAATGAAGAGAAAAAATAAATAGTGATAAACCAATTTTAATATAACTTTCTTACTAAACAAAGAAATAGATGAAAAGTAGAATTTTAAACAGAATATTATCCTTAAATAGTTGTAAATATTAAGAATGGTAATTCAAGAACGTAATAAAATTATAAGCGTTTTACATGTAAACTGAATTATACAGGATGAGCCAGGACGGGTGGTACAACTGGGCAAGAGATGATTCTACAGGCAAAAATAAGTTGAAAATGTAGAATAAAATTTTTTCGTATATTACTTCGTTTCCGAGATAATCGAATTTGAAAGACGGGATTGCGTGAACTTGGTTAACTGATTTCGCTATCTATGATTAATAACGGTTGTTCTTGTGTTGCAAGTTAGTATTATTCATAATACTATTCACTATTAACATTGTCGCATCCCATGAAATCCGTTAAGTCGAAGTTATACAAGGTGTTCGGTAACTGGCGGTGCGCCCGGAAAGAGGGTGATTCTACATGAAAAAATAAGTCGAACATATGGAATAAAACTTTTTCATATGAGGCTTGGCTTTCGCGAAAATTGATTTTAAATATTCGTTGGGTGTACGTGCACTTAACTATGTCGTGGTTGAACAGAACTCGATAGAGATTATATCTCGTTTACGAATGGCACTAATATCATATGTAATGCTGATCCCTTATCAGATTCTGTGTCTAGCTGAATGCTAATTGCCTCCGGCAATGAAAAAGTGAAATGTAATATGAATACAATCTAGTACACACCCATAATATTACTGCGGCCCGTGCGGAGAACGTACATGGGCGTTCAAAGTTCATACTCTGTAAACAAGCTTGTCGATTCCCCGCACGGGACGTAAGGAAGTACTCAGTAAATTTTTAAACATAATTTTCTCGAAAACAAAGCCTCAATTGAAAAAATATTATATACGATTTTTACTTATTTTTTCATGCAAAAACACCCTCTTTCCGGCTGTACCACCAGTTATCGAACACCCTGTATAGCCAAGTGCACGCAAATCCGACAAATTTTTAAATTCGATTATCTCGGAAATGAAGCAATGTACGGAAAAATTGTATTCTATATTTTCAACTTATTTTTGCATATAGAATCATCTCTTGTCCGGTTCTATCAACCATTCTGGCTCATCCTGTATACCTAAAATGCATAGTTTATAACCATAATATATTGCAAGATATTTTCGAAGCATTCATACAGGATTCGCACATATCCGATCATAGTTTAGCTCCATTGAATATACCTCGCATGAAATTGTTATTGGTTTCGATACCAACTTGATTATACTTTGTAAGCATATGAAATAAAGTACACATGTAGTTTCGTGTGTATTCCTCGATTAAACCCAAATAATTCTTAAGTTATTTAATTCATTGTTATTCGTCAGTACATGTTGAAAATGATCCCATCACTACCTATCATTAAGGAAATAAGCTAATGATACTTAGAAATGTGTTTTACTTTCTTAAACGCTCTGTGAGACTGGTTTTTATTAACACACACTGACCTCCAGTCTGAATGTGCAAGTGTCTGTTTGCTGTTCTTTCACATAGTAAATATCTAATACTCAATGTCTAGTGGAAATACATAGGAAGTTTCCTGTTTTATTATTTGTCAAATTCAAACGCATTAATAAACTCATTCCTAGTCATATTAATAGTATACGAAAACATGCAAAGGTGACAATATTATAGTATCTAAATCTGTATACTCTGGCACTTGTACTTTTTATTCATATAACGTATAAAATTTGCGATACATGTGAGACAGCGTCACGTAATAGTTTGTGCATTTACATGGGTTCATAATGTACAATAAACAGTTTTGTACAGATGCGTCTATAACTTCGCAGACCATGACAATTTTCTCTCTGCTAACATATGGGTTCACAACGCTAACAGGGTTACTAGTCTTTAGAAATTAATCTGTATAAAATTTTAGCTTCTTAACTGGAATCAGTTATAAGACATTTAAAGTAAAAATTGTCCAGTTTACAGTTCTTTTCAATGTGAAACAATGCTTTTTCGCTTATACAGAGTAGTGCATGGACCACTTTAATAGTTTCATAAATATTGATTTTAATAAAAATTTTTTTAGATAAACGTTACATAATTTAAAAAGGGGACATATGATGCAATGTTAAATTTTTCCTTATTACTTGAAATTTTCAAAATATCAAGATCATTTCGGGTTTTTAAATAGTATACCCAAAATATTTGTACGAAAATTGAAAATATGTTGTATGCTAGATAAAAAATATTTTACTGTTTTTTTGTTATAAACTCCACTTTTTATTTACAACCTGACAAGGTCGACAATCATTAAATACATGTAATTGTTCAGTTACAATAGCATGCGGCTCGTCCCACCACTGCGGGAAATGCACTTATTGTTACATAATGTGCATCGTTGTTCACTTTACGAGATCTATAGGATGTTTTCTTTTTAATCATTTTGGGATTCGACTAAAACAGGATGAAGTTATGGGATTAGTATGAGCATCTATTCTTTCTTTGTGTTTTTTAGTAAGACGAATTATTTCATCTTGAATTGGGGTTATTTTTAAGACCTTGAGGGTGTCATCATTCCTAACGTACCAAAGGGCATTTACTATTTGTCTAAGACAAATTGCTTGAGCATGCTCCATTTTTATAATATGTAATTTTGCAGTCATACCCCACAACTGGATGCCATACGTATGTCCATACTGGTTTGATTATTCTTTTATATAAAAGAAGTTTATTTTGGTTGTGAAGTTTGGAGTATCTATTGAGTAGCCAGTTCATAGATTTTTTAATTATTTTTATGTGTTGAATCTTTGCGAGATGTGCTGTTTCCAAGTTAATTGGAAATTAGAGGCCTAGGTATTCGACACTTTCCTCTTGCGGAATGGAAGGATAACTTTCTTAACAAACTAGCGGAAACACTCCTAGAAAATCTATATAACATCCTCACTTTGTATCTCACAGACCGTACGCGTTATGTTAAAATAAAAGATAACAATTCCAAAATTCACCATGTCAAAGCAGGAGTTCCACAAGGCAGTATGTTAGACCCATTGCTTTACGCCCTGTTTACAACAGACATGCCAATTACAAAAAATACTTCAATATTTACCTTCGCAGATGACATTGCAACCTTCTGAACAGACGAAAATCTCAACATCGCAACAAAAAATCTAGATGCGCATTTATCAGTACTAGAAAACTGGTTGGAAAACAAGAATATGAAAGTTAATATAACAAAATGCAACCATATTACAATACATTTACCCTTAGAAAAGAGCGTTCAGAGAACTTGTATACAAATTTTACTATTCAAGGCATAACGTGGATAGATACTAATAATACATATATTAAATTTATAAAAAGTTATTTTGTAACAATGTATAAGATGTTTCATTTAAAAAACTGGACTTATCTTTGAAATCTTGAAAACTATAAATGAAATAAAATACTTAAACAGTACGTTAGAATAAGTATGAAATACTAAACTAAACCAATGTTTCCACCAATCAATATTTATGAAAGTATTGAAGTGGTTCCATTTACTTGCTCCATCCTATATATTTTTACGAAAATCGAAAGAATGCTAAACGCTGAACAGGAAAGTGTTATACGATACTATATGTATAATATAAACCAGATATTTATTGATACTTACACTAGAAAATATTTTCAATGCTGCTCTTTACATGTTTAATAGTGAGCAAGTTATATGTTTTCTATTGAAAGTATTTCGGTAACTATCCAGTTTATTTCTTGTACGGTATAATACCTTTGAAACCAGTATCTCTTTCAGCTTTTGTACAAGTATATAGGGTGTCTCGTTTAAAATACTGAACCTGACTTTAAAACCTTGAAAGTTATAAATACTATTAAAGAAATAGACAGTGCATTACATCGTTTCTGTCAAACTATTTAAAATTAACACTAACCGAATCCGGCACTTCACATATACCTATTCTTACCGTAACCGGTCATAAACAAGCCAGGCGATGCATTTTCCTCAGTAAAAAAAAAGTAGCAAAAGAAACAAAAATTGAGAAATTGATTAATCAGATAATATAAGAATTTACATAATGTTAGATGAACAAAAGAAATAACAATGAATGTACAGTTTTACATTAAATTTTGAAACCGGTCATTTGACCGGGCCTGGTACGGTTAGTGTTAATCTAAACCAGATTTTGATTCAAATAATATTTATGAAGTTCTTACAGTGGTTTCAGTTTTGTGACCCACACAGTATTTTTAACTCAACCCTAGTGTGGTCTTCGGGTCTGTTTAGACCTAGCGTGGTCTTATTTTTTTCAAAATTTTTGTTGCTATCAAAGAAATGCAATGAAATTAGTATCAATATGCTTGTACCTGTTCCTTTGACATTATATTAAAAGTTTATTATCTGGGTTCATATAACATGTTGATAACAAAATTTGATACACATAAGGTCTTTGTGTCATTTTTGACCCGACGTAAACGAGGCACAATCAAATAAGAGAAATCAATTATGGTCAAATCTTACAAGCAATTGGATAATGGTATAATCGAAAAAAAAACATACAAATAGCATAAAATGACCAGAATAATTTTATTAATGCCAAAGAAAAATCAATTATTGTGTGGTGGGATCCGAATGGAGGGAAATTCATATGCAAACAGTACTGTTAACAAGTATGCAAAACTTGTTACAAATAAACAATCTGGGCAAAATATGTCGTTTTTTTATAATTACAGCTACTATAGTAGGTGCGACTGCATGAACCTGTTCTTCCTTAATCCTTAAATTCTAATATAAAGCTGAAAATGTGAGTTCCATGCATTCGGGTCATTTTTGACCCAAAGACCTTAAGGGTATAGTCGAACAGAAGAATGCTCTAGGGTTAAATAACAATATTTTCAATTAACCTTTTTATTTCTAATATGACGCGATCGTCAGTTTTAACCATTTACGCTGTAGAATGCGTGTTCCAAAAGGATGGACTGATTTCGGAAATATTCATATGCCAGAGAGTAGTGTTCGCGCATTGATCCGCGAAACAACGGTCACGTTGTAAACACGTTAGTTGGATGGACAGGCTTTCACTGATTGCAGAAACACCGCCTCGCTGCACACTTTTAATGATCGCCACGTGCCGACAGAATTTTTTGTCCTAAATCATTTTCTTAAAAGTTGTCAAATATACACTCATAGTCAGTGAAAAAACGCTCCGTACATTTTATTATATTTTTTTCTATGCATTGTAATTTTAACTCAAAAGGAGATAAATAAACAATTTTTAACTTATTTTGTTTGTAAAGTAACTTTTATTATTAGGATACAGGTCAAGTTTATTTACTAATGTAAATTGTATACACATATTATGTATGCACGAATAAATTAAGTATACGTATAACAAAGGGTAACAAAAATTAGATCAAAACAATCTTCGTTCGGATCAACTTCTGGAGTATAAATTAGCATTACTTTTAGGTTACTCTTGATCTTTTTTAGTATGGTTGCTTCAGCGATATTCCATTCAAATAATGTTCTTTATTTTCGGCCTTCTATATCTTGTAAATTGCATTTTCCTAAACGCTTATTTGTTTCACCCCATAGATGTTGTATGCGGTTGGTATCAGGAAATTATGGGGACATGTGCAACTTTTTCAGTTAATTATAGAAGAATTGTTGTTTTTCTTAATTTATCATATGTATGGGATCGTTATTTTGAAAAATGAATTTTTGCAAGTTTAATTTTCTCGTACTTTCATATAAATTTTCTTTTAAAACTTTTAAATAAACATGCTGAGCCGTAATGTTATCAATACATTTCAAATTTCTCAACCTCTGATGCACTTTTACAGGCCTAAACTCGGACACTACATCACTACCATGCTTTTTACACTGCTCAGTATGTACTTGGACTTTTAACATTCAATAGACGTTTCTTATAGATTTGTGTTCGCTGAACACAAATCTGCAAACTGTTTGTTTCCTTCAACCTAATTTAAAAAAACATCAACTTTAAAAAAATTGCAAATGTTCAACTTCAAATACGTTTTATACTGTAACGGTAATAGTTATTCCGTTGCTTTTTACGCGAAACGATTCTATTAATGATAACAGTTGCCATATCATTGTAAAAACTTAAACATGTTCAAACAATGATCAAAGGACATCCAAAACGCACCAATTTTTCCAGATATTCTTTAAATTTATTTTGAAAACTAAGGGTCTAGGAGGAAATCTAACTACACCACACGATAAAGCAGACCTTCTCCTACGTGAAGCAGCAATAAAAGGTACAAGTCCTGTTTTGCTTTCAATGTTTTAAAAATATACAGGGTGTCCCGCCTAACTCTATCACCTGGAATATGTTGCTTGTTTTTGATAATATTAAAAAATATTTCAGAAACAAGTTGCATGGTTTCGAAGGGGTCATAATTTGAAATGATTAGTTTTTCCGTATGTGAACGCATAGAGGACATATGATCGTCACCGATGTTTTTTTAAATGGAATCATATATTTTTTTAACGCATTATTCGATCCAGCTGGACATTCCCTACAAAAAAGTATTAACTTATTTTTACCAAAAAACCATTAGTTTAGGAGATATTTACATTTAATAATTGTTTCTGATAATTTATTATGAGCTAAGTTACACAAAAATTAATATTTGTATTAATCTTTCATCTAACCACACACATACACACACACACATTGTAACCTGCTTTTCTAATAACATTACAAATCATTTCGGGTACCACTGTTATTTTATAATCACATGACACTCACGAAATAAAAATTAAAAATAAAAAATTTTATTTAATTTTTATTTAGGGCGAACGGTGTATTTGCCCCTGGTTCATTTCTGACAATACGTAAAATATTAGTTTTATAATGTAATTCTAATGATGTAGGACATTCTGTACTCTATTGGTTCTAAAAGGAATTGGTCGTATGTACTATATTCATTCAGAATGTACTGCATGGAAGAGTGAAGTTTTTTTACCTTGTGTATACAGTGACAGTCAAAAGTGAGTATACATATTGAAGGCATGAAATTTATTCAAAACCTCATGTTGTATAAATTAAAAATTGATTGAAAAGATATAAAGTATCTAGGAATACAAATTAATAGTAAAAAGACGAGTCACAAGTGAATATACATGAGTAATTAAGAATAATTTCCCATTATTAATTAATAAAATTATTATGTACCTTTAATATTTTGTCGGTTCATCTTTAGCTTTAATTACAGTAGCTTTGACATTGATGCAACCAAGTTACGCGTTGCTTGAATTGAAATATCATTCCATGCTTTTATTAATTCTGTTTTAAGGTTCTTACTCGTAATCTTTATTTGTCATGATTTCGAGTCTAATATTTCCCACAAACTTTCTATTACGTTAAGATCTGGAGACTGTGGTGGACGATTTAACTGATTTGGAGTGTTCTGTAGCAACCAATGTTTAACCATCTTCGAGGTATGCTTTGGGTCTCGATCTTGTTGAAAGACCTATGAATCCGGCAATTGAACTTTTGTAACACTTGCAGCTATATTCGATTTTAAGATATATAAATATTAAATGAACCTCGTTTTTGAAAGGTGTATACTCACTTTTGACTCTTACTGTACATGTTTCTATAGAAATGGTATTTCCGTTTTGAAAACTGTATTTTAGATGTCCGCCTTTTTGAGTTACTAGCGAATCATAAGCTAATCGTATACTGACTTCGGAGCATTACATAAGCTCCTTTTGTTTATTAACAGATATGTGAACTTCTTATATTATGTACGGAGCCTTTCCTCAGCTAATTTTTGTTATATTATTCTATATTCTGAATTGATTTATTGACTAATTAATACAATTTGTTTATGTACATCCTAATAATAAAAGCGATGTTATTGAATAAAATAATGTGAGAATTACTTATTTATTTACGGTTGAACGAAGGTTATATAACGTCGAAGAAATTCTAATAGTAAAGTGTACACAAATTGTTTTGACTGACAAGTGTAGCATTGACGATATCATAAATGAATATTCGTTATATGATTTGAATGCTGTTTTAGAAGTCGAACGTTTTGAAGAATGTTAATTTTAGGACGTGTACGAGGCATTCCACGCCAAATCGATCACTTTTGGCAACATGCCTTCCGATTTTGATGAAGCTGTAATATGTTGTAGTCTATGTGAAATAATGATGAGTTTATGTCATCATTTTGCTGATGTCGAAGTTACTAACAAATTATAACACGTTGAAAATCGCGCAATGGCGGGTTTTTAGCGAAACGTGACTGTACATATGAATTTTTATCTCGGAATCTATGACACTTACACAGAAAATTTTTTCTTTTAATTCGCATCGCAAAAAATGGAACTTTCTAAATATATTTTTAGTTTTGTTGTACGCACCCTTTTTCAATACAGAAATTTTAAATATATCTTTATTTTCCAAAAACGAACCCCTACTCACATTTTTAAAAACCTGAATAAAATATATGTTTTTCCTTGAATGTATCTCGATAAGCATACCAAAATTTCATTGGAATTGTCTGAACCATAGCATAGTGTAACGAACAATGGACAAAAATAAAAAATCCGAAGTGTGCAAACCAAGATGTCCTATATGTCAAAATGTTCGGAAATAAATGTAGTTTTTAATATCACCTTCAGTTTTGATAAATGTGTCAAATATTAATGTTTTTTTACAATATTAATTGTTTTTTTACAAATATTAATCAATTTTTTTAATTGTTAATTTGAAAGTTCATCAACTTTGCGTAGACTTTTAAAAAAAGTACATCAAAGTACATTCGTGATTTTTTTTTATGTTTAACCAGGAAACATTAGCTTTAGATTCACGTTAAATTTAAAACCACACATCACCACAAACTGCAAAAAATAATGAAAATAGTTATTAGCGCGCTCTATTATCAAACTGTTTTCGAAATATCTCGTAATCTATTTGTTGTAGAACAAAACTGTAAATTGGTAAGATGTGTATTTTTGAATTCTAAATTCAGATATACAAACGGTTTTTGTAAAATTCAATTTGCTTAACGAATATGTTAAAAATTACATTTTTGCACATTGTTCTTGCAAAATGCGGTTCGATATCCATGAAACTTTGTTTACTTAAATTATTAGTCATGTCCAAAAATATGGATAATGTGGAATATTTAATTTCACTGTTATAAAAAAGACAGCTTCTGAAAGGGTATCCTTTCAGATCTACGGCTCAGACGAAGCGCGGCGGTCAATTGCTGACCGCGCGACGCATCAGGACGGCATGGCACCCAGATGTCTTTGAAGCTCCATCCTGTCTATAATTATGAAATGAAACTAATGAAATTTGGTATGCTTATCGAGAAACATTCAAGGAACAACATATATTTTTTCAGACTGTTAAAAACGTGAGTAGGGGTTCGTTTTTGCAAAATAAAATTTTATTTATAATTATCATATTGAAAAAGGGTACGTACAATAAAACTAAAAATATATTTAGGAAGCTCCATCTTTTGCGATGCGATTGAAAACAAAATTTTCTCTGTAAGTGTAATAGATTCCGAGATAAAAATTCGTTTATACAGTCACGTTTGGCTAAAACCCCGTTTTTTCGCGATTTTCAACGTGTTATAATTTGTTAATAATTTTGAAGTCAGCAAACTGATGACATAAACTCATCATTACTTCACATAGTCTACAGCATATTACAGTTTCATCAAAATCGGAAGACATGCTGCCAAAAGTGATCGATTTGGCGTGGAATGACTCGTACTCGGTTTAAGAGGCACATGTAGCGGTCATGAGGCAGTCGGACTGTCGATGTCGAACTCAAACCTGTAAATTTGGTAATAATCAAACATACTTTCGTTGTTTGTACAGAAACGCCCAACGCTGTATGTAGCAACTAATTTGAAAGCCTCAAGAGACGATAAGATGCTGGAATCTTGTCATACACAGGATGTTTCATTTAGGCATAGTCACCTAAATATCTCCTCCAGTTGTAATGATACCCAAAAATATTTGATATGCAATTTGAATGGTATCGATGAAGGAATACACTGCAAAGAATTTTTTTGTCCCAACGCTATTTTTTTTCGGAGTTTTCCAGGTCACTGATGTTTTCCTGCACATAAGTGAATCTTTTTTCCCTTGCATAACGTAGCTAACATTAAAATACGTTCGGAGATGTGTAATGACACGACCTTGAAGTTACCGTTGATTTCCAAAATTAAAAGTAAACAGAATTTATTTCCATCGAGATCGCAGGCTTTAGCAACGACGGGTGAGAATCTGTGAATGTAAACTATGTCACTACAAATGTGTCTAGAAGATCTGACCGATTTTAGGCAATTTGTCACTGTACTGGTAACCGTTCATCTTACGGTATGCCTGCCATCGCAGTCGGTAAAAAACCAGGCCCTGTGTCCGTACTGACCCTTTGCTCGACTCTACGGCACGGCCAGCACCTTGTCATAAATTACTCCAATTCCTGTCGGTCCCTTAACTGTAGGAGTGAATATTACTAATATTCGGGCCTTATTTTGAAAGTGCGGTGTTCTACTCTTTGTCATGAAACTGCGAGGTTCTGCAACGGTCCAGGGAAACTTTCATACATCCACCAGGTACTTTGCATTCGCACATCTGTTTCCTTTCTGGGTGCTTATGCGCCCCCACCTCCTGAACTTTGATACAGCCCTCCTCTCGATAAGGGACAACTAACTGTAAGTCAAGAAAAACTCCATCTCGGAGAAGGCTCAAAATTGTGCAGAGCAGTCTAGGACTATAGAAAATTAAATTCAGTCTATCAGCATCCTTGAAAGACAAACCGTATCCAGCTTTTGTACAGTCTGTTTTGAGCAATTATACGTACATATCTGTTGTTTAACACGCGCGTTACGATACAGTTCGTAATGAGTTACTCAAAGCAAGAGCAAATTTACATGACTTTCATTTACAGCAAAAGTCATCAGTAAACTGCGGATTCTTATGCAAATATACATTTTTAGACTTCAGTACTTTTGATTTCCATATAGCTGATGAAACGCAACTATGACAGAGCTGCACTTTGGGGTTGAAATGTTTAATGGTACATTTTTCATTTCAGTTCAGTTATAAAATGTGCATTATTTACGAACTTTGATATGTTAATTTCATAAAGATCCACAATATAGTCATCAGTGTTTAAGGGAAGCGATTCGAATGTACAGAGAAACATTTCTTTAGCGTAGTTGCCCATCACGTCGCACGTATGCAAAGTTGGTGAAAAACATTCGTGAAAGGGGTAGTGTTGACGCGTGGAGAAACAAAACTGTTACACATGAAATACATACGAGAATGATTATGGCAAAAGTTAACGAAGATCCTCATGTTAGTTTTAGACAAGTTCGACATGAAAGTGGTAAATATTAGCAAAACAAGCTTTTCACGCGATCGCGGGGAGACTGGGCCACGGTCTACCGAGTCAATGGAGGTCGTAAATCTCCGTCTCGATTCGCATGAATTCCCTAAAATGAATTACCGGAATAGGGATAATAATGTTGATATGAATGTAACGGATAAGAGTAACTGCGGTATACAGGGTGTCTCACGCAACTGGGCGGAGCTATATCTTTAAAACTGTTAGAGATAGACAAAAATGTCAGAGGACAAAAGTAAATGATATTGTATGTTCTACATTTCTGTACCACTCGTATGCATTTTTGTGTATTGATGCATTTGCAAAGTGCAACTGCAGTTTTATTTTTAAATGGTACTATACAATTTTTCTTGCATAAATCGATTCTCTGGATTATTCTGCGTATAAAAGTGTTAGATGATATGATCGTATACTAAATAGTTTACAAGATATTTAAACTTTCTTAGTAATACAAACCTTTAAGCGTTTCCTTATATCTACGACTTTGTTCACGCTGCCACGCAGTTTGTAGATCATAAAAAATGTTCGAAGAGTTGTCCACCACATTCTAAAAACTTTTTTGTTTGTATTTTAATGTTACTTATGACATCACTTATTTGGCTTCCACTTATTTTAGCTGTTTCTGTCACACTGCGATTTTTGGTCTTCAACACTTTAAATTGGCCGTGAATAAACTTTATTTTATAAAAATTTGGTGATTTTTGCAATATGAGTTACCAATTCTTTTGCACGATTCGGACATGCCATTAGCTGCAAGTTAAAAAATTAATTACTTTGAGCAAGATGGTGCTCCGGCACATAATGCCAAAATAATTATATATTATTTAAATGAAAAAGATTCCATTCGTTGGATTGGGACACGAGGACCAGTACGTTGCCCAGTATTATCACCGGACTTAACGCTTTTGGACTTTTTCCTTGGGGGTTTTTTAAAAAATAAAGTTTATTCACGACCAATTCAAAGTGATGAAGACCAAAAAAATCGGATTGTGACAGAAACAGCTAAAATAAGTGGAAACCAAACAAGTAATGTTATAAATAACATTAAAAGACGAATGAAAAAGTGTTCAGAATGTGGTGTACAACCCTTCGAACATTTTTTACGATTTACAAACTGCGTGGCAGCGTGAACAAGGTCGTAGATATAAGAAAACGCTTAAAGGTACGTATTACTAAGAAAGTTTAAATATCTCGTAAATTATTTAGTTTACGATCATATCACCTAACACTTTTATACACAGAATGATCCAGAGAATCGATTTATGCAAGAAAAATTATATAGTTCCATTTAAAAAAAAAGGTGCAGTTGCACTTTGCAAGTGCATCAATACACAAAAATGCATATGAGTGGAACAGAAATGTAGAACATATAATACCATTTACTTTGGTCCTTTGACATTTTTTTCTATCTCTAACAGTTTTAAAGATATAGCTCCGCCCAGTTGCGTGAGACAGCCTCTATATTTTAACAACAAATAATAACAGACTTCGAGTGTTTGCAAGTGTTTGACGAAGCACGGACTGAATCTGAAGTTCGCATCGCACGTAAATTTCATATAAACGTTTAAATATGAAAGTGAGTGTTTGTCGAAGATTGTTTGGACCGAATGTTGTGTAAGACTGGAATATTTAAGATATCGAAAAAGACTCCCTGCAGAATGTTTCTGCAGGTTTAAGGAAAACTGTATGCGTGGATTTCGCCGTGTAGTGGGTGAACTGTAAAACCAATCAGAATTGCCCGATGGTTCGGGGCAACTCTAACTGGAAGTACAACCCCGCGCACACTGGGTTTTTCCTGAATGCGGAAAAGTATGTATCTGCGTTGCTCATGAATGCGTGTAGATCTGCGACTCTTTGCTTAATTTTAAAGAAGTCACCGAGTTCGCGCTCTCGACTCTGGACTTACTCCAGTTTGGCTATTGTTTCATAGCTACCAAGCCTTTTCGTCGCCGGGTGCAGCTCAGGCCTTCGGAAGCGCGTGCAACGCAGATGTGTGAGTTGGCGGAACCTTTTCTACTTGCGAATGCATGTTTGGCTATGTCTGTGTTTCTTAGAACTTCTTTTGCAAAGGTACATTTCGCGCATGAACGTACCGTGCAAGACAAACATACTCCGAATATTTCATAAAAAAGAATGGCATCTATATTATTTATTCCTCCATCAGGATTCTCATGGGAGAGATTTTGAAAATCGCATGCACTTTTGTCAATGGATTTTACAGCAGTGCGAAAACAATGAAATGTTTTTTAAAGGGGTTTTGTTTACTGACGAGGTATCTTTCACCAAGGTCAACTGAACTTGAGGAATATGCATCATTCACACGTAAACGTTTGGTGTGACATCTAGGCAGTCGTTTTTACCGAAAATGAAACATTCTTTTTTTTATTAATTCCAAAGAAAGTAATTAAATCTAAGACTTGTTCTTTGAAACAATGTTTATGAACATCATAAACTTTAAAAAAATATGTTTGTTTAATAAAAAGTAAGCAGTATAGATGGCGCTACAAATGGATCATTGAAAAGCCTTTTTAAAAAAGTTACTTTTATTTTGCAGTAATATTAACGAAACGAAACGAAATCCAGCGACCTGCTTATAAACTCTTCTTTAGAATATCTCTGGTTCTGCACTGAACCTATAAAAGAAGCAAAATTATGAAAATCACGGTTACAAAATGGCGATTTTTCAGAAAAGTGCGTTTTTCGATAAAAACATGAGGCTTTGGTTGATTTTTTATAAAAAATGAGAGCTTTTATTAAATTCAATGTAGGTTCAGACCGAAAGTACACATTTTGTGAACATGCTCGAATTTGAATCGAGTCGATTGGAACCTTCGTTTTTGAGTTATCACTGCGAAACGAAGCGAAAATGAAAAACGGAGAAACGCGCATTTAAAGTTTTAAAAGATTTTAAAGTATGATTATCGATACATACCTTGTCTAATGATTTCCAGCAGCATAGTACGCTTAAACGTCTAGGAAGCTCCCTTCTACTTTTGCCGATTGACTTCGTGCGTTCGGGCGAAAACGAGTTCATGCGCCGCTTGATCTCTATGGCTGCCAAATTCGTAATTTTGCGAATTTCGACATAAAACAAACGGCATTTTACGCAGGAAACATAACAGTTTCGAAAAATTCAACAAAAAAAATTATTTTTGGACTGCCTAGTACTCTTAAATAATTAAATAATTGGTCTTTATTTTATAAATGTCACACTAAATGGTCAAAGATATGCAACATTCCTGCAAGATGACCTACGAATGCTTTTACATGGACTACCATTTGGCATCCGTGAAAGAATATGGTATCAGTACAACGGTTGTCCGGCCCACTCTTCACGTCTTGCAAAGCGAATTCTCGGCAGGAAATTTTCGAAACACTGGATTGGGCGTACTGGAACTGTAGTATGGCCACCTCGCTCACTGGACCCCACACCAATGGACTTCTTCTTGCGGGGAAAACTAAAGCAAGACGTTTATAATGAACAAGCTACAACGCTAGAGGGCATGAAAAACAGAATAATTAGACCTTGTGTTGCCATTAATTCTCAAACCATCAAAAGAACATTCCAAGCCCTTCTTACTCGTTTTGAACACTTATTAACTGATAACTAAAAAGATGAGTGATAGTTGCCATAGAAATTTGATGGCGGTCAGGTCTATACTGCGTCGGTAAACGTGTTTACTTACATTCACAGGTTCTCGCCCGTCGTTGTTAAAGCTTGCGATTTAGGTGGAAATACATTTCGTGTTTACTTTTAATTTGGGAATTCAAAGACCACTTCAAGGTCATGTCGTTATATACCTCTTAAGGCATTTTAATGTCAGCTACAATATGCAAGGAAAAAAATATTCACTTCTATGCAAAAGAACATCGGTGACCTTGAAACCTCCGAAAAAAGTAACTTTGTGACAAAAACATTCTTTGCGGCGTATTTGTCCTTCGATACCATTCAAAGTGTACGTACAATATTTTTTATATTATTACAACTGACGGAGATATTTAGGTGGCTATACTTAGATGGAACATCCTGTATAGGCTGTGAATCTTTATAGTATAAAGTTTATACAATTAAATATATCCAAGTTCGTGAAGAATGCACATTTTATAAAATAAGTGAAGCAGAAAATGTACTTTTAACCATTTCAAAACTTCAACTCCAAAATGTAGTACTGCAATAGTTGCGTTTGATCTGTTACTTGGAAATAAAAAATATTGAAGTCTAATAATGTATGTTTGCAATAAAAATCCGCAGTTTCGTTATACAGTGGGTTAAAATGGTATTGGCACGCCCTCTTTTTTTTAAATATCTTTACATATTAAAGTGATATATTAATACCAAGTATGTTCTTTAGTGTCTTTTAACATACAAAGGTTATGTATTCTTTCAGAACATTCTATAATGTGGCTTAAGTATGAATTAAAAACGAAAATTTCATAGTGAAAATAGTATTCGCACACTCGCGACTCTGTAATGGTAGGTTCACAATTACTCACTTTTGGACATCTTAAATACGGGTGTAAGGACACAGATGTAAACAAAGTTTATCTACGTGGATCACATCGCTCGATTTACGTAGTTAGTCTGTGTTTATATTCACAATCAGTGCAGGAAGTATGACTAGAAAGAGAAGCGAAATCTGTGTCCGTGCGGGATCAAATTATTTTATTGCGTAATCGCGGTGAAAGTTACCGAAAAATTGATAAAATGTTAAATTTGAAGTTTTCAAGGGTCAGAAATGTTATAAAAACATGAAGAAACTGGTATCACCGAAAACATATCGCGATCAGGTCGACCGAGAGCACTTACAGTAAGGCAGCAGTGAAGTGTTATACATATAAAAAGCAGTGAAAAACCTGTCCGTCAGTGCTCAAAGTTTATCTGCCGATATTGCGGCATCATCGGGAAGGAAAGGTTAGTACTTAGATTGTGAGAAATATATTGCATTCTGCTCAAATTTACGGAAGACTATCGAAAAAGAAACCGTCCATAAGTGAAAAGAATAGGGAGAAGCTAAATCGTGCATAAATAAGCGAATGGAGTTGTGAAAAACAGTAATATTCTCTGATGAGAGTAAATTCAACATTTTCGGTTCTGATGGAAAAAGATTTGTATGGAGAAGGTCTAATACCGAATTGGACTCTAAGATCTTCGACCAACGGTGAAACAGGGTGGTGGATACGTTATGGTTTGGGGGTGTTTATCGTACAATAGAGTAGAAAACCTTGCATTTACCGATGGGACAATGAATGCTCAGGATACAGGGATACAAGGAGTTCTTTTAAACTGGAAACGGTGAAATATCTTATGAGGAACTGAAGCTATCAAAAAAATGTGTTCGCAAAAGTTGTTTGGTATAAAGGGAAACATTACGTGATATAAATATTTTTTTCGTAGATGGAGTAATGGAGATTTCAAGGTTAAGTTACTTTTTTTAAATAGGATCCTATATTTTTTTATTCACAATATAATAGCGTTTTTTGAAACGAATTCAACGAACTACTATATGAGATTATTCAGTGTAGGAGAAAGCCATAAATTAACCATTGGCTGCGAACAACTTGGAAACGAGGGGAATGCTGCATGCGGCCGAGCTGCAGTAGTACGTATCGGCCATTGCAGCGAACACCTATAAGCGTCGACAGTACACGGGGAGTAGCTTTGTCAAGCGTCTTTAGATGCCAATCGCAGTAAAGGGGTTAATGTGATCCCATGTAGTTAGGTTAACGCGAATCGCAAATTGTCGGCTAGCTGAACCCTGCGTGACTGCATCGACGACGACTATTGACGCTGATTAGGCTGTACGCTGTAAACAAAGATCAAGCTTCTTGTCTCCCTTTATGCCTCTCAGGTTACTAGGCAATACTTCTTACCAGGTATCTTAAAATCATTGGAACAGTCAGTTTACAGATGTCTTCTGTAAGCTAAGTTCCTAATTAGTTTTACTGCGATTGGCGCCTGAAGGCGCTTGACAAAGCTGCTCTTCGCGTACTGCCGACGCCTACGGGCGTTCGGTACAATGGCTCAATGCGTGGGACTGCAGCTTGACCGCACGCAGTCTTCCCCTCGTTTCCAAGTACACAGTTCGCAGTCAAAGTGTTAAGTTATGAATTTCTATTACACCGAATGACCTCATATAAGTCGTTGAATTCGTCTCGAAAAACGCAATCGTATTATGAATGAAAAAGTATAGAATACAATTTAAAAAAATGAACTTGACCTTGAAATCTCCCCCACTACTCCACCTACGGAATAAATATTTATACCACGTAATGTCTCCTTTTATACTAAACAACTTTTGTAGAAACATTTTTTTGATAGCTTCAGTTCCTCATAAGATATTCCACCGTTTCAAGTTAAAAAAACATCCTGTAGATGTATTGCGACATAATTTATTACAACGTGCAATTACATTGGATATCAGCGAATCATTTCGCTTTCAACAGGACAACAATCCGAAGCACACGGATAAAATAACAAGAGCATGGATACTTTACAATGTGCACAAACAATTTCCTAGAAATTTGAAGAAAAATAAGCAATAACAATGATTTGGAAAATGCATTATTAGAAGAATGGTCAACAATTTCTCCGGATATTATAAAAAAACTCGTGGAGTCAATGCCAAATTGATTGCAAGCAATAATTAATGTCACAGGCATGCACATAAATGATTAAATACTTCTTGTGTATTTAATAAATGAAATAATGATGTATTTTCTAAATAAATCACAAGTGTGCCAATACTTTTTTGACTATGAAATTTTCATCTTTCTTTCATGACTTCCTTAAACTACATTACTAAGTGTTTTGAAAGAATGCGTAACCTCTGCACGTTAAAAGACACTAAAGAACATACTTGGTATTAATACGTCACTTTAATATGTAGAGGTATTTCCAAAAAGGAGGGTGTGCCATTATTTTTTTGACCCACTGTATGTGTACATATGTATGGGAATACACTTCATACATGTAAGGGACATTGATTTTACTTGTTTAGCTTTTGCTAAGAGTAATTTTTTAATTACTCTTATTAAAATGTTAAATTTATTTGTACGTATTAAAAATTTTGGAAATAAAATTCTGTTTACAAGGAATTATACTAACCGCATCATGAAAGTAGACACTATATCACGGAATTATGCATGGGTCGTTTGATTTAGGCCAGCTGACATGATAAGGAAAGAAACAAACAATCTGTACAACTAAAACCATGTTTCAGTGAATAAAATTAGTGTCTTTCCAATGCCATTATAATTATTACACAATTATTTAAATTGTACCTACTAAACTTGAAAGAAAGTATTAGTTTCACGGAATTATCTATGTTTCATGCTTGTTAGACTAGTCGCTTAATTTACGACTTGACTATACATATTTATTCCTTTGACAAGGAACGTCAGGTAACCGGGCCACTCCGATTTCGATGAAATTTTAGTATGATATAGTACTAAAAAAAATATTTAACATGTATTTCTTATATCTGCTGATATGTACTTGGAGGGGCGAAAACAGTCCCTGAATTTGGGAACGAAAAACACGTTCAGTTAAATATTTCGAAAAGTATTGGTCGCAGCGAAAAATTTTAACTGTACAGATTGTGTACTTTTCAGTGGAGAATTCATATGTATAAGGAGATTAAAAAAATTTGTTTATACAATATATAAAAAACAATTGATTTTTGCAAATTTTTTTTGCAAAATGTTGAGATATTTGTATGAAAAGTTGTATACGTAAACTATAGATCTTTACTGAAAATACGAATAAATTGGAATTTTTAATTTCAGCCTTGCAATAAATATAATTTCAAGCGATATGTACTTACACCGTATATTCGCCAAGTATGTTTTCGGAAAAAGCTCTCCCATTTGGTACTGAATATGGATTTGCAAACTAATTTGCACTCGAGGGATACAATAATAAAACTACAGTCACTTATTCACTACCAATTCATCACCTAGGTATAAAAACTTATTCAGATATGCTTGGTTTCGATGTGGATACACAAGCGATATAGCAAAACATTTTGAGAACTCCGTTGATTTTTCTTTTAATCAATTAGAAAATATAACTTGTCCAATGTGTACAGAAGTTGTCGCAATAAAGTGCTCGTGGTGTCAAGCACACTTGTACTATGCACACTTGTTTGATAATTACCATTATTGTGGTGATTATAAAGAGTAAATTTCGTAGTTAGAGCTTTTACCGTGAGATGTACTGTCATCAGTTCATAACATCAATGACTCTGGAATCCAATATAAAAATCAATCATTTTTGGGACTATCACATTTTTACAAACGTAAGAACGATTAACGTGAACGTTTATTTTTATTCGATTGTATTTTTAATTACGGCCTCTTTACTACGGTGAATCGCATGAGTATTACTTGCGTCCCTGTAGTATTGCCGCTACGGATTGTTTTTACCGGCTCGGGGATTTTCATCATGTCAAACACTTTAATAAGTCCTAGTATATTACATTTATCATAAGCATTTAAAACATCTACAATTCCCTTGATAGTACCTTCTCAAATGTAATTGTCGAATATATGATATAAGAACACTTCGCATTTAATTTTAATAATTACAAGGGTGAAATTAAAAATTTCAATTTATCCGTATTTTCAGTAGACATCTGTAGTATACGTATTCAAATTTTCATAAAAATATCTCAACATTTTGCAAGGAAAATTTGCAAAAATACACTACTTTTAATATATTTTTTAAACAAATAATTTTTTTTAATCCGCTTACACATTTGAATTCTCAATGGAAAAATACACAATCTGTGCATTTAACATTTTTTTTACTGCGATCAATAGTATTCGAGATATTTGACTAAACGTGTTTTTCATCCCCAACTTCAGGGGCTGTTTTCGTCCCTTCAAAGTAGATATGAGTAGATATAAAAAAAATACGTGTTAAATATTTTGTTGAGTACTATATCGTACAAAAATTTCATCGAAATCGGAATGTTCCGGTTGCCTGACATTCCTTGTGAGTATACCCTTTATTTTTATTCTTCAAACTCACTCCTTTACTGAAGTTGCTTATAAAAAGCTGGATTTCAGAATATAAATTAAAGATTTTGTAAGTCTTTCTGTGTCATATTTCATAAATTGTTTGTTACTACCATATAGAGTACTCCACCGGAAATCGAGAATTTGATTGTCTGTTTTATTTTTATCTTAACAGACATCATTTCAACTGTTTCAAGGCGTCAATACCATGCAGCAAGAAATTTTTTTTTCTTAATTTTTAACATTTCGCATATCTGTGTTCCGTATAAAAATTATATGTAAATTTTTCTTTTGCATTTTGTAGTAGGTATTAATACGTCTTCAACAGTGCATAATAATGTAATTTCAAAATGTTCCGGAACTTGAAAAAAAGTGGTGAAACAGCAAAATAGCCTTAAGACGGTATTCAAGCGTAGTATTTACTTGAATAAGTATTCGAAGTGCTCTCCTTCGGCAGAGATGCATTTGGTAAAAGTTAGGTTTTGTTCAAAAGAAAGGGTCAGTGATATTAGAATTGAGAAACATTTAAAAAGTCTTGGAATTTTGTTTGGAAAAGTATTTAAGTTACACGCCATGAAAGGTAAGCTGGCCGACGAACATACTGATACTAGATTGTGTAACAAATATTTAGTTGTTAATATTAATATTATTTTAATTCGAACTTTAATAAATTAAATTATACTGATTTTTGGATGTAACTTATTTAATGAACAATCACACTGAATAAATCTGGCCAAATGTCTCATACTAATTAACCTTGTGAGTGGCAAGGAGCGCGATCCTGTTCAATTACTTTTCTTGCAATAACAGTAATGAGCGCTATCTCGTTACTATTTTTCTTACAGCATTATATTGCATTTCTGTAAAAAGTATAAAATATGTATATAGTGTCTTTGTTTACAAATTAACAGATAAGCATTAATTTGGTGTAACAGTTAGTAAAATCCTTAAAGTTTGTATAAAAACTAAGCGAATTCACACTAAGAATATACACGTACTAGTTTGGTGCTTTTCGCATACGGTGTCGAACAAAATATGTACTTTTGTTCAATATCGTTAATTTATAAAACAACAGAGAAGAAATGTATAGAATGTTTGCGTTATAATGCTATGGACATCTATATTTTTCAAATTTTCTGATACGACCAACCTAACTATAACGACTACATTCATAATTTACAACAGATTACAAGGTAAAGGTACTCTAACTTTAAGTAATATTATTCAGAAATTTTATGCCGATTAGGTCGCCTTTACTATTTTGAAAATAGGATAATACAAGCTACAAATTTGAATTAAAAATAAAACTTAGTCTGCTGTCTATTTAACATTTTGTGACTCCATTTTTTTTCAATTAGATCAAAAGGCATTGTTAAACATTCATGTTGTCTGTCTGGAGTAATAAACGTTTTTTCTTTATACAGGATGTTTCACTACAGGTGGTAAATATTTTAAGGGTTGATTCTAAAAGCCAAAAAAGACTAAAATCAAGAATGACGAAATTGCGGTGGAGACTTCATTTTTTAGTTATAGATGTCTAAAAATTCGGCTCTTGAACGCATGTTGCACGGCAACTTGACCTACATATAGCAGGTCAGGCAGGGTACATTCAGTGGAGGTCAACGCTCAACAGATTCACCAAGTAGAACGCATGCTTACCGACGTATCGGAAACGATGATCCACGATGAAATGTGCTACAATACTACGATCTTGCAACAATTTATGAAAAAGCGTACACGTCACGTTGTGCTGTATTAACCCCTTGCCGTACGATTTTTCCAACGATCTCGTGCGACGAAGTTTACTATTCCAATCCTAGAGTGTCGTGATAAATGAGGAGCGCCTATCAGCACATGCAGTTCGCTTTTAACAATCCTTTAAAGGTCAATTTGTGCTGTAGTGAAAAACTTTAAAGAATTGACACAAAAGTCGGACTCGTATTTGTAACGTATTAATCATATTCTGTGTCACGAGTGTGACTCGTTAAAGTACGGCAAGGGCTTAAACCTGCATGCTTGTACAAATCCACAAGGGCATATAAAAACTCGTCTGTTGCGATTTTTGTATGAAGCGGGTGAATGCTGCTTCCAATATACTATTTTGTCCTCAAAAATGACCCACAAGCGTGCGCACACAGTGCGATTATTTCATTCGCAATTGTCTATGTGAATTACACGCACCACGATTGTTGCATCCGCGAATGTCCACTTGATCACACACTCACACGCACTGCAATTATTTTACCAAGCGCGTGATTACTTTACCCACACACTGCACAGTACACACAGAGCAACATTAAAAAGAAGAAAAAAAATCTATAAAATTGAAACGGAAACTAAAAGTACAACTATATTGAACAAGACTAATAACTTCCACCTATTACCGTCTTTGTTTCCCTTGGCGACAGCCACCAAACTGAGGAAACGTTGGTAAAAAAATCCCACGCGAAAAATGCCGAAAGTAATACAATCTTCACTATTTACGTCTTCATCATCTCCCTTTAGCCCCTTACATTAGCGAACACGTGTTTCAAGGATACTCGAAGACAGATAGCCCGATACAATTTCACTTTTGGAGTGTTTATGGCTGGGTCAGGATCTGGAAAGGGCCTTGACATAAGCCATGCACTCTTACAGGTGGGCATTGAACAATGGTTAGTGATTTGAACTGGTCAACATTTGCTTTGCGGAAAGACTTCGGTCGCAAACACAAAGTCTGCGGCTAGTCTCAGATGTGTAAACTTCATTTATCTGTAGACCCTAGTTTACACTTCTTAAATTAGATATAATTGAAAATTTAATAACAGTTCTTTTTGTACTTAATTCGCAGAATATGGTATTAACACTCGCCAGCGGGTCAATTGTGGTGCGTGTACATGATTCACGTGAATACTTGAAATAATCTCGGTGTGTGCTTGCACGCGCGTGGGTCATTTTTGAGGACAAAATCGTGTATTGGAAGTAGCATTCATCCTCTCTACTTGAGAATCCTGCCGTGTGGATTTCTACATGCCCTTGTCGATTTTTGCATGTAGGCAGGTTTAATGTCGTACAACGTGACATGTGTGCTTCCTCATAAATTGTCGGAAAAATGCAGTGTCGTATTGCATGGTATCGTGTCTCATCGTTTCTGTTACGTCGATAAGTATGCGTTATACATGGTGAATCTGTCGTGCGTTGACCTCCACTGAACGGGCTCTACCTCTCCTGCAATATATAGGTCAGGTTGCCGTGTGACAGGCGTTTCAAACCGCATTTTTTTAAACATCGACAACTAAAAAATGAAGCCTCTACCGCAATACCGTCATTATTGATTTTCGACTTATTGCGGGTTGTAGAATGACCCCTTAAAATATTTACCACCTGTAGTGAAACATCTCGTATAACCATTTGAAGCTGGAATTCGATGAAATCCTATGTTCCGTCCGACAGAACAGAACATATGAGAATTTCGTTGGTACATTTATGACAGGTTCGCGAAGAAAAGGGTATTTTTGAGTGAAAACTTTTAGACTATTACCAGCAATACAAATTAACTGTTTACTAGTAAAGGACCTAGAATTTCTGTTTCGCCTCGTCCTCAACAACCAATTCTATGCCATAAAACTCAGCGTTCCTAAAGGGTGCATGAAAAACGGCACTGACGTCACTGTGTGCTCGCGTTCGGCCATTCTACCTGGTGGAAAAACCGCGGCGTTATCGAACCGTCGAAGTCCTCATATCCTTGCAAGTATCATCTCACCCTTTCCCGGAAATACGTGCTAAGGGCACATGGCTGGGTGGTCACGATGCTAAAGGGGCACGCTGATTGGAAGTTTGGCTTTTCGGACGAAAGCCACAGCGTGCTTCTTCAACCACCAGAGCGTCATTTTTCGGACGCTCCGATTTCATGTAAAATGCAGGCAGTCCGGACAGTCATGGAAAACTGTCGTTCAACCAATCTTTAACCCATCGTTTCGAGAGAAATTTCATCGTTTGGAACTATCATATCGTCAGTTGTAGTCCATCATCCAAGCATGGATCTATCTGTTTACAATAGACTTCTGATTGATTGGTTCTCATCTTAATGTGATCGATTTCTTGTTGTAGTCCTTCATAGTCAATACTTATGATGATGCTCCAGGTTTTATGATATATTTGTGTTTCCTTTACATACTTTAGACATACGGCTTCTTCTTCCTTTAATTTTGTTAGTGTTGTTTCGTCTTTATTCGAGACTGGATGGCCTGTCAGTCCATGGGTCAAAATATTCACAATTATTATCACTGCAAGGCTCTTCATCTCTACGGTAAAACTCGGTTTTTTCTGCAACAATAAAGGGTTTAACGTCAGAGATGTAGTATGTACCTTTTCTATTATTCTTTTCGATCGTGACTGCTTAGTCGTTTATAACTTTTATTGGTATCTATGGTCCTTCCTACGGTGAGTGTAGTCTAGGATCTTGTGTTTGTTTTCTTCTGACAAGCACGTGTTGTCATATTTTGTATTGTCCTTTTATCTTTTTTTGTGGGAGTCTCCTTTGGGTTGCTTCTTGTTTTTCTTCTATTTTTCTTTTTGCTGTTTCTTGTATTCTTTTTCTTCTGTTAGTTAATGTTTGATACGCATATCTTTCATTTAATTTTAGTTCTTCTGCTTGTATTGGAATGTTCAGTTTACAAATTCCTGTGACTTGATTTTGTGTAGAGTTACAAGATATTGTTGTGTCGGGTAATAGTTTCACCCATTCTTCTGTATTTTCGAGATAGCTTCTTAGGTAGTTCAGTATTTCTTTGTGTGCTCTTTCGTTTTTCCGTTTGATCGAGGATGGTATACTGTAGTGTTTGTTATTTTAATCCTTAGTTTCTGCTTCATCATTTCTTCGAATTCTCCGCGGAATTCTAGTCCGTTATCTAGTTGGATTTCTTTTGGTATTCCGAATATTTGGCAGTATCCTGTCCAGAAGGATTGTAATATTACTTTTGGTGTTTTGGTCTTCACGGAGATTAGTCGAATGTATCAGGTTAGGTAGTCTTGAATTACTAGAATGTATCGGCATCCTCTATCCGATGGTAATGGTCCCATGGTATCAAGCGATACTTTATCGTTCGGTTTCTCAGAAATATCTGGTCTTCTTGGAGCTGGTCTTGTTGCTGTATATTTTAATCTTTCCATTTGGCACGTTTTTCATTGTTTAACGAAGTTTTTAGTATCCTTTGTGATTCCAGGCCAGTTGTAGAGCGTTCTCAGACTTGCAAGGTCTTCTCAGGACCTTGATGGCTTCCTAAAGTACTCTTATGCACTGCTTTTGTTAGTGCCTCTTTTTCTTCTTCTGTTTTTGGATCTTGGATTAAATTGCATTTCACAATGGAATGCTTTTCAGGCATCCTTCTTTTGTGAATGAATGCGATCATCTGCAGGATCGTTTCGCGTACGTATGGATCGAAAATTCGTACTTCTATTTCAGTAACTTCTGGTATCTTGGTTCTCAGCCCAGCATACCATATAATTTCTTCATCATCAGGGTCTATGTAGAGCCCTTTTTCATTTTTATTCGAAGTTACGACAAGACCTCTCCGTGTAACTCGTCCTTCGTAGGTAAGAGTATTTTCCTTTAAAAATTATTTTCAGTCTCTTTGAATTCATCGTACGTTGGTGGGGCTTCTCTTTCTAGATCGCTGATCGCTTCTTCAATCACCTCTTGAAGATCTTCGTCTTCTATGACGTTTATTCTCAATAATGCATTTGCATTAGTATTCAGCTTTCCCTTTTTGTACATTATTTCGTAATCATAATCTTCTAGTTAACACGTTCGCTACCAGCGTCACATATGTGCGACGCGACGATTCTGTTTTGGGAGCTCGACGTCACGTATATGTGACAGAGATAATTGATAAAAATAAAGCGTGGGCTGTGGTGGACGTTTTTCTCAAATCGACCATGGTAGCGAACGTGTTAATGAGAGTTTTGACATATTATTGACACATTATAGTGTGTCTAACCAAATATGGGAGTTTCCACTGTGATAGTCAACGTGTTAAAGTCTTCATCTCATAAGTCTAGATGTTGGGTCTTTTACATTCATTAACCATGTTAATGGTTTGTGATCCGTTATGATCTTGAATTTTTTCCCGTATAAGTATAAGTGAAGGTGTTTTATTCTCCAGACTATTGCAAGTAATTCTTTTTCAGTTATTGAATAGTTTCGTTCTGCTTCATTTAATATTGTTGAAGCATAAGCTATTAGTCTGTCTTTTCCGACCTGTCCTTGCGATAGTACTACTCCTATTGCGTTACGGCTGGCATCTGTCGTCAATATAAATGGTGCCCCCCAATCAGGATACTTCAGGACTGGCTCTTCGCACAGTGCGTTTCTTAATGTGTCGAAAGACTTTTGTTCTTCGGTGGTCCATTTCCATTCGGCTTTTCCTTTTAATAATTTCGTCAGCGGTAACGCTTTTAATGAAAAGTCTTTAATGGATTTTCGATAATAGCCTGCTAGTCCAAGAAATTGTTTTATTTGTTTTAGGTTTTTGGGTGTTGGATATCGTTTTATTTTCTCTATTCTTTCTGTGTTAGGTTTTATTCCTTGTGCTAATATTTTATGTCCTATATATGATAATTCTGGTTTTAGGTATTCGCATTTGTCTGGTTGTAGTTTTAATTCAACATTCTTCAATCGAGGAAATAATGTTTTTAAGTTATTATTGTGTTCTTTTAGTGTTTTTCCGAAAACTGTGATATCGTCCATATATACGAAGTAAGCGTTTCCGACTACTCCTCTGAGTTCGTTGTTCATCATTCTTTGGAATGTTACTGGAGCGTTCTTTAATCCGAACGGCATTCTATTATATTCGAAATGTCCATCTGGTGTTGAAAATGCTGTCTTCGGTTTGTCTGTTTGTTTCATGCCGATTTGATGAAATCCTGATGCTAGATCGAAAGCAGAGAAGTATTATGCGTTTCCAAATTTATCTAATATATCATCGATATTGGACAATGGATATGAGTCTTGCTTTGTCCTTTCGTTGATTTTTCGGTAATCTATAACGATTCTCCATTTCTTCTTTCCTGATGCGTTCATCTTTTTAGGTATTATCCATAATGGTGAATTAAAAGGTGAATCGCTTTCTCTTATAATTCCTTGTTCTAATATTTTCTTCACTTGAGCTTTTATTTCTTCCTGGTTTATTGGCGGATATCTATATTGTTTTGTATTTATTGAAGCTGAATTCGTTAGATTGATTGAATGTTCTGTCAGTTTCGTTAAAGGTATCGAGTCTCTCGGTAGTACGAATATTTCGTGGAATTCTTTAATTATTTCCCATATCTGTTCTTTTCCTTTTTTGATGTGGTCAAGTCTGGTGTTCTGTTTTAATAGATTTTCTCTTTCTTTGTTCAGTGGAGTTGGTTTTTCTGGTAGATCAGTTTCTTGAATTGTTTGAGCTACTAAGGCTGTTCCTTTGAATTGTATTGTTTCGTTTTCTCTGTTGTTTACTGGTAGGTAAGTGTATTCGTTTCGAACTGTGGCTAATACATGGTCTTCTCCTAGGGTTAAGTTTACTTCACCGTTACGTATGTTTTTTTTACTGGAAATTTTAGGATTCTTGTGGTTTTGGGTAAGAACTGTAAGAAGTCTGTTTCGGTATCCTTTTCTAATTTATCTTTCTCGCAGCGTACAGATTCTCGTTGTAAATATCCATCTTTCTTATTCCAAATCGCATGTAAAATTCTTAACGAATCGAGCCTGATTATTTCGACTTCTTTTAAGATGTGATCAGAAACGGTATGAAAGGGGAGTGGTGGTCCGTACAATGATGTGTTCAATACTCCTTTTGTTGCAAATGAGCCGTTCGTGAGGGTCTTGATCTCGCGTATCTATCTCCGATTCATTCTATTTTTATCCTCGATTGTTGTTTCGCGTATAAAGAATACTGATACTCTGGGGTTGACTAAGTGTTACAACAGTTTTCCATCCTTATCGAAGGGAAGACATAAACTAGCCCTGCGATACGGTTGCACTAATGGGATGGAATTTCCTCCGACTTTCCCAGATAAGGTAGAAGTAGTGAAATTCCATCCTTCGTAAAAACCGATGCGCACCACCTCTCCGCACAACCCCCGAAAGTGTTCTAATCCAGGATCTATTTAAGTGAGGTACATCCTGGAGCCACAGTTAGTTACTAAGCTCGATCCTGTATGTGCAGCAATATAATATAAATAAAGATTACAAGTGAAGAAGATCAGTATTAATTCCTCCTGGAGAAACCCATTTAATCAAACATCTAACAAGTTCATGTTCAAGTTCATCTTGTAAGTCCGCGAGTCGGCAGGCGTGCGCGCAACAAACCTTCAGAAGAAGACGTAACGGCTCGTGACAAATCGTCCCAATTTTGCGTTTTCTAATTTGATTCTTATGTAAACTAGTTTATTTCCAGCGTGTCGTGTTGTATTTGTATGATCGTAGTTTCTAATGCGTCGGTTATGTTTGCGTTTGTTTCCTGTATTGCGTTGTTGTTGTTTCGAAGAGTGTGTACTGGCAGGGTTTTTTGAAAAGCGCGGTCCTTTTGAAAATTTTGCGATTCGTGGTATCGTTTTGTTCTGCAATCACTTTCTATGTGCCCCCTTCTTTGACAATATGTGCATTGGATATAATTGTTGTTGACTTTTTCGAAACGTTTGTTAACGTTGCCTCTACGATTTCGATTGCTGTTGACGCTTTCGAAACGTTTGTTAACGTTGCCTCTACGATTTTGAGGTTTGAGTTTGCCTCCACTATTTCTGCTATTCGTGCTGCGTTTATAGCTTCTTGAGTTGTTTTTGGATTAGACGTTTTGACATCTAATTGAACTTCTCTGTCTAGACCGTTTATAAAATCAATTACTCCTTTTTTTTCCTTCTTCTAGCAATAATTCGCGTTGTTCGATTGGTAACTGCTTACTCAATATTGCTTTTAACGCCATATCGTGTATTTTCATGAAACGTTGGAGATACGTACCGACTGTTTCTCTGGGCATTTGTGTACACTGTATTCTCTGTAGCTGAAATAGTATTAGATCGTACGGGACACCACAATTTTGTCGTAGCTGATTTTTTAGGTCCTCGAAATCTGCAATCATTTCTGCTCGAATGACTGTTCTTGCTTTTCCTATGATCTTTTACCCTAGTATGTTTCCTAGTAGTAGTTACCTTCTTTATTTCCTTACATTGTACCTAGCCGTTTCGGTTTGGGAGATAAACGTCTCAACAGAAATGGATACACCATAAAATTCTGTGATGGTTCCTAAGACTTCTTGCAACGAAGAATTTGACGAATTATATATAAATAATGTAATGTATAACGACTCAGAGTTTATATGTAAGACATTAGTTCGCGTTTGTTTCTCCTCTAATTTCGTTTCTAACTTTTCCAACCGGCTAACAAGGGGTGCTTCAGGACTGGCCCTCACCGATTTTTATGAAATTTGGTGGAGTGGTAGGTGTATGCCTACAATAAGCGTAACTATAATTTTAGCCGTATATGGCCAGCCAGTTTTGAGAAAAATACGTGTAAAGTTTGGAAAAATCACATATTCCGATATATTCGCGTATTGGAGCGCTACATTTAACAAGCGTCGTGGCGTGGCGGCAAGTGTACGAGACTTCTAATTTTTTGTCCCAGGTTCAAATCCCGTCGCGGATATTTTTTTTTTAAGAAATGTTGCATCCTATGTTACAATATGGAAATGTAGATTATTCTATGCAATTTTTCTTGAAATATTTATTTAATTATTATTAATAAAACAGCTTTATGCTGAAAGTAAAAATATGTACGTATAGTTTGAAGTATATGTGTAAGCAATAAAGTATTATTCTCTACCTGTACATACAGTTGCATGGAACTTATCACAAAAACAATTAAGACAAATTTAAACTACACCACAAACATCTCGCAAAAGAAGGCTACATGCATGAACAATTATAATTATGTACATATGCGGGGTAATTCCTCAGTTAAAATGTCTTTGAGATAAGTCATTTGGCTCATAACAAATGTGAACATATCGTAAGTAAGTAAACAGAGATTACTGTCTAAAATGTGTTAATTTAAGCAGTCGTGAGTGAAAATGCTGTAAGATGTAGTTTGCAATAGTGGGTGTAAACGGTACATGACAGTAACTGTTCTCGCACGTGTATAATTATTAAAGTTTGATGATGAGTTTACTCGTCTTCCCTATGTAATAACTTAAAGTAACACAGACCCCGTACAGAATAAGTACCTAGATGCGAATTAACAACAAAGGAAAGAAGGAAGGAGATGGTGATATTGTTGGAATCTGCTTTTTTATTTATTAAACTATTTATTTATTTAATTTGTTTAAGTATTAAACAAATACATATACATACAGGATGTTCGATCTTAAATGTAATGAACCATTATTTCCAAACATATTAGGGATATAAAAAATTGTTTATATAAAAGTTGTATGGTATGAGTGATGCAATTTCATTGGCAACGACGAATTTTTTTTTCATTACTATTTTGTGATATGAAAATCAACTTCACTTTTTTTTAAATAGAATTACTTATCTTTTTATGACCATTTGACAGTGCGTTTCAAGACTAAATCACTAACCTTTAATGTATGTACCTTTTGTCGATTGGTTTTTAATGCATTAGTCGATGCAGCCCATTATTTCTTATAAAAAAGTATTAAGGTATTTATGTCGAAAAAACATTAGTTTAGCAGATATTTCAGTGTCAATACTGCAAAATGGTACTACACGTATAGTACGAATACTTGCTGGACTGAAATAACATACGGTGATGTTGACTTTGATGAGTTTTTCCGAGCCTCAATATCACAAAACACAATTATCTCAATGCTTTTACTGTTTGTACATAAGCTACGTTAAAAAAAATAAACAAATTCATTACTTGGTAGTAGTAATGCGTTTATTTCATATGCCTTTCGGCATTCGATAGGGGGTTTACCATTATCCGCTTACATCACCAGATTTACATGTTAACAGATATTACACATTTTCTTAAATCACCTCACTATGCTACCTCACAATCCAGTTGTCTTCTTTTGCTTATAATTTCCCTCATCCACTCCGGCCCTTCTCCGGTATCACCTAACAGCACCTCTCGTGTTCTTGTTGTTCTAGTTATACCGCTACAATCTTCCATCATATGTTTCACCGTTTCTCTATGACCATGACATAGCCTATAGCTGTTATCTTCGTCCTTTTTCCAGTATCTGTTTCCTCTTTCCTCATTTCCACATCTGAACCTCGCTATCAGTTTTTTGTCTTTTCCTCCAAGTTCCATTGTTAGATATATTGGTACGTCTTCTGTACGCAAAACTCTGTATCTATAGTTGTATTTACTTTCCGTTATTCTTTCATACTGTTCCTGTCTTTGTTCTTCTGTCCGCAATCATCAAAGTACGTTCTATTTCTTTTCTCTCGTTCCTTGCTTCTTCTGCCTCGTCCATCTCCATCCCGTTTTTTTTGTAGTACTGCTATCCTTCTTTCTCCCATATTGATTTTTTACTTTCATCTTTCCATTTCACTTGTGTCCAACATTCTATTATAATTTTATTTCTCATTTCTGTTCTCGTTCTTTCCTCATATTTTTGTGCTCTCCTGCCTGCTTCTATCCTAATTTTCTGCTCTTTTATTTCTTCTAGAATAATCTATGCTGGCGTGTTGCAGTCGACTCCTAGGGTCCACCTTATATACTTTTTTTGTATTTTTTCAAACTTTTCAGTTTCCTTCCAACCCCATATTTTCGCTGCATACAACAGAATGCCTCCTACTAAAGCTCTGAACAACATCATTCTTCTTTTTATATTTCCTTTAAATTTTCTTTCTCCTATTCCACACACTTGAGTCATGGCTATCCTCGCCTTCTTAGCTGTTTCTCTTATGTGTGTATCATATTTTCCATTTTTTTGAAAATGAAACCCGAGATATTTAAATTCCTTGACTTCTATTCTGTCCTGATCCCATAACCACTCTTCTTTTCTTTTTTTCCCTCTTCCTTTCCCGAAGACTAGTACTTTTTATTTCTCTGCGTTCAAGGTTAGTTCTTTTTTCTTTATGTATTTTCTCAAGCTGCCTATCATTTATTCAGCTCTGCCGGTTATTTGGCTATCAATACTATGTCATCTACGTATGCCAGTGACCAAATCTTCGTATTCCCTATCACTATCCCACCAGCGTGAGCCTTTTGTAGTACATTCTCTAGGTCTGCTATGTATAGGTTGAATAAGGTTGGGCTTAGGGGGCTTCCTTGCCTTACCCCTTTCGTCGTCCAAAATTTGTCCGACAGTTCTCCGTTCACTTTTATCAAATTTCTTGTTTCTTTGCATATTTCGTTGATTCTTTCTCTCAGGTTCTTACTTATTCCACCTCTTTCCATTATTTTTCGAAGCTCTTCTCTGTTTGTCTTGTCAAAGGCCGCTTTTAAATCTGCAAAGAAGGTATATACTTTTCCACGTTTCGCCTGCAGTTTTGTATTCACTGTTACGTATGAAGAATATTTTTCTGTTCGCTTTCTTTAAATTTCTTAAGCTCGCGCTCGAGGAAGGAAAACGCCCTAAAACCCCTTCATGTTTATCTCGCGAGTAACGAAGGGGAGCATGAGCAGCATTCCCACGGATAGCAACCAGAAGCCAAAGCTGATTCATCTAGGATCACGAAAAACTCCTTATATGGAAATCTTAATGGATCCTCACCCATTTTTCGGAGTATATAAACCCTCAAATTTTAAGCCTCTCGGGCAGAACTGAAAAGTCGTTCGTAACGTCACGTCGCATTACGTTCGTTAAAGAGTTGGTTGCATCCAGTGAGATCGGGCTCAAGTTCCCTTTCGAATCAGCGGTTAACCTTATAGAATCCGCGAGTTCGGTAGAAAATCTATTTGGCATTTTTCTTAAACCACTCTTCTGTCCCCGCATTGCCACTGCGTCAACACCGAGCATCTATCGCATAGGTAATAGAAGGATTTAACTATTCGCAATACACACACACAGATACACTTGAAATCAAAACTGACTTTCTTGAATATACATTTAGTGTTCATTTATAAATTACATAATCTCGTTCAAAACCCATCAATCATACCAGCAATTCTTATAATAGTAGTTGAACGTTCCCACACGATATAGCCTTACCGTTCGAGTTATATCGACTTTTAATTTAGAGTTACGAGGCTTAACTAACATTTCCTGCGACTCCCTGATTTCGCATCAGATTTGTTCGCACAACACATTTATCCAAAAGAGATTTCTCTAACCCAGTGGCTCCCCAATTTCGCATTGGGTTCGTCCACGAAATCTAACCCATCCTGCGGCTTCGCACCAGGTTTGTCCGTATCCTACAGCTCCCTGATTTCGCATTAGGTTCGTCCACACGTGTCTCCATCCTAGAGGCTCCCTGATTTTGCATCAGATTCGTCCTCGCTTTCAAAATCCTAGCGGCTCCCTGATTTCGCATCAGGTTCGTTCGCGTACCACACTAACAAACTGATAAACCATATTCCTTACAAAATACCTCTCGCTGGCCTCACGCGTTGCTCACGGCCCTGGCTCATAACATCACTATGTAATATAATATGAAAATATTTTCTTTAATGACGCAGATCTTGGTATCTCCCATCCTTTTATCACTATGTTGTTCTTTTTCTCTCTTTTTTCTCTTGCTTCTTCTTTTATTTCTAAGATTTTAATTTTTTCTTTCAGTTGTTTGATTTCATCACCTTTTTTCTTCGACTCTTCCTTCCATTCGTTCAACTCTTTCCTGATTCTAGGAATTTCTTTAATTTCTTTTTGAATATCTATCAATAAAATCAATATTCTCTGATACTGTTCTTCCTGCATTTTCTCTTTGTCCTCTTCTCGGATCACTTTCTTTTTTTTTTATTCGTTGCCCTCATTTTGGACTGGCGAACTAATGATTCTTCCGGATTCCTCAAGCTTTCCCTTTAAATCTTCCTCCGGCTTGTCTTCCTCACTTTCTCTCTTTCTCTTAAATAAATCCCTTATCGATCCTATGCTATTTGCTCTCTGTCTGAGCAGTTGTCGCGCTAAAGGCGGTCTACCTTTCATCATAACTTTATTATCCTCAGTCTGTAATTGTTTCTTTCTGTCTAAGCCATCCATCCTTATCCATTTGCTTGTTGTTCTATATTTGACCTAGATTCCGACAGATGTCGCTGTTCTCTCTTATCGATCCACTTTATCGATCGACAGGTTCTAACCTCACTCTTCTTTTCTACTCTGCAGCTCGCGGCCGTCTGCGTCTTCCATGTGTCTGTTATTTCTGTCTTTGACTTCTCCTCACTCTCTTTCTCTGCCCTTTTGCCTTCATTTGCGCTCACTCCTCTTGAATTCTTCTTTCTTTTTCTCTTACCTTCCTTGCTATTTTCTTCTGTCAACCCCTATCAATCCACAAAAATTGTGCATCTATACTTTACACGTCTTATCACTTCCACACATCACGGGATCCCCCGACAAATTCATTACTTTCGATGTTCTATTTCACAAATTCTTTAATAAAATATCTGCAACACTAATGGGTTTTCGACATAAATACCTTGATACTTTTTTGTAGATAATAAAGGTTGCATCGACTAATGTATTCAAAATTATGATTCCATTTAAGAAAACGTACGTCACCTTCATATCACCTCTACGCGTCCTTTTACAGACAAACTAATTACACCAAATTATGTCCCCTTCGAAAGCATTCAATTCCCCTCTTAACCATACAAAGGGTAATTTACGAGTAATTCGCATTTATTGATTAAAATTGGACACCCTGTAAACAGGTTGATTTACTACAGGTGGTAAATATAATATTTTAGGGGGCGATTCTACTGGCAAAAATAAGTCGAAAATCAAGAATGACAAAATTACGCTGGAGGCTTCGTTGTTCAGTTATCGATGTTTGTAGACTCGGTTCTGGAGCGCCTGTGGCACGGCAATTCGGTGCTCAGCGGCGTGCGTCAGGCAAGTCAGTTAGGATGCATCCAGTGGCTGCGGACGCATGACAGATTTTCGATATAGAACTATGGAATGTACACCTACGATATCATGCGATACGACATTACGTTTTTGCAACAGTTTATAAAAAAGTACACACGGCATGTTGTACGACATTAAACCTGCCTACTTGTAAAAATCCATAAGGGCATATCAAAATCCGTCCGACGGGATTTTCACCTGGAGAGGGTGAATGATTCCAATACACAAGTTTGTTTTCAAAAATTAACCTCGCCCGCATACACACGCATTGCGATTATTCTACACTCGAATGTCCAGGTGTATTGCAAGCACCACGATTGTCCCGACCGCAAATATCCAGAAAAAAATGTACACAGTTTGCACAATATTCTGCACTTGAAAACACACACGCACCGTGATTGTCCCCTCTGTGAGTGTCCCCTAAGCACACACACACACACATACGGACTGTAATTGCTTTACCCACGAGTGCGAATTTACTTTACTCACACACTACACATCACATACACAGAAATACTAAAAAAGGAAACAAATATAAATCTAAATAACTAAAATTCCAAGTAAGCTTAACAGTAAAACTAAAACTAAAACTATAATTAAATTGAAAAAAACAGACTGTTTCCTGTGCTAGAAACATGTCCCGCCGACTACAGTCTGTGTTATCGTTGGCGACAGACAGCAAACTGAGGAGACGTAGGTAAAAAGAATCACGCGAAAAAACGCCAAGAGTAATACATTTTTCACCATCTACGGCTCCGTCAACTCCCTTTAGCCCCTGACATTAGCGAACATGTGTTTTCCGGGTAAATAAATATCCGAACATCGGTTATCCAGGTAAATATTGTGAAAAAATATCTGTCAGAACCACAAGCTAGAATATCGTTAACATATCATTGTCTGTAGATCTTTACACTATACAGGGTGGTCCTTTTAAGTAAGGCCACCTAAATATCTCTTCGAATTGTGATGATGCAAAAAATATTTTTGGCATAACGTGAATGGTATCAAAGGATCAATATCCGACAAGAATATTTTTTTTCCAAGGTCATTTTTTTCGGACTTTTCAAGGTCATTGATGTTTTTATTGCATACATCTATATATTTTTTTTATTGCATCGTGAACCTGATCAAGAAATACGTTCAGATATGTATAATAACATGACCTCGAAGTGACCTTGATCTCCAAAAACTAATTTAAATTTTCGTAAACTTTATCTACAATAATTCTTTTGTTTCTTTCATTCCTAACAGTTTTGGTTCTCATACGTTTTTTTACAACACTACCAGTTTCATGAAAATTATTGACAACCTTTGCATATGTACACCGTGATAGACAATTACGATTAGGAAATTTGTATTTGTACATTTGAACTGCTTCCCTTAAACACTGATCACTTTTGCCATAAATGAATATCATATCAATATTTTCTTGCGTTGAGTAATTCATTGTCAACGATACGTAAGCGTACCGTCTTATCAGTTCAAACGAAACGTGAAATACTAACTCGATTAGATAATTGTGAAACCATAACTAAAATATTAGCGTATTGCGGGATTGGAAAGTCAACAATTTGTCACAAAAAAGGTGAAAGTGTGATAATATGTATTATAGCGTGGGTTCATCGCAGTGCACACGAGAAAGTGTGAAATCTGTTAACAATAAAATTCTTGACATAGCTATGTATGAATGGTTTTGTCAAAAGAGAGACAAGGGAGAACCTATATCGGGGCCTATCATATGCGAAAAAGCTTTACAGTATAATCGAAAATTGAATGGAGATTATAACTTTCAAGCATCATCGGATTGGTTAGCAAAATTCAAATCACGCTACGGTATTCGTGGGCTGAATATGTCAGTCGAGAAACAGTCATCGAATAAATGTGCAGCTGAGTTCTTTAAAAAGGAATTTATAGAACTATTAACGAAAGAAAATTATCTGTCAGAAAATGTGTATAACGCAGTTGAAACTGGTTTGTTGTGAATGTCATTCCCACGAAAGACTTTGGTTTGTCAAAATGAACGCTCAGTAACGGGTCATAAGGTCAGTAAAAATCGATTCACGGCTCTCGTCTGTGCGAATGCCTCTGGATATCATAATCTTCCTGTTTTATTAATTGGGAAAAGTAATAAACCTCGAGGCTTCAAGCATGTAACTTTGACTGCTATGCCTGTGACATGTATGGTCCAGAAAAATCCTTGGATGGATTCTAACATCTTTACTGAATGATTTTCAACGATTTTTGTGCCGGCAGTGAAAGAACGACAGTTAAAGACGGGTAGGAGAGAGGAAACGTTAGTACTGATAGATAATGCAACAAGCTATCCACCGTGAAATATATTAAATGAGAAAGATCAGCTCATAAAAGTCTATTTTCTGCCGCCTAACGTTACATCATTAATATAGCCTATCAGCCAAGGCGTAATTGAGTGTTTCAAACGATATTATAAGAAACACTTAATGCGTAAATTTATTCTAAGATGTGATAATACTGAGAGCGATGTATTAAACGCATATAAAAAGTCAACTATGAAAGAATGTATATATCTATTGCTAATGCGTGGGATGACATTACAAATTCTACTCTAAAAAATGGATGGATCGGTTATTATCAGACATACTACATATTGAAGATAATGATAAAATATCCGAAATATCGGGCGATGTCAGTGAAATTCTATTAAGTTTAAATAATATTCCAGGATGCACAAATTGTGATGAAAGTGATGTAACAGGATGATAAAATGAACCAAAATTATAAAATGAACAACATAAATGATGAAGAATTTATTGAAAGGGTTAAAGGGATCTATAACGAAGGGAGCAATGAAGAAGACGATATACTCAAATGACATTTCCACGCATTCTGAAGCATTTACAGCATCAGAGATAGGCATCAGATGGTACGAAGCACAGAAAGAAAGTATTCCCGTGGAATTACTAACTTTAAAAGAAATATGCAATTTAGCAGCTCAGGAAGATTGGGAGAACAAAGATGATTAAAACATATGTATGTAATACGTGTAATATGTAATAAATTATAATTTTTCATGTGAAATGTAGTTACAATGTGAGTTGTTCGATTACCCGAAAAATTCGATTATCCGATCATCCTGAACACAATTAGTACGGATAATCGGGGCTCTACTGTATTTGAAGGCAGATAGCCCGACACAATTTTACTTTCGCAGGGTTTATAGCTGGGTCAAGGCCAGGAAGGGACCTTGACATAAGCCGTACACCACTGCGTGGGTGGGCATGGGACAATGGTTAGTAATTTAAACTGTTCGACAGTTGTTTTGTGGAACGACTTTGGACGAGAACGCAGAGTCTGTTGTTAGTTTCGTGACATCGTTCGACGTTATCAACCTCGGATGCGTAAATTTCATTTGTCTGCAGACTCTAGTTAACACTTTTTAATTTAGGTATATGAACTTAAAAATTTAATAACAGTTCCGTTTATACTTTACTTCCAGAATGTGGAACTAACACTCGCGGACACGACAACCATGATGCGTGTAATTCACGTGGACATTTGCAAATAAATAATCGCGGTTCGTGCGTGTGCGCATGTGGCTGATTTTTGAGGACAGAATCGTGTATTGGAAGTAACATTCACTCTCTTTACTTGAGAATCCTATCAAGTGGACTTTGATATGCACTTATGGATTTTTAGGAGTAAGTAGGTTTAATGTTGTAGAAACTGATATGCGTGCTTTTTTTTATAAATTGTGGTAAATCTGTGGTAAATTTGTGGTGCGTTCACTTCCACTGAACGTACTTTAACCTGCCTCATGCACGTCAAATTGCCGCACTACAGGCGCTCCGGAGTTCAATTTTTAAACATCGATAAGTAAAAAATGAAGCATCCACCGCAATTTCGTCATTCTTGATTTTCGACTTATTTTGACTTGTAGGATCATCCCCAAAAAAATTTACCACATGCAATAAAACACCGTATATATTCCAATAAATACGAAGTTTATTAATTTTGAAAAGGTTTGCTGCAACTGAGAAAATACTCCACATTATATTCGTGCTTTGTGTAATAGTACTCGAAATACTACTGTTCTTCTTTAACACTTTCGAGACATTTTGAGATTTCAATGTCAGGTATGCATTGTTACGGAAAATATGTCTAGCAAAAAAATGTTTATATTTCAAAATGAAAGCATTTTTGGACAAGTCTGACCTTCTTTCATCCTTAATGTGAGTAGTTCTAATGTTTGGCTACCAATTTTTGAACCACCATTATATGTATATGTATGCTTGTGTCAAGAATGGTTTAAGTTGTTCTCTTCTGTTTATTGCCACTACTGAGGAGTAAAGCAGAGAATGACCGGGAAATCTTTAACACTTTGACTGCCACACTCTATTAGTTTAAAATGACACACTTTATAAATTTCTATACAAAGGAAATATAACCGTAAGTTAAAATCTTTTTAATCAAGAATATGAGGAATCCCTATAATTTTTGTATAGGTACCATTAAACTGTAGTAAATAGTTTTATTAATATTAGAAATAATTAAATAAATAATGGTTAAATCGAAGTGTCACCCATATATGGGTGACATGGCAGTCAAAGTGTTAAGAAAGCTTCAATTATATGCTAGATTTATACTGAGTAAGATCAAAATTTCTCTTCAATTATGACGAATCTTCATAATTCGGGTGCTCCATCATTTTTTAACATTCTGTATATTCTATTGAAATGAGCTTTGTCACGCCAACTTATGCGCATGTGTATACAATATTATTATGGTAGGGCAGTTGAAAATTGGCTTATGAATATTGTTGTTTCTCAAATCTTATGCATGATGCACGTCTAAAGCAACATGTGCCATAGCTCCTTTATGTGTAAGATTGAACATAGTATAAGCGTGGGACACCAGCTCTCGATTTCCCCACAATACATCACAAGTTGTGTAGTTGTTCTGAGTTATGGTGGTAAAAGGGTATTCAAAAGTTCAAAAGAATCGAAATTCTTTTTCGATTATTTATGAAAGCCTCATCTCTTAAAAATATTTAAAAAAAAATCGTTGAAAAATTCGCTCAATTACGGAAGTTACAGCTCACAATCAGTGCAGGTAAACGCAGTAAGGTAAACTTTAAAGCCGTTTTTCTCGAATCTATGTTTTTCAAGCCGGTGAACATCATAAATCATGAAAGGATCGATATTGTTAGTTGAAATTTTAACTGAACCTACATACGTAACACTTTTCCCCACAAGGTAGAACTCGCTCAACAAGATCTCAGAACTCTGAAGAATTTTATTAAACATTTCTTCAGATAATTATTACAGAAAAAATGTACAAAGTCGATATTTGTTGTACAACTTCGCGAATTTTTATTAAAATTCATCAAGAAAGTTTTACCTTGTATATGTTGAGCCTGCTTGTCTCTGCTTTGGGTGGTCTTTACACGTAGTTCGGCGATGATCGGCTCAACCGAACGTTGCATGTCGCAGCAGGGTATATTGTGTTCTAAACACAAAGTAAACATAAAGGTATTATGAGAATCTTAAAGGCGGCACGTGAATGTTCTGATAGAATTACAGAAACAAGTTATCTTTACAGACAAAAAGGAAAGGACAATATTAAAAATAGGTGAATTTTGGTACTTATCGTGAACGAAAAATTCTTTCATAGCATGATTCTACACGTCCCAAGGAGTCAAAAATGTACTGATCATTTTTCCCGAAAATGATGGAAAAGTTATAAAACATGTGGTAAATGCAAAAATATAACCGTGGTTATAACACATGTAGGAATTTTAAATAGGAAAAATCAGAGCGGAGAGATCGGGAATCGAACCCGGGACCTCTCCGTTTGCCGATTTTTCCTCTCTTAGCGCGACACTCAGTCGCTTCCTTTTGCCGATCCTACACTCATTTAGTTGCATCTCTTCGGTCCCATTTTTTTCGGATGATGGTCTACACTGTAGACTCTACAATAAATTCTTCATTAGCGCTAAAAAAATCCGCTCTATAAGCGCTCATGGTTCATCCCCACTACGCGCTTTGTATTTTGCCGACAGCGACGAACGTAGAAAAGGACAGCCAGTGAAAAAGAAAGAGGGCCTGAAAATCGAAGCAGGCGATAAGATCAAGGGCCTCCGTATTGATGAGACAATACTAATGTAACGATAAAACTTTCTTAATTTCAGTTATTTTGTTATGTAATTTTTTTAACATATTGGTGAGATTTTTCTGGTTAAAATGAAACCAAATATAATATAATTTGGGTCATATTTATTTATTAATATATAGAGTGTTCCACCACCTCTGTCAAATATTTTAAAGGGTGATTCTACAAGGTAAAATAAGAGGAAAATCAAGAATAACAAAATCGCGCTCGAAGCTTCATTTTTTAGTTATGGATGTTTAAAGAATGGGCTAAACACGCCTGTCACGCGGCAGCGCTCCGTACACGCGCAGTGGCTGTCATCGCACGAAAAGTTCACCGTATAGAGCGCTCACTTACCGATGTAACAGAAACGATGACTTACGATACGGTGCAATAAGACACTACGTTCTTGCGACAATTTATGAAGAAGCATACACCTTTCGTGTACTGTGAAAGTGCACTGGAAAAGCTGCTGGTCAAAAGACCCAACACTTTCCCGCTGCATCCTGTCTGTGTGTGTGCTGCGTGTATTTGGCTACGTGTGAATATCATTGTATTACAACAATAATTGCTCCGCATTTTTTGGTAGCAACTTAGTTGTCGTGGCTGTAACCGCATTACATTCTGTTTTCGATATCATCTCCACTGACATGAAACATTTTAATGAACTAGTAACTCTTTAATTAATTTGAACGACATTTATACGTTTGATATCTGCAACGCGTTTCGGACTACTTAATAAGATAATGAAATACATTGTATACATTAACACGATATCATCATACTTGACATGTTCTTAGAAACATGGTCTGTAAAACCCCGTCTACACTTACAAAGAACTTTCGACATTTAATGCGAGAGTTGATATCAGCGCCTTGTAGACACGCCCAAGAGTGAAGCCAACAAATTCAGTTTACTTGCGTCAATTGATCTCAGTAAGTTAACCTTAGTGCGTCCATACGTTCGATTACACACTCAAGGACTTTGAGTCAAGAATAATGTTAATAAGAATAATTCAACTTTATGTTATAATGGCAGGACTAAGAAAACAGAAATAGCCAGTCGCATGTATTGTAATAGCTCTAACTATAGAAAAACAATATATTATGCCTAAATTATTTATTTAAAATAGATTTTATATAATTGATAAAATGCCCTACACTGGATGTATAGAGTGATACGAGATTTTGCGTGGTATCTGAATTTGTATACTAACAATAACAATCCATTTTCGTTTTGATATTACTAGAAGTATGCTAGTCATGTTGTATTATTTATATCCCTTCATCCCACTTTACTTTCCCACATTACTTTATAGGACTTAAGTATAATTAATTTCGGTCACTTTATAATGGTTGTTTATGCTGTAAACTTATGCGTAATAATTTTTATTGTCAATACATGATATTTACCTACAAAATGAGCTTTCGATAAAATGTTAAAGAAATTAGGACAAACACATTCATAACAATTTCATTATAGTTTTCTCGTAACTGCAAAAGTTTTCTAAATAAATGAAGACGCGATGGTAAAAAAAGACCCAAGGGCCGAACTATAGTTAAAACTCTCGTGGTGTAAACGCCCGGCAATACTCTCTCACTGAGAATTCGGCTTTATTTCCAAACGTACTGCAAATTTCTGACGGGAGTGGAGATTAAGCAGTATGTATATGTACATGAATCCGATTCACAATGCGGTCGCTTGACGACTATATTTGAGAAGCATTTTTGTATCTGTTTTAGTAATGCTCGGTCCAACAAATTCTAGAAGATAATGTAGGAAACGTTATAATTTTGCTAAGACTTCCAGCACGTAAAATGTTTTTCCGTCTACCAAGAGCGCGTGACTTCGTTGGTGACAAATTGATAAAATAAAAAGTTGTGTATAGTTTTCAATATCACAAAATCTTGAACGGTTACGAAGTTATGATTTTTGTCCTGAAGTCCCACATACCTACTCGCTACAGTGTGAAGCGGTGCGTCGGTGATTTTACGCAGAATGATACTAAAAATAATAATGTAACAGTATGTAAAACTTTAGACGCGTTTTTCTCAAAACCGTATTTTAGAAACGCATGGTAAAAATATCTCGGCTACGGCTGAACAAACCATAATATTTTATTGATAATATCACGAAAACAGCACTGGTACTGACACGGAAAGAAACACTTTCGCGTGTAAACGCCTGTTTGCCGCGAGGCGGGCAAGTGGACTAGCCAGGCTTGTACTAGTTACTGGTTACCAATGTAAACACAGCCTAAAGCCCTATTTCCATTTGTGACTCGAATTACCGCGAAACTTCTTAGCACCATGGTGGGCGCGTAGGCGATCGGAGCAGCAGACGAAGAAGGCGGCGTGGGAGTTGTTACTTTTCAAGTATTTATTCGTTCACTTGATGATTACATTTCTGTTAGGAGTCTCATCTGTGCCCTCGACGAGGTAGGGCGTGATTTTGAGCAGGTGCGAGCGTGTGTAAACACACAAGTGAAAGTGTGCGTAATATTAAAATCCGCATCCCGGTCGTTCGGTAATTCCGTATAAAGGAGCTGCTGCTCTTCAGCTGCTACCTCTACCCGTAAAAAAGAGAAAACTACGAGTGTCTCTGACTACGGGGGCACTCGCAGCTATTGCTTACGAAAGATAGAGTCAATGGCAACAAAAAACACGCCCACAACGTCCTATGAAAAAATGGTCCAACAAGTGCAATACCCCACAAAGGAACACGCAATAGTTTTAGACGCTATGGAAAGCCATACAGTTCAAGATTATACAGTGGCAATAGGAAATCTTGTACAACCAAGCAATATTCGATTTGTCTCCCATATATCTCATGGTCGAGTTTGTATATACCTGACTTCGAGAGAGATAGTAGACAAACTCACCGAAAATCGCAGAAAGGTAAACATTGGAACACATACGTTGGAAATAACGCCGTTAATCTCTAAATGTGAACGGATCACTCTGTCTAACGTGTGTCCGATAATTCCTTTCTACATCATAGAAGAAGAACTATCTATATTAAAAGTCAAACGAACCTCACCGATAACCAACATTAGAGCAGCCGTAACTGCCCCAGGATACACTCACGTATCCTTCCGTCGACAAGTGTTCGTTCAGCTAGAAGATGTTAGCAAATTACCAGTAGCTTTACAAATAAATTTCGACAACACTGTATATTGGATATACCTGTCTGCAGAAAAAGTAACCTGCTTCCTTTGTAAGGAGGAAGGACACCTTGCTAAAACTTATAAAAACGCGGAATCGGCCATTAAAAAATCACAGGATACCACTACTAAAGAAAAACACGGACACCAGATGGAAATTACACATACAGTCGTGGCAGACAACAATCTAAGACAGAAAATAGCACCGCCAAGTAGCACTAAAAGGCCATTGTCCAGCACAACATCTACCAGTTCCTTCACCGAACTTAAGTATACAGATAATAAAAATAAAGGTGAAACAAAAAAATCATACAAGTCCCAAAAAAAATAAAAAAATTGGAGGAGAAACCATACACCATCAGCGACATCAAGGAAAAGTTGCAATCAGCTAAGGAATATATAATACAGAATACTCAAAAATATCTGCTGGACTTTGATACTCTGTCACACTTCGTACTGGAAACTAAAGGCAACTCTGATATAAATAGTATCTCTACAAAATACACGACAAATTTGTCAAGTCTTATTAATCTGCTCACAGACACAGGTACATGGACTCTTTAATGATCGAAGTATAAAAAAACCGCATCACTAGAATCAAAAAGCGTTTACAACTTCATAATCGAGTTTCTGAATCTAGTGACGATACAATCTCTAACAACGAACACTTCATTTAAGGATTAAAAAAGGTAGAAGAAAAAAGGGGAAATAAAAGAAGCAAACTCAACATGGATAAGAATCTATCGGTATTAAGGGTGCTATTCTGGAATGCAAGAAGTGTTGTGAATCACAAGCAAGAATTGCAGCGTACTCCAGGACGTAGACATCTTCGTGTGTGTTGAAACATGGCTTAAACCAGAAGTAGACATTAATTTTGCGGGTTTTGTGCCGTTTAGAAAAGATAGAACTCATGCGAGAGGTGGAGGTATTCTTATACTAGTTCGCAGGAATTTAGCTTATTCAGAAAAAATATGCAGTATTGAACCCCCAGACCAGTCTGTTGAAATATGTGGAATACAAATCACAAACGTAAAACCATCACTTGATTTGATTGTTTTTTAGGTGCTTCATGTGTGAATAAAACTAACAGTAAAACTATTACTACGATATATATATATGTTTAAACTAAACTATTTACATGGGATTTGCGCTCGGCGAATCGCGCGATCCTTCTCACCTCGAGGCTGGGAAACCGAATGAAATCTCCCGCACTCTCAATCGCTTCTCTCGGTTAGACGATTACCTTTTCGGCCTAATCTGCCCGAGTTCCGCGTAATCGATAGTGGGCCCACACGCCGAGGATTTCGTCATCCTTGCGGCGCGTGTGACCCACCGGAACTCGTCGCAGTTCCCACGTACCGATGTTTATATCGCGGGTACGTGGAAAGCCGCTACAGTTTGTTACAGAGCCCCAGGTTATAATCTGGCTGCAATGGTGGACAGAATTTAATAATTTAATCCCTAATAATCAATCTGAGTTTAGAAAAGGTAGATCATGCATAGACAACTTGGTAAATCTGACGTTACAAATAGATAAAGCGATGACAAACAAGAGAGGTGTCATCGCCGCCTTTCTGGACGTTAGTTGTGCATTTGATAATGTAAACAGCGACATTTTATTAATTAAACTTGCAGAGATAGGTTGTTTGAAGAAGCTAGTTAGATTTGCCAGTCTTCGAACTCATGAAAGATACATCTGCACAGACTATATGAGTGGCGAAAGGACAATATACAAAGGAGTTCCTCAAGGCGGCATACTCAGTCCGTTATTATATATAATACATGTATCAAATATATCTGATAATTTGCCAAAAAGTATTACCACCTCCCAGTTCGCGGATGACATAGCAATCTATTCAAAAGTCTCACCTATCAATAAATGTAAAAATGTAATTGGAAGAGCGGTAAATACTATTAGGAAGAACTTATCAGACTTAGGTCTGGAACTATCTCCACACAAAACCGTACTAATTCATTTTAATAACAAACATATTTTGCCCGGTCAGACGAAAATTAAAATCGGAGAATGCATTGTTAAATCTAGTTATCCAGCACGCTTCTTGGGTATTACTTATAATTATAAAATGACATTTATTCCACATATAAATGAAGTGTAGAATAAATGTATGAGAGCGTTAAATATTATAAAATTTTTATATGGTACTTGGTGGGGTTCCGATCCCGAAACTCTGATTATTTTGTACAAAAGCTTCGTTCGCTTTATAATGGAGTATAGTAGCTTCGTGTACTTTCCGACGCGTAATGATATGGTAAGAAAGCTAGAGATAATTCAAAATGCTGCAATAAGAATCACTTTAAGATACCGTAACAGTATCCAACAAATATCCTATTGGTAGACTCTAAATTACCATTCATTCAAGAACTAAGTTTGTATGTAACTGCTACTTAAGCAAAATATTGTCAGATAGAAACTTGTCAGTAAACAAAACAATGCATAACTATTATAGTAATTGCGTAAAAAAGAAAAGCAAGAGAAAACGAATTCTGAGACAATGTACTGAAAATACGATAGCGGCTGTTAAGTCGATAAATGTCTAAGACCATTACAATATTTACTGTCACGAATATAAAACCATTGCGACTTCTATCTCAATAGATACTGAAATAGGCTAAGGTTTGAGGAGAACTAATAATCCAAATTTCGTGCTGAATGAGATGCTCTCAAAAAACAATGGCCATGTAATTTACACAGATGGTAGTAACACTCCGGATAATATGTATATAGGATCAGCATGCAAATGCCCTAATCTGTGTATTGAAGTAATAAGGACTATCAATCATAGATCATCCGTATTTACCGCAGAATGTATCGCGTTAAACGATGCTCTTGAAATTGCGACACGAAACCCAAATAATAACTTTCTTATTTTTTCTGACTCACCGAGTGCTTGGCAAAGTCTTCAGAGCACCCAAATAAAAATTAAAACAAGCCCGTACATACTTGAAATAAAAAAAAAGGTACAATACATTTTTACAAGATAATCAAAACAACCTTTCTGGTTACCGTCGCATGATGGAATACAGGGAAATGAAGTAAATAAATGTTGACCGTTTAGCGAAATCAGCTATAGAAGTATTTCTAAATGAAATTTCGACAGTTCCATATTCGGACCTATTTGAGGAATTCCGCAATATGACAAATTTACAAACAAAGAGCATTATACAACAGCAGGGCCTCACAAAGGGAAAACATTACATTCAAACTTGTTACAGAGACAAATCGGCGCCATGATACATCCATAAAGGGCTCTCACGTGAGTTTATAGTTACCATAAATCGCTGTAGAGCCAAAGATTACAACCTAGCTGCATCCCTCTCACGTATAAATATTGTCAGTGATCCAATGTGCTAATGTGGAAATGCAGCTCAGAACGTAAATCATATTATTTGGCAATGCTGTCTCTACAATCCATAGCGATCAAAATTAATTAGACAACTGCAAAAAATTAAAGTATACTTTCCCCTAAGCATAGAAATAATAACCGCTAAACCAGACATAGCGGCTTGTTCATTTATTTACAGCTTCTTAAAACACGGTAACCTTAAAATTTAGAGTAAGATCTACTGCTTAGAACATATACTAAAACTTAAGTACCATGTAAATATTGTAAATGATTGTACAGCAGAAATAAATGTCGTATGAGGTTTCAAATCTCTACATATATAAAAGTCAAATCTTGTATGTAAGTATGTATGTTCCGCAAAGGCTTCTGTACCGTTCAACGTATTCGCACAAAATTTGGTATGAATATTCTTCGGCACCCTAGAAAAAATACTGTAGGGATCCGAACCCCCCAACCACCCCCACTTAACTTAAGTACCTAAAGGGTTCTATACCATTCAACGTATCCATACCAAATTTGGCATGAATATTCTTCGACACCCTAGGAAAAATACTGTGGGGGTCCCCAACCCGCCTACCACCCCCCGACCGGTCGTTAGAATTTCTTAAACATAATTAAGAAACGTAGCGAAGGTTTCGAACACAAGTGCAGCCTACTCCCCGCAATAAGGTACATTGTAACCTGGGAAGTCCAGGACAGCCGGCCACCGTATGGACGAAGGCCCGCAAAAATCACACCTGCAAAACACTCGTCCTGAAAAATTGTTTCCAGGAATAACAAGATAATTTCGGGTAGGAAAATACCTACGACATCTCTCTCTCTCCCCAACACCTCACGACACACCAATCAGAAACACACTCATTCACCATTACCATACACTCTCACAACCAATAGGAAAATAGGAAAAACTAAATGTAAAACAATTTCAAACGTGACCGTCAGATTCACACCCAGTCTCAAACAAGCATCATCTCCCTGTACTCTTTCTTACAAATAAACTCACAGTTCTCCGAATTCGCGTATACTTCGCACCCTTCATCGGTTTCCCGTACGCTACCTGAGCCCCTATCCTGGGTAAATTCCTGTAGTGGTTTGACCCAAAAAGGGGACAAGAATACACCTCGCGATACGACCGGGTGCGCATTTACCCAAAAGTAACTCCCATCCAGCATCCAGCAACCGCCACTTCGCGAAACATAACATTGGTGACAGCGGTGGGATGTCGCCGAGGAAAGGAGCCTGATATGCCGGGGTGGCATCTTTCATAAGGGGAGAGGTGTGACGTTCCCTAGCGTCTTGGGTCCGGGTCGAACGCCACTTACACCATCGGGTTCGGGCTTAGGTCACCAGATGTCTCATCGTCTCAATTTTCCCGATATTCCCAATTTTCAATTCCAACGTCCCTTTTATATACAAGTTCCAACTTCTACATCCCAAGAATCTAGGGCAGAGGTCGCCAGTATCAGCCCTACTAATGAATCTAGCTGACGATCCCGAGACGAAACGTTCTCTCCTTTTTTCCGTCTTACCTCCGCTCCTTCCTCGGTATGCCTCCTATCCCGAATAGTTACACGGGGCGGGGTAAGGTCCCTAGGTTGCGCTCCCTCCTTAGGGCTGGGACGTAACACATTTAAAAAGTACAGTAATGTCTCCCCTACTGTCCCTCAGCTCGGAATCGAATTGGGACAGTCGGAGAACACCGAGACTACATTTCCAGCTGCGCAGCTCGCCTTTGAAGTTCGCCGAACAAAGAAAAGGACAGCGAATAAAAGAGAAGGATGGAATGAGAGTCGAGGCAACCGAGAGATTTAAAAACCCGCGTACCCAATATTATAATAAAGACGACACTTATACTTTTTTATTTTTAACTTTTTCTGTATGAAAAAGTTTATAACATATTGATAAGATTGTTCTGATCAAAATGAGACCAAACATGATATAATTTGGATCACATTTACTTATTAATACTTATCGAGTAACTCGTTTCATTATCGCTTCGAATGAATTACAAAAACGGATTGCTAGCAAAATACATGAAATATCTCTACACATTGTCCGTCGAATACATAAGCTTGCCTGTGACAGTGTGTAACAGCCTACGTTTGTCGGACAGTAGGAGGGAACAGCCTACGTTTCACGAACAATATGAGTGAATTGCAGCCTATATTTTACGTACATTCTGAGGAAGCAGCTTGTATTTTACGTATGATGTGAGGGAACAGTCTACGTTTTACGGGAAATGCTGGATAACAGCCTACGTTTGTCGGACAGTAGGAGGGAACTGCTTACGTTTTTCGGACATTAGGAGGGAACAGCCTACGTTTTTCGGACAGTACGAGGCAACAGCCTACATTTTACGGCAGAGTCTATGTTTTATGTACTTTTCCGGCATCATGATTTTGTAATTTATCAGAAGCTTGTAGCGAAGATTACACATGTGTCGAACAATAATTACATGTTTCAGCTCAGCAAAATTCTCGGAAAAATTCAAAAAATTGTTTCAGTTTCTTTAATTTTTCACAACTTTTCTATTATTTTTTAGCAAAATGACTTTGCGATAATGGAGCTAAATAGAATAAAATGAGTTATACAATAAGTATGAAATAAGTAAATGTGGTCCAAATTATATCATGTTTGATGTCATTTTAATCGGAAAAGTCTCACGAATATGTTAAAAACATTTTCAGATAAAAAAAAGTAACATTAAAAATGTTATGTTTGTTACGAGCCAGGGCCGTTAGCAACGCGTGAGGCCGGCGAGGTGTATTTTGCAAGGAATATGGTTTATCAGTTTGTTAGTGTGGTACGCGGACGAACCTGATGCGAAATCAGGGAGCCGCTAGGATTTTGAAAACGAGGACGAACCTGATGCGAAATCAGGGAGCCTCTAGAATGGAGACACGTGCGGACGAACCTGATGCGAAATCAGGGAGCCGCAGGAGGTTGAAACTTCGTGAACGAACCTGATGCGAAATCAGGGAGTCACTAGGATAATACGTGCAGACGAACCTGATGCGAAATCAGGGAGCTGCAGGAGGTTGGAGAAATTACAGACGAACCTGATGCGAAATCAGGGAGCTGTAGGAGGTTGGATGAGTTTACAGACGAACCTGATGCGTAATCAGGGAGCTGTAGGATACGGACGAACCTGGTGCGAAACCAGGGAGCCGCAGGATGGGTTAGATTTCGTGGACGAACCCAATGCGAAACTGGGGAGCCACTAGGTTAGAGAAAACTCTTTTGGATAAATGTGTTGTGCGAACGAACCTGATGCGAAATCAGGGAGTCGCAGGAAATGTTAGTTTAGCCTCGTAACTCTAAATTAAAAGTCGATATAACTCGAGCGGTAAAGTTATATCGTGTGGGAACGTTCAACTACTATTATAAGGATTGCTGGTATAATTGATGGGTTTTGAAAGAGATGTAATTTATAAATGAGCACTGAATGTATATTCAAAAAGTCAGTCTTGTTACAAGTGTATGTGTGTATCGCGAATAGTTTAATGTTTCTATTACCTATGCGATGGATGCTCGGTGTTGACGCACTGGCAATGCGGGGACAGAAGAGCGGTTTAAGAAGAATGCCAAATAGATTTTCTACCGAACTCGCGGATTCTATAAGGCTAACTGTTGATTCGAAAGGGAACTTGAGCCCGATCTCACTAGATGCAACCAACTCTTTAACGAACGTAATGCGACGTGACGTTACGAACGACTTTTCAGTTCTGCCCAAGGGGGTTAAAATTTGAGGGTTTATATACACCGAAAAATGGGTGGGGATCCATTAAGATTTCCATATAAGGAGATCTTCATGGATCCTAGATGAATCAGCTTTGGCTTCTGGTTGCTATCCGTGGGACTGCTGCTCATGCTCCCCTTCGTTACTCGCGAGATAAACATGAAGGGGTTTTAGGGCGTTTTCTTTTCTCGGGCGCGAGCTTGAGAAATTTAAGGAAAGCGAACGGAAAAAATATTCTTCATACGTAACATGTTATTATATTACGAACTGTCAAGCCGTGGACTCTCATCAAAAGAACCGCCGCCGAGTATCGCATTACAAACATCACACGCTTGACTGACTCCGGCATAGGCGTAGGAACAACACATAGGACAGTAAGAGAGAACAACCAGTTGGGACACTAGGGGAGACATTACTGTAATCCTACATAGCACATTCAATATGTAGCGTATAAAAAAAATTCAAGAATTTTGCCAACTTTTCCGGCTTTCTGAACCACTGTGTGACCTTCGGTTTGCACGTGGGTATGGCAGGACTGTACTCCATAGACTTTGCAGTCGCGCGTGTGGAAATAGCGCCATATGCCACATAGGATTCTGCAGTCGCAAGTGGAAATAGGGCCTAACACTTTGTGTGTACTGTATATAACTCTAAAAATTCTAACACCCGCCCCCAATCCAGCTTCGGGTACCCAAACTCACGGGTATCCGACCATACTTATGTGTTTACAAAGTTTCAAGATTCCGTCCCGACGCGATCGTTAATTTCAGATAGCTGCACACCCCTGTATGTATGTGTGCCAACTACATTGTTCAAATGTCTGCCATTCTATGACCTGGAAGAGTTGCATCACCAGACAGGATTAACTTTATCGTTTATTTTTGTATACTTTCCAAGAGAATACCATTTAAAAAATGTATACACCCATCCCTCGATTTATGCCGTAATTTTCATACGCGGTAAATTTACGCGTTTGATGTTGCAGTGAATATCAAGAAATTTACGAAAACTTAGCAAAAGATGCGTATGAAACAGAATCATCCAAAAACAAACATTAATAATGAAACTGAAGTAGAACTTCCAAATATTTCAAGCAATGAAGATAGTGACTTTGTGCCAATTAAAAAGAAAAGTTTGATTGTTTTGAATTACAGTACCGACACCGACAACGAACAAAATTTATTTGGGTTTTTAGGAATTTTCATTATTTTTTTTTGTGAATATATGCGAAATAAATATTTTTATAACTTATACCGGCTTTTCTCTCTAGTATTTTTTTTCGTACTGGCAGATTATTTGCACAGTTTTCTTCCGCGTAAAAGAAAACCGCATGGAACGAATAATCCGCGTAAAATGAGGGACGGGTGTACATTAATTGCTTGAATTTTATCCTATAAAGTGAACATAGCAGAAATGTGGGGAAACTGTTGAAACATAGAGTAAGAAACTTGTAGGCCCCTGCTTTCAAATAAGTTGATAAAAATTAATATGTATTATATAGAGTGTCTCAGCATATGGGGAACACCTAAATATCTCCTTCGTTTTTAGTGCTATGAATAATGTTTAAAGCACAATTTGAATGGTTTCAAAAGAGAAATATCGCGGATGGAAAATATTTTTTATGGTCGTTATTTTTCGAATTTTTTCGAGGTTACCAGTCTTGTCTTACCAAAAAGCATATATTTTTTCTATTGTATCTGGCAGCAAATGCTAAAATACATCGAAGCATGTCTGAATTATGACTTGGAGATGACCTTGAGCATAAAAAAGAGTGATCAATTTCCAAGATAGTATTGAGATGATATGTGAACTTTCTGATATCATTAGACTTTTCTCTTTGAGGAAAGCTAAAAGAGAATGTTTACCGACAGCAAACTAGCTCTCCACAAGACACGGTGAATTGCATAATTAGAGGTTGTGCAGCTATCACGTCAGAAACAATTCAGAGAGCTACACAATTGTTGATGAAAGTGTATCGCTACCGATGGTAATCGTTTTCAGCATTTTATGGCATAAACAGTAAGTTCACATACCATTCTTGCACTGTCTTGGAATTTGATAATTTTTTCATGCACAATGTTTTCTCAAGGCCATAATTCGTACATGCTTGAATGCATTTTAACATCCGCTAGACGATGCAATAGAAAAGAATATTTTCTTTCCTGCAAAAAGATATTAGTGAAGATTATTCCTTTAACTTTAATATGACTTAAAGCACAACGTAATATTTCAAAATTAAAAATAGATGTTGAATGCTAAATGGTTGCATGCCGGCATATCTCTGGCAGTTCTTGAAAACTAATGTTTAATGTACATATTTAACACTGTTGATCTGGGTAGCTAAAATTTTAATCAAATTAGTTTCATAAGACTACCAACAACTGCTACAATTGTTTCATACGTGTATAACTTGTATGCCAACTCGTGCATGCGCATGCATCTGTTAACGTATACAGCGTGTTTCACCATCCCTGACAAATATTATAAGGGGCGATTCGACAGGCCAAAATAAATCGAGAATCAAGAATAACAAAATCGCGTTCGAGGCTTCATTTTTTAGTTGTCGATGTTTAAAAAATGGGCTAAAAACGCCTGTTACGCAGCCACCCTCCGTACATGCGCAGTGGCTGTCATCGCCAGACAAGTTCACCGTGTAGAGCGCTCACTTACCGATGTAACAGAGATGATGACATACGATACGATGCGATAAGACATTACGTTCTTGCGGCAATTTATGAAAAAGCACACATCTTTCGTTGACGGCACTAAACCTGCCTACTTGAAGAAATCTACAAGGGCATATAAAAATCCGCTTTGTGGGATTCTCAATTAGAGAAGGTGAGTGTAATTTCTAATAGAGGATTTTGTCCAAAAAAAGTCACCCATTCGCGTTTACACACGCACCGCGATCATTTTATTCCCAAATGTCCGTGTGTAAACGCACCGCGAGTGTCTATTTAATCGTGCACACATATACCACGATTATTTCATTCGCAAGTGTTCATGTGAATTACACGCACTATGATTGTCCAGTCCGCGAGTGTCCACAAAGAAATGTTCAAAGCATGCACAATATTCTGCGCCTGGAAACACACACGTAAAACGATTATGCTGTCCGCGAGTGTCCATTTAATTACACACATACGCACTGCGATTACTTTACCCACGAATGTGAGATTACTTTAGTCACACACAGAGAAATACTTAAAAGAAAAAAGAATTTAAAAAACTAAAAGTAAGCCTAACACTAAAAGTAAAGCTATGGAAAAGGCAGACTGCTTTCTACGCTAGAAATATTTCCCGCTAATTACGGCTGTTTTCTTATTGGCGATAGCCACCAAACTGAGGAGACATTGGACAAATTCTATTCGAAAGACTAAAAACTGTATCGATGCTTCATTGTTAATCGGTGTATCCGTGTTTATCCCTCGCACGCGTATGTGCAGGTTGCTCGAGATCCGAGCAGTGGTAACTTGATCTCACGAGTCGAAACTGTTTATACTTTATAGATACTGTGTCGAGGGTCGTTGGACTCATCGCTTTATAGGGTATAGCCAAATAAGAGCTTTGATTTCTTTCCAACGATGCAGTATCTTTCCAAACTTCGAGATAGAAAGAAGTGTTCGTGTCTGAAATTGTGTGGTTTATTTCATAAAAAAGTATAAAATCATAATTTCTGGACAATTAAAGAATTACTAGCGTAAAGAATTCTTAACAGTGGTGTCGAAATCGACGACGGTTTTCTCCGTCTTGGCGATTCGCCGGTGAGCAGCGACAATGTATTGTGTGTGCGGTCAGTAATTTGAACTGATACACATTTGTTTTGCGGAACCATTTCGGTTGAGAACGCAGAGTCCGCAGCTGGTCTTGTGTTATCGTTCGACGTCAACGGTCTCAGTTGCGTAAATTTCATTTGCTGCACTCACTAGTTTACACCCTTTAATTCACGTATACGTGAACATTTAATAAGAATTTCTATCGTACTTAATTCGCAGAATGTGGAGTTAACGCATACGGATGGGGCAATTATGGCGCGTGGTATTCATATGGACATCTTAGCGACAGCTGAATTTTAAGAGGGGTCGTAGGCAGATAGCCTGACGCTATGCTGTTCTAGCCTTATTTATGACTGACTTGAGGTCTGTTTGTGCCCGTATGTTGATAGTATGGCTTGATGGGTGGGCACCAGACGTTAGCCATCGACTCAAAGTCGTACGGCTATCCGATGTTGTAGGCTGTTTGTTAGAAAGAGGCATGAGAAACAGTTTTAAGGGTGGCAGACGACCCGACGTCGTACTGCTGATTTCCCAAGAAAAATGACAACGTTCCTAAAGTATCTGCCCACGGAGTGGGGAAGGCGAGTATGTCTTCTAGTAAGAGGACTGTTTTGGACCACTCTGCACTTAAGCCAGAATCGTCAGGGAACGTGTCTCCTAATTTTATCCTGACTCCTGAGACGTATTTCTTACAGACACATGCAACTAAAATAATCGCGACGCTTGCGTGTGAAGTGCGCAGTTGCACGCGTCGAAAAGGTCACTTTTTACAGAGACGATAGAACGATGAGCACGCTATTCATCAACGTTCCTTACAGAGGAGACATACACGTGTTAGTGTAGGACACGTGTACATTCCTGCAGAGTTGGGCATTATTCGAATTGCTTCGAATAAATATTTATCTCAAATAATTATCTGCATAATTTATTCGAGTAACGATTGCTAAATTATCCGAATAATAATACGAATAATTGTTGATTGTTTTAAAAAAAAAACAGAAAAAATAAAACAATTTTTATCCGAGTTACTTCTTCTACGAATAAGTTCTTATTCAAATAAATTCTTATTCGGATAAATTCTTGTTCAAATAAATTCCGATTCGTTAATGAGGAATAAAATTTTATTTGTTACTCTTATTCATTATCCGTTATTCGAATAAAATTGTGTCCAACACTGCATTTCTACCGACATGTGCCAATATACGCGCTTTTTTGTTTACATGCCAATGCCTTTACATTGTCTTATCTCTCGATCGTTGACGCTGGCTTCTTGAAAACACCTGTAATCAGCGGAAAATGTGTCTAGCGTAGAAAACAGTCTGTCTTTTTCAACTTAGCTTTACTTGTAGTGTTAGGCTTAGTTCTAGTTTTTTAGATTTTTTTTCTGTTTAGTATTTTTCTGTGCGTGAGTAAAGTAATCTCGCACTCGTAGGTAAAGGAATCGCAGTGCGTATGTGTGTGATTAAGTGGTCACTCGCGAACGGGACGATCGCCTTGCGTGTGTGTTTTCAGGTGCAGAATATTGTGCATATCTTTGAACATTTCTTTCTGGACACTCGCGGATGGACAGTCATAGTACGTGTAATTCACATGGACAGTTGCGAATAAAATAATCGTGGTGCGTGTGTATGTTATTGAATGGACACTCGCGGTACGTTTATACATGGACACTTGCGAATAAAATAATCGCGGTGCGTGTGTACGCGCGCGTGGGTGATTTTTTCGGACAAAATCGTCTATTAGAAATTAAATTCACCCTCTCTACTTGAGAATCCCGTGAGGTAGATTTTGTTATGCCCTTGTGGATTGTTTCAAGTAAGCAGGTTTAATGCCGTCAGCGAAACGTGTGTGCTTCTTCATAAATTGTCACGAAGACGTAGTGTCTTATCGTATCGTCTTCGTCATCGTTGTTGTTACATCGGTAACTGAGCGCCCTACACGGTGAACTTGTGCGATGAGAGCCACTGCGCGTGTACGAAGGGCTGCCGCGTGACAGGCGTTTTAGCCCATTTTTTAAACAGCGATAACTAAAGAATAAAGCCTCGAACGCGATTTTGTTATTCTTGACTGCCGTCTTATTTTGGCTTGTACAATCTCCTCTTAAAATATTCGACAGGGTGGTGAAATACCCTTATATTATTTATGTAGCTTATTTTAAATCATTGAATTAATGCACACATGTTTTTTGTGTACAGTATTTTCTTCAAATATTCTGAAAAAAACACAACAACGGATAAGAAGTATCATCGTTAAATACAATAAGAATGCAACTTTGGAAATGAACACGTATTGACGAAATGTTACACAATTACAAGTATTAACATTTTTCAAAATTTTAATATGCTGAAGACAGTGCTTTCATGTCTTCTTGGCAGTATGTGGCTCCGAAAATTCATGGTTGTAAGGCGTACCAGATCTCCGTTAAACGCCTACGAGTGGCAGAAAGTACGTACTTGCAACAGGTGAGTTAAAAGAAAAACAATACCATTATTTTATGTTATGCGCGCAGTGTCAGTACCTCTTTCACCCTAGATGGTGTGTAAATTAAAATTTTAGAATAGGAAAAAAGACTTATGAGTTGTCATGTACTATGGAAAGTATGATCTTGAACGACTGATTGTTTGTATGCCCTATTAATAGAAAAAAAAATGTTTCTGAGTACTATTTCAAATAGTCAGTGTACATAATAAAAGAGGAATTTCTGCATAGTGCACGTGACACATTATATAGAGCATGTGGTTTCATGCGCTCTATTTTCCTTGAAAAAACACTTTACCGTAAGGACGTCGTTGTATGTGCAAAGTTTGGGTTAGAAATACGTATATCCAATATTCTAATATGTCACTTTACAGGATAAGGCTCGAGAAACCAGCCAACTAAATAATTTTATTAAACTTGAAAATAAAAAAATATCAATATGATGTTATTACAAAACTTTCAAATGGTATATTCTTTTAGTAATGAGAAATATTTCTAGGTCAACCAATTTTTAGTTCGATTCTTTAATATTATTAAAAAGAAATTATTGACATAAATTTTAAAGTTTAAATTTACTGTTACTATCGATTATTTTAGTATTAGCCAGAAATGTATTTTTTAATATGGAAGCCGAAAATTATTCGAATATTTACCATGTTCTTGCATGTCAATACATTTGATAATTTTAACTGATTAAAACTGATTTAAAAAAAGATTGACCATAAATATTCAGCCCTTACGTTGCGTCTATAAGCAGTACGTAAGTGCTTTCCAACCATGGTACCATATTGCCCGTGAAGACGAGGTTAATGTGTTTGCATACAACTTTGCTCGGACATGGAAAAAAGTCCCTCTTAAGGTAGCGATGTCCAAAGTTGTCTCCCGGGAGACGTACGCCATCCCCACCACTGTTCACCGTTACCATGCTACAGGTACGCAGCTGAAACGGTAACCAATATGCTCGTTTCCCGCGAAAACAATGATATTGTCTATTCGTCTAGAACTGTTGGAAGGGGACGTAGGCGCGTGAGGGGCCCCCACGCTGGCCATTACTGTCTTAAGGTACGTATAAACCGGACAACAATCGGAAAATTTACGACCAAGAATATCCCAAAGAAGTATAAAACGAATTACACGGGCGAACTTAGTAGCGGCAAAATGGGTCTTGTATGATTTGCGACTATCAGGAACCGAGCAACTGAGAGCGAGTTTGAGAGAGAGAGACAATGCGAGGCCAGCGTATCTGTAAGGTACGAATAGACCGGGCTACAATTGCCAGATACATGTATCCAGCAAGTTGACCACTGTGGTAAGTATAGACCAGACAAGAATCGTGGGATACAGCAGCTCACGCCTTGCTTCAAACGGTCTTCTAGAACTCACTGTTGGCCACTTGGGACAAAATAGGAATTACCCACTATTTCAAATTTCGAAGTTCTAACTGGTGTTTTAAAGTTTTCTGTTTGTAAATGTGTAAACTCCAATCTCATTTATTGTAAAGCAAAGAGAGTATTGTCCTGATTAATAATAATATAAATAGAAACAGTAATAATAAGTTGATGGTTTTCGTTCTAAATTCAATTTGTACACGTCTGCGTTCGCTGAAAAATTAATTTCATTAGGTTGATATGTAAGAAATGTACGTACCTGTAGTACTTTTTATGTCGTATATAATGTATTTTATATCTATGAGTAAATGTTAAGAATTTGAGAATCAAATTACAATATAGCAATACTTATGCTTCGTGTAGGGTGAATCCGGAATCCCCACCAGCGCGCCGCACAGTGGGACAGAATCCCGAAAACGTGGAAGAAATTAAAAAAAAAGTTCGGAAATACAAACTTTTCGGTTACAGCATAATACGTGAGACCGTACTCGATACTATTAATGTATTAATTAAGCTCTTGCAAACTCAGGACAGGTGCAATTTTTACTTAAACTCGTGCAAAATTTTTCTTCCAAGGGACGTCAGGCAACCGGGACACTCCGATTTTGATGAAATTTTAGTAATGTAGTACTAAGAAAAATATTTGACACGTTTTTTTTATATCTGCTGACGGCCACTTTGAAGGGGTGAAAACATCCCCTGAAGTTGGGGATAAAAAACACGTTTGGTCAATTATCTCGAAAACTATTGGTCGTAGCAAAAAATTTGAAATGTACAGATCGTGTATATTTAAATGGAGAATTCATGTGTGTAAACAGATTTAAAAAAAAATTATTTATTTAAAAAATATATTAAAAAATAATGTATTTTTTTCAAATTTTTCTTGCAAAATGCTGAGACATTTTTATGAAAATTTGTATATGTAAACTACAGACCATGACTGAAAGTACGGATCAATTGGAATTTTTAATTTCGCCCATGTAATAAATACAGGGTGTCCCTCGACTCGTAGTAAACCGACTGGGTTTACTCTCTCTTTCTCCCTCTCTCCCTCTCACCCTCTCTCCCACCCCTTGTTTGCCCCTCATTATCCCCCTCTCCCCTCTCCCACATTTCTATCCCTCTCTCTCCCTCCCTCGCTGTCCCTCTGTCCCTCCCTCCGACACACACACACACACACACACAAACTCGTCCCCATTACCTCGCTTCTTCATACGCGCAAATCATACAGGCGATCCCACTCGATCTTATTAATTTCGTCTGCGCAATTCGTTTTACACTGGCATGGAATATTCTTCGTTACAAGTTGCCGGATACAAATCGGTGTTGTCGCAGAGCTGTTGGAAACTCGCTGGATGCATGTTTCCGGCGATTTGATGACCGGTTTATGCAAGGTTTCACAGCAACAAGTTGTGCCGTGCTGATTCTGTACGATATGGTTTCAGAAATAAATCATCAATTACCAATTACACTTTATTGTGTTACCTAGATAGAGTAGAACGTATTAAGTAGTTTCACGGGATTCATTTGATTGTGTTCATTATTAAATCAATGTGCGGTTCTTATCTCTTAGTGTGTGCGGTTCATTTACACCGATTCGTTATTTCAATGTGATAAATTATAGTACTACTGAGATTTAAATCAGGTATAAGGTATACAGGGTGTTCAAAAAACGGACTAAAAGTTTAGGTGCTTATAGTACTGACCAAGTGAAGTAAAAAATGTCTAATCAACATAAGTCCTAAAATCAATCCTTTCGATGTAAAATGTACTTTTATACTTACGAACATTTGATGTCATTAGTGTGTAACTTCGCAACATATTGCATATAAACAGAAGAATTGGTTTAGAAATACGGTAGGACCTCGATTACCCCGATTAATCGGGAAACAAACAGCCTGCATAAATCGAGGCCCGACGGAAAATATCTAAAAACGTACTTTCTATACCAAAATAACCTTTTTATTCTTAGAAAATGAATTTCCTTTTATAATATAATCATAACCAAACGTATATCTGCTTAAATTTTAACTATTTTTTTAATTTTGCACTTACAAGTGCTTTATTACGCCAACTTTCCCCCATGACTAAACTTTCTGTTAGGTTAGTTATGTCTTCTTGTTGCTTCAAATACTGAAGACCACGATTCAAAATTGAAGCACCCTCTTTATTGTTATTTTTTTCATTTTTAGCACCTGCATCATCGGACTCATTTTGGACAGCAGCGATTACATCTGCATCGGCCATGTGTGAATTATTTTCGGATAGATAGTCTTGTCTGTTGAGTTCATCCACTTCCTCGCATCCTTCCGCAGTCTGAATCGATTCTACAATTTCACTGTTTGTATCATTTATGTCAGAATGTTCTGGATCAACAATTTTATATTTCCAAAGTTTGAACCATGACTTAATGACAGTCTGCACTTGAATTTTGTCCCGCGCATTGACACTCAAATAAATAATATCTTTGATATTAAGGGATTTCAATGCAGCTGTAAAATTATCATTTGGCTGTGGAAAAAGGTCCAACTGCAAATTGTCGTTTGTAGTTTTTTTTTAATTGTTTCCAGACCACCTTGGTCCATAGGTTGCAGAATTGACGTGACATTTGATAGTAAAAACATTATTTTAATGTCACCCGAAAGCAAATTACCTGGATGAGAAGGTTCATTATCCATTAATAACATAATCTTCAGAGGAAGTCCTTCATTTCTTAAAAATTTCATTACTTCTGGCACAAAATATTCGTAAATCCAGTCACGAAATATAGATCTGGTCATCCAGGCAAATTTATTATTGGTATATTTACATGGTAAAGCACTTCTATTTACATGTTTAAGTGCTCCAGAATTGTTCAATTTGCCGATTACGAGTAAAGGAAGTTTATGACTCCCTGCTGCATTAGCACACGCTAAGAGAATTATGGGTTCCTTACTTTGCTTGAAACTCGGTGCATTTTCTTCTAATTTGGAAGCCAATGTTTTTGATGGCAGCAATTTATAATAAAGCCCTGTCTTGTCTTCATATATACTTCCTTTGACTTTAAATTTTTCTATTGAATAATCTGTTCACATGTCTCCTTATATCGCTGTGCCCCTGGGTGATCAGCAGAAAGACTTTTGCGTTGAATAGATAGCTGACGTATACCATGTTGGTGTTTAAATTTATGAAGCCAGCCTTTATTTGCACTAAACTTCCTGTCACCATGGTTCATTGTATTATACAGGGTGTTTACGATTAGGTGGCACAACCGGAGTAGGGGTGAATCTGCCTGAAAAAATAAGTCTAAAATGTAGAGTAACATTTTTTCGTACGAGGCTTCATTTTCGAATAAATTGACGTTGAAGCTTCATCGACTATGCCTATACTTACACACGATCTCACTATGCCTACTCTCTGTAGCTTCCAGTAGCCATAGATGCGTTGCTGGCACACACGCTTAACGCGAGGACCATGTCGGTGTACTCTCGATTACTGTATGTAGCCACGTTGACAGAATGACACAGACTGATAGTCTGAATCAGAAATGATAACAAGCCGTGACATTGGCGATGTTCATGAATGCAAACGCAAAAAAAACTAATCTACGGCATAGTCAAGTATACATCTACTCGATGAATCTTCAACATCGATTTATTAACAAATGAAGTCTCGTACGAAAAAATGTCACTACATTTTCGATTTCTTTTTTCATGTAGATTCACCCCCCTGTATAAGTGCGAAGCTTTCGCTTGTAGACTGGGATCACTGATAGGTAAGGCCATATGTCTTTGATTTGAGACCCACATGAACAATGCTTCTTCCATGTCTTCATTGGCAACTTTTTTCGAAGTCATTCTGCTCGAACTTATTTCACAACTAATAATTTGTATTGAATAATTTTCTATTGCTACTCGCCTTCTCTTCCATTCTCCAACAGTAGATTCACCTACACCGAAATCAGGAGCACTTGATTTCAATGACTCGCCAGAATCTATGCTTTGCAATGCCTTAGTTTTCTTCTTCATTGAAACTAATACTCTTTTCCTTTTGCAACTCATTTTTCTGTTTTGAACATACACTTAATATGTAACAGCGATAGTGACTATCCGCCTCAGAAAGCGGCGAACAACTGAAGGAAATAATTTGTAGAAAGAGGAGATAATTGTAAGATATGTACAAGCGTTTGTTGTTAGTAGACAGGAGACTCTGGATAACCGAGACCACCGATAACTGAGACCTCGATTCATAGACCCCATGAATAATCACGATCCGGTTAATCGAGGCCCCACTGTGCATTATTTCAAGGTTGTATGACAACGCCAGAATATTTCTAATAGCATGAAAGATTACTTAATACACGCATACCTAGTACAACTCTTCAATATTCATCGATAGTTCGGTTAGTGTTAATATCGCGTCGTTAACAATGTCCGCCTATTATTGTAACGAGGAAATGGCAAATATGCATTTTATGTATGGACATGCCAATGGGAATGTTTCTGCAGCCCGTCGTTTGTACGCAGAAAAATATCCCAATCGCCGTATTTCGTCTCCTAAACTGTTTAAAATTCTTCACCAATGTTTATGTGAATTTGGTTCCTTCACGCCGTCTCGTGCTAATTCCGAGCACCCACAATTTGCTTCTACTGCTCATAAAGAAGAACTTGTTTTAAGAATAGTAGAGGAGAATCCAGGTCTGAGCGTTCGGAGGATTTCGATGACTGTCGGTATCTGCAAACTCTTCATGAACAGTTACTCTATCCGTATCATTTTCAAATGAGTACAATCCTTGAAACCTGCTGATTATCCAACGACACTGGCAGTTTGTAAATGGTTCTTGAGAAAATACACTGGAAACCCAAACTCCCTTCTTACCATACTCTTTACTGACGAGGCTGGCTTTACAAGAAGTGGGATTAAAAATTTGCATAGTAGCCATGAATGGTCAGATCACAACCCTCACGCAATTATTGAATCAGGGTATCAAGAGAGATTTTCCTTGAATGTATAGATGGGAATTTTAGATCGACATCTGGGACCAGTGTTTCTACCGAACAGAATGGCGGGTGCAAGTTATTGTAAGTTTTTAATTATTGGAAATTTTCGTCCAATTCACTACGTCTTGGTTTGATTGACACACAGAAAAAATAAAAGCGTATTTATTATATTAGATTAAGGAAAGAATGCTACAGAAAAAAGACAAACAAAAAGAACAGCCAAAGGCACGCGACGCACACGCGACAATCACGATCGAGAATCCAATACGATACAATCGAAAAATGCGACGTGACAGAACGAGCACCGAAAACAAAGAAACCAAATGCGATCTGCATAATGGTCGGAAAAGCAGCAGACCGCGTATCACGCAACGCGCGACTTTCAAAATAAAAATTCAAAATAGAAGCAGTCGCAATATTAATGAATGATTTACTCGAAGTCTTGGATGATATGCTGTATCAGGAGAGATTTTGCATGTGGTTTCAACATGATGGGGCTCTAACACATTTTTCAATTAATATGAGGCAACAATTAAATCGAACCTTCGAGGAGAGGCGGATAGGAATTGGAAGTCCAGTAGACTGGTCTCCTCAATCACCTGACTTGAATCAACTGGATTTTTCTCTTGGCGGGGACACTTAAAGACTTTAGTCTACTCACCACCGATAAATGATGTGGTGGTCTTACGACAAGAAATACAAAATACATTTCGTATAATGCAAGACATGGAAGAAATATTTGAAAATGTACGTCGATCTCTGAATCGCAGATCAATATGATAACATGAAAAGAAACTTCTGCATTTTTCATTGAAAGAATTGATTTACGATTTATGTTGATTAAACATTTTTTGCTCTGCTTGGTGAGTGCTCTGAGCACCTAAAGTCTTAGACACTTTTTTTAAACATCCTGTATAATTATTAATGTTCTTTGCACATAATACTAGGTAATTTCATCTTGGGCTCATTTGGCAGCGATAAGCTTTTGTGCCGTTCGTGTTCCACCTTGAACTCACGATACGTGATATATTTCCTCAAATCTTTGTCTGAGTTCAAACAGCAGAATACTGTTACCTGTTATTAGTAAACCGTTGTCAGTGTGTAAAATCGTGACGTATTCCCACCAGTATCTCAAAGAATGCTGAACTCAGCAGGACAGCCCTCAATGCTTAGGCATATGAGCACCCTTAGTACGCCCTGTAGCCACCGCCAGCTTGGAGTACAGCGGTTACACGGTGGGAGAGGTAGTTGATCAGGTACAGGATGGTAGCTTGGGGGATTGTCATCCATGCTGCATTGACTCGTCGTTAGAGCTCTTCAGCATTAGCCGGGGGGTGCGGATAATGCCGAAGACGCCGAACGATCATGTCCCATACACGTTCTATCGGGTTAAGATCTGGCGAACGAGCCGGCCACGGAAGCACTGGAATATGCTACCGGGTAAGGAAGGCTTGTACCGTCCTTGCAATACGTGGACAAACGTTGTCCTGCTGAAATGTGGTACCTGGGAATCGTCGAATCAGAGGTACCACCTCGGGCTGCAGAATCTCGGTGATGTACCGAGCGCTCGTTAGCGTACTCTGGACGTGCGGGTGAGGGAACCGTCCTTCGTACGCAATAGCCCTCCAAACCATTACGCTTATCTCAGGGTGCCGGTGGCGGGGTTGAATACACGCGTCCTGTAAACGTTCTCCTCGTCTCCGACGAACCAAGATCCGTGCGACACCTGCCCCCAGACAGAATCGTGACTCGTCGAAGAAGACGATTCGCTGCCACTTCGTCCTCCAGTCCTGCCGTGCATGGCACCAGTCGCGCCGTTCGCGACGGTGTCTGGTGGTCAGAGGTAGTCGTTGAAGAGTGCGCTGCGCTATCTAAACGGCGACGTACCGTTCGCACGGACACTCTCGTAGTTACCGCCGATGTCATTCCTGTGCGAGACCTGCAGCAGAAGATACACGACTCGAAGTCGAAGCGCGGATCAACTGTCTGTCCTCTCGCTCAGATGTCACACAAGGGCGCTCTCTTCTACCTAGGCCTGATACGCAGCTCGCACAGTATGAGAATCATGCGTCGTACGACGTTCATTCCATGACAAGCCAGCCTCCCGTAAGCCCACAGTATAACCCCCCTAAAACTCTGTCAACTGACGGTATGGTACTCTTTCACGACGTCCTGACATCGCGCACACGATACACTGACAATATGTAGAGTTGAACACGCGAGCGAACCGTTTTACCCGTTTGAGTGCCACTGGCTTTTGCAAAAATCCGGTCGAAAAATGCCAGGCGGCGCGACCGCGCTTCTGTTTCTCGTCGAAAAATGTTAAGAGCGCGATTACGCTGTTTTTCAGCTTATAAGCAGTAAGTATTGTTTCATTTAATTCATTGTTGTGTGCATATTCCTGTGAGTATAAGTAGTGAAAATATTGTGTTTAATAATTTTGAAATATAGACACGCATCGACAAAATCCGGCTGTGCAGTCAGTTCGACTCTACGTGCCGATGAGCTGGCACTTTTAGGCACTGAGCAGGAAAAGCGCGATCGGGCCGTCTGGCGCTCAAACGGTTAATAATTATACAGACTACTGAAGGTAACTTTCTCCCTTCGCATTGTCTACGACGCAATTAGAAATGCCTAGCCACCCATGACGCATATCGACGTAACTTACTGTCCCTCACTTATATACGCAATGTCACAGACATATTCTAATTGGTTTCTGTTTGAAAGGGGGGAGGAGAAACTTTTGGCAAGCAGTGTATATTAACGTCATTTACTGATTCCATGAGGATTTTGGCTTATGCAACGAAAGTCTATAACCTATCACGTTGCACCGCTTTGTTTCGTAGGACAATTTGATTCCACCTTTTCTGGTATTCTACAGTTATAGCATCGTTTTACAGATGCACCACCACTATTTGTTTTCTTCTTTCCTTCTGCTCTCCTCATCGGCGACCGTGTATTTATCTTCATTTGCTCACAGAATGAGAATTTCTCTTTTACGTCTTTCATATTTCTTGCACCGTGAAATATCATTTTGTTGACTTTCTTGTCTTGGATTCCTTCGATGATATACATGGCGTTTCGCTACAGGTAGTAAATATTAAAGGGGTGATTCTACAAGCCAAAATAAGTCAAAAATCAAGAATGACAAAATTCCGGAAGAAGTTTCATTTGTTAGTTATCGATGTTTTAAAATTGGGTTCTGGAATGCCTGTCGCACGGCAACTTGACCTACATATTGTAGGCCAGATAAGGTACGTTCAGTGGAGGTCAATGCACGATAAAATCACCATGTAGAATGTATACTTACCGATGTATCAGAAACGATGACACGCGCGATACCGTGTGCTACGACACTACGTTCTTGTGATAATTTATGGAAAAGCACACACGTCACGTTCTACGATATTTAACCTGCCTACTTGTAAAAATCCACAATTGCATATCAAACAGGGATTCTCAAGTAAAGAGAATGAATGCTGCTTTCAATACACGATTTTGTCTTCAAAAATCACCCACACGAGCGCGCACACACTGCGATTATTTCATTCACAAGTGTCCATGAGAGTTACACGCACCACGATTGTTTCGTTGGCGGGGGTTCCACTATCACACACAGATACTGCGATTACTTTACCAAGCGCGTGATTACTTTACCCACACACTACACACCACACACAGAAAAATACTAAAAAGAAGGAAAGAAACAAATCTAAAAAACTAAAACTAAAACGGAAACTAAGACTACAAGTATACTGAGAAAGACAAACTGCTTTCTACGCTAGAAATATTTCCCGACTATTACAGTCTCAGTTCCGCTTGGCGACAGTCACTAAACTGAGGAAACGTTGGTTAATAAATCCCACGCGAAAAAATGTTGAGAGTAATACATCCTTCACTACCTACGCCTCTGACATCACCCTTTACGCCCTTACATGACCGAACACGTGTTTCAAAGATACTTGAGAGCAGGTAGCCGAACACAATTTCGCTTTCGGAAGGTTTATGGTTGGGTCAGGACCAGGAAAGGGCCTTGGACAATGGTTAGCGATTTAAACTGTTCGACAGTTGTTTTGCGGAACAACTTCGGCTGACAACGCAGAGGCTGCAGCTAGTCTCGCAATATTGTTTGATGTTAACGGCCCTAGACGCGTAAATTTCATTTTGTCTGTGGACTAAACTTTACACTGTTTAATTTAGGTATAATTGAAAATTTAATAACAGTTCCGCTCGTACTTAACTCGCAGAATGTGGAGTTAACTCCCACGGATGGGACAATCCTGGTGCGTGTAATTTATATGGACACTTGCGAGTAATAATCGCGGGTTGTATGTGTGTGTATGTGTGTGTGTGTGTGTGTGTGAAGTACGCAGTTACACGCGTCCAGAGGATTACCTTTTACAGAGACGATAGGATGACGAACACGCTATTGTTAAATTTTCTTTATACAGGAGAAATTGGTTAAATCTCATGCAAGTGACTGAAAGACGTTAGTGTAGGTCGCGTGTGTATTCCTGTCGGCATGTGCAAATATCGGCGCTTTTTTGTTTACATGCCAATGCCTTTACATTGTCTCATCTCTCGATCGTTGCCCCGGCCTCTCGAAAATTTCCTAACGTAGACAGGAGTATGTCCTTTTCAATTTAGTTATAGTTTTCTAAACTTATTTTTTTTTCTTTTTAGTACTTTTCTGTGTGTGAGTAAAGTAATCGCGGACACATGGGTAAAGTAATCGCAGTGCTTATGTGTGAGATTAAGCGGACACTCGCCTTGCGTGTGTTTTCAGATGTAGAATATCGTGCATGTCTTTGAACGTTTGTTTGTGGGCATGTGCGGACGGGACAATCATAGTATGTGTAATTCGAATGGACACTTGTGGATAAAATAATCACGGTGCGTGTGTATGTATGAATAAGTGGACAATCGCGGACGGAACAATCGCGATGAGTTTACACATCGACACTTGCGGATGAAATAATCGCGGTGCGTGTGTGCGCGTGTGTGTTCTCTTTACTTGAGAATCCGGTTAGGCGGGTTTTGATATGCCCTTGTGTATTTTTACAAGTAGGTATGTTTAATGTCGCACAACGTGGCGTGTGCGCTTTTTCATAAATTATCGCAGGGCCGCGGTATAGTAGCACATGGTACCGTGGTATCTGATGCGTCGGTAAGTATGCGTTCTACATGATGAATTTATCGTTGGTTGACCTCCACTGAACGTACCCTGCTTGAGCTGCAATATGTAGGTCAAGTTGCCGTGCGACAGGCGTTCCAGAGCCCAATTTTTAAACATCGATAACTAACAGATGAAGCTTCTACCGCAATTTCGCCCATCTTGATTTTCGATGTATTTTGGCTTGTAGAAACACTCCTTAATATATTTACCACCTGTAGTGAAACATCGTGTATTTTATATCTGCATCCGTCTCAATGTCAGCTTATGCGAAAATTTCGAACATTTTGTAAATGTACGCTTAATGAGATTCGTTGCGTCGCGCCGTTGTTCCTCCGCAAAAGTTCTTTGTGCACACTATGACTGTTTACACTAGACGAGAATTCTATCCTTAACTTTTCTCTCAGTTGCCGCCAAATATCTTTCGACATTTTTCATAATTGACGAATAACCTACCTGATCCTGACATTAGTCATTTGAAATATAAAATTCTTTGAATATCCGTCCATTCGCACAGATTCGCAGTTTCTTCGAAATCACCAAGCCATGGCCTTATGTGTACCTTGTCATCGCCGTTGAATGTTGTTAAGAACTCCTCCACATCCTTAAAAGTGGGTAATATTTTACACACTTCTGTTGAAGCGTTAGATCGTTTTAAACATCATTTCGGGGTATCAGACTCTGCATCTTCTTCGTTGCTACTACTGCCGTCATCACTTTCAACACATAGTGCAATAGCAGCTTTGTAACTGTTTATAATTCTTTTTATATTGGCCTTTACAGTTAACTGTTTTTCAAACGTTAAGTCTGAAAGTTTATTACTGCATGGTAAATTTTTAAACGACGTATAACTAAATAATCTTTCCACGGGTACAGAGATAGGCATCGGCGTCTTATACCGAAAAAGTACACATTGAATCAATGGATACTCTTTTAACCCTTAATGGACGTATGTTACCTCCCACGTGACATTACAGTTTTTACCGTAGCGGACGTTTGTCACCGCTCGCGTGACATAGCAACTTTTACTAGATCAGACTTATACCATGTGGGAGGTGACAAAACGAATCAGAAGAAATCTTGCGATTTTCAGCTGTCCGAATATTTGTTTTAAAAAATATCACACATTGACAACATATAAATAAACAATTAAAGCTTAAACCTCTACTGCAGAGACTCCGTACTTGGGCGTAAAGCCCGAGGTTGAGTCTACGAGATTCCTGAACTTCCACTTAATTTATACATAAATATAGAACATTTCTGACAATTCTTCTTACTGATTTGCCTTTATTATACATTTTCCTAATAAACATAACAGAATAGAGTGATCCGTTGTATTAATTTCATTTAAACTTACATTAATGAAACTTGTAGCCTTTTCGTTAAAGGGAATATGTGTCGATCAACATTGTATGTAGTTCTGTGTTTATTATAAGAAGTTTATTAGTAAGTATGAGTAACAAAATATAATGTTATACGGTATCAATATTATCATATACAAACAGGAAAACAATAGGAAACACAAACGCTGAGTTATAAACAGAATGGTAGAGAACAAGAAAGATAGAATCAGCGGAGTCTTTGAGACTCCACCTCTGCAGTAGAGGAATAAAATGAAATTAATACAACGGATCACTCTATTCCGTTATGTTTATTAGGAAAATGTATAATAAAGGCAAATCAGTAAAAAAAATTGTCAGAAATGTTCTATATTTATGTATAAATTAAGTAGAAGTTCAGGAGTCTCGTAGACTCAACCTCAGGCGTTACGCCCACGTACGGAGTCTCTGCTATAGAGGGTTAAATATTTAACCCTCCGACACCGAATGGTCGAGCAACGACGCGGAGTCCGAATGCCGGGTCATTTTGGCCCATAGTGAAAGTTGAGACATATTTGTTCATTTTGAGGGAAGGTTTTGTAATCAATTTTGCTGTCATTATTTTTTAGCATTATTTTGTTACATGCTAGAGTTTTATTAGATAGAACTTTGCTGGATATACTTCTTCTTTGCTGCTATACTGAATACTGACACGCAACATCCATTGAGTTCTATCCGCCGCAACAGTGTCGATTCGTCATTGTTTCTGTTAGAGCGATAAGACGACAGTCGACTGTTGCGACATGCGAGCTACGGGACGGGTCAAAATAACTCGGCATTCGATGTGCGAGGGTTAAATTGCGATGTAAAATGTAAAAATATATGTTTTTATGCAATAAAATATCTTTTCATATCAAGCACTGTCAGTGCGACACTTTTCACGTAAGCACTAGGTAAAGCAACGACGTAGCAGCAAGTCAGGTCCGAAGCGCTGACATCCGTTAAGGTTTAAAATATGCAGATCATGACGTTTATCTCAAAAAGTGTTGTGATTTCCAATTCTGCATTATCAGGAACTTGATTATTGGTTTCGGATGTTATTGGTTCAAATTCGAAGAAGTCATTATCTGCATTATCAATATTCTCTGAAATTGGTGCCGTGTCCCTAACGAATAATACTCTGTACGTACAGTAATAAGACAGCTAGGGGTGCTGAGCGTTGTACATACTGCCCGATGTACAGTGTGTCCACTGCAAGTGTGAACAGCCAATTATTTCTTAATGTATTGGAGATACAAAAAAATCGTTTATATGAAAATTGTATGGTACAAACGGGCAAAGTTTTTAACGAACATGAACTTTTTTTACTTTAGTATTTTTTGAGATATAAAGTTCAAGTTCGTTTTTTTTAAGTGGAACTACATATTTTTTTCAGGTCATTTGATAGTACTTCTGAAGGCGAATTCATTGGCCCTTAATGTATGTACCTGACTTTAACTGGTTGTCGAGATATTGCGCTTACTAATTTACTGATTTTGAATGAAAGAAATCTGGCCGAATAGGAAATACCACTGGTGGTTTTGTCTGTGCCTGAAGTGCCACGTGTTAGACATTGCCTCTTGAAACAGGTACGGAGGGTCTGCACCAAGAACGGCAAGCGCAAACTCCGGACAATAGTTTTCCGTTTAAAAGTATCAACGATACCCTTCTCGATACTGCAAATGCGGCATCTGTGGTAAAAAACAATTCTAATTAATTCAACCTAGTGTTCACTCACTACCTTCATACTCAACAAAAAGTCTACTCCTAAACTCAAAATATTAAACTTAGGAATCCCACAAACAAATTCCATTAAATATCTCGGGCTTCACCTAGACAACAAATTGAACTGCAAAACGCACTAAAACAGAATAAACATCCACATTAACACTCTCGCTAAAAACTACTCATGCCCAAGCAATAACACACTACCCACGACCTAGTGGTCGCGGTGTTATCCCCACCACATTTCTTTCGGCCTATTTAACAAATAGCATTTGATTCTATGTCACTCGCTCTGAATGTGTTTAACTGTCGTCACCGTCGCACCCAGTGGCGACCGAACTGCAGAAAGATAAGACCGGGCTATTTCCAGAACACTTACTGTGCAGAGATAAGAAGTTGGCTAGCAAGACGGCACAGAGGTCAGAGAGATATTCGCCTTTGATGCTTCCGAAACCCCCACATTTAGGTTTTTAATGACACACGTTGACAAAGTAATGCAATTCCCATAGCCGCGGGATACGTTTCAAGGCCTATGTTAATGGTTAACATTCTGAGATGCATATGCTATTGCATTGAAGTTCCTTGGATCGCTCTATCCCACTCGGTCTCGATATGTCCTATTTACTGTCGTGGTTACACGGTGCTATATAAACAAAGAAAATGCGTGTGCTCTGTTTTTATGATTGTGTCCGACTAGTGGGCCTATTATGCTATAACCGATCAGACCTGCATTCCTTCCGCCGGTCATGTTTGATCTGCACAGTACATGATTTACTATTCTTAAATAAATAACTTAACATAAGAAAGCGAAACCATTTTATTATTTTGCGAATTTCTTTATACAGAGTGTCCCACCTTATCTGTTACAAGTTCATATTTCCTAACTTATTGAAGATACAAAAAATGCTTTATATGGAATTTGCATGGTGCGAGGAGGCACATCTTTTGGCGAAGACAAATTTGTTTTTTACATTATTATTTTAGGAGATATTAAAGTCAAGTTCGGTTTTTTAAATGAAACTACGTATTTTTATTCAGATCATTCGATAATGCTTTTCAAGACGAATGCACTGCGCTTTAATGTATACACCCGATTTTTAGTGGTTTTCGAGATATTGCGGTTAGAAATTTATTGATTTTCAACGGAAGAAATTCGGCCGAATAGGAAATACCGGTGGAAGTTGTGTCCGCGCCTGAAGTGCCACGCGTTAAACATTGCCTCTTGAAACAGATACGAAGGGTCTGCACCAGGAACGGCGGGCCCAAATCTGGACAATTGTTTTCCGCCACAGATGCAGCATTTGCAGTGTCAAGAAAGGTATCGTTGATACTTTACAATGGAAAACTATTGTCCAGAGTTTGGGTCTGCCGTCTCTGATGCAGACCCTTTGTATCCGTTTCAAGAGGCAATGTCTAACACGTGGAACTTAAGGCGCGAATAAAACGACTACTGGTACTTCCTATTTCGCCGGATTTCTTCCGTTGAAAATCAGTAAATTTGTAAGCGCAATATCTCGAAAACCACTAAAAATCGGGTGCATACATTAAAGCGCAGTGAATTCGTCTTGAACAGCACTATTAAATGACCGGAAGATAAATATGTAGTCCCATTTAAAAAAACGAACTTGACCTTCATATCTCTTAAAATAATAATGTAAAAAACAAATTTGTCTTCGCCAAAAGATGTAACCCTCGCACCATGCAAATTCCATATAAAACATTTTTTGTATCTTTAATAAGTTAGGAAATATGAGCTTGTAACAGATAAGGTGGGGCACCCTGTATATTAAATAGCATTTATTGAAGGGAGTATCTGTAGCAGGAGTCCCGCGTGAAAACCCGTGCTGTTTCACGTGTTTGTATTGCACAGCATACAGGAGACAGATGATACAAAAACTTATGGAACTAAATCTTTCGGAACTGTTGATACGGTTCAAGAATTGGAAATACATACATTTACAAAGAATTGCTTTCACCTTTATTATTATTTAATTTATCAAATATATGTACTTAATGTATCAAAAATACATTTCCAGGTTTTCGTTGTGCGATACAAGCAAGAAATGAGTTACCGTGTGTCGAGATATTAGAAATTAAAATATTTTAAGAACTTTATTTATAAAAGACTGAATCTAAGGGTAATATGCAGCATGTGATAATGGCATTAAGCTGAAGACTGCCATGCAAGGAATGATAGAGGTTAAAGGTGTAGGCAGTGTAGTTTTATTGTCTTGTGTTTAGGGTAGCGATGGCCATTGGAGCTGCAGCCTTCCCCTACTCTAGGTCCATTCCCCTCATATAGGCTATGTTCTGGGGCAACGATGGGCTGAGGGGAAACGACGAGTGAACTGGAGGGAACTAAAATGAGGGGAATAGACCTAGAGTGGGGGGAGGCTGCAGCTCCAATGGCCATCACTGTTTCAGGGAGAAGAAATCGGCAATGAATTTGAGAGCTTCATGGAAAACCCAATGCACCCACCTTGCAAGCGAAAAGTCCCTGGTTCGATTCCTGGTATAATCCTCTCGATTTTTTTCTCTATAGTTTAGAAGTGGCATTCGCGTTCATGCTAATACTGTTCGCCGTTATGTTTTATGAATTCTTAGTTTACGTATGGCCGAGGACGGTTACATTTGTTTAGCTGACCGAGCAGTAGGTATCAATTGTGTTCAGTGTCTTGCACTAGTTAGAAAAAAATCGGTGGTGAGTTGGATGGTCTATTAGTGGAAACGCACCCGCCGAGCAAGCAGAAGATCCCAGATTCGATTCTTGGTATAGACCGCCTACTTTTGTTTTTCTTTAAGGATATTGCAAGGTTACTGAGCATTAAACGTTAAAAGTAAATTTAAAATTTATGGCCCGATATTACAATTGTAAGTCATCAATAATTTCGATGTTATTATTACAATATTTCTAACTATTTCATATTAAAATTGTAAACTATCCTAATTATGAAATGATACAAATTTAAATTGTCCTGACAATTTTATGGCGGTTATAAATAAATTTAAACATAGGCGATTCTACGCTAAGTAATAATACATTGCATCTCAAATTCTTACTAATACCAGTTACACGTTCATGCTGCCTTACACTAAAACGTGGATTTTGACATACTTCTGTCACGATATTTCTTAGATTTGCTTCGTGTACAACACTTTCAGGTTTCACACGTTTGTTTGCGTCAACACTGCCAGGTTCACGAAATGTTTTAATAATGTTTGCGTACACAGAACGAGAAGAACAACTATGCTCAAGAAATCTTTTTCTGTATATTCAAAGCACTTCCTTTCGACACTGTCAACTTTCACCGCAAATGAAAATTATTTAAATTTTCTCCTGCTGTGAATAACGCATCGTGAACCGTTTTTCGATACACTATCAGATTACTTTGCAAATATGATAGCAGATACATCCTTTAGATGTCTGTACAGCGATAGCAAACGTGTTTATTTACATTTTGGAATTGATTTGCAGTGTCGCTGAAATTTGTTATCTCGATGAAAGAAAGTTTCACGTTTGATTTGAAATTTTAGAGCCTAAGGTCATTTGAAGGTTATACTATTATGCATGTCTAAATGTACGTTCATATCAGCTACAACATGCAGTGACGAAAAATATGTACATTTATGTAACAAACATGAATGATCTTGAACAAATGGCATTTATAAGAAAATTTGTTTCTCTCTTACTCACCCTGTGAAGCCATTTCAATTACGTACGAAGCGTTTCTCGTGCCGTCACAGCTAGAGAAGATAATTAGGGGACCTATTTTACGCGGTACACCTTGTATATCGCACAATACGCACATTGTTTTCTTACCGTCGGAAAAAGTTTAAGAAAGTTGGAAAAGTATTGATAGTTAGATTACATCTTTTTTAAAATGTTAAGGGTGAATTTTAAAATTCGAAATGCATTGTATGAGGTATTTAAATAGTAGAGAGTCAAAAGTGAAAGTTTCTGTTTCTCCATTAACTGAATTTGTTTAAACATTGTTAGAAGATTTCAGTATTAAATACAGCTGAATCATTTTAAATATTACTTACAATTTTAGACAAACGACAAAAGTTTATACCCATTTAAAAAACTGAAAGTTGCTTTAGAATCTGGAAAACTAAATATAAGCGATACAAATTTGAATACAGTAGAACATCGATTATCCGAATATCGATTACCGAAGGACCGATTATTATCAGAACACAGAATGAATCATGTACTTACATATGTATCTAAACTATGTATCAAAGTTTATATTTTGGAACTCCTGTGCTTCTTGCTTCAAGTGCTCGAGTTTAGTGTCTTGTTTGAGCTCAGTGCATATACATTTCATTTGAAACTCATCATAATGACTTGGAAAATTTGACACGCAATATATCTGGATTTGAAAACTGTAATTCCGACGATATTCATGAATGGTTGAAAATCGATCAGAACAATTCAGGACATACAATTATGAATGATGATGATATTGTTTTATTTATTTTTGCTGAATGAAATGATGACACAGATGGAGATATGGCGAAATCATGTGCTATCCCACTACGCCGTGAACCAGAAAGTGCATTAGATATTGCATTAAGGTAGGCAATAGCACAAAAAGAAATGGATGCAGTACAAATACATCTTTACTTTAGAAGGAATCTGACATTTGGCTACATCTCAAAACGATTAATTAATTTTCTATATTTTTTTTATCATGTATTTTTTCGCGTAATAAACATCCATATTTGAAAATTGTTTTATTTTCAGCGGTTTTATGATATATTCGTGAATCTAGTTCTTTTAGTCTGATTATCCGAAAAACTGCTTATCGAAACAGGTTTGTCTCCCTACTAGTTCGGATAATCAAGGTTTTACTGTATTGCATTAGTGTAGTTTTCTTCAAATTAATAAATATGTATTTGTGGAATTGTTTCTAATCACGACGACCATCTTGTATATCGTCATAAGCGCTTAAAATTTGATAATCTTAAAGTATAAATTGATTAACTATGTAATTTATATTAATTTAAAGCAAGAAAAAGAAACTTTTGTTTTCGCGTTGCAAATTTACATCCAAATAAGGACAAGATTACTTCTTACACAACTACAAATTTCAACGTAATGCGAGTATTTAACACTTGTTAAAGAAGTAGGAATAATTTCTGTATAATAATAATACTTTAACGTTCTAAAGATTTTATGTAGTTTATGGTTCTGCTTAGAGAACGTAGTTTATTATTAAGTGGCATCGTTGTACGTCAATAGCTTTACATTAGTTCTCTTTATTCAAGCTATAAATAATTTTCCGATATTGTTTCATCTTCACATGCGTAAGCGCCTATAAACCATGCCAACCGATAGTTCTCTTCATACACATTAAAAATATTACCTACAGGAGGATCATCCACATGGTTAATGGAAAACCGTAGTATAATAATATCTTTCACGACCTCATTTCAATCCCCCGTAATACGAATGAATATTCTGAAAATGTCGCATTAATACATAAACTAATCACAACATCTTTACAAAAGGAACGCATTTGCTGATAACAGTAGAAAAACATGTATAGTTTTATCGGTAACAACTCACCGAGTAGTGCGTAAAATCTTCAATATTAGGAACATGGAAGTTGTAATTTTGTTCAATTAAAACTATATAGAACTAATGTGTTTGATTTATTAATATAAGTATAACTTATTTTACACTAAATATGTATGTTTCACAAATACTTTATTCATTCGAGATCGAGCATGTGTTATGTTTCGAACAAAATTGTCCAAAATTAATTTTTTACTGCATTATGGAAACCTATTCTTCATAATCGGTTGCGACATTTTGTTTCAGATACTACTGACAATGAGTGGTTCAAGTAGAATTGCTACCATAACACATTCTTGTTTTAGCATTAGAAGGGCCGATGATTCTGTCTACCTAAAAGGATCACCCACGTCTTTTTGTCTCGATTTTGTTACTTACTAGTCCTTAAAGATTGTTATTTCTATTATTGTAATATTCTTTTATCTACATGCATACTAAACGTTTTCAAACTTGGAAGCAAAAATAATAATTACTATATGATGAAAAAATTTTAAATTCTTGTCGAAATAAATGAAAGCTTGTAGTAAGGTGGAAAAGTATATTTGAATTAAAGATTTTTTTGTAAACAACAATAGTAAATAGTCTTCTGTAGAGAACATTTTTCGTATACTGTTCTTACTTTTTTCTACAAAATTTCTTTCACAAAATTCTAAATGAATCTTCTTTGGCTGATATTTTTTTCAGTATATTGTCTGTATAAAATCCAACTATTTACTGTCGTTAGATCTAAAATATTATAAAACACGTGAATAGGCCATCTCCTTGTACCACAAGTTGAATATTTTCTGCACATGTTATCCAATGCATCAACTTTATTTTTATTATAGAAAAGAATCATCTCCCGTTTTTTTCATTTTGCTGTTCTACTTTAACAGCAGAGTGCATGGAACGAACGACTAACACAGTTTTATTTTGTTTTGCATTGTGTACTGTCAATGTCTGTCTAAATTCATTTCGAAAAATTTCTGTTTCAAACACTTTTTGTTCTTTATTTTTTTTACAGGTTGGGGTATTTTCTTTCTATTGTTTCTGATGAATTCTACTAACGAAATTTTGTATCTGCAATTCTTTCGCTAACATCACAGATGCAAAAAAATTGTCACAGGCGACATTTATGACACTTTTATAATATGGTTCCAGTAGTCGTAAAACAACATATGTAGTATTCTCTTAATCACATCCATTTAGATAGTATTTTGAATTGATATCTACAAGAAATCAAAATTTTATTGCAAATTTTTCCGGTTTATTTATAAACGTTTAAGTATAATTGTTCGTCAATACGAAGACTTTCGATAGGATTATAACACGACTTCGAGCGCAATATGAAAATGTTCAAAACTTCACTTGCTAAAGCGAACTTATTCTCTCGCAACCTAATTCCTCGTGTACGTTTGCTACCCAATCGAACGTGTCTCATGATATCTAAACATCTACTTCTCAGCATTGTATTCCGAAAGAGTTGCACGCTCCAGATTTTTTTCCGGCAGCATTTCAGTGACATATTTCGTAAGCCCAAGGCTCTTCTAGCATGTACAAGAGCAATAAATTTTTGAAATTTTTCAATCGACAAACACCAGTTCGGAGATTTTACTTTGGCTTGTTCTTCTGAAAATTTTGCAACTGTATTTAGCTAGACATTTGAAATAAGTAAATTGAAAACACTAAAAGGAGAAGTGGTAGCACTACTTCTTTTAGCGCATGGAACAGAGCCAGGTGCATGCTGCAAAATACTTTACTCAAATATGTAATACATATCTTATCTTACTATTATAATAAAGAGAGACAGTTTGTTTGTATGTTCGCAAAAATCTCAAGAACTACTAAACCGATTGTTATGAAAGTTTCACAATAACTTCGTTACATTTTCAGAGTATCATAGGCTATATTTTATCACGAAATAAATAATATATCGAGATAAAGACATGGGATTATTTTTTATCGGCGTGTCGGCGAGCCTCTCACGGGGGCATAGTTCACGCACAACCGTCAGGTGGCAAAGCTCGGCGCCCGCGTGCTTGAAAGAGAATTCGCCCGGCTATAAAATATAAGGAAAAAAAAACATTCCGAGTTTTATACGCAGAAAAATTGCAGGCGAAGCCGTGTCCGGGGTATACTAGTAATACTATACATGAGATACATAAAGCGGTACAGTTGAACACTATCGAAAATATTGGCGATATGAAGAAATGTTGTTAGGAAAAATTGAAGAGTTTTGGCGAGCACACTTTTCGATAATTTAATTTTTTATATGTGAGAAGTCAAGGACATTTCAAGGTCATCACCTTTTCTTTAAATGGAACTGCATATTTTTTATTATACATAAATATAGTCCACACCAAGGCGAATTCAATGGTCATAGTCACTCAAGGTCAATCAAGGTCACAAATACAGAAAAAGGAATTGTATATTTGTAATCACATTTATTTGTAATATTCTATTGTTTCCTGCATAAATCGTTTAAGTAGATGCTCGAAGTGTTGGCCTCCGGTTTGTGAACACTTCGTAATTCGATGACAGAAGAATAATCGCACCTTATTCAAAATTTCTGGGGTGACTTCAGCACAGACTTGACGTATTCTAATTTTCACGGCAATCCGTGTTTTAAGCGCAAATGACATCACTCTTTGTTTCAGATATCCCCAAAGAAAATAGTCAAGAGAAGTTAGATCTGGCGACAGCGGTGGCCGTATTACTCTACTTCCGCGTCCGTTCCATTTTTCGGAAAGAATTTTGTTCATTATGTTTCCCCAGTATACAGCATTGTGTCGTGGAACGCCATCATGTTGCATCCACATCATAAGATATATACTTAATGGCACTTTTACTAATAATTGCGAGAGTTTGTCTCGCTTTTTCTTCACCTCTGACCTTGAGTGACTATGCTATTGAATTCGTCTTGGTGTGAACCATACACATATATTAAACAATATGTAGTTCCATTTAAAAAAAAGGTAATGACCTTGGAATGTTCTTGACATTTTCACGTACATAAAATTAAATTACGCTGAACAGATGGCCCCCTAGAATACTTCAATTTTTCATAACAACATTCTTTCATGTTATCTACATTTTCGATAATATTCAAGTGGCACGCTTTACGTGCCTCACCCTATATGTAATGAATATATAATACTGAATGTAGTAGGTTTTGTTCATTTTGTACCGTCACGGCTAATTCGAGAAATTTCATGCAAACTTTGAATTCCAATCCTCATTTCAGTATCCTCTCCTTGTACGCATTCTTTGCCACTGGTGCTTTCAGAATCAGGTATTATACAATCACTATCAGTATCAAACTCAGAACTATTGTCAGTCTGCCCTATAGAAGTTGCTTCTTTGTCACCAGAACCATTCTCACCTAAAGGCTGCAATACACTAAATGTTTTTAGTACTGTCTTGGTCCCTTTTTCGATACTTTCTACTTATTATGAACCGAATGAATGCAAACATTAATACAAGACGAAAATATAAAGTGATTTCTAAAAGCTACGATACTGTTCATGATGAAGGCTCGAACAAAACTGAACTGAGCCTTTGTCTGCATTGACGTTCCAGTTAAACAAAAAACACGCCTTATCTTAATATTCTACAGAATCGGTGCGTCTCTTTAGATACGAGGATTTATAAACATTACCATAGAGCAAACGAACCAAACAGAATAAAGCTGTGGAGAAAAACACCGAGAACAAAAAATAAACCACGGAAAGTTTTCAGCTTTGCTTTTTCAAACTTTTGATTGTATTTCTATGCAAAATTTGAAAGGTTACTTACTATTTTCGGAATACATACTAAATAATAGTAGTATAGCATACACATAAATTGTTTTACTGGAAAAATGAATATATGTATGATATTATATAATGTTATATATCATACGGGTCAAAATGATCCAGTTGATCCTTCTAGGTATCTACGTTTTCATGTAACTAACAAAGGGTATAACCGGATCAGGGGGTCAAATGTGCCCTTAGACCAAATTTGACTAGCGATGGACCATTCGATAGCTCACGAAAAGAAATCATTTTACACCAATTTTCCGCCCTCTATCTCAGCCGGGGGCAGTAACAGGGAAAGTTCGGATCATCCGTTTTTGCACTATTTTCCTTATTTAATCGCATGCGAAGATTCTGAAAAAAATGTAGCATATTTTGGATATGGTGGCATATGTCAGGGAATTTTTTCCGATTTTTTCCTTGCAGATTTTAGTTGAAAAAAAATTAAAAACTTTCAAAAAATACAAACAATGCGGATTTCTTATTGAAGTTTTAAAGACACAGCATTTATATTTTTATGGTAAGCTATCGAATGTTTCATCGCAAGCCAAATTACGTGTAAGGGCACATTTCACTCCCTTATTTGGCTATCCTCTGTCTCATATCGGTGCAAATGCGAAGTCAGAAAATTACAGATGATAATACTTATCAGTATCGAAAATAACTTTTGGAAAGTTGCGAATGGGACATTTTGATCCGGCCGTCCTTCTAGCATTAGAATTAATGTCATCAATATGCTGTTCAAGGAATAACCATATTCTACACAAGTATTCAAAGAAAATTAAAGGCTATCTACAAGATTGCAGTACAGTAACCGTTAAAGCGAAGAATAAGTACTGTAGCAACTTATGATGAACTGCATGATTAATATTTTTTCGGAAATTTAAAAACAACGCGGTAAATCTTGGTGACGTGATTATAACCCTCCTTCAAAAAATCAAAACGATCTTCACTACTTTTCGATCGTGTAGTCGCGAGACCTACTAATCCGTCGTCCGGTACACATTGAGAAATAGTTCGTCATAATTTCTATAAAGGTGGTACTATCGGAAGAACTCAGTTGCCACATTATTTCCAACACTAATTCATTGTATTTTATTCCAATATTCCACTGGAAATACGTCCGAATAATTAAGAGTGTTTTTTCTTCAATAAATGATCACTTCCTACCAAGTATACGTAGTCTTGGGAACTTCATGCATCAATAAGTTCATTAATCGCACGAATAAGTTGTGACAACGTTTCCTTTCTATGTAGTGTTACTTACGTAGGATCGGTCACAGACGACGTATAGAATAGACCAATCGTCTTATGGGACTTTGTGTCACACGATCTGAAATACCGACAGCACCAAAAACCAATGGTTCTTTACCGCACTCTACGATTTAGAGCGGTGACTTTAGGAACTACATCAGGCAAAAGGATAGATGTTGGTGAGGTAGTAAATGCGAGAAATGAGCATCCCACATATAGCAAGCACTAGCAAACAGATGAAGGCGAATACCCAATTTTCAAGCACATCGAATACTTACAAGAATATCTTACATATTATTGTTCCTAATACATATATTGTTTTAAATATTACTGGTCTCGTACAGTTTTATATTATGATTTCTTTCTTTGGTTTATTCTTCATTGCTAATATAGAACTCATAAAAATTGAATAAATCTTATTTTATATGCCTATGAATAAATTATGTCTATGAATTTTCCCGAGACCAAATGTCCCTTTTCTTTGGTGTCGCAGAATACGTTTCTTTGACATACATTTGTTTTTCTATGGTTTTGTGCATTGTGTGCATATTTCATGCATATTCAGCTAACTGGCCACCGCGTTCAGAATCAGTCTAAAAAAAATGACCAGATAATTAGTATTAGTAGTTTTCTCGTAATTCTGTTTGGTTTTACAAGTCACATATGAGCCGCTCAGAAACCAAACTGATGAGCTCCATAAAATGAAAACTGATGAAAAGTGATGATATTACAGACATTCATGTACTGGGTAATGAAGTTGAGAAATTTACTAAAAGTGGAGTTGATCATTTTGACTTCTGAGCGACTCATATACAGATGCATTTGTTGTGTATATGTTGCTGCGAATCAAATGATTTTGTATATACTTTGCATATTTTGATATGTTATAATTGCATAAAAATCCACAATCTAATAATTATGTACATGAGTCGTACGTGTTACATTTGTTCATTGCAAGATCCTGATACGTATACTAAATAATTATTGTATGTAACAAAACGAATTACAAAATTTTACAAGCAGTACTGTAAGAAAATGCAACGTTCAGGGTATCTAAAAAACGTCGCCTATGATAGCCATTGGGGGTACTCGCTTGTGGGACTATTTCCAACGGATGCGTTGCATGCCAACGAAGGATTTTTGGCCAACGACGCAGGTATTCCTGTTACGGACATCTTGTGCGACATATGTTGTCGACAAATACTGTTATTAAACCAGTATTCACATGTTTCTGTGGACGTCCATCTGAATTTTGTATCTTACAATACAAAAAAAATTACTGTTTTGATGATACATGCATCTCTACGTTACGGTCTTATTTAAAAAATACAAACATATTTGACATAAAATAATTGGCATCACGTTTTTTCGGATCACAGCTGACTATCAATCTCGGTAATTTTGGCAACGGCAAGAAAAGAACGGGAACAGTCGGCAAAAAAATCTGACAGGTGCACATTAACGAAGGAACTAACAAAATGAGATATTATATTGTTGTTTATTTAACGCGGATCGTACAGATAAGTAAAAGGTGTGAACCTGTATCGGTAAAATTATATTTATTTAACCACAAAAAGCAGAATAAAATATAAGCATGTAGGATCGGAATTAATTGTGGATGACGAATAATTCTGCAAGTCACCGTTTGAATGATAGTGAGGTTTAATAAAAAAAATTAAACTATACATATGCAAATAGAACAACTAAAAATAAAACGGTTTGCTTCTTTAATTATTGGTTTGCAACTTTCGATGTACGACGTACGACACACGTATACCGACTCCCGATCATTACTACCCGGCTCCTACCCAAATGTCTTGTTAGTCGCACACCTTGTCTTGATGTTTTTAATCGTTCTACCGCAGAATTTATTTGTACTGCACCGCTGGCGAGCGACGCCAGTCCTCGAATCCCTACATCTTAGGGCTCATTTCCACTTGCGACTAGCCGCGCGCGACTCTCGAGTGCTCGCGACTCAAAATGCCGCGACTCAGCCGCGCGCGACAGCCAACGGTTGCCGATTGCGCGACGAGAGATGACAATGTATGCAGCCGTTGAAGCTGTTCGTCGAAGAGGTCGATAAATCTACTTTATTAGGCAATTAGGCATTTGTACGGACATAGGTGTGTCGTAGGCCGGCGACAGCCAACGGTTGCCGATTGCGCGACGAGAGATGACAATGTATGCAGCCGTTGAAGCTGTTCGTCGAAGGTCGACGACTCTCGATCCCCTGCGAGTCTTTTGTTTTTGACATCACGCGTTTAACGAAAAATCGTCGCAGGGTTCGAGGAACAGCTTAATGGCATTCGGTCGCGATGAGAGTCGCGTCTGTATTCTCCAGCCGCGCGCGGCTCGAGTCGCAGCCGCGCGTGTGGAAATAGCCCCATAAGCCGCAATGTATTTCATAATGGCGCGACTGGCAGTCAAGGGCAACTGGTCGAGTGGAAGGGGGTCCCAGACTTAAAAGTCGCGCGCGGCTGGCAGTCGCAGCCGCGCGTGTGGAAATAGCCCCATAAGCCGCAATGTATTTCATAGTGGCGCGACCGAGAGTCGCGCGCGGCTAGTCACAAGTGGAAATGAGCCCTTAGGTTCGACCCTCACTATCGATCAGGTCACGGTCCGATGACGGTCCGATCAAACATTATTCTACTGTTTCAGATGTACGTGTTCACACTAGAGCTGTTACTTATGAAATACCTGGGTAAACAAAAATTACTCATGAGATACCCGGGTATATGAGACAGTTGAGACTAAATACAGTAAAGCTTCCCACATTGTCCTTCAGCTCGGAATTGAATAGGGACAGTTTGGGCAGACCGAGACCACATTCCCAGCCTCGCAGCTCGCCTTTGTAGTTCGCCGAACAAAGACAAGGACAGCGAATAAAAGAGATGGATGGAATGAGAGTCGAGGCAACCGAGAGATTTAAAAACCAGCGTACCAAATGTTATAATAAAGACGACACAAACTTTTTTATTTTTAACTTTTTCTGTATGGAAAAGTTTATAATATATTGATGAGATTGTTCTGATCAAAATGAGACCAAACATGATATAATTTGGATCACATTTACTTATTAATACTTATCCAGTAGATCATTTCATTATCGCTTCGAATGAATTACAGAAACAGATTGCTGGCAAAATACATGAAATATCTTTACACATTGTCCGTCGAATGTAAGCTGTGCCTGAATAATGTGGGGGAACAGCCTACGTTGGACGGACAGTGTGAGAGTCAAGCCAACATTTTACGGACAGTGTGAGGGAACCAAGCCTACATTTTACGGACGTGGGGGAACAACCTACGTTTGACGGATGTGGAGGTACAGCCTGTTTAAGACTACATATGTACCAAATAACAATTAAATTTTTCAACTCAGTAAAAATTTTCGGAAGTTTTAAAAATTTGTCAACATTTTTTTTTATTCGTTTTTCACAACTTTTCTATTATTGTGGACAAAATGACTTTTTGATTCCTTGGAACATGTAGAATCATATTGTGAACGAATTTTTCTTTGGTGATGAGTACCAAAACTTGCGCATTTTTAACATTGTCCTTTGGCTGCACGTGCTAAGTGCAAGGAAGTTAAGTCATATGTGTTAAAGAAAAATGATACCGATCCTTCGAGAATTTGTTTATAATTTTTAATATTACAAAATTAATTTTTTAATTCAAATATATTAGCCTGTTTTCGTGAAAATAGGCAATAATTGCAAAATTCAAGGGTCCCTATTTTTTAAACAAATTCGAAACCAGCAAAATGTTGACTTAAGCCCCTCCTAAATCACGGGCTATTTGAAACTCGACAAATTTTTCAGCCACGTTAAATGATCCAAAACTTTTTGTGTGTGAAGTCTATTACATATTGATATACATATCATCTCATTGTAAAGATAATTTAATGTAGAATATTTTACTACTTTACAGTTCTGTAATTTATAGTGTATTAGAAATATTATACTATTATTATTTCAAACGTGACTAACAACCCATTTTTTAATGTAATCAAGGCGATAATGCGCAAAATGAGTTATGCAGTAACAATGAAATAAATAAATGTGGTCCAAATTATATCGTGTGTGATGTCATTTTAATCGGAAAAATCTCACCAATATGTTAAACAAATTTTCAGATAAAAAAAAGTAAAATTAAAAAAGTTATGTTATTGTATTATGAACTGCCAAGCCGTGAACTGTCGACGAAAGAACCGCCGCCGCGTATCGCATTACACGAATCACACGCCTGACTGACTGAGCCATAGGCGTAGGAATAGCATAGTGGACAGTGTGAGGGAACCACCAACAGGGACAATGTGGGAAACATTACTGTACTTATTACTCGTCGACCGGTTGGGTACCCGGATATTCGGTATGTTTTATCCGACTACTCTACTCATATTACTCGGATGTCTACAATGTAATTTATGTTGTTGCGACAAATAATGAAACAGTGAAGTAATTAATTATTAATTACTAATAAATATTAATTATCATGAATTGTTTCATTGTTCTATTATTTGGCACAAAAATATAAATTACCAGAAATATTATAAACATGCGGGTAACACAAGTAGAGTATTCGAGTGAATCATACCGGATATTTTTTTGCTTGTGAGTACCCGGGTACTCGGCTACCCGAAGGGATAAGCGGAGTACCCGGGTAGTCAGTAGTTGTCTTAGTTCAAACTATTAGTTACGCTCTGGCAAGGTTCCTTGGAAAGAATATTTTATCAGAGCGTGATATAACTTATTCGAAGCTGGACCGATAATGTGAATACGCTTCTCGATCTAGCACCAGAGAATCTGCAATCTTTCTAGTATTGTTAGATACGAATTTGTCCTCATCATTCACTAAATGGGAATAAAATGTTAAATATTCCCCTTCAGTTTTCCTATTCGTTAAACTGAGATGAATCTACATTGATCTGTTGTTTTTTTTTCTTCTTTGGCACTTTTCACTTTCTTCTTTGTCCCATGCAATAGCAATTACAATCAGTTCCTCATCCGATAATACTACCATTGTTTGTAAAAACTTATTACCAACTCGGTAGTATGAAAGTGGAAAATGCAGGGATTTGATCGGACCGTGATCGAACCACCGTGGACTCATCCACACCATCGAGCAGCTCATGGTCCGATCACGCTTTGCTCTCGGCGCGAACACATCCCTACAAGTGGTCTACTCTCGAAATCCTCGAAGATCAGTTCATTTTCCATCTTCGTACTGTCGAGTTCATTACTATTTCTCAAACAATGGCTGTATTTTCGGATGAGGAACTGATTATAGAATACTGATATAAGAAAGTGAAAAGTGCTAAAGAAGAAAAGAAAACAACAGATCAATGTGCATTTATACCAGTTTGACGAATAGGAAAACTGAAGGGGAATATTTCACATTATATTCCCATTTAGTGGATTATAAGGACAAATTCGTATCTAAGAACATTCGACAGATTGCGGATTGACTAATGATGGATCGAGGAGCATGTTCATACTATTGGTCCAGCTCCGAGCGAATTTGATCACGCTTGTATAAAATATTTTTCCCGAGGAACCTTGTTGGAGCATGATCTTACCGAGACCGAAGTGTGACTGGTAGTGTGAACACGTACATTTGGAAACAGTGGATTAATATTTGATCGGACCGAGACCGGACCGTGATCGGACCGTGACCTGATCAGTAGTGTGGAACAAGCCTTACAGTTAGTCATTCAGAGGGTGCGGCTCAACTCACTTTGATCGAAAACCTCACTCGTCTTCAGCAAAGGATCAAACGCATTTTTTGCTAATACGATAAAACAAGAGCAGCCTCACAAAACAGAAACAATAAATCGGATTCTATAAAAGGAAAGAGAAAAAAAAGAAAAGAAACGAATAAAAGATAGGGAAAAGATAGGTCATTGATTATTCATTTTTAAATGTAAATTGTTATATATTTTATATACATAAACACAATATTTCCATTGTTACAAAAAACAAATAGGTTCAGCAACTATGCCTTTAAATATAACAAGGTAATTTGTCGCGTTGCTCGCATGCTTTTTTACCTTTATGTAAATTGGCAATTTCAATATCGAAAATGAGATTATTTACAATATTCGCAAGATAGTTTTTTACACGGAGTATGATATGCAGGGTTATTTTACTACAGATGGTAAATATGTTGTGAGTGTGAATCTATAAGACAAAATAAGCCGAAAATCAAGAATGGCGAAGTTGCAGTGGAGGTTTCATTTTTGAGTCATCGATGTTTAAAAATTTGGCTCTGGAACGTCTGTCGCACGATGATCCGCCATGCATCAGGCAGGCCAGCCACGGTACGTTCAGTGGTGGTCAACACACCACAGATTTACCATGTACAGTGATACCCAGTCGTATGTTATGGTTTTCAACCCGTATATAAGGAAGGTCCCGTATCCTGACCATATATCCCCCCATGCTCCTTTGGGAAACATGATGCATTGTACGAACAGTGAGCCATCCGATGATGAAAACAAAAAATTTTTTGTTTTTTATTGTACATTCATGAGAATATTGTTAATAGATAGATGAAGTTGTCCTAATTAAAATGAGCCCAAACACGATTTCGTTCGGACTATTTGTTGTCAGAGACATTCCGACTATCGAATCTTACCGTATGCAAAATTTTAATGACAAATGAACCGAATGAGATCGTGTTTGGACTCATTTTCAATGGAAAACCCTCACCTATTCTTTTGTAATACTATCATCAGTGTATTATAAAAAAACGAACAATTTTATTTTTTGTTACGCGATGACTCATGTGTATCGACAAAAAAGCTGTTCGGTGGTGGTCGATTGAAACCTCGCCGATCCGCTATGTCTCTACCTGCCAACTAATCGCTTCTCGAGTTACGCTTTTAAATATTGTGCTTGCGGAGACGATGACAACTTACCCTACCTCGATTATATGGAACTTCTCGGTCCCGAATACTCTTCTTTATAACCGAGTAACACTGTAGTTACCATGCGACATACATACTTACCAATATAACATTAGCTATGACCTACGATACCATGCACCATGACACTACGTTTTTGCGACAATTTATCAACCATTAACTTCGTCACGTTGTATGGAATTACACCTGCCTACTCGTAAAAATCTAAAACAATATCAAAGGGTGTATCAATACCCGTACCATGGAATTTTCCAATAGAGAGGGTGAATGCAACTACCAATACAATATTTCATCCTGAAGAATCAACCACACGCACACATACACATACCGCGATTATTTCATTCGCAAATGTCCGTGTGAATTACACGCACCACGACTGTCCCGTCCGCGAATGTTAATTACACATTCTACGAGTTAAGTACAAACTATAAAAGTTGTTCATTCGGCACCGCTGACAGCCGGAGGGGTCGGCTAGCGTAGCCGGAGTTTTCTTGGAATATGGTGTTCGTTATTGCCAGTGCGTTAGTTAGCACTTAGAGCCGTTGGGAAATAGACGCAGGGACGAACCGATGTATGGCTAACGCCGAGAGCACCAAGAAAATGATGCGCGGACGAATCGACATGTAGCCAACGCCGGGAACCACAGGAAATGTTAGTAGTATGTCTCGTAACTTCTTATTAGTAATTTGGCATACCTCGAGCGGCAAAAGTTTACCGCTTTGGGTTCTCTGAACGTTGTGTATTATAATTGAATAAAGAATGATTTTATGAATAAAAGAATGTAAATACATTCTGCAGATCCAGGAAGTTACAAGTGTACAGTAAAAGTTAGATAACTGCTCGCATCGATCTACTGCGTAAGTGCTCGCTAGTCATCCCCACCACGGGGAGGGGTTCCCCTTGACGAACTCAGAAGTTCGACGGACGTGTAGTGTAACCTGATCCTATCTCGAATGTCGCTGAGACAATACTAATGCAAACATAAAACTTTTTTAATTTTGATTTTTTTAAAATAAAACTTTTACTAACGTATTTGTGAGGATTTTCTGCTTAAAATAAGACCACACAGGGTATAATTTGAACCATATTTACTTATTGATATTGATTAAGTGTGTCACATTGCAGGCTTAAATTATAAGCCAAATATGCTTCAAATTACATCGTGTTTGGTTTTATTTTAACCAGAGAAACCTCATAAATACGTTACTAAATGTTTAATTTAAAAAAAATTGAAATTAAAAAATTTTATGTTTGCATTAGTATTGTCTCACCGATACGTAGTTTTCGCATTGTTTTGTGTCTCGGACTTCTTTCTCTTTCACTCGCTGTCCTTCTCTACGTTTGTCAACAAACCGAACCTCGGCTCGAGCCGTGTCTACAATTAGAATCGATTCTCCTACTGCATAACTGCCCAGTTTGGGTCACGATCTGCAGGCAGTTATCCAACTGTTACTGTATAGGGTAAGGTCGCGGTGCTTAATAGTTGACTCTAACAAAAGGTTATAAGAGTGAATTTAAAATG